>JAKSZU010000008.1:8255875-9584625 GCA_026018925.1 Tupaia tana
CCCCACAAAGATGGGTGTGGCGTGCTGATAGCGGGCATGATTAAGTGCTTTCCTGTGTCAAATATAGCCGCAATGCGCTACAGGCAGGCAGGCGAGCTTTATACAAACCCATCTGGCTGCTATCAGTGGCTCTGACATTTTATACGAATACTTAAAATAAATCTAGAAACAGGAAAGAAAGTACAGAATTATTGTTTCAAGCGGCCTGTGAGAGCTTATCTTCAAAGTGGCAGAGGTTCCATTGTATTTAGAGAAACTGCTCGCTCCACTGGCGTAAAGGTTAGTGGCCAGGACCCTGTGGCCGCCTCGAACCAGTTTCCCACGTGAGGGCTGGGTGCTGACCTCGCAAGCACAACACTTACCTGCCCAGGGCTCTGTCTCAGGGGCATGCGGTTGCTCACCTGAGCACCTTTCAGTGCACCTGACAGCCCGGAACCCACTTAAAAACTTTTCTTCCTTTCTGTTTCCCTGAGTGAGAGGGAGACAGAGATCGCGCCCAATAGGGTATGGATGCTGTGATCCACCCCCGGCCTCAGCCGGCCGTCCCGGCACGTGTGTGCCCAGTGTACTCAGGGCGTGCTCTGCACACCCACGCAGAACCTGCCCTGTGGGTCAGCCTTGCGGAGGCTGCATTTTACCAGTGGACGATTGAGACATTTTCCCTGACCAGCAGATGGTGTAATGGTTATGTTGCTGGACTCCCACGTAGTCTACTGTCATTTGAATCCCAGACCTGGTGGCTTAAAACTCACACTGGGCATGCGTGTGTGTGTGCCCAAAATCCCGAGAGGAGAATGGAGCAGAAGGGATTGTGGCATGGCCATACTCTGGGGGGTGATTTCTTGCTTTCTGTCTCTCTGGTGAGTGTACACACCCTACAGCAAAAATGTCTCTCTCAAAAAAAGAAAGAAAGAGAGAGAGAGGGATCATAGATGCCATCCAGCTCCTCTGGTAACGCTCAGCTCTGGCAGTGCATCAGCATCACTTGGGGAGGTTTAAACCATTCTTACTTTTTTTTTTTTTTTTGGAGAGGTTTTTGCTGTAGGGCGCATGCACTCGCCAGAAAGACAGAGAGACACAGAGAGACAGAAAGTGAGAAATCACCCCCCAGGGGGGATGGCCATGCTGCAATCCCTTCTCCTCCATTCTCCTCTCAGGATCTTGTGCACGCACACACATGCGCCCGGTGTGAGTTTAAGCTGCCGGGTCCGGGACTCGAACTGCGATTGACTACATGGGAGTTCAGCGACATAGCCATTACGCTAACTGCTGGTCTCCATTCTTACAGTCTTATGTATTTTTATGTGATACCAGAATCTAACTAAATTGTCATGGAATTTTCTTGGGGGTGGGTGGATTGGGACATTGGCAATGTGGTGGCTTTAAAAAATGTGTGGCAAATGGGGTTTAAAGTATGAGATTATTTTGGTGCAAAAATGCTTAAAATCCATGGATTGTTTTTCCATGCTATTCATCTTCCATGAACTTGTTGATGACCCTGGATATGTTTGAACTTCCCTACATGGTTCCAACAGGCAGCTGAGTAGTAGAGCACCACTTATCCCACTGGGTCACTAGATGGATGCACACCTGGGGGCCAGACGGGGCAGCCAAGGTCCCTCAGGAGGTGCAAGCACACGACCAACCGGGACACAGAGCTCTCGAGTCCCTGCTCAGCAGTCTGCATCCGGTCCTCCTGTCCGGGTCCCTTAACGGGATTAAATCTAAGGGGCCGAGTGCTGAATACTCATTGTATCTACCATCATGAGTTGGATTTCTTCCTCATAGCTTTATCTCATAATTTCAAATTAATTTATTTTTGCATAACTATAATCAAAGGATTTTTATTTTTATTTTGTAATTTCTGGAAACTTCTTTATTGCTTGACTCCCCCTTCCTCATTCTAAATAACTTCACATACTTAAACCAAGAAAGACTTTGGGAAAATAGATGCCTATATCCCCTTTGGAAAGTGGAACAAAAACTGAAAGTGACAGGAAGAGAGTACACGAGCCAAACTGAATTAAATTGGGTAGCTGCCTCGAATGCCTCTTTTTTTTTTTTTTTTTTTTTTTTTTTTTTTTGTAGGGTACACGTGCTCGCCCAAGAAAGAAAGAGAGAGAGATACAGGGACAGAGAGAAGCAGAAAAAAATTAGAAATCACCCCCCAGTGGGGATGGCCATGCCACAATCCCTATTTCTCCATTCTCCTCTTAGGATTTGGGCACACATGCATATGTACCCAGTGTGTTTTTCAAGCTGCAGAGTCTGGGACTTGAACTGCTCAGTTGGCCATGTGGGATCCAGCCACCTAAACCTCCATACCATCTGCTGCTGCATGAATGCCTCTTCTGATATTATTTGTAAGAATAAGAAAATTAGCTACTCCCTTTAAAATTTTTTTTAAAGAGTTATTTTATTTAACTTTATTTTATTTATTTAAATTTGTCCAGAGAGGGAGGGAGGGAGAGAGAGAGAGAGAGAAAGCAAGCCTCCAGGTCTAGGACTAGAACTGCTGTGGGCCATGTGGGAGTCCAGCACCCTTAACCATCATGCCACCTGCCAACCCCACCTTTTTTTTGTTTGATTTTTT
This sequence comes from Tupaia tana, assembly GCA_026018925.1. Taxonomy (NCBI): domain Eukaryota; kingdom Metazoa; phylum Chordata; class Mammalia; order Scandentia; family Tupaiidae; genus Tupaia; species Tupaia tana. The sequence goes on from JAKSZU010000008.1 coordinate 8,258,469, forward strand.
CCAGAGGGCATGTATACTCACCAGAGCGACAGAGACAGAGACATAAATGGAAACAGAGAGAGAGGGAGAAAATACCCTCCAATGGGGTGTGGCCACGTTGTAATCCCCCCTCCTTCATTTGTCCATCCTGTCAAAATTTTGGGCACACATCCCTGGAATGTTTTTCAAGCTATCAGGCCAGGATTCAAACTGCAGTTGGCCGTGCGGACTCCAGCTCCTAACCACTAGGCCACGGGCTGACCCTCTGATGTCATCATTTTTGGTGACTGTTTTGGGAAAAAACCATTTTCTGTCTCGTATGTAGTACATGCAATACGTGACTGTGCAGATCATTTACCAGGGTTCTCTTGGCTTGTAGTCCTCTCCCCGGAAGTAGAGAGGGAGGCCTGGATGACCCTTTCTTCCTGGCTGGCCGAGGCTGGGGCTGGATTATGGCATGGAGATCCTATCTCTCTTTCTCCCCTGCAAGGAAATAAATAAATAAGCTTACAGAAAGAACAGAGGGTGTTCAAAAGATGTGGCTAGCCACAAATAACACATGTCCCTGCCCTCTTCAAAAAAAAGTGAAATATCCTATTTTTATATGCATATAAATGGGAAGGACCCAGACGTTTTGACACTTTGGCACCTCCCAGGCTACACCAAAATGCTGTCCATGCACCGTCAGCTCCTGTGCATCAGCGTTAGGTTTGGAAAGAAGCTGGTGAGGCCTGCCCAGCATGCGGAGGCGTGGACCAGGTCACTGCCCTAGCTCTCCTCGTGCAACTCACATGGGGGTACAGTGACTCCCAGGCCAGGGCTGCAGCACGAACACGGTCTTGTCTGCTCGTCCCAGCTAGACGATCTTCAGAAGCAGCAGCAAAGCCTCCGCGGCTGCTTTCGAGTCGTGGCCCCCTCGGCCTTCTTCATGCCCCGTGGTCCCGGAGCGTACCCCTTCCTGACTCTGCATCCCAGTCTCTGCTAAGTCAGCCCCAAGTCCCAGGTGCCCTGGGTCCTTGCTGTGTCCAGCTTGGCCTGGGCCTGGGCCATTCCACCTGTAGCACATAGTCAGGCTCCTTCCATGATTAAAACCTAGAAAATTCCTTAAAGGCTCCACTGTGTGTGTAACACTGCAGGGTGCCCAGCTCGTGACGGCCTTTCTTTGTGCTCACTCTGGGCCACAGGTTCTTGCACGGGGACCGTGTGTATCTGGTCCCGATCCCAGAGGTCCGCGGTGCCTTGTGTGTGCGGGGGTTTCCTAAGCTCCCCAGGGCTCTTAGCGTGCAGCCAGGGTGCAGGGCCTCGGCTTAGTCACCGGGAACGACCTGCTGTCGCTCAGACTCACGTGTTTGCTTTCCCCCTGGCCTTCTCGTGGTGGCTCCCTTGCTTAGATGTTCTTTCCCATCTGATCGTTTGGCTTCTTTTTAGCTACCCGTTCATAAGAAGAGGCTTCCAGAAAGTTTAGTGTTAGCTGTGGGGCAGGGCGGGCTGAAGGGAGGGAGGTTCAAGGGAGACCCCACACTTTGAGGGCCAGTAAATCACCGTTTTGTAAGAATATGAGAGGAAGGGCGATATGTGCAGAAGGAGCAGGGCCCTTCCCCGTGGAAATGGGCTTTGTCTTTTACCTCTGGCTGGCCGTGATTTCAGACCATGTTCTCCAATACAAAGAAGGATTGGAAATGAGATGCTTTGAGAAGCTTGAAAGCCATTCCCTTCCGAACTTCTTGCCCTCTGCAAAGTCTTTGCAGAGCTTGCTTAGTTACAACTTTCTCGCCTCTGCATCTTAGAGGGCCCTGGCCTCCTGCCTCCAGGTCTGATCTGCCTAATGGGATTGGGAAGGGCGGAGGCAAGACGGTTGTTAAAACATCTTCAGGAACTTTATCGATCACCATGATCACTCCCCAAAGATAGCAATACAGGCTGGCTTTGATCAGCCCGTTCTATTTGTAGATCAGATAGAGAGGAATTCAGGGATGCATCATTTCCTGTGACTCTCTCCCTCTCCTTATTCTCCCTCTCCCCACAAGCATTCTTGACATTTTCTTCTTTTGATTTATGCCAAAAATTCCAAATTTTACCTGAAGTGACTGATTATAAGGGACTTCAGTAAAAACCCAAGCTCGCATAACTAAGGAAGAGTTTTAGACCTGTCCCAGTCTCAACTCCGTAGCACACAGATGGCTAGGCACTGTTGTGGCGCTCCCAGTGAGGGAGGTGCTTCATGAGTAATAGCAAAGAGCTCAAGGTCTGGGTCCCCTCGAATCCTAGCTCTGCTGTGTGGTGTGTGACCCGGAGAACTTTCCCAGCGACTCTGTACCAGCATCCTCATCGGGGAGACGGATGTAATGGTACCTACTGCCCAGGTTGCTGTGAGATTTAACAGAGCGACTTCTTGCCAAGTGTTTGTCTGGGAAGCACTTAATAAATTTATCTCTTTTAAAAGGTATTCAGGGCTTGCAAGTGAAATGGTTGTAAGAGTGCTGGACACCCACATGGCTGACTGTAGTTTGAGTTCCGGACTTAGCTGCTTCAATGTTATGCTGGGGGGTGGGGACAAGCAGATGGCATGATGGTTATGTCGCTGGACTCCCACGTAGGTGACCGTAGTTTGAGTCCTGGACCTGGTGGCTTAAAACTCACGCCAGGCATGTGTGCATACATGACCAAAATCCTGAGATGATAATGGAGGAGAAGGGATTGTGGCATGGTCATGCCTCCTCCAGGTGAATTTTCACTTTCTGTCTCTCTGGCTAGTGCATGTGGCCTGTAGTAAATATCTCTTTAAAAAAAGAAGAAAGAAAATCATGCTGGGCATGTGTACAATGGAGGAGAAGGGATTGTGTTGTGGCCATCCATCCACCCCCGGCCCCCCAAGGTGATTTCTCACTGTTTTTCTCACTGTCTCTCTCTCTCTCTCTCTCTCTGGTGAGTGCCCATGCACTATGGCAAAACTTAAAAAAAAAAAGGAGTTAGGTTGTTGCTTTTTCTGACAGAGTCGTCTTCTTAATGTTAGTAAAAATCTCTTTTTAGAGAGATGAGCTGAGAGTAAGGGTGATCCATGAAAAAAGTCTCCCTGACCAAATTAAGATTCAAATTTAAGTCTCTCACAACACGCATGTTAGGTCTGGGAGTGACATTGGTGGCCCCAGTCTCCGGGTCATGGGGCTGGTTTAGTGGCGGTCTATGAATAGCTTTCCAACACCATGTTTTCTCACAGCACCAGGACTTCCCTGCAAACACCCATTTTTAAAATCAGCACTATTTTTAAAAGTGGTGTGCTTGCAAGAGGGGGAGAGAGAGAGAGAGAGAACCCTCAGTGGGGCATAGTCATACCACAATCCTTTTTCCTCCATTTCTCCATTCTGTCAGGATGTTGGGGAAGACATGCACACGTATCTGGCGTGGATTTTTAAGTTGCTGAACTGGGATTCGCACCATGGTTGGCCAAGTGAGCTCTGGCTCCCTTAACCACAGTACTATGTGACTGGCCCTGGATGAGGTGCCAATTTATCTCAGGTCAGCTTTTATCATCTTAAATGGATGCCAGAAACATTATTTCTGAAAAGTAAAATTGATGACAAAAATACAGGAGAATTTTTCCATAAGGACACTTTGTTGCCCCCATCTTAACAGCTATCCCTCAAAGCTGGGGTGTAACTTGTAGGTAAAGGCTGAGGGTGACGGCTATGTGGTGTGTAGGGGCTACTGCATTAAAATGAGAGTATCACACAGTGATGCCAAAAGAATAGATCTGTGTGTTTACCTTACCAAATAGGTATTCAAAGCTCTTACTTGAAAAGGAGAAATAGGGCTGGCCCCACGGTGCAGTAGCTAAGGACTGCACAGAGGAAGTTGGACTCCACATGGCTGACCAGGGGTTGAGTTCTGGGCTCACTGTCTTGAAAAACATGTTGGATGTGGGGACTAGCGGTTAGCGTAATGGCTATGTCGCTGCACTCCCACGTAGCTGACCACGGTTCGAGTCCTGGACCCGGCGGCTTAAACTCACGCCGAGCGCCTGTGCGTGTGTGCTCAAGATCCCAAGAGGAGAAAGGAGGAGAAGGGATTGCGGTGTGGCCATTCCCCCGGGGGGTGATTTCTCGCTTTATGGCTCTCTGTCTCTCTCTGTCTTTCTGGCGAGCTCACGCACCCTGTAGCAAAAATCTCTCCAAAAAAAGGAAAAAGCAAAAAACAAAAACATGCTGGATGTCCAGGTGCCTAGGATCCTGACGGGATGGAGAACTGGCAGAAAAGGGATTGCGGTGTGATCAGGACTTATTGGGAAGATGTTTTCTCTCTTTCTGTTGTGTGTGTACGTGCACCTTTTTTTGCATATTTTTTAAAAAAAGGAAGGAAAAGAAAAACAGATTATAAACCTGGTAGCTTTTAGACATGGTGGCTTCCTGAGAGGAGAAACACATGTAGCGAGACCTGTGCTGAGTCAGCCGCACGCTCAGAGATGGATGACACCTAAAACATGTCCACAAAAGGGGATGCACCAAAAACGAGACCCGTGTAATTCTGAGATATTTAGGATTAATGTGTACAGTACATATCAGGTTTTCCCCTACCCCAAGTTTTTCTGCTTGAAGTCAGTTCTCAATAGGAAGTGCGGGATGATGACCGAGCTGGTCCCCAAGCTGGACCACCTGTCGCCCGGTCATTGTCAAACACAGTGTCAAACCAGTGAGGGTTTTTGTTTTAGTTTTTGCTGTAGGGAGCATACACTCACCAGAGAGAAACAGAGAAAGAGAGAGAGAGAGAGAGAGAGAGGAGGGAGGGGGGAGAGAGAGAGAGAGACAGAGAGAGAGAGAGAGAGAGAGAGAGAGAGAGAAAGTGAGAAATCACCTCCGGGGGGATAACCATGCTGCCCTCTCCTCCTTCTAGCCTCCTCTCGGGATTTTGGGCATGCGCACACGCACCCTGTGTGATTCTCAAGCCGCTGGGTCTGCGACTTGAACTGCAGAGCTGGCCATGTGGGATCCAGAGCCTTAACCTCCATGCGACCTGCTAAACCCAGTGAGGATTTTAATGCCATTATTCATTAATCAATAGCCATGCTGACAACCTCCTAGCATGTAAACTCTTGGGATCCAGCAGACATGTGTAATCCAGACCTCACTCTGAGGTGAATGGAACCAGGTGACCACACTGAACAATAGAGGTGCGCTCTCAGAGTCCACCAAGGCCTTTGCTGCTGCAGCAGCCTGGGGCTGCATGAGCGGAAGGGAGGGCACAGCCCCAGTGACACTGGGGGGGGGGGGGGGGGAGTTGGTTAGCCACAGGAATGCTGGAGGCCAGTCCATCTGAATCAGTTGAATTGCCTGCACTATGACACCACCTGCAGAGCTGGGACAATGCTCAGTAAAGCTCAGACCTGCAACCTTACCCTGATAGAACCTGCAAAGATAAGCTTTGGGAAGAAAGATTCTTAACCTGCCTCTCAGCACCTGCAAGGAAGTCACTGTAAGATTAGAAAATGTAATTACATCTGAAAAAAGTGATTGCCAAGACATTGTTTGGAGAGAGGCTTTATCAGCCCTATTGTGTGAAGGTTAATGAAGACCTGGACTCCAGCCGGCCCCTGGTCTCTCACCTCCCTCAGAATGAAATCTGATTATACCAGAATGTTTAGAGAGTAGCTCACCAGTCCTGAAGAATCCCAACACTTTATAATTTATTCAAGTTGCTAAAAGCGAGCCTTGGCGTCCATAGATCTGCACCCACGTTAGCATGAGCTGCGTCTGCGGGGCTCCGGGGCTCCGAGTGGTGTACGCATTGGCTGTATGTCCCCAAGTCCCTCCCCGCTTCCAGCTCCCAGCTCCCAGCTTGTGCCCCCCAGAACACGGACTGCATTCCATCAGCCATCAGGGTTCTTTCTCTGACCCTCTCTTCCACTAGACAGACTGTGCCCCGTAGTTTGTGTTCCAGGAGCCTGGGACAGAGTCTGTCTTCCACGAGTCAGCCCCGACATGCTTGCTGAATGAGCTAAACATGCTCAGAAAAACCTTGGGTTTTCCCAAAGTAAATAGGGGCAGGCGAATGAGGCTTGAGCAGGACAGAGTAATCCATGTGACCCCAGAAGGGGGGGGTGGACAATTGCTTAAAAACCTGGAGTGAAGAGGAGGGAGGGGCTGGGGCAGAAGAGAAAATCCGCAGAGCTGAAGGATAGCGTTTGCTCCCAGCCTGCACTGGGAAAACGCATCAAATCCACTCCTTACCTCGCGGACGGGGAAGCGGGCTTGAACCAGGTCACATGGAAGGACTATACCTTGATATTTTTCTTCCATATCATGAGGAGGGTTCATGTACACCCAAGTGTCTGCCGAGGCCCGTGAAGGTGAAGAGACACCATTGCTTTCTGAGACAGCTGCCATGTTCCTGTTCTGCAGTCAGATAGGAAAGGGAACAGCAGTCCAGTGCATTGGGGCACTGGGGACAGAGCCGAAGAACTAGGACCTGGAGAATCTTAGAACAACGTGCTCATAACATAGCCAGGCACATAAAAAGCACACTTTAAGTTAAGATCAAAACATGATTTAGCAAATGCCACCATAGTCTTGTTCATTCAAAATTAGACTTGATCGAAGGGACCTTCCTGGAGAACTATGCATTGTGGTTTGTTTTCCAACAAGCCCTCCACCTCCCTTAGCCTATTCCCACTCTCTACCTGGAGCTTAGACTCGCTGGGCTCCCGCCACTGCCTCCTGACAGCCCCACTGGACTCTTCCTGCCAGTATGGAGAGCAGCCCTCCACCAGTGTGTTCGGGAAGGAGTGCCAAGGAAAGGCGCACCTGGTACTGTGGCTCCTGAACACGCAGCCATGGGCGCCAGCTCAGGTCCCCCTCCCCCAGAGTTTGCTAATCCACGCAAAACACAGACAACTTACTTTCATAGGAGCTTTCACCTCCGTTAGTTCTCTGTTCCTTCCAAATCTGCTGCTGAGAAAGAGAGAGCGTGACTGGTCCTGTTTCATAGATGAAGGAAGAGACACTGCAGAGGACAGAGCAGCCAGCCTGGGGTGGCCCAGAGAGGATGAGTGTCAGGGCCAGCCCTGTTACAAACCCATTGCACTCCGTGGGCTCCGGGACCAGACGGAAGCACACATCTTAGACGCGGCAACTCATCCTTCTTAAAGGGGCCAGCCTGACACCCAAGACCCACTGCTTCCTTCTGAGCTCCCTGAGGCCGGCAAGCACTCTTGACTTGGGGTGTCCCAGTCAAGACTGGTCTGTACAGGACCAAGATCCTCTGCCCAGATTCGGAGGAAGAGACAAAAAACAGGCTCACAGAACATGCCGGCAACCACGCCTTCCCTCCATGCAGATGTCTGCGTTTTCATCTCGGTGGTGTTCTGTAGAAACCATCAACAGACAGCAAAACCCCTGGTTAGAAGTGACTGCTTGCTCCGTCTAGGAGGTGGGATATGAAGCTGACGATCCCCAGGGAATTTCCTTCACCCCAGGGTCTCCCTACTAACCATTCCCAGCTGGCTAGTAATCTAAAGCTGGGCAGACGGTGCGGATGTGCAGCTGTCACGTGACCCAGACACCCTCGTGCATGCTTGCAGAGCGTCGTCCACAGGGCCATGTGTCCGCGTAGTTCCAAAGGTGGCTTTGCAGACAGACGGCAGGCTCTGGGGAGGCAGTTTGCAGTGCCGTCTCTCTGAAGTTTTTATAGTTCACAAAAATCAGAGCAAGAAGAGATCTCTAGTGCCCCCGGACCAGATCAGGGAGCCCAGAAACCGTCGTTCCCACAGAGCCAGCAGGGTGGCAGCCCAGGCCAGAGAGCAGAGCCATCTTCAGGGAGATAGTCCTGGAGCCCGACAACGAAAGGCGAGAGCTGGCAAAGCGGGCTTTAACCACTTCATCCTTGCACCTGCTACAATGAGACATTGTTAGGCAGGGATCCAGGAACAATAGACCTCGATAGGACATCAAGCCTATTTAGGAGGACCGCTTTGCATCCTCTGTCTTCGGCACACTGAGTTCCCTTTCAATTCGCGCTGCTGCACACAATGTATGCGTTACAGATTATTCGGCCTAATTCTCTTCCTGTTCTCCCTCCCCCATGGCTGCCTGGCTGCTCCTGACCTCCAGTGAGTCCAGGGCGATCTGTGCCTCTGACAAGGCTGGGTGGTGTGTGGCACTCTACTGTCGTAAGGTTGAGACAAGGGGTGAGCACGTTGCATGGATGGGGTCTAAGGATGATGTTTGCATCCCACTTTCTCCAAGTGTGGAGTCAGTCTCTAGGCCACATCAAATCCCTAACTCTAATAGATGATGAATCTACTATTTACTAACAAAGGGTGAGGTTCGTTTTTGTAGAGAAATGATTGCCAATACATACCATCTAAGTCTTTATAATGCTTTTAAAAAATATAAACTACCAAAGAGAAAAATGAAAAAGAATGAAGCTACGCTCATTAAAAGACTTACTGCAGCATAAACCTGAATATAGTATTATTATCTGATGTTATAAAACCTTAAAAAAAATTTTTTTTAGGGCTTGTGCGCTCACCAGAAAGACAGCGACAGAAAATGAGAAATCACCCCCCAGGGGGGATGGCCATGCCACAATTCTTCTTCTCCATTCTCCTCATGGGATCTTGGGCATGCACGCACATGTGCCTGGCATGAGTTTAAGCCACCGGGTCCGGGACTTGAACCGTGGTCAACTACATGGGAGTCCAGTGACAGCCACTACCCCAACTGCTGGTCCTAAAACCTTTTTTTTTCTGAAGAGAGCTTTTTGGGGGTCAGCAGATGGTGTAGCAGTTACATCATTGGACTCTCATGTGTCTGACTGTGGCTCCAGTCCCAGATCCAGTGGTTTAAAATTCATACTGGGTGTGTGCATGTGTGTGCCCAAGATCCCAGGAGGAGAATGGAGGAGAAGGGATTACAGCGTGGCCATCACATCCGCCCCCCTTCCCAGGGATTATTTCTCATATGTCCTAAGGCAAAAACCTTAAAAAAAAAAAAAGGAAAAGAGATATTTTTACTATAAGACATGTACAACCACTGGAGAGACAGAGACAGACAGAGAGAAAGTGAGAAATAAGGCCCCCTCCAAAGGGGAATGGCCACCCTGCAATCCTTTCTACTCCATTCTCCTCTCAGGATCTTGGGCACACATGCACATACACCAGGCATGACTCTCTGAGTCAGAGACTTGAACCGTGGTTGACCATATGAGAGTCCAGAGCCTTAATACCACCTGCTGGCCCCAAATGTTATAACATTTTTTACAAGATGGTCGATCCTTGAGCTATTACACAGGATAATAGGAGAATTGTATTGGCAAGTAAATAAAGTTGTATTAAAAAGTAGAATAGAAATAGATTATTCCTTGATGGGATAAACTATGAGAAACCATGTCTGCATATGAACAAAGACTGCAAGGTAATAACTAAGAATAAAAACAGTTGTAATAAGAAGTGTCTCTTTAAAGTATTATTTAAAGTGTTTTTAACATCTCAAATCATTTGATCAAGAACAATGTTCCAATGACACTAGGGCAGAGTTCCTGCAGGGACAATGTGGTCAATGGATCTGGAATAGAGCTCTTTTGCAAAGGGAAACTTCGCGCTTCTATTGCAAGTTATATTCACCTACAGCGTGTTCTCAGCCATGTCAGAACAATGGGTTATATCCTGGTTTAGCAGTAGTCACCGAGGGGGCCAACAGGTGGCGTGGTGGTTAAGACCCTGGACTCCCACATGGCCGACAGAGGTTTGGGTCCTGGACCTGGTGGCTTGAAAGTCAAGATGAGCGTGTGTGTGTGCGTGTGTGTGTGCCCAAAATCCCAAGAGGCGGGTAGAGGAGAAGGGATTATGGTGTGTGTGGGGTGATCTCTCACTTTCCCTCTTTGAGTGCATGCACCCTATGGACAAAAAAGCCCAATCAACCAAACAAACAAAAAGCTAGCCACGGAGGACCTCCGGAATGCCCAGAGTAACTCAGTGGACAATGGACCTGAGTTTGAGCCCCTGTGTAGGCTCCAAAGCCCTCAGCCTCCCACTACGCTGCCAAGCTGCCTAAAATGTGTTTTTGTGGAGCATCCCTTCCTGTTTCCTACATGAAATGCAACTTCACTTAAACAGGAGGAATCTTTATTTATTTATTTTTTTCATTTGCTATAGGGCATGCACACTCACCAGAGAGAGAGAGAAGAGAAAGTGAGAGAGCAAGCCACCAGGCCTGGGGCTCAAGTCAAGGTCAACCACGTGGGAGTCCAGCGCCTTAACCTCTGGGTACCTGCTGACCCCAGAAGGGATCTTTTAACACCGTGTTCCCCAGCTGGTAGGGCAGTGCCAGCCTGGTGACAACCAAAGGTGCTGGCTGTGGTAAGCACTTTACCAGTCTGTTCTCATCAGAGAGGTCAAGTTAGCAACTGGTGCCGGGTCTCATGGCTCGTAAACCACACATCAAGCTTTGAATGTCTGGTCTGGGAATACTAAACATATTCAAATACATTCTCTGCATTTCTTGGCTCTAAAACAAATCAGAGGAGAAAATGTAATCAAGAAACATTAACAGTTTAATAAAAAGGATAAAAGGCTCCCTTAGTTTCCTTAGCCCTGGTTCACCAAGGGAGGTGTTAATGGGTGGACTCCCCAGGGAAGTGCCTGAAGCTTATTGGAGAGATAAGCTAATTGTGGCTTTCCTCCTATCCCCCCATCCCCGCCCCTCAGTGATTCCTAGAAATGCAGGGTTAATGTCCTCTCCAGTTCCCCATTTCCAGTACAATTTACTCCTTTTATGTAGATGTTTAGTTTTGGAGTGTAACAGGAGCACTCAAACGTCTGCTCTTGGTGAAGGAAGGATTCCTCCCTAGTAGGAATGTGTGAGCTATCTTGTTGACTGCAGAATGAAAAGACCATAGATACAACTGATTAGCAACAGGAAGACTTTTCTGAGTGTACTGGATCAGATAGTGCATCCCCTTCCCTATTTACCTAGATCCTGGGAATGTGACCTTATTTTGGAAATCAAGCTAAAATAAAATGATCCTGGATTAGAGTGGCCCTCAATCCAACATGACTGGTGGATTATAAAAAGAGAGAGGGGCCAGAGTTTGGCGTGGTGGTTATGGCTGGATTGCACTGAGTTGACTCCATGAGCTGATTCAAGTCCTAGCCCTGGAGGCTTGCAAACACACTGTGTGTGTGTGTGTGTGTGTGTGTGTGTGCCCAAACCCAGGCAGAATTGAGAAGGGAATGTGGTGTGGTCATCCCCTCTAGCGGGTCATTTCTCACCTTCTCTCTCTGTGCACGTACCCTGTAGCAAACTAAAAAGAGAGAGACACACACATTTAGACACACGCACACATACACACCCCCTCTCCCCTCCCACTTACAGGTCACCATGTGAATACAGGTGTGGAGATGGGGATGGATGGTGTGTCCGTGAGCTGACGAATGCCAAGATTTTAGCAAGAGCTAGAAGCTCAAGTGAAGCATGGGACAGATTTTCCTCCAGGGCCTCCCAGAGACGTTCTGGACTTCCAGCCTCTGAGATTGTAGTTTTACGCCATTCAGCTTGTGCCATTTCATGATGGCGGCCCTAGGAGCACACACTGTACAATTTTAAGCCAATAAATCTGAAAATCTAGATGAAATGATCTCCTGGGAAAATGAACTCACAAAAAGGAATAAAGCTTGAAATAGTAACCCAAGGTCAGTCCATACCCCCCAGAGGGTAGGAATTTTGGGATGGGATCCACCACAATTTTATGGATGTGACCCACTGAATCTGCAGAGGGAGGGTCCCCATGTTGTACATACTAATTCAGAGCATGGGGAATGGGGGGATGGGATGATTTTAAACTCATTCTGCAAGTCTAACACACCCTGCTGATAATAGAAGAGAAGAGCATGTGAAAATAAAACTACAGGAATACCATATTCATTTACAAAGATAGTAAATTTCTAAGCAAAATACTAGCAAATGGGTCGATGGAATATACAGCCTGACCATGTAAGGTTGAGGGAACATGAAGAAATCTAGTTGTGGAGCTGAAGGGAAAATAAAAAAGCCGCAGTGGGGGCTGGATGGTGGTGTGGTATAAAGCATGGCACTCCTTGAGGCTGACCTACTTGGGAAGGTTCTGGGTTCGCGTTTGGAGACCTCCCTGAACACACTGGGCACATGCTTGCCTATGATGTGGGGCTGGCTCAGACTGGGGATGGGGAACCAGCAGATGGCGTAATGCTTACGTTGCTGGACTTGCACGTAGTTGAGTGGTTCTAACTCCGGGCATAGCGGCTTCAAACTCTCGCCGGGTGCGTGTGCTTGCACGTCCAACATCCCGAGAGGAGAATGGAGGAGGAGGGATTACGGCATGGCTATCTCCCTTGGGGGTGATTTCTTGCTTTCTGTCTCTCTGTCTCTCCAGTGAGTGCACGTACCTTATAGCAAAAATCTCTTTCTCTCTCAAAAAAAAAAAAAAAGATTGGGGGGTGGATCACAGCTGTTTCTCTGTCTCTCTCACATACACTTGGCAAAAATAAAAAATACATAAATGAAAGGAAAAAAGCCAGGGCCAGCTGGTAGCATGGTGGTTAAGGTGTCAGGAACCCACATGGCTGACCGCTCTATTTCAGTGCTGGACTTAGTGGCTGGAAAGACATCCTGGGTATTGCTCACGTGTGTCCAAAATCCTGACAGGAGAATGTAGAAGAGACTGTGGTGTGGCCATGCCCCTGGGAGTGATTTCTCACTTTCTCTCTCCAGCAAGCACATGCACCCTGTAGCAAATAAAATAAAATGAAATGAAAAAAAGCTGTGATCATTATAGGATTTGCTAAACAAGCCTTTGGTAACATCCAACCAGCAGTTCTGATGGACGAACAAGCAAACAGCCAGCAACAAAGGACCTTAGTGATGTGGAAATACAGCAAAGCTGACTATCCGGAGAGAGGACATCGACCAAGGAACAACAAAGATAGAGACAGAGATAAGAAAAGGAGGCCGCCTTCGCACGTTTTCTGAACAATTTTTCTGGAGGTTCTGGTCAACGCCTTAAGACAGGGTAAGCATGTGAGATACAGGGTCTTGTCATCTTGTCACAGACACCGACTGCCAGACTACTAGAACAAACGAGAGAGCTGTGTGCTCTGGCGGACTCCAGATCAACATTACAGCTGGACTATATGGCAGCAACCACCAAGTAGAAAATACCATTAAATATGGGACCAACAGTTAGCATAATGGTTGTCACTGGACTCCCATATATTCAACTGTGGTTCGAGTCCCGGACCCAGTGGCTTAAACTCATGCCAGGCGCGTGTGTGTGTGTGCCCAAAATCCCAAGAGGAGAATGGAGGAGAAGGGATTGTGGCGTGGCCATCCCCCCTGGGGGGTGATTTCTCGCTTTCTTTCTCTCTGTCCCTCTGTGTTTCTGGTGAGCGCATGCGCCAAAAACCTCTCCAAAAAAAAGAAAGAAAAGAAAAGAAAATATCATTAAAAATCAATATTTGGGGGACCAGCAGTTAGCGTAATGGCTATGTCGCTGGACTCCCACATAGTTGACCGCGGTTCGAGTCCCGGACCCGGCGGCTTAAACTCACGCCGGGCGCGTGTGCGTGCGTGCCCAAGATCCCGAGAGGAGAATGGAGGAGAAGGGATTGCGGCGTGGCCATCCCCCCTGGGGGGTGATTTCCTGCTTTCTATCTCTCTGTCTCTCTCTGTCTGTCTGGTGAGCGCACGCGCCCTATAGCAAAAACCTCTCAAAAAAAAAAAATCAATATTTGGCAATTGTGTTGAAGGGAAAAACGAAAGATGCTTCATTAATAGACTCGATGGCTAAGGGAGTTGGACCCCACAGGGCTGACCATGGTTTGAGTCCCAGCCCGGGTTGTTTGAAAAACACGCTAGGGGTGTGTGTGTGCCCAAAATCTTGATGAGATGGAGAAATGAAGGAAAAAAGTTGTGGTGCGACCATCCCTCATTAAAGGGTTGCTTTTCTCTCTCTTTCTCTGGTGAGTACACTTGCCTTCTGGCAATAAAAAGAGAAATGTTCCATTACTAATAGCTACTAATTCATAAAAAAAACTAACAAAAAAGCGAAAGTATAAAAGGTTTCTGTGAGGAACCAGCAAAGTCTGACTGGTGGGAAGAAGAGAAGATTGCAACATGAGAGGCAAACGGGGAGGTATCTGGTCTGAGGTGACACCCTCCCACCACCCTCAAAATATCATCTTCTAATGGGGAGGGAACACGGCACAGCCCAACTCCCACAAGCCTCGGTTTCCTCATCTGTCATGTGGGGGTAAAAAGCCCCTCCCAAAGAGTTGTGACATTTAAAAGGACAAATACATTAAGATGACAACTCTTGGCCAACCTGTGGCATGGTTGTTAGGGTGGCTGGGTCCCACATGGGCGACTGTGCAGTGGGAGTCGGTGGCTTGAAAAACACAAAATCCAGAAAGGAGAAATGGAGAGGGATTGGGGCATGACCATCCCCCATGGGGGTGCTTCCTCACTTGCTTCTCTCTGTCCGTCTCTCTCTGGGGAGCACAAGTACCCTGCAGCAAATTAAAACAAAATAAAACAAAAGCCCAACTCTTTGTTCACAGTGCCTGTCATACAGTCACACACTAAGAGCTCAAGAACACTATAGAAAAAGAAAATGTTATTTAACAGATACGTTATTTAATTTTTGGGGGAGGAGGGGCTTATCATATGGCACACATGCTCATGAGAGAGACAGAGAGAGAGAGAGAAGTGAGAAATCATTCCCTGGGGGGGATGGGAATGCTGCAATCCCTTCTCCTCCTGGGATTTTGAGCACACACACACACACACGCGCCTGGCATGATTTTCAAGCCGCTGGGTCGGGGACTTGAATAGTAGTCAGCCATGTGGGAGTCCAGTGCCTGAACCACCATGCCTCCTGTTGACTCTGTGTTATTTAATTTTTTTTGAGAGGTTTGTTTTTGCTATAGGGCCTGTGCGCTCGCCAGAAAGACAGAGAGAGACAGAGAGATAGAAAGCGAGAAATCAACCCCCAGGGGGGATGGCCACGCCGCAATCCCTTCTCCACCATTCTCCTCTCAGGATCTTGGGCACACACGCACACGCGCCCGGCGTGAGTTTAAGCCACCAGGTCCGGGACTGGAACTGTGGTCAATTACATGGGAGTCCAGCAACATAGCCATTACGCTAACTGCTGGTCTCTGTGTTATTTAATTTTTATGGTAATTTTTCAAATAAGAAATTTTTGTAGATGAGCAAACTGAGTCACCTGTGCAGCTCCCATCTGCAGATGGTCTCCCCTGATTTTCGAGCTCCGTTGTACCCGTGTGTATCATACGGCTCTCAGGGTGTGCACTGACGCAGCCGTGGGGAGAGCAAGCCCAGGAGACAGCGTGAGGCCTAGGGAAGGAGGAGAGTAGCGGCCGGCCGAAGTCCACTTCTGTCCCCAATCAGGAGAAGTTCCAGTTCAAGCCCTCAGCTCCTTCCCTTTGCCTACGGAGGATAAGCACTGGCAGAAGGTACTGGCTTGTCCTGACTCAGTCCTTTGCAAGGCCGAATTGAAGAAAAAAAAAAAAAAGTGTTCCTCTGGGAGCCAGCAGTTTTGTCCTTTCAAAACCTCCCTGAAGGGACCAGCAGTTAGCGTAATGGCTGGACTCCCACGTAGTCGACCGCAGTTCGAGTCCCGGACCCGGTGGCTTAAACTCACGCCAGGCGTGTGTGCGTGTGTGCCCAAGATCCCAAGAGGAGAATGGAGGAGAAGGGATTGCGGCATGGCCATCCCCCCTGGGGGGTGATTTCTCGCTTTCTGTCTCTCTGTCTCTCTTTGTCTGGAGAGCGCACACGCCCTATAGCAAAAACCTCTCAAAAAAAAAAAATTTAAAAAAAAAAAACCTCCCTGAAGCCTCTCGCCAAGAGCTGTGCCCGCTGCTCAGCTAGGGCTGGCGGCAGTGCCGCAGAGACCTGTGTGGGGCGGGTGGTGGCACGGCTGTAGAAAGCCACGCTCTGCAAGGGTCACCCACACTGCAGGGCCTGGGGTTCGTTCTCAGAAACCTCCCTGAGTACACAGGACGCGTGTGTGCCCGTGATCCGGGGCTGGCTGAGGCTGGATCTGGATGTCAAGGCTCTCTTTCTCTTGCTCATGAAATAATTAGACTTTAAAAAGAAAAGAAAAGGAAAGAAGAGAAAAAAGAAAAGGGAAAGATGCGTGGGTTAAAGACCTGTTTCTGCACCCGGGGCCTAATCTGTGGGCTGTTTTCGGTGCTGAGCTCTGTGGCTTTCCTTTGAGGCCCTCACAGTCTTTAGAACAATGATTTATGGCTCATTTGTACTCTTCACTGCTTCGTGCTCCGGGCTGGACTTTTGTCAGGGTCATGTCCATTAATCCCCCGGGTCATGAATGGACCCGACCATGCGGTCACGTACAGCTCTGGGGTTCTTTGAGGAGGCCAAGGTGTGAGGGCTCACGGCCTCAGCTCCACCCCACTTCCAGGCCTGGAGGGAAGGAAGCCTTACCCAGAGGTCTCCCACACAGACACCCGTTAAATCAACATCAAGCAGCAAAGCAGGCATCAATGCTCTGACCTCACCTGGCCCGAGGAGGCCGCTCAAGGTGGACGCTGCATTCCAAGGAGCTGAGCCAGGGTGGCAAACTACGGGCCCGGGCCAAGCTGTGAATGAGATGTTGGAACAGGGCCACGATCCTTCTCTCAGCTATTGTCTGATGCACGGGCAGAGTCGGCGGTCAGAGACTGCATGGCTGCGAGGCCTAAAACATTTACCACCTGGCCCTTCACTGGAAATGCCTGCCCTCCCTGACTGGGGGCCCAATATGGATCCCTCTAGCAGGCACGAAGCAGCCAGAAGTCTGCCTACAGCCGCAGTCAGGGGCCGATCTGCGGGGACCAAGCCTCGGGCTGAAATGAAGGCTGTCGGTGACAATACTCACTTAGCTGTTCCCTGTTCATACACAGATCTGTCATGTCTAAAGCAGGAAGAACAAAGTTTCTGGTGTAGTCAAAATAGATATAATACAAAATTTAGTATTAAAGTCATTCCCTCCACCCCGTAGAGTTTGTGTGCTCACCAGAGAGACAGAGAAAGGGAAGGTGAGAAATCATCCCTCGGGGGCATGGCCAGACCACAGTCCCTTTTCTTCCCTTCTCCTCCCGGGATTTTGAGAAGGCACACACATATGCCCAGGGTGTTTTTCCAGCTGTGGGATTGGGCCTTGAACCGTAGAGTCGATAATGTGGGATCTAGCACCTTAACCACTACGCCACCTGCTGGCCTCCAAAAACTCACTTTGAATATTCATCATAGTATTTAGTATGTCACTGGTGGTGGAAATGGAGATCTGATTTTGGAAATCAGGTTTCTTTTTTTTTTGGAGAGGTTTTTGCTATAGGGCATGTGCGCTCACCAGACGGACAGAGAGAGACAGAAAGACAGAAAGCGAGAAATCACTCCCCAGGGGGGATGGCCACGCCACAATCCCTTCTCCTCCATTCTCCTCTCGGAATCTTGGGCACGCAAGCACAAGTGTCCAGCATGAGTTTAAGCTGCTGGGTCCAGGACTCAAACTGCGGTCGACTACATGGGAGTCCAGCTACATAGCCATTACGCTAACTGCTGGCCCCAGAAATCAGTTTTCTGAGGAGCACGTTCTTGGCTCTGACTGAGAGGTGAGCAGAGCTGCGGAAGGTGCCCTGTGATGCCCAGGACATGTCGCCAGCCCGTCGCACGTGGTGTGCACACTCAGGACGACACGTGGGTGAGTCAGAGCTGGAACCTGCTGGCGTGCACACCCTAGCACATGATTGTACCCCAGTGATCGGAAGTAAACCATGGACACTGAACCAGCATGAAGAGTAGTCCAGGATGCTCGGGGCTGCTCGGTAAGTACTTCCCGGAGAGAGAAGAAAGGAGAGAATAAACAAACCTGCCCTGAATGCAAGAGTGAAGAGGGTGTCTTCTAGTTTGTTTGTTTGTTTATTTATTTATTTATTTATTTATTTTGAGAGGTTTTTGCTATAGGGTGCGTGCACCTGCCAGACAGACAGAGAGAGACAGAGATAGAAAGCGAGAAATCACCCCCCAGGGAGGATGGCCACGCCACAATTCCTTCTCCTCCATTCTCCTCTCGGGATCTTGGGCACGCACGCACACGCGCCCAGTGTGAATTTAAGCCACTGGGTCCTGGACGTGAATCGTGGTCCACTACATGGGAGTCCAACGACATAGCCATTACCCTAACTGCTGGTCCCTTGTTCGTTTATTTAATTGCCAAAGGGTACGTGCACTCAATAGAGACACACAGATAGAGGGGGAGAGGGAGAAAGCACCCTTCAATGGGGTGTGGTTACACTGCAATCCCTTCTCTTCCAGGATTTGGGGCACACACACACGTGTACCTGGCATGTTTTTCATGTCTCTGGGGCTGGGATTCGAATTATGATCAGCCATGTGGGATCTGGATTTTTTTTGTTTGTTTGTTTTAAGAGAGATTTTTGCTATTGGGCACATGTGCTGGCCAGAGACACAGAAAGAGACAGAGAGACAGAAAGTGAGAAATCACCCCCAGGAGGGATGGCCAGGCCACAGTTCCTTCTCCATTCTCCTCTTGGGATTTTGGGCATGTGTGTACACTCACCTGGCATAAATTTCAAGCTGCCTGGTCCAGAACTTGAACTGTGGTTGGCCATGTGGGAATCCAGTGACATAACCACTACGCCATCTGCTGGTCTTGGATCCGGGTCCTTTAATCACTAGGCTATGGGGTCAGTCCAAGGAATTGTCTTCTAGACCCTGGCCTTCATCAGTCACGTTCCTGGGCTCTACCACATCTGCGTGTTGCCCTGTGTTTCAGGAGTGTGGTGGTTTCTTATTCTCTCAGAGTGGAGAGAACAGCTGTTGTGAGCTGGACATTGCTCAGAATGTCCATAAGCCTGCTTTCCCGGGTTCCGCGTAGAATCCCTGTCCTCTCTTCCTCCCCCCCCCCCCCAGCTTCCTTGATAGCTGGCGGCACTCCGATTCCTGGGTGGGGGGCGAGGGGTGCAGGGGGGCGGTTTCCTTCTGGTCAAATGGCCTTGGGAGGCTTCTCTTGTTCTCCTGCACAGATACACCGTGGAATGGAGCTGTGCTCTGACGACACTTAAGATGGGGCTGGATGGTTGTCCTCTATTCCTTCCCACCCAATTTGGCCGGAGACGGGCAGGGAGAACAGGTAGAGAATGGAAAATGGGGTGTTCACAGCACGGAGCTGGGCATGTGCAGGAGCAGGTGGGTTTATGATGGGGGTGGGGAGAAGAAATGGAACTGCCCACCCCCACCAGGTCTGGGACTCGAACCATGGTTGGTTATGTGGGAGTCCAGTGCCTTGATTACCACACCACTTGTTGGCCTGGCATATCTCTTTAAAAGTGAACTGAACACTTACATTACTTTCTGAGATGGAAGCGTTTACATTAACTTAGGTTATTAAATGCACGGCTGGCAATAAGTAGCTCCAGTTTGTTTCTGAACGTTAAAAGCAAGCCCTTGGGCAGGTTTGCCTGACAACTTTTTTTTGGGCAGTGTCAGAGTTAAGAGAGAGAAACCGACTAGGATCAGCTGATCCACTTTTTTGTTTTTCCCTTTTTGAAAAGTAAAAGCTGGAGAAAGGAGCTGGCCAAGTCCAAGGCTGTTTAGATTGTGTGTAGTTTTCTGGAAAACATCTCATTGTTCGGGGTGAGAAGGTGAAGGTTTATTTTTATGCCTCGCTGTTTTTAGCTGCGATCAACATCAGCGGCTCACGGTGGAAGCCCCTTTGTCCGAAACATCCCTTACTGCATCTGTCCCTTGAGCATTGCATGTGCCAAGTGATCCTTCCTCATAGGCTGGTTGGTCTTCTGGAGAGGAAACATCTTGATAACTCACTGAGGTCTATTATGTCAGAGAAAGTGTGTCACGGATCCTCCAGTGCTCACGGGAGGGCATCCTCAGGGAGGATGAGGTGCCAAGGTCTTCCAGCTCACCTGCTCAGAGGCTGCCGCGCACCACACCTCATTACCCAACTGTGTACACAGGGCTGCCGTTTTCTCAAAGACACTTACGCAGTGGTATTTGGTAAGACGTCAATTCCTTTCCTGTCTGACTTAGAAGTTTACGGTGACTCAGTGCTGGCTGGTCAACCTTAGAGATCAAATCGAGGACATTGGCTTAATGATTTTAACAGCTAATGTAAAGGATTTCCCAAGAATGAGAATCATGAGATGAGATAGAGTTGAGAATATCATTCAGTCTTAAAGAGAAAGTAACCGAGCCGAAAGCAAAACTTATGGTTGCATTTCTTAAAAATGAAGCTTGAGTTTTAAAAGATTTAAACAGAAATGAGGATGTAGGTGCCTCATGGAGAATCAACGTGTACTAAATTTATAAAATGTCTAATTATGCGAATGCATATTCAACCGTATGTGGGAAACTGTGGAAGCATTATGATTCTGTGACTATGATCATTGTTTTCTTAGTTGAATCCCTTTAGGTAAAACATTTTATTTCCTCAAGTTCAGCATGTTTTGAATGTTAATGTGCATAAAATCTCCTGGGGGATTCCAGGGCCATATGCTTTGACCTCTGTAGGCATGGAGCAGGCCAGGATTGTGACTTCTTCTTCCTCTTCTCCTTCTTCCTCCTCCCCTCCTCCTTCTCCTTCCTCCTTCTCCTTCTCCTTTTTTTTTTTTTTTTTTTTTTTAAATTTGCCAGGGGCACATGCGCTCACTGGAGAGAGACCAGGGGGGAGAGAGGGAAAGTAGGAAACCAGTATGTTGAGGAACTTTCTCCGCTCCCGTGTTTCTTGCAGCCCTATCCACCATGATAAAGATACGGAATCAACCTAATTGTCCATCAACAGATGACTGGATAAAGAAGAAAATGTGATATAAATACAAGGTAGAATATTATTCTACCATTTAAAAGGATGAAATCCTGTCATTCGAGGCAACATGAATGAGTTGGAAGACATTGTATGTGAGAAATAAACTAGGCCCAGAAAAAGAAGTACTTCACACGTAGAAGCTAGAAATATGATCGCCCAGGAGAGAGAGCAGAAAAATGTTTACGATGAGGCTGGTCAGGGGAGGGGAGAGAGAGAGATGGACGTTGCTTGACAAATGCAAAATTACTACTAGGATGGCAGGAATGAGGTCTAGTGCTCTGTACATGACAGGGTGACTATAGTTAATAATTTATTGTATATTTCAGGATAGTGAGAAGAGAGGATTTTAAATGCTCCCGATACAAAATAATGACACATGTTTTAGGTGATAGATATGCAATTTATCCTGATTTAACCACTACACATTTCATCCATGCACCAAAAACCCACATTGCACCCAGTAAATATGTACAATTATTTTGTCAATTAAAAATAAAAATATTGAGTCCTCTCTTCTGACTGGAACCATGGAGGGCGTTCAAAAGAAGAAAAAGAAGTTTCCTGTGCCGGCAGAAACCAAGAAAAAGGCTCCTGCTGTGGCAGAAACCCTTAAAAAAAGTGAAGGAATTTTGCAGAGCTGAAGATCCAGTGCCTGAGAAAGAAGTTTGCTCAAAACATGCTTCGGAAGGCAAGGAGAAAGCTTATCTAAGAAAAAGCTAAGCACTGTCATAAGGAATATAGACAGATGTACAGAACTGAGATTCGCATGGCCAGGATGGTGAGAAAAGCTGGCAACTTCTCTGTACCTGCAGAACCCAAATTGGCGTTTGTCATCAGGATCAGAGGTATCAGTGGAGTGGGCCTGAAGGTTCGAAAGGTGTTGCAGCTTCTTTGGCTTCGCCAGATCTTCAACGGCACCTCTGTTACGCTCAACACCAAGACTGTTTTTGTAACCTGGTCAGTAAATAAACAGAGTGGCTGTTCCCAGACTGCACTGTACCGTTGTATTAGCAACTTTTTTTTAGTTCGCCTCTGCCTTCCCTTAACTATTGCGGCACATCTCGGTGCTTGGTAAAATTAAGCCAAAACTTTTGCAAGATTAGGGTCCATTTTTTATTTTGTAAAAATCACTTAGGGACTTTTGAAAGGTTTTCTTAGACCAGAAAAGCCTAATGTTTCCCCTTAGAATTTTGCTGAGTAAAAATCGGTTTATTTGAAGAAATCTTATTTCAAGGCATTCATGTGTGATTCGTAGGTAAGGTAATGAAATAAAGGTCAGTTCACCAAAAATGTAAAATAAATAAATAAATAAAAATATTGAAAAAAAAGAAAATAAAAGGAGAAAACATTTACAATAAGTGAAGAACTTTTCTATAAACCTGAAACTTAAGGCCAGCCAGGTGGTATGGTGGTTAAGGTGGCTGGATCCCACCTAGCTGACTGTGCAGTTCTGGTCCCAGACCCAGTGGCTTGAAAAACACACCAGACATGAGTGTATTTGCCACTAAAATCTCAAAAGGAGGATGGAGGACAAGGGATTGCGGTGTGGCCATGTGGTCATCTCTCTTGGAGGGTGACTTCTCACTTCCCCCAATCTCTGTCTCTCTCCAGTAAGCACATGTGACCTATGGCAAAAATCTAAAAAAAAAAAAAAAAAAAAAAAAGCTTCTTAGGTTGACATTAGGTTGGTGCAGAAGTAATCGTGGCTTTACAGTGTTGACATTTGCCATTTGGTATTGGGTACATCTTTAAATAAATGTGGTTATGTTATACATCAGTTTTTTGAGAGAGAGATTTTTGTTATAGGGTACATGTGCTCACCAGAGAGACAAAGAGACAGAGAGACAGAAAGTGAGAAATCACCCCCTGGGAGGACGGCCTTGCTGCAATCTCTTCTCCTCTATTCTGTTCTCAGGATCTTGAGCACGCACACACACACATCTGGGGTGATGCGTGTTTAAGCGCCAGGTCCAGGACTTGAACTATGGTCGACTACATAGGAGTTCAGTGACGTAACCATTACGCCATCTGCTGGGCCCAATAATATATCATTTTAATGCACATTTCTCACTATATTATTTTTTTCTAATGACTTATTACTTGCTATTTTTTAATATGTATTTTAGATTATGAAAATGATGTGAGATAAAAAGCAAATATGGAGAGTGGGAGATAAGGGAGAGTAAGAGAAAAGGAATCAAGGAGAAAAATAGAGAGGCAAGACATTCGAGGGACGCAGAAATGGAGGATTGTTTGTTGATGCTGACATGTATATCTTCAGCTGGGCTGGTGGGAAGCGTGTTCATGCTGAGTAAGTTCATTTTACAAGCACAGTGATGTACAGTGATTAAATGTATAAAATAAAATAATAATAACAAAATTAAAAAGCAAATATGAGCCATTTTCTTATTCATGTTCAAAATGGGTTGTAAAGCCACGGAAACAACTTGTAACATCAGCAACGCATTGGACCAGGAATGCTAATGAACATATAAGAAGTTTTGCAAAGGAAATGAGAGCCTCGAAGATGAGGAGTGTAGTGGCTGGCCATCGGAAATTGACAGCAACCAGCTGAGAGCAATCATCGAAGCGGATCCTCTACGACTACGTGAGAAGTTGCCAAAGGACTCAGCATCCACCAGGCTGTGGTCATTCAGCGTTTGAAGCAAATTGGAAAGGTTAAAGGTGAAAAAGCTCAAAAAGCAGGTGCTGAGCTGAGCAACAGCAGAGGTTGTCATGTAGAAGTGTCTTCTCTTTCACACAACAACGAACCGCTTCTCGATTGGATTGTGATGTGTGACCCAAAGTGGATTTTACGCAACCAGTGATGACCAGCTCAGTAGCTGGACTGAGAAGAAACTCCAAAGCACATCCCAAATAAAACTTGCACCAATAAAAGGTCACGGTCACTGCTGGGTGGGGTCTGTCCCCCTACAGCTTTCCGAATCCCAGTGGAACCGTCAAGTCAGAGAAGTGTGCTCAGCAAATCGATGAGATGCACTCAAACTGCAATGCCTGCAGCACAACCAACATTTCAAAAGTTGAATGAATTTGGCCTCATCCACCATAGTCACCTGACCTCTCGCCAACTGACTACCACTTCTTTAAGCATCTCAACAATTTTTTGCAGGGAAAATGCTTCCAGAACCATTAGGATGCAGAAGATGCTTTCCAAGAGTTTGTTGAATCCCAAGGCTTAGATTTTTATGCTACAGGAATGATAAACTTATTTCTCATTGGCTAAAATGTGCTGATTATAATGTCCCATATAGTGGACCACGGTTCAAGTCCCAGACCTGGTGGTTTAAAACTCACGCCAGGTGCGTGTGTGTGTGTGTGTGTGTGTGTGTGTGCCCTAAATCCTGAGAGGAAGATGGAGGAGAGGGATTGCAGTGTGGCCATTTGTCCCAGGGTGGGGGATGATTTCTCTCTTTCTGTCTTTCTCTGTCTCTTTGGCAAGCACATGTGCCCTATAGCAAAAAAACTCTCCAAAAAAAAGTGCTTCAGAATAAAGCAGTTTACTGGAGACAATGAGACTTCAAATGGCCATGGTTCGAGACCTGACTTTAGCATAACCCAAAATGGACAAATTTGATAATTTTTGTGACAAATCACATTAGAACTATTAGCATTTACAAGTATGACTAATAGCATAACAGATCACAGATCTTTAAAAATCTCATACAATTTTGGAACACTCATTGACAGAAAATTTTACACACAGAGAGCTAAGCACCATTTCATATTTGACAATGTTTCCCATATGATTTCAACATGTCAGAAAGTCTAATCTGTCTTTTTTGGGGGGACCAGCAGTTGGCATAATGGCTATATCACTGTACTCCCATGTAGTTGACTGTGGTTGAGTCCCGGACCCGGCGGCTTAAACTCAGGTCGGGCTTGTGTGTGTGTGTGTGCTCAAGATCCCGAGAGGAGAATGGAGGAGAAGGGATTGTGGCGTGGCCATCCCCCCTGGGGGGTGATTTCTTGCTTTCTTTCTCTATGTCTCTCTCTGTCTTTTTGGTGTGTGCACACGCCCTATAGTAAAAACCTCTCAAAAAAAAAAAAAAAAGAAGGTCTAATCTGTCTTTTTTTTTTAATTGTGACAATACTCAGCACTTTTTCTTTTTAGCAGAAGTACATGAGAAATAAATATATTTTAAAAAGAAAAGTGACAGATTTAACCTGAACTCAATTTAAAAAAATGATTCCAAAGTATTTTTTTCTATAACATGCAAAGAACTTAACATTGGCACTAACATATATATATATATATATATATATATATATTTTTTTTTTCATTTGGGTCACATTCTATACACTGACTTTTTTAGTGTATAAAACCAGCATAATTGGAGCTAGAATCTTAAACATTAAGAAATCAAATTTAGACTCTCCAAGGAAAGTTGAGTACATGATAGTCACTTGTACCAGAAATACTGAAAAAAAGTGTCTATCTAATGTGGAGTTTTCATTCATCTATGTTTGATTCTCTTGGTTATTATTATTTTTTCTCTAATGTATGTGGGTCTCTTTAGTTTTCCTGGTACAACACTCCCTTCAGTACTTCTTAAAGAGTTTGTCGATGTTGGTAAATTCTTTTAAGTTTTGTTTATCTGAGAATGTTTTTCTTTTCTTCCCATTTGAAGGATAATCTTGCTGGGTATAGTAATCTTGGTTGAAATATTATTTTATTTTAATATTTTTACACTTTGAATATATCTTCCCATTCTTTCCTTGCTTGCTTTGTTTCTGCCAGGAGGTCCAATGTTAGCCTGACAGAATAAACTTTGTAGGTAACTTGGCATTTCTCTCTTGCCATTTTTAATTTTTTTGGAGAAGTTTTCGTTATAGGGCGTGTGCGCTCGCCAGAAAGACAGAGAGAGACAGAGACAGAAAGCGAGAAATCACCCCCCCAGGGGGGGATGGCCACCCCGCAATCCCTTCTCCTCCATTCTCCTCTCGGGATCTTGGGCACATATGCACACGCGCCCGGCCTGAGTTTAAGCCGCCGGGTCCATGACTTGAACTGTGGTCGACTAAATGGGAGTCCAGTGACATAGCCATTACGCTAACTGCTGGTCCCTCTCTTGCCATTTTTAGAATATTTTCTTTGTCTGTGATTTTGGCCAATCTGGCTATGTTGTGCTGCGGAGAGGATCTTTTTGGGTTGAATCTATTTGGGGTCCTTGGTATGTTTTTTTTTTTTTTTTGGAGAGATTTTCGCTATAGGGCACGTGCGCTTGCCAGACAGACAGAGAGAGACATAGAGACAGAAAGTGAAGAAATCACCCCCCAGGGGGGATGGTCACGCCGCAATCCCTTCTCCTCCATTCTCCTCTCGGGATCTTGGGCACGCACGCACACACGCCCATGTGAGTTTTAAGCCTCCAGGTCCAGGACGCGAACTGTGGTCGACTACGTGGGAGTCCAGTGACATAGCCATTATGCTAACTGCTGGTTCCCGGGTCCTTGGTATTTCTTGAGTCTGGATGTTTGAATGCTTCTCTAGGTTTGTAAAATTTTCTTCTAGATTTCACAGAATAGATTATCAATGCCCTTATTAGATTCTTCACTTTCTGGGATACCAGTTATTCAGATGTTTGGACATTTAATGTTATCTAGTATTTTCCATATATTGTTCTCATTTTTCTGGGTTATTTTTTCATTCTTTTTGGGAATTTGTTTTCTAGGTCATAGGTTTTGTCTTCTACATCTAAGATTCTATCTTCTGCTTGCTCTAATCTGCTTTTAATTCTTTCAAGGAAGGTTTTGATCTCCTGCTTTACAGACTTCAACTCTAGAAATTCTGTTTGATTCTTTTTTATATTGTCTATCTCCTCCTTCAAGTCATGAAAGGACTTCCTCATCTCCTGGAGATCAAGGTCTCTTTCTCTTCCATCTCATAGAGTTTTGTTGCCATAAATATTTGAAATTCCTTATCTGACATTTCACTACTTTCCTTTTATTTTTTCCATACTTAGAGACAAATTACTGTTCTCCATTGCTAAGACATATCACTTGATTTCCTGATAGTAGAGGCCTCATCTCTGATTTTTGGTCATTTGGTGATGTGTTCACTTTTGGTTAATTTGTTGGAAAGGTTTCTGAAACTGTGAGCTTTTGTGTTTCCTTTTAGTGTGAGGTACCTCTGTGCCAATTTCTCTCTTCTACTGTATTTTGCAAAGTGGTACCCACAGGAGGAGTTCTGAGGTCAGATTTATGGAGAGGAGTATCTCCCTCTTGCCACTGGTTCAGTGGAGGTGAGGATTTCCCTGAGTCTAGTGAAATTCAGAGGTTTGGCTACTATAAATATAGACCTATCTATACACTCACTGGGTGAGAGCTGACCAGCAAAATGAGAAAGTAAGATAGGAGAAAAAGAGAATACAAAGAGAAAGAAGAAAAGAAAAAAAAAAAAAGAAAGAAAGAAACAGAAGGCAAAAGATAAAAAACAAACAAACAAAAACGTGTACTATTCAGGGAGCAGAGCACATCAGATGCAGATATCTCCCTGCAATGCCTCTGTCCTATTTAGGGGGAGGAGAATAAAGAATTAGCAAAAGAAAGGATTTTTAAAAAGCAAGAGAGAAAGGAAAAAAAAAACGAGAATATAGAAAAAGTATGAGTTTTTTCTCCTACCTATCTACCTATGGGCCGGGGAGCTGAGTTGGAAGAGTAGGGCTGCCACTTGGGGCTGCTCGGCCCTCACATTGGTCCCAGAAATGAGCAGAGCAACTCGGATGTAGATTTCTCCCTGCAATCTGAGCTTATGAGATGTTAACCAACGAATCTTCCTAGACTAACACCCTGAAGTGTTTCACCTATGGTTTATTCTAGTACTTTCATATTTTTGGATCTTACCTTTAAGTCTGCCTTCCGTCTTCAGTTTTTTTGTTCTGCATGATGAAAGATAGAAGTCTAGTTTCATTTTTCTGTAAATGAATATCCAGTTTTTTCAGCACCATTTGTTGAAGACTCTCCTTCCTCCAGTGAATATTCATAGTGCCTTTATGTAAAATCAGTTGGCTCTCTCTATATAAATTTATTTCTGACTTCTCTATTTTGTTCCACTGGTCTATGTGTCTTGATGCCAGTACCATGCTTTTGTGGTTAATATAACTTCATAGTGTATTTTGAAATCTAGTAGTGTGATGCCTTCAGTTTCATTCCTTTTGCTCAAGATTGCTTTGGGAGTAGATTTTTTTCGTTCTTCTTTTCTTTCTTTATTTTCTGATGATCTCTCTTGTCTAACTGGAAGACCTATTGTCAAGTTCAGAAATTCTTTCTTGTGTTTCATTGAGTTTATTATTGAAGCTTTCAATTGTATTTTTCATTTCTTTCATTAAATTATGTTCCAAGAAGTCTTTTCTTAATGATAGCTTTCTCTTTCTTAAGTTTCTCATTCTGATTATGTATTATTTTTCTGATTTTGCTGAATTGTCTGTTTGTATTCTCTTATATCTTACTGAGTTTCTTTATAATCATTATTTTGAATTCTTTTTCAGATATTTCACAAATTTCTCTTTGGAGCATGTTGCTGAATTATTTTTTTTTTTTTTTTGAGGTGTCATGTTACCTTGCTTTTTCATGTTTCTTGTGTTCCTACATTGGCATCCTAGCATATAGTGGAACAGTTCCTCTATCGATTTTATATTGATGACTTCCTCCTATAGATGAGTACGAGGATGTTGGTTGGTTGTGCTGGCTTTCGTTCCAGGTAGGTTTGGTAGTGTAGTCTTCAGGAAGCTTCTTCAGCTCAGTCAGCACCGGTGATGCCTGTGAGGTCTCAGTGACTTTCGGGCTGGCCCACCAGCTGGGACCTAGCTGCCCTAAGGGCATGGCATGTTCGTGGGTGGCGGGACACTTTGGCAGCCCCCAGGGTGGCACAAGGCTGTGGAAGAAGGGCTGCTTACTGAAGCTTCTACCTATGGGTGAGTCACCTGCCTGGCTGCCTGTGTGGACTGCTGGTGGATCAGGTTACAAGATGATTTTGTGTAGTTGCAGCCTAGGTGGGGGATGGCACAACCTGACCTGATCTCCTCCTCTGGGGCAATTCAGCAGCATGAGACCCTCTCCTCACCCCGACTGCTCCCAGACTCAGAAGACCTGGGAAGGCTGCAGGTTACCGCTATGATAAAAGTTTCTGGTGTCCATGGTATTAATGGGGCACACTGGGTGTCTCTGACTTATCTTTTCCCAATTGTGAGAAGTCCCTTGGGGGTTCTAAGCTGACCTTGATAGAGGTAGTGGTGGATGCCACACTTTGCTCCCCTCTGGAAGGCCATCCTGAGTCTGTGCACTTCACCCACATCTCTACTGCATTGCAAAGCTGTCCCCAGATGTCCCGGCTGAATGCCAGCTGCTTAACCTTCATTTTGGATTTCAGTTTTGGAAGATGAAAAAGTCTGGGCGATGGACGTGGCTCATGATTGCACAACAGTGTGAAAGCACTTAGCGCTGCTGAGCTGTACACTTGAAATGATTGAGATGATTTATGTTGGGGGCCAGCAGGTGGCCTGGTGGCTAAACTGAGGGACACTCCCACATGGCTGATCACGGTTGAGTCCCGCTGGCTTGCTTTCTCACTTTCTCTGTCTCTCTCTTTTTTCTCTCTCTGATCAAATTAAAATAAACAAATGAATAATAAAATTAAATGAATAACTCTAAAAAAAAGATGATAAAATGTAAGTGAAGGGCCAGCTGGTGGCATGGTGGTGTGGCTGGATTCCCACATAGCTGGCAGTGGTTATAGCCTTGGACCTGGTGGCTTGAAAATCATGCTGGGCATGTGCGTGTCTGCGCCCAAAATCTAGAGAGGAGAATGAAGAAGGGATTGTGGAGTGGCCAGCCCCCAAATGTGTGTGTGGGGGGTTCTTACCTTCCCTTTCTGTCTCTCTCTTCTTTGGAGAGTACATGCACTCTATAACTAAAACCTAAATACAAAATAAAACAAAATAAATCAAAGCTGGGTATCTCCCGCTTTTCAAGATATCCCCCCCCACCCCCCACCCATGGCCCTTTCTCTCTTGTACCATTTGTTGCAAGTGACCACAAATAATTCTAATGATGTAAGCAGAAGATGAAGCAATCACAAATGTATCACATCCAGCTAATTTTAAGATGCGAACTTTTTTTTCATAGCAGGTCTGGGATCAAAGTCCATCTGACAGTTGATGACATCTGTGTAGGTGGGTAAAGCGAGGGCTGCCCTGGTCCTCACCAAGTCTGTCTTCCTGGAGTGCTGACAGACTCTCACCTGAGCATCCCTTTCTGGAATTTGCCTGCTCTAGGAAGGCAGCCTCACCCGAGGGCCCCTGCCGCAGCGCTCCCTGGGGGTCTGCTGAGGCCTCCCGTTGAGTTCCCTCGCACCTCACCTCCTCCCTCTGCCCAGCCCTGCTGCCCCCATCCTTCCTCACAGGTGCGTTCTGGAGCACCTTCCTCAGCCAAGCTCTGTGCTCCTCAGAGGAGCCAGCCTAAGTTAGCAGACCAACGTGTGTCATTGAGTCTCCGTTTTTCCCCGTCACATAAAGGTGTGATTGCCTTAACATTCAAGGCATCTTAGGTTATGTCTATTTTGTAATCATTTTATTGTTCATTTCTCACCTCCATAATCATGAAAGCTCTTCATGGACAGGCATTTTCTGAGTATTTATATATTCTTTAGCCTAAACAGGATACTGTGGTAGGCAGTTGGTTAGCCATGAGCGGGCAGCCCTAAGAGAAAAGCGAAAGGCTCATCTAGCTTCAGGTGCCAGGAGGGTGAGGTAATCTGCCATATTCCTTCCTTAAGGCTTGAAGGAAGCATACAGGGATAGTTCGTAGATTTTCTTTTATCAAAAGGACCTAAGCAAGCATTTTGGTCATTAATACGATAGACTAATTGGACGATCTAATTGGGGCAACCTGACTCGCACTGGGTGTACGCAATTAAGTGATCAAAACCTCACTTTACCTGTGAGGAAGGTGCGCAGGTGCAGGAGAGAACATGTGGATTCAAATTTAAAGGAAGAACATAGGCAGCGTAAGGGGCCGCCCACTAATGAATATTCATGACCTCTAGTAAGAATAACGGTTGACCAAGTGGCCCGGTTGCCACTTGGCAATCTGCCCGCCCAACAACCTTTTTGGGTGTACTTTCTTTCTTTCCTTTCTTTTCTATTAAACTTTTCTATCTACTTCATTTGTGGTTGAGATTTCATTTTTCGCCTAGGGACAGATCTCTAATTTTAGTGATCTGGACCCAAAGAACCAAGGACTTCACAACGCAGCTCAACACTTTTCCATCCGTTAACAATACACAGATACAAGATATTTAGTGGGCTGGCTCCATGGCTCGATGGTTAAAGCAGCCAGACCCCACATGACTGCGCTGTTCAGTCCCAAACCCACAGACTGAGAAACTTGCCAGGTATGTGCAAGTGTGTGGCCAAAATCCCCAAAGGAGGAAGAGACGCAGGAGAAGGGATTGCAGCATGACCACTCCCTGTGCATGAGGCTTTCTGCCCTGCCCACTCTCTCTGCCTCTCTCTGGCAAGTCTACACATCCTCTAGTTAAAAAACAAAACAAGGGACCAGCAGATGGCGTAGTGACTATGTCTTTGGACTCCCATGTAGTCGACTGCGGTTCAAGTCCCGGTCCCAGTGGCTTAAACTCACACCAGGCGCGTGTGCGTGTGTGCCCAAGATCCTGAGAGAAGAATGGAGGAAAAGAGATTGCAGCGTGGCCATCCCCCCTCCCCGGGGGGTGATCTCTCGCTTTCTGTCTCTCTGTCTCTCTCTGTCTTTGTGCTGAGCGCATGCGCCCAATAGCAAAAACCTCTCCAAAAAAAGGAAAAAAACAGAACAAAACAAAATAAAACACAATCAAAACAAAACAGAAGTAGTTCATGAACAAATTAGTGGTTGTGAATCTACCTGGAGTGTGCCATGGGGGAAGGGGCTCGTCCTGGGGCTTGTTGAGTGGTCACAGGAAGAAACAAGGCAAGATGAGGATTAGGACAACTGAAGCCTTTCTGCTCGGACTTCGCCCTCCTGCCTCCCAGATTTAGCCAGGACCATCCAGTGACCTGCCATCTGCATTTCAGTTCCAAGTTACCACTTTCAGTGATTAGGATAACTGACGCTGCCCAGACTTCACACTCCTGCCCCCAGATGTAGCCTGGCACAGCACCCTTAGTATTAGCTCTGTTTTCATTTTTTGTTTTTTGCTTTAAAAAAAACCCTTTTTTTCTTCTTTTTAAAAATTATTCTTTTTGTCAATTTTTTTTCTTTGTTTTCCTTCTCCTTTTCTTTTGCCTTTCTCACTTTTCAGCTCAGTCTCCCCACACTGAGTTTCTGAACAGGTCTAGGTGTACAGTAGCCAAATATCTGAATACATTTCTAAAAATTTATTTTATTTATTAATTCTTTTTTTCTTTTTTAAATTTTACCAGAGAGAGACAGAGAGAGAGAGAAAGACAGAGAGAGCGAGAGAGAGGGAAAGTGAGAAAGCAAGCTACTGGCTCGGGGACTCAAACAGCGGTCCGCCACGTGACAGTGTCCAGCACCTTAACCGCCACGTCACCTGCTGCTCCCCAATATCTGAATACTTGTATAGTCAGATTAATCCTTCATTTCCATGGCATCTGCTGCACAAAGGGAGGAAAATGGTACTGCTTAGAGATTGTAGATCACTGTCTCCTGCTTGCCTCTGAATGCTCAGATTTAACTCCAAAAATTAGAAAAAGCCGTATAATCCATCTGATGACCAGAAACCACTGCAGAAGCACAAGAAACATGAGGGACCAGCAGTTAGCGTAATGGCTATGTCGTTGGACTCCCACATAGTCGACCGCGGTTTAAATCCTGGACCCGGTGACTTAAACTCACGCCAGGTGTGTGTGCGTGCATTGTGCCCAAGATCCCGAGAGGAGAAAGGAGGAGAAGGGATTGCGGCATGGCCATCCCCCCTAGGGGGGTGATTTCTCACTTTCTGTCTCTCTGTCTCTCTCTGTCTGTCTGGCAAGAGAACGAGTCCTATAGCAAAAAACTTCTCCAAAAAAAAAAAAAAAAAAAAAAAAAAAGAAACTTAAGAACCAAGAAAATCTCTCCCCCAAGGGAATAGAATAGCTCCTCATCCTCCACAGACAGTATATTTGAACTCATGGAAATGGCAGATAAAGAATTTAGAATATTCATAGTGACAAAAGTAACAGAGGTGCAAAAGAAGAGAGACAATGAACTCCAGAAGATGCAGGAGATAAGAGACAATGAATTCCAGGAGGTGAGGAAGTTCTTGCATGATCTGAAAGAGGAAATACACGCCATAAAAAAGAATCAAACAGAATTGTCAGAGATGAAGGCTGCAACACAGGAAATCAAGATCTCCTTTGAAAGTATTAAAAACAGACTAGAGGGATCAGCAGTTGGCATAATGACTATGTTGCTGAACTCCCATGTAGTCGACCATGGTTCAAGTCCTGGACCCGGTGATTTAAACTCACGCTGGGCTCATATACATGCATACCCAAGATCCCTAGAGGAGAATGAAGGAAAAGGGATTGCTGCATGGCCATTCCCCCTGGAGGGTGATTTCTCTCTTTCTGTCTCTCTATCTTTCTGGTGAGCGCACGTGCCCTATAGCAAAAACCTCTTAAAAAAAAAAAATCCACCATCACCACAACAACAAAAAACAAAACCTAAAACAGACTAGATCATGCAGAAGACTGAATCTCATATGTAGAAGATAGAATCTCTGACCTTAAAAAAATTACCAAAAAGACTGAGAAAATAACCCCCTAAAATGAGAATAGCATACAAATAATACTAGATACCATTAAATGCACAAATGCCTGGATAATTGGTATCCGAGAAGGTGAGGAAACTAAGGACACTGATAATCTATTCCATGAAATATTGGAAGAAAACTTTCCAAACCTAGAGAGTCATTTAAATATCCAGACCTAGAAAAGAATTCAAATATCCAGAGATACAAAGGATCACACATAGAATCAACCCAAGAAGATCTTCTCCAAGGCACATCATAGCCAGATTGACCAAAACCACAGACAGAGACAAGATACTAATTTGGCAAGAGAAAAAAGTTACTTTCAAAGGATATTCCATGAGGCTAACGTTGGACCTCTCATCAGAAACAATGCAAGCAAGAAAAGAATGAGAAAATATATTCAAAGTATTAAGTGAAAAACAATTTCAACCAAGAATACTATACCCAGCAATATTATCCTTCATATGGGAAGAAAACATAAAAACATTCTTAGATTAACAAAACCAGAAGGAATTTACCAGCTCTCCAAGAAGTGCTGAAGGGAGTGCTATATCAGGAAAACTAAAACCAGACACACAGTATAAAAAGCAACCAAGAGAATGGCCATCTTAATGGTAAGGACAAGTCTGGAAGGATCAATAATGTTGAATGTGAATTTCCAGAATTTAAATGGAAAGATCAGACCATAGTAAAACTGCAAATTCAATAGAAAGAGATTAAGTACATGAGACTGAACTGGTGAAATAGAATTTTATGACTTTTGACTAAAACATTACTGATTTTCACCTATGTTTTGTTTTCCAGATTTAAGGATTTTAGTCTGCCTTTGAACTGTTGAGAGGTTCTTCTACCTACTATTTGAACTAAATCCTAACTTTTTTCCTGGGTTTAAGTCTTAAGCAAATTTCTCTTAATATTTTTTTATTTATTTTTTTTTTTGAGAGGTTTTCGCTATAGGGCGCGTGCGCTCGCCAGACAGACAGAGAGACATAGAGGCAGAAAGCGAGAAATTACCCCCCAGGGGGGATGGTCACGCTGCAATCCCTTCTCCTCCATTCTCCTCTCGGGATCTTGGGCACGCACGCACACATGCCCGGCGTGAGTTTTAAGCCACCAGGTCTGGGACGCGAACCGTGGTCGACTACGTGGGAGTCCAGCGACATAGCCATTATGCTAACTGCTGGTTCCCTTGATTTTGATCTATTAAAACTAAAACTGGTTTTCTTGAATTTAAAAAATGCATTAAAAATACCTATTTAATGACTGCAGTAAGCTATATAGCCCCAGCTAGGCACTACTTTAAACTATGTTCATTCTACTCACTGAGGTTTATGCCTAAAGTTACACATGTGTTCACAGATATGTATATATCAACTGCACTTGATATTTAAAGTATTTAAATTAATTAAGATGTTTAATGAATCAATAAAGTGTGAAAAAAAAAAAAAAAGACATGGGAAGCACTGCAGATCCCAGAGACAGTGTGGGAGGAAGGTGGGACATGGCAGAGGGTGAGAGGGAGAGAATCAAGGGGAAAGAAAACAGAAGCAAAGTATTTAAGAAACAAGAAATGGGAAATTATTTGTTGATGATAACACATGTGGTAATATCCTTGATTGAGCCAACATAGTGTATTCTGGATGGGAGATCTCAGTTTGTATATTGTGATGATGTACAGTGAATGAATATAAATAAATAAATAAATAAATAAGATAAGGTAATAAAAAGTCCTTTATTAATTTCTCCACTCCCAGTTCCACTCTTCAGGGATGACTTAATTGGTCTCTTCCAACTAATTTTCCTTGTGCGAAGCTTCCAAATTTCAAAATGATATTCTCCTGGCACTGTTTCTGTTTCACAGTTTTGTATGTTATATATTTTTTTTTTTGGAGAGGTTTTCGCTATAGGGCGCATGCACTTGCCAGACAGATAGAGAGAGACACATAGAGACAGAAAGCGAGAAATCACCCCCCAGGGGGGATGGTCACGCCGCAATCCCTTCTCCTCCATTCTCCTCTTGGGATCTTGGGCACGCACGCACATGCGCCCGGTGTGAGGTTTAAGCCACCGGGTCCGGGACGCGAACCGCAGTCGACTACGTGGGAGTCCAGCGGCATAGCCATTACGCCAACTGCTGGTTCCCTGTATGTTATATTTTGATTACAGGAGAATTCCATGTTCCCTTTTTTCTCAGTTCATTTCCTTGTTTTACAAAGGACACCCTTTACCAGCACCCTAGGAAGGAGTAGATGAGAGCGCTGTTTTTCTGTTCTTTGTATGTCGGAGCATGTTTTTATTCTACCCTCACAGTGGATCAATAGTTTCTCTGGCTGTAGAATTCCTCTGGAATTGTAAAGTCCGATAACATCCAGCTCTGCTGTCGTGAAATATGGTGGCATTTGAATGCTTCCCCTTGGTTTTGTTATCTGTTCACCTCTTCTTTTTGTCCCATACAGGGAGAAAAAAATTTCAATGTGATGCCTTTGCGTGAAGTTTGTTTATTATGATTTTTTTTTCTGTGTGTGTATACTTGGAATATACAACATAATGTTATGAGGTACATATAGTTAGTAAAAAGGTTACTATGGGGCTATCAGGTGGGGTGGTGGTTAGGATGTTGGATTCCCACATAGCTAATGGCAGTTCAAGTCCCGGACCTGGCAGTTTGCTTTCTTACTTTCTTTCTCTCTCTCTTTTTCTGGTGAGCACATGTGCCCTATAGCAAATAATAATAATAATAATAATAATAATAATAAATAAAATTATTTTAAAAAATTACTATAGTGAAGTAAAGAAACATATCCATCATCTCACAGTTACCTTGCCTTTTTTGTTCCTGTGGTAACAGCAGCTAGACCCTACTCTACCCTGAGTCTCAGACACAGAACAATGTTATGGCCTGATGCCTCATGTGGACAGCAGTCTGTAGACTGGTTCCTTTTGCATATCTGCTGACCTGCATCTCCCCAATTCCTTCCCATCCCACCCACCCCCTTCTTGTAACCAGTTTTTTGTTCTCATATCTGTATACTGTGTTTATTATTTTGTTTTAATTTTGGTAGATTCCACCTAAGTGAGATCATGCGATATTTTTGTGTCTGACTTATTTCACTTAGCATAATGTCTTCCAGTTGCATGTACATTGTGGCAAATGGTAACCTCTTATTCATTTTTAGGGCTAAATTATATATATATATATATATATATATATATATATATATATATATATATACACATACATTTGTGTGTGTGTGTGTGTGTGTGTAATCACAGTTTCCTTTCATCTCCTGACATTCACTTAGGCTGTTTCCATACGGCAGTTCTTGTGAATTACGCTGCAGTGAACGTGGATGTGCAGCTATCTTCACGAGGCGATCATTTCATTTCCTTTAGATACATGCCTAGAGGAGAGATTGCTGGGTTGTACGGCAATTCTGTTACTAATTTCCTTAGAATCCTCCATACTGAGTATGCGATTTAGGCCACCTGGATGAATAGGAGTCGGCTCAGAGCACCTGGGAGACCTCCTCAAGACCCTGACTGTGAGAGTGAGAAGTGCCTAGCACTTGCAAGGTAGACTTGGGGCCAGCACCATAGGCTAGTGGTAAAGGAGCCCACACAGCCGGCTGTGGCTCGAATCCTGACCTCAAGGTTGAAAGAAACACTGGGCACGTGTGTGTGCATACCCCTGTGGGAGGCTGCGCACCAGCGAATATCTCAGGTTTCTCAGAGAGCAAACAATTACACAATGCCAAAGGCCACAATTGGCTCCCCTTTAAAACCTCACCTTCAAAACCATACTCTGATTGGCCACTTCCCATAGCAAATCGGTGAGTTTGGAATCCCTCAGATTTGCATATCCAGCACCTCATGATTGGTCCACAAAAGCAACCAGTTATAACCCACCTTTTACAATCCTTCATTTAACCAATCACCACCCACCAACATGTATATAACCACGATCCCTGGCCCACAATCTCCGGACGACCCTGAAGAGCTGTGACACCACGTCGTCTCCAGACAACCCTGAAGAGTTGTGACACTGTGTCGTCTCCATGCTGCCTACAATAAACGGACGACCCTGAAGGGTTTTAACACTGCGTCGTCTCCGTGTTGTAACACTGCGCCGTTCGTCCCGTCTCTCACTCCTTCCCTCAGGAAACCTGTTCGACTGTCCTGCGGGTTGGGACATACCCCGAATCCTTGTAGGGTTCAGATGGAGAAGGGATTGAGATGTGACCACACCCCACTGGGGGAGAGGTCCTTTCTCCCTCTCTCTATCTCTGTTTCTCTCTGGTGAGTGCTTGTGCCTTTTTGCAAAAAGAAGTTTGTTTAGTTTGTTTTTAAAAGAAAGATACACTTGGGCCAGCAGGTGGCATGGTGGTTAAGGAGGTGGATTCTCACATGGTTGACCATGGTTTAAGTCTCGAACATGGTGGCCTGAAAATAACACCTGGTGTGTGTGCTTACATGCCCCAAATCCTAGAATGGAGGAGAACGGATTGAGGCATGGTTATCCGCTGGGGGTTGATTTCTCATTTTTCCTCTCACTGTCTCTCTCTTTCGGTTTCTACCTGAGATGTGCATGTGCCCTATGGTAAAACTTAAAAAGAAGAAAGAAAGAAAGAAAAGATAGACTTGTATTGTTTCATGCAATACTGTTATAATGCAGGAAAAGGATTTAGAGGAAACTCCATCAACATTTGTTTAGGCTGTACTGAACATTTTCATCTTATTTTTAAAATTTTTTGCCATAGAATGTGTTTGCTCATTAGAGAGAGACAAACAGAGAGAGGGAAAGTGAGAAATCACCCCCTCGGGGTAGGGGTAGTGGTGGCCACAGTGCAATCCTTTCTCCTCCAGTCTCCAGTCTCAGGATTTGGGGCATGCACACAATGGCGTCTAGTATGATTTTGAATCAGTCGGGTCTGAGACTTGAACTGAGTCAGTCATGTAGAAGTTCAGCCCCTTAACCACTCTGTTACCTGTTGGCCTCTGTAGTGAGCATTTAAAATAATTCAAGGATGGGCCAGCAGATGGCATGGAGGTTAAGGCAGTTAGATCTCATATGGCCGGAATCCAGTTGCTTGGAAAACCTGCCAGGCTTGTGTTTATGCCCAAAATCCCTGAGAGGAGAATGGTGGAGAAGGGATTGAGCTGCGGCCATCCTCCCTGGG
Organism: Tupaia tana; assembly: GCA_026018925.1. Taxonomy (NCBI): domain Eukaryota; kingdom Metazoa; phylum Chordata; class Mammalia; order Scandentia; family Tupaiidae; genus Tupaia; species Tupaia tana. The sequence goes on from JAKSZU010000008.1 coordinate 8,297,286, forward strand.
GGTGGTTTCTCATTAAATCAAGGTAACAGATGATGAGCAATAAATGTAATTGATTTATAGAATTTGGTGGAAGAAGAAATAACTGCAAACTGGCCTTGTCAGTATAAATACGGGCAAGATGGGCCAGCTTTCTGCTCTGGGGCCGGGTCCCGGCCTCACCCTCAGCCCTGCCTGTCTGCCCCAGGCAGGTCACCTGTGCTCGCCCAGCTGCCAGCAGCTCATCTGCCCCCTTGCAGTGCCCCTCCCCAGCCCTTTCCTCGGTGGCTCGTGGCACGGTGCCCTCTGACCCTTAAGTCTCAGTTTCCACACCAGCTTCTCTGGCAGCCTCTTCTAACAGTCATGATTTTGTTAGACGCTTCCCCTCCCCCCCAATTTTAGGTAATAATTTAATAATATATGGCAGCCGAACAAAGTTTCAGGAGAGGCCGTGGGGAAGGGATGGCCTTGCTGCCATCCCTTCTCTATTCTCCTCTTGGGATTTTTGGGCATGTATGCAGATGTGCCCTGTGTGTTTTTCAAGCCACTGGCTTCAGGACATAAACTGCGTGGTTAGCCATGTGGGCCCCAGATGCCAGCTGTCCAAACAAAGTATTCTTTAAAGGTGTTTTTTTTTTTTTTTTTTCCCATGAAAAGGAAGAGAGAGGGGCGGCACCCGCGACAGGCTCTCAACACCATGACCTCTCCCAGACTCAGCCAGCCCCAGACTCACGGGCGAGTGTGTGCCCCATGTACTCAGGGTGGTCTCCGGTCTCGAACTGGGAGCTCCCCGAGTGGCTCAGCCCCACAGAACACTGCGCTTCACTGCAGCGCCATGGCCCCTCCCAGGCTTCTGTACAGTGTCTGCAGTTTTCAGTCTTATTCTCCTTCCGTGGGCCGCTGATTCTGGCTTAAGTCCTAGCATCATGAAGAAATGGGTCATTTGTAAATTACCGTATGTTAGGTTTGTTACCCCAGGTCCTTGACTTCCACAGGGGTGGTTCCTGAACCAACGTAACTTGATCTGCTTCAAAGCTGTTTTTCTTTCTTTTTCTTTTTCTTTTTTGAGAGGTTTGTTTGTTTGTTTGTTTTTCCTATAGGGCGCATGCGCGCTCCAGAAAGAGAGAGAGAGACAGAGAGACAGAAAGTGAGAAATCACCCCCCAGGGGGGATGGCCATGGCACAATCTGTTCTCCTCCATTCTGTCGGGATCTTGGGCATGCACGTACATGTGCCCAGAGTGAGTTTAAGCCACTGGGTCCGGGACTCAACTACATGGGAGTGGTTGACTACATGGAAGCCCAGCGACATAGCCATTACGCCAAATGCTGGTCCCCAAAGCTATTTTTACCTCCAGTGCAGTGGAGGGGAGCAAAGGGCTCCTTTAGGTAAGACAGTCTTCCTAGGACAGGTGTCGGGGAGGGGAGCGGAAGGCATTAAACGGAGGGAAAGGCCCAAAGGCGAGGGCAAGAGGCGGGGTTTTAAGGGCAACTTCTTCAACTGTAAGAGGGTCTTACTAAGTTTCAGACCTACTTGCACCTTGGGGTGCTCTGGGAAGGACGTCCTTGGAGAGGGAAAGAGACTGACTTCATAGTTCATCTTGTTCTTCCTTTTGAATTTTGTTCTATATGCGGATTTTATCTATTAAAATAATTACATTAAACAAAGTAAACTTAAAACACATAATGGTCAATATTCCCTGAATTGCTCAAGGTTAGTATAGACTTTCTTCAAAGATGGATTTCTGGGACCCTCCCACATGCGTCCGCGTGGACTCCTCTGTTGTCACAGCTGTCACACACTTGGTCTCCTTTCCAGACTCTTCATTCTTCTCGCGGAGTCATAGTGGCGTTGACCCACGGAACGCCAACCTTAGCTTTACGTTAGCATGCAGTGTCCCCCTCTTGGGGATAACAGCTTGGTTTGACTTACTGGGAGGTTTAGGTAGATTTTGGAGTCAGGCGCTCCTTGACTGCAGCTACCTCAGTATCACCAAAGTCTAATAACACACATTTCTATACACTCCAACCAAGCTTTTAAAACGTTAATTTGAGACAGTGGTTGATCCTACAATGCTGTACTGCGTACGGTGAAGGAATCTGAACAGTCTTGTATCTCTGTGCTCTTCTGTGAACAAGAGTGCTCTCATATCTTCTCCCCTTCACCTTTCCTAACTAGACTCAAGCTAGTCTTATTCGGTGAAAGATGGCAAGGTTTTCTAATGTTGTAAATGAAACCATTGCTGTGGTAGACAGCGTAATAACAGGACGGTGTAAAAACAGTATGTTAACTTTAGCAAAGAAATCATTTCCCCACACCATGGGAAATTTCCGACGAATAGTAAGACACTGAAGTTATGAACCTGTGCCTCAAAGATTCTATCTGAATTCATCTCAAATACATAACTATCACGTTCCAGAAGTTTCGCTTTTCGCATGGGCAGGATGTCGGGGAGCACGGGGAGGGACTGTAGTAACTGGAGACCGACTCCAGGCCCACCAGAGGGAGAATTACGGAGGGAAGCAAACAAACCTTAGGATCACAGTTTCCCAACATTAACTTTGGGGGCCGGTCCTGCAGTTCAGCAGTGGAGCCCTGTGCACAGGGGGATGGATCCCGTGGCCAATGGCAGTTCGAATGCTGGCCCTGGCTGCTTGAGAAACACACCAGGCCTGTGTGTGTGTGTGCTCCAAATCCTGCCGATGGAGAAGCGGAGTCAAGGGGACTGCGACGCGGACACGCCCTGGTGGGGTGATTTCTCTCTGGTGAGCATGCGTGTCCGCTGGCAATAAACATTATGAAAAGTAATTAGCGTTTAGAATTGTAAATTGGGTTTGTACAGAAGGTCCCTGAGTGGTACCGTGCACACCCACGTACCCCTCATGCAGATGCCCCGGTCGTGAGCACTAGCCACGTCGTCTCTCTCCCTTCTTCACACTCCTACTCAGCATTCCTACCCAGACCCACAAATCGCCAGTCCCATTATCACACCCAAGAAAGGAAACATTCATTATCTAACTTGTGACCTATATTTTGGATTCTAATTTGTCTCCAAAATGTCTTTTCAAGCTGCTATTTGTTCCCAATTCAGAACCCAATCAGGACTCACGCACTGCACTGGGCCGTGCCTCCTCCAGAGGCACGTGCTGTGGGAAAGGTTCTCGGTGCTCCCCAGCCTCCATGTTCACCGGCCATGCTCGCTAGGACCACGCAGCAGACAGGCTCACGGCCAACACTAATGCTCCAATAGAATCACTTGGTTTGGTCAACTAAAACACGCGCAGGCCAGCCACGCTGGTGCAGGGGCAGACGCGCTCCGTGATGCCGTGGGCACACGGATCAGGGCTCTGGGTCCGGGTAGACCTGAGCACGCCAGGAGCTTGCCTGTGGGCTCGGCCAGCTGGGGCTGGCCTGAGGCCCTGTGGGGGATGCCTATCTTCCATTCCCTCTAGGAAGAAAGAAAGAAACAAAACAAAACAACACAAAGCAGAGCACAACACAAGCAGCAGCAAGACACTGCCCGAGTCCTGGGAGGTGCTGCTGTTTCTGGTGGCTTCACCTTCCTAGCTGATGACATGGGCCAGAGATCCTGTTGCTTTTTTCTTTTTAGATTTTTAAAGACAGAGGGAGGGAAAGTAAGAAATCAACACCCAGGGGGAATGGCCGCGTAGCGATACTTTCACCTCACTCTCTTCCTGGGATTTCGGGAATGCACACCCATGAGCCCAGCATGTTTATCCAACCAGGGTTGGGACTCACATCATGGTGGCCACGTGGGAATCCAGAGCCTTACACCACCTGCTGGCCCCAGACGTCCTGCTGCTTTTAATAGTTAGATCTGCTTGGGAGAGAGAAGGTGGGGCAGTTACATTTTATTTTTATTTTATCTTATCTTTTAGTTTTTTGCTATAGGGTGCTCAACAGAGACAGAGAGATTAAGAGAGAAGTGAGAAATCACTCCTAGTGGGGTGACCACTCTACACTACAGCCCCTTCTTGTCCATTCTTTTCTTGGATTTTGGGTATGCATGCACATGTGCCTGGTGTGTTTTTCAAACTGCCAGGTCTAGGACTTGAACTGAGCAGTTGGCCATTTGGGATTTGGTGCCTTAGTCATCATGCCACTTGCTGGCCCAAGTTACATTTAAAAAAAGTATTCTGTTTTGCTTGAAGTTTTGCAAGAGAATGATTTCTTAAGAATTAAAAACTTTAAAAAGAGTGATTGAGGGCCAGTTGGGTGGCATAGTGCATCCACATGGCCAACAACACAGTTCAAGTCCCAGACCCGGCAGCTTGAAAAACACCTAGGGGATGTGTGTGCGTGTGTGTGTGTGCACAAAATCCCGAGAGGAGAATGGAGGAGAAGGAATTGTGGCATGGCCATCCCTCCTGGGGAGTAATTCTCACATTTTCTCTCTCTCTGGCAAATGCACACACCCTTTTTTTTTTTTTTTTTTTGAAGAGGTTTTTGCTATAGGGCACGTGCGCTTGCCAGAAAGACAGAGAGAGACAGAGAGACAGAAAGCGAGAAATCACCCCCCGGGGGGGGGGGGGATGACCATGCCGCAATCCCTTCTCCTTTTTCCTCTCAGGATCTTGGACACACACGCACCGCACCGGCGTGAGTTTAAGCCACCGGGTCCAGGACTCAAACCGCAGTCGACTACATGGGAATCCAGCGACAATAGCCATAATGTTAACTGCTGGTCCCCACACACCCTTAAAAAAAATAGTGACTGAATGTTCCAGAATTTTATCCTAAATGAATACCTTCACCGTGCAATGTCCCATCCCAATTTATATTGTACGAGAGAGAGAAACGCTGTGAACATGGGCTCCCGCTGCCGTCCTCCCTCCACCTGCCCTCCCAGCCAGCCCCGACCACCGTGTGTGCAGGATGGCCAGGGAGCAGAACCCGCAACCCATGTAGCTCCACCATCATGCGAGCAGTGCTGCCACTGTGCTACCAAGACAGCATCGTTTCTTTTTTTAATAAAATAATTAAAAAGGCAAACTATAAGAACTTCAAAACTTCATAATAAAATCATATATAATCCACATAAATTCCTTTTTAAATTTTTAAAATTTATTTTATCGTATTGTATTAAGTTGTCAGAAAAGTCATGGCATATTTGTCTATGTTTTCCTATGCAAAAGTGCATCATGACTTTCCCGACAGGCCAATATTTATTATTACTATTGTTTTCTTTTAATTTGCTATAGGGCACGTACACTCATGAGAGAGAGAGAGAGAGAGAGAGAGAGAGAGCCACCAGGTTCAGAACTCGAACCAAGGTCAGCCATGTAGGAGTCTACCACCTCAACCACCAAGCCACCTGCTGGCCCCAGTCCACATCAATCCTTAAGTAGAGTATTGGAGAAGGACATGCAGTGTGTGCTGATTCAGTGGGTGCAGATTCCAGTTCCCGTATGCTTTGGTCTCGTCCTGGAAAGCTAAGATTGCAGGTGCCCGGTGCTCGGTTGTCAATAGCCACACACCGAGAACTGGAAGCAGTAACACCCGACGTGTGCATGCGAGGATGGCTCTGAGTGCCCGGTGTGTATTAACCTAATTAACCTCCCCAGCATGCCCTTGGAGGAGACGCTATTGTATTCTCATTTCGTGAACGGGACCTGTGGTGCAGAGTGCCGTAGTGATGGAAAGCTGCAGGGCTGGGCCTTGGCCCCGGGACTCCGAAAGCCCTGCTCTCCACCACTCTAGAAGGTGACCAGATATCTCCGTTACCTCACATAATTGTCCTAGAATGATTTTCAAGCTTTCGTTTGACTTCACACCACTGAGCACGTTTCAGGGATGGAGTTCCCAGGCCGTAGCAGGGAAGTGCGTATCTGAGCACCCGAACTGGGCAAGCTGAATCTCCTCGCCTCTCTCAGGAGTCCATGGTTTAAGGCCTGGCTTGTTTTCATTTACTCACAAGTCAAATTCCAAAAGGGCTAGGTTGAAAAGACATAAGATGAAAGGAGATTGTAAGGTTGCAAAAGTCGGCTCCAGCCTCCTCTAAATGTGCAAGCTCTGGTCCCCAACCCCGCAGTCCCACAGTATCCCAACACCGCGATGGGACGTGCTCCCTGGAGGGCCTGAGCAGAGGCACTCAGCCCGAGGAGAGCCAGCTCGCACACGGAACCACGGGCCGTGCAGGCAGGATGAGGTCCCTGTAAGGGTGAGCTAGACGGACCTGCAGAACAAAGGAGACCTTGCTTTGTAAAAGTTATTTGCGGGACTAGCAGTTAGTGTAATGGCTATGTCGCTGAACTCCCATGTAGCTGCCTATGGTTCGAATCCCGGACCTGGCGGCTTAAACTCACGCCAGGCCCGTGTGTGTGTGTGCCCAAGATCCTGAGAGGAGAATGGAGAAGAAGGGATTGCGGCGTGGCCAACTGGCCCTGAGGGATGATTTCTCACTTTCTGTCTCTCTGTCTCTCTCTTTCTGGCGATCGCACACGCCCTATAGCGAAAACCTCTCAAAAAAAAAAAAAGTTATTTACAAGAAGCAATCTCCTAAGAGGTGGTAGACTTCTTAATTTTTGCTAATGGAGCTTGATCATGAAAGGATTAATGAGGAATGTGGAAGAAGCTGGCTAAAGAGGATACTCAGTTTGCCTAAATCTAAGCAGGTGGCATGGCGGGTAAGGTGCTGGGCTCCCACATGGCTGACCGTGATTTGAGTCCTGGACCTGTCTGTTTGCTTTCTCACTTTCTCACTCTCTGGTGAGTGCACATACGCTGTAACAAATTTTAAAAAATAATAATAACAAATAAAAATTAAATAATTCTTTTTTTTTTTGAGAGGTTTTTCTATAGGGTGCGTGCGCTCGCCAGAAAGACAGAAAGCAAGAAATCACCCCCCGGGGGGATGGACACGCCGCAATCCCTTCTCCTCCATTCTCCTCCTGGGATCTTGGGCACGCACGCACACACGCCCGGCGTGAGTTTAAGCCACCGGGTCCGGGACTCAAACCACAGTCGACTACATGGGAGTTCAGCAACATAGCCATTACGCTAACTTCTGGTCCCAAAATAAATAATTCTTTAAAAAATTCTCAGCAAAAGTGGAATACCTGGGACTGGCAGGTGGTGTGGTGGTTAAGAGCGCTGGACTCCCATATGGCCAACCGTGGAAGTCCCGGACCTGGAGGCTTGCTTTCTCACTTTCCCTGTCTTCCTCTCTTTCTTGCTCTGTCCCTCTCTGGTCAAATTAAAATAAACAAATAAATAAATTTAAATAAAATAATTATTTTTTAAAAAGTGAAATACCTAGGTGGAAATCTTTTCATTTCCTCAACTAAGATGCTCCGTGAGGAGTGTCTTAATCTGCCTCCTCCTATCTCAGGTCACACTGACTATTAATACTTTCACATGTCACTTTAGGCCTGCGAGTTCACTTTCCTCTGTCCTAAAGAAGTTTCAACTCTCAGCCTGGCTTGGCCACATGGTGAGAACTCAGAATTTGGTGCTGATCCTGGCTTGGCAGAAATCCGTATTTATCACTGTTAAGGAGCTTTGGCACCCATAGGAAGACAGCTCACAGGGAGCTATTATTAGTTTGCCATCCCTGGCAAACCAGTTAACTCCCCCAAACCTTAGGAAATATAAGGATTTTTTTTTTGAGAGATTTTTGCTATAGGGTGTGCGTGCTCACTGGAGAGAGAGAAAGTGAGAAATCACCACCACCACCTACCCCACACACACCCTGCCCCACCAAAGGGGATGGCCACGCCACAATCCTTTCTTTTTCATTCTTCTACTAGGATTTTAGGCATGCATGTATATGCACTAGGTGTGAGTTTCAAGCCAACAGGTCCAAGACTTGAACTGTGGTTGATCACGTGGGAGTTCGGTGCTTTAACCACTACACCATCTGCTGGCCCCAGGAAATGCAAGTTTTTAAAAATATAGAACTGGGCCAACTGGTGGTGTGGTGGCTGGGGTGGCTGGATCCCATATGGCTGACTGCACAGAGTCCCAGACCCGGGGGCTTGAGGAACACGCCAGGTGCATGTGTGTGCATGCCCAAGAATCTCTAAAGGAGAAATGGAGGAGACGGGATTGTGGGTGGCCACTCCCCTGGGAACTGCGTTCTTACTTTCTCTCTCTCTGGCAATGTTTTGAAAGTTATAACTAACAGATGTGATGAAAGATAAAGAAGGAATGTGTTTGGGCAATAAAAGATATTAATACAACAAAAAGCCCAATGAAGGGGCCAGATCACCATCTGGCACAGCAGTAAAACACGAGGCCCTGCAAGGCCAACTCACATGGAAAGGTTGCCAGTTCGTGTCCAGAGACCTCCAAGTACAGCAGGCCTGCAGGTGCCCCTGAGTCACACCGGGTGAGGCTGGGGGTGGGCTCCGAGAGCCCGCTGGGGTCCTCTCTCGGTCTCTCTTACTCATGGAAGAAATAAATAAACTGGGGGAAAAAGAAAGTCCAGTGAGTCTAGGTAACATCTTGAGTTATTTCAGGTGCACATTCTTTTTTTTTTTTTTTTAAGTATTATTTATTAGGGACCAGCAGATGGTGTAATGGCTATGTCACTGGACTCCAATGTAGTCAGCTATGGTTCGAGTCCCAGACCTAGTGGCTTAAACTCACGCCGGGCATGTGTGCATGCGTGCCCAAGATCCCAAGAGGAGAATGGAGGAGAAGGGATTGTGGCATGGCCATCCCCCCGGGTGGTGATTTCTCACTTTCTGTCTGTCTCTCTGTCTTTCTGGTGAGCGCACGCGCCCTATAGCAAAAACCTCTCCAAAAAAAAACAAAAACAAAAACAAAAACAAAAACAAAAACAAAAACACAAAAAAATAAAAAGAATTATTTTTTAAAATTTTACTTATGAATTCTTTTAATTAATTAATTAAACTTTGACCTGAGAGGGACAGAGTGAGAGAGAGCGACAGAGATGGAAAGTGAGAGAGTAAGCCTCCAGGTCCAGGAATCGAACCGTGGTCACCCATGTGGGAGTCCAGCACCCTTAACCACCAAGCCATCTGCCAGTCCAATTATTATTATATATTTTAAAATTTGTTGTAGGACACATACACTCACCAGAGAAAGAGAGAGAGAGGGAGAGAAAGTGAGAAAGCAAGCTGCCAGGTCCAGGATTTGAATCGCAGTCAGCCATGAGGGAGTCCAGTTCCTTAACCATTGTGCCACCTGCCAGTCCCTCAGGTGCACTTTCTTACCCAAGCCATAGATAGGCATCCATTTAATTTCCTTATAACACTGACTCAGGTAGACTGGAATTTCCTGTTTTCAGGAAAACTCATCTATTGGGGGAGCTTTGGGCTTCCTTAGAGTTCAGTTAATGATGTGACAGTTTAGCAGAGTGACTATTTTGCTCTGGTGTTTTGGGGCCTAGAGTGGAAGCTTAACCCAAAACAATGACTTCCTGGAATGTTTACTTAACAGAAATCATTGAACAACAAAACTCGCCCCTTCTATTAGTAAAGATAGGAAGAAAATCTTTACTGACAGTGACTTAGAGACATCGCATCCACTTTTGATCAAATTGTTCTCAAGTTCCATTTTTCTCTTTGGTGACTCTTCTCACTGCTTCGGAGACGAGTGTTGTGTGTGTGTCATTTTCTCTAAAATCAGAATAAAGTCTCCTAGAAAACGTTCTAGTAGCTGGAATCATCGATCATGGAATTAGGTTTAAGAAATGTTAACTGTGGATCCCAGGGAGGGGAGACGACACAGTGGATAGGGTGTGCAGCGTCAGAGAAGCTGTAAACTGAAAAGCTTCAGCCAGTTTAATTTAGTGGAGTTTAACTGAGCAAAAATAAACACAATTTGAATTGGGGACCCTGGAATGGCTTTTAAGGGGACTCCAGGTAGCCTTGTGGCCGGGGTTACTCATGTTTTAGAACGGAGAAGTGAACAAACACGAAGTCAGTGTCTCTGCTTGGATGGCAGGCCGGGCGTCCCTGCCTGCGGCCCACTCCGGGGCCCCTTCTTCCTCAGACTCTCCTCCCTTCCTGTTCGCTAACTGAAGCCTTCCTCTAGTTTGCATTTTTCCCCCCGAATTGCATATTTATTGAGAATCTGCTTGCTGAGGCTGTGAGAGACTCGCGAGCTGTCACGGGTGCTGAAGGACCCGCAGAAAAGCCGTCCACACCGTTAAGATGCATTCGTCAGCTGCCTTCTGCATGAAACAGCTGTCCGAAGTTGGGGTACAGTGATGGGAAAGACAGATCGCCAGTCCTTGAGGGTCTTGTCTGGTGAAGGAGATTGACAGGGAGTCTGGTCTCAAGGTAGGTGTGAGTGAGAGTCGATGGATCAAGAGCAAAATTCACACTGGGCTTGTTTGGGAGTGGGTGTACCCCAGGGAAGGGAAAGAACCAGGTCTGTCAGGCAGAAAGACTTCCGGGACCAGTGTCAACTGTCTTTTTTTTTTTTTTTTTGGAGAGGTTTTTTTTTTTTGCTATAGGGCGCGTGCGCTCGCCAGACAGAGAGAGAGAGACATAGAGACAGAAAGCGAAAAATCACCCACCAGGGGGGATGGCCACGCCACAATCCCTTCTCCTCCATTCTCCTCTCGGGATCTTGGGCACGCATGCACACATGCCCGGCGTGAGTTTTAAGCCACCGGGTCCGGGACGTGAACCGCGGTCGACTACGTGGGTGTCCAGCGACATAGCTATTACGCTAACTGCTGGTCCCCTTATTTTTTTTTTTTTTTTATGAAGAGCATTTTTTAAAGAATTATTTTATTTAACGTTATTTATATTATTGTCATTATTATTTTCCAGCTTGATCAGAGAGAGCAAGAGAGAGAGGAAGTGAGAAAGCAAGCTGCCAGGTCCGAGACTTGAACAGTGGTCGGCCACATAGGAGTCCAGCACCTCTAACCACCATGCCATTTGCCAGTCCCATCAACTGTCTTCATATCAAAGTCTCTTGAGCACTTTTTTGTCTTTTAATGGCCAGTAGGAACATGTGCACACCAGAGAGACACAGAGAGCATGCACCAGTGGGGGCGTGGCCACACCACAATCCCTGTGTTTTTTCAATCCCGGGGCTGGGATTTGAACTGTGCAGTCAGCCACAAGGGTTCCACCTTGCTTAACCTGCAGACCATGGAGCTGGTCCACCCTGAGCCCTTTTGCTAGTCTCTGTTCTTGGTCCATGGTAAGGAAGCTTTATATAATGCAGTGGAATACACGTCTTGTCCTTGTGAGCGTTACAGTCACTGTGATGTCAAGTGTTTATTGTACTCACTAGGACCTAAACATCACCAAGTCTTTCCCGACTAAAATGGTCCTCTCCCACCTTCCCTGGGCCCATGGGCGCACATTACCTTTCCTCCTCCGCCCTTCGAGGCCTCATCCCATGCTTCCTCCTCCTCAATTCTTTGCAATTGAATAATGATCTCTTTGCTGCTGACCTCAAGGTGCTGTTACCCTTCTTGCCTTGTTTATTTTATTTTTAGAGAGACTTTTGCCATAGAGTGCCTGTGCTCACAGAGAGACAGATAGAAAGTGAGAAATGCAGATAGATGGCCATGCTGCAATCCCTTCTCCTTCATTCTCCTCTTGAGATTTTGGGCATGCATGTACACACACCCAGCGTGAGTTTCGAGCCTCTGGGTCTGGGACTTGAACCGTGGTCAGTCATGTGGAAGTGCAGGGACAAAAGCATTAACGCCATCTGCTGGTCTCTCATCTTCCCTTATTTGACCCCTGTGGCATTTAACATCGATGTCGACTTGCTGCTCTTTGACCAAGTTCCTCTCGTCCCCTGGACACTGCTGGCCCTCTGCCCTCCCAGTATGGCCTTCCTCTGAATCTGCGCGCATGTTTTCCTTCTACCTGTAGAGGGCTCCTGCAGGCCTTCAGCTTCGCAGCGGGTGGGCTCATCTGCTTCTAAGGCTGTAAGTTCCGTCTGTTGAGGAAGCTGTCATGGCCACTCCGATCCAGGCCCCTAGGAAGGAGGCACTCATTCGTCCAGCCGCAGGACTCCTCTCAGCTGAGTCCCTCTCTGGCCTTTGGTTTAAGAGAGCTCCTGGCCCAAAGTCATGCTCTTTCTAGGGACAGTGACATCCTATGATCTGTTGACCTGATGTTTAAAGACTCGGTTCTTCACCTCAATTCAGGCCAGTTCTGAAGAGCCATCTCCACCCCAACTTCTTTTAGGATCGGAGGAAGCCTTTGTGTGCTCGTGCCCCAGGTCAGCCTCTCCACCTGCCCCGTCTGCTGTCCACTCCCCTGCAGCTGCTGACCCCTAGGACCTCCCCAATAAACTTCAAGGACAAGCTCCACCTTCGAATGGCTACCCAGGAAACTCACCTGTGACCTGTGCATGCTGGATCCGCCTCCATGTTTCCCGCCCAGGTTTCTTTTCTGAAATCCGGATCCCAAATGCTAGTGTTTGCTGCTGTCATTATGCGAGTGTGACAAGCTCTTCAAACAGGACCTGTCCCAACCACGCTTTCCCACCAGTCATTTTCTTTCTCATAGACTCTTTTTCTGAACCAGGGTCAACACCGTCCCCAGGTAATTCAAGCCAGAGTCCCAGGAGTGACCCTTCATCTTTTCCTCACTGTTCACATGTAAACTAACTTTTGCCGATTCTATATTTTGTTTTGTTTTGTTTTTAGTTTTTGCTTTAGGGTGCATACACTCTCTAGAGAGAAATAGAGACAGAGAGGGAAAGTGAGAAACCCCCCCCCCCCCCCGGAGGGACTGCCATGCTGCATCCTTTCGTTTACTCTTGGGATGTTGGGTATGCACACACATGTGCCTGGTGTGTTTTCTTCAAGCCACCAGGTCCTGGACTTGAACTGCACAGTCAGCCATGAGGTATTCAGCCGCCTTAAGCATCATTGCCACCTAACTGGCCCCCTTTCTTCCTTCCTTCCTTCCTTCCTTCCTTCCTTCCTTCCTTCCTTCCTTCCTTCCTTTCTCCCTTCCCTTCCCTTCCCTTCCCTTCCCTTCCCTTCCCTTCCCTTCCCTTCCCTTCCCTTCCCTTCTCTTCCCTCCTTCCTCCCTCCCTCCCTCCCTCCGTTCGTTCTTTCTTTCTCTCTCTCTCTCTCTCTCTCTCTCTCTTCTCTTTCTTTCTTTCTTTCTTTCTTTCTTTCTTTTTCTTTCTTTCTTTCTTTCTTTCTTTCTTTCTTTCTTTCTTCTTTTTCTTTCTTCTTTCTTTCATGTTTATTTATTTATTTCTTCTGAGACACAGAGAAAGAGACAAAGAGAGAGAAACAGAGAGAGAAAAAGCGGCATCTCCAGCAGGGTTGTCATGCTGCGATGCACCCCAAGTCTCAGCTGGCCTGGCTCACCTGCACGTGCACACCTGGTGTACCCAGGAGGTTCGAATCCCAGGACCTTCCCCAGGGGTGTCCAGCTGCAGTACGGCTGCGCCAACACCTGTCCCCCAAGTGATGGCATGTTTCTTAAAATCCCTGAGCGATTGCATTATTTTTGACTAAACTCTGTATTTTTTTCATTTTCCTTAGTTTTCACCCATGTCGTTTCTCATTTCCATGATCCTACCCGGGACGTCACATCACATAGTCATCGTGTCCTTTTGTGCCCTCTTGGCTGGGACAGTTCCTCAGCCCTTCCTTGCTTCCGATGACCTTGCCAGTTCTGAAGAGTCCTGGTCAGGTAGTTTGTAGAACATCCTTTGCTTTTTTTTTCTCCTGATGTTTTCCTCATGATTGGTGTGAAGTTACAGGCTAACAGGATGAAGACCCCGAGGTAAAGTGCCCTTTCCGTCACGTTGTAGAAGGATGCATCCTGCCGCGTGACTTGTCCCTGTTGCTGCTGACTTTGATCACGAGGCGGAAATCGTATTTGCCCGCTTTCTTACTGCCCTGTTACTTTCCCCCACTGTCCAAACCATACTTCTGAAATGAAGTTAATATAAGCAGTGAGTGGGACAAGCAGATGGTGTAATGGCTACATCACTGGACTCTCAGTGGTGCAGTTCCACTGCGGTTCAAGTCCTGGACCCGGTGGCTTAAAATTCATACTGGTTGCATGTGCGTGTGTGCCCAAGATCCCGAGAAGAGAATGGAGGAGAAGGGATTGCAGCGTGGCTATACCCCCTGGGGGTGATTTCTCGCTTTCTGTCTCTCTGTCTCTCTAAAATATGTGTACAAATATGTGTGTATGTGTGTGTGTGTATTTCCTTGTTTCCTGACACAGCAAAAGTCGACTCATCTTGCATATCCCTGTCCCGGTCTTATAATCAGCCATTTCTCCAAGAAGTTCTGTTTTTCTTTGTGTTTTATTTTTTCAGTTGATGAGTGGTATGTGAGACCAAGATCTGGGTGATAGGGATGGTCTTTGCTGTTGAGGTGTCACTACTTTAAGGTCCTTTTAGCTGACAGAGAAGGAAATGTGTGTGTGCATCTACACATACCAGCAAATACGAGGTTGTCGGGAAAGTCATGAGGTATTTTTCTATGTTTTTCTGAGCAAAAATGCGTCATGACTTTCCCCACGACCTGGTATTTCCATATGTCGCTGACCATTGTATGCATAGTAAGCCAACCCCGAGTTCACATAGACGTCTCCACCATCACGTAGACTACTCTGGTTTCCTCCTCTTGCTTGTTTTTTTTTAGAGAGATTTTTTGCTATAAGGCACATGCACTCATCAAAGAGACAGAGAAACAGAAAGTGAGAAATCACCCCTCAGGGGGGATGGCCACACCTGCAATCCCTTCTCCTCCATTCTCCTCTCAGGATTTTGGGCACGCACGCACATGTGCCTGGTGTGAGTTTTAAGCTGCCAGATCTGGGACTCGAGCTGTGGTTAACTACATGGGAGTTCAGCGATGTGACTGTTATGCCATCTACTGGTCCCAAATTGCTTGTAGATTTCCACTTCAGCATAGAGAAATCTGACCCCCCCCCCCCCCCCCTCACTGCCATCACTTCCTTAATTGTCCTCTCCTGCAATGCGGGCAGGGTATCAGCATGGTAACCTGAGCTCTCATGGAACAGCTCCGCCCACGGGAGTGGAGGCTCCGTGTAGTTGCCTTGCATCTCGTCTTGCAGACCTCGCTTATTTCCAATGTTCCTTACGCCAGGACCTTCCCCTCCCATGGCGTCAGGGTGATTGCTTCATTGTAACAGTTAGATTCTCCTGTCACAGCCTGCTGGCCACTCTGTGATAGCCCATCTCAAGTGATTGTGTAAATATTTACACACATTGGGCCAGCAGGAGGTGTGGAGACTAAGGCTGCTGTACTCCCACATGGCAGACTCCATGATTTAAGTCCTGGACCCGGCAGTTTGAAAATCACGCTAGGTGTGTGTGCATGCGTGCTCAAAATCCTAAGAAGAGAATGGAAGAAAAGGGACTGTGGCATGGCATTCCCCCTGAGGGATGATTTCTCACTTTCTCTCTTTTTCTGATGAGCACATACACCCTATAACAAAACAAAACAACAGCAGATTACATAAATTAAGGATAGCTTATTTTTTTTTATTTTTAAGTTTTGCTATAGAGCACATGTGCTCATTGAAGATAAAGAGAGAGAGAAACAGTGGGAGAGAGACAGAAAGTGAGAAATCACCCCCACCCCGAGGGCTGGCCATGGCACATCCTTTCTTCATTCTCCTCTCAGGACCAGGGTATGCACACACATGCCCCCAGCGTGTTATTTCTTTCCTTTTTTTTTTTTTTTTAAAGAATTGTTTTATTTAATTTTATTAACTCTTATTATTTTCCAGTTTGATCAGAGAGAGAGAGAGAAAGAGAGAAAGGGAAAGTGAGAAAGTAAGCCACCAGGTCCAGGACTCGAACCACAGTCAGCCATGTGAGAATCCAGTGATTTTAACCACCATGCTATGGGCAGGCCCACCCAGCGTGATATTTCAAGCCATCCAGTCTGGGATTTGAACCGCTCAGTGGTGGATGTGGGATCCAACTGCTTTACCTTTCATGCCATCTGCTGGCCTGGGTAACTGTTTTTTAAAAATTTGCCAGAAGGCACTGTGCTCACCAGAGAGAGAAAAAGAGAGTGAGGGAAGTGAGAAAGCACCCCAATGGAAAATGGCCGTGCCTCAATCTCTTCTCTTCCATCTCTCTTCCTGTTGAGACTTTGGTCACCTACACACACACCTCATGCATTTCTCAGCTTCTGGGTCCAGGATTCCAACTACATGTTTGGCCATGTGGGATCTGCCACCTTAACCACCACACCACAATCTGGCCCAACTCTTCTGTGTTTTTTAATTTATTTTATTTTATTTGTTACTATTATTATTTTTAATTTGATCAGAGAGAGACAGAGAGAGAAACAAAGAAAGGAAAAGTGAGAAATTAAGCCACCAGATCTGGGACTTGAACCACTGTTGGCCATGTGGGAATCCAGTGCCTTGACCACCATGGCACCAGCTGGGCCCTCTTCTTTTTTTTTTTTTTTAAGAGAGATTTTTATTATAGAGTGTGTGTGCTGGCTGAGAGACACAGAGAGATGGAGGGACTGAAAGTTAGAAATCACCCCCAGGGGGAATGGCCATGCTGCAATCCCTTATCCTCCATTCTCCTCTCAGGATCTTCAGCATGCACACACACGCATCTGGAATGAGGTTTTTTTTTTTTTTTTTTTTTAAAGATTTTATTTAACTTTATTTATTTATTTAAATTTGACGAGAGAGAGAGAGAGAGAGAGAAGGTGAGAAGGCAAGCTGCCAGGTCCAGGACTTGAACCACAGTCAGCCAAGTGGGAGTCTAGCACCTTTAACCACCACGCCACCTGCTGACCCCCCTGGCGTGAGTTTTAAGCCACCAATTCTGGGACTTGAATTGTGGTTGACTACGTGGGAGTCCAGTGATGTAACCATCATGCCATCTGCTGGTCCCATGGCCCAACTCTTTATGCCGAAAAGTTCTATGGGTTTTTAAAAATGAATAGTGCTGGGACTAGCAGGCGTAATAGTTAAAGGCATTGGATTTCCACATGGCTGATCATAGGTCGAATCCTAGATCTGGTGGCTTGCTCTCTCACTTTCCCTTTCTCTCTCTCTGTCTCCCTCTGGTCAAATTAAAAAATAATAATAACAAATGGAATTAAATAAATAATTATTTAAAAAATGCATTGTGCGGGACCAGCAGTTGGTATAATGACCATGTTGCTAGACTCCCATGTAGTTGACCGCGGCTTGAGTCCTGGACCCGGTGGCATAAACTCACACCAGGCGCGTGTGTGCGTGCGTGCCCAAGATCACGAGAGGAGAATGGAGGAGAAGGGATTGCGGCGTGACCATCCCCCAGGGGGCGATTTCTTGCTTTCTGTCTCTCTGTCTCTCTCTGTATTTCTAGCAAGTGCATGCGCCCTATAGCAAAACCCTCTCCAAACAAAACAAAACAAAAACACATTGTTCTATGTATACACAGTAATTGTTCTCTGTGTCACACAGAGGAGTTTCCCTCGCCTAAAAAAAGTAGCCTGTGCTTCATCTTTTCAAGTCTCCCTCTCCCCACTCCCTGCCCAAACTCTTATAAACACTTACAGCTTTCTCTTTTAGAGACATTTTTACTGTAGGGCAGGTGTGCTTGCCAGAGAGATAGAGAGAGACAGAAAGCAAGAAATCACCCCCCAGGGGGATTGGCCACGCCACAATCCCTTCTCCTCCAGTCTTTTATCAGGAGTTTGGGCACATACCACATGCAGTGGTGCAAGTTTTAAGCCGCCAAATCCAGGAAATGAACTGCGGTCAACTATATGGGAGTCCAGCAATGTAATCATTTCTCCATCTGCTGGTCCCCACCACTCACAGGTTTTGTGACTCATCTATTTTGGGGTCAGCAGGTATCGTGGTGGCTGGGGAGCTGGACTCCCACATGGCTGACTGCAGTTCAAGCCCAGACCTGGTGACTTGCTGTCTGTCTTTCTCTCTCCCTGTCTCTCTCTGATAACTATAGCAAGTTAAAAAAAATAATAAAGTAATTTTTAAAAACCATCTATCCTTTGTGTGTGACTTTTAGCTCATTTGTTTTTATTTATGAGTAATATTTCATTGTATGTCTATCCATTCAACTGTGGACACGTATTGTGGTTGTTCCCAGGATTTGGCAATTCTGAATACGGTTGCTATAAGCATTCACATTTAATGTGCGCGTCAGTTTTCCATGAGCTGGACAGATCTGGGAATTTGATTATGGAATCCTATAAGGTTATGTTCAGGGACCAGTAGATGGCGTAATGGATACATTGCTGGACTCCCACAGAGTTGACCTGGGTTTGAGTCCCGGACCCAGGCTCATGCCAGGTGCCTGTGTGTGCGTTCCCAACATCCCAAGAGGAGAATGGAGAAAAAGGGATTGTGGTGTGGCCAACCCTCTTGGGGGTGATTTCTCTCTCTCTCTTTCTCTCTCTCTCTCTCTCTCTCTGTCTCTCCAGCAACTGCATGCACCCTATAGCAAGTCTCTCTCAAAAAAAAAAAAAAAAGATAATGTTCAGCTCTGCAATACGCTGTCAGACTGTATTTCAAATTGCCACGCCATGTCGCATTCCTGTCAGCAATTACCAGGAGCTCTCGTGGCTCCGCATCCTCCCCAGCATGTGGCCCCGCATCCTCCCTGGCACATGGCCTTGCCAGTCTGGGAGCCCTAGCCGCGCTCACAGGTGTGCTGTGGTGTCTCCTTGCTGGGGGCCTTTTGCTTTGAACTTTCCCTTGAGTGATGCGCTCAGTTACTTCACAGAATGGGTTGGACGCTGACCTATGGATGATTTATTTTGAAAGTGTTCTGAAATATAAACATTGAAGTATTCTGGGTATGGTTCGATAGGACAGTTTTTTTTTTTTTTTTTTTTTTTTTTTTTTTTTTTTTTTTTTTGCTATAGGGCGCGTGAGCTCGCCAGACAGACAGAGAGAGACAGAGAGACAGAAAGCGAGAAATCACCCCCTAGGGGGGATGGTCACGCCGCAATCCCTTCTCCTCCATTCTCCTCTCGGGATCTTGGGCACACACGCACACACGCCTGGCGTGAGTTATAAGCCACTGGGTCCGGGACTCGAACCGCGGTCGACTACGTGGGAATCCAGCGACATAGCCATTATGATAGGACAGGTGTTTACAGTGTAAGTTCATTTCGTTGGTGCATAGCCTCTTCATGATCTGAAAACTCTAGAGAATGAACTATCAGAGATGCAACAGAAAGTGATATACAAGTTCCTGTCACCACATTTATAACTGGTAAGTACATGTATTACTCTTATTGTCGAAGAGCTTTTGAATAATTATCCAGAATAGTAGATGGAGAAAACACGTTCTAGGTAGAAATTTAGGGGGAAAGCCAGCTAGTGGCGCAGTGTAAGGTAACAGTCTGGGATGCTGGACACATTGGCAGGTTCTGCGTTTGCATCCTGAGGCCTCCCATACACACTGGGTGCACAGGCGGGAGGGGGATCGTGGCATGAGGCCCTGTTGGGATGCCTTGTCTCTGTCTCTCTCCATCTGGTTCATGGGAGAAACAGATAAATAACATTTAAAAATGGAAAAGAAAGGGGCCAGTGGGTAGCATGGTGGTTAATGTGCTGGACTCTCACATGGCTAATTGCAGTTCGAGTCCCCAACCTGGTGACTTGCTTTCTCACTTTCCTTCTCTTTCTTTCTTGGTCGTTCTCTGGTCAAATTAAAATAATAATAATAAAAAATAAATAACAATATTAAATAAATAATTCTTTTAAATAAGGAAATTCAGGGGGAGAATTGTTTTAGGCTAATCATAGTAAGAAACACAATCAGCATAAGAGGACACCAATTCTTTTTACATTCTTAAATGAGCAGAATATGGAAGTCGATACAAAGTTTCTCCCTGCAGCCATGCTGGGTGCTCGGCCAGCTCCGTCGGCCCTTTATCTTCATCTGAATTTTTGTGGTAAGGCCAGGTTAATCTTTTGCTGCTCCTGCAAATTGCCCAGAGAGCTCATCTGTCTTTCATTGTACCAGCAGGTCATTCCTCAGTCCTCCCCAGGTTCGGGTTGGGTAAGAGTGATTTATGCCAGTAGGTAATTTTATTCGCATTGCTTCATTGTTTCAGAATGCTGACTTTGAGTAATGATGTAACCTTTAACATCGCAGGCTTGTTTAACCCTACATTTGGTTTACTTAAGTTAATATCATCCGGTAGTTGCCTATTTTGATTTTCCCAAATCTTCGAACTTTGCCCCCTCTTTATTCTTGATAAACCCCGGGTCTGCCCTTACCATCCTGCTTTGTGTCCTTCGGGACTTGCAAATTACGGATCTGCTTTGGTTTAGAAGAGACATTCCTGTGCGTTTTTAAAAAGCCTCCACCCAGCGATTACTGATAGAATCACGGAATAGACTGGGAAACCCAGTCCCAGGGTAAAGGGAAGATAGTCAGGCAGGAGTGACTCCCGGCTGTGGAATCCAGCTTCTGACCCGAGGGCTAGGAAGCCTCCTGGTCGCCGAGGGCTCTACTGGGTCTGCCACACCCCCTGCGGGCTGTCGCTCCTGATCTGTCTCCCCCGAGCCTCCAGCTTGCTTTGGCCTGGGGGTTGCCATTTGCTTCCGGGTGTTCGAGTCGGTGGCGTGAACCCTGGAGATGTGGCCGGCATGTTCTGGGGTTCCGTGAACCCTGGAGCTGTGGCCGGCATGTTCTGGGGTTCCGTGAACCCTGGAGATGTGGCCGGCATGTTCTGGGGTTCCGTGAACCCTGGAGCTGTGGCCAGTATGTTCTGGGGCTCCGTAACCTTGAGAACCGGCACATCTGGGGCTGGAGTGTGGTGGGGCCGGGGCTGTGGCTGTGAGGTGCCCGGCCGGCTGCGGTGGCGGTCAGTGTCAGTTTGGAATCTGGAAGCCAGTGTAATCCCAGAACACGTTTCAACCTTCAGTCCTGGGCGAGGAAAACGGGCTCCTCTGGGCCACATCCCCGTACAATGATAGCGTCACTGCTTCAGGCGCAGACAGCGATTCTGTAGAGAGCCAGGGAGCGGAGCAGGAGCAGCACCGAACACTCAGCACCGCCCTGACTCCTGCGCACGGCTCTCCGCGTGTTTTCACTTCTTTTTTTTTCTTCCTTCCTTCCTTCCTTCCTTCCTTCCTTCCTTCCTTCCTTCCTTCCTTCCTCCCTTCCTCCTCCCTTCCTTCCTTCCTTCCTTCCTTCCTTCCTCCCTTCCTCCTCCCTTCCTTCCTTTCTTTTTTTAGCTTTTTGCCATAGGGTACATGTGCGTGCCGAAGAGAGACAGTGAGAGGGAAGGTGAGAACCTGGCGGTGCTGCAATTCCTTCTCCATTCTCCCCCTGGGATTTTGGGCTTGCACGCTGGTCTAGGACTCAAAACCTGGTCAGCCTTGTGGGAATCCAGCGCCTCGACCACTATGGCACCCGATGGCCCCTTCATCCGGGTGTTTTTCTATGTGCACATACACGAGGGATCTTTAGATTCATGGAAATGCATTCTTTGAAAAGAGGATGCATGGGAACCAGCAGTTAGCGTAATGGCTATGTTGCTGGACTCCCACGTAGTCGACCGCGGTTTGCGTCCCAGACCTGGTGGCTTAAAACTCACACCGGGCGCGTGTGCGTGTGTGCCCAAGATCCCGAGAGGAGAATGGAGGAGAAGGGATTGCGGCGTGACCATCCCCCCTGGGGGGTGATTTCTTGCTTTCTGTTTCTATGTCTCTCTCTGTCTGTCTGTCTGGCGAGTGCACACGCCCTATAGTGAAAACCTCTCCAAAAAAAAAAAAAGGAAAAGAAAAAAAGAAAAGAGGATGCATGGATTTCAATTTTTTTTCACAACATAAACTTGCACTAGTTCCATTTTCTGTGAATGTCTTTTGAGACTTTTCAAAACATGGATACCGCGTGTCATGATTAAATCAGGGTGAGGCGTGTACCCATTGTCACAGCCGACCGTGACACGATGCACTGACTTGTTAACTGCTTTCTCCTCTCTGTGTTATAACGCTGGCCTTGCCCCTTCTGTCTGCAGTTTTGCTTCTCTTAGTCAACATCCCTCCTTCCCCACGCCCAGCAGCTGTTCTGCCATCTCTCCGCGACTGTGAGGTCGTTATTGCAGTTTCCGTGTGTGAAGGAGAACACATGGGTCCTCTCACAGGTGCATTATTGTTATTATTATTGTCTTTGCCAAAACGGCACCATACTGTACACCCTGCTTCGTCAGCCAGCCACTTCCACCTTGGTGAATTTGCCTCTCTTGTATTACCCAAGCCATATTCAATGTCTTTACTGCTGTTTTGGGGGCAATAAATCTCTAATCTGGCACCACACATCGCATGCGATTATCATCTGTGTATAAGGAAAATTTCCATTTATATCAGTGTTTGCCCAGGAGACGCAAATGCCGAATGCTGTCCTTCATCAAAACCGATTCCAGGGCCAGCAGGCAGCATGGAGGTTAAGGCACCTGGATCCCACATCGCCGATGGTGTGTTTCAAGTCCCAGACCTGGTGACTTCAGAAAACACGCTGGGCCTGGGTGCATGCCCCAAATCCCGAGAGGGGACTGGAGAAGGAATCGTGGCATGGCCGTTCCCCAGGGGGTAATTTTTCACTCTCTTTTTCTCTCTCTCTCTGTCCTTCTGTCTGGCAAATGCGTGTGCCCTATAGCAAAAACTAAAAGCCAAAAAACCTGATTCCAGCTGACACTGAGAGAGCACCATGAACTTTGTGTGACCCTGGCACACCTGGGCTTAACTGGGCCTCACTGGAGGCTTTCCTTGACCAGCGAACAATGGGACATTCCAGCCAATAGCGTGAGAGCCCTGCGGACTCCGCCCCGCCCGCCCCTCAGGTATCAGGACCACCCCCGCTGCAGAGCCACCACTTGGGCTCCTGACCTCCCCTGCGCGGGCCACTCAGGGAATTGTTTTTATTGGTGCGTGTTTTCTGGCTTGGCCAGGAAATAACAATTCAGCTTGTATTTTCTTCTCTCTCTTGTGGTCCTTGCTTAGTCCTCTGACACCGACCTACTAAAGGATTCATTAGCAAGCTCTGGGCGGTATGGGGATGTCTGGGGGAGCTGAGATGGTCTGCTTTTCCCTTGCGAAGGTGCAGTTAGTCGGGCCGTTCGGAGGTTTGCCCGCAGAAGGTGGCGCCGGTTGTCCAGCTGGCTTCGCGGCTGGGCTCACCTGGCGTTCCGTCTGCTCACGTGTTCAATTCCAGGGTGCTGAGTCTGCTTCCTGCGGCGTTCCTCTGTAGCTGCGTGGAGTTATCTCAGGAGCATTTCTCTGAAGTATGCTTATTCCCCGCACCCCACCACCCCTACTCCGTCAGCAGGTTGGCCCCTTTCTTAGCCAAAGGCTAGGTGTCAGCCACATCCCTCTGTGAGGGGTCTTCACGAGGGTTCATACACCGTGTCAAGTCAGTCTCACGTTTCATTTCACATCAGTTCCTTTTAGTTTGACGGATCAATCTCCACATTTCCTTTTAGCTTTGGTTTTTTAAATAAGATTTTTTGGGCCAGCAGGTAGAGTAGCAGTTACATCACCGTACTTTCACGTGGTTGGCTGCAGTTCGAGTCTTGGACTCCGTGGCTTGAAACTCATCCCAGGCACTTGTGCATGCATGTCCAAGATCCAGGGAGGAGGATGGAGGAGAAGGGACTGCGGCATGGCTATCCCCCCTGGAGGCTGCTGTCTCACTTACCCTTTCAACTGTCTCGGCTCTTTCACTCTCCGGTGAGCACACGCATCCTAAGGCAAAAGCTTTTAACAGAAAAAAAAAATTCTAATTTTGGAAGTACGTTTTGTAGCTGGTAGAGTCATGGGTTAGAGGGGACAGGCCTCTCTGTCTCAGCGAGGAACACCATGCGTACCACGACAGACGCTGCGTACCACGACACACGCTGCGTACCACGACACACGCTGCGTACCACGACACACGCTTCCTGCTCTGAGGTTACGTTCGTTCCTTGTCTGACAATGGAGCTAAAACGTCCCTCATAGGATTATTCTTGAGACTGAAAAAAGTAGATGAATGGTAGAATGTATTATCTGTAGGTACTAATGAAATGTTTTAGGGATGAATACTAATTAATTAAAACTTATTTATTTATTTTTAGATGTTTGCCATAGGGTGTGTGTGCTTGCTAGAGAGAGACAGAGAGAGAGGGAAAGCAAGAAATCATCCCCCATGGAGATGGCCACACTGCAACCCCTTCTCTTCCATCCTCCTCTCAAGATTTTGAGCACGCACACTCACCTGTAGTGATTTTCAAGCCAACTGGTCTGGGACTTGAACCATGAAGCTGACCATATAAGATCCAGCACCTTAGCCACTATACCACTTGCTGGCCATTATTATTAATAGTATGCTCGAGGGTGCATGCCCATGCACGAGGTGGGTTGGAGGGAGGAAAAAAAGAATCGTCCAATGGGGCCTGGTTACATCGCATTCCCTTTTCCTCCAGTTCCCTAACCTGTCAGGATCTTGGACACACATCCAGCTGATTTTCCAAGTTACCAGGACCAGGACTTGAACCCTGGTTGGCCGTGACTAACAGTCTCCTCTGTGTAGCACTGAACTGCCATGGATGAAGCCAGCCCTAACTTGTTATCTTAAGTTGCATTTCTGTTGCCCTTTAATGTGAGTTGTTCCAAGAGTAGGTGGTGCGGCCCCAGGTGTGTGGGCGGACTGAGTAGGTGCAGAATGTGCTCTGGCTCGAGAGCTCTGTTGGTCAGGGTTTGCAGGGCTTTGGGACACCTAGGAGCCTGCCCTGTAGGAGGGCAGCGCCCGCCGCGGACAGGACTGCCAAGGCTCCTTGTCAAGGGTGAAAGTGCTAGAGAACCGTCTATCGAGGTCGCAGCTCCTTCTACAGGAATTGTGTATCTGGAACAGCAGAGCTACAGAATAAGACATGTCGGTACTAGGTAATAACACCAACCGCCACAGGGGTCAGCGGGTGGTGTGGTGGTTACGGTGGCTGGATGCCACATAGCTGACTACGCAGTTTGAGGCCCAGACCAGGAAGCTTGAAACACACGCAGGGCTTTGTGCGTGCCCCAAATCCCAAGAAGAGAATGAAAGACAAGGGATTGCGATGCGGCCAATCCCCCGGGGGTGCTTTCTCACTCCCCCACCCCTGTCTTGCTCTGGCGAGTGCACATACACTGTAACAAAGAAAGAAAAAGTTACTAATCGGGGACCAGCAGGTGGCGTGGTGGTTAAGGCGCTGGACACTCCCACATGGCCGACCAGGGTTCAAGTCCTGAATCTGGTGGCTTGCTTTCTCACTTCCTCTCTCTCTCACTCTCACCCTCTATCTCTCTCTGGTCAAATTAAAAAATAAATGAATGAATAAATAAAAAAATAAAATAAATAATTAAATTAAAAAAAAAAGTTACTAATGACAATGGTTGTGATGGCGAGGGCTAACTTTTTTGCACTCACTGCAGACTGGCACTGCCCCGAGGGCGGTACGTGTGTTAACCCTCAGTTCTCACGTCAGCCTCATTAGAACAACCGTCTGGGGCCAGCCAGCGGGCCTGGTGGTGAAGGCAGCTGGATCCCACACAGCCAACTGCACAGTGCAACTCGGAATCAAACGAGGCTTGAAAATCACACCTGGTGCATGGGTGCGTGTGCCTGAAATCCCACGTGCTCTGTCCTCTCTCTCCTTGATGAGTGCGTGCAATACACCCTATAGCAACCCCCCAAAAAAAACCCCCAAAAAATGACAACAAAAGAAACCCTTTTATGCAAAGTGGTATTTTCTTTCTTTCTTCTTCTTTTTTAATCTTTTCTGTTGTGACAAAATACACAGAATGTAAAACTTATCATATCTAGAACTTTTTCATCATCCCAGACTGGAAGTCTGTGCTAAACACTCAGCCCCGTTCCCACCCGCCTCAGCCCCGGCAGCCACCACGCTACTTTCTGTCTTAGGACTTCGACTGCTCTCTGGCCTCGTGTAAGTGGGACCATACAGTGTGTGTGTGTGTGTGTGTGTGTGTGTGTGTGTCTGGCTTATTTCACTCAGCACAATGCCCTCACGTTTTACTCAGGTTGCAGCGCGTGTGAGAATTTCACTCCCTTCTGAGGCTAATACCCTGTTGCGTGCACACACCACAATTAGCTCATTCATTCTCTGTCACTGGACTGGGTTGCTTCCACCTTTCGGTGAAGGCGAATAGTGCTCTCTGAACACTCGTGTGCAAATAACCTGCAAGAATCTCTGCTTTTGACTCTTTTGGGTTAAAGGGGTCTTCCGAAAGTTCATGGGAAACATGTATTATAAAAAAAACTCTGCATGTCTCAAAATTTATGGACCAAAAGAAACTCGACTTTCATTTTTCCATGAACTCCACGAAGTCCCCTCAGGTACACCCACAAGTGGAATTGCTAGCCCATACAGCAATTCCATGTTATTTCCTGAAGGCCACCTTTCGGATCTCCCCAGCAGTCACGCCACTCGACAGTCTTGTCTGCAGTGCACGAGACACCAAGTTCCCGGATCCTCTCTAGCACTCGGGTAATCTTGGTAAACTGCTGGGAACTCGGTGGAAATAAAGTAGAACTGAAGGAATTTACCATATTTATAAATACAAATCCTTACGGTATCAGACTTTGGCAAAGCATAACTTGGAAGGCGGATTCTTATGAGAAATTCTGACTTCTTTTATCACTTGATTAGTAGTATAACACTGCTTTTAACTAATTAAAAAGCCTTCAGGGGTCAGCACATGGCATAGTGGTTAAGTTTCTGGACTCCCACATGGCCGACCATGGTTTGAGTCTAGGGCCTTCTGGCTTCAGACTCACACAGGTACTTGGTGTGTGCGTGCCCAAGATCCTAGGAGGAGAATGGAGGAGAAGGGATTGTGGTGTGGCCATGCCTCTGGCGGGGGGGGGGGGGGGGGGGGGTGGTAGGGGGGTGGGGTGATTCCCTCTTTCTCTCTCCCTGTCTGTGTTTCTCTCCAGCAAGCACACACACCCAAGGCAAAAACCTCTCAAGAAAAAAAACCAAAAAACAAAAAACAAAAACCCTTCAGTACGTTTGGGAAAAGTGCAGGATGGTTTCATGGTGAAGATGGCGACGATGAATTTAAACTGTCGCTCCTGCATAGGACGGAGGGAGCTCACCAATTGCTCCTACACAGGACTGAGGGGGCTCGTCGCCTTGGGCAGGAAGGTGATCACACGCGTGACAGATGGGTCATTTTGAAGCCAAAGTTGAAGGCAGTTTTAGAAAATAAATATTTTAACAAAAAAGAAGTTAAAAAGTTTGAAAAAGATTCAAGAGATTCTCCAGACAGAAAATAATCTTCTTCTTTTTGAATTCTTTGCTTAATTTAGTTTGTCTTTATTATTATTCTTTAATTTGCTACAGAGCATGCTTCACCAGACACACACACACACACACGCCACACGCGCGTGCGCACACACACACACACACACACAGAAAGCAAGCTGCCAGGTCTGGGACTCAAACTGCAGCCAGTCAGGTAGGAATCCAGTGCCTTAACCACCACACCACCTGCTGGCCCCCAAGAAAATAATCTTATAAGCGAGTTGACCTAAATCAAAATTAGGTCATTTGGAAGGTCATGACGTCTTTTTCTGTTTCTCTATGCAATAACGCGTCGTGACTTTCCTGATAACCCAGAGCTGTACAGGCCAAGTTCACCTGAATTACATTCGTCCCCCTTATCCACGGGGTACGTTTCAAGGCCCCCAGTGAGTGCCTGAATTGTGGATAGCATGACTCCTGCATACTCTATGTGTTTTTTCCTGTACTTACATACCTATGGTAAAGTTTAAGTTATAAATGAGGTCGCAGTAAGAGATTTACAATAATAAGTAATAATTATAATAATAGAATAGACTGTAATAAAAATGGCATGGATGGAGCCTTCAGGTGGGATGGTGGTTAAGGTACTGGACTCCCACATGGCTGATGGTGGTGCAAGTCCCTGACCTGGCAGCTTGCTTTCTCACCGTCTCTTTCTCTCTCTCTGTCTCTCTCTCTGGTGAGTGTACATGCCTCATAGCAAATTAAAAAATAATAACAATGAAAATTCAATAAACAATTCTTTAAGAAAAGTCATTGGGTATATAGCCAGGGAACAAGGTTGTGAGAAAGAGGGCTTGGTGTAGCGCCACCGTTTCTCCCGCCTTCCAACCCTGTGCATGTCAGAGCTTCCCACAGCGCCATGTTGGGGCGGAGCGTCTGGGCTATGATCTCTGTGGTCCATTGGAGCCACCACCTGGGGAAGAATCTGCCATTTTTAGTGGAAAACAAGTGGCGATGACTAGTTATGATGACTTTCTACTTTGGATCTGCATTTACTGCACCTTTCTTTATTTTTAAAAAATATTATATTTATTAATCTCTCTAAAAAGAGAGATTTTTGCTATAGGGTGCATGCACTTCCTGGAGACAGAGAGAGAAAAAGTGAGAAATCTCCCCCTGGGTGATTGCCACACCACATTCTCCTTCCTCCTCCTCTTGGGGCTTTGGGCATGCATGCACATGTGCCCGGCATGAGTGATTTTAAATTGTTCTGCAAAGTAAAATTAATTTTCATGTCACCAGCCTTTTCTTTTTGAAAGAGTAAGGCAAGGAAGACGTGTGTGACTTAAAATTGGACCACTGGGAGACCGGCATGTGGCATAGTGGTTAAGGCACTGGACTCCCACGTGGCCAACCACTGTTGGAGTCCTGGACCTGGTGGCTCGAAACTCATGTCTCGTGCATGCCCAAAATCCTGAGAGGAGGATGAAGAAGAATTGCGGCATGGCCATTCCTTCTGGGGATTAAATTCTCACTTTCTCTGTCTCTCCAGAGAGTGCACACACCCAATAGCAAAAGTCTTTAAAAAACAGTTGAACCATTGGAAGCTAACCATGCAGCAGCTAGGACTGTGACAGCAGCTCCCCCTTCTCCTCTCACAGCAGGTCGTGTCCTTGGCCACCGGCTGCGGTTCAGGACACACGTTTGCTCTCCATTTGAGCCACAGCCTATCCCCTTCCTTTCTGCTGCCGGCTTGCATCTTGGCTGCTGAGAGTCGGTTTTTGAGAGTTAAGGAACAGTCATGCTAATGCATCACAATAGCCAAAAAATGAACGTGTGTTGCCATAAAACTCCCTCGTGAGTCAGTAGCCACCCTAGTCAAGAGTGAGGTGAACACGGAGTAACAGCTGTGTCGTGACTGAGGCCTAGACTTGAAAAGTTTATCCAAAGTTGGAAATGAAGAGAGACAATGGGAAGGAAATGAGAAATGACGGCTGAATGACCAAGAGTTATTTATTATTCGGGACCGCTGTATGATTACCTATGATGATCACAGACGTCTGCTTAGGTAGGTAGGGTTATCTGCACTCCATTTATTAAGACATTTTAGGTCATTTAGAGAATTTAGGTAATTTCCTGAAGGGTAAAAATATGACAGTATTTTCTCACACCAAACACTTACGGTTCTTTTGTTCCGGAGTTCACCTTCAGTGCCCCATGTCAGCAAGGCCCCTGTCTTCTGTGTACGGTCTTGGTCACTGATGGCGGTTGGGCCCTTGCTCGGGACATGTTTGGAATGTAATATCTGGGACTCTTCTACAGAGGTAGTTAGTCATCACGGGAAAGTAAGTCTCTGTGCTGTTGACAACTGTGTTGTCTCTTTGCTCATTTTCCCTCCATCTTGTCGTCATTCTTTGTTCTTTTAGTGAGAGGAAGTACACTTTTTTCCTAACGAGATCATTTGCAAAACTGTCTTTTTCTATCTTTATCATTTATCTCTTGTTTATAGTGTTTTTCATCATTTAGAACTGTTTAAAAATGACACTATCAATACATGCTTTGTTTTTTATGGATTTGGATTTTGTAATAATTGGGTTTGATTCAACTGTCACATTTAGGATAATCGATCCCATTCTGGGATTATTCAAAACCATTTTCCCACTTGTTCCTACATTTTATAGTTTGCTTTTTTCTTGTTCAGAATTTTAGTCTGCCTGGAACTTATTTTGATGTAAAGGCTACGGGGTACGTGGTAAGTGGGATTGTACCCTCCTGTGGACAGGCTTTGTGTGGAGTCCTAGTCCCCAGCGCCTCAGGATGTGACCCCGTCTGGGACAGTGAGGTGCAGGAGTGAAGGAAATGAGGTCATTTGGAGACAGGTGGACCCCTTATCCAATGACTGATGTCCTTTGTTTTATTTTTTGTTTGCCATAGAGTGCTTGCTCTAGCCAGAGGGAGACAGGGAGAGAGAGAGACTGGGAAATCACCCCCCGGGGGTGGCCGCTGCAGTCCCTTCTCCTCCCTCTCCGCTGGGATCTTGGGCACGCACGCACATCTGCTGTGATTATTAAAGCTGCTGACTCCAGGACGTGAGCTGTAGAGTCAGCCATGTGGGATCCAGTGCCTTAACCACCACACCATCTGTTGGTCCCACTGGCGTCCTTTTATAAAAATGGAAAATGCGAGACACACACACACACACACACACACTCGTGCTCACACAGAGGGTGGACACCACAAGAGGGCAGAGTGATGCTGTCACAGCCAAGGAACTACCCAGAAGCTCAGAGAAAGGCCTGGGACGACCCTTCCCTCTGTTCTCCGAGCTGACACTTGATTTGGACTTCTCGCTCCAGAACTGTGAGAATGCGTTTACCCATGCCGTTCAGTCTGTTATGTGTCCCCAGCGAACGAATACAGGACACAGCGAATTCCGCCCCTCTTGGCTACCTAGTCATTCCTCACATCAGGAGAGATTGTTGGCTCACTGACGGAAAGCCACTCAGGAATACGGAATTCTGGCCTGTGCTTCTGTGACCTCGCGTTGGCACCATGCTGCTGCACAGCTAGCCCAGAGACTCAGCCTTCTCTGCTCTGCGGAGACAAACAGCGCTCAGAACTTATCTGTTAAATATATTTTGGATTTTATTGTCTTTTTTTTTTTTAAGAATTATTATTTTTTAAGTTTAACTTTATTTATTTATTTATTTTTATTTTGACCAGAGAGGGACAGAGTAAGAGAGAGATGGGGTCGGTGGGAAAGTGAGAAAGCAAGCCATCAGATCTGGGACTCGAACCGTGGTTGACCATTAGGAGTCCAACACTCTTAACCACTGTGTCACCTGCTGGCCCCTGTCTGATCTTTTTTGCATATAACCTTTTTTTCTTTTTCCTTTTTTTTAATTTTTAGGTTGTGCTATAGGGTGCATGCATTTGACAGAAAGAGAGAGATAGAGAGACAGAGAGAGAGAAAGTGAAAAATCATCCCCCAGAGAGGATGGCCATGCTGCAATCCGTTCTCCTCCTTTCTCCTCCTGGGATTTTGGGCTCACATGCACACGTGCCTGATGTGATTTTCAAGCCTCTGGGTCCAGGGCTCTACCTGTGGCCAACCGTGTGACATTCTAGCGCCTTCACCACCAAGGCTACTGGCTGACCTGTGCTTTATTTCTGTGTGTTAAAATGTTCATATGAACTTCCATGTGAAGGAATGTTCTATTTCCCCCAATGTTCTTCTTTTTTTTTTTTTTTGGAGAGGTTTTTTGCTATAGGGCGCATGCGCTCGCCAGCCAGACAGACAGAGAGAGAGAGACAGAAAGCAAGAAATCACCCCCCAGTGGGGATGGCCACGCCGCAATCCCTTCTCCTCCATTCTCCTCTCGGGATCTTGGGCACGCACGCACGCGCGCCTGGCGTGAGTTTTAAGCCACCGGGTCCGGGACGTGAACCGCGGTCGACTACGTGGGAGTCCAGCGACAGCCATTATGCTAACTGCTGGTTCCTTCCCCCAATGTTCTTAATGTGGCAAGAGTGTGTCTAGATGTGTACTGCTATCTTTTTTGACATTTCCCCTTTAGTAAATTATAGGCTCTTAATATAATTTTTTTTAATTATGGCTATGGGGGACAGCAGGTGGCAAGGTGGTTCAGGTGCTGGACTCCCACATAGCTGAATGTTGTTTCAATCCTGGGCCTGGTGGCTTTTTTTCTCACTTTCTCTCTCTCTCTGGTGAACGTGCATGCCCTGTAGCAAATTAATAAATAATAATGATGATGATAAATGAAATAATTGTTTAAAAACTTATGGAATATTGGGCTGGCAGGTGGCCTGGTGGTTAAGGGCACTGGACTCTAACATGGCTGACCGTGATTTGAGTCTCGGACCTGGAGGCTTGCTTTCTCACTTTCCCTCTCTCTCTCACTCTGTCCCTCTCTGGTCAAATTAAAATAAATAAATAAACAAATGAATAAATAAAATAAAATGAATAATTCTTTAAAAAATTTATGGGAT
This sequence comes from Tupaia tana, assembly GCA_026018925.1. Lineage (NCBI taxonomy): Eukaryota > Metazoa > Chordata > Mammalia > Scandentia > Tupaiidae > Tupaia > Tupaia tana. The sequence goes on from JAKSZU010000008.1 coordinate 8,329,468, forward strand.
ATTTATCTCCATTATTATTGTTATTTGATGGGCTTTTATCACCTAAATTTTGGCACAACAGTCTATACTAAATCTTTCTTCTTTTTTTTAAGTTTGGAAATGTGCTCTTTTATTAAAAAAAATATTTTATTTAACTTTATTTATTTTAATTTGATCAGAGAAGGATAGAGAGAGAGAGAGAGAGAGAGAGAGAGGGAGAAGGGGAGTAGTGAGCAGGTGAGAAAGCAAGTCGCCTGGTCTAGGACTCTATCCATGGTCAGCCATGTGGGAGTCCAGTGCCCTCAACCACCATGTCATCTGCTGGCTCCTTCTTTTCCTTTTTTTTTTTTTTTTTTTTTTTTTGTTTAATACCAGGAGTCATGTGCATGTCCATGACAGAGAGAAAAAGAGAGAGAGAGAGAGAGAGAGAGAGAGAGAGAGAAAGTACATCCCAATGGGACCAGGTCACAACACAATCCTTTGTTCTCCGATTTCCTAGCCCATCAAAATCCTAGATTTGTGCATTCCTGATGAGAAAACTGCTGAAGGCCAGGACTTGAACCCTGGTCAGCTGTGAGGGATCTGGCTTCTCCTGCAGTGCTTAAGTGGGGCCCTCTGGGGCCAGCCCCTTGCTAAATCTAAATTTTAAAAATATTTTCTTCCTCTACCTTTTTTATTTTTTGCCCTTGGGAATATGTTCAAGTTGATCTTCCAAACTCAATGTAACTCTCCTTTGTATTCCTTTTACTATTTACCCAATCAGTTGTGCTTTTTTGAAGACACAGCCATTATATTTCTGGGACCTGTTGCACCTTAATGAAGGACTTCAGGTGCACAAGGTTGGGTTAATTCTGATCCGTATTCACGGCAGTCTGAAGTTTTGTGTAAGTACAGCCTACTTACTTATTTAATTATGGATAAGGATACCTTAAGCCCTGTGAATTCCCCACCAGACCCAAAAGCCAGGCCCTGAAAAGCAACTGCCACTGCCAGCAGGTTCGCCTCTCCTGTGCGGCTCCTTTCTCCGTCCAGGAGTCCTCGGTCCTCGTTGTTATTGCAGTCCCGTGTTCCTAAGGATACGTCTTTTCATTTTTTGTTTTGTTTTGTTTTGTTTTGTTTACTTTTAAAAGTTTATCAAGAAATACTGGGAAATTACATTATTTTTTCTAAGAATTATTTTTTCCATTTTATTTACTACTATCCCTTTTAAAAATTGGCTATAGGATACATGCACTCGCCAAAGAGAGACAGAGATAGGGAAAGTGAGAAAGCAAGCTGCCTGGTCCAGGACTTGAAGTGCGGTTGGCCATGTGCAAGTCCAGTGCCTCAACCACCACACCGCCTGCTGGCCTTGGAAATTATGTTATTACCTGTTTCTATACCACCACGAGTTTTCCATATTTGTGACCTCTGTTTCAGTGGTTCCATTGTTTTGGCTCCTGTATAATATGCCTTTGTGTGAATATATGTCACTCTTTTCCATGTAAATTATTTTTGATGAACATTTGGGTTCTTTCCATGTTTTTGGTGTTATGAGCAATGCTACTGTAACATTTTTTTTAAAAAAAGAATTATTTAATTTTGTTCATTTGTTCATTTATTTTAATTTGACCAGAGAGAGACACACAGAAAGAGAGAGAAAGATAGAGAGAAAGTGAGAAAGCCAGCCACCAGGTCCTGGACTTGAACCGTGGTTGGCCATGTGGGAGTGTCCAACGCCTTAACCACCACACCACTTGCTGGCCCTGCTACTGTGACATTTTTGCTTTGCTCTCTCTGTGGAAAGCTTTCTCCTGCCATACACCCAGATATGTGAAGGACCGGCTTTTGAGAACAAGACGGTCCTGTTTTACTAGGTGGCTACTCTAAAATACCCTCCACCAGCCATGTATAATGTGCCCTGTGGATTCACTTCCTCTCCCACGCTAGTGGTCGTAAGACCTTTTTTCTTTTTGTGAAACTATTAGTTCCTTAGCCTGGTTCAAGGCAATGGTGCCAAACTTTAGTAGAAGTCATTATTTCTTATTGGATTGTTGGAAAAGTTGTGATGCATTTTTGCATAGAAAAACATGAAAAAATATGTCATGACTTTTCCAATGATCCAATACTTCACTGTTAGGCACTGGGGCGGGGGGATCAATTTTACCTGGGAAAGTCTGAGGAAGCAGTAAAAATGATGAATGTCATTGGCTCTCGGTCTTTGAGCACATGTGTTTTCAGCATTCGTGTGGTGCGGGCAGGGTGGAGAAAGCTGCATGGAAAGCACCGTGGCTCTCTTGAAGCAAAGTCTGCAGGAACTATAGGAACTCAGATCTATCGGTGTGAACTTGGTCAGCCTCCCGGTGCCTGAGATTTGTTTGGTGAGCTTGAGCAATGATAACAGACATGATTTTTACAAAGAACCTGTGGTAGAATGTGTTACTACATGGGAGGTAAGATAAGTCAGTGAAACCGCATTTTCCTGATTCCCAGTGCCTGGTATTACACGTGTAAGGTTCCGGGAGGAGATGGTGCTGCGGTGTAAAATGCAATGCTCTGTGAGGCAGCCCCACGTGGGAAGCTTCATGGGTCCAGTTCGGCAACCTCCCTGGGTGTGCTGGCTTGCCCATGATCCGGGGTAGGTGGAAGGTTGAGGGTGGATCATGGCATCAAGACCTTGGAGGTGCCGTCTCCCTCCTCAGCCCCTAAAAGAAGTCGAGTATGGTTGAACAATCTATTCAATGCACAAAGTAGGCCAGAGGATTTCAATGTAGCAGAGCACAAAAATTTTCGTTGATAAAATTTCGGATTCTATACTGTAACTAACCTTCAAGAAAGTACCACTTCCTGAGTTTGGGTGTAGTATCAATTATCTGAAAAAACTGACAAAATCTCCTCATTCTATCAACTACATGTCTGTCCAAGGTTTCAACTTCCATCAAAACTACATGTTGCGGGGCCAGCATGCGGTTTGGTGGTTAAGGCACTGGACTCCCACATGGCTGACCATGGTTTGAGTCCTGATCTGGCAGCTTGCTTTCTCACTTTCACTCTCCCCCCGCCCCCCGCCTCTCTGGCGAGCACATGTGCCCTATAACAAATTAAAAAGTAACAATAACAATAATAATAATAATAATAAAAAACATATATTTTTTAGATTGAGATTTTTGTTATAGTGTGCATGCTTGCTGGAGAGACAGAAAGTGAGAAATCACACCTCTCCCCACCCCAGGAGGATAGCCACATCACAATCCCTTATCTTCTATTCTCTTCTTGAGATCTTAGGCACACACACACATGTGCCTGGTGTGAGTTTTAAGCTGCTGGGTCCGGGACTCGAACCGTGTTCAACTACATGGGAGTCTAGTGACGTAACCATTACGCCACCTGCTGGTCTCAAATAAAGAATTCTCTTGAAAAAACAACAACTATGTTGCTGCATGTGGAGGACACACTCCCCAGTGGCCCCTGCAATGCTGACCTCCTGGCCTTCATGTCCTTGGTGGGCAGAACTATGACTTACTGTTAACGCACAGAACAGGTGCCAGGGCAGGGACGCACCTGGTTATGGATGTGATGATGATGACAGTGCATAAGGTTATTGGGAGGAAGCACATGGCCACTGTGTGGGGACCCCACCTGACTAAGAGCCGCAGGGGCCCTCAGAAGCTGACAGGAAGTGCAGACTCAGAACGACACTTAATGGTTCTTCATCCCCATGGCTGCGGATGGCCCCTGGCCAAGAACAACTGCGGCTCTGAGGCCTCCACCTCTGCAGGGAGCTGACATGGCCAACGTCCACGTGAGCCTGGAAGCAGGCCTTTGGCGAACAGGTGTTTAAACTATTTCTCAGCTTTCATTTCTAACGTGGTAAAGAGTGACTGATACCGCCCATGTGTTAGGAGCTGAATCGTGTCTCCCCAAATTCCCGTGACAAAGCCCAGTGCCTCAGAATGTGACTGTGTGTGGAGACAGGGCCATCAATGTCGAGGGAAGCCATGAGGGTGGCCCTAATCCAGTCTCACTGGCGTCTTTATCGGAAGAGGACATTTAGGACCAGCAGCTGTGGTGGTTAAGGTGCTGGATCCCACATGGCTGACTGTGTGGTTTCAAGCCTAGACTCAGTAACTCGGAAAACATGCCAGGTGGAAGGAAGTGCATGGAACCCCAAAATCCTAAGAAGAAAATGGAGGAGAAGGGATCGCATCATTGCCATCCCCTCTGGGGGTGATTTCTCATTTTCCCTCACTTTCTCTGTGTCTTTCTGTGACAAACACGCATGCCCTATAGCAAAAAAAAGAAAAGAAAAAAATAAAAGGAAATGAGGGACACCAGGGGCAAGCACACAGAGAGGAGGCCATGGGAGATACAGTGACAAAAAGGCCATCTGCCAGCCATGGAGAGCGGCCTCAGAAGAAACCAGCACTGCTAGCAGCTGGATTGGGACTGCTACCCTTCACAACTGGGAAAAAATAAAACTGCTGTGTAAGGCCTCAAATCTGGGGTATATAGTTATGGCAGCTCTAGGCAAGTAATAGACCACATAAAACAGTGTGCTTTAGATGCATTAATAATTACTGTGTGTAAAGAAGTCCTGAACATGAAGGGTTTGAAGAACCACTGTGCTAGAGAAAGCCAGGTTATTATTATTACTTTTAATTTGCCAGAGGGCACATGCATTCACCAGAGAGAGACAGAGAGGAGAGAGAGAAAGCACTCCCCAGTGGGGCATGACCGTGCCACCATCCTTTCTCCTCCAATTCTCCATCCTGTTGGAATTTAGGGCACACACTCACACCTTGTGCGCTTCTCAAGTTGCCCCAGGCCTCAGTGCATAGTCAGCCATGTGAGATTTGGCTCCCTGCACCACCAGGCCTTGGAGCCCAGCACTGACATTTTGTAACACTGAGCTGTCCAATCCATGAACATGATACTCCTCCCATTTACTTGCTACTTCTTTGGTTTCCCTGACTGGTGTTTACAGTCTTCAGTGTAGAAGTCTTGTGTATTTCCATCAGAAATATACCTGGCTCCTTGTAAGGCCATTGTAAATGGTATACAAAAATTCTTTGCTAGTTTCTTTACTGATTCAGAGAAATATAATAGGGTTTTTTTTTGTTTGTTTATTTTGTTTTATTTTTTTGCTATTGACTTTATCTCTGGCAGTCAAACTTATTTTTTTAAACATATTATTATTAGAAATTCCAAACACATACAGAAGAAGACAGAACAGTATAGCAGACTCCACGTACCTATAACTCAGCTTCAACAACGGTCAAATTATGCAATCTTATTTCTCTCATACCCTTACTCACTTTCCCATTCCAAAACATACAGCTCTTTGAGAAGTACCCCTGATATCGTGTTATTTGTATCTATGCCAGCATTAACTGGATTTCTTAATTCCAGAAATGTATATGTAAATCCCTTTAGATTTTCTTTATACAAAATCTTTATTTGTGAATAAGATTTATATTTCTTACTTGGTAATGCATGTACGTTTTACTCATTTTTTTCTTGCCTTGCCACCCAGGTTAGACCGCCATTAAAGTGTCGATAGGAGTAGAGACAGCAGACGGGGTGAGGCAGGGATGGCAGACACCCTTGTCTCCTCCCAATCCCGGAGGGCCAGCTTTCACCATTAGGTATGTTTGCTGTAGCATTTTCGTAAATACCATTTGGAAGGTAAAGGAAGTTCTTTATTATGGTTAGTTTGCTAAGAGTTTCTGTCAAGAATGGATGCTGAATTTTATAAAGTATGCTTTTTTCTGCATGTTTTGAGCTGTTTGTATTTTTTCCTCCTCTTTTTTTGTTAATTTAATCATTAGTTGAGTAACTTAGTAATTAGTTGATTGGCTAATTGATTTCAAAATACTAAACCACCTTGTATTCATGGAATATATTAAGTTATATGTAAAGCACTGTGTTTTTTAAAAAAAACATTGCTGGAATGTTAACATTTGGCTTAAAAAGTTATGAATCTGATGGTTCCAGAATTTTTCTTTTTTTAATGTTCCTGTCATTTTTTTGGAATGAAGTTATACCTGCTTCCTAAAATGAGTTGGGAGAATAGAAGAGTTTGTGTTTAGAAGAACTTTTGAACATAAAAGAAAGTGTAACTCAAAAATTTTTAATTTCTTTCTGAAAAGCTTACTAGTGTGGGATAGGCAGGCAAAACCAAGTTTCTGTTGTTCTGTGTTCTTTTACATCAAACCCTATGTGATAGTGGCTCTGTGGGTCTTCAGTCTCCGGAACAGACCTCTCAGGAATGCTCTAAAATCTTCAGAAAAATAGATGTACGAAATCCCCAATGCAGTTGTCCTCCATCGCACTTCAACACTCAGGTCTGATAAAAATAATATGTTAGACATGCCAGTATTGTTATTTGGCCCCTCCAGGACTGTGCACACACAGGGGAAGCTTTCCAGCGTAATGTAGTATTTTTTCCCCTCAGCCAGGAGGAGCAACTGCAGCGTGGCCATCCCTCTGGGGCGGATTTCTTGCTTTTCGTCTTTCTCTAAGTTGAGTGCACGCTCCCTATAGCAAAAATCTCTCTTAAAACAAAAGTTACCGTTTTCTTTACTTGTTTCTTTCTCTTCTCTCTTTCTCCTCTTCCTTTTTCTCTCTTGCTTCTTTCTTTTTCTCTCTTTCATTAGAGGGTATGTGTGCTCACCAGAGAGAGACTGAGAGAGGGAGGGAGAGAGGCATTCCCCATGAGGACCGGGAAGCTGTAAACGCTCTTCTCCACCTCTCCTTCCTTCTGGGACTTCGGACATGCATGCCCAACCCTCGGCAAGTTTCTCAAGCTGCTTGGTCTGGGACTCAAACCCTGTGGTTGGCCAATTGGAGTCTGGCTGCCCTAACTACCAGGCCATGGAGCTGGCCCTCATTTTAACCATTTTTGAACATAAAGTTCAAAAGTGTTAAGTACCTTCAAGTTTTGTGTAACCATCACCAGCACCCATCATCTTCCCAGGCTGAAACTCCTGGCCCCTTATCCACTAACTCCCACCCTTCCTCCCCCGGGCCTCTGGCAACCACCTTTCTGCTTTCTACCTCTATGAACTTGACTGCTCTCGGAACTCACATACGGGGATCACACAGCCCTGGGTCTTTGTGGCTGGCTTTTTCACTGAGTGCTATGTCCTCAAAGTCCATCTGCATTATAGCACATGCCAGAATTTCTCTCCTGTTCAGGGAGGAGTAATTGTCATTTGTATGGAGATACATCTGTGTGCACATCCTAGACGAACACTCAGAACCTTCTGACATTTTGGCTATTGTGGATAACATGGCCATGAATACGCACGTGCCAATGCCTTGGCCAGTCCCTGCTTTCAGTTCTTTTGCATATACATATATAATGACCCTACAAGCCTAGAAAACACTCTTTCAGCTCACTCTACGGCTTAACTGAGCACCTGGACGTGTGAACCGTGTCCTGTCATACAGATGATGTCCACGAAAACTAGGGCAGGGCCTGGCTCGTGGGAGGGCTTACAAATCTGAGGAGAGCATTGTTCAAAGTCATGCTACTATTTCAGGTTACTGTTCTGTTATCCGTTCCAGCAGTATTCACGAAAAACTTTTCTCCCTAAGAATTATTTATTTAATTTGATTTATTATTATTATTATTCATCATATTTTAAAATTTGCTATAGGGCATGTGTGCTCACCAGAGAGAGAAAGAGGGAAAGTGAGAAAGCAAGCTGCCAGGTCTGAGACTCAAACTGTGGTCGGCCATGTGGGATTAACCACCACACTACCTGCCAGCCTCAGTTAAAGACTTTCTAATGTACTACCCAGGAAGTGGGCCCGATGACAGAGCTCGTTCTGAATCCTCACTGTGCTCCTGGTGCTGAGACACCACGGTAGACGTAGGAACACGGAGTGACACACGTTGAGCACCAATGCAGCTTTGTCCCTTGGCACTGTGTCCCCCAAGCCACGCCCTCACCTCTCACAGAATGAGCCCAGTGCCTTCTGCTGTCACTGTGGGTGAGGAGGCTCTCCAGGAGGCTCCGCAGGTGGCCAAGCAGGCCTGGCCTATCTCTCCCACATTCTGCCCTGGGCTCCGGGGCTCCGGGTCTCCCAGGGAGGACCTGCCCCTGTCCGCAGCAGGGTCCGGCTTGGGGGTGGGGAGACCAGCACACTCAGTATCAGCCCTTGACAAGGGTTGTTATTTTTCCTGTCATGTTTGTTGGGGTCCAGCTCAAGTTTGTTTTTCTTGCAGAAAGGCAGGAAGGCCAATTTGGAACACACACAACTCACATGTCATCGACGATGACTTGGCCCGGGGCTTGGCATTGGCTGCCTGACAGTGAAAAGGCACAGGGTGGGCGAGCCCTAGCAGCCAGCACTGAGGAACAAGGAAAAGGAGGGAGAAGGCGAGATTCTTATCTGCTCGGCCGCCATTCTTTCCCCTCACTCCTCCCTCCAGGGACTTCTGGCTTCAGCTCACACAGTCCCCCGCCTGCAGGGCCCCGCTGCTCGGTGGCCGCCTCCACTTTCTGTCCACCTCTTCCTCTTACTGAATGTGTGAGGAAGCATCCCACCCTAAGGAGGGGAAAAGCCTGGCTCAGCAGAGATCCACACAGCAGCCTGGGAGGCAAAGGCAGGAAGAGGGGGAAAACATTTCCAGTTTGGACCCAGGACAATCGTACGGTTATTTGAGAAGAGCGTGGTGTTTTTCCACGCGCACTTGCCCTGTGTTGAGTCTTACCATACAGACATTTTCAGTGGCTTCAAATGACAAGCAGTCTAGATGGGATGACAGGCCCTTGAGTCCACACGGAGGTGCTTCATGGGGGTGTCCCAGAGTTATCATGAAAGACATTGGGCATTACGAAGACAGACCGACAGCCTCACATCTTTGTGAAGAATAACTTCCAGGCCAGGGAACCTTGACTGGATAACACTGGAAATTAAAAAAACAAACAACAACAACAAAAAACCCATGGGGAGACAGCGGGTGGCATGGTGATTGAAGTGTTGGACTCCCACATGGCTAACTGCAGTTCCAGTCCTGGAGCTGGTGGCTTGTTTTTTCACTTTCCCTCTCTCTCTTTCTGTCTCTCTCTGGTCAAATTGAAAAATAATAATAATAATGAATAAAAAGTTAAATAAAATAATTCTTTAAACAAATACATAAGGGGCCAACAGTGGCTCAGTGGTAGGACATGATGGTTTGTGAGGCAGTGCTGTGTGGGAGGGGTCCTGGTTCAGGTCTGGGGACCTCCCTGAGTTCCCTGGGCACAGGAGTGTCCATGGCCCAAGGCTGGCTGACGCTGGGGATGGACCTTGGCGTCAGGTCCCTGTTGGGGGCTCTGTCTTTCCCTCCCTCTTGCTCATGGAAGAAATACATAATGTATTAATAGGCTAACATTTCTGAACTATGCCTGAGGTTCTCAGTAAGGCTTCCTTAGCCAGTCTACTAACAAGTAGTTGAGGAGTCTGTGTTCCCTTGAGAGGATTCAGCTCCTCAAGCGTCAGTTTTCTCCCCCGTAAAATACAGGGTTTTGAAAGGAATTTGGAGAACCTGTCTTTGGCATAGTTCCTACCTAACGCCAGTAGTCTCCCCCAAAATGACAGCTGTATTTGTGAGTCCTGTGCTTATCGCTTTAAAAGAAAAATGATGCTTGTTGTAGTTAGAAAACAAAAAGGAGTATTAGTCTTAATGCTCTCTTTAAAAAGTTACACCCGGGGGTGTAAGACTAGCTCATGAATGAGTTACCATGTACACATAATAGTTCCCCTTCAGTGTATTTTTATTTACTCACTATACAATAAAACAAAAACCTCGTTCTCTGTTTCCGTGAGGGAAAGCAGATCTCTCACGGAAGAGGCTGACTGTAGGGAGGGCTCCTTCCGTGGAGTCACCGCCATCTCTGCTACCCTTTAACGCGTCTTCACACACCGCGAGCAGAGGCGGTGGAGCCCACTTCCAAAATGGAGTGATGTCTCCAGCCCCACCTCTCACCTGCAGTGGAACCTTGTCACGGTGTCCCTTCTCTGTCACGCCTGAGCCTGCGCTGGCTCTGTGACTTGTGACTGCACTGATAGCTGTGAGGAGGGGAAAGTCGTGCTCTGGGACGGCAGGCCCTGATGTGACCAAGGGCAGGCAGCTTGTCCTTCTGTCCCGGGAAGCCCTGAGTCACCGTGTGAGCAGCCCGACTGCTGGACAGACCACAGGAGGCTGCACATGCAGGGAGAGGGCCTGAGAGTCTTAGGAAGTTCTGCCCTGCGGACCTCTCATCAGAAACAATGCGAGTGAGGAAAGAATGGGAAAATACATTCACAGTGTTAAGGGAAAAGCAATTTCAACCAAGAATACTGTACCCGGCAAGATTATCCTTCATGTGGGAAGAAAAGACAAGAACGTTCTCAGATAAACAAAACCTGAAAGAATTTACCAACACCAGACCAGATCTCCAAGAAGTTCTGCAGGGAGTGCTATACCAGGAAAAGTAAATACAGACACACAGAAATAAGAGTTCAAAAACTAAGAAAATGGCCAACTTAAGCATAGGGACAAGTCTGGAGTTGAATATTATATCCCAGAATTTAACTGGGAAGATCAAACCACAACAGAAGATAAAGTACATGAGACTGAACTGGTGAAATAGAATTTTATGACTTTTGACTAAAACATTGCTGATTGTCTTCTAGGCTTTATTTTCCAGTTTTAAGGATGTTTGTCCTGGGAGCCAGCAGTTAGCATAATGGCTATGTCACTGGACTCCCACGTAGTCGACCGCGGTTCGAGTCCTGGACCCGGTGGCTTACAACTCACGCCGGGCGCGTGTGCGTGCGTGCCCAAGATCCCGAGAAGAGAATGGAGGAGAAGGGATTGCGGCGTAACCATTCCCCCTGGGGGGTGATTTCTCTCTTTCTGTCTCTATGTCTCTCTCTGTCTGTCTGGCGAGCACACGCGCCCTATAGCAAAAACCTCTCCAAAAAAAAAAAAAAAATAAAAAAGGATGTTTGTCCTGTCTTGAGTTGCTGATAGGTTCATGTACCTAATATTTGAACAGAATCCCAATCTGTTTTCTGGCTTTAAGTTTTAAGCATAGTTCCTTAGCATTTCTTTGATTTATTAAAGCTGAAACTGCTTTTCTTGAAATTAAAGATATAGTAAAAGATACCTATTTAATGATTGTAGTAAGCTACATAGCAGCTGCTGGGTACCACCTTATAGTATATTCATTCTACTCAGAGTTTCACGCCTACAGTCAGACACATACTCACAGGTACATCTATGCCAGCTCAGCTTGCTATTGGAAGTAATTAGAATATTTAAGAAATTTTGTGAATCAGCTAAACATGGGGGTGGGGGAAAGGAATGGAAAGCTGACATAGTGTGGGAGCAGGGTGGGAAATGGCAGAGGGTGAGAAATAGGGAGAAAATATATACATGCATATATATATATATATGAAACTAGAAATGGAAAATTATTGACAAGAACATATATGATTAAGCCATTATGCAGCATATTCTGGGCAGGAAATCACATTTCCTATGCTGTGACAATGCTCAGTAATGAATGTAAATTAATTAATTAAAAACAAAAAAAAATTTTAAAAAAGGAGACGGTAGCGTTATCTGCCACACACACCCCTATGAGAATTAGCTTAATTCGGTCATTTTCTTTTTCTTTTCTTTGGAGAGGTTTTTGCTATAAGATGCGTGCGCTCACCAGACAGAGACAGAGACAGAAAGCGAGAAATCACCCCTCAGGGGGGATGGCCACGCTGCAATCCCTTTTCCCTCATTCTCCTCTCGGGATCTTGGGCACACACGCACACACGCCTGGTATGAGCTTAAGCTACTGGGTTCGGGACTTGAACTGTGGTTGACTACATGGGAGTCCAGTGACATAGCCTTTATGCCAACTGCTGGTCCCAATTATTTTTTTCTTTTAAGAAAAACCATTTTACATTTAGTCACTTATTTCCATTGAGTTCGCAATGGTTTTGCTCTTGATATATTGTCCCATTATTTTATAATTTTCTCTAAGTCCAGAAAATCCACTTATGTTGATTAACTCAAGGCTTACAAGAATTTTCTTTATACTTAGTAATTACATTCTATTTAGTTTATTCCATTTACTTCCTCTTCTTGTTACAACCATGATCTTTTTAAAACATCACTTTTAAGATGTTTCGTCCTCTCTTATAAAACTTCGATTGTGTGGGGCAGCGCAGACTAGTGGCTACGGGAGCCAGATACCGCATGGCTGATCACAGTTTGAATCCTGGTGCTAGCAGCTTAAAAGAACGTGCCAGGGGCTTGTGTGTGCATGCCCTAAATCCTGATGCACTGGGCACATGGAGAAGGGATTGTAGTATAACTGTGTGCCACTTTCTCCTTTTGTCTCTGTCTCTCTGTGGCAAGCACATACACCCCCTGACAATTAAAAAAAACGGAAAAAACTTGATTGTGAATTTGAGACACTTAATACACAGGCAGGTAATAGAGAAAAATTTTGAGAAAAATGTCTGTGGTGATGACAGTGAAATAAACAATCCTTCTAATCATTGCTGGAGAATGCAGGGCTCTATCCCTCGGGCGGGAAGGGATGGTGGCCGTGGGGCAGCTAGCTCTTCCGGGCTGAAGAGGAGCTGCATGGTGTAGGCAGTGAGGGCTCAGCGCTGATGGTACTCTCATCTTTGCCCAGCTTGCATCTTCTCTCCTGGGACCTTCTCCCATCTCTGGATTTTCCGTCATTCATGCCTCTAGCACCTTGTCCTGAAGAACCCTCTGCAAGGCAGACAGCCACCCAGACATCAGAACTGATTTTATATGTAAGCCTGCCAGTTCCTAAGGTCATTTTATGATTATGCTCATTATTTAAAATTCTAAACAAGCAATTTGTTCATAAGGGGAAACAAAACCAAAAACTAGTACATTAGAAACTTACATTTATGTTAATCTCCCCTAAGTTAGATATTGTTAGTTTCAAATTTGTAAATGATTGTAGGGTTAGGATCTTTTAGCATCTCATTAAAAATTCATAATGGCTACAATTAATGGGTAAAAAGTATAGCATTTAACTATGTATAGGTTAGTATTCAGTAGTTACTGCAAATGAATTCTAGATTAGGAGGCGCACTGGCTATTTTGTCATTTCAGACATCTCTTCAGCCTTTTCACTGAAATAGCTATACGTGTAGAAAATATATTATTTCTAGGTTATAGGTCACATTTTGCTGCTCTTTTTGTGTGTCTAGTAATTTTTTACTGCATGCTGGGCATTAAAGATGATATGTAGAGAGGCAGATATATTTTATGTTGTCTTCCTCTAAAAGGTGTTGAGTCTTGTCCTAGCAGGCAGTTAGATTATGAGTGGGTTGTCTTCATCCTATCAAGAGGGTCGACTTCAGTTTTGCCCCTAGTCGCAGGGTTTGGCCCTTATTCTAGGATACGTTCTTTGCCCAGGAGGTATGGTCTCCCCTGGATCTGAGTTGAATGCCTGTATGCTCTGCAGTCTCTCACTTCTGCCTGGGCAGGAAGATAATGTCTCCCAGCCCTTACTGTCCCTAGGACCTCTACAGTGTTTTTCACCCGAGTACCTCTTTCTAGGGCCTCTAAGAATTTGTTCTGCATTTGTAACATCCAGCTTTTAGCCCCAGATCCATGGGGAATGCCTTTGCAGATTTCTCTCCAACACTCTTCCTCACAAATTCTAGCTGCTTCAACTTCTTGAACTTCAGTATTTGCTTCCTCAAGTCATAGAAATCGGAGTTCCTGCTTGGGCTCCACCTCCCTCTGCTGCAGTTGGGAGAGTATGGTCATAGTGCACTGGACTCATTTAGAGCATTTCTCTTTTCTTTCTTTTCTTTTTTTTTAAAATATTTTTTGAGAGGTTTTTGCTATAGGGTGCGTGTGCTTGCCAGAAAGACAGAGAGAGACAGAGACAGAAAGCAGGAAATCACCCCCCGGGGGGGGGGGGTGACCACGCCTCAATCCCTTCTCCTCCATTCTCCTCTTGGGATCTTGGGCACACATGCACACGAGCCCAGCATGAGTTTAAGCCACTGGGTTTGGGACTCGAAGTGCGGTAGACTACGTGGGAGTCCAGTGACATAGCCATTACGCCAACTGCTGGTCCCGCATTTCTTTTTTCTTTAAGACCACACTGTGCTTCCTGCTGTCCAATGCTCGACAACATTTGTTTTATACATTGAGTGCAGTTTTATATCGCTGTTTACAAATGGAGGCTGAGGCCAGTACAACTTACTATATCAAGGTTGCAAGCTGAAGTCTCATTAAGACAGGTTTTTGCTATAAGGCGCATGTGCTCGCCAGAGAGACAGAGAGAGACAGAAAGCGAGAAATCACACCTCAGGGGGGATGGTCACACTGCAATCCCTTGTCCTCCATTCTGTTCTCAATATTTGGGGCACACACGCACATGTGCCCACCATGAGTTTAAGCCACCATGCCTGGAACTTGAACGGCGGTTGACTACGTGGGAGTCCAGTGACATAACCATTACACCATCTGCTGGACTGAAGTCTCAAATTTTAAAATGTAATGATTGATGTTTGGACAATGTCAAAGACTTCAGAATAGAACCAGTCAGGTTTAATTCAGTTCTTTGGTACTTATGAATTTTATAATATTTTGAGTGGTTTTTATGGTCTCCTGTTTACATAAAATGATGGCCTTTCATAGTGCAAAGGAATCTTCAAAATCCTTCAGTTCTTATTTTTTAGAGGTGAGAAAACTGAGACTCAAAAGGGTAGAGATTTGTCCAAGTCAAACTGTGGAGTACTAGCAGAGCTGGCTTTATTTTCTTCTGTTTGTTTTTGAATATGGGGCTTCCCAGAGGAGACAAAATTGCCTCTCTTCTCCTACATTCACCCATTCTCTCTTATTTTCTCTTTTTCTTTCTTCTCATCTTTACACATTTTCCAAAGGCAACAGTCTTGTTTTCCTTCAGAAGACAAATGCTAACATATATTCCAGATGACGGTGAAGTCTTGGAGGAATTAATTTATCTTAAGTAAAAACAGAGAGGGGTCTGCTATTTTTTAGTATTATATTTTTGCCATAGGGCATATGTGCTTGCTGGGAAGAGACACAGAGAGGGTAAGTGAGAAGTTGCACCCCACCGGGAGGGCCACACCTCAATCATTTCCCTTCCCTTGTCTTCTCAGGATTTGGGGCACGCACATGTGTGGCTATCAGGAGGAGTTGGCTGAAGGATCCAGCACCTGACGCACCATGCTACCTGATGGCCCAGGATCTGCTTCTATTAACTCAGCAAACTTTGAAAATACAAAAGAGGCTACAGATATAATGGATCTATTCTTTTTCAGGGGTGGGGAACATCGTGGTGAAAACCAGAAACCCTGCTAGATGAGTTCCCGAGGAGCTGCAGCACCGCGGTGATGAGCCTGCTCTGTAGGCTGTGTGAGCACCCCAAATCCACGGCATTCATGCTCGAAAGGCAGATACGTCTCTAGAGATCCAAGAGTAGGTTGTTCTGTGGGGGGACTGAATCATAGAATCAAGCTATGCCAAGTAGGGGACCAGACAGAGCTGCAGTGGCCATTTAATGTTCTGTGAGGCCAGCCCACAGGGCAGGTTCTGGGTTCCCATCTGAAGACTTCCCTGAACTCACCAGGCATGCATGTACCTGTTACCCCAGGGTGGCTAAAGCTGGCAGTAGATCATGGCATGACGTCTCTGTTAGGAGTGCTGTCTCCCCATCTCTGTCTCTCTCCTTCTCTCTCTCTGTCTCTCTCACTCGAGGAAGAAAACTTAGGAAATAGAAAAGAAGAAGTGGTGTTGTCAGAGCTTTAAAGCTTAAGGAAGGGGTCCTCCACGGCCAGCCCTTGTGACTTTAGGGCAGACGCCGTGGGGTAGTGCCTGGCCACTGAGTGGGTACCTCTGGGTACACAGAGAAGTTGTTGCTGGGAGTTCCGACATAACAGAAGCTGTGGAGCTCTTCTGAATGGGCTCAGTCCCCTTACGAGAAGTGACCTAGCCACTGCCTACATGAGGGTACAAGAAGGCAGCACTCTGCCATCAGGGAGAGTGTCCCCATCAGACACCAGTTCTGCTGGTGTCACCTTTCTGTTGTTTAAGCCACCCAGTCTACGGTACTGTGCTATGGCAGCCCAAATGCGCTAGGATGCTGTTTGATCCAGCGATTACACGTCCAGGTGTAGACCCAAAAGAACCAAAACAGGGATTTAAATATGTACACCCACGTACACAAGAACCTTATTCACATCAGTGGAAGAAACCAAGTGTCCATCTACGGATGAGTGGACAAACCAAATGTGCCGTGCACACATGGTGGGACATTCTTCAGTGCTAACAAGAAAGGAAATGCTGACACGTGTACGCTGTGGATGAACCTTCAGAACATCACGCCAAGCGAGGTATACCAGTCACGGGAAAAGAAGGCCTGGATCGTTCTACCTACGCGAGGTGCCCGTGGGAGTCCTCAGTGGTGGTGACCCAGGGCAGGGTGAATGGGAAGCCGTTGTTAAATGGTCCCTAGTTTTAGTTCGGATGGTGGACGTCCTGCTGTGGACAGGGTGATGGTTGTGCAACGTCATGAATGTACCTGGTGACGGTGAATGGTGCATTTACAAATGGTTAAAATGACAAAATTTATGTTGTGTATATCTTACCACGATTAAAGAAAAAGAACTAAAGGGCAGAGTATTGGTGTGGGAGCTTAGAGGGGGGAGAAACCGGTCAGTAACGAGCGTGGCTGATAATAAGTATAATGTTTTCTTTTCATTGGCCAGAAGGTGCATGTTCTCACCAGAGAGAGACCAAGAGAGAAACTGAGGAAGTAACCCCATGGGGAATGGTCACCCCATCATTCCTTTTCCTCCATCTTTTCCTTCTGTGGGGATTTGGGCACAAATGCACATGGCCCTATGTGTTTTTTTTTTTTTTTTTTTTTTTTTTTTTTTTTTTGGAGAGGTTTTCGCTATAGGGCGGGTGCGCTCGTCAGAAAGACAGAGAGAGACAGAGAGATAGAAAGTGAGAAATCACCCCCCGAATTGTGGCCACGCCACAATTCCCTCTCCTCCATTCTCCTCTTGGGATCTTGGGCACGCACGCACACGCACCCGGCATGAGTTTAAGCCGCCAGATCCGGGACTTGAACCGCGGTCGATTACATGGGAGTCCAGCGACATAGCCATTACACTAACTGCTGGTCCCTCCCCCATGTGGTTTTCAAGCCCCTGGACCTGGGACTCGAACCTCAGTCTGCCATGTGAGAACCACCTGCCCTAACCACCAGGCAGTCAGCTGGCCCAGCTAAGTGGAATTCTTACTTAAGCCTCCTGTAGTTTAAGTGAAGGATGTAACTGCTTTCTGCAACTGTAGATAACAGTAGAAATGTGTTGCTGTAGTTTTCTGGTTCCAAGGCCCTGTGCATGTGAGACTTTGTATTACACGTAGAGTACAGAGAATCAGGTCACATTTTCAGGTACCAGGTAGTATGCCCAAGTCCTAAAGAATGAAGCACAAAACTTTTCACATGTCACTGTATGAAGAGCCGTGTCAGACCCTAGGCACATTCTACAAAAATGGCCCAGCACGCCCCATTTAAACACACAGGTTTAGAATTATGCAAATGTATTCATCCTTTCATTCAACAAATATTTACTGAAGGCTTGCCACAAACCAGAGAGAGCAAAACAGTGAACAGATGGCTTTTGGTGTGAGGTGGGGAAATGGTGTGAGGTAGGGAAATGGAGCCGGGAAGCGCAGGGAGAGTGTGTGCAATGGGTGATGGGACTTGAA
The DNA here is from genome assembly GCA_026018925.1 of Tupaia tana. Taxonomy (NCBI): domain Eukaryota; kingdom Metazoa; phylum Chordata; class Mammalia; order Scandentia; family Tupaiidae; genus Tupaia; species Tupaia tana. The sequence continues at coordinate 8,347,208 of JAKSZU010000008.1, forward strand.
AGAAAGCAGGTGGAAGACTTGGGGCAGAGAGGGTCTACCTGGTGGGAGAGCCCCCAGACAGGGGTGGAGGGAGGGCTGATGCCAAGTGCCCAGGGCCCTGGTGCTTCCAAGGTGTAGCGGGGAGGCCAGGGAGACCAGAGTGTGGAGGATGGTCCAAGGTGCAGGGCAGCCCAGAGGGCAACGAGAAGGACTGGGCTTTCACTCAGTGCGCAGCAGGGAGCTCCTTAGGGGAGTGAGAGGCTTCTGTACGGAGTAGGCAGGCTCGGGAGGTGGGAGAGTGATCAGGACAGGTGTGCAGTCAGGGAAGTGGCTGGGCTCTGGATATCTTTTGAAGGTAGAATCAGCAGGACCCTTCCCCTTGGATTAGAGTTGGACAGTGAGATAGAGATGAACCAAGATGACCGCAGTATCCATGGCCCTTCCTGAGAAGGATGAGAGGGGAAGCCCCGAGGGAGGGGTGGCTTGGACAGGTGACTTTGGTGAGTGCACTGAGCACCCAGCAGAGGTGAAGGTGGGCAGGAAGGACTGCAGCTGGAGTCCAGGTGATGTCTAAGGTTGGAACAAGAGGGGATTCTGGACGGAATAGGGTGGAGTCCCTTCTTCTTGGCTCCAAGGGACCCAGTCAGAGGAGAGTAAGGGCTAGTGTGGACAAATGGGACCGTGGGGACTCCCTGAATATTCATTTCTCTTTGTGAGATGAGGGTAACAGCAGCCGCTCCCTGATGGGTGCAGGGGAGTTGTTTACCTTAGTGCCTTGTCTGTGCCCCTCCTCACCCAGCGTGGAGGGCGCAGGGCCCCCAGTGCTATTCCCCGACCCCGTGATGGCCAGCAGCCTCGGTGAGAAGCCTGGGGAGAGTTCAGGGAGATGCTGTCCACCTGGCTTCATTGTTCTCTTTAGAGCCTTGCATTTAGTCCAGAGGCCAGACCTCTCCATCTCCCCTTCCGAGACCCTGTCCTTAGCCAGCTAGCTTCCTACACCCCCTCCTGCCCAGCTGGGTTTCTGTTCTGATTTTGCCAACGCCCTTCTCAACCAGGTGCCAAGATAAACTGGCCTGGAGGGTTATGTGTTAAAGGTGCTGGTGAGTATTTGGTTAACCTTCTCAGACCACAATCAGCAGCCACAGGGCTCACCCCGACTCTCACAAGTAGCTGCTGCCCAAGAGCCTGCTGGGAGCAGAGAAGGAAGCAGAGGTTTCTCAGAGTATCTAGAAAAAGCGAGAAGATCATCTATGCGCTGTGAAGTGCTTTTCACAAACAACTGATAAAACCATGCTGTTCTTCAAATTAAGTCATTGGCATTGAATAAGCACAGATGTAGACTAAATAAGTGATTGTCTCGGCATCAGCAACACAATGGACCTGCCGGTAGGTCCTGCATTGTGAGGTGTGATTGGTCCTGCTTTGCACAGCTCAGAGTACTGTGAGAAATAGTCAATTAGGGCAAGAAAAATAACTTGAAGGTGAAGTGCTTTCTGATAGTACTTAAAACACTCTTCCAAGATACACAGATTTAATGAAAAAAGGAAAAATTTAGTGATGATAACACCATCATTGAAAAACAAAGCCTGTTTCTAGGGAAGCAGCAATATTTTCCTTTTTAATAGAAGCAGAACGTAACAGTGAACTTTGAGAATTCCAATCCTTGAACTCAACTTAAGAGTCAGGAGTTGAGTCAAGTCCATTATTTTTGTAGATTTAGCAAATTCATTCAGAAGTCTGCTCTTGGCAAAGTTTATACATTCTGACATAATAGACTTTTGCAGTTTAAAATCTTGAATTTCCTAAATTACTCTATGATAAAAAGTTTTGTTATTTTTCATCGAACAGACACAAGACTGGGAAGTCATCTGTTGACGATGATGTCTATGCTAATATCTTTAACTTTATTTGCATGCAATGCAGGTATGCCTTGAAAAGCCATACCATATGCTGCAAAGATGTACAATGATTAAATATAAATTAAAAATTTGTTTAAGTTTTGTTTTTATCATAAAAGCAACAGAAAAAAGAAAACCTGAAAAAGAAACAAATCAATAAAAGACTCATGCCACTGAAAATTCCCGAAAACACAGTCAAACAAAACCAAAACCAAGAAAAAACTAATAATCTCACCCTTTTAGTAAGTATGACTATGCACCTGAGACATTTTCAGGTATTGTGTTGGTATTTGTTATTATTTTTTTTTAAGAGAGAGTTTTGCTATAAGGCGTGTGTGCTACCTGGAGAGACAGAGAGACAGAAAGCCAGAAATCACCCCCTAAGGGGGATGGCCACGCTAAAAATCCCTTCTCCTCCATTCTTCTCTTGGGACTTCAGGCACACATGCACATGTGCCTGGTGTGAGTTTTAAGTTGCCAGGTCTGGGACTCGAACCATGATCGACTACGTAAGAGATCAGTGATGTAACCATTCCACCACCTGCTGGAATTTTGCTTTGTTTTTTAGTTTATTTATTTCTTTTCATGAGAATGAGAGAGAGAAAGACAGTGTCCTCAACAAGGTCGCATGCTCATGCCCTCTTCCAGCCTTCTCAGCCTGCGGGATCACAGCACCACCTCGGACTAGCTGACTGAGTCTTCCACGTGGATCCAGCATTGCTTGAGCAGTATGCTACCTCTGTGCTACCAAGCTGGACTGGTTTCGTTCTTTTTTTCTGAGGAGGTTTCCCTCTTCCAAATGGGGTAGTACCCCCAGTCTTGCCTGGAGCTGGCTTTTCTCAGTGAGCCACTGTCCTAGGCAGGTGTTAGGCCAGCATGCTGCAATATCCTTGCTGTAAGCTGAGCGCCATGCCTTTGGGCTGGTTTGTCAACAATAAGGTAGAGCCCTGTGGTGGCAGAACAGTTTGTTCAGAGATACAGAAACAGGGAAGTGAAACACACGCTGCAGTGACATAGAACAGGTGTGTGAGACTGGCAGAGCTTTTGACTAAGAGATGCTTCCGGTGAGAGTCGAACGATAAGTCACAATCCACTGGACCCAGAGAGTGGGGTGGATCCCACAGGTGTGGAGTTTTCGACACCCAGGACCATCCAGCCCTGAGTCTGGGGTTCAGACTTTCTCCTGAGTGCACTGAGAAACCATGAGAGGGTTTTGAGCAGGGAACTGACTGTCAGACTTGGGTTTTGGAAAGAGTAGGTTGACTAGAGAGTGGAGCGGGGCTTGGGGGGATGTCCAGGTGAGACAATGTCACCAAGAAGGAGGTCTCTGGGAGTTCTGGAAAGTGGAAAGAGATGGAGACAAGATCGATGAAAGAAACATTTAGGATGTTGACAGGAAAGGACTGTGTGGTGGCATGGAGATATGCAAGCACGTCCCCTTCAGGGCCACTGCAGACCCCTTCCTGGGGCCTTGCTCTTCCACAGAGGCTCACCTCTATGACTGATGACGACCAGCTGGACTTGGGCGATCTTTGCAGTGCAGTGCAGCCCAGTGCAGCCCCATGCAGCCCCGTGGCTACCATGCGTGGGGCAAGGCTGTCGGTGGGCTTGTGTTGCAGCTCAGCTTCACTGTCTGCCCAGTCCTGCCTGGACCCCTACCTTCCCCCGGAGCCCACCTCCAGGGTACACCCTGATAAACCTCCTGAGCTCTAATCTTAGAGCCTGCTCCTGGGGAACGTAACCTGCGATAGTGGCTGGGAGACGTGGGGGAGACTGAGCGCCCGTGTGAGGGGTTCTCACTGCAGCTGAGAATCAGGGCTGGAGAGCCTGGGTGGCGGGGAGGGATGAAGATGTGCGCCGAGGGTGAGGCATGTGGACTCAGGGGCACGTAGCTTTTTCCTGTGGAGGGACCCAGTAGGTGACTCAATAGATGTGAGGGGGCTTCAAAACATTTATGAAACAATGGAATTAATGTACGAGTTTATTTTGGTGCAATTTTTTTTTTTTGAAATCCATACATTTTTATTTATTTATTTTTTATAATACAAATGTCTCATGAACTTTTGGGTGCGTCTTTGTCCTTTGTCCTAAGGTTGAATCTGATTCAAAGCCACCTGGTCACAGGTGTATTTCTTACTAGCCCTTTCTGGTGTTCCCATGCCATTCTGAAATGCTTCTCCTTTCTCAATATGCTCAGCTGTCTTTTACATCTGAGTCTTGTCTCCCCCTGCCCCCATAGGGCATGTGCCCTTGCCAGAGAGACAGAGAGAGAGTGAGAGGGGATGTGAGAAATCACCTTGCAGGGGGATGGTCACACTGCAATCCCTTCTCCTCCATTCTCCTCCTGGGATTTTGGGCGTACACATACACGTGCCCAGAGTGAGTTTCAAGCCACCAGATCTGGGAGTTGACATTGTGGTTTGCTATATGGGAAGTCAGTGCCTTAACCACTACTCCACCTGCTGGCCCTGGCCTTTTCTTTTTTTAATTGCTAGAAGGTGTGTGTGTTCACCAGCGAGAGACAGAGAGACAGAACGAGAGGAGAAGGCACCAATCAGGCAATCCCTTTTCCTCCGTTTGTCTATCCCGTCGGGATTTCGGGCACATGCACACGAGTGCCTAATGTGTTTCTCAAGGCTCCAGGGCTGGGATTCGAACTGCGCAATTGGCCATGTGAGGTCCAGCTCCCTTAATCGCTGGTCAATGAGGCTGGCCCTGCTGAGTCTATTATGTCTGCCTGGAACATTGTTGTCCCCTCCTGCTTAATTTCTGCTCCTCCTAGAGTGGTGACTTCTTCCAGGGAGTTTTGATGGCTGCCCCAGATCTCGTTTTGTGAGGCACGTGGACGAGGGCACATAGGCTGACACGTTGTCATCGCATCCTGGATTTCCACATCACAGCCTTTGTCATGCCATTCTATAATTGTCTATTTTGGGGACCAGCAGATGGAATAATGGGTACATCACCAGACTCCCACATGGCAGACCCTGGTTCAGGTCCCAGACCCAGCAGCTTGAAACTCACACCGGGCACGTGTGTGTGCCCAAGATCCAGAGGAGAACGGAGGAGATGGGATTGCGGCGTGGCCTTCCCTCCTGGAGGGTGTTTTTTGCTTTGTGTTTCTCTGACTCCAGCAAGCACAAGCGCCTTACAGCAAAAATCTCTCTCTCAAAAAAAAAAAAAAAAAAAAAAAAAAGGTCTATTTTCTCCTTCTGTTCTTTCCAAAGTTTATAAACTTTACGGGAAAGGGAACTTCGAATAGTTGAAAGCTTTATCCCTAGTACTTGGTATGGCTCCTGACAAAAAGGAGACTTTGGTAAGTAATCATTGAATAAATCCAAGGTAATTAAAAGGAAGACTTTAAAAGAAGAGGAATGCCCAGATTTCAGATACAGTTGAGTCAGAAGTGTAAACGAAGACAAAAGGGAGGAATGGGTCAGGAAGTAGGGTAATATATTCCCCGAGTTTAACCAGAATTTATCAGCATAACACAAGGGCTCTCCAAACCGTTATAGAACGTGTGTATTATGCAAAAACTATGCATGGATTTCAAAAAAAATTTTTTTGAAGAGGTTTTTGCTATAGGCCGTGTGCGCTCGCCAGACAGACAGAGAGAGACAGAGAGATAGAAAGCGAGAAATCACCCCCCCCCCCCCAGGGGGGACGGCCACGCCGCAATCCATTCTCCTCCATTCTCCTCTTGGGATCTTGGGCACGCACACACGCACAAGCGCCTGGCGTGAGTTTAAGCCTCTGGGTCCGGGACTCGAACCGCGGTCGACTACGTGGGAGTCCAGAGCCATAACCATTACGCTAACTGCTGGTCCCTTGGATTTCAAAAATTTTTTGCACCCAAATGAACTGAAATTTATTTGTATTTTTTTTCATGGACTTTTTGAGGTCCCTTGTTTTGCCGGACATTTAAGGACACAGTGGTTCGAGAAACAAACTGCTTGTGTGCCCAAAACCTTGAATGGAGGGAGAGATGGAGCAAAGGGATTGTGCGGAGACCGTGCCTCATGGGGGGAACCTTTCTCATCTCCCTCTCTCCCTGTCTCTCTACGGCAAGGGCGCACTACCTCTAGCAAAATAAGCAATTAAAAAAACCTTAATAATAATGGAAATTTAAAAATTAAATTGTGTCCATAGCATAAATGAATAGAAGCAGAATTTGTATGTCAAAGGGCTTCATGCAATTAGATTTTCGATGTCTACTGGTGCCAATTTATGCTCCCAAAACATGATTTTTGTGCTTATTTCTCAGCATTGTTGTAACGGTTTAAATATGAAGCTCTCATTTATTCATTAAATTTTTAGTCATGACAAAATATGTATAACAGAAAATTTACTGTGTATCCTCAACTGGACTGGTGTGAAGTGTATTCATGTTGGGTATATTTACTTTACAAGTTGTAGCGATGTATAGTAATTCAATGTATAAAATAAATATAGTTAGTTAAAAGATGTATTTATTTATTTTACTTAATTTTATTTGTTATTATTATTTATTTTTAATTTTTCCACAAAGAGAAAGAGAGAGAGGGGGGGGGCAGTGAGAAATCAAACCACAAGGTCTGGGACTTGAATCATGGTCGACCATGAGTCTAGCACCTCAACCACCACGCCACCTGTCAGCCCCTGTATAAAATAAATTAAGAAAAGTATATGTAAAGAGCTTTGTAGAAAGTCTGATATATACTAAGTTCAACAGATAATTTTAAAGAACAACAACAAAAATAAATCTATGCCACTTAATAATTCATGCATCTCTAGGTCAAAGGTACATCTATCTGAGCACTTTCACCTGTTTCCTAGGTGCCTTCCATTTGCCCACTTATATCCTCAGAGGACTAGGTCTATGCTGAGAGGACTAGTCTATGCCTATGCCGAGGGGACTAGTCTATGCTGAAAGGACTAGTCTATGCAGAGAGGTCTAGTCTATGCCGAGAGGACTAGGTCTATTGAGAGAGGACTAGTCTATGCCGAGGGGACTAGTCTATGCAGAGAGGACTAGTATATGAAGAGAGGACTAGGTCTATTGAGAGAGGACTAGTCTATGCCGAGGGGACTAGTCTATGCAGGAGAGGACTAGGTCTATTGAGAGAGGACTAATCTATGCCAAGGGAACTAGGTCTATGATGAGAGGACTAGTCTATGCCTATGCCGAGGGGACTACTCTATGCTGAAAGGACTAGTCTACGCCTATGCTGAGGGGACTAGTCTATGCAGAGAGGACTAGGTCTATTGAGAGAGGACTAGTCTATGCCGAGGGGACTAGTCTATGCAGAGAGGACTAGGTCTATTGAGAGAGGACTAGTCTATGCCGAGGGGACTAGTCTATGCAGAGAGGACTAGGTCTATTGAGAGAGGACTAGTCTATGCCAAGGGGACTAGTCTATGCAGAGAGGACTAGGTCTATTGAGAGAGGACTAATCTATGCCGAGGGGACTAGGTCTATGCAGAGAAGACTAGTCTATGCCAAGAGGACTAGGTCTATGCTGAGTGGACTGGTCTATGTTGAGAGGACTAGGTCTATGCAGAGAGGACTAGTCTATGCCGAGAGGACTAGGTCTATGCCGAGAGGACTGGTCTATGTCGAGGGGACTAGGTCTATGCAGAGAGGACTAGGTCTATGCAGAGAGGACTAGTCTATGTCGAGAGGACTAGGTCTATGCAGAGAGGACTGGTCTCGAGAGGACTAGTCTATGCAGAGAGGACTGGGTCTATGCAGAGAGGACTAGGTCTATGCTGAGAGGACTAGGTCTATGCGGAGAGGACTAGGTCTATGCGGAGAGGACTAGTCTATGCTGAGAGGACTAGGTCTATGCAGAGAGGACTAGGTCTATGCAGAGAGGACTAGGTCTATGTCGAGAGGACTAGGTCTATGCAGAGAGGACTAGTCTATGCCGAGAGGACTAGGTCTATGCAGAGAGGACTAGGTCTATGCAGAGAGGACTAGGTCTATGCAGAGAGGACTAGGTCTATGCAGAGAGGACTAGGTCTATGCCGAGAGGACTAGGTCTATGCAGAGAGGACTAGGTCTATGCCGAGAGGACTAGTCTATGCTGAGAGGACTAGGTCTATGCCGAGAGGACTGGTCTATGCAGAGAGGACTAGGTCTATGCAGAGAGGACTAGGTCTATGCAGAGAGGACTAGTCTATGCCGAGACAACTAGGTCTATGCCGAGAGGACTGGTCTATGTTGAGAGGACTAGGTCTATGCAGAGAGGATTAGGTCTATGCCGAGAGGACTAGGTCTATGCAGAGAGGACTAGTCTATGCCGAGAGGACTGGTCTATGTCGAGAGGACTGGTCTATGCAGAGAGGACTAGTCTATGCAGAGAGGACTAGGTCTATGCAGAGAGGACTGGTCTATGTCGAGAGGACTAGGTCTATGCAGAGAGGACTAGGTCTATGCAGAGAGGACTAGGTCTATGCAGAGAGGACTAGGTCTATGCAGAGAGGACTAGTCTATGCCGAGAGGACTGGTCTATGTTGAGAGGACTAAGTCTATGCAGAGTGGACTAGGTCTATGCCGAGAGGACTAGTCTATGCAGAGAGGACTAGTCTATGCCAAGAGGACTGGTCTATGTCGAGAGGACTAGTCTATGCAGAGAGGACTAGGTCTATGCAGAGAGGACTGGTCTATGTCGAGAGGACTAGGTCTATGCAGAGAAGACTAGGTCTATGTCGAGAGGACTAGGTCTATGCAGAGAGGACTAGGTCTATGCAGAGAGGACTAGGTCTATGCCGAGAGGACTAGGTCTATGCCGAGAGGACTAGGTCTATGCAGAGAGGACTAGTCTATGCCGAGAGGACTAGGTCTATGCAGAGAGGACTAGGTCTATGCAGAGAGGACTGGTCTATGCCGAGAGGACTACGTCTATGCCGAGAGGACTACGTCTATGCCGAGAGGACTAGGTCTATGCTGAGAGGACTAGGTCTATGCTGAGAGGACTAGGTCTATGCAGAGAAGACTAGGTCTATGCAGACAGGACTAGTCTATGCAGAGAGGACTGGTCTATGCTGAGAGGACTAGGTTTATGCAGAGACAATGTATTTCTAATTCCCGTGAAGGAGCCATGTAGTCTTGCTGTGGTACCATCTCAGCCATGACCCTACACTGACCTGATTGGTGTGGGAAGGCATTTACAAGAGTTACTAGTGCAGTATTGTTAGTAATAGTAAATATGAAAAATATTTAAAGTGTACTATGTTCTTATTTTGAAATGCTCTGGAGCACTCAGAGACAATTACTAAAGATAAAAATAAAGAAGATAGAATTACTTTTAAAGAGGAGATCCAGGGAGCACCTAAGCGTAACAGAGTGAGAAAGCTGGGTTGTGTGATCCAGGGACCATGGCTTCAGAGGTGGGGACTTAGGGGTGATGCCGAGGTGCAGGGTGCAGCCATTCGCTGGGGCTATGTAGAGTGGAGTAGGAATCAATGGGACGTAAGAAATGAAGGAGCCCAGCGTGTCACTCACATGGTGGCCGAAGTTTTCCAGGATTAAGACAACAGGTAGGGTGAAATGGATAGTTGCCAAAATCCTTAATGAATATGGTTATAGAGGAAAGAGATTAATCACGCTAAAAATGCGGATGGAGAGAGTGGAGACTGTGCCCCATCAGTGGAGGAGCAGCCACTGGGAGAGGCGACAGGACTGCGGGAATAGCACGTTCGGCCCGTCTCCAGGCCACCGCGCACGGAATGAGAGCGAGCGACCTGCACCTGAAACTGCTCTAAGCACGTCAGGAAAAGTCCAATTTCAGTTCAGGTGAGGAGGCAGTTACCTTAAAATTCCTGCCGAAACTTTAACCTGGCTATTCACTGACCTAAAACTATGGGCTTAAATACAGAGGAACAACCACCAAATCGAAAAAAGAACACCCAGGCCCTGTTACATTGGAAAGAAAACTGCCAACGGCGCCGAGAAGAAGCAGGGAATTCTGAAGGGGATTTTCACGAGCCAAAGACCATGATATATTTGATCAGGAGGAAATCAAGTCGGCACAGAAAGAGTGAAGTGACCTGGGAGCCGATAAAGACATTTCAGATTAGTTTGAACAAAGAGATGACTCTGGCTCAGGCTTGGTTTTGATTCCAGAAGTAGCTCTGGGAAAGTGTGAAGAAGTAAGTGGAGAGAAGGGTTCATGTAAGAAGAGACTTGAGGCTTAGGGTCCAGAATTGACCCATGTGACAGGAAAAACCAGTATACCGAGATGCAAGTCCTCTCAGAGACAGGGAGGTGAAGAGAAAGACCTGCAAGAATCAAGAAGAGAACAGGAATGACTGGTACTTGCAGGTGCACTTGAGGGCTGAGAAATTCTGGAAGCTTCGTTTCTCAGCACTCGTGCCAAGCAAGGCATGCCAACACATGCGCTCCACTCCACAGCACTGAAAGCCTCCGTACAAGGCTTCCAGTCGTCTCGGTGGCACTAGGAAAAGGAAGTTCGTGTCCTCTCAGCTGTGGAATTCCCACACGTGCAGAGAGATTCGCCGTGTATCCATTCTCCCGTCCTCACGGTCTCGGGCCAGGGAAGAGACAGGACCTCCCACACAACACCCTGTGCTTTATTTCTCCTCCCAATCCCTGCCATCTTGTGTCAGTGGTCTTTTTTCTGGATCGGAAGAATAAGGAGAAAAAAATCTTTTTTTTTTTTTTTTGGAGAGGTTTTTGCTATAGGCACATGTGCTTATTTGAAAGACAGAGACAGAGAGACAAAAAGCGAGAAATCACCCTCCAGGGGGATGGCCATGCCGCAATCCCTTCTCCGCCATTCTCTTCTTGGGATCTTACACACGCATGCACACGTGCCTGGCGTGAGTTTAAGCCACCGGGTCCGGGACTCGAACCGTGGTTGACTACATGGGAGTCCGGTGACATAGCTGTTACACCAACTACAGGTCCCAGGAGAAAAAAAAAAAAATCTTCCCAGGAGCTTAGTCTTCCAAACTTCAATGTATCATACCTGTACAATGACTTTTTATCCCAGAAGAGAAAAACGGTGATGGTTTTGTTCGTAAGTTTCCCAGTTTGGACAAAAGAACCTGCAGAGTAATCCTTGATGAATTCCAGAAGGGATCTGGGAGAGACCTTGTTAGTACTGCACAGATCTGACTACGAGTTGTTTTTGCAAAATATTTTACTTCCGAGTGTCTCAAAATTCAGCAAAATAAAATCATCCCAAAGTATATATTTAAAAAGGAAAATTTACTGTGTAAATTATTTTTTTTTGGGGGGGGGGTGCTTGTAAGTCATGGGCATTAAGTCCATTCACAATGCTGTACAGCTATTTCCAGAACTTTTCTTACATCATTTGGAAAAAAAAAAAACTATCCATCAACTCCCCATTTCTCCCTCATTTGTTTTTGAGACGTGTTGCTTGCTTTAGGAAGAAAATGTTAATTTATTACCTTTTTACGTGGCAAGGGAAATGCGAAGAAATGACTCTTAAAAATCTTCTGATCCAGTGAACCAACTACTGTCACCATAGTTCTGTTTTTATGCCAAGGAGTGGGGCTTTGAGAAGATTATATGCAGACCCACACCGCCAGGGGATAAGTAGACGGCAGAGTTTCCTGGACCCAGAGGCGCATCCTTTTGTAACATGCAAGCTCTTTGGTCAATCTTAGCGATTTTCATTTAATTATTTAAAATCTTCCAAGACCAACATGCTTGTGATTTGGAAAGCCTGTCTTAAATGATAATAGAAATAAGATTCTGAGAGGTTATTTTTGTTTTTGCAGGTGATACGCTTTATCTTAAATATCCACTAAGTGGAGTTTATCTGAATGATAGCGTTTTTCAGAAGTGCTTAAAATCTTTCCCAAAGATTGTGAAGAAAAATTTAGTTTTTGCTTTGAAATGATTTCCCAGAAAAGAGGGACTCCTGTGGAAGGTAGCATTTCAGTTTTGTTTCTACAACACCGTCTGGGGCGCTCTCATCAGTCAGAATGCCCCAGGATGAGTAGTGGGAATGGGAGGGCAATCTGCTATCTCCCTGGATGGATCCTGAGGTAGGTGGGAACTGCTGCAGACAATAGCAGCCTCTGCAGCTCTGCTAATCGCCCCCTGGCCTATCTGTTACTGTTAGAATTACTAAGCGAAAAGGTATTGTATTGAAAAACCTGGCTGAAACAGGACGGAGAATTTATGGAGGATTAACTTTCTTTCATCTTTTTACCTTTTAAATGGGGGAACAGTTTAACCAACGGAATTAAAGGGAGGTGCCTTCCGAAAGGCTTTGAAGTTTTTCTTTGCAAACAGAGTCGAATTTGAGACCTTTCCTTTCAAAGTAAAAGCCCTGCAAGTCTTTTATACATTCCTTGCCTTTTGTGAATTAGCAGACAGTAAATAAATATAGTTATACAGTAAAAAAGAGAGTCTGACAGGGAGTGGGGGCAGGCAAGCTCTCTAGAATGTAAATGCTGATGGACTCATCTAAATGACCGAGCAAATTAGGTAAGGATTAATAAGTTTCCTATGTCCTGTGTGTGCCCGAGAGGAGAGTGGAGGAGAAAGGATTTTGGCCAGGTCATGCCCCCTGGGGGGTGATTTCTTGCTTTCTGTCACTTGTCTCTCTCTCTCTCTGGTGAGCGCCCCATAGCAAAAATCTCTCCTAAAAAAATTTCCTTTGTATTCCAGAAACATTAAAACCTGAAGGGGGAGATAAAGTTAACAGAAAAAAAAAAATCACATGACAGGGTCCTAAATGGCTGCATCTTCGTGCTGTGTAAGTCCAGCCAAAGGCTCTGATGGTGTGGCTATGTGTCACTCTCAAAAAATTTAGGGGCGTGGAGGTTAAGGTGCTGGATGTCACGTGGCCAACTGCGTGGTTCAAGGACCAGACCTGGTGGCTTGAAAATCACGCCTGGTGCATGTGTGCGCCTGTCCCAAATCTCAGGAGAAGGGAGGGCGGGATTGCAGCGTGGCCGTTCCCCACTGGGGTGATCTCCTGCTTTCCCTCGATATCTCTGCATCTTTCTGGTGAGTGCACACATTCTATGGCAAACTAAAAAAGCAAACAAAAAATTTCAAAATCATGTGTAAAATGTTTGGAAGTAGCCAGAACTGGTGTCCTACATAAATCACCAATTTTTGAGGCCGTCCTACCTTCAGAATAATTTGCTACGAAGAGCGTAATACCCTGCGGCAGGTTTAGGGCAGACTGGCTTTCACTGCTGCTCTGCCCGGCTCAGCTTTCGGACTCCCCAACTCTCTGGGACTCCGTTTCTTCATTTCTACAACAGGAATGTGAATGAAGATAACTCAGAAAGGTACTGCTGGGGGTGGTGGTTTGGGATTATAGGTGACGTTCACGTTACGTGCTTTTGACACGCTTCTTATCAATTTTATTTTACTAAGAAAAAAAGAACATTTGGGTTAAATGAAGCCTTGCGTGTGAGCAGTCTGGCTTGCTTTTGCAGAATGACTGGAAGTTGCTGGCCAGCACAACTGTGGGTAAGGATGAGACCTGTTGGGACTCCCTTTCCTTGATGGTGAATGAGGGGCCTGGGGGCCCAGCCATTTCCACAGCCTCTAAGACTGTAATCTTTTATTTTCCTTAGAATTATTTATCTAATTTATTATTATTGTTATTATTTTAATTTGACCAAAGAAAGAGAATGAGAGAGAAAGTGAGAAAGCAAGTTGCCAGGTCCAGGACTCGATCCGCAGTTGACAACGTATGAGTCCAGTGCCTTAACTATCACGTCACCTGCCAGCCCCTGTGCCTTTTGGAGGCCAGTATGTAGCATAGTGGTTGAGGCACTGGACTCCCTATGGCCGACTGGTTCAAGTCTTAAACCCAGCAGCCCGAAAATCACAGTAAATAAATAGATAAATAAATAAAATGTTGTTAAAAAGTGTAAAAATTTGTGCTAGATTTTTCTGCTCCTAAAACCCGCATGGATGAGTCAGAGTTCTCCAGAGAGACAGAACCAGCAGGAAGTGTACATACACAGACGCGTAAGAGACGATTTGCTAGGGGATTGGTTCATGCACCTATGGTGGTTACGTCCCAAGGCAGGCTGTCTGCACGTTGGAGGCTCTGGGATGCTGGGGTGTTGAGGCTCAGGAAAACCGGGGCTGTAACCCTCAGTCTCAGCTCTGAGGCCCAAAGCCTGAAACTGCCATGTGAGGAGAATGAGGGAAGGTGGTGTGATTCCTGGAAAGCCTGGAGTCCTGCTGTTCAAGGAGCTGGGTGTGTACCAGCTCTTGGAAGGAGAGCCAGGCCTACTTTATCCAGGCCCCAGGCTGACTGGATGGTGCTACCCACTGAGTGGCTGCCCACTGGGGGCAGATTGTCCCCATTTAGTCCACCCAGACTCACAGGCCAATCTCTGTGAAAACACCCTCCTAGACACCCTCAAAAGGATGGTTTACCAATTCTCTAGGTATTCCTTAATGCAGTCAAGTTGACGTCTGAAAGTAACCATTACACTGTATTTCTCTCTTCCTTAGTTTACTTATTCATAAACTTCAAATATAGCTTTCTGAGGGGACCAGCAGTTGGCGTAATGGCTATATTGCTGGGCTTGACCGCGGTTCGAGTCCCCGACCCGATGGCTTAAACTCCACCGGCCCATGTGCGTGTGTGCCCAAGATCCCGAGAGGAGAATGGAGGAGAAGGGATTGCGGTGTGGCCATCCCCTCTGGGGGGTGATTTCTCGCTTTCTATCTCTGTCTTTCTGGCGAGCGCATGTGCCCTATAGAAAAACCTCAAAAAAAAAAAAAAAAAAAAAAAGAAAAGAAAAAAAGAAAAGAAAAGAAAGCAGTGTCCACTAAATATCCAGTCTGAACTTGTTTTCTCTCTTATTCTTTTTTTTTTTTTTTTCTACAGGGCTCGTGCGCTTGCCAGAAAGACAGAGAGAGACAGAAAGCGAGAAATCACCCCCCAAGGGGAATGGCCATGCCGCAATCCCTTCTTCTCCAATCTCCTCTCAGGATCTTGGGCTCGCACGCACATGTGCCTGGCATGAGTTTAAGTCATCGGGTCCGGGACTTGAACCGCGGTGGACTACATGGGAGTCCAGCGACATAGCCATTATGCCAACTGCTGGTCCTCTCTCTTATTCTTTAATGATAGGACATATCTCGAGATGCTTGGTAGTGGTTGTTGAATGCTTATATGAGGGAGATAAAAAATAATAGAGGATTGGAAAAAGAAAAAAAAAAAAAAAACAGCAGATTGGGAGCTTTGATGTTTGATGTCATGGCTGCCGGGGAATGAGTCAGCCACCTCTGACACCGATGAAGTACCCTTAGCTGAAATGCTTGGGACAAGATGTGTTTTGAATTTTGGATGTCTTAGAATTTTGGAATATTGGCATAAACATAGTGAAATGCCTTAGGGCCCAAGTCTAAGTCCCCGTCTGACCCCTGCTTTCAGAGTCACCCAGGGCGGCCATTCGAGAAGTGAGCAGGATTCATTGCTCGGTTGACTCTCAGCCCTCTTCACGGTGCTGTTGCATTGGCTTGGTCTGCTGACTCGCTGGTTACCCTTCCGTCTGTTTTCTACATCGCAGACGACTGCTGCTGTCCCTTCTTTTCTCCTTTCTGTAGACTTCTGCCTTCACAGAATCTGTTTATTTGATTATAATAGAAACTGCTTGGAGAGAGTTTGCCTCAACATTTTAGATCAACTGTCTTTGAATAATAACTGTCTTTCTTTCCTTTGATTTGACAAATTATATTTTATTTATTTTAAAGTTTATTTCAAGGGCCAGCAGGTGGCGTGGTGGTTGAGGTGCTGGACTCCCACAAGGCCAGCTCCCGCTGGAGTCCTGGATCTGGCAGCTGGCTTTCTCACGTTTCCTCTCTCTCTCTCTCCATCTGTCTCTTTCTGGTGAGTGCATGTGCCCTATAGCAAATTAAAAAATAATAAGGGCCAGTAGGTGGAGTGGTGGTTAAGGACGCTGGACTCCCACATGGCCAACTGCAGTTCAAGTCTAGGACCGGGTAGCTTGCTTTCTCACATCTCTCTCTCTCTCTCTCTCATTCTGTTCCTCTGTGGTCAAATTAAATAAATGAATAAATCAAGTTATATAGAATAATTCTTTAAAATAATAATAGAGTAAATTTAAAAATAAAGTTTACGAGAGAGAGGCAGTGTCTCTTCATGTTGTCCTCTACCCCAAACTTCCTAGCCAGTCAAGACCATGAGTACGTGCTGTGTGTTTCAGGTCATCTGGGGATCTGAACCCTGGTCTTCTTCGTGGCTCCAGCATTGCAGAGCAGCCATCTGCTGTCTGTACCACTGCTGTGGGGTCGTGTTCATTTCAATAACACAGATCCAAGGGGAAGAAAGAGACACTGATTTAGAGAAGAGCTAAGAAGGCAGATCCAATGTCTCTATTATGTTAATCAATACATTTCCGTTCCAACAGAATTTACTGGCTTGCTTAAGTTCTAAAGGAAGGGTGGTTGTTGTAAATGGATTCAAAAGTCATTACAACAGAAAACAATTCCATATCGAAATGTTTTTAGGCAATTGTCTACTAGAATAAAACAGCAGAAATCCTGTAAAGGCTAAAGTCTACTAGGTGGTTGACTTGTGTTTTCAATAGTCCCTACTTCTAAAAGTGATGGTGAGATGATAATAAAAATAGTATCGAAGGGGCCAGCAGGTGGTGTGGGAGTTAAGAGGCTGGGTGCCACGTGGCCAACTGTGCCGTTCCAGTCCTGGACCTGGCAGCTTGAAAACATGCCAGGTACGTGTGCAAACATGCCCAAAATCTGAGAGGCCAATGGAAGAAGAAGGGATTGCAGTGCGGCCATCCCCCCAAGAAGTGGTTTCTCACTTTCTCTCTCTCTCTGTACCTTTCTGGTGAGCACCTGCACCCTATACCAAGAACAAAACAAGACCACACGATTGAAAAGTATTTAAAACACATTATACTGGCTAGCAGGTGGCATGGCAGTTAAGGCACTGGACTCCTACATTGCTGATCATGGTTTGAGTCCTGGACCTGGCTGCTTGCTTTTCACCCTCTTTTTCTCTCTGTCTTTCTCTGATGAGCACATGCGCCCTAAAGAAAATATAATAACTAAATATTAAATTAATCATTCAAAAAATTCCACATTATAAAGATAAGATCACTTCATAGTATTTATTTATTTATTTATTTATTTTTGAGAGATTTTTGCTATAGGGCATATGGACTTTCCTGAGAGACAAAAGAGATAGCAAATGTGAAATTGCCCCTCAGGGGAATGGCCATGCTGCAATCCTTTCTCCTCTCAGGATTTTGGGCATGCACACACACATGCCTGGGGTGAGTTTCAAGCCACTGGGTCTGGGCCTTAAACTGTGGTCAGCCATGTGGCAGTCCAGCAATTTAACCATTACATCATCTGCTGGTCCCTATATATTTTTTTAGAGATTTTTGCTACAGGGCACATGCATTCACCAGAGAGATAGAAAGCAAAAAATCATCCCCTGGGGGATGAACATGGCTCAGTCCCTTCTCCTCTACTCTCCCACTGGGATTCTGGGCATGCATATACATGTACCTGGCATGCGTTTCAAGCCACTGGGTCTGGAACTCGAACTGTAGTCTCCCATGTGGGAGTCTAGCGTCCCATTACGTTACCTGCTGGGCCCAATCACTTTATAGTCTTCTTTTTTTTTTTTTTTTTTTTTTTTTTTTTGAGAGGTTTTTGCTATAAGGCGCATGCACTCGCCAGAAAGACACAGAGAGACAGAGAGACAGAAAGCAAGAAATCACCCCCCAGGGGAGACGGCCACGCCACAATCCCTTCTCCTCCATTCTCCTCTCGGGGTCTTGGACATGCACGCACACGCGCCCGACGTGAGTTTAAGCCACTGGGCCCGGGACTCAAACTGCGGTCAACTACATGAGTCCAGCGACATAGCCATTATGCTAACTGCTGGTCCTGATCACTTTATAGTCTTAGCCATAATAACATGAGATAATTTCAAAGAATAAAGGGAAAAATGGAACGAGTTTATTTTAGAGCAAAAAATAATTATGCTTCTTGAGAATGCAAACTGAAATCTATAACGTTTGTGTATTCCTTGACACTTGAAACTTCCATTTACTTTTTGTCACTAAAAAGTTATTCAATTTATGAAAATTTTATTCTTTTTATTTCCTCTTGAAGTTTAAAAATCATTTGAGACTCTGAGGAAACTAAAGAAGTTACCTCCACAAATACTGGGCGCTGTAGTCAGTAATGTTCACATGATGTGTTGGAACTGAAGTTGCTGCCTCTGCATTTATACATATACTGGGTAATTTAAGTTACTAAATGAAAGCATATAAGAAAAAGAAAGAGGGACCAACAGTTAGCGTAATGGCTATGTCGCTGGACTCCCACGTAGTCGACCACGGTTCGAGTCCCGGACCCGGCGGCTTAAACTCACGCTGGGCGCGTGTGCGTGCGTGCCCAAGATCCCGAGAGGAGAATGGAGGAGAAGGGATTGCGGCGTGGCCATCCCCCCTGGGGGGTGATTTCTCGCTTTCTATCTCTCTGTCTCTCTCTGTCTGTCTGGCGAGCACACGTGCCCTATAGCAAAAACCTCTCCAAAAAAAGAAAAAAAAAAAAAGAAAAAGAAAAAGAAAGAAGGACGTGACTCAGGAAGCAGAAGTGTTACAGTTATCGAGTGCACTAGGCAGATTCGTGTCCCTCCTCAGTGGAAGTGCTGGTTCACCAGGCTGAAGTCTGTCATGGTTTTCTTGGTTGAACAGCATCCTTAGCGGGCCTATACCTGCGAACACGGATGGGCAATGCTCTCTGCTGGGCTCTTACTGTGACCAGCACTATTAGTATTCATTACAGCAACTGTCTTCACAAACTCTGTAATTTGCATTTACTATGGCAATATACTCTGCTAGGAGCTTTCTGTGAAGAAATCTATCTCAGACCCAACAGATGGCATGGTGATTAAGGCGCTGGACTCCCACATGGCTGACATGGTTCGAGTCTCAGATCCGGCAGCTTGAAACTCACACTGGTCATGCGTGTGTGCATGTCTAAAATCGCAGGAGGAGAATGGAGAAGGGATTGTGGCATAGCCATGTGCCCTGGGGGTGTGATTTCTCCCTTTCTCTCTTTCTGTTTCTCTCAGTCTCTCTCTGGTGAGTGTCCACACCCTATGGCAAAAACCTACCAAAAAAAAGAAAAAGGAAAAAAAAAATCTATGGAGTTGACCCCAAGTATTCACTGCCTCTGGGAATTCACTCCCTTGCTAAAATTTGTTTATAACCCCAAGATCAATATTTTTGGTGCTTTCATGGTCTTTGCAGACATATGCTAAGGAGAGAAAAATTTGAGTTGCTCAACAGATGTGAGAATGGACAGGGCAGCACTCTGCTTCCTGTTTCAGCTCTTTTTTTTTGTTTTTCCCCGAGAAATTTTTTTGCTATACGGTGTATGTGCTCACTGAAAATACAGAGAGACAGAAAGACAGAAAGTGAGAAATTACCCCTCTGGGGGAATGGCCACACATCAGTCCCTTCTCCATTCTCCTCTTGAGATTGTGCCTGGCCATGAGTTTCAAGCTGCCTAGTCTGGACTCAAATCACAGTGAGCCACTTGAGAGTCCAGAGCCTTTATCTGCTAGTTCCCCATTTCAGCTCTTACACCGAAAACAAACATCCTTCTTGGGGTTCATTTAGTGTCATAGTTTTTGTAAATGTTGCCCCTTTTGTTGGTGATTTTGCCGTTTAATAGCCCCTGGGTGTACTGCTGAAGTGCTGTCTGGTGTTGGTGAGCACAAGACCACGATTTGCCTACGGGTTAAACACGTGTGCTAGATAGACTTCCTTTAGGTATGGGCTACGGGGCTGACGGCTGGCTGACGGCTGGCAGTGAGCTCAGGGGTAATGAGTCAACCACATGAAGGGTCTTCAAAACGGTAATGGAAAATGCATATCGTGCAAGGATTTCAATTCTTTTTGCACCAAAATAAACTCATACTTTAATTTCATTTCCTACAAATGTTAAAAGAAATATTTTTTGATCTAGGACACGTACACCAGAAATATAAGGAAAGTGAGAAGTGACCCTCCAGGGGGGACAGTCATGTTGCAATCCCCTCTCCTCCACTTTCCTCTCAGGATTTTGGGCACGCAAGTACAGGAGTTGGTGTGTTTAAGCCTCCGGTGTGGGACTCGAACTGTGCCGTTGACCATGTGGGATCCAAGCCACTTAACCTCCATGCTATCTGCTGGCCCTCCACAAACTTTTGAAGTCCCCTTATATACGTGAATAAGGAGACTTTAAACAGAAATATTTATCACACATGGCTCTGAACTGACCAGCTGCCGAAAGTGGTGTGACTGGAGGCTCACAGGACCCCACTCTCTACTCCCCTCAGTTCCATGTGACTATTGAACACCATGGCTGTGGATAATGAGAAATGTGTGTGTGTGTGTGTGTGTGTGTGTGTGTGTGTGCAAAGAAAATAATCAAGAAGATAAAATATAAGAATAAGTAGAGGCAACACAAGTGGAAGCATTTGGGTGACAACTGGAGAGCATTGAGAGACCGACTACAGGGATGAGGCCACGGGACGGAGCGGGAGCTGGCCTGTCACACTAACTCTCAGCACTTCGCGGGCAGTGACACTTATAGCTTTCTGTTTATTTTTCAGTACAAACAAAGCTGTATTCAAAATATGGATAAACATATTCCCGTTGGTTTTATACAGGGCTGTTCCTCACACTGTAAGTGCCTCCTTTCCCTCAGGTGGCCAAGAGCGGGCTCTTTGATCTCTGCCTGCCATCCAGGTGGGACTCACCGTCATGCTCCCTGAGGTGACAGGTGGCCTGTGCACACGCTGCATCTAATCTGTGTCCCTGCCAAGTCTCACATCCTGCTTTTCCTCTTTAGCCTGGACCCAGGTTTCAAGAGAAGGCTTCAAAACCAGAGTGCGTAATTCCCAGCGAAATGAAAATGGCTGCTCTTGGAGGAGGCGCATTAATTCAACTCTACCATTTAACATGCTGTCAAATGCTTGAAGGAACTTCAGACATTTTGGCAGAATTTCAGGCAAGGACTGGTTTTCCCTTGGTGGCTTTCCACTTCCCTTCTCATGTCTGAGACCACAGAAGACAGTCCGTGGCCTAGATGGGGTGATTCATGGAGTCCATTGATTCCGTTTCAGGTCTGGATCAGGGGCCCACAGGCTTGGGCATGGGGGAGGCTCTAATTTTTTTCCATTCCTCCTCCCGCCTCTTCTCTGTCCCCCACCATGCCTCTTTCAACTTCCATATCCCGGGCTCTTAATGTTACTTCTCTAGAAACACGCCCTAACTCCCTTGGGCTCTCTCCTTTTCTCCCCCTTTCTTGCCCCCTGGAATGGGCTGATTCATATACAGCACCTTTGCTCTGGAAAGATTAACCCCAGGTTTTCTCTGTGCCCCTATTTTTTCTACACAAACTCTATTTTATTTTGTTTAATTTTTTTCTTTTTTAAGGTGTGCTCAGTGGAGAGAGTCAGAGAAAGGGGAAGTGAGAGAACACTCCCAGGGGAGATGGCCACACTGCAGTCCCTTCTCCTCCATTTGGGATTTCGAGTATACACACGTAAGTGCCGGAGTGTTCCAGGCCACCTGGACTCCAACGGCAGTCGGCCACGTGGGAGTCCAGTGCCTTAGACATTATGCTACTTGCTGACTCTTGGTCAACTTTCAAAGTCTTATTTTTAGCTGTATTCATCTCCTGTTTAGAATCACCTGGTCTTAGGTCTTTCTCTGTCCCGACGAGGGGGAGGGGGGGGGGGGGGAGTTGAACAGGTTCCCTGGGGGAGGGAGTGAGAGATGGGACAAACACACGCACACACAATACGAGGTGCTGATCAAGTCTTCTTCTTCTTCTTCCATTATTGGGGAAAAATGGCGAGTTATATACAGCTGGTGGGCACCAATTGGTTGCCCGAAATGCAAATGAGATAGAACAGCATGAACCAATCATTGATGTGGGTGGATCTCTCCCGTTGCCTAGAAACCCAACCACTTCCGGGGAGAACGGTTGGTCACATGATTTCTTAGAAACATTTGCTCAGTGAGGAAGTGAAACCTAATGGTTTCCAAGATGGTGGATAGCTCAAGATGACGGATAGCTCAAGATGGCTTCTGTATGCAGTGCCCTCCACATTTCTCAATTAAAAAAAAAATCTTGATAGTGAGACAGACAGAAAGAGAGAAAGGTATGTGTCCTCGACAGTCTCATGTCATGATCCCTCTGATCCCCCAGCCCTTCCAGCCAGCCAGGATAACAGGCATGGCCACACCAGTGTGTGCAGGTCAACTGGGAAATGAACCTGCAATGTTCTATGTGGAACTAGCACCATGTGGGCAGTGTGCACCGCCCTGCCGCTGAGCCAGAGCATCCGTCCTGCCACACCCACAGGTGTTTAAAGAGAATTTAGAACAGCTTCGCTAGGCCTGGTAACTGCTAAACGCCCTTGGCCACCATAGGCATGACTGAGACGATAGGCTGGTGGCCTCGGCCATGCGCCATCCACACAGCTGTGTGTTCTCTTGGTGGTTGGCTCCCATTGGGTGATTTCAGCATTGTAGTTACAGATTGGTTCGGTTACCCTAAAGAGCACCAAAATCAATAAAATACTGTTTAGAGAAAAAAAAGCAGGGGGTCAGCCTGTGACCTGGTGATGGAGGTGGCTAGATCCCACATGGCCAGCTGTGGGACTTGAGAACATGCCAGGCACGTGTGTGCTCAAACTCCCGAAAGGAGGGGAGATGGAGAAGAGATTGTGGTGTGACCGTTTCCCCAGGGGAGGGGCGTTCTCATTCTTTGTTACTCTTTCTTCGCTAAACACATGCTCCCTCTGCAAATTAAAAGAAAGAGAGAGAGAGACGGAGATTCATAAAGGTATAAGGACTGAAAGCACTGAGTCCCATCATCACATTTTATAAATAAGTTATTTATAACAGGTTTTACTAGACTAGGACCATAACTCGTGCTTCTAGGCTCCTACCTAGCTCAGTCTTCTTTTTCTTTTTCTTTTTCTTTTTCTTTTTCTTTTTCTTTTCCTTTTCCTTTTCCTTTTCTTTTTCTTTTTCTTTTTCTTTTTCTCTTTCTTTCTCTTTTCCAGAGGTTTTTGCTATAGGGTGCATGCACTCACCAGAAAGACAGAGACAGACAGAGAGACAGAAAGTGAGAAATCATCCCCCGGGGGGATGGCCATGCCGCAATCCCTTCTCCTCTATTCTCCTCTCGGGATCTTGGGCACGCACGCACACGCGCACGGCGTGAGTTTAAACCATGGGCCCGGGACTCGAGCCATGGTTGACTACATGGGAGTCCAGCGACATAACCATTATGCCAACCGTTGGTCCCTTTCTTTTTGTTTTTAAAAATCCGTCAGGAGGTGTGCTCACTGGAGACAGAGACAGGGATGGGGGAGGGGCAAGCACTCTTTGGGCTGTAGGCACACCGCGATCCCTTTTTCTTCATTTCTCCATCCTTTCAGAAGTGTGGGTACACGTGCACATGTGCCCAGTGTGCTTTTCTAGTAGCTGCATCCAGGGCTCCCACCATGTGGTCAGCCATGTGGGATCCGTGTCTCTTAACCACTAGGCCACAGGCTGGCTCATTCTTCTCTTTCTCTTTCTTAAAATTTATTTTTAAAACTTATGTCTGGGAGGACCATGTACTTATGACGTAATGTATATGAAAGCCGAGAAATAGCAGAATCTGTGGTGGCATAGGCAGCTGCTCTCGGGCCAAGGGAGAAGAACGGACTGCACAAGGACAGGAAGAAAACACGCAGGTGTCAGAAATAGCCGGTATCTTTGTCGTGTTGGCAGTTACACAGCTGTACACAATGGCTAAAGTTCATCGAGCTGTATCCCTAAAAGAGAGAAATTTATTTTATGTGAATTATATCTTTTTTTTTTGAGAGAGATTTTTGCTATAGGGCGCATGCGCTCGCCAGACAGACAGAGAGAGACAGAGGGACAGAAAGCAAGAAATCACCCCCCAGGGGGGGTGGTCACGCCGCAATCCCTTCTCCTCCATTCTCCTCTCGGGATCACGCGCCCGGTGTGAGTTTTAAGCCACCGGGTCCGTGACGCGAACCGTGGTCGACTACGTGGGAGTCCAGCGACATAGCCATTACACTAACTGCTGGTTCCCTATGTGAATTATATCTTAATAAAGCCTGAGGGGGCGGTAAACTGGTGCTATTGACGTTGAAAAGATAAATGAGGAAGAACTATCTTCCACAGTAAATGGCCCAGAAGTGCAGGTTCTGACCTGCCATTTCATTCAGTTTTACGCTTCTCTTGAAACAATTTTGCTGTAGGGAACATACACTCACCAGAGAGAGAGAGAGAGAGAGAGAGAGAGAGAGGAGAGAAGGAGAGAGGAAATGAGAAAGCGAGCCACTAGGTCTGGGCCTAGAACCATGATTGGCCACGTGGGAGTCCAGCACCTTAATCACCACACCTCCTGCTGGCCCCAGGTTCAGTTTTTTCTGCACCCTGCTGGTATGCTTCTCTAGAAATGTTTTGGAGAAAATAATATAAAACTTTGAAGCATCTTTAATTTGTTAATGGAAACTTCGATGTAAATGTAACAGATGATTAGAAACATGTTTAAAACCAAACTAAACTTATGAATATGTGATTAACAACTTAGACCAGAAATGAAGACAGACTATTAACTCCATTTCTGTTTTCGTTTTTGTTTTGTTTTTGCCATAGGGCACATGTGCTTGTTGTAAAGAATCAATGAGGGGGATGAGAAATCATCCCCCAGGGGCATAGCCACGCTACAGTTGCTTTTCCTCCATTTTCCTCTTGGGATTTTGGGTACACATGCAGACACACCCAGCATTGTTTTTAAGCTGCCAGGTCGGGATTTGAACTGCAGTCAACCATGTGAGAGTCCAGCACCTTAATCACCATGCTACCTGCTGGCCCTTTGACGCAACATGTTTCACTGTCTTTGCTTTAGTTGGGTTGTGATTAAGATGTTTGTGTAGAGCATAATAGAAGAAAGAATACTAGCAGAAAGGTGTACTTTCCTCACTGACTAATATTAACATCAAAGCCTAATTTGACAGTTTAAGTGTTGTTGGTCAAACAATTGATAGCAACTTTTTCAGTAGTGGCCCTATTTCTTTTGTCTCTTTGAAATCTGAACCCCACTATAATTTTCTGAATGAAGAGGTTCATCAATGAAAACACTGCCAGACGTCAGAATATAAAACTCTTGGTTGAAAATGATGCAGGTGGTAACATCCTTGCTTCGCTTATCGCACACAGCATGCATGCTTTGAGAAAACATGTACACCATAAAGATGTACAGCAATGAAATGTAATAAGGAATTATCCAATAAAAAAAGAAAAAAGAAGAACCTTCAATAATAACGTAATTCTGTGTGTATCCATGTGAGTCTGACGGATGGGCTCGCTCCGTGTTAGCAGGAGTCGTCCATGTCTTGAGCATCCGTGGCTGTTCCTCTTCACACTACGTGTTATTCTATTATACCAATGAGCCACTTTGTCCACCTGCTCTCATGTAGACAGCATTTGGCATGTATTTCACTTTCAAGTATACTGAGCAAGACTGTGAGGAAGGCTTAGCTGCGGCTCCCCGTGCCCGTGTGCTAGTGTCATCGATGGGTCTCCCTGCATGCATATCTTCTGTCTCACAGGATAACACCAAATTTATTTCCCCAAGAGGCTTTACCCACTTACACTCCCACAGAACAGTCAATATTCATTCATCACTTACCACGTGACTTAGGTCTTGGGGGAGAAAGCAATGAACTACATAGGTAGAACCTCTGCCATAGTTGGTCTCCAGTGGGTAGTGACAATCAATGATGATGTCACATGTAAATAGTAAATGAAACGGAACAGTAATGCATAGTAAGGGGGCAGAAGGTAAGGCTGGGGCACTTCATGGGACCAGCAGGCAGTGTGGTGGTTAAGGTGCTGGACTCCCACATGGTCGACCATGGCTCAAATCCTGGAAATGGCAGCTTGCTTTCCCACTCTCCTTTTTGCTCTTTGTTTCTCTCTGGTCAAATTGAATAATAATAATAATAAATAAACTTAAATAAATGATTCTTAAAAAAAATAAAAAGACTGGACACTTCTTTAAATAAAGGTGGTGGGGCGGGGGCAGGTGGTGACAGTCCAGTCACACCTCGCTGAAAGGCTGTATCTAATCAGGACTGATTACAAATGCTTTCTGTCCTGTCATGACCACCGCGTTATGAAAGGTCTTTTTACAGCAGCTTCTTTTATGTAGTCCACCACACTCAGCTGTCAAGAATAAAAGGGCATACCGATAGATAATATGTGATTTGGAGAGACGGAGCAAGTATCTGAGACTCAGATGAGGCGGGGATGTTGGAATGATCAGACCGGGAGTCTAAAACAACTCCGACTGCTGTGCTGAGAGATCTAATTGGAGGACACAGCAGAGAGAGTGCAAGAACAGATGGGCAGTATGAGCAGAGAGACGGAAATCCTGAGAAAGAACCAAGAGGTAATGCTAGAGATAAGAAAGCATAATAGGGGCCAGAAGGTGGTGTGGTGACTCAGGCGCTGGCCTCCCGCATAGCTGACCACGGTCCGGGTCCTAGATCAGGTAGCTTGAAAATCACCCTCGGCTTGTGTGCATGTGTGTCCGAAATCCTGAAGGGAAAAATGGAGGAGGAGGGATTGTGGCATGACCATCCTCGATGGGAGATTCTTTCTCACTCTCCCTCTTTTTTTGTGTCTCTCTGGCAAGTGCATGTGCCCTGGACTTCCACATCGCTGACAGTGGTTCGAGTCCAAGACTTGGTGGCTTGTTTTTTTTGCTTTCCCTATCTCTCTGTCTCTGTCTGGTGAGCACCAAGTGTCTTATAGAAAATTAAATAATAATAATAAGAAGAAGATTTTAGAAACAAGAAAAAAAAGAGAAAGCAGAAGTAACTATGCTAATTTCAGACAGAGCAGACCTCAAAGCAATGAAATTTATCAAGGATAAAGAAAGACATAATGACGAAGGGGTCAATCCTCCGTGTGGATGTAACCTTTAATGTGTATGCACCTGACAATAAAGCATCAAATTAAGTGGGGGCAAAAACAGCTAGAAATGCAAGAAGAAATTGGGGACCAGCAGTTAGCGTAATGGCTATATCGCTGGACTCCCATGTAGTTGACTATGGTTCGACTCCTGGACCCGGTGGCTTAAAACTCATGCCGGGCGCGTGTGCGTGCGTGCCCAAGATCCCGAGAGGAGAATGGGGGAGAAGGGATTGCGGCGTGGCCATCCACCCTGGAGGGTGATTTCTCGCTTTCTATCTCTCTGTCTCTCTGGCAAGCGCACATGCCCTATAGCAAACACCTCTCAAAAAAAAAAAAAAAAAAAAAAAAAAAAAAAAAAAAAAAGATCTGCAAGGAGAAATAGATGGATCTGCTATAAAAAATGGAGACTTGGAGACTTTGACTTTTATCTGTCAGAAATAGACACCCAACAGGCAGAAAACCAGTAAAGATACAGATGCACTTAACATCATTAACAGACTAGATATAATCTATAGACTATTTTCCAGCAATATCAGAATACACTCTTCTCAAGCTCACATGAAATATTTACCAAGGTAGACATTCTAGGCTATAAAACACAAATTAAAATTCTGAAAGAAAAGAAATCATAGAATATCTCCTCATAGACCATAATGGAGTTAAACTAGAAATCAATAACAAAGAGGGTGCTGGAAAAATCCTCAAGTTCACAAAGATCAAACAATAACACATGGACCAAAATCTAAGGAGAAATGTAAAAGTCTTCTGAACTGGAGCCGGCAGGTGGAGAAGTGATCAAGGCTCTGGACTGCCATGTGATCAACCACAGTTCGAGTCCCAGATCTGCAGCTTGAAACTCACAACAGGCACATGTGCATGCGAGCCCAAAATCCCAGGAGGAGAATGGAGGAGAAGGATTGTGGTGCAGCCATCCCCCATGGGTGATTTCTCACTTTCCTCACTGTCTGTCTCTGGTAAATGCACATGCCCCATGACAATAACCTTTAACAAAAATACTCTGAACTAAGTAAAAATAAAATTATGACTTATAAAAATTGCAAGATGCAGTGAAAAGAGTGCTTAGAAAGTTATAGCATTGAACTCATTTATTAGCAAATAGAAAGATTTAAAATCATTATCTAAGTTTCCACCTTAGAAAAATAGAAAAAGAAAAGCCAATTAAATGCACAGTAAACAGAAGAAAAGAAAGAATAAGAATTAGGGCATAAATCAGTGAAATTGAAAACCGAAAATCAGTAGGGAAAATGGAGAAAATCTAAAGCTGGTTCTTTGAAAAGGTCAATAAAATTGATCAACCTCTAGCCGGACTAATTAAGGAAAAAGGAGAAAAGTACAAATGACAAATACTGGGAAAGAGAGACATCACTATAACCCCTGTGAACATTAAAAGAATAATCAAGGGGGGAGCCAGCAGTTAGAGTAATGGCTGTCGCTGGACTCCCACATAGTCGACTGTAATTCGCGTCCCGGACCCGGTGGCTTAATACTCATGCCGGGCGCGTGTGCGTGCGTGCCCAAGATCCCGAGAGGAGAATGGAGGAGAAGGGATTGTGGCGTGGCCATCCCCCCTGGGGGGTGATTTCTCACTTTCTGTCTCTATGTCTCTCTCTGTCTGTCTGGTGAGCGCACGCGCCCTATAGCGAAAACCTCAAAAAAAAAAAAAATAAAAAAAATAAAAAGAATAATCAAGGAATACCAGGACCGAGTCAATGCCCACATTTGATAACTAGGTGAAAGGGGACAATTCCTTGAAAGATGCAATCCGCCATAACTCTCACAAGAAGAACTAGTTGATCTGAAGAGGCCTGTATCGTGTTCAGTAGGGTTGGTAAGCCTCAAGATGTCAGACCGTGGGCTTTCAGGGGTAGGCCTGGGCCCCTGAGCGACGCCTTTCAACAGTCCTCATTTTCCCAGCCCCCGGCAGGTGCTTGCCCTTCGTGGCAATGTGGAATGCCCAAT
Organism: Tupaia tana; assembly: GCA_026018925.1. Taxonomy (NCBI): domain Eukaryota; kingdom Metazoa; phylum Chordata; class Mammalia; order Scandentia; family Tupaiidae; genus Tupaia; species Tupaia tana. Next base: position 8,376,091 of record JAKSZU010000008.1, read on the forward strand.
GGCCTGCTCTTGCTGGTGGAAATGCAAAGCCCTGCCTGCTCTCCCTGGCCTCTGCACCTGGGAGGGTGCTGCTAGTCTTCTGGGACTCTGCTTTTCTCTTCCCCGCCTTGGACAAGGCCCTCTCCCCCTTGAGTCTCTGTTGGTCCCCACTACCTGCCCCGAGCTTGGATTGTCATAGAAGACCCTTCTTGGTCTTCTATTGCCCTCCTTCTATACCCTTATTACTGTCCTACCCACAAAGTATGCCAAGTATCATAAAAAAAGAGTAAACAGTTAGTATTTGACACTGTGTACTCCGCAAGGACCAGGCAGCTGACTAATGCCCCCGAGCACAATGCCCAGCACAAAGATTTGCACGTGATGGGCACCAATAACCGCTTGTTGATCTGGACGTGGCCTCTGAAAAGCACGGTCGAGTTTGTCAGCTTAATGAGTTCTGTTTATGGACTACATTTTAGAGGTGTCCGTTGGCTTGTTAATAAGGTGAGAGCTTTCTCTTCTAATATTAAGTCATAGTAGGACGTTTTCCCCCAGTGCAGTGGTGCCCCTAGTGGGTTGAATGTGGACAAGAGAAATGGGGCCCTCGGACATCTGCTAGGATAACCAGAAGCCCTCAACGCCAGCTGTGGACACTGGATAAAAAGCCATAATCAAATCTGCATAAGCAATCTCCACCCCATGCACATTTTTGGGAGATTTGCAAAGCCTTGCAAAAGCCAAGAGCGAGGTCCTTGTATGGTTTGGATGGATTTGAAGCAGCCAGCATGTGGATTCTGTACTATTCATGCTGTTTATCTTTTTAAAATAGGGCAGTGGTTACACAGCTGAGGCCCGAGCCTGCCCAGCTCCCTGTACAGCCCTGCCCGCTCCAAGCTTGATAGCACTTCCTTCCTGGCCTCGCGTGGCTTCCTGCTCTGGTCTTATCGCCGCACAAAACTTGACACTGTACTGGAAGGCACTTACGGTCCATAAATGGAAATCTCTTGCTTTCTACATTTACAAACAACTGTCATCTACAAGATGCTTTCTTTATTCACACACTGACACTTTCTTCACTCTAGCAGGAGAGGATTAGTATGAAAATACTTTCCCTCCCCAGCCCTCATTTTCACTTGGCATTTTGATCATTTACTGGATGAGACAAGAAAGTAAATAAGAAACACGGCATCTGTGCGTGGGCTGAGTGCATGCTGTGCATGCAGAGTGAGGTGGGGAGAAACCGCAGCTTTTATACCAGTTTTGAGAAAGAGCTTGCCTCATTTGAGGGGACTGCAAAAAGATTATGGCAAAGTGGAATCAAAGCATGAATTTATTTTGGTGTAAAAAATTTGCCACCCATACGGAATTTTGTTTGTTTCACTTTGGGTAATACGCACTTCCAGGAACTTTCCGAAGGCCCCTGTGCTTTCTGCCATTAACTTCATTTCAGGAAGGACCTTCCTTAAAGGAGAGTAGGCAGGTCGCTCGTAAGTGGTGTTATCTACGAATAAATTCACTCTCAGTATCAACATCTTTGTCTTCTCCGGCAGATTTTAAGTGTTTTGGTCATTAAGAAGGTTTTTTTGTTTGTTTGTTTCTTTTTCATCTGAGATCTCCATTTTATTACTTTCTTGCATGGAATTTCAAGGTGTACATGAATCCTCACACCAAAAATTAAAATTCGGGATGCCAAATCCATTAAAGATAAGATGGGGGTCAGAAAAAAATGTAGTTACTTCCTGAGCTGTTAAATATTCATGAAGATGGTATAACTGAGTTTCAGGGAGCACGGTGTGGGCTGCTCTTTGTTTCTCATTGTATAAAATGAAAGCTGTTTTGGAAATAATTAAAAAATTTGATCTGGGACGGATCTGGAAAATCAAGGGGTTAACGAAAGGAAAAAGTAGCTTATAGGAGTGAGCTACTTCAGGGAGTGGTCTTGGTTTTCTAAATTCAATCGCCTTTCATGAGCTCATCAACCTTCTTAAGATATTATGATCTTTTACCCAGGCTAGGGGAATTTCCTTAGATATGATTAAAGAGTGGGCGGGGTGATGTCCTCAGAACTCAGACACCGGACTATGGGAAGCACGAACTCTTTTGGAGCCATTCCCGATTTTATTTCAGAGGAATTCCCCAATGAAGAACAACTCCCACGATGGAAGGCAGAGGAGGGAGGAAGCCTTTTGAAATGTATTTATTTTTCAATCGGGAAGTTGAAGTCTTTTTTCCCTCCTGTGGAAACTACTGGAGGAAGAGCCAGGGGAAACAGTTTGAAGTCTCGTTTTAGGATGAGTAAGTTAAACAGGAGTACTCAAAAGTTCCCACTGAAGTCCAGGACCATCCTGCATTATTATTTCCAAGCGGACGACACTTCACTCGTGTGAGGAAGCCTCCTGAGCCCCGAGGCCAACAATAGATCAGAGTTCTTATTTCTGAGGGCTCTTCAAAAAGCTCACAGAAAATGCACATTATAAAAAAACCTATGTTCCTCATATTTTTGGTTGTTGTTATAGGACATGTGCACTTGCCAAAGAGAGACAGACATGGAGAGAGAGAAAGAGAGAGAGCGAGAAAGTGAGAACTCACCCTTCGGTTGATGACCATGCTGTAATCCCTCTAGTCTCTTCTCGGGATTTTGTGCAAGTATGCACATGTGTACATGTATTTTCAACTGGCCAGGCCTGGGACTTGAACCATGAAGTCAGCCGTGTGGCATCAATGCCACCTGCTGGCCCAATTTCCTTTCTTTTCCCCAAAAAAGCAAACTCATATTTAATTCCACTTTTCCATGAACTTTCAAAAGTCCTCTTGTATTTTTAAAGAACAAAGCAGCTTATGTTAAGCTACTAAGTGTGAATATAAACTCTCCCATAAAGTGTTCTGAAGGGGTAAAATATGACAGAAAAGCATAAGCAACTTAAGATTGCATCGTGAGGCAAGCTTCTCAGCGGGGATCTCATTTACTGAGGATGGAAGAGAAGCAGGCCACCTGGGTGTGCTGGAGGGAATGGCCAAGGTTGGGTGGCAGGAAAGAGCCTCTGACTGACAGCATAGGCAAGTACCCAGAGCCTTCAGAGCGCTACCAGGGCAGGGGTTTATGAGAAGAAGATGAGGGTTAGACCTCCTAGGTCATGATCAGAGTTTGGGATATTTTTTCACTGTGGTAAATATACATGAGATAAAGTTGATTATTTTAACCATTTTGAAGTGTTAATTCATTCAGTGCATTAAGAACATTCACAAAGAGGCCAGCAGGTGGCATGGTGGTTAAGGCATTGGACTCCCATGTGGCTGATCCTAGCGGCTTGCTTTCTCTACTCTTTTTTTTTTTTTGGAGAGGTTTTTGCCATCGGGTGCGTGTGCTCGCCAGACAGACAGAGAGAGACAGAGAGACAGAAAGCGAGAAATCACACTCCAGGGGGGATGGCCACGCCACAATCCCTTCTCCTCCATTCTCCTCTCGGGATCTTGGGCACGCACGCACACGTGCCCGGCGTGAGTTTTAAGCCACCGGGTCCGGGACGCGAACCACGGTCGACTACGTGGGAGTCCAGCGACATAGCCATTACGCTAACTGCTGGTCCCGTGGCTTGCTTTCTCAATTTCTCTCTCTCGTGAGCATGCATGTCCTGTAGCAAATTAAAAAAAAAAAAAAAAAGATGAATAAAATTAAATAATTCTTAAAATAAAAAAGAACACTCACACAGTTGTGCAACTATCATCCTTGTCTGCCTCTACAACGCTTCCCCTTTCCCTAATTTAGTCTCTGGACCATTAAAGAATAACTCCCAGTTTTCCCTCCCCCAGGGCTTATAACCCCCAGTCTGCTTTCAGGCTCCATGAATTTGACTATGTTAGGGACCTCATATAAATGGAATCACACAGTATTTGTCTTTTGGTGACTGGCTAATTTCTCTCAGCACAACGTCCTCATTGTTCACGATCTCTGTTGTAGAATATGTTAGACTTTTCTTTCTTTTTAGGGTTAAATAATAGTATCTGTAGGCCACATTTTCTTTGTCCATTCATTTGTCGAGGGACCTCTGGGGTGTCCCACCTCTTGATTATCTTGAATAATGCTGTATAAACATTGGTATATAAGTACCAGCTTGGTGGAGGTTAAAGGAAATCATTTTTCAGCCAGAGAGGGTCAGGTGGGACTTATTTAGAACCTCAAGCTGCTCCACAGTTGCAGGTGACAATAGAAGACACGGACTTTACCTTCTGCTGCGCCCTCCCGCACTGCCCTGTAAGCCAGTGGCTCCGGGCTGCGGCAGTCTCCCTCAGAGATGCCTGGACGACCCAGTCCCCACTTTTCTCTACTGTGCGTCTGTCTATTCTTTCCAAATCCACCACCACTTCCCCTTGGGGGCCATGTCCCCCCACTTTGCAGGCTGAGGCACATCCCCACCGAGACTGTACAGGTCTGGGACTCAAATCACAGTTGGCCACGTGGGAGTCTAGCGCATTAGCTGCCACACCACCTGCTGGTCCCAACTTTGAAATGATTGCGTTAGAAGCCACTGTGTGATCTTACCAAGGGAGTGACGCATTTCTTTCCGTTGTAACCACTCTTTCTGCCCAATACTGAATGGACTGCAGAGAGAGAAGAAAGCAACCAGGCAGGTGAAGTAAGAGAGTATGTACCGTCCATGCAAGGTGATGGTGAAAAAGAGGAGAGGCGTGCAGACTCAAGCTATGCTCTAGAAGTAAAAGCTATTGGTCTTGAAGATGGATCGGATGAAGGTGTGATTAAGAGAGGGAAACTCAATAATGACTTGATGTTTCTGGCATAAACTACTGGGTTGGCGGTGGTCTTATCTTCAGAGGTGTAGGCTAGGATGGGAGAAGGTACCACGTTTGGAAATCAAACACTCATAAAATATACAGTGGAAACATTAGAAGACAGAAAATTGGATTGGAAAGGTAAAGTAAGTAACTTAAGGTCACATGGCACAAAATGCAAATGATAGAATCAAGATGGAACCCATCTTGTCTAACTACAAAGCCTGGTCTTAGCCATTTTGTGTCACTGCTTGCTAGTCAGAGTAGATCAACCTCCAGGAATCTGAACCATTGACTTCAGAAAATGTCTAGTAATAATAAGGAGACACACTCAGAATAAATGGGGAGTTTAGAAGGGAAACCTTAAAGAGCTTTTGAGAATAAATAAAGCAGCATGTTTGGGATGTAATAGACCACAATGGAATGGAGAGTATCTTTCAAAACTCATGTTAATGGAGCTTAATAAATCCAATTGCTCATTGCTGGGAAGCACTGAACATACTTCGTGTCCTCCAGCAGACCCTGGGTCAGGGCGGTGCTTGGCCACGCTCAACAGGAGTGCCAGTCACTTGCATTGTGTTAGGGTCAGAGCTATTTGTAGACCAAGGATGCTAACCTGACAGTAAGGGGCACCAAGAGAGTGATTACTGCATAAAGGTTAAGAACAGTGATTCTGAACTTAGACAGAGACAAATGAGCCCACTAACTAGCTGCGCGTCCTCATCCTCGGCTAGTTATTTGTCCTTTCTGACATTCAGTGTCACCGTCTGTGAAAGGGAAATGTGATGCCTGTGTCTGAGCTCGTCGTGATAGTTAGATAAGCTACTGCATGCAAAGGGCTTAGCTTAATGAACTCTAGTTATTTTTTAAGTAATTATTATGACTCTGATGAAATGCTGAGCACCCTAGAGATGGGACAGTTGGTAAGTTAGGGTAGGACCCAGGATGTAGGGGAATGGCTAAACAGCTTACACTAAAACTGTAGTTAGAGAATATAATGACGCATGGCTCTGAAATGTCTAATTTTCTCAACAACTTAGTGTCTTTTCCTTCATTTCTGTTATATAGGATTAAATAAAGAACATGATTGGAACATTAGAAAAATACTCTGAATGTTTTTCTACATGTATTACCTCTACGATTCATGACTCTAAAGCATCAGCTACTAACTTGATAGGTTTAAAGTCCTAAAATTCCTTGGTAAGGACAGATGGCATGTTTTCTGGAATCCTCCTTTGGAAAATACTGGGAGAGAATAGGGTTAAAAGAAGCAAGGGATTTGCTGTTAGGTGGACTTTGGTTTGAATCCTAACTGTTTTAGCTGTGTGAACCTGCAGAAATTATCTAGCCTCTCTGAATCTCTTCACTTGTAAACTGGGGATGATAATCTCTCATGGGATTTTGAGGCATGTGAAGTATTTATTCATAGCTGATTTCATCTGAAGGCTATCACTAAATGGTAAGTATTAATGGTTGCAGCTATCTTGAATTTTGTTTTCCTCTCATACTATACAAGATAATTTTCTACTAGGTAAAAGGACACAGGGAAAAAAAGAAAAGAAAAAACCCAAAAAACAAAACAAAACAAACAAACAAAAAAACCTAAAACGAAATCATTACTGAACACAAACCATTGAAGTTCCCAAGGAAACTTTGAGAGATGAGGGATATCTTTGTTTTTGAGAGCCTTTCCTAGAATAACTCTCTGGCCATCCCTCTCCTTCCTTGATAGAAGTCATAGATGGAGAGTACCGAGGAGTTCAGTTACCAATGTTCTATCACACGGTTCAGCTTTTATCTGGTTTGTGCTTGAAGGACTGTTAGAACCATGAGGTCTCTTTCCCACTGCATCCAGGGACCACTTCAAGTTTATTTTGTAAAGAATTAGTTATTTAATTTTATTACTATTATTATTTTTTAATTTGACAGAGAGAGAGAGAGAGAGAGAGAGAGAGAGAGAGAGAGAGAGAGAGAGAAAACCGTCAGGTCTGGGACTTAAACCAGGGTTGGCCACGTGGGAGTCCAGCACCTTAACCATCACACCACCTGATGGCCCCAGGTCACTCTGCGTTTTAGTGAGACTTTTCCTTATTGAAAAGTCTTCTGCTCAGCTGGTAGCAGGCTGATCTTTTCAGACTCTCTTCTTCCAGCGGTCCCAGCACAGTGGCTGACTTGTGTGGGGATGACGGTGTCCTGGGATGGCAGCAGAGATGGAGGGAACAGGAAGTGGTCTGCAACGTAGATGAGGAGCTTGAGGTGATCATCAGATAGAGCTTATGGAAGGTTCTAGAGTTGGAATCCGTCAGGGTGGTCATTTGCCCAGCACTGGGAAGCAGACTGTGTGATGAAGGGGATCGTGTATGAGCAAGTGTGAGCTGCGTGTGCGTGAATCAGAGAATGCTGGTGGTGGAGGGAGAACTTGAAGACTGGAAAGCATGGAGTAGCATGAATAGCATTTAAACACCCAGCCATACTAGCAGAAGGGAGCCCTCAGGGTGTAGAAGCCCAACAAGACAAGTGCCCAGGATTACAGTTCTCCAGGCAGGCCGAAGATTTGTTGGAGGACTGGCAGCAGAGTCACAGGATATGGTGGTGGTGGTATATGGCTGGGGGGTGGGGGTGTGTGGCTGTGGGTAGCTGCACAGCTCCTGTGACTTTCAGTCTACCAGTGTGTCAGATGAAGTGGAGAAACATGATCCTCAAGTTACAGGAAGATGGGATGTAACTTGAGGAGTTGGCAGGCTAAAGGGAATTTTAGCCTTTAGTTTTAGTTTTAGTTTTAGTTTTTTTTTTTTTTTTGGAGAAGTTTTCGCTATGGGGCGCGTGCGCTCGCCAGACAGACAAAGAAAGACATAGAGACAGAAAGTGAGAAATCACCCCCCAGGGGGGATGGCCATACTGCAATCCCTTCTCCTCCATTCTCCTCTCGGGATCTTGGGCACGCATGCACACGCGCCCGGCGTGAGTTTTAAGCCACTGGGTCCGGGACGCAAACCGCGGTCGACTACGTGGGAGTCCAGCGACATAGCCATTACACTAACTGCTGGTTCCCTAGTTTTAGTTTTTAGAACAGAAACAACAAATCATTTGATCACATAATCATCTTTCTGCAAATTGCCTCAAATTTAGGCTCTCTCTTGAGCAGACTATAATAAATACAGAGTTTCAGGTCTATAGAATACTGCTTATGCCCAAAAGGCTGCAAAACTACGACACATGTAATACATCTTCGTGTGCTCTAACCTGACCTAACACTGTAGCTAAACTGCCGAAGTGTTTTTAATAAAAACACTTGAGTTTTTATTAAAGATTCTTGAGTTTCGTTTGCGTTTACTGTTTTAAATCTCATTTTAGGATTAGTCTAGTAGGCTAGTGGTTAAGGGGTCAGTTCCCACATGGACGGCCACAGTTTGAATTCCAGTCTTAGTGGCTTGGAAAACAAGCTGGGCACGTATGCACGTGTGTCCCAAATCCCAAGAGAGAGAAAAATGGAGAAGGGATGGTGGTGACCATGCCCCACGGGGGGATGCTTTCTCCATCATCCTTTCTTTGTCGATCTCTCTCTGATGACACGTGCTCTCTGGCAATTAAACTTGGGCCAGCAGGTGGCATAATGGTTAAGGTGCTAGATTCCCACATGACTGACTGTGGTTCAAGTCCTGGACCTGGTGACTTGTTTTCTCACTGCTCCCATGCCGCATTGCCCCACCGCTACCATTCATCGCTCTCTGGTGAGTACTAATACCATCTAGCAAAATTTTTAATTAATTAATTAATTAAATTTAATTAACAATTTTTTTAAAAAAAACTCATTTTTTGCCTTCATATTTACTATTTTAAAATGTGTTTTGGTTTTATTTTAAAATGAACTTTAAAATGCATTCATTAGGCTTGTAAGATCTCTTAATGTTGCTGCCCCGGAGGAGCCTGGGCCGTCCCAGGCACTATGGCCCTTTCTTACAGCTCGTGCTGGAGCTGATGGAGACGCCTAATGCACCACCGTGGCGAGCGCGAAGTCGGCCCTGTTAGGACCAGTGGACTCTTTGATAGAAATCTCAATTTTGGGGGAGCACACTAAAACTTTATAAAGTGTATGTATTTAATAGTTCAAATGAATATAATGATAAAATAAATAGGAGAGATTGTTTTATCATTAATCTTTATTTTCTAGCATTTTGGCTTTCAAGCCCAATACTCTAATTTATTAGTTCTTAGATTTTTAGATTTCATGAATAGGATTAAAAAATAGCATGCTGGGAACCAGGCGTTCCATGCAGTCGACTGCAGTTCGAGTCCTGGACCCAGTAGCTTAAAACTCATGCCAGGCACATGTGCACGCATGCCCGCAGTCCTGAAAGGAGAATGGAGGAGAAGGAATTGCCACATGGCCCTCTCCCTGGGGGATGATTTCTCGCTTTCCGTCTCTGTCTCTCTGGCAAGTGCACATGCCCTATAGCAAAAAAACTCTCTCTAAAAAAAAAAAAAAAAAATTAGTATGCTAAGGAGAGGCATGTATTTGGGGAGAGGGATATATTGTGTACAGAGAAACAGGATGGCCAAATTTCAATTTTGCCAAGAGCATTTTTCCCCAAAAAACTTCACTTAAGAACAATGAATCAAAGAAATGGCAAACTGATAAAAACAAAAACAAAAACAAAAAACACAAAAAAACGAAATGTAAAAGCATTCAGTGTTTTGGAATGCAGGAGCTTACCTATTAGTAAAGATTCTCAAGAAAAATTAAGTTTTTAAAAAACGCATGGTACAAAACAATATGTAGAATATATAGAACATAAAATATAAAAAAGGCACACACAAATATTTGTAAGAAACCAGTAATAATGACTTCTTGTCAAGTGAATTGGGACAGAGGGAGACTGACTTTTCACTCTTTTCATGCTTTTTGATGTTGGTACCATGTGCATTAAAAAATAAATAGTTTTAAAAATTAGTTTTTTGGGGCCGGCAGGTAGTGCGGTGGTTAAGGTGCTGGACTCCCACATGGCTGACCGCGGTTTGAGTCCTGGACCTGGCGGCTTGCTTTCTCTTTCCTCTTCTTTTTCTCTTTGTCTCTCTAGTAATAATAATAATAATAATAATAATAATAACAATAATAAGACATAAAATAAAATAAATCTTTTTTTGGGGAGAGGTTTTTGCTATAGGGCACGTGTGCTCACTAGAAAGAGAGAGACAGAGAGACAGAAAGTGAGAAATCACCCCCCCCACCCCCTCCAGGGAGGATGGCTACGCTGCAATCCCTTCTCCTCCATTCTCCTCTTGGGATCCTGGGCACGCACACACACGTGCCCAGTGTGAGTTTAAGCCACCGGGTCTGGGACTCGAACCGCCATTGATTACATGGGAGTCCAGCGACATAGCCATTATGCCAACTGCTGGTCCCAATAAAATAAATCTTTAAAAAATAGTTTTGTGAAAAATTAGTTCTCGTGTCCTTGTTTTTCATGTCATAGATTGGTAAAAACTACGTCCTGGGGTTGGGACTAGGCTTCAAATCAGCTTCTGAGAGCCTCCATCCAGCCCGCTTTCCCGTTTCCTTGAAGTGAGAATACGCACGGGCAGGAGTGAGTCTAGTTGTCCCTCCCTCCTCCTGAGAAAATGACGCGCTTCGGAAAGTATTAGTTTTTGAGAGGGGAGCTGCGATTTCCAAGATTGAGGAGGAGATACACTATTTTCAAAGATTCACCTCTTCCCCTTTTCTCTATCCTTGTTTGTCTAGATGGAAAGGTTCAAATAAGGAAGCCAGCGTCCCAGGACTTTCCTTTTCGTAATGTCAGTGAGTGCCAGAGCCGAGTGTATTAATATGCACTACACATTGTGTTTATTTCTGTTTCATCAAGGTTTTGCCAGATTATGGCCTGTCTGTGCCTGATAGTGGCTGTGTTTGTGTACGAGCACAGGGTCATCTGATAAGGAATTGTCGCATCATGCGATTAAGTGATGTTTAAAATGGGCGTAAGCCAGAAGAATCTGACTCCCAGAGCACTTTTAGAAGGTCTGATCAACAAAAGAAAGTTCAAGGTGTCTTGGTAAAGGTCATTGATTACAGCCGTCTTGATCATTCGGGACTTGTTCCTTCCTGCAGAGACACAATTAAAGTAATGTTGTACAGTAGACATTTTTCATTGTTGGAGGAAGGGCACCTTTTTTCAGTAAATCCATGTAAAATCTATGTTCTTTTCAGAAAGATAAAAAGTGATATTTTTAGAAATTCACTCATGATTTTAAGAGAGTCGCTGCTTTATCGTATGTGCCAGTTCCCAGTCACTATTTTTTTTTTGAAGATTTTTGCTATAGGGTGCTTTCTCTCACTAGAGAGACAGACAGAAAGAGAGACGGAAAGTGAGAAACCACTCCCCAGGGGGGGATGGCCACGCTGCAATCCCTTCTCCTTCATTCTCCTCTCAGGGTTTTGGGCACACACACACACACACACACACACACACACACGCGCAGAGTGAGTTTTAAGCCACTGGGTTGGGTGTTAAACTGTGATTGACCATGTGTAAGTCCAGCACCTTAACCACTACACCTACTGGTCCCCCTGTCACTATTAACCAAGACTTTCCCAACCAGGTAGGCTATGAGCCTTCTGGGGCGGGACCTCGTGTCACTCACATTTGCATGTCTAGTATAAGTATGTGGCACCCAGTAAGTACCTAGTACATGGCTGTTGACTGAATGAATGAAGGCTTCAAATGAACAGTTACTACATAAGGAAATGAACAAAAACTTAAACATTGCCTTGCAATACTTGATCTATTAGATACCTTTGTGTCAATATCTAATCAGTGCTACAACCAGTTTATAGAACGGAATGAGTCTGGAAAGTTATCAGGAAAAAGTTTTGTCTGATAGCTAAAGTGAACTCCTGGTTTTGTGCTTAAAGGTAAGTTCTTCAAGTTAAAGTTGGTTATTATTGTTATTAATTTGGCCTTGAGTCTGTCTTCTCAATATCCCAGGCAAATCATCTTATTATAACACTTGTGGCACTTGAGAAAATGTGCAAAAGCAAGGAATTTGTGCTCTTCCGTGGAGTCTGGTAAATTTAGTCATCCGTTGCCCTGTGAGATGCGAGGCAACTCTGCTTCCTCTGGAGTCTGTTTTTTCTTCCTTTCTTCAAAATAACCTGCCATCTTTCCAAAATAAACACGAAAGGGAAATACATGAGCGGGGATGTAATCACACAGATATTTGGAGCTACATGCTTCTAAAAAAGCAGTAAAAATAAAGTAGTCATCACAAATTTATTCTGGTTTTATGGACTTGTTAATGTCCTTATCTTTATACGTTTTTTTTAAAAAACAACATATAAAAATTTGCCCAAGTGAACATAAAATAGCTATCTAGCCAGAACCTATTTTTCTTATGTAAGACTGTCTTAGGTTTCCAAGATTACAATTTTAGGTGAACTTTATGAAGATAATTATGGTACAGATTTTGAGTGTTCTAGAATTACAGTAACATATCCTATTTCTTTTATGAAGCCTCATTATGATGTTCTCTGGTGGGCATGTTACCTGTGTGATTATGTTAGGCTTCATAATAATATGTAAACTTCACATTTATTTTTAGATACTTTGAATTTAAAGATATTTTTAGGGTTTCTTATAATCCTGGATGGTCTGTGAAAGTTAAGAAACATTTTAAAAAACTAGCTTGCTAAAAAGGCCTTATCTGATCCAGTGAGCCTGGTGAATAATTTTACAACTTTAAGCTAGGGTTGAGAAAATATGATGAACCTTGTATTCCTCTTTCTCCTGTCCTTTTCCTCTCTTCTTCATCTGCATCTTTTTCATTTTCAGCAAATATTTCTTTAGCATCGACTCTCTGTAGCATACAATGGGAACTCAGTTTTCAACTACTGCCCTTAGGTTTCAGAGTGAGAAGCTGGCCTCATAGTCAAAGACTATGCTCATTTTAGATCATTACTAGAAATTAGATCATGGCCAGAAACAGATTGTGTGAAGTCAAGTCCACATTTATTAATGAAGATCATACTCTTCGGGTGGGGGTGGAGCTAGCAAAATTTTATGTGTGTACAACTCTCCAACCGAAGAACAGAGGTTTGTTATACAATTTAATGGCATCAATAAGACAGCAATGTTTGTGGTTACAGAGAGACAGAGAGCCAGAAAGTGAGTGGCATAGTGGTTGAGATGCTAAGCTCCCATGTAGTCGACCATGGTTCGAGTCCTGGACCTGGTGGCTTGAAACTCACGCCAGGCACACATGTGTGCATGCCCAAAATCTCCAGAGGAGAATGGAGGAGAAGAGATCGCCATGTGGTTACCTCCCCAGAGGGTGATTTCTTGCTTTCTCTCTCTCTGTTCCCCTCTGTCTCAACAGTGAGCATATGCACACTATAAGGAAAATCTTCCCCTAAAAAAAAAAAAACAAAAACAAGATAGCAATGATGTCCTTCTTAGGTGAGTTAACTGCTTTTACCCAGACACATGCTTATGAGGCCTGAAGATGCTAATTACACAGTATTTTTAAAAATAATTATTCACGGGACTAGCAGTTAGCGTAATGGCTATGTCGCTGGACTCCCATGTAGTTGACTGCAGTTCGAGTCCCAGACTCTGTGGCTTAAACTCACATCGGGCGCGTGTGCGTGTGTGTCCAAGATCCTGAGAGGAGAATGGAGGAGAAGGGATTGCGGCGTGGCCATCCCCTCTTGGGGGGTGATTTCTCGCTTTCTGTCTCTCTGTCTCTCTCTGTCTGTCTGGCGAGCGCACGCACCCTATAGCAAAAACCTCTTAAAAAATTATTCACTTAATTTTTATCTATCATTATCATTTTTAAATTTGCTACAGAAGACACACACTCACCAGAGAGAGAGAAAGTGAGAAACAAGCTGCCAGGTCTGGGGCTTGAACGCTGATTGGCCACGTGGAAACTAGCACCCCAATCACCATGCCACCTACTGGCCCTTACGGGGCATTTTTATCTTGTCACTAATGTCTCAAGAAGGCTCACCTGCAAACAGACCTTCATAACTGTAGGAAATCCTAGTTAGGAGGGTCTATGAGTAATGCTAAAACGTGGGGTTACAAAAAAAGTTCTGCAGTGTAAGCTGACTACACCCACATTCGTAATCACTCTGATAGTAATGCATGTTGTGTGTGGACCTTGTCTTCCGTCTGAGTGTTGATTTATTACAATTCTGTTCACTAAAAATAGCTCATGATCCCACTCCTTTGAATGCATTCTGCAGCTTGGGCTGTGGAGGAAGAGGTCCTGGGGTCACAGCTGGGCACTGCTGGGGCTGGTTCTTCTGCTGGAGGCCCTGGCACCTGGCATCTCTAGTGGTTCTGTCTGAAATAGTTGCTCCTCCTCACTGTGGAGCTGCGGCTTGGCTCGGCTGGACAAGGTGGAGGGACAAATATCTGTGCCCAGGACCACGTCACTCCTCTCTCTGCATCATTTTCATGGCCCAGTCTGTCAGCAGTGGGCGTAGAGCTGCCTGGTTCAGGCCAGCTGTGGTGGCACAAGAACAAACAATGCTCTGTGATTCTGAGGCTTCATAGAAGGGTCCTGGGTTCGGGTCCTACCATGTGCCTAGACACACCGGGTGTGCACGTGCACCTGTAACCATGGGTGGTAGAATCTGGGGTGGATCATGGCATGAGGTCCTGTGGGAGGTGCCTGTCTTCTCTCTTTCTTTCTCCTGAAAGAAATACATACAAAAACCAAACCAAATGAAACCAAAAAAACCCCCAAACTTAAATAAGAAAGCTGCTCAGCTCATAAAGAAGAAGAAGCGAGAAGAGCATCCCATGTCTGCTCGGCCTGTTTCTGCACACCTGCCTCTCCTGACCAGGCCTGGAAGGCTTCCTGCGGATGGCCCCGAGCAGACGAACTTGTCCACGTGACTAGAGCGGCAGCCTGTGGGCCCTGAGTGAGGCTCTTGGAGATAAGAAGGAAAAGTTAGGTGGATGTCTCCGAACTTGCTCTGGGCAGAGCTGTGGGCATGTCCCACGGTACCCTGGAACTGGGCAAGCCGACACGACATGGCTCATTTAGATCAGAGAGGGAAAGGCTGGTGCTGACGGAGCTGCTGCCCACCCCTCACCGCTCCACACACACTCCAGGGGTCGTGTGGACAAAGCTCCTGTCGGAACCGAAACCCCAGGAGGAGCTGCCTGCGTTCACTCCAGCTCTGAGACTTAGGGCAAGTCGTTAAATACGTTGCCTCAGTTTTGCCATGCCTACAAAAACGAGAATGAGAGTAGTGATGCCTCAAAAGGCCCTTAGGAGGGGCCAACCCCATGGCTTAGTGGTTAAGGGAACCAGATTCCACATGACCAACCATGTGGTTCGAATCCTGGATCTGGTGGCTTGAGAAACACATCGGGTGTGCCTCAGGTCCCCACAGGATGGCAGTGGGGGAGACGGAATCGTGGTGTGACCATGCTCCGAGCACGTGCTTTCTCCCTCTCCCGCCCTGCAGCCTCTCTCTGTGAGCGAAGGTACCCTCTGGCAAACAAGAAGAACCAGAAGTTGTAGGAGGTTCCCGGGCAGAAGAACTAAATGAGTAAAGTGCTCCCGAGAGGGCGGTGGCGTCGGCCATGGGTCACTTCAGAAAGAGCAAGCCGTTACCGTGGCTGCTCCGTGTCCTCACACAGTCGCACAAGGACACTTTTGGAGAAGAATGAAGATAACTTCGTATGTTCTGTGTCACAGAGTGACTCCTTTAACCCCCACAGCAACTCCGTGAAGTAAGTGGACAGCGAAGATCGTCCACAAGCTGAGAAGGTAAATGTGGAGAGCCAGCCAACCTCTGCCAGGCACGGAATTAAACCCATCACAGACCCATCTGTTATACTGATACTTAAATCCTAGAGATGCCTTTTTTTTTTTTTTTTTTTTTTTTTTTTTAATTTGCCATAGGGTGTATGTGCTTTCTGAAGAGAGAAAGAGAGAGAGAGAGGGAGAGAGAGAGGAAACGCGAGAAAGCACCTGCCAATGGGGAATGTCACACCACAGTCCCTTCCCCTCCATCTCTTTCCCCGCTGGGGTTTTGGGTGCGTGCGCACACCCCGTGTGTTTTGTTAAGCATCTGGGCCTGGACACAACTGTACAGTCAGCCATGGGGGGTCTCATTGCCTTAACTACCATGCCACTGGCTGGCCCTGTGGCTCTTAAAGGCTTATTTTGTGTATTCATTTATCGGTACAGTAAAGAAAAGTATTTGAGTGGATCACTTAACTTTGTAAAGTAAATTAACAGGAAAAAAAAAAAAAAAAGAAAGAAGAGCCAAGAAGAAAAAAAAGCTTGTTAGAGTAGGAGGGATACGGCGAGGGTGCCGCTGAGGCCTCAGTACAGGAACCGAGTCCTCAGGGCTGAGCGTACTGCAGGACATCCACCTCTGGTCTCCGCCTTGTCTCTGAGGTCTCATATAGCTCCGAGACACTCCACCAGTGTACCTGGGACTGAGAGAAGGGGAAGAAGCAGAGGCACAATGGAAATGTAAACCAAGAAGAAAGGAAGGAAGAGAGTAATAAAAACAAGCTGCAGAGGGAAGGGGGGAAGGAAAACAGGCAAATTCAGATCCTCTTGGCCACTGGGTTGAAGCGGGGGTCTGGATGGGTGGTGCTGACTACAGGGCTGTGATGGCTTGGGTGAGGAGAGGAGCCGGCTGCTCTCCAGTCTGGGAGTTCTCCTCAGAGAGAGATCCCCAGGGTCCCGGAGCTTACCCCCTAGAGCTCCCATAACAGCCATACAGTACAGTGAACTGAGGCCTCGGGCCTTTTTGAAAGTAGTAGAAGGGTGACAGGACTGTGCCGTCCAGTTCCCAAGCACAGCCACATGCCGTGGGCGGCCTCCATCCCAGTTCTGGAAAAGTCGGGTTCTGAGTCTCAGATATTCATGGTCAGCTTTAATGCAGGACCCGCGGGAGCACTGCGTGCCGGGGCTGGCCCGTGGGGGACAGAGGCTAATTCCGCACCACGTAGAAATGCAGGATCTGGTGGGGAGGTGACGTGCAGCTCGCAGTTCCAGCTGGGGGGGGGGGGGGGGAGCCTTCTTCCGGACGTGTGCTTTCGGGGCTCTGAGGGTCCAAAGAAGGAGTACTTGGAGTGCTTCTCTCAGCCTGGGCCCGAGCCCTGGTTCAGAAGAGGAGGGTAAACTGAACTGTCTCAGGAAGGGTCCAGGCGTGTGCCCGGTGAAAGGCGAGGAGGGGGTGCCAGGCAGAGGCAAGCACAATGGGCCCCGAAGCTTCGTGAGATCAGGCCATCAGGTCCTGGGCCACAACAGGGATGAGGGGAGAAGGAGGAACAGTGATGGGAGAGAGGCTGGCAGCTGGGCTCCCGCCCATGGTTAATGATTACCTGTAGGCATTTCTTATTTAAACCTGCTTGCTCCAACACTGGCCTCGCCTCCCACGGAACTCTGAAGGCGGCAGGGCCTGAGCCGAGATGTGAGGGCAGCGTGACGTGCTCGCTGTGTCACATGGCCAGGGGGTCCTGTGGAGGACTGCAGGGCCCACACAGAGACTCCAGGAGGAGGCGTGTGGGGATGGAGATCCACACCCCACCTGTTAGGGTTTGGAGCTGGGACGATTCCCTGAGGTTACAGCTTGGGAGACCAACCTCATGGTGACTACACACTTTTGGTTGCATTGAGGGGGGAATTTAAGTTTAGAATAGGATGAAACCATTTCCCAAGAATGCTAATTCTATTTTTTTTTTTTTTTTGAAGATTTTTGCTATAGGACATGTGTGCTCACTGGAGAGACAGAGAGAGACATAGAGACAGGAAGCAAGAAATCACCTCCTGGGGGGATGGTCACGTCACAGTCCCTTCTCCTCCATTCTCCTCTCAGAACTTATGGGGCACGCACGCACACACCCCCTGTGTGAGTTTTAAGCCACTGGGTCTAGGACTTGAACTGTGGTTGAATACGTGAGAGTCTAGCAACGTAACCATCATTAAAAAAAAATATTATTCATTCATTTATTTTAATTTGACCAGAGAGAGAGAGAGACAGAGATAGACAGATGAGAGAGAGAGAGAGAGAAAATGAGAAAGCAAGCCACCAGGATTGGGAATAGAACTGTGATTGGCCATGTGTCCAGCGCCTTCACCACCACACCCCCTGCTGGTCCCCCTCTAATTCTATTTTTAAAAGTTGATTAATTTTTTTGGGGGGGGAGATTTTTTTTGCTATAGGGCGCATGCGCTCAACAGAAAACTAGAGAGACAGAAAGCAAGAAATCACCCCCCGGGGGGATGGCCACACCACAATCCCTCCTCCTCCATTTTCCTCTCAGGATCTTGGGCACGCATGCACACATGCCTGACGTGAGTTTAAGCCACTGGGTCCAGGACTTGAACCATGGTCAACTACATGGGAGTCTAGCAACGTAACCATTCGCCATCTGCTGGTCCCAAAAGTTGATTAATTTACGTTTTCTATGAGTGAAAGAAATAGAGAGAGACAGAAAGACGGAGAGACACAGCTCCAACAGCCTTATACATGATCCACCTCCAGCCTCAGCCAGATCACTGGCACGTGCGTGCCTGGTGCACGCGGGGAGGTCTCTGGACACAAACCCAGAACCTTCCCTTGTGGGTGAGCCTCTCAGAGTGTGGTGTCTCACCACATGCCCTGTGCAGCCCCCAGCTCTAAGTGCTCTGGTTTTCCAGAATGCACAAGTAAGCTGGCACCACGAGGTTTCTGTCACTCTTAGTTCTAGCTCTGGGGCAAAGCTCTGCTTTCTGAACCTCTGGACCCCTCCCATTACATGTGTGAGAGAGCTAGTCCCACGGAGGTGAGGTTCGGTTAACTCCTACAGGAGGTGGCTCACTGGCGGCAGCTCCCTTGTGCGGGGGACGTGGTCCGTGGGCGCTGTGGCCTCTCCTCTGCGCTCCTCCTTCCTTTTCCGCCCCTCCACTTCTCTCTCTTCTCCCCCTTCTCCTCTTCATTTTTCCCTTCTCTTTGCCCTTTCCCCTCCCCTTCATGCTTCTTTCCTTTTTCTTTTCTAGAGCTAGATTTAGGCACCCCGGGTATTTGTTTTCTTGTAAACAAAGTCAAATAGGCCCTTTCTGGCTTTTCCTTTAGGTCCGGAACTGAACTTACTGAGCAAATAGATGATTTGATTTTTAGTGTGTGAATCACTGTGGCTCATTCATCTTGATGGGGCCGAGTGTGTGTGGTTTCTACCTTCCCAGTGTTTTGGGATCACTAAGACTTACTCTTTGGGCATCGGTGATGGCCCAGGAGCAGAGGGGACTCTCACGTGGGCACACACAGAGAGGCATGCCAAGGGGAGTGAGGCAGCCGTGTGGCGACGGAGTTCTGCCGGCTCCCCCGGCTCCTGCCCACCGGTGTCCATCTCTGTGGTGGACGAGGGCGCCAGGGAGCCTCAGGGAGCGGAGAATGTTCTCCCTGGGTTCTGGGCCTCTGTGCACTTGCAATCCTAGCACCCCGATCCTCCCATTCATTAAGTACCTCTTTGCTGTCTCTCCCCTCGACCAGACCTCCCAGCAGGGACCTCGTTCTACCATTTTCTACCCGTGGTTTCAGCCTAGCGCCTAACACGGATGTAGCACGAAGCAACTAGTGAGTGACTGAAGAACGTATGTGTGTGTGGGCACGTGTGTGAGTACGTGTGCTAGGGGCGTGATGGAGGCAGTCTGTGCTGACACTGTCTTCCGGAAGGGACTTGGAACCACGTGGAGATCAGGTGTACAGAGGAGACCAAACTGGGGGGGAATGGGCCATATCACTGGGCACCGGACAGGAATGACGAGCCAGCTCATCTCCCAGCCCTTTCTAGAGAAGCTGCCAGTGCACATGCCTGGCCTGGGCGTGGCACTCTGTAGGGGCAGCCGACCGCCTTCAAGCTTCAGCTGCTTCCCCACGGTCTCCTGGACCAGGGCATCGTACCCTTTGCAGGGCCAATGGGGGCCGAAGGTGTGGCCCCTCTAGATTGCTTTTAGAGTCTTTTTTTTTTTTTTTTTTTTTTTTTGAGAGAGAGATTTTTGTTATAGGGCACTTGTGCTTGTGAAGAGACAGAGACAGAAAGTGAGAAATCACCCCCGAGAAGGGATGGCCACGCTGCAATCCCTTCTCCTCCATGTTCCTCTCAGGATATTGGGCACGCACACACACGTGCCATGTGTGAGTTTCAAGCCACCGGTTCTGGGACTCGAACCGTGACCCACTCCGTGGGAGTCCAGACAGGTAACTGTTATGCCGTCTCCTGGTCCTGATGATGTTCTAACAGATGCACAGGGAAGACGTTTGGGGCTGTGTGGGTGGGGAGCCGGCCACTCCTGGAGTTTCCGGTTTCTAATTCCGCAGGGCCGTCGGGAGCTCCCCTGCCTGGGACCGGGCGGAGCAGCTGGTGGTGGGCTCCCTGCACCCTGCGCTCGGGACGTTTTCTCTCAGAAGCAGGAGAAAGGAGAGCATCGCCCGCCCGCGAGAGCCGATGCTGCTGTCCTGGGAAAGGCGTTATCTCGTCGTCTCTAGCACGTAGGCTTTGTAAATAAACCAGGGTCTCGACTTCCCTGCTTTGTTAGCCGGCGCTATCGCCCGGGCCTGCAGCCGCTTGGCCTTTCTGTCAAAGACACTTGTTTATGTGTCGTCTAGAAGCTACCGCCGCCGGGCGAGCAGCCTCCTGGGAGCGGGTGTCTGCAGGGCAGGCCTTAGCAAGCCTTATCTCTCTTTTTGATTTTTGGCCTTATATGTTTGGCTCAATATTTTAAAAACGAAGTTAGTGTTATAAGCCAATTCTTGCAGACGGAGAGATGCTGAATTTCTTCCAGTCTCCTGGAAAATTACCAAGTTCCCCATTCCTCTTGGAGTGGTCTGCTAAATTATATTCCATAATTAGGATTTAATTTAGGTGTCATCCACATCAGATCCAAAAAGGGGGGCACTGCACCAGCTAGGAAGGCATTCTCCTCAAGCAGGACAGAGTTAGAACTCCTTTTAAAAAGTGATTGTTGGGAACCAGCAGTTAGCGTAATGGCTATGTCGCTGGACTCCCACGTAGTCGACCGCGGTTCGCGTCTCGGACCCGGTGGCTTACAACTCACGCCGGGCGCGTGTGCGTGCGTGCCCAAGATCCCAAGAGGAGAATGGAGGAGAAGGGATTGCGGCGTGACCATCCCCCCTGGGGGGTGATTTCTCGCTTTCTGTCTCTATGTCTCTCTCTGTCTGTCTGGCGAGCGCACGCGCCCTATAGCGAAAAACTTCTCAAAAAAAAAAAAAAAAAAAAAAAAGTGATTGTTGGTGGGGCCAGGAGATAGCATGGTGGTTGGGGCACTGCACTCGCACACGGCTGACTGCTGCCCCAGTCTCAGACCTGGCAGCTCGTTGTCTCACTTTCGTTCTCTCTAAAAGAAAAAAAAAATGTTATGGTAAAATGCACATGATAGACAAGGTCTTCATTTCAGCCACTTCACCGTGTACAACTCGGTGGCACCACAGATGCCATGGCGATGCCCTCGGCCTGCCGCAGGGTATGTGTCAGGCAGCGGGGCTGAGTGAGGGCAGGAGGACATGACCACAGTGCAGGACCAGGTGGTCCACACGGAGGGAGCCCGGGTGGGAGGGCATTCAGAGTGTACAACCTTCACTACCGTCTAGTTCCAGAGCATTTTCATCACCCCACGTACCCTCTGTTTTTTTTTTTTTTAAAGAATTATTTTATCTAACTTTATTTATTTATTTTGACCGGAGAGGGACAGAGTGAGAGAGAGAGGGAAAGTGAGAAAACAAGCCACCAGCTCCAGGACCTGAACTGAGGTCAGCCATGTGGGAATCCAGAGTCCTTAACCACCATGCCACCTGCCAGCCCCACCCTCTGTTTTTTTTACTGTTTGTTTTTATAATTTGCCAAAGCCACACGTACTCATCAGAGAGATACAGATGGAGGAAGAGGAAGAAAGCACCCCCTGTGGGATGTGGTCATACCTCAATACCGTCTCCATTTCTCCATCCTGTCAGGATTTGGGGCATGCACACACATGTGCTCAGTGTGGTTTTCAAGCCACTGGGGCTGGGATTTGAACAGTGTGGTTGGCCGTGTGGGATTCTGTTCCCTTAACCAACAAGCCATGAAGCCAGTCCCCTCTCTCCAATTTAAAAAGTACAAAAAAAAAAAAAAATGTTAAAAAATTTTGGGGCCAGCAGGTGGCATGGTGGTTGACCTGCTGGGCTCCCACATGGGTGACCACAGTTTGAGTCTCGGACCCGGAGGCTTGGCTCATGTACACAAGTGCCCCAAATCCTGAGAGGAGAATGGAAGAGAAGGGATTGTGGTATGGCCATCTCCCCTGGGGGGATACTTTCTCACTCTCCCTCTCTCTGTTTCGGGCGAGCATATGCACCCTATTGTAAAAACCTAAAAAAAAAAAAAAAAAAAGACTTTATCTGTCTAGGAAAGATACCAAAATAATTTCAACCAGCCAGTGAGAGCAATAATCAGAATAATCAGACCAGAGGACATCCGTCTTATATGCTGACCATATATAAGAAACTATAATTCGATGTACTTCTTTGGTATTAACTATTCTGAAGCCATTCTGCAAAATACACATTTGTATAGAAATAGGTAAAAATAGAAATACACAGAGACTTCAGGGAAGTTTGTGGAATATGGAATTAAAATTCAAGTTTATTTTGCTGCAGCAAGTTAAATCCATGCATAGTTTTTGCTTAACTTTTGTGTTCCATAAACTCTTTGAAGACTCTGCATATGTGCAAGTTATTAGAGGAATGCATATGTGAATAAAATATATCAGAAATACTATTTGTAAAAAGATGGCCAGATTTTATAAACTATATTAAAATTTCAGAAATTTTCCTTCATTATTAGAGAGCAGGTCAAAAATAAGGTGACTAGAATACTTTGAAGAAATACAATTTTATTACTTTTATGTTAACAGAGTAACGCTATTAGTGGAAAAGGGAAGGTTGGAA
This sequence comes from Tupaia tana, assembly GCA_026018925.1. NCBI lineage: Eukaryota > Metazoa > Chordata > Mammalia > Scandentia > Tupaiidae > Tupaia > Tupaia tana. Next base: position 8,398,817 of record JAKSZU010000008.1, read on the forward strand.
CATGTTTGATTATTTTATTTAATGACTATGAAGATACAGTTCAGTAGCTAGGCAGATATAGATATACCGTAATATTCTTTATTAGAAACCAATAGCAAGATAAAAATCAGTAGTGACCATGGCATTGATGCTTTAACAGCAGTATTTGTATATATGATTTTCTAGCAGTTCTCTGTGGTTTTAATTTTATTTAAAGTTTATTTATTTATCAATTTTTTCATGAGAGAGTAAGAGCAACAAAGACAAGACCCCTTAACAGGATCCCCTTCACCCTCCCAGCCCTCTCAGTCAACCAGGTTCATGGGCATGGCTTGCTTGTACAGGACCTGGAATCGAACCTAGTTCTTCTAAATGGTTTCCTGCATTGTGGGACATTTCCATGGTTTTTAAGCAGGACACACTATTCCCTGGGTTATTTATTTATTTATTTATTTGAAAACGTTTGCCATAGGGCATGTACACTTGTGGGGAGGGCATGGGGGTAGAGGGAAGAAAAATCCAGAAAGCACCTTCCCATGGGACATGGCCACACTACAATCCTTTCTCCTCCATCTCTCTCTCTTCAGGATTCTGGGGATACATGTGCACACACCTGGTGTGTTTACAGCCGCTGGGTCTGGGACTCCAACTGTGGTCAGCCATGTGGGATCCAGTCTCCTTAGCTATTAGACCACAAGTCGGCCCAACATTGATTCCTTTTTTTATTTTTAAGTTTTAGTTTTTACTATAGAGTACGTGTGCTCACCAGACACACACACACACACACACACACACACAGAAAGTGAGACATCATTCCTCAGGAGGGATGGCCATGCTATAATCTCTTCTTTCCATTCTCCTCTTGGGCTTCTGGGCACACACGTGCACACACCTGGAGCGATTTTCAAGTGGCTGGGTCCAGGACTTGAACCATGCAGTCGACCATGTGGGATTCAGCTGTCTCAACCTCCATGCTGTCTGTTGGCTCCAACTTCAGTTACTTTTAACTCAGGGAGTTTTCTTAGCAAATACTCTTATCAGTAGTGCAAACTTCAGTTTCTGCTAATCCTCCCAAACTCCGAGTTTCAAGTCCCCAAGTGTCACCAGATAGCAGCAGATACTCAGCAGCCTCTCTCCTTAAACTATTTTGTAACAGACAGTCTCATCACATAGAGACAAGCTACCGGGATTCCGGCAACCCTAACTGTGGTAAAATGAAATTGGCCGCTCTACCCGCTTTGAGCTGTGCAGGTCAGTGCCATAGAGGACATTTACGTTGTCCAGCCGTCAGCGTCATCTGTCTCCACAAGTGCTTGAGCTTCACACAGAAACTCAGGACTCGTTAACCACTCTGCGGGCCCTGACGACCACTATTTAGTCTCCTCTCTATGAACATGGCTACTCTTGATCATTCACATCAATGGAATCATATTGCATTTGACTTTTTGTACCTTAGCTATTTAATTTAGCATTACGTCCTCAAGACTCATGCATGTTGTAACATAGTGTATTTTTTCCCTTTTTTATTTTTTTGGAGAGGTTTTCGCTACAGGGCGTGTGTGCTCGCCAGAAAGACAGAGAGAGACAGAGAGACAGAAAGCGAGAAATCACCCCCCAGGGGGGATGGCCACGCCACAATCCCTTCTCCTCCATTCCTCTCGGGATCTTGGGCACACACACACACACGCACCTGGTGTGAGTTTAAGCCACCGGGTCCAGGACTCGAACCGTGGTCGACTATGTGGGAGTCCAGCGATGTAACCATTATGCCAACTGCTGGTCTCTGTTTTTTTTTTTTTTTTTTTTTTTTTTTCCTTTCAAGGCTGAATGACATTCTGCTGTACGGAAAGACCACGTTTTGCTTATCCATTTAGCTATTGATGACACTTGCGTAGCTTCCATATTTGGGCTATTGTGAATAGCACTGCTGTGAATGTGGGTGTACAAATAGCAGTTTGAGTCTCTACTCACAGTTCTCTTGGTTCTACACTCAGGAGACATGTGGTAATTCTGTGTTTAATTTTTTGACAGATCGTCATCGTTTTCCGTAGTACCTACACCATTTTATGTTCCACCTGGTTAGTCACAGGTTTATCATTTCCCCATCGCCTCACCAACACTTCCGGCAAGTCTTCTGACTTCTAGGTGTCTCGGGACGCGCAGTAAAGGCTCTGACGGAGACGTGCACACCCCACCGTGTGGCAACATGCAAGATGTTCAGGTACTAGGGAAAATGACTGAAGGCGTTTGATGGTGACCCAAGAAATAGTGTGGGAATTGGGAAGTCACGGCTGCTCCATGCCCGCCTTGTACTCACATCACGCCTGTCCTTGAGGTCTTCAGTTCTGGCTGGCGTCGCTGCTGTGTGACCTGGGCAGCACGAGGGCTTGTCGAATGCCTGCCTACTTACACGGAAACCGAGGACCACAGCACTTGGTTTGTAGATAACCTACACACGGTGCTGCTCGCATGGAACTTAGCAAATGGCTTTGCTACTATTTTTGAGAATGCTTTCTTTTTTTAGCTTGTTTTTGCCATAGGGTGCTTGCCAGAGAGACAGAGACAGAGAGAGAGAGAGAGATAGAGAGAGAAAGAGAAGGAAAGTGAGAAATCACCCTAAGAGAGGGATGGCCACACAGCAACCTCTTCTTCATTTTCCTTCTGGGATTTTCAGCACTCATACACACATCCACAGGGTGATTTTCAAACTTCTGGGTCCAGGACTTGAACCACGATCTGTCATGTGGGAATCCAGTGCCTTAACCACGACACCACCTGCTGGGCCCAAGAGTACTTTCTTTTTTTTTCCTCCCAGGTTCATATTTTATTGTACAAATTGAGAATCACATGAGGACCTGTTGTTAGGTTCTCCAGGCATGAGAACCGAAATGAGATGTGGACGTTTGACTCCATTTATGTTGCTTTCACAGCTGGCGTCTGCTGAGATCTTAACCTGCAGTACAAGAGCATCAGAACAGTGCCTCCGTATGTGGCCAGTCCGCAGTCCTCTCCTCCTGTGAGAGAATAAGGGCTGACGCGATCTCTCATATCAGTGACCTGAGCCTGGGCATCAGCGTCCGGGCCTGCCATGCTTTCAGTCTTCTTGCAAAGCCACCCAATCCATGGACAGTGGCCTTCAGCGTACGCAGCTGCCCCTCCCAAGAGTACTTTCTTTTTTTCTTTTGGAGAGGTTTTTGCTATAGCATGCATGCGCTCACCAGAGAGACAGAGAGACAGAATGCGAGAAATCACCCCCCAGGGGTGATTGGCCATGCCGCAATCCCTTCTCCTCCATTCTCCTCTCGGGATCTTGGGCACGCACGCACACACACCTGGCATGAGTTTAAGCCACTGGGTTCGGGACTCAAACTGCAGTTGACTACATGGGAGTCCAGCAACATAGCCATTACGCTAACTGCTGGTCTCCCAAGAATGTTTTCTTAAGAAGATGATTCCCGGAGTTGGCTGGTGGCATGGTGGTTAAGGCACTGGACTTTCACATGGCTGACCACGGTTCAAATCCCAGACCTGGTGGCTTGCTTTCTCACTTTCTCTCTTTCTTACTCTGTTCAAATTAAAATGAATAAATAAAGTTAAATAAAATAATTCTCTAAACAAAACAAAACAAAACAAAACAAAACAGTTGGGAAGCCAAGACGGAATCAATGATGCCCCTTACAGAAGGATCAGAGTTTAGATGAAACAGCGTTCACATGGGCAAGACATGAGATGACTGAGCTGAGAGAAAACACCTTATAGATGCCAATAGAGCTTAAGATGGGCTGGCAGGTGGCACAGTGGTTAAGGGCACTGGATTCCCACATGGCCAACCATGGTTCAAGACTCAAACCTGGTGGCTTGCTTCCTCACTTTCCTTCTTTCTCACTCTGTCCCTCTCTGGTCAAATAAAAATAAATAAATAAAGTTAAAATGTGTTGTGCTTTTAAAAAAAAATGCCAATAGTAAGGAAACCCCAATTCTTTAATAGAGAACACAACATGTATCTCCTTTCCTTAGGATTTTTTTTTTCTTGTATCTTAGAGTAATTAAGTAGAGAACAGACTTTTCTTCATAGTGAGATAGTGGTAATAATTTTGTTTCTAAGTAGTAAATTGTGGATTTTTAAAAAAATAAAATTCCTAGTTTATATGTAGTGTCATTGTCATCATCCTTTAATCTGGGACAAGCATGCAGTGCTTTACTCTAGGACTTGATCATATGTTTATATAATGCCTATGAATTTGGTGCATAAGTAAAACAATTATTTTCTAAAGTGGTATTGTGGGAAATGATTATGATGCCCTAATAGAAATTTTCTTTAAAACTTTTCACATTAAATATATTATTTGTAATTGTTATTACTAGAGGGTGCATGTACTCGCTAGAGAGAGACAGATAAGGGGAGAGAGAGGGAGAAAGCATCCCCCAGTGGGGAGTGGTCCTGCCACGATCCCTTCTCCATTTCTCCATCCTGTGGGGAGTCTGGACATGCACGTGTGCCCAGCATGTTTCACAAGCCACCAGGGCTGGGATTCAAACCGTGGTTGGCCATGTTGGATCCAGCACCCTTAACCACCAGGCCACAGGGCTAGCCCCCCAATATGTTATTTATACACTCAGGCACACCTGTGCACTTGCACACACACGTACATTCATACCCGCAGTTGCCCTTCCCATAGACTTTAGGAAAGAAACATGTAGAAGAACACTCGTGATGCTGGCTTTCATCTTGCATTTTGAAAATTATATGTTTCACAGAGCCCTTCTTCTCTTTTTCTGTGTGGTGCAATTAAAGTATAAATCTATTTTTTTTTTTTTTTTTTTGGAGAGGTTTTTGCTATAGGGCGCGTGCGCTCGCCAGACAGACAGAGAGAGACAGAGAGATAGAAAGCAGGAAATCACCCCCCAGGGGGGATGGCCACGCCGCAATCCCTTCTCCTCCATTCTCCTCTCGGGATCTTGGGCACGCACGCACACGCGCCCGGCGTGAGTTTAAGCCGCCGGGTCCGGGACTCGAACCGCGGTCGACTACGTGGGAGTCCAGCGACATAGCCATTACGCTAACTGCTGGTCCCTAAATCTATTTTTAAAACATCTTTCCAGAAAGCTTAGGGGAAGGTCTCATCTGGAAAAACAGAGAAGTAGAGATTAAACGTGGTTTGCTAGCGCGGCAGTCTTGTGTTTCATTTTGTCTGAAAGTGGAGTTCCCGGCTCTAAACATTGCCTGAACTGGGGAGCTGGCCCGGTAACCTGGCTGGTGAGGAGGTCTTACACATCGCCAAAGGCCGCTCAAGCAAACGCAGCATGCCGCCCTTGGCGTGATGCACACCTGTGATACAGCGAGGTCTCACCGACCCGGAGGGGGCCTGCAGGCTGGCATTTCCTTTGTTGCATGGCCTGCGGTGTCATTCATTTTACTGACAGGAATTCCGAGGGACCTGGATGAAGGCCACAGAGCAGAGGCAGTGAAGCGACGGATGTCAGCGCGCCCTCTGGGCTGGCTCTCTTCCCACTCCCGCTTGGGCTGTGTGCTTTGGCAGGAGGCTGCTTCTGCAACCTAATTAATAATGCCTGACTATTTGCCATGCCGGGACCTGGCTTCTGGAATTCCTGAAAGGACACTGACCCCACTGGTGCATAGAGACATCACAACGACACCACAGCAACCGGAGGGTCTTAGAGGAGCACCCGAAAGCACTTTCTCCCTCTCTTCCTCTCTCTGGCGAGTGCATGCACCCTCTGGCAGTGATAATTGAAAACAAAAAGGCAAGAAGAGACAAATGCAATCTAATTGTAACCTCACAATTGGGTGACATACAGTAGGAGAGCCAAAATATGAGAGAATGAAAAATAAATTCAATCTCTCTGAATTTTTCAAAGGACCAATAATGAAATGCTAGGGCGTGTTGCACTCAACACCCAACACTATTGTGCTTGTGTTTTCAGCACTCTGTGGGGGGACAGTTTTACACGTTATTTAGATTGAGAAAGGAGGTCATTAAAAATAATTAATTTTTAAACGTGAACAATTGGGTATAGTGGTTAAGGTGGCCGGGTCACATGGCTGACTGTGCTGTTCAAGTCCGGTTCAAGTTCGGGACCCAGGGGCCTGGGGAACACACAGGGGGCTTGTGCACATGTGCCCAGAATCCCAAGAGGAGAAATGGAGAAGGGACTGTAGTGGCCAGGAGGTGCTTTCTGACTTTTTTCTCTCTAGTGAGCAAACATACCCTATAGTAAATTTTAAGTTTTTTTTTTTTTAAAGTTAACGTATCACAGAAAGACCACCAAATCCAAAAAATAATGTATTTTAACATCTACTTGACGTATCGCATAACAACACTCTTTTCTACGTTCTTTGGTGGCATGTTCTTTAGACGTCTCACACTAACTTTGTGCTAAAATTTTCTATGGAAGGAATATAAAGATCAATCGGTCGGTCTCTCCTTTATCATGGTTGACAGATTTTCATGAAGTTTTGATAATACAGAAAAATTTCAGTTTTACAACTTGTTATTCGTAATATCACATCAGTTTCTTTTTTTTTAATAATTGTTAAATGTGGGAAAATCTGTCAAATTTCTTTCACATGTGAGTGTAAGATTTGAGGGCATTTCAAATTTTCTTGTAAAGTAATTTGCTTTAACTGCTTTTAGAGATGACAACACATAGTCAGTTTGTCATGATGTTCTTGGGTGGTGTCAGAGGTGTTAGATCGTCTTCACTGAGCTCAGTATTCTGCGTGCGTGTTCCTCAGGAGGGTGTAAAACGCCTGTGCCTCTACCACTCCAGCAGTGCAGAGAAGTGATGGGCGCGGATGGGAGCAAACAGAGACAGTTGTGAAAGCTGATGGTTGTGAAACACCTTTTCTTTTTTTTTTTTTTTTTTCTTTTTAAAAACTGTAAGAGCAACTGAATGCAATGTTAAGGGCTTTCTCAGGGCCTGGGAATGGGCCTCTATGTGTTTGGGAGTCCAAAGCTTCACTAACTTCAGATAAATGCCCACTGGGCAACGTTGAAATATAGAATGAGTTGGGCTAATTCTCAGTTCTAGTCTGCTAGTTAGAAAATGAGAAATAATAGAGATAACCTCGTGGATAGTGGTTAAGGGAATTAAATCCACATGGCCAACCGTGTGGTGTGGATCCCAGTCCTGGTGGCTTGAAAAACTCACTGAGTGTGTGTTGATGGTGCCCGAAATCCGTCCAGGAGGTGCTCGCAGTACCAGAGTCAGTCCCCCACCCTCCCCGCACACGTGTCCTGGCTGGCCACCTCTGTGGGCTGACCTAACAGAGCTCAGGGTCCTTTCTCACCACTGCTCTCCTGTGAACCCCAATTCTGCCTAACTGCCGAAGGGCACTCTGCTAAGATACATTGCCTTGAGGTATAAACGTTTAGATATCAAAAAATGAAGCCATTTGAAATAATACTGTAACCAAATTAACATCTTTACCTCTATGTTTCATGAAGGGACATACTTCTCACAACATTTTACCTTCATATTTAATCATTATTAAATGGAGAAAAGCATTGTTTCACTCAATTATATTCTAGGAGAACTGGTATTGATTATGCTGACTAGAATACATTTTTTATCATTTGGAGTCATTTGGTCAGATAAATTACTTATTTTTTAATTAAAATGATTTTAAATTATAATTTAGGTACACTTTTACCAGGGACATATGGTGGGTGAGCATAAGCATAAACTCGCAAACATCTAAATACAAACATCTAAATTTAGGATAAAATCCTGAAAGGGGCATGGAATGGACTAAAGCTTTTGAGAAGAAAATGGATTTATGTAACATTTCTGATTTATGTTACAGAAAATCTAGTTCCTTTTTTTTTTTTTTGGAGAGGTTTTTCGCTATCGGGCACGTGTGCTTGCCAGACAGACAGAGAGAGACAGAGAGACAGAAAGCGAGAAATCACCTCCCAGGGGGATGGCCACACCATAGTCCCTTCTCCTCCATTCTCCTCTCGGGATCTTGGGCACGCACGCACACACGCCCGGCGTGAGTTTTAAGCCACCGGGTCCGGGACACGAACCGCGGTCGACTATGTGGGAGTCCAGCGACATAGCCATTATGCTAACTGCTGGTCCCCAGAAAATCTAGTTCCTATAAATACATGTGTGTGTCTGTGTGTGTATTTGAATTAACTAGAGGGCATGCACATTCACCAGGGAGACAGAGAGAGACAGAGAGAGGGAGCACCTCCCACGGGAAATCCCTTCTCTTTTCCTGCATCTTGTTGGATTTGGGGTATGTACACACATGTACCCAGAGTGTTTTTCAAGCCACCTTGTAGGGATTTGAACTGTGCAGTTGGCCATGTGGGATCCAGCTCCCTCAGCCACTAGGCCATAAAGTCGGCTCCCAACAATTTACTATTTTTTAGTATATTTCATTTATTCTGTGAGTGAGAGAGAGACAGAGAGACAGCACATCTACCAAGGTCTTGGTACTGGAATCTACCAGGCTCTCCGCCATTTCTAGATCATGGGCGTGCATCTGCCTAGCTACTCAGGGTGGCTTCCAGACCTGATCTGGGAACCTTCCCACATAGATCAGCCTCGCGGAGCGCCGTGCTACTGCTATCCCATCATTTGGCTCCTGGGGCCAGTATTAGAAACACATAAAATCTGGTAACGAGTGAGTGAAGTGCTTAGACAAGGAGCCCTCAAAAAATTCATGGAAAAAATGGAATTAAAATAATAGTTTATTTTGGTGCAAAAAAAAATGAAGTTTGTGTATAGTTTTTTGTAATAGGCAATTTTACATGAACTTTTCAAACATTCCTCATATTCCATTGGGTGCATTTTAAAGCGTGATAAAGAGTTTTATTTACCAGGGATCAGCAAGTGGCATGGTGGCTAAAGCACTAAACCTTCCCATATGGCTGACCATGGTTCAAGTCCCAGACCTGGTGGCTTGCTTTCTCACTTTCTCTCTCTCTCTCTCTCTCTCTCTCTCTCTCTCTCTGTGTGTGTGTGTGTGTCTGGTCAAATTAAAATGAATGAATAAATAAAATTAAATAAAATAATTTTTATAAAAGAGCTTTATTTACTAATTAAAATATTGAAACACTGGAAATCACCTCCTTAGCAGCAATTGTTATTTAAGATGGGTATTTGTGGATGGCAATGAAGCAGGACGGGAGCGAGGGTAGTCTTTCTAAATTCTGGGAAAGGTGTGTGTTTTAGTCGCTTTGCAGATGAAGCGATGGTGGTGTGAAGGAAGCATCCTTTGATGTGTCGTGTGACATGTGCCTGCAGAAGGTCAGTGCTGAAGGACCGGGAGTCGCAGTGACCCTGCGCGCCCTGTCGCTGCGGGGTGGGTGCTGCATGGGCAGGAAAGGGGAAGCTCGGTTGCCGCGCGAACGATGAACGACCTCCCAGAAGTGTCCTGTGTATCCCCTCCCCGTGTGGACATCTGGTGCACGTGGGTGAGTCAGGACTGAGCTGCCGTCTCCAGGCCTCGCTAAGGATTCTGGAAATCTCCCCGTGAGCCCAAAGAAGTGGTGAGGCAGCTCCCATTTTACCAGGGCTGTCTATGCGGGGGCAAGGGCATGGCCTGCTGGGCGCTGAGGTGCCTGAGCGGCAGGGAGGCGGAAGCCCACGTGCTGGAGACCCGGTCACGCATGTAGGCTGTGATTCTGCTTGGCAGTCTACCCAGCAGGAACACAGTGGTGGCTGCTGCTCAGTGAAGCCGAATCCCACTGGGCGGCCATGGTCCCAGTCTGTGGCCTGGACAGCCTTAGCAATGCCAGATGCAGGGACAAGTGCCCAAGATCCAGGGTGAGGAAATGGTCACGCCTGACCAGACCCTGTGGAGAGGGCCTCTCTCCCTCTCTCTCTCATTCAGGTGCGTGCACTTTATCATGAGTAAAAAGAAAAATACGTTAGAAAAGGATATGTCCCCAAAGTTACAGCCCAGAAACTTCCACAGCCCATCACACCCCCTAGAAGCAGGCGAGTCATAAACAGAGCGGGTGCCCACCACTGCCTCAGGCCGACCCATCCCTTCAGCCTGACTTTCTGCCGCTTCCTCCAGCTCAGGAAGTCTCCTCACCTGAGAGCCAGGTGATGGCCACCACCCCTGCTGCAGAACCACCGGAGTGTTCACAGGCACCTCCTTTTTTTTTTTTTTTTTTTGAGTGATTTTTGCTGTAGGGCATATGTGCTTGCCAGAGAAGCAGAGAGAGACAGAAAGCAAGAAATCATCTCCCCGGGGGGATGGCCACATCACAATTCCTTCTCCTCCATTCTCCTCTCGGGATTTTGGGCACGCACACACATGTCCAGCATGAGTTTCAAGCTGTCGAGTGCAGGACTTGAACTGCAGTTGACCACCTGGGAGTCCAACGCCCTGACCACCACGCTACCTGCTGGCCCCCACAGGTACCTTCTAATCCACACACCTGGAGAAGTTCCTCGGTGGACCTGTCTCGATCCCCCTCTTCCTGTGCCAGTCACCTTCCCGACTCTGTATTTGGCCATTCTCCATTTATTCAAATCCAGAATGCAAAACCAAATCCTCTCTCACCTCTTTCTGTCCCCTAAGAGGGGACTGTGGTAGGATGCACGTAACATAAAACGTACCACGTTAGCCATGTTCAGGTGCACAGCTCAGCTCCCACGGCGTAGAGCCGTCACCACCACCCACCCCCAGACCTTGCCTTTGCCCAACCGGAACTCTGTCCCGCGGTCCCGCGTGGGCCATCTGCTCGCTGTCACTGTGAGTTAGCCTGCTCAGGCTCCTCTTCCAAACACAGCGACGCAGTCCTCGTCCTTGTGTGACTGGCTCGTTTCGCTGAGCAGAGTTTGTCCACGCTGTAGACATGTCGGAATTCCCCCCCTTCTTAAGGCTGAATAATATTCCAGGATCTGTAGATGCTACATCTTGTTCACCTAGTCATTAACGAACAGATATTTCTAATAATTTCTTAACCTTACTAATTACTATTTTATTGTTGGCTTATTCCTCTAGGTAACAGCATCTCCTTAATTTCTCGGTTTGTCTCTTTTTCCTTTTTTTTAGATCTTGGCCATAGGGTGTGTGCTCTCACTGGAGAGAGACAGAGATAAACATAGAAACAAGAAAAGTGAGAAGTCGTCCCCCTGGGGGATGGCTACACCACGATCTCTTCCCCTCCAGTCTCCTCATAGGATTTTGGGCACTCATGCACTTGAGCCTGGCTTGTTTTTCAAGCTGCCAGGCCTGGGACCTGAACTGCTGAGTCAGCCCTGTGGGTCCAGCACCTTAACCACCTTGCCACCTGTGGCCCTTGTTCCTTAGTCTTAAGAGTCTTCTCTTTCAAACTATCCCATGCACCACCCGAATCGCTTACCTGGAGTGTCTCACAGGTGCTCTTTCCTCCTCTGTATCCTGAACCCTTGCCCCTCCATAGCTTGGCCCCGCCAACCTTTTCAACCTCATCTCCGCGCACTTCCCCGCAGCCCCGTAGCCACCCGCTCGGCAGCTCAGTGGATCAGTACAGTGTTTCCGGCACACAGAAAAATGGGCCAGGAAAGGCTGTGCAGGGCGAGCACACCCTGGGAGGCTGGGCCTGGGTGTGAGAACCCCTCTCCCTGTGCCCCCCTGCCCACCCTGTGCTCTGACACTCGTTCTTCATGCTCACCTGCTCTGTGACCCTGCCTGCCAGCGCGGTGGGGCGCTGCGAGCGTGGGTTCTGGAGTCAGAAGGCCCCTCCTCGGAGCCCCACTCTGCCACTCACTAGCTGTGACCTGAGACCCCACACTTCATGTGCTTTGTGCCTCAGGCCCAACCGTGAAGTGGGGACAGTGGTCACAGTATCCACGCTGGGTTATCGTGACATTAGTCCTGCACCGTCTTTACAAAGAAGGAAACACAGAGCTGCGGTGCAGTTATTGCCGCTTCCCTTTGTACTAGAAACAGTGACCGTCCTGGTATGTGTGACGCTCTAGGAGTGCTCTGGAAACGAGACTGCTGCCGCCTTCAGAAGCTGATGTTGGCATCTGTGGATCTTTCTTGAGCCCCGCAGTTTTGGCGTAGTGCATTTCTCTTCCTTCCCTTCTCCCTCTCCTCTTCCAGCAAATGTTCATACATACCCAGCGCCTACCCTGTGCCCAGGAGTGCCCCAAACGCTGAGGGCCTGTGGACAGGACAGTCTCTCCCCAGTGGAGTGCAATAGCCCATGGGGAAGACGCACCATAGATGCATAAATACCGATAAGACAGTTCAAGACAAGAGCAGGCTGGGACAGGGATGGTGAGTGCTATCTGTGAGGTTTGGTCAAGGTGGCCCATCTTGAGAAGCTGACACTCGTGCAAGACCCGAGAGCAGAAAGGTGCCAGTTCTGCCAGACCTGGCCGAAGAGCTGTCCAGGCAGATGGAACAGCCAGCACCTGGAAGCAGAACTGGCCAGTGCACCTGGGTGGACTGAGTCCGAGGGAGGCAGAGGAGGAGCCCAGGTGAGTCAGGGAGGTGGGCAGGGGCAGATCGGGATCTGGTCAGATTGTGCAGGTGTGGCCGGGGACTTGGGTTTTGTCCCATGATAGGAAGCCACTTAGAGGTCAAGAGTCAAGGGTCATGGTCAGGTGGGCAAGGGACATGATCCAATGTATAATTCAAAGACCTCCCTTTCCCTGAGAAGAACAGGGTATGTCAGAGGAGCGGGAAGACCAGACAGCGGCTGCTGCAGAGCACAGAGCGCGGCTGCCCCTCGCAGGTCGGCACAGCAGCCTGCCAGGTGTCTTCTGCATGGATGCAGCTCTTGAATGCCCGCTCTGCCTTGGTTTTTAATTGTTAAAAATAATGGAAAACTTGGGGACCAGCAGTTGGCGTAATGGCTATGTTGCTGGACTCCCATGTAGTTGTCCGCGGTTTGAGTCCTGGACCTGGTAGCTTAAACTCATGCCGGTGCTTGTGTGTACGTGCCCAAGATCCTGAGAGGAGAATGGAGGAGAAGGGATTGCAGTGTGGCCATCCCCCCTGGGGGGTGATTTCTCACTTTCTGTCTCTCTGTCTCTCTGGGAAGCGCATGTGCCCTATAACAAAAACCTCTCCAAATAAATACATAAATAAATAAGTAAAATAATAGAGAAGCTAAGTAGATCCTGTATTGTCAGAATAAGGCAATGGGTGGGTGGGGGCTTTTTTTAAGTGCCAGAGGGCACATTGTGCATTTGCCAGAAGACAGGGAAGGAGAGGGAGAAAGTATCCACAATGGGGCGTCACACAGCAATCCCTTCTCCATGTCTCCATCCTGCCAAGGTTTGGGGCACGCGCACACACACACACACGCACACACACAGAGTGTTCTACTTTTTTTTTTTTTGGAGAGGTTTTCACTATAGGGCGCGTGCGCTCGCCGGACAGACAGAGAGAGACATAGAGACAGAAAGCGAGAAATCACCCCCCAGGGGGGATGGCCATGCCGCAATCCCTTCTCCTCCATTCTCCTCTCGGGATCTTGGGCACGCATGCACACGCGCCCGGTGTGAGTTTTAAGCCACCGGGTTCAGGACGCGAACCATGGTCGGCTACGTGGGAGTCCAGCGACATAGCAATTACGCTAACTGCTGGTTCCCTACTTTTTTCTCTTTAAATATTTGTTGTGATTTAGATTTACAACTGCTGTATTTTCTTTCTTTTTTTTAAAAAAGCATTATTTTCTTATTTAATTGTATTTATTATTATTATATTCTAGTTTAACCAGAGAGAGAGAGAGAGAGATTGGGGGAAAGTGAGAAAGCAAACCACCAGGTCTGGGACTTGAACCATGGCTAACCATGTGGGAGTCCAGCTCCTTAACCACCATGCCATCTCCTGACCCCACAACTGGCGTGTTTTCACATGAGAACCAGCCTACCTGATCACTTGGCTCTGGAGCTAGCTCTCTCCAAAAACGTTTCTCTTCTTTTTCTTTTTTCAGTTTAAATGCATTTTATTTTTAGACAACCTACATTTTTTCCCCCTAAAAAACAAAGCCTTTACTCCAAATAAATCACAGTTAAAACAAGTGAAGAGTTCAAGAAGACATCATTCCCATTTGTCTTTATTCCTGGTGTTCTGTGGATGACAAGCAGCAGTTATGATGACAGGTCATAGGTCCAAAGTAACTCCCAAATTTGTTACCATTTTTCCATCCTAAGCCATCCTGAAAGAAAATCGTATGTGGGGTCACACGTCCTCGCGGTAGTGCAGTAGCACACCCAGGCCACTTGGATTCATGTTTTCACCAATCAAGAACTGGTAGTTCACAGCCCCTGTCATAAATGGTTTTACTCTTTCTGGTCTCTTTTCTTCAAGTTTGTCTTTGACCGATGTCATGTAATCTTTGTTGTACTTCTTTTTTTTTTTTTTTTTGAGAGGTTTTTGCTATAGGGCACGTGCGTTCCCCAGGAAGACAGCAAGAGACAGAGAGACAGAAAGCGAGAAATCACCCCCACTTGGCCACTTGCAATCCCTTCTCCTCCATTCTCCTCTCGGGATCTTGGGCACGCATGCACACGCACCAGGTGTAAGTTCAAGCCACCGGGTCCAGGACTCGAACCGCAATCAAATACTACATAGGAGTTCAGCGACGTAGCCATTACACTAACTGCTGGTCCCTTTGCTGTACTTCTTGAAGGCTTCTTTAGTGACGCTGGTTTTCTGCAAGGGATGGCTCATGACAGTGTCAGCTCCAGTGACTCCTGTGCTCCCGCAGCCTTTGCCCTCAGGGCCTTCAGCGGAGGCATTTCCACCAAGGAGGAGTCAGCACGGTTGCCCTCTGTCCTACTGACCGTCTTCCCCTCCACGGAGCTTGTAAAGGTGGGAGAACATCTCAGTGTGGCTGATCATCTTGGCTGCTGGAGGGAGACGCCCGGAGCGAGCTGAGTAGGAGCCCGGACCCTAGAGCGAGCGTGGTGCAGCCATAGTGGTGCTTTGGGGAAGGGGGAAGGGTGAGTCTTCCCTAAAGTTCTAAAGTCATATTTTGACAATTTCTCTACCAAAAACATCTTAATTTACAAATCACAAAAATCTGCTAATTTACAAATTCGATGGGTGGATTGATTAAATTTCTAAGTGCAAATAAATCAAAAAATTTAAAACATATTTCCCAGAAGAAATGAAATTTTGGGGCCAGCCAGTGAAGAGGTGATTGAGGTAACCAGAACCGGGCAGTTCTAGTCCCGGCTTGAGAAATACGCAGGGCGAGTGTGCACGCACGTCCAAGAGCCTCAGAGGAGACTGGAGGAGAAGGGGTCGCAGTGTGGCCGTCCTCCATGCGGAGTGCTTTCTCACTTTTCCTGTCTCTCTCTCTCACTGTCTCTGTGTCCGTCCAGTGAGCACATCTACCCGCTAGCATAATTAGAAAAAAAATTATATTTTTAGATATCACAGATGGGAAAAAGAAATTCAGTGCTTTCATCTCTATCTGATATACATCTTGGGTGGAGGGGCTCAACAAATTCATAGAAAATGCATCTTATGGAAACATCGTGAATGGATTTCAATTTTTGCATGAAAATACATTCATACTTTAATTCCAGTCTTCCACAAAATTTATGAAGTCCCTTCATTTGTACCAATGTACTGACAGAATTTGAAATATCTCATGTCAAAGCATTGGACTCCCATGTGGCCAACTGTGGTTCAAGTCCTGTACCCTACAGCTTAAAACTCATGCTGAGCACATGTGCGTGCATGCCTAAAATCCCAAGAGGAGAATGGAGGAAAAGGGATTGTAGTGTGGCCATCCCCCCTCGGGGGTGATTTCTCACTTTCTGTCTCTCCATCTCTCTGGAGAGTTCACATCCCCTATAGTAAAAGTCACTCAAAATAAATAAATATGTGGTGAGGTTTTATCATTTCTTAATAGGTATTTTTTCTTGAATTTCAAACATATCTCTATTAAGAAATTAAATTCAAATTTTTTATATTAAATTAACAAAGAGCCAAGTGAGTGCATATTCAACACAAGAGGTAAGGAAGTGGAGAAGACTTGGGGACAAAGGGCTGTGACACAACACGTTTTGAATGAATTATTCAGATGTATTCAGCTCGATGCAACAATTCGAAAGTAATTCCTCTCTCTCTCTGTCTCCTGCAAAATTATTTATTTCCAGGCATGTGTAGGCGACTAATCTTAACCCTTTATTCATATCCTGTCCCCTAATCCATGTCAAGAAGAAGATAAAGAATCATTGATTAGCCAAGCTCAACATCAAAGGGGCGATCTTCCCCATAAATCAATCCCTCCATTCTCCGAATCACTTTGTTGATTTCTCCCAAACTTCCCCATTTATCTATTGAACTGCTCGTTCCTAAAGCCTCAGGTTTGTTGTTAGAAATTCTTTCCTTTTATGTTTTCCTAGGATGAGTTACTGTCCAACTAGTGGTGTTTGGAGGTAAGTCGAGCGACACGCCCACCTGGGGACAGTGCGGACGGGACCCCAGCTCGGAAGCTCAGCACTGTGTCGTCTCTGGGCACGAAACTGTCTAAAACCCGGGCCTCCGCGGCTCACCTACTTCGAAAGCACATTTATTTGCCTTCGTTGTTTTCTCCCTCTTTCAGGTCTGAAGTTAATAGGCTGATAACCTCCTTCTCACCAGACCTGAGTATCGATTTCTGCCTCAGTTTTGGCCTCTCTTCTAAGTTCCACAGACACTGCCAAATGGAGCTATTGATCAGCAGGCTGCCTGTCACTTCCCGAGTGCAAAGGACAGCAACCCTGTCCCCTCCGTGCCCCAGAATAGACCTGAAGGTAAAGGGTCAGAGATGAAAGGGTTGTGATTAGTGTTCCTTTGTCATCAGCCCAGGAAGCTCGGAGCTCTGTTTACACCTGTCCTTGGGGTTTAAGATGGAAAACTTGTACTCCTAGGCCCATGCAGGGGTGTAGGGGAAGCAGAACTCTTATCTCGCAGTTTCTCACTGGGGGAGACGGGCTGTTTGTTGTGAAGCTGGGCTGCCTTTTTAGGTGAAAAGCTTGTGTTTCCTGAACCTTTCATTTGCTGCCTACGGTGCTGGGCTCTGTCTGTTACAGGAGCCTACGCCTTGGGCATTGACTCGAGAACCCCCAAATCGATTTCCTCTGAGAAAAAGACGTGGAGCGCCCGTGGGACCCCTATTCCCCCGAAGCTGTGGCGAGGCCATTGATTTCATTGTTGAACCAGAGCAGGGTGCGTCCAGGGGGTCCGTGAGACCAAGAGAAAGAATGCCAGTGAGACAGTTCCTTGGCCAGTACGAGTGGCCCTGGCCTAACCACCCCTGAAGCTAAGTCAATAACCGACCTCTCGAAGCCGGGTTATGCCCCGGAATTCTGGGAATCCTTTGTGAGTTCTGGGTGGTCAGAAAAGCCATGATGTGCTTTTCCCCTGCTTTTCTATGCAAAAACGCATCCTGACTTTTCTGACCACCCAATCGTGCTGTTGCCTTTTCAGTCCTTGCTTGTTGCCACGTATGATGACAATATTCGCTTTACACGCCTGGCCCTAGTCACGCTCTCCACGGATCCCTCCAATGGCCCCAGTTACCTGGAGGTCTATACCAAACCTCCTGGCATGGTGGCCAGCAGGCTTTGCTTCTGTCCGCATGCAGAGAGCGGCAGCTTCTCTGGGCAAATCCTGGCCTCTGTCTCTCCCCAACTAGGGGCAGATTTTCTGTGAAGCTACTGAAGCTTAAGCTTTAGGGCCCCATCACGTCACACATCCCTCCAAAGTCCATGTCTAATGGCAGGTCCATCACTTTGGACCCTTTGCTATGAAGAGGGCCTCCGGAGTGTAAGCTTCAGGCCCTGGGAAGCCTGGACCTCACAGCCCTGATCCAGGCCACGTTCATGCCGACGTGTGTCTTGGACCTGACAGCCATGCTCTGCACGTCTGCTTGTACCTGTTCCTTGTCAGTTTCCTGTGGCAGACGCTAAGATCCCCAAGTACAGAAACCTGTTCTCAGGGCACGTAGGAAGGGAGGTGCGGTTTTGGTGTATGTAGAATGAATCAACGAGTGAACCCCAGAATATCAGCATCTAATGAACTGAACAGTCATAGTGGCTAACCTAAACCAGACGGATATTGTGCACAAGATACTGTGAAAAGGGATTTATGTATACTATTTTATTTCATCCTAACTATCCAAAGAAGTCCAGGTTATAAATGAAAAACACTGAGAGGGGAAAAAATCAAATTCCTGACCTAGGGCATTCAGTTAGTGTGTGGTAGTACCAGGATTTAAAATGAGGTAAACTGACAGGCCTGCAGGGGCATGGTGACCGGGGCTCTGGACTCCCACATGGCCCATTGCAGTTTGTCAAGGACTCGATGGCTTGCTTTCTCACTTTCCCTCCCTCTTTCTGTTTCTCTCTGGTGAGTGCACGTGCCCTGTAGCAAAATTTTAAAATAATAATAAATATAACTAAAGAAATAATTCTAAAAAAATGAGGTAAACTGATTCTTGCACACTAATTACCCTGCTTCAAAGAGCATGGGTAGCTCACTGGAGCTCTAGTTTCACTTTCTTTCAGACTTTAATGGAGACTGATAAACACTGAAAGCATCCTTGGTGCAAATGGTAATGCCAAGAAAAGACAGAAACCATCTGCTGGGATCAATTAGGTGCCTCGACAATATCGTTCCGACTCAGTGTGTACAAATAAAGGGGGAGGTGCTTTCGGAACTCACCGATCAAAGAAGGGAAGGTATTTCATGCACGTGTCCCGAGTTCTCGCTCGAGTGTGCACACGCAGCTGGGCGCCATGTTGGAGAAGCTGCAGAGAAGGCCTAAATGTGCGAAGTTCCGCTTAGTGGTGAAAGCGAATCCCACGCCTGTGCAGCTGTAGCTGGGCTGAGGGAGGTGATCTGGGCCAAGGACAGCCCCTCACCTCTTGCTGTTCCCCTTCTCTGCTCCCGCCCCTGTCCATCTTTCTGAAAGGGAGGAGAAAGAGAAGCAGGTTGCTCTGGTCTCAGAACACCCTTTGGACCCCTCCTGGTTCCAGATCCTGAAAAACAGTTCCCCCAACCCTGACCATCCTGCTTCCTGATCACTGAGGAGCTGGCTTCCTTGTCCTCACAGCATGCAAGCCGGGAGCAGGTGTGCTGGGAGTGGCCATACTTGCACCCAGTGTGGTAGGGATAGGCACTGCCTTACTTTGCAACTTAGTTAAAACCCTGGGGTCGGGACCAGCAGATGGTGTAATGATTACGTTGCTGGACTCCTATATGGCTGACCGCAGTTCAAGTCCCAGACCCGGTTGCTTGAAACTCACGCTGGATGTGTGTACATGCATGCCCTAAATCCCAAGAGGAGAGTGGAGGAGAAGGGACTGTGGCGTGACCATCCACTCTGGGGGATGATTTCTTGCTTCCTGTCTGTCTCTCTGGTGAGTGCATGTACCCTATAGTAAAAATCTCTCTTTTCTAAAAAAACCCAAAAAGCCCTGGGCTATGGGACACTGGAATTATTCCACAACCCGCTGGGGATAACTGAGTGAGTATCAGGCACTTCCTTTGGCAAGGCACAGAGGCCGTGAACCCTGTGGACTCCGGCAGCCAGCACATAACCTTGGTGGTAAAAGAGAGTCACGCAGATTTGCTGAGAAATGAGAGCTTGTTTGCTCCACTTTCCTTAATTTTTTTCATTTGTATGTTTGATTTTCTTAACTATTTCAATCATCAATACAATGTGGACATTTCAATCATCAATACAATGTGGACATTTCAATTATTAGTACAATGACCTGTTATCACTAATACAGTGATCTATAAAGTCGTCAGGAAAGTCATGATGTATTTTTCTGTTTTTCTATGCAAAGTGCATCATGACTTTCCTGACAACCCGACATTATGGTGGAAATGTTGATATTAAGAGAATGGTGCTAAAGCTCTGTTCGTCCCTATTTTAGATTGTAACAGTCTCACCTAAACTAACTTGGGAGCAAGTTGACTCCCCCAGGGTCAACTTAACTCTGTCATGAAGGCAATAGGGCAGGTTTAAGAGGTCTATCTGTAAATGCCGATCTTTATCACGATATGTAAGAAATTTAAGTGCTATTGGCTTAGAGTATCTTCTATCAGCATCAAGCTTCGTTGGTAACTCTGGGACCATAAAACAATTCCCGTAGACACCAGGATTAGCAGGCCTTTGATGACAGTGTCAGTCAAAATGTGGCCACTTTGTCCCCTCTGTTCCTAAGTCCTGCTACCAGCTGGCTTTTCCCAGTTCTCCGCCAATTCTAGATTACTCCTTAACAGCACTTGGGCTTGTGAACACTGCTTGTCCAGTGACCACATGATGACATTTAAACTCACCCCATTAATAGACCATGTCACCAGCCCTTTAGAATTAACCTCATGTGAGGGACCAGCAGTTGGCATAATAGCTATGTCGCTGGACTCCCATGTCATCGACTGTGGGTCAAGTCCTGGGCCCAGTTGCTTAAACTCATGCGGGGTGCATGTGCGTGTGTGCCCAAGATCCTCAGAGGAGAATGGAGGAGAAGAGATTGCAGTGTGGCCATCTCCCCTGGGGGGTGATTTCTCACTTTCTGTCTCTCTGTCTCTCTCTGTCTTTCTGATGAGCGCATGTGTCCTATAGCAGAAATCTCTCTCTCAAAAAAAAAAAAAAAAAGAATTAACCTCATGTGGTTAGGTGGCCTTTAGAAGTAACCTTGTGTGGTTTCAGTAAGTCAGAACAATGTTTACTGCTTGCTTGTTTAATTCTTGTTTGATCTTCATTACAGAGATGGGAGTGGTTCCTTAGTTTGTGTGACTTCGAACTGGAAGCCCAGTGAGTAAGATGTCCTTGGAGAAACTAAAAGAGAGAATAAAATAAAATAAAATACCATGAGGTAAAAAAGAAAGAAAGAAAAAGAAAATGTTTTCAATAAAAATATACACACTAGTTTAAAAATAAATGAAGAGAGAACTTGGTTGCAGAAGACAATGAAGACTGACAGCGCCCCGCCGCTGTAGTGGTTAGGGCTAGTGCTACTTCTCTCATTCGCTGCTTGACATAGACGGGTAAGCTAGACTCCCTGGGCAGGTTGACCTCTGTGTTTAATGGTGAATGGAACTAGAGCTTGCCTTTTGGTCTCTCCCCCTAATTAACCAATACGTTAACCCAT
Source organism: Tupaia tana (assembly GCA_026018925.1). Taxonomy (NCBI): domain Eukaryota; kingdom Metazoa; phylum Chordata; class Mammalia; order Scandentia; family Tupaiidae; genus Tupaia; species Tupaia tana. The sequence continues at coordinate 8,419,889 of JAKSZU010000008.1, forward strand.
CAGCTGCCTTCTGGCTGTTCCTCTGGCCCCAGAAGTCCTGTCCAGCAGTGCCACATGCACCTCACCCTAGGATCTCCCATGGCTGGTTCTTTTCTTTTCGCCAACATGACTTGTTCCAAGGGCAGCGCTTCCCAGAGGGTCCCAAGCCTCCCGTGGTTCTAGGATAGCACGCATCTCTACTGAACTCTGGGTGTCTGGCACTGCCAACCCTGCAGACTTCAGTGTGGCTCTCCCACAGCTGCTGGCTCCGCTGAGCAGGGCCTTCTCCCCCTTTCACAGCCGGGGCTAGCGTTAGAGAAGTGCCTGGTTTCCATGGGGCTCAGTAATTATCGGTTGGATGAGTCTTCATAAAATAAAGGTGTGGCTTCTACATCATGCGACAGTATTATCAGATTATTAGTTATTTTGGTGGTTAGTTTTTTTTTTTAAGTTTAAAAATATGTTAAAGGAAGTAATATAGTAATATTAAAGTCAGCTCCTATCAAACTTAAGGCAAAAATCTCTATAGGGACAAAGAAAGCTGTTTCATGCTAACGAACAGTAGCGTTAACAAAATACATCGCACCCATGGACATTTTCACCCTGCACATCGTGGCTGCAGATGGCATGAAGGTAAGGAAGCACTCACATCGTGTCAGGCACAGTTCTTTTTGAAGAGGTTTTTGCTATAGGGCGGGTGCACTCACCAGAAAGACAGAGAGAGACAGAGACAGAAAGCGAGAAATCCCCCCCAGGGGGACGCTGGTCCCAGCGTCAGGCACGGTTCTAAGCTCCTTAGTGCATCAACCCATGAAATCCTCCGAAGAAACCTAAACAGGAGACGATGGGATTTTACAGTAAGGAAACTTGTCCAAGGTCTGTCAGCTGAAGGTGGAGCTGGTTTTCTTTTTTCTGCTTTAACATTTATTTTACTTTTGGGACCAGCAGTTAGTGTAATGGCTATGTCGCTGGACTCCCATGTAGTCAGCCACGGTTTGCATCCTGGACCCGGTGGCTTAAACTCACGCCGGGTGCGTGTGCGTGTGTGCCCAAGATCCCGAGAAGAGAATGGAGGAGAAGGGATTGCGGTGTGGCCATCCCCCCAGGGGGGTGATTTCTTTCTTTCTGTCTCTCTGTCTCTCTCTGTCTTTCTGATGAGCGCATGCACCCTATAGCAAAAACCTCTCCAAAAAAAAAAATTTTATTTTTATTATTCTTAATATTTTTTTAAACATTCAATTGCTATATATCATTTGGCTTGTAAAGGGTGTTTACCCATCATGAAATACATCTCAGACCAGTCCAATTGATGGTGGTAAGTTTTCTTACAATACTTTCAATTATCATTGATTGAATTTCAATGATTATTTCTGAGACTCCATGAATATATTTTTATGAACTAGAAGCATTCTTTTTTTGAGAGAGAGATTTTTGCTATAGGGTGCATGCACTCACAGGAGAGACAGATAGAGATGGAGAGATATAAAGTGAGAAATCATTCTTCAGAGGGGATGGCCATGCCACAATCCCTTCTCCTCTATTCTTCTCTAGGGATTTTGGGCACGAACACACACATGCTGGGTGCAAGTTTCATGCTGCTGAGTCCGAGACATGAACTGCCACCTGCTGACCCCAGCATTGGTTTTGTCTTGTCTTGTCTTGTCTTGTCTTGTCTTTCCTTTCCTTTCCTTTCCTTTCCTTTCCTTTCCTTTCCTTTCCTTTCCTTTCCCTTCCCTTCCCTTCCCTTCCCTTCCCTTCCCTTCCCTTCCCTTCCTTTCCTCTTCTCTTCTCTTTCCTCTTTTCTTTTCTTTCTTTCTTTCTTTCTTTCTTTCTTTCTTTCTTTCTTTCTTTCTTTCTTTCTGTTTTGTTTTTGAGAGGTTTTTGCTACAGGGCATGTGCGCTCACCAGAAAGACAGAGAGAGACAGAGAGACAGAAAGCAAGAAATCACCCCTGGGGGGATGGTCACACCACAATCCCTTTTCCTCCATTCTCCTCTCGGGATCTTGGGCACGCAAGCACACGCGCCCGGCGTGAGTTTAATCCACCAGGTCCGGGACTCGAACCGCGGTCAACTACATGGAAGTCCAGTGACATAGCCATTACGCTAACTGCTGGTTCCTTTTTTTCTTTTTTTGGAGAGGTTTTTTGTTACAGGGCACGTGTGCTCACCAGAAAGACAGAGAGAGACAGAGAGACAGAAAGTGATAAATCACCCCCGAGAGGGGATGGTCATACCACAATCCCTTCTCCTCCATTCTCCTCTCGGGATCCTGGGCACGCACGCACACGTGCCCGGCATGAGTTTAAGCCACCGGGTTCGGTACTCAAACCACAGTCGACTACATGGGAGTCCAGCGACATAGCCATTACGCCAACTGCTGGTCCCCCCAGCATTGTTTTTTAAAAACCATTTTATTGCAAAATACTGCCAAAAGGAAAATTTCTTAGTACACAGAACTCTCATATGCCCTCCACCCAAAGTCACAAATGTTTATCATTCTCTCTCTACATATATGTATTGTACATATTTTTTGCATAGTATTTAAATGTAGGTTGCCTGTATCATGTTTATAAGTGTGTATTTCCTAAAAGTAGAAATATTCTCTTACATATCTGCAGATCCCTGTTTAATTTAGGAACTGTAAGTGGATACAATTCTTTCTAATGTGTATTCTGCACTCCAATTTCTCACGTACCCTAATGATAGCATTTTTAGCAATTTTTGTTCCTGGTCTGGGATCCAGTCCGGGATCATTTATTGCATTTAGTTTATTGTGTTTTATGAGTCTTTAGAAATTTGGAAACTTCCTAACCATTAATGCCTTAAAGAAGACGGCTTAGTTATTTTATAGCGTCTCCCAATTTAGGTTTCTCTGTTTTTTGTTTAATTATTGTGATTTTAAAATTTGATGAGAGAGAGAGAGAAAGTGAGAAAGCAAGCCTCCAGGTCCAAGACTTGAACTGTGGTCAGCCCAGTATGAGTCCAGCGCCTTAACCATCATGCCACCTGCTGGCGCTCTCTGATGTTTTTGTTGGCTAGTCTTAGTTTGTCTGTTTCTAGCTAGAAGTTCGCATAAGTGCTACCAAGTCCTTCTCGGGAAGTTCTACCTGAAGCACAAATTATCCATTCATTTGCTTTTTATGATGATGTTAATTTTGAACACTTAGTGAAGATATTTTATTTTATTTTTAGGAAAAAAACTACAATTTTTCTTTCTTACTTACTGATCATTATGTTGGAAAATGTTTTGAGATTATCCTGTTCGTCATTGCTCACTCTGCTTACAGATCTTTGTTAATTAGTGATTTTCACCCAAATCAGTTTTTACACTGATAGCTGCAAAATGGTGTTCTGGCAGCCCCTTCTCGTCTTCTGTATTTGTGGCCTCTCCACGAAATAAGAGCTTTCCCTTCTTTTTCTGTCTTTTTTCCTCCTTTTCTCTTTCCTTCTTTCCCTCCCTCCCTGCTTGCCAGTATCTATACTGAGTCAAGGATTGGTGTTCCGGTCCATGAATTACAACCTATTAGTTTTTCCCTTTAATTTGATATTGAAATGGACTATCTGGCCACTAGGAGTTTTGAAATGTATTTGTGTGTTGAGGGATAGAGTAGCTTTTCAATTTAAAAAAATTTTACTTTCCTTGGGAATAATTTGTGGAGTTTAAATAAAGTCTGAAATGCAGTTTTTAAAAGTGTATTTTTTTAGAGACAGAGATTTTTGGTATAGGGTGCATGCACTCACCAAAGAGATAGAGACAGAAAGTGAGAAATCAGACCTCAGAGGGGAGGGCCACGCCACAATCCCTTCTTCTCCAGTCTCCTCTTGTGGTTTTGGGCACACACACACGCACCCGGCGTGAGTTTTAAGCCACAGAGCCTGGGACTCAAACCGTGGTCAACTACGTGGGAGTCTAGCAATGTAACCATTATGCCATCTGCTGGTCCCAACATTTAAAAAAAGTTTCTGTAAGTCATTTGGAAGAGGGTCATTATCCCTATGTGATTTTAAAAATTATAATTATTCTCCTATTATAACTGCTGAATCAGCCCATTCCATTATTGGAAAGTTCTATTTAAACCTTTTTTTTTTAAAAAAATTGAGTGCAGGGGCAAGCAAGTAGCATGTTGGTTAAGGCACTGGACCCCCATATGGCCGACCACGGCTTGATTCCTGAACCTGGCAACTAGCTTTCTCACTTTTCCTCTCTCTCTTTCTGCGTCTCTCTCTGGTGAGTGCACATGCCCTATAACAAATTTTAAAATAATAATATAGAAACATAGTTAATGATTGTGAATACCAGATACAGTGTGGGAAGAGGGAGGGTGAAGAAGTAGTGTCTGAGGAAGGACATTAAAGAGAAAAATAGAGAGGCAAGGCATTGATGGGACAAAGAAATGGGTTATCTATTGAGGGATAACCTTACAGTATTGTCAACTGGACCGGTGTGAAATGTACACAGGCTGGAATTTTCACTTTGCAAGCTAAGTAACGTGATTGAATGTATAAAATAAATTGAAATAATAATAAAAAGTAATAATCATAAATTAAATAAAATAAATAATTCTTTTTTAAAAATCAAGTGCCTATAAGGATAAGACAGAATGGAAAGCCCAACGATGGCGTACCTCTGCGTGGTCTAAGCAAACTGTGGGATCCCAGCTGTGTTCATGTGCCTGCAAAATTGGTTCATCTTGAGGCTTTTGATTTCAGTTTTCTCGCCGCGTTGCTCAGGCTGTCCTTGCATCTAGAATCTTCCTGATTCAGCCTCCCAAGGAGCTGGGATTATAGGCGTATGCCAACAGGCCTGGCTAGCTTTAGTTTTAAAAACAGTTTTTGAACTAGTAATTACTAAAGCTTTCTGGCCCTGGTATATAGCAGTGGATGAGAGAGAAAAGCAGCGTCAAAAGAGAGAGAGAGGCAGGCCTTCTGGGAGGAGCTGGGTGAGGGGTGTGAGTAGACGGAGAAGGAGGACGGATGGGGCTGGGGTTAAATCTGGAGGTTCTGGGGCACTTGCCCCGTGTGGATCCAGCCTTCTTTTCCTTCCTTCCTTCCTTCCTTCCTTCCTTCCTTCCTTCCTTCCTTCCTTCCTTCCTTCCTTTCCTTCCTTCCTTCCTTCCTTCCTCTCTCTCTCTCTCTCTCTCTCTCTCCTTCCTTCCTTCCTTCCTTCCTTCCTTCCTTCCTTCCTTCCTTCCTTCCTTCCTTTCTTTCTTTCTTTCTTTCTTTCTTTCTTTCTTTCTTTCTTTCTTTCTTTCTTTTTCTTTCTCTTTCTCCTTCTTTCTTTCTTTTAAAAAAAGAATGATTAATTAATTACATTTATTTTTTGTTAAATTTGACCAGAGAGACAGAGAAGATAAGTGAGAAAGCAAGTCACCAGTTCCAGGATTCAAACTGTGGTTGGCCATGTGGGAGGCCAATTCCTTAACCACCATGCCACCTGCCAGCTCACCCAGTCTGCTTTCAAAGGGTGCTCCTTCTCGGACAGGCTCCTCAACTTTTCTGTTAAATAAAGCCTGGGCTGCAAAAAGAGAATAATAAAACTACCTACTCAGGGTAGTTTTAAAGATGCAGAGGATTAATAAGTATTCATCACGTCACAACTATTTTATGTTGAAAAATATTATTCTAAGCAAAATGTGCTAGACACATAAACACACACACGATGGAATATTATTCAGCTTTAAAAAAAGAAGAAAATCGGGCCAGCCTGTGGTGCGATGGTCGAGGTAGCTAGACCCAGACCCGGCAACTCGATAACCTCCCGGGTGAGTGTGCGTGCACGCCCAGGGTCCTGAAATGGGGGAGATGGAGGAGCAGGGGTTGCAGCGCGACTGTCCACATCACGGAGGTGCTTTCTCCCTCTCTCTCTGCCTGTCTCTCTGTCTTTCTCAGGTGACTGCACTCAGCCTCTGGCACATTAAGAAAATAGGAAGGAAATCCTGACACACGCTACACGAGGAGAAGCCTGGAGGACGTCCTGCCACGCGAATAAGCCAGGTGTGAAATGACGAAGCCTGCACGGCTTTCCTTACACCAGAAGTGAGATTCACCCACACAGACAGCACTGGAGCAGAGGCAAAGCCATGACTCACTTTTGCATAGAAAAACAGAAAATGCATCACGGCTTTTCCAACAACCCAGTAGAATGGAGATTTCAAGGTCTCGAGGGAGAGGAGAGCGGGGAGTGCGCAGTGAGCATGGAGTCCCAGTTTGGGAAGAGGAAGCTGTTCTAGAGATGAAAGCAGCCATGGTTGTTCGACAGTGTGGATGTCCTTAATGCCATGGAACGGGGCACTTAAAAGGGATCACGTAGTCAGTTTTACGTTATGTGCATCTCACCATGATAGACAAAATTAGCAGCAAAGGTTACTGCGTCTTCTGTGTGCGTGTGGGTGGGGGACGGTGCACGCAGACTGGGCATTCCTGGTCTCTCTGCTGTCCAGGCAGGGGGTGGGGGGGGGGGGTCAAGTACAGAGAGAGACGCATTTGGGGTGCTTTGAAGAGACAGATCTTAGAGAGGAACTTGGTCGATGGGATGGCAGCTGAGGAAAAAGAGGGAACAAGGAGAGTTCTTTGTTTCCGGCTAGGAGGGAGGGTGTTCAAGTCACTGTTCTTGGAACAGAGAAGACTGGGTGAGGAAAGCTGGGCGAGTTTGCAAGGCTGGCTGTCACTCAAATGGAGACTTTTTTTTTTTTTTTTTTTTTTTTTTTTTTTTTTTTTTGCAATAGGGCACATGCATTTGCCAAAAGACAGAGACAGAGAGATGGCAAAACAAAAAGCAAGAAATCACCTCCCGGGGGATGGCCACGTTGCTATCCCTTCTCCTCCATTCTCCATTCTCCTCTTGGGATTTTGGGCAAGCACACACACACGCCCAGCATGAGTTTTTAGCCTCTGGATCTGGGACTTCAGCTGTGGTTGACTACGTGGGAGTCCAGCTCTGTAAGCATTTCACCATCTGCTAGGCCCTGGGATTGCTTAATAACGCAGATGAAATCCATTTTTAAGTGACCGCACTGAGTATGATACTGAGAACTCTTAAAATTTATTACTTGAATTTATTTGTTTGATGTTGTGGAGCTTCGGTTTCTTTCTGCTTCTTTGGGAGTTTAATTTCATGAACATTCAGCTCCTCCCAGGGCCGCCTACCCGTCCTCCAAGGTATTTGACAGACAGAGCGGGATTTCAGATGGAGTGAATGAACCTCACTGCAGTGTGCTTTTAATGAATAGGCCTTTCTTTGCAGTTTGAAATGTTAAACTTAATGTTTTCTTTTTGCAGAAGAAAATTAAATAATGAAATTCATTGGATATTACTCAGAGTCGATTGCTTTAGACTCTATGATTTTAAGTACGTTATCTCCTTTAATCCACACAACTAATCGCTAAAGGTAAGATTCTTACAGTCACACTTAACAAAGGATGAAATTGAACCACACAGGACTTGAACAACTTTCCCAAAGGGTCAGAATTTATAAGCTGCAAACCCAGTATACTTTTATTTATTTATTTATTTTAGTTTTTGCCATAGGGCATGTGAGCTCACTGGAGAGAGACAGAGAGGGAAAATGAGAAATCACCTCCCCCCCAATGACTGCGCTGCAGTCCCTTCTTCTTCATTCTCCTTGGGACTTTTACATGCATGTACATGTGCCATGAGTATGAGTCCCAAGCCGCCAGGTCCAGAACTTGAACCATGGTCAGCCATGTGAGAATCCAGTGCCTTAACCACTACGGTACCCACTGGCCTCCCCAGGATCTATTAAAAGAGTTTTGAGGTGACTTAATTATTCTGGATTTTTATCTAATCTGCTGATCTTTTATCATTCTATCAATCATCTATCTATCTGTTTACTGTGGTAAAGTACACGGAACACAAAATTCACCATCATGACCTTTTTTGAGTGTACAGGTGAATGGCATTTAGTGTAGCACATTGTCAGGCAACCATCACGCTCATCCGTCCCCAGACGGTTTTTGTCTTACTAAATTGAATTCAGCACCTTCCCAGCACGGGCTCTCATTCCCTACCTCCAGTCCAGAGCACAGCTGCTCCGTGTACCTCGCCTCAGTGGAATCACGTGGTATTTGTCCCCCTGTGACTGGTTTATTTCACGGCGTGTAATGGAGCATGTGTCAGAATTCTGTTCCTTTTTAGGGCTGAATGATATTCCACTGTGTGTTCATACCACGTTTTGTTTATGCACGCACCTGTCGATGGCCACCTGGGTTGTTTCCACCTTGTTGCTGTATTGAATAATGCTGTTGAGAATGTGAAGGTACAAAACTCTGAGTCCCCGCTTCATGTCTTTCCAGTATGCGCCTGGAAGTGGAATTGCTGAATCACATGGTAATTCTGTTTAGTGTCTAACCACCTTACTGTGTTCATTTGTTTATATTTATTTTAATTTTTTATATATGCGTATCCTATCTCCTTCTTTGTACCCCTGTACCTCGAACACTGCTATAAATGAGGTAAGTGCTCAGTATGTACTCTCGATAATGATGATAAATATAGCTGACGTGCGTACGGAACCACAGTCATGCGTCATTTTCATGAAATAGTATGATATTGGGGCCAGCAGATGGCATGGTAATTAAGGTGCTGGATTCACACATGGTCGATCACGGTTCAAGTCCTAGATACAACAGCTTGAAAACCACAATAAGCAAGTAGGTAAATACACAAATAAATAATATTTTAAAATAATATGATATTATTATTCAGTTTTACTGTCCCCAGAGTAACAAGCATGATACTTAATGATTGGTTTGGATTATTGCTCTGAATTCTCATATCAATTCTATGAGAGAGGGGCTGTTCCTCATTTCATCTTGCATATGGGAAAACCAAGGCACAGAGAGGTTAAGTAACTTGTCTGGAGTCACACAGCTAGTAAGTGGCAAAGTGGAAGAGACAGTATTCTAACCCACATAGTCAGACCCCACAGCCCATGAGCTTAGTTGTTATTCTGGATGCTTTTTCCATGCCGTAGTGTCTTCTAAGAAGACATGTCAAAGTAAAGACAGGTGACACAGGTTTACTACTGACTCTACTATATAAAGATATTAATGAAAGTTGACTTTGATGAGTTCATCATTAGAACAGATATAATATTTGGCATTTGAATGCTATTTTGTCCAACTCTTTTCTTCTTTTTTTTTTGGAAAGAGATTTTTCTTATAGGGTGTCTGCACTCGCCAGAGAGACAGAAAGTGAGAAATCACCTCCCAGGGGGGTGATCATCCCACAATCCCTTCCCATCTATTCTCCTCTCAGGATTTTGGGTATGCAGGCACACATGCATGGATTAAGTTTTAAGCCACCAGGTCCGTGACCTGAGCCGCGGTCGACTATGTGAGAGTCCAGCAATGTAATCATTAAACCATCTGCTGGTCCCCAACTCCTTTCTTATCTCCTTACTCAAGCTCAAGTTTCAGATCACCTTTACATATTATTAGGAAACAAACATGCATATACTGCACCATTGTGGTTGAGATAAACATTGTGTTATTTTATTTCCTGCTGGGGTATATTTCCACTAGTAATACCTAGTAGTCCTGACTTACATTTTGTTTCTCATCAGAAGTCACTTAACCATATTGTGGTATCCTAGAAAGCTTCTTATGCCTGGAAGAGAGGAGGGATTCACTCTGATGTGCTGAGAGTCCAGTTTGTTGATTCATTTTCTATTTTGAGACAATTTAGCCAAACAGGAAGGGACAAGTGCAACCAAAACCCGGACAGTTACTCAGGGAGACATCCGGGCTGACTAGAGACTGCGCTGGCTTTGCTTCTGCTTGGTCGCTGTTTCCCCAAATCAGATGCACAATTTTGAGCGTGCCATTTGCATTGCATGCTTCTGGCATTTTCCAGAGCCCAGTGCTTCCTCCTGACACGTCTGCTGCTTCCTCGAGCCATGTGACCAAATCTTCCCATCTCCTTTCTTTTCTCTCAGGGAAGAGTTAGAGGCCGGAAGTTAACGAGCAGACTGAGCATCAAGGGAAAGCAGTAGGCACTTGTAATTCTTAAACCATGGGGTCAGAAATGCCCCTGCAGCTCCTCCAGGGCAGGAGGGCAGGAGGGCAGGAGGGCAGGAGGGCAGGAGGGCAGGAGGGCAGGAGGGCAGGAGGACGAGGTTGAGAGCGAGGAAGCAAAGTGGTGTGGTCTGGAGGTCACGGCCATGGGAGCCCCTCCTGAGCCTGACAGATGGGTGCCACCATTGCACACGGCCACTGTTTGTCTTGCACCATTGACACCAAGAGACGAGCTGGCCCATCAGCTGCACAGTGTGGAACTGGCTACCTCCTCCCTCCTGCACAGACAAATATTTACCACCTCCGTGGACGGCCAGCGTATCATCAAGGAGGCAAACTGAGACGTGTGGCCGAGTCAGCCTGGGGTCAGACGCGAGGGGCAGACGGAAGCAGACGGGGAGCGGGGGCCAATCTTCGGGACTCCTTTCCTATTCAGCTGATGAAACGTGGCTGTCAGTTGACACCACCCTACCCTGCCCCCGATAATCAATCTTGAAAATAACCTTGGTCTCGGGCATACGTGTGTAGCCTCTGAGAAGTTCCCATTGTCAAAATCAAGGCTGAGGAACGAGAATAGAAGGAAAAAGATGTTTCTTTTTTTAAAAAAAGGAGGGAAGAAGGTAAACAATGTAGAGAAGAAAGGGACACGGCTCGCCTCAGCCGAGGCTGAGAGAGGATCCGCTTCCTGTCGCCGGACCTCGCTGGCCTGGTCTGAACTACAGCATGGGAAGGGCTGGGGTGCACGGAGAGACCTGGCACCAGACACCCCAAATGAGTGGGTCCCTTTTGGAAGCATGAACACACCTCTTGATAAGGGTTTCAGACCCAGATAAAGCCCAGAGCTAGAGAGAACGTGAGATCCGAAGCTGGGAATAAACAGAATAGTAATTGACGCGTGACCGCCAGTGGTTTGCTGTTTTCTCCCATAGCGATCGTGAAAGGGCGGCATTTTGATTCCCATGTGCTGAAAGAGGGTATCTGAGGCAGGAAGGGCCTGTCCTCAGGACAGCCGGACGGCAGAGCCAGGCATCCCTTCTCACTCCACTCCAAACCCTACCTACGCTTCCCACAGAAGGTCTTTGCTTTCTCTCTTTTCTTTAAAATTTACTATAGGTTTTTTTGTGTGTGTGTGCTCACCAATAAGAGAGAGAGTGAGAAAGCACCCCCCGGGGGGATGGCCACACCACGATTCCTCTTCATTCACTCTCTTCTTGGTATTTCAGGAACACACACACACATACACACACACACACACACATACACACACACATATACACACACACACAGGGGCCTGGCATGTTTTTCAAACTGCCAGGTCTGGGACTCGAATCGCACAGTTGGCCATGTGGGACCCAGCCACCTTAACTACCATGCCACCTTTTAGCCCTCAGTAAATTTTTTTTTAAAGTTTATCTCTTCTAAGAGTGAGAAGAGGCAGAGGCAGAGACAGAGACATTACCCCAAGAGAGTCCTGACAGTGCGATCCACCTCAGTCTCAGCCAGCTCTGAACCCTGGGCACACGTGTGTGTGTGTGTGTGTGTGTGTGTGTTTATGTGCGTGTATGTGTGCGCACTGAGATCTCCAGACAAGAACCTGGAACCTTTCAAAGGGGGTCGACCTCGCAGTGTCCTTTGATTGCTGTGTCACTGTCCATCCTCTAGAATCTCCACTGCTGCATAAACCGAGAAAGCCCAGAAGCAGCTCTGGAAACAAACCTGCGAACGGCCAGCACCAGGGAGCCCCGGCTGGCAGGGGGGTCGGGGGCGCCGGCTGAGAGAGCGGCCCCAGAGTGAGCCCGTCCGACTCGGGCCCTGGAGCAGAGGGGCCACAGGTCTGCTCGCATCCCACGTCCGTGGCTCTGACCTTACACGGTTGCACTGGCCATCACGGACGGAGATGGAATTGGGCTGGAGTGCTCTCCTCTCCCCAGTCTTCCTGGCTGTGCACTGACAGGTGACTTAGAAATAGAATACGGACCTCACAGATATGGAAACAAGGCCGATGGACCTGCTGGTGGCCCTTTGTTTTCCTACCTTAACGTGAGAGATGATGTATTCACCTTTCAGTCCTCTAAGGCTTCCTGATCATACCATAGTTTAAAAAATAGTGACTCTTGTGGGGCTGGAAAGGTGTCACATTTTATTTCCAATAACCTACCAGGCAGATGCATAGTGGCTAAAGGCACTGGACTCTCACATGGCCGACTGCGGTTTGAGTCCCAGACATGGTGGCTTACTTTCTCACTTTCCCTCTTCTCTCTCTGATCAAACTGGAAAAATAAACAAATAAATAAATAAATAAAGTTAAATATACTTCTTTAAAAAAAAGTGACTCTTGCTGTCTCTCTTGCTCATGAAATAAATAAATAAACAAACTTAAAAAAAATTGTGATTTGAGCCAGGAGATGGCATGATGGTTAAGGCACTGGATCCCACCTGGCCAACTCTATGGTTCGAGTCCCAGACCCAGTAGCTTGAAAAACGCTCCAAACACATATGTGTGTGTACCCAAAACCCTGAGAGGAGAAGGGAGGAGAAGGGACTGTGGTGTGGTCACTGCCCCGGGGGCTGCTTTCTCATCTTCTCTCTCTCTTTAGCAAGCACACGCACCCTATGGCAAAAATAAAAACAAACAAACAAAAAGTAGTGACTTAATTTCCCTAGGTCATCAGACCCGGCCAGCTGGAATCATGTGATGTCAACAGTCTCGGCCCTGGAGGCCCGCCCCCTTCTTCCTGTGCCAGGCCTCTGACGGAGCCCAGGGTGCACCACTGCAGAGCTGGGCCAGGGTAAGAGCCCTGTGCCCTGGGCACCAGCTGCCCTCTCCCCCGGCCTGTGGCTCACCACGACTTCTGTAACTTGCAGGTCTTTTTCCTTCTACTGCCTGCATCGTCCGCAAGGTCCCTCTGTTTTTGTGGCTTGGCCTTTTGAGAATGACTTAGAAACCACACGCGCTTGTATTTTTCTGTATTTTTCCAGAGCCCGATGGGTTGTCCAGGCCCTTGGAGAGAATAGGTAATTATTTGCTTTGTCAGAATACTGTCTGCGGGCCTAGAAACATCTACTAAAAGTCATTCCGTTTTCCCTGTCGGCCTTGATCCCTAAGGTTTTCTCTTCATCAGGTTCGTTCTGCTCCTATACGGAAGGTGACATGCCTTCCTGAAGCTCCCACCGCTATGCCCAGTTCCCTTACGCCGCCTCATCTGGAGAGGGTCACCTTCACCGCTTCTACAGCGTTGTCAGAAGCATCGTCTTATGAGGACATGCGTTGTCATTTCATTTCCAGTAACCCACCAGGCAGGCGCTACCACCATTCCCCAAGTGGGTCTCAGACCCGCGCAGTAATTTGCCCTGCCCTGCCCCTGGCAGAGTTGGGATTAGACCTCGCGGCGGCCCTGAGGACTACTTTTTCTTTGCTCCACCTTTCAACATAATTCTTCTCCACTGTAAAAAATGTTATCAAGAATCCAAATCACCTGAAATGATTGCTTCGCCTTTCATCCTGAAGAATTACTTAGAAAAACTGGTGGCCTCAAAGAGTACATTGAAGAGCCATTTTTTTTTTCTCACCCTGACACACCTTTTCGCTAGAAGAATCTGGCACCTCTGGGGAATATTTGACTAGGAACAGAATTTTTGCAGTTTGTCATCTGGCGAGGTTTTAAGGGGAAAGTGTCAACATAAATTTGGAATTTCCTGACTTCTGCAGATTTGAATTATAATCTCAACATGACTAGAAAGGAAATCTTAAAAAAAAATTTTAAGAGTGTTTTATTGTGGAAATGTCCCCAAACATTTTCATCCCATTTTCCCAGAGAAACCTGACAGCTTGGGGGAGGGGAGGAGGTGCAGAAGAACAAAACCCAACGGCCACATCCTTGAACTCTTTTGTGTGTTTAGAACAATGTCTAGTTAAAATCAAACAATATTGCCGCTAAATGCGGCTCCTGTAGTCCTTGGTCAGCGCCCTGGCCTGGTGGAAGAGCTGCAGAGGACCGCGGTTTGTGGAAGGATGAGAGTCGCTGCCTCTGAGCACGAGGGCCCTCAGAGCAGGAGCGAGATCCCTTATCTTGCCAATAACCCTGTCATCAGCTCCTTGCAGCTGGGCCCTGGCACCCCACGGGCGCCCAGCCCGAATACCGCCCCTGCGCCCGCCCGAGTGGGAAACAAAAGCCCGGCGAGCGCTCGGGGCGGGGCGGGCTCTGGAGGAGAAGTCACGAAGTCTGGCTTTCTGGCCAGATTTCCTCTGGAAGGTGAGGTGTGGCCGGCACTGTGTGTGGACCGCCCGGGAGGGGCCGCACACCCTGCCTTCAGACGGCAGGACCTCAGCCTGGCCCGCGGCCAGCGAGCCAGACGCCAGGCCCGGGGCTCTCAGCAGTGGGAGCGGTCGCTGCGCCGGGGATACAATGGTATTATCTCGAGCCAACCGCGGCTGCAGAAACGCGCCGCGCTTCCTGTCCTTGCCTCGCAGCACAAACTGTCCGCTTCCAACTGCTTTCGGGCACACTCACCGCACTCGGCCGCCGGGCTTGGACAAATGTCTAGCGCCACTTCTTCCTTGGGAATTGCAGACGCTGCAATGCCGTAATCCATTGTATTTTTATCCTCCATGCAAGGGCCGGATCGTGAGTCACTTGGGGAAAGGGCTGAAGTCCCCACACTGTTTATGTAATGCAGGCAGATGCCTGGACCTCCTCGTAGTGCGGGCAGGCAGAAAGGTCTTCGCCGTCGCAGTAATTTACTCCTGCGACCGTGTTTTATGAGTTTCCCACACTGCAATCCTAGGGCACTTTTGGTACAGGGAGAACAGGAGGCTGCAGGAGAAGAGGAGAATCCGGGCGAATGCGCTGGAGAAACTGCTTTCAGTCTACGGCAACTACTTTTCAGTGTGTATTTGGTTGACTTTGGTTTAAACTGTTGCGATACTTTCAAACACAGCCATTGGACTAAATTAAAACTTTTTAAAAGCCATTAAGCTTTGGTACTACCAATGTGTTGTGAAGGATAAGAGACTCAGAAGTTTCTTAATTTTGTTATTGTTGATGATGTTTAGTGTTCTTGGCTTTGGAATACAAAGCTTCACAGAGTTCTTTGAAAAATGGAATTAAAGTATGAGTTTATTTTGGTGCTAAAAACATTGGAGATCCACACATAGCTTTTTCACACTACGCGTTTGCATAAACTTTTGAGAGGTCCCTCTATTTCAACTAGGTTATTAAGCATCTGCCCTAGTCTTTCAAACTCTGTGCTGATGCCAGAAAGTTAAAACTTTTAGCAACCTGCTCCCAGAAATCAGGGAATTAATCTAACAGTTACCAGAAATGCTCTTAAACCTTCTGCTTCCGGGTCAGGACATTTTTTTGGCAGGCTGCTGTGGACAAGGGCGTGGAGTTTGCTGAGTGTGGGCTGTGCTGCCGGAGGAGAGCTAGAACAGGCTGGGCCAGGGAGTCGGGGCTGGATCCCCGTGCTTCATGGGAAGGCTGCTAGCAGTGCAATCCAGCTCTCGGCAGAACTGACAGATGCCAGGTTGCTCCGAATCATGTGGCTTAAGGAGAGTAGGACCTGGAAGTGTAGAGTTTGCTTAAATTTTGAAATTCTCAAGCATACAGGGAAAACAGTGGAGACTACAACAAATGTTCATGTACTATTCAGCCAACATTAAACCTGAATACTGTGTGATGTTTTCTTCTCTTCTGCTGGAGGGTGCACACACTCACAGAGAGAAAAAGTACCCCCTAGTGGGGCATGGTCATGCCACAGTCCCTTCTCCATTTCTCCATCCTGTTGGGATTTCAGGCACGTGTGTAGCCAGGGCCATGTGGGGCCCAGCTCCCTTATCCACCAGGGCCTTGGTACTGTCTTTTTTTTTTTTTTTTTTCATAGCGTGCCTGCATTTGCTAGAAGGAGACTGTGAGAGGAAAAGTGAGAAATCACCCCTCAGGGAGCACTGGCCGTGATGTGACCCTTCTCCATTCTCTAAGGACCCTGGTGTGCGTGCCCCCCCCCCCCACACACACGTGCACAGCGTGATTTTTAAGTCACCAGGTCTGGGACTCCAGCTGTGTCCGGCCATGTTGGAGTCCAGCTCCTTAGCCACCAGCTGGACCCTGTAATATCTTCTTTGAAAGAAACAGTTGAAGCCCATGGCTCCTCTCCCCAGCCTTCTCTCACTGGCTCCCTGCACACAGGAATCACTGTCTGCAGTGTGGAGTTGCCCTTTTCCCTGCCCGCAGGACAGATGTTCAAGCTCTGAGCACCGTGCAGAGGCCAATGTGACAGTCCAGGTTGTTCAGCCCTTCTAATACCTCCATCGCGTGCATGTTTCAAAGTACGTATTTTATATGTGATATGTAATATTGTTCTGCAATTTTCAAATTTTGAATATAAATCATACATATGTACATACCTTTCTTGATATGTTGTAGTGAGATGCAGATCACATGCCAATCAATGTCTTTATTTAAAGCATACAATGTGATGGTTTTAATCTATTCATAGAGTTGCACAACCAACACCACAATCAATTTCAGAGCATTTTCATGGCATGGTGGCTAAGGCGCTGGACCCACATGGTTGACCATGCTTTGAGCCCTGCCTCGCAGCTTGAGAATAAGGCTGAGTCCACGAGCATGCATGCCTTCAATCCTGAGAGGAGAACGGAGAAGGACTTGGGACATGGCCATTCCCCCAGGGGGCCATTTCTCATTTTCTCCTTCGCTCTTTCTGTATCTCTCTGGGAAGTGCATACACTCTATGGCAAAAACAAACGACATTTTTGCTAGAGGGAGCATGAGCTTGCCAGAGAGAGGAGAGGGAAAGTGGGAAGGTACTCTCCATGGGGGACAGTCACCACAGCCTCTCCTCCATTTCTCCTCTCAGGATTCTGGGCATGGACATGCACATGCGTGCCCAACATGTTTTTCAAGGCACCAG
Organism: Tupaia tana; assembly: GCA_026018925.1. Classification (NCBI taxonomy): domain Eukaryota; kingdom Metazoa; phylum Chordata; class Mammalia; order Scandentia; family Tupaiidae; genus Tupaia; species Tupaia tana. The sequence continues at coordinate 8,436,837 of JAKSZU010000008.1, forward strand.
GTCCAGGACTTGAACCTCACAGTCAGCCATATGGGATCCATCCACCTTAACCACCATGCCACTGACTGGCTTGAAGTATAAGAATTCTTTGTAAATTAGAAATATATGTCTCTTATCAGATGTATAATTTACAAATACTTCCATTCCATTTTTGATGGTCTCCTCTGCTGTACATAACCCTCTGAAATTTCTAAAGTTAATACATTTTAGAATTATCCACATAGAAATGGGACATTTAACCTCTGTGTAGTGTGTGCTACTATGAGCATTGGTGGTTGGTATGATCCATTCTCCTGTCAGTGGAAATTCAAGCTGCTGCCAGTATTTGGTTATGACCAAAAACACCACTGTAAATATTCTCGCCCCCCTCTCTTGGTGCACATCCCTCCTACTCCTCCAGGGAACATTTGAAGTGTCTGTCAGGTAAATGCTTAAAATGAGCTACCTGGACCTTGGAGAATGCGTACCTTTAGGTTTATTAGATAAGGTCAAACCATTTTTCCTTTCTTTTCCTTTTTGTTTTTTTCAAATCGAGAGTGTATTAAAGATCTCAGTGTGGGAACACCCGAAAGTACCGTAGGAGAGCCGAAGCCCATGCGCCGCAGCCTCACCGCGGTGGGCCACAACTAGCAGCAAAGGCGAGGGACCAGCGACCAGAGGCCCTGGCTGGCCTTAGCTTGGACGAGAAGCGGCCAGAGTTCGCACAGGCTTCCACGAGCGGAAGGTGGAGCGGAAGGCCGCCATTGGAGACATTAAGCAGGGACTGAAGGCGGAGCGGAAGCTCGGGGAAGAATGTCACCAGGGATACTGGAAGATGTCGGCTGAGAGAGGAGGCGCTGGAGGAGGCGGAAGAGCTGGACCGGCTGGTGCGGTACAGCCACCCAGCCACGGTCACCGTGACCACCATCAGTGACCTGGACCTCTCAGGAGCCAGGCTGCTCGGACTGCCCCGCCTGACCAAGGGGCTGGGAACGTCCGAGGAGGAAGCAGCATCCATGGAGAAACCAACCAGACCCTTACCAGAAGTCCAGAGGCCCGCCACCCTCCCAGTGCATCCCCGCCCTCACAGCATCCCTGCCTGCCCGCAGCTGCGGCCAAGAGGAAACCTCCCTGGGCGGCCCAGGACTCCACCCGGAAGGCCCCAAGTGCCACCTGAACCAGCACGACCCAGCACCGCCGACTGACCACCAGAGCCCAGCACTGTGGAGACTGAGACCACAGGCCAGGCCGTGCCCCGGCGTGGGCTGCAGGGACCTGCCCTGCCTCCCGAGGCTGTCCCTGTAACCCCGCCCACACCGAGGTGAAGAACGGGCCCAGGCGGGGAGCCAGCAGCGTCATGGCCTGGGGCCTCCTCGCTTAAGGACTGCCCAGAGGTCAGAGCCCAGGAGGAGGGTCTCATCAGATCGGTGAAACCTCAGACTGTGTGCTCCTGGTGAAAAAAAAAATCTTAGCTTGGAACATCTGAAAATATTCGATGGTGTTTGACATTCAAATTGTAGCTGTTCAGATGGATATGAAATCAAAACTCAGTAATATTTCTTTTTTTAAAAGAATTATTTATTTATTTTTATTTATTATTATTTCTCAATTTGCTACAGGGCACATGCACTCACCAGAGAGAGACAGAGAGAGGGGGAGAGAGAGAGAGAGGGAGAAAGCGAGAAAACAAGCCGCCAATTCTGGGACTCAAACTGCGAGGGCAATGCGGGAGTTCAGCACCTTAACCCGGCGCCACCTGCTGAGCCCTCAGTAATACTTCTACCTTGTGGCCTTGCTGACTGTCAAGCTATGGCAGTCTGTGAAGGCCAGATAAGCTCCTGGGCTCTTTTGTTATTGGTAATGCAGCGTCAAAAACTCGTGGCCGTAATAGGCTCTTGTGTATTGATAGCTTTGGAGATCTTCACGTGAACAGAATAGGAAGGACTTGGTAGAATATGGGCATGACTCCTTGGTACAGTCTTCATTTGCTGTGTTACAACATTGATGATTCAGACCAAACTTATTATGGAACATGGTTTAAATCTGCAATATAAATTTTTGCCATCGATTAGCATCAAGTTCTAGAATTTATTATTACAAGTCGTTTGCAAATTCTATAGTCACTGAAGTTCTGTAGAAACAGGATGTATTTCCTTTTGATATTTTAAAAAGAATTATTTATTTAATTCTATTGATTCTTCTTCAATTTGACCAGAGAAAGACAGAGAGAGAGAGAGAGAGAGAAGGCAAGCCGCCATGTCTGGAACTCGAACCATGGTTGACCATGTGGGAATCCAGCACCTTAACCATCAGACCACCTGCTAGCCCCCATCCCCCATTTTGATTCTAGCTCCCCAGTCTTCACTTACCTTGTTGAAAATAATGCCAATGGGGAACCAGCAGTTAGCATAATGGCTATGTTGCTGGACTCCCACGTAGTCGACCGCGGTTCGCGTCTCGGACCCGGTGGCTTACAACTCACACCGGGCGCGTGTGCGTGCGTGCCCAGGATCCCGAGAGGAGAATGGAGGAGAAGGGATTGCGGCGTGACCATCCCCCCTGGGGGGTGATTTCTCGCTTTCTGTCTCTATGTCTCTCTCTGTCTGGCGAGCGCACGCGCCCTATAGCGAAAAACCTCTCCAAAAAATAAATAAATAAATAAATAATGCCAATGAATTCAGCATTTTCTCATATAGTTCTACTCAGTTTTTAGTCTTTTAAAAGTGTTTTCCATACTATATTAATAATGCATATGTAACTTCATAAAGCTTTCAAAACTAACTCCACTTTCAAGGCAAAAATTAATTAACCCCACTATGGTGTTTCTGTTTGACATTTACAGTAGAATAAAATTTACCAGATATTTTACCTCTGTTCTAGATAGCTCATTAAAGTTATACTTTAATCAATATATTATAACATTTAGGTAAGAAAGCAACTTTTAGTGACAAATAAAGATTTTTTTTCCTGCCTAGGGTTTGATTCAAAAGGAGACTAAAAAAGGTTTTAATTTGAAGTTTTAGATCTGTAAACTTTGAATAGACAATGTTTTTGTAAGTAAACGTATTGTATGGATGTCTACCTATTGTTTGAATTTACTTAAGTAGAACCAACAGTTAAAGTAAGCAGACAAAGATCTAATGATAAAGTGAAGAACATTTTAATGGAGAAAGCTTTAAAAATATTGCATTCTTGATAAGGTTTGAATGTCCCTCCTAAAATTTGTGAAGTTTAGGTACCAGCAGTTAGCATAATGGCTATGTCGCTGAACTCCCATGGAGTCAACCGCAGTTCAAGTCCCGGACCCGGTGGCTCAGACGCATGCCAGGCACATGTGCGTGCATGCCCAAGATCCTGAGGGGAGAATGGAGGAGAAGGGATTGTGGTATGGCCATCCCCCCTGGGGGGTGATTTCTCACTTTCTATCTCTCTGTCTCTCTCTGTCTTTCTGGCAAGTGCATGCACCCTATAGCAAAACCCTCTCAAAAAAAAAAAAAAAAAAAAAAAAAAACTTGCGAGGTTTAATTGCTGTTGTGTTGGTATTAAGAGGCAGAACATTTAAGAGGTGAGTAGGTCATGAGGGCTCTATTCTCATGACTGGCTTCATGCTTTTATCATGGACGTGGATTAGCCATGGTGGAATTCAGCTCCCTTTCTTTCTGTGTGCTTATCTGCCTTCAGCAGTGTCAGGCCTTCAGCCTTGTTATAATGCCATGTTATAAAGCCACTCACCAGATTCCTTCTCTCACCTTGCACTTCCCAGCCTCCAGAACCGTGATCAAACATACTTCTTTTTATAAATTACCCCATTTCTGGATTATAGCAGCAGAAAATAGACTAAAGCAATTCCTTAATTACATGAAGTGCTCTCTTAGGCATATTATAACACATGGGTTCTCTTACATGTTTATTGTGGCACTGTGTTCAGTTTTTCATAGGTATTCATTATATCAGTTACTTCTCACCCAAAACCTGGGAAGTAGACACTCCTTTGCTTTTCCAGCTTTAGCTATTTGCCAGAATCTTCCACAGATGTAGATGGTGATATTAGACTCTGAAAATAAACGAAGTGTCTTTGTATATTGCTCTCCAGTAAATTTTCAAAAGCCAAGAAAGTTCAAGAGTTTAATGAAATGTAGTTGGTGTTTTTAGCTATCATGGAGCATTCTCCTTCAGAGTAAAAGGTAAAGTCAGGAAATCCTGAGATGTTCTGTCTAAATTCTACTTCATTGAAGTGGCGAAAGATTAAAGTTCAGCCCCAAGTTAGTTTTTATTGAAAATTGGGCAGACTCCAGTTCATATCAGATTTTCTTGGCACCAATTCTTCCTCATCTCTCTGGGCAGAGCGAGGGGCTGTCTGTGTAGCTGGAGGAAACTCGCCCACAGAAGTGTCTGAGATGGGGAGAGGTCGGAGTGGAGAGGAGAGGTCTTGACCCCACTTCCTAAGCTGGTGATCACCAGTGGTTCCCTAGGCTTTGAGTCACCAAGAATAAAATGCCCCACATGGGAGGCACCGCAGGGGTTCAGCTCCTGCGGGTGGAACCTGCCTCTGAGTAGTCCTGACACTAGGAGAGGGACCCGGGTTACATCTTTTTTGCACCTTGACATGTCCACACATCAGCTCTTTCCTTGTCTGTAAGTGGGGATAGTCACAGTACTATCCCACAGGGGAACTGAGAAAATGCAATGCGGTCAAACATGCAAAGTGCAAGAGTCGGGCCCAGGAAGTAGCTGTGTGATACATGTTAGATAAGATTATTATTGTATTATTAGTAATATATTCAAGAAAGTCAGGGAAAAATAAATTAATCCCTGATGTAGCCCAAAAGTCTTTTGGATAAACATTTAATTTTTACTTAAAAAAAATTTTTTTTTAGGCTTTTGCCATTGGGCATGTGCGCTTGCAGAGAGACAGAGAAAAGGAAGGTGAGAAATTATCCCCCAGGGAAGATGGCCATGCTGTAATCCCTTCTCCTCCATTCTCCGCTTGGGATATTGGGCATGCACATACACGGCCTAGCATGATTTCCAAGCTGCCAGGTTCGAGGTTTAAACCAGGGTTGGCCATGTGGGAGTCCAGAGTCTTAACTATCATGCCACCTGCTGGGCCCAAACATTATAATTTTTAGAGGTCATGTAGTTGCATTAATTAGGTGTAGAATCGATGTAGGTCTTCTCAAAGCATAGTCAAATTGAACTCTAAAAAAAGGAGAGGGATAACATTACATGTCGTGTAAAACTTCAGCTCTAGTATATGGTCTTATAGGTCTGAATAGTTTTATAGTTTGATGTAGTTTTAAGGCATATGTATGGCCACAGAAACAGCTTTTAGATTCCTTTTAATAAGAACTATGTTTAAAATACAAACCCACAAAGCTATTATTTTACCAATTATATCTTTTTTTAAAATTTTATTTTAGAGAGAGATTTTTGCTATAGGGCATGTGAGCTCACCGGAGAGACAGAGAGGCAGAAAGCGAGAAATCACCCCTTCGGGAGGAGGGGGGGAGGCCGCCATGCCACAATCTCTTCTCCTCCATTCTCCTCTCAGGATTTTGGGCATGCACACACATGTGCCCAGCATGAGTTTTAAGCTGCCAGGCACCCGGCGTGAGTTTTAGGCTGCAGGTCTGGGACTTGAACTGCGGTTGACTACATGGGAATCCAGTAATGTAACCATTACACCCTCTGCTGGTTCCATCAATTATATCTTAAACTTACTTAAATTCTAAATCTTTAACGTACTGGCTGTTTCTGTACTTAAACACTGAAGAAACAGCCAAGACCACACTGAAGTAAATAGAGTTTTAAACGGCTGATAATTCTTTTTCTTATTTTTCAATCATCTCAGAGAATTAGGAACACACACACAATCTTCAACATTAAAATGTGTTCAAATAGTGTCAATTTATTTCATAATTTTACCAAATCTAAGTTTTATCGAAACAGAAAATTATCTAAAATTAGTGCAAATATTGCAGGACTGTGAACCTTCCCCCAAATTCACCTGGTTCAAGAGCAAGTAGTTTTTCTTTTCAAATAGAATTGGCTCCTGAGTGTTTTCTTAAATAAATTAGGATGATAAATCATCAGTAATCTCTTAAATAAATATCTTCTAACATTTTCCCTTGATTTTCATGCTCAAAGTGAGTAATTTATTTCAGGATACTTTCTGCTGCCAGGGAAGTTTAAAAAAATCATTAGCTGAGGAAGGTTTCCTGACAACCACAGACCCTGGAAGCTTGGCCTAGACATCACTCCATGGTCTTACCCCAGGGTTCCTCGAGGAGAGGAGAGGAAGTGGGCGAGGAGAGTCTCCTCTCCGCAGGGCCTGCCTGCAGCTCAGATCTTCGTGGGGAGGGAAACCTAAATAGAAGCGCAACTAGCCACGGACACATACCAGGAAATGGCAGTGAGGGAGAGTCACCGAGCTTGTCAAATCGTGGTTTGATTTTGAAGGTGAGATGAAAAAGCAGGAAGTAAGTCCTTCATGGAATAGACCAATGGAAAAACACTGCTTCAAAAGTTTCCAGAGAGTGATGATGAAAACTAGGATTTGGTTAGATTGAATAAAACAAAAACAAAACCAAACAGCTCTCTGGGTAGCGGTTGGCATGGTTGTTAAGTCGGCTGGATCCCACATGGCCGACTGCAGTTAGAGTTCCGGACCCGGTTGCTGGGGGGGTGTGTGTGTGCATGTGCGCAAAATCCCGAGAGGAGAATGGAGGAGAAGGGATTGTAGCGTGGCCACCTCGTTTGTGGCGTGATAGTTCACTTTCCCTTTCTCTGTCTCTCTCCACCCAGGTCATATGCCCTATGGCAAAAACCAAAGGAAAAGAGAGAAATTAATATTTGAGTAAAATAATTAAATCTCTATTTGGAGCCTAATAAATCACAAAATATTTCAAAAGTTTAATTAGAATTATGCTTCTTGGGACCAGCAGGTGGTGTGGTAGTTAAGGCGCTGGACACTTCCACATGGCTGATGACGGTTCGGGTCTTGGACCTGGTGGCTTGCTTTCTCCCTTTCCTTCTCTCTCTCTGTGTCTCTCTCGTCAAATTAAAATAAATAAATAAATGAATAAATAAAATTAAATAATTCATTTTTAAAAGAATTATGCTTTTTTTCCTGATTTGTATGGTTATGCTCTAAAAAAAAAACAAAACAATAAATCTAAGCTGTTTTTATACCACAAACACTGTTTGAGAGTATGCTGTAAAGCCACAGGAACGAAATTCATTTTATTAGTGCTCAGGAAACTACAGTCAGCCAGTGGGACTGTGCCGGGAGTTGGAGGGCATGCTTTTCCCTGCACCCACCATTTACTTTGCAGATAACGGGATTAGCAGGCATAACTCTTATTCCCCCCTCCCCAAATCCAGGAGAAATGAAAAGTGACACAGAATTCCCAAACATGTGGAAAGGGAATGTTTTTTTTTTTTTTTAAAGAATTATTTATTTATTTTTATTCATTCATCCATTTTATTTTAATTTGACCAGAGAGATACATAGAGAGTGAGAGAAAGAGGGAAAGTGAGAAAGCAAGCCACCAGATCCAGGACTCGAACCGTGGTCAGCCATGTGGGAATGCCCAGCGCCTTAACCACCACGCCACCTGCTGGTCCCGAAAGAGGAGTGTTTTATTGAGCAGTTACTAGTGCGCGTGTAGCGCTCACTCCTTTACACCTGCCACTCTTTGTCACCCTGACAAAGACAGTGAGTGACTTTCCAGCTGGAAGGAAGGCCATAGTCTGAAGGCTGATTAACAGACACCAACGCAAGAAAACTTGGCAGTAAAGGCATCTTCAGATGATGTCCTGAGACCAGTTTTCTTTGTCTCTGATTATTAATAGGACCTTGAGGCTTAATCCCTAAGACCTGCATCTAATCTGCCCAGCTCAGGCTAGTGACTGGCTCTTTAGATGACCTCGGTGAACTCATTTTCCAACCGTGAGTGTGCTTCCTTGCTGTGAAAATGCAGCTAAAAATATATACTGTCTTCACGGGTTTTGGTAAGCTCCAGCTGAGTAATCTTTACTAAGAAATTGCAGCTTTCTAAGTAAACAGGGGAAAAAATACAGATTTCATCATATAGGAAATCTTTTGGGGAGTTGTCTGACTCCAAAGTGATATAAAATAAAAGAAAAGACTTTTTTTCAAGTCCTCTGTTCACCCAAGAGACAGACAGGCGCGCCCCGGTGTTCTCTGGTGCAGGCCCAGAGCAGCACGGTCTCCAGCAGGCAGCTAAGCACCCGAGCTGGATACCCCAGCCAGGCTGTGCCCAGCAGAGAGCAGCCTCATTCGTCCACGCTGCGCCTCCCACGAAGCTGGTGGATGGCCAGAGCCTCCTCTCCTTACACTCCAGGCTCACTCTGCGGGGGCCGAGCCCATGCATCTCTCCGTGACCTAGCTATCAGGTTGTCGGGAAAGTCATGACATAGTTTCCTGTTTTCTATGTAAAAACGCTCCACTTTTCCAACAAGCCAATAGTTTAACTTCCTTCCTTCCTTTCCTTTCCTCCTCCTTTCTTTTTCCTCTCTCTCTCTTCTTTTCTTCCATGAGAGAGATAGAGACAGAGAGATACAGTGAGGCAGACCCCTCAGCAGGCTCCTTCATGCCTCCATCTACCCCCCATGGGCAAGTGCACACCTGGCGTGCTCAGAGAGGTCTTCAGACACGAGTTAGAACCTTCCGCGGGGGTCGGCCCCAGGGAGCATTGCTTTACCTCTGCGTCACTGTCCAGCCCCCGGACCAATCCCGTTTGTAAGTGGTGTGTTTTCTGATATTTTCCTTTAATTTTACTGATTTCTTCCACGAGTGAGAGGCCCAGTTACAGTCCCCTGGCAGGGTTCTGATGCCAGACCCACTCCCCGCTTCAGCTGGCCTGGCCGAGGCACACATAGGCCCAGTGTGCACAGGGACGTCTCTGGGTGGGGACTGGGGACCTTCTCACGCGTGTCTACCTTGCAGTGCTGTGTTTCACTCTTGCCGCCACTCTCTGGGCCCAGGTGTTCTGATTTTAAATAAACACCCAAACAAATTAAATTTTCCCTGGGGCCAGCCGTTAGCAGGGTGGTTAAGGCTCTGGACTCCCACACTACCAAGCACTGTTCAAGTCCCAGACCTGGCAACCTGCTTTCTCACTTTCCCTTTCTCGCTCTCTCTTCCCCTCTGTCTTGTTTGGTCAAAAATAATAATAATAAATACAATTAAATAAATAATTAAAATTTATTCATCTTTAAAATTAAAAAAATCACCCCACTTGCATAAAAAAAACAATTTTATTAGTGTGAGTGACAGCTCTCATAGCTAAGAAGCTCAGAAAGGTAAAAATAATAATAATAATTTAAAAATGAAAAAATCATGGGTTTCACAGGCAGGAGGTGAATCCTGAGTCCGCTATAACTCCCTTACGGCACCTGAGCTTCCATTTCTTCGTCCCGTGGGGAGGGCGGTATTAACCGTGGAGGGCTGCTGTAAGAATCAGAGCTCTTTATTTATTTATTCATGATCGAGTGCACGTTGAGGGTACGTGTCTTACCTGGTAAAGTGCTATCAGTGGGGCCATACCCTGCCCTCTGAAGCTGCACTGCAGTGGGAGCTCCCCCAGAGCCAGGGTCTGGGACTGGGTATAACTGGTAACCAGGGTGCTGCCCTGGGTTTCCATGGTGAGAAGGCTGTGAGGCAACCCCCCATCACTCGGCTCGCTTCCACAACAAAGCGGCCATCCTGTGTTCCCTCAGCCTCTCGGCAGCGGCCCATCAGGTAAGCAGAGCTAGTCCACCGTCAGCCTTCTTCCCCCCATTCTCTGTCTTCCTGTGCTTCATTTGTGGGGACTTGGGGAGTGCCAGGTATCGCTCCCATGCTGGTGTGCCCAGAGACGCAGTGGGCACTTGTGCTGGGTCTAGACGAGCTCTACATTTATCCTCTGAACACAGGGCGGACGCACACTTCGAGGGGTCACTTGGGCTCATCTTGCTTCCATGTTTCCCCGGTTCCCACGTGCAGAGTTCTGCTAGGCCCTGGAAACACCATGATAGGTCAGATACAGCCTCACCCCCAGGGGCCTGCTGACGGCAGGGGAAACAGACCCTTACACTAGAAATTTCCCTTCCCATTCTAAGTACTATGGGGGTCGTAGGGAATGATTCTAGGAAACAGAGGCCTGAGGACAAAGAGAGATGCGTGAAGCAGGGCTTGGGGTGGTGGGGCAGACGGGAAGCGTGTTCCAGACAGGGAGGACAGAAGCAAAGGAGTGGAGGGGACAGTGTGCCGCTTTTGGGGGTTATACAACAGCCAGTTCGGTATGAGGGAGAGAATGTTGACGTGCTGGGGAGAGGCAGCTAAGGTGGGAATAACCGGGTAAGCGAGGAGGCTGACCTTGTGTGTCACACCGAGGAGCTCACAGCCCCTGGGGCAGGGGCAGGGGTTGGTGTGTAGAGAGCTCCATCTGGGAGGTGAGGCTGGGGCCGGCCTTGTCTGAGGGAGGGCAGACAAGACTGGTGGAGTGACTGGTGCGGGGTGAGATGAGAAAGAATAGTTGAGGACAGGACCGAGGTCCCCTCCAGGTAGACAGGATGCCATTTACTGGAGGAGCTGGAAGGGCGACCTCGATGCCCAACCCCAGCTCCAGCTCTTGCCAGCCTCATCGTCCAGAGAAAATGACTTAACTATCTGTATATCAGATTCTTCATCCAAATACGAGCATAATAATGAAAGAGCATCACAGAGCACAGCTTCAGTGTGGGAATTAAGTACAATAGCATGGGGTCCGGTGGTGGTGCCATGGTGATGCAACTAGACCTGCCTGGGAGGTGAACCCAGTACCTTCCGGATGTAGCAGAGCACACCAGCAGTCTGGAGTTGGCTGGGAGTGATTGCAGCATGAAGGGCCCGTTGGATGTGCCTAGCTCTCCTGTCTTTCTCTCTCTCATGGAAGTAATCAATGAGTAAACTTAGAAATGAAATAAAATAAAACGTACACCGGGACTAGCAGATGGCATAATTGTTGCATTGCTGGACTCCTACATAGCTGACCGTGGTTCAAGTCCCGGTCCTGGAGGCTTGAAACTCACGCCAGGCGCATGTGTGTGCGTGCCCAAGATCTCAGGAGGAGAATGGAGGAGAAGGGATTGCTGCGTGGCCATTCCCCATGAGGGGTGATTTCTCGCTTTCTGTCTCTCTGGCAAATGTACACACTCTATAGCAAAAATCTCTCTCTAAAAATAAATAAATAAATAAAAGCACACCAGCATGGGACCAAAGCCTGACATTTCCCAAGTCCCCCAAATGAAGACAGTGAACCCAGGGAGAAGGAAGGCTGACAGCGGGCTGCTTTCCCAGCAGAAAGCTGCCTAGCGGCGGCAGGAGCACAGCATGGCCCCTCCGTCGGCGGAAGGTGAACAGAGCGACAGAGGGCTGCCTCATAGGCTTCTAGCCGCGGAAACCCAGAGCAGCCCTCCTCTGAACAGACTCCCTATAAAATCTGGGCCATGGGGGCTGTGGACCCTCATCTATTTCAGGGCCGGGGCAAGAGGATGTAAATGAAAACATGAATGCCTCCACCCACCCGCCTTGTCCAGTCTACGTCAGAGATGGGGCAGGCTCCCAGGGAGATCGTAAAACGGGTGCACCTTGACTCTCCACAACCTCCTCTGGACACTCCCCACTGTCGGTGAAAGGCTTTGGAACCTCACTCTTCCTCTTCAGCCTCATTTTTGCCTTTATTCTGGACACGTCTGACCCTGATCTCTGAGCTCCTGGACCCAACGGCCTGGTCTCTGCTTGGCCCTGGCTCACGGCGCAGGGTGTGAGACCTGAACTTTGCTATCCCTTGGAACTCTCTACCTGAACGTCGCGGATGCATGCAGCCCCCTGGCTGACCGCAAACCGCGTCGCCGCAGCTTTTTGCTCAAGAAATCCTACCAGAGCCATCCTCGGCCGCTGGGTGACGCGCAGTTCTCCCCGACTGCTCGGCCGTGGCTTTCCATCAAACTCCTGTGCTGAGATTTGGACGCGAAGGTTTCAGAGGAAGCAATGCTTCAATGATATCGAAAGGGAAGGCCTTTGGGAAGGATTACATTGCCGGGGGCACTGGGTCCTGGTGGGTTTGTGAGGAGAGGAGGGGACACAGCCTGAGGGACACAGGGATGCATGAGTCTGTTCTCTGTGATGGGACGCCCTACCCGGCCGAGACCCCCAGCAGCCTCTGGACCGTGAGATGAATAAATCATATTTTCATAAATCATGCAATTTCTGGTATTTATGGGTGTTAGCAATAGAATGAACCAGAACACCCGATCTAGGACCATTCATGGCTCCTGCCCTATTAACTTCCCCAATGTTCACGTGGGAGTCTGTGGCCCATCTTTTTTTTTTTTTTTTTTTTTTTTTTTTGCTATAGGCCGTGTGCGCTCGCCAGAAAGACAGAGAGAGACAGAGAGACAGAAAGCGAGAAATCACCCCCCGGGGGGATGGCCACGCCTCAATCCCTTCTCCTCCATTCTCCTCTCGGGATCTTGGGCACGCACACACACGCACCCGGCATAAATTTAAGCCACCAGGTCCGGGACTCAAACCGCAGTCGACTACATGGGAGTCCAGCGACATAGCCATTATGCCAACTGCTGGTCCCTGTGGCCCGTTCTGTCAACCACTTTTTTGCGAACTTGAGTCCAAGCCCTTATGCCCTTTTCGTTGCACATGCCTGGGAAACTGAAGTCTGCCTGCCTCCCCTCTCCTCACTACCTGGTCTTGTGCCTGGTAGCTGAGGAATGCCCAGCCAGCCAGCCCTGGATCCATCAAGCTTCTTTACCAACCGCACCGGGCACTTCTCGGGTTCCCCTACTCTCCCAGCCTCTGGAAAAACTTTTCGAACATTTTCTGTCTCCTTCAACCTCAGATGTGTCACCTCTCCCTCACTGGCTTTGCTTCCCATGTCACAAAATCCAGAAAGAGCAGACAAGAAGTCCCTCAACTTTGTACCACCAGATCTATTAATACATAACAACCTGCATCCGCCCTAGTTTTCCTCTCCTCTCGAACAATGGAGTGGCTGTTCCTGCTCTACAGAAAGACTGTGCTGGGGGCTGGCTGTGTGGTGGTTAAGGTGGCTGGATTCCACATGACTGACTTCCTGGTTCAAATTCTGGACCTGGTGCCTTAAAAAACCCTCTGGGCATGCATGTGTGTGCATGCCCAAAATCCTAAGAGGAGAATGGAGGAGAAGGGGCTGTGGTGTGGCCATCCCCCTCGGGGGTGCTCTCTCACTTTCTCCTCCCCATCCCTAATGAGTGCATGTTCCCTATAGAAAAAAAAGGGACTGATCTCCCATCATGCTCTGGATCTGAAGATACCGAGAAGTGGTCTTGTGGTTCCAGTAATACAAAAGTCACCGGTGACTTTCATAAAAGCCATATTGAAGTGAGCTAGGAAGGAACTAGGAGATGGGAGAAAAAAACCCCACACAGACAACTCATCTGAGAAATTTGATGACGAAGAAGGCAGTTGTTTGCTGTTCTGTCCAAGACCATAAACTACGTACTGCTTTCACCTTCCTCTTCTTCCTCTCTACCTTTCTCTTCAGCCCTTAAGTGTACGAAGGTCTCTGTCATCTCAACAGCGATAGCAATCGCTAGGTAACAAGCAGAAAAAATTCTCCGCCGTACATCCCATATCCCTCAGGGCTGCTGCCCTGTGTATTTAAATGTGTCAAGAGTGCTGTTGTTGCTTTTTGCATCACCTAGCCCCTTTACACCTAATTTAAACATGATTTTATTAAAGTCATACGTGACTTCCAGGTTAGGAGAACCAGCCTCCTACGGTGCTTTCTCTCAGGAAGTCCTCTGTGATGGCGTCTTGAGGTTTAGGAGCATGACATCCACAGGAGGTGACATAGTCAGTCCAGCACCCACGACTGCACACCGTGGGAGGCACTGGTCAAGGTAGAGAGTCCACAGTAGCCTAAGACACGGCTCTGATCTGGCCACCTGCAGCCTGGCATGCGAACAGCCGTGGTCACCCACTGTGCCCCATGCTGGTAGTGAAGAGGACGAGGCCCAGGGACACAAAGGAAGGCAGAGGGACTGGCCTTCTCTGGAGCTGTCAGGAAGAGCTTTACAGGAGAGGCGATGAGTAGGCAAGGGTTTGGGAGGCGAAGCTGAATGGCTGGGAGATTTGGGGAGCACACTCCAGGCAGTGAAGACAACAGGCATGACAGGCAGGGAACTTAATTGCTATAGTTTGAATGTGTCCCCTCAGGGGTGTGTGTAGGCGACTACTCCCTCATGAAACACTGTTGGGAGGTGGGACCTAATGGGAGGAGCTTAGGTCACAAGGGCTCCACCCTCCCGGATGGATTAGTGCTGAATGCGAAAGGGCCCAAGGCTTGATACCGGGTATATGTGCTCTCTCCCACCTGCTCACGGCCCCTTGTGTTCCACTGTGGGCGTCAGGGTACGGAGGCCCTCTCCTGCTGCCGTCACCCTGATACTGGCCTTTCCAGTCCTCATACCTGGGAGGAACAGATTTCTTTCCTTCATAAATTACCCAGTCTGTGGTGTTCTGCTACCGCAACATGAAATGGAGTAAGATACTCCCACCATGGGTACCGTGGAAACCTGGGGTGGAGATGATGTGGGTAGGGTGCGTGCAAGAAGGGAAGATGGTTCCCTGACGGGGATTCTCAGTCCCAACTCCTGAATCACTTTACGTAACCTAGGTTTGGCCCTTGGTGGTAACAGATGGTAAATACATAACGTATGTTTGGATGATTATTTTAACTCATGAAACGCTGCTTCATCATGTTGCTTCAATTAAAACTGCTATTGAGGGGCAGCAGATGGTGTAGTGCTTATGTCGCTGGGCTCCCACATGGCCGACTGTGGTCTGAGTCCCAGACCCGGCTCCTTGAAACTCACACTGGGCACGTGTGGGTGCGTGCCCAAAACCCCAGGAAAAGAATGGAGGAGAAGGGATTAGAGTGTGGCCGTGTCCCATGGCGGGGGACTTCTCATTTTCCCTCTCTCTGTCTCTCTCTCTGGCAAGCACACATGCCCTAAGGCAAAAGCCTCTTTAAAAAAAAAAAGTACTATTATATTCAAAATACTTGGAATACGGTTAGGCACAGAGGAGAAGAGGGAGTGAGCTTAATGGTTAGGGCATCACTGTGGAGCTAGAGGCTCCCTGTGAACCAGGCTCACATCCAGGTTCGCTACTTACTCTGTGGACAAATTCCTTTACTTCTTTGTGTCATCTGCACATGGGAAGTCTGGTAGTACCTAGCTCATGAGATTCAATGAATTCATATGTGGAAAGCACTGAACCCAAGACTTGAAATAATTAATAGTAATAGTTCCTCACTATCAGTATAATACATGATAAGAAACTATCCCTAGTAATTTAAATTAGGATAAAATAATTATCAATCATTATGATTGCATCACCCAGGGACTCTGATTCCTACAGACCACTCTCCCACTCCAGTTGCATTATTTTTCTGGCATATCCTTCACACATTCGGTATTGAGGTCTCTCACCAAGCCTGTCTGTTAGATAATGGAACAGAATTACTAGATTAGACAGCAGCATGAGAACTGGAAATAATCATTCAAAAATGGAAACAATCCAAAGGCTAGATAGCCTTTTTTCCTCATGTAAAGTATAATTGGATTATTCATATATAAACCAGTATCTTGTCTGGAATTCTGTTCTAGAAGGCTAAAGAAACCATGGTTTGAGCTCAGTGTGAGCTACTAGGTTCCTTGATAGTCTCTCCGTGTTTTTTTTATTTATTGGCATGTTGGCTTTCATCTGACCTTGGGCCACTTCTCAGCTGGTCCAAGGAGCTCGTGTTTCTATGTTCTGAAAAACTGTATCAACCAACAGTATAAAATAACAGAAACCGGTTGTGAAGCTTTCACTTTTAAAGAGTTTCCAAGCACCCTGCCCTTTTCCTAAAGGACTCTTTTCCCTTTTATGGATGAGCACCAGGCTCCAAGACAGTGTAAATAGAGCTTCCTGTTCCAGGGAAGTGCTGGCTCCTGCGGGAGCCCAGGGGTCCTCTGGGAAAAGTTGATAGGAATTATGAGCTGTATGTGACCTGACGCTCAGGGGCCAGTGGAGCCAGAAGGGAGGGAAACACATTTAACAGCCCCTTTGTGCAGACTGCGGTCCCAGAAGCACTTCTGGGAAAGCGTGTCGGGTGCCATACACACAGTCCTCGCAAAGAATGGTGGGGAAGCCGGGGCGGACAGAGCGCCAGTACCAGATTAGACGCCCGAACCTGGACCTGGCTGCTTGGGGGAACCCAGAGGTGTCTGGAATTCCCACAGTTCAGGGATCCTGCGCTTCAGATGAGTAGGGTTTTATAAATGAAAAGAAAACTAAATTGATTCTGCATGCCTTAACCAATGACAGATAGTTTTCAGGGCGCTTAGTCTTTATACAGTAACCATGAAAATGAAAATCGATTCTTCTTTCTTGGACCTTCCTATTTTCCTGTACTATGAAATGATATTAATAAGGAAACATTCGTTTTGTGGTTGTGTTGCTGGGCCATTCCCTCTGATCACTGGCCATTCCCTCTGACATTTGTATGCCTCATAATCTCATCAGTGGTGGCAATAAGCCCAAACGTGCAATAAATACTTTCAGACTTAGCCATACTAGTGTTATGGCAGTCATAATATCATGATGATAGCTCATGTTTACTGAGCATTTATTTTGTGTTAAGCAGTATATTAAAGCCAATAGCTTCCATCAGTGAGAAACTGAGCATGAACCACAAATTATGTTTACTTGTTTATGTAATAAGTCACATAGCATTCCATTATGTACATTCACAAAGAATACGTGAAAATAAAAGCTAAAGGTCTCATATCAATACACATAACTAGGATGATTTCTTTTCTTCTTTTCTTTTTTTGTTTTAAAGAGAGATTTTTTCCTGGGGCTAGCAGGTGGTGTGGTGGTTAAAGGCTCTGGACTCCTGGGGGACCAGCAGTTAGCGTAATGGCTATGTCGCTGGACTCCCATGTAGTCGACTGCGATTCGAGTCCCGGACCCAGTGGCTTAAACTCATGCTGGGCGCGTGTGCATGCGTGCCCAAGATCCCGAGAGGAGAATGGAGGAGAAGGGACTGTGGCGTGGCCGTTCCCCCTGGGGGGTGATTTCCTGCTTTCTGTCTCTCTGTCTCTCTCTGTCTGTCTGGCGAGCGTACACGCCCTATAGCAAAAACCTCTTAAAAAAAAAAAAAAAAGCTCTGGACTCCCACATGGCCAACCAAGGTTTAAGTCCTAAACCTGGTGGCATGCTTTCTCACTTTCCCTCTCTCTTTATCTGTCTTTTTCTGATCAAACTGGAAAATAATAATAATAAATTAAGTTAAATAAAATAAGTATTTTAAAAGAGGGGATGGGAGAGAGAGAATTTTTCCTATAGGGTACATGCACTCACTGGAGAGACACAGAGAGACAGAAAGTGAGAAATCACCCCCCAGAGGGATGGCCTTGCCGCAATCCCTTCTCTCATTCTCCTCTTGGGATTTTGTGCACTCACACATAGGCACCAGGCTTGAATTTCAAGCTTCCGGGTCTGCAACTCGAACCACAGTCGGCCATGTGGGAGTCCAGCCACATAACCATTATGCCATCTGCTGGTCCCTTGGATTATTTCTTATATTTTCTTCTTGTGTGACAGTGAATTGGCTACTACTGGAGTATGGGCACCCTACTTTGAAATCCGCTCTGCAAACACTGTACAGACTGATATTATTTTCACTTTGAAGATGAGAAACCTGAGCCACGCAGCAGCGAGCCCTTGGCCAAGGCCGCCGGGTTATCCCCATGGGGCAGGCTGCTGACTGCCGTGCCCTCTCTGCCCCTCACGGCTTTGCTGACCTCTGTAATGCTCCGTCAGCCCGCCCAGAAAGCCACACCATCGTGCTGCTGTATTCCTTTTTCTGCTGCTTCTTAATCCACAGACTAGATGCGTGTATTTTAATAGTGTCTAGATGTATTCTAGGCTTAAAATCTGAGGTCTTTAAAACTATTTGAATTGGGAACCGGCAGTTAGCGTAATGGCTATGTCGCTAGACTCCCACGTAGTCGACCGCGGTTCGCGTCTCGGACCCGGTGGCTTACAACTCACGCCGGACGTGTGTGCGTGCGTGCCCAAGATCCTGAGAGGAGAATGGAGGAGAAGGGATTGCGGCGTGACCATCCCCCCTGGGGGGTGATTTCTCGCTTTCTGTCTCTCTGTCTCTCTCTGTCTGTCCGGCAAGCGCACGCGCCCTATAGCAAAAACCTCTCCAAAAAAAAAAAAAACAACAAAAAAAAACTATTTGAATTAAATTTGTAGCTTTCTCCTTTGGTCAGACATAAGAATCTCAGAGTGAATTGGGATTTCCTCATCTGAAACTTCCTTTCTTTTTAGAATTATTTATTTAATTTTATTATTATTGTTATTTTTAATTTGTTATAGGGCATGTGCACTCACCAGAGA
Organism: Tupaia tana; assembly: GCA_026018925.1. Lineage (NCBI taxonomy): Eukaryota > Metazoa > Chordata > Mammalia > Scandentia > Tupaiidae > Tupaia > Tupaia tana. Next base: position 8,455,318 of record JAKSZU010000008.1, read on the forward strand.
GGGAGGGAAAGAGAGAGAGCAAGCCACCTGGTTCAGGACTCAAGCTGCAGTTGGCCATGTGGGAGTTAAGAATGTCCTAGCCACCATGCCACCTGCTGGTCCCTGAAGATTTCTTTCTTCTCTATAAATAAAGCCCATATATTTGACTTGCTGTGATTAAGAGCAAGGATGGAACCACAAATGAAATTAAAAAAAAAAAATAGGTTCCCTATAGTATACCACCAAAAATAGACTAGAAGACTCAGCTTGTGGCTTGGTGGACAAGGGCGTTAGATCTCACATGGCTGACTGTGCAGTTCAAGTCCTGGACCTGGTAGCTTGAAAACATGCTGGCCGTGTGTGTATGCATACTCCAAATCCCAGGAGTAGGGAGAGATGGAGGAAAAGGCATTGCAGCGTGACCATTTCCCATGGGAGTACCTTCTCCCTTTTTATCTTTCTGTTGAGCACACTCACCTTCTTGGGGAGAAAAAAAGAACTGAATACTTAGGAGTAATGAAAACAGTGAAAAACTTATACTCTGAAAACTACAAAATGCTTGAAAGAAATTTAAAGAGCTCTAAATAAAAAAGAAGACATCCTATGCTCATGGATCGGAAGATGTGATAGAGTTTTATTTAATTTTGTTCTTTACTTATGATACACACACACACACACACTCACACACACTCACTCACATGAGAGAGAGAGACAGAGAACCATAAACATCCCTGACAGATTCTGGTCATGCCACAGTCCGCTCTTCCAGTCTTCCAGCCAGTCAGATTCTGGGCACTTGTACCCACGTCTGACAAGTTTCAGGCAACTGGTATGGGGATTCAAACCAAGGTTACTATGTAGGATATTACTTCTCCTGAGTATTACTTCACTGCTTACATTTTCAACATGTATAAAGTTGAAGACTTTGGGGTCACCAGGTGGTATAGTGGTTAAGGAGCTGGATTCCCACATGACTGACTACAGTTAGAGTCCTGGACCCAGTGACTTGAAACTCACGCTGGACGCGTGTGTATGCGTGCCCAAAGTCCCAGGAGGAGAATGGAGGAGAAGAGATTGTGGTGTGGCCATCCTCCCTGGGGGGGGGGGGGTGATTTCTCACTTTCTCTTTCTCTCTGTGTCTCTGTGTCTCTGGCAAGTGCACACTGCCTATAGCAAAAATCTCTCTAAATAAAACAATCTTGCTATAGGGCAGGGGTACTCACGAGAGAGAGAGAGAGAAAGTGAGAAGGCACTTCCCCCAGAGGAGGGTGACCATGCCACAATTCCTTTCCCTCCGTTTACTCTGAGGATTTGGGGCATGCATACACACAAGTGGCATTTTTTCAAGCCTCTGGGTATAGGACTCAAACCACATAGTTGGCCATATGGGATCCAGCTGCCTCAGCAATTATGTCACCAGCAGGCCGAAGAGTACAGAGTTTAATAATCATTTTCCTCCTCTTTTTCTTACAGGAGAGATTTGTGCTATAGGTACATGCACTCACCGGAGAGACAGAAAGACAGAAAGTGAGAAATCACTCTCCCAAGGGGGATGGCCATGCCACAATCCCTTCTCCTGGGATTTTGGGCACACATGTACATGTGCCTGGTGTGAGTTTGAAGCCACCAGGTCCAGGACTCAAACTGTGGTTGACCATGTGGGAAGTCTAGCAACATAACCACCAAACCATCTGCTGCCCTCCGACCTCTTTTCAAAAAACACATTTATTGAGTTTTTATTTACATGTCATAAAGTCCATTTATTTTAACTGTATGGTTCAATACTTTTATGAAAATGTATTCAGTTAGTTAAATATCACTGCACTTCAATCATAGAATGTTTTCATCACCCCAAAATGTTACCTGGTGCCCATAACAGTCAATTCCTGCTCTGGTTCCAGATCGACCTACCTGCTTTCTGCCTCTATAGTCCTGTTGTTGTGTAGTACATATAAATGTTACCATCCCATGTAGTATTCCACATCTGGCTTCTTTTGCTTAGCATGTTGTTAAGAATCATCCAAATTATCGTGTGTATTAACAGTTCTTTCATTACTGTCACCAAGCAGTATTTTATTGAACAAATACATGCATCTCGTGTGTTAAGTTTAGTATGTGGACATTCAGAGCATTTCTAATTTTTGGCTACTATACAGCTGCTACTGTACACATTTATGTGCGAGTCTGTGGATGTATGGTTTGCATTTCCCTTGGGCTGAATCCTTTTCTGGTATAGGTATGTGTATGTTTAATGTTTAAAGAAACCATTAACTATTTACCGAAGCGCTGTACCATTTCACATTCCCATCAGAAGCACGTGAGGATTCTAGTTTTTTTATATCCTTGCCAACCCCTGGCACTGCCAGTCTGTTTGATGTTAGCCATTCTAGTGCAGGGGTCCCCAGCCCTTGGGCCATGGTCTGGTCTGGTCTGTGGCTTGTTAGGAATCAGGCTGTGTGGTGGAAGGTGAGCAGCGGGTAAGCTAGTGAAGCTTCATCTGTAGTTACAGCCACTCCCCGTCAATCGCGTTACCACCTGAGCTCTGCCTCCTTCGGTGACAGCACTGGATCCTAACATTGAAACACGTCCAAAATCCCATCATTCACTCGTCACCCCATAATTCCAGTTTGGCTTGGAATGCAGTTGCATTCCAGTTGCAGGAAAATAAGCTCAGGGCTCCCACTGACTCTGCATTATGGGAGTTGTGTAATTATTTCATTATATATTTACAGAGTCATAAAGCAAAAAATAAAGTTTGCAATAAATAACATGCACTTGAATCACTGTGAACTACCAGCACACCACCAACCAAGGGAAAGCTGTGCTCCATGAAGCTGGCTCCTGGTGCCAAAAAGGTTGGGGCACCACTGCTCTGGTGGGTTCATGGCTATCTCTTCGTTTGAGTCCAGAAATACACTACTTCTGTGTTTTGCTGTCCAGGGGAAATGTCTCAGGGAGGACCCACAGAGGTGCTGGTGCTGCACACTTCCTGGGGCATGCTGCTCTGAGGATGATTTGCTTTGGAGAGAAAAGGGAGAGCTGAGGACCTCTGAAGTCTCTTCTATTGTCAGAAGGAAAACAAACAAGAGAGTAAGAAAAGTAACCTTGAGGAGAAGGACATTAAACAACTCCATAATAAATTCAAGGAAAAGTAATGTAAGAGTTATTCATTTAAAAAAAAAAAAGTTTGAAGCTTTAAGTGCTAGTTTCAGCTAAGTCCTGACATAGTTGGACAGAGTGATTTATTATTTCTGAGCCTAAAGTATCTCACGTGCAAAGGCAGGACTTCACCTCCCACACTCTGGCATGCTGACAGTCTTGGAAAGTTCGAGAATGTGCTTGACGTTCTGGAGACGAGACGGGATGGAGCATGTGCAGTGACACTGTGCTGTGAATGTGAGCGTAATCTAGCCTCGTCTCCCTTCATACTGTGGTCAGGAGATGCAAGCTTACCTCTTGCTGATGAAATTGGGGACAAGCGTTGGCATGGGTTTCTTAAATTCTATCATTTGGTGACACGTGTTTATCAGCAGGCTTTGTCTCCTCGTTTGATGTGTGTGATAATTTACAGTGCTTTTAACCTGTGATACTATATTATACTATGGAAAGAGTCAAAATGCTTATTTCAAGGTTGGTTTTTTTTTTTTTTTTTGCTATAGAGCAAATGTGCTTGTCAGAGAGAGAGGGGGGTGGAAAGTAAGGCATCATTCCCCCTGCTCCAAGAAGGATGGCCACACCACAATCTCCTCTCTTTTATTTTCCTGTCAGGATTTCAGGCACACGCACGTGCTCAGCTTGTTTTTCTTTTCTTTTTTTTTTTAAAGAATTATTTGATGTCATTTAATTTATTTATTTTAATAAATAAAGAGAGGGACAGTGGGGGAGAGAAAGAGATAAAGGGAGAGAGGGGAGAAGTGAGAGAGCAAGCCGCCAGGTCCAGGACTCGTACTGTGATCGGCAATGCGGGAATCCAGCGCCCTTAACCACCACACCACCTGCTGGCCCCACTCAGCTTGTTTGTCAAGCTGCTGGGTCTGGGACTTGAACTGTGTAGACAGCTATGTAGGATCCGGATGCCTTAACCACCACACCACCTGCTGGACCTCTTTTCTTTCCTTTATCCATGACAGAGTATATGTGCACACATGCGAGAACGAGCAAGAGAGAAGGAGAGAGACAAGCAGCCTCCATGTACTCGGGTCACACTTCAATCCCCCTCCTCAGTCCTCCGGCCCGTTGGCTCCTGCGCACTCACCCGCGTGCTTGGCCTATGTCGGGCAGACTAGCCTGGGGGTCCGCACTGCAGTTGTCACGTGTCAGTGGCGGGGCATCACCACTGTGCCGTGAGCTGGCCCTCAGATATTTCTCACCTGTAAGGAGCTGGATCGAGACAGTGAAACGGGCTGTTTAGGATTTGTACAATGACTTGTGGGTTAATGATATGCTCTATAAATGGAGTATATAACATCTCTAGCATTGATTTTATTTTGGAAAATACTGTTATTTTTCTACAAAAAAGTTATTTGTATTGGCTATATAGATTTGTTCTTTTATTTTTTCTAAGAAGCATAGATTTGTTATTTTAAGTGAATAAAATAAATAACTAGGTTTGGGGTTGGCTCTGTGGCCCCGTGGTTAAGGCAACCGACTCCCACGTGGCTGATGGTGCGTTTTGAGTCCCAGACCTGGCAGTTTAAGGAGCACGTGGTGCACGTGTGTGCGCCCCAAGTCCTGGCGGGGTGGAGGAATGAGCGGAAGGGATTACGGCGTGACCATTCCCCATGGAGGGAGTTTTCTCTCGTATCCTCCTCTTTCTCTGGGGAGCACACGTACCTTCTGGCAAAATGAAGAAACAAACAAACAAAACCCACCAGCACAAGGGCACAGTGGTGTACAGAAACAGAACTAAAGAATAGTGGATTCGCGGCCAATGAGGAGTTACAGGGAGAAAGAAGAGCAGGAATGAGAGGGAACTCGGACAGGATGCGACTCAATTCTTCTCAGACCTCAGGCTCAGGCAGGCTCCTGCGTGTTCTCTCGAGGGGGTGTTCCCCACCCTCACCTCCATGTGCCTGTTCTCAAAAGGTGTTTTTGAGTCAAAAGGCCAGAGTCCTCATGCTAAAATAGGAGCCTGTCTTTTCTGGATATAGGTACCTTCTTTGGAACAAACCTGCTGACACTCCACCCATCTGATGAAATAGCTTCAGTGACTATCAAGTTTGGTTTAAGATACAAGATGCCTAGGGAGCCCTGGTTGTTAGTTTCTTCTTTCTGGTGCATTTATTTAGGATTTTAATAAAATTTTCTGCCAAATTTTAATGGTCTTTAATATAAAAAATCAGAAATAGAGCTGACTCTGTGGCCTGGTGGTTAAGGCAGCTGGATCCCACATAGCAGACCAGCTGGTTTGCGTCCTGAACCTGGTGGCTGGAGACATACTGGGTATGTGCATGTGTGTGTCCAAAATCCTGAAAGGAGAGAAAGGGGAAGATAAAGGATTATAGCGTGACCATGCTTGGCGTGGGGAGTACTCTTCTCCATTTCTCTGGTGAGCACATGTACCCTCTAGAAACAACAATAACAACAAACCCAGAAATAACTCCTATTCAAAGAGCGTATAAGAAGGGCCAGCAGGTGGGGTGCTAGTTAAGGTGCTGGACTCCCACATGGCTAATTGTGGTTCAAGTCCCGGACCTAGCAGTTCGCTTTCTCACTTTCCATCTCTGTCTGTCTCTCTCTGGTGTGTATGCCTTGTAGCAAATTTTAAATAAATAAATAAATTTACATAAATTTTTTTTCTTTTTTTCTTTTGGAGAGGTTTTCGCTATAGGGCGCGTGCGCTCGCCAGACAGACAGAGAGAGACAGAGAGATAGAAAGTGAGAAATCACCCCCCAGGGAGGATGGTCACGCCGCAATCCCTTCTCCTCCATTCTCCTCTCGGGATCTTGGGCACGCACGCACACGCGCCCGGCGTGAGCTCTAAGCCACCGGGTCCGGGATGCGAACCGTGGTCGACTACGTGGGAGTCCAGCGACATAGCCATTACGCTAACAGCTGGTTCCCTACATAAATAATTTTTAAAGACAAAGAACATATTAGAGATGAGTCTAGAGTTGATAACTGCTTCGGTTAAAGAGTAAAAGAGCTATAAATGTAATCATGATGTTGAAATTGCAGAAGAACCTAAGGATTGAACTTACGAGTTTCTCATTTCTTTATGAAAGTTTTCTCTAGAATTAAGCTTTTTATTTGCTTAGTCGTAAGCTACATGTTGAATGAAATAGATCTTAAAGTTGAGAATGTAATATAAGGACACTTTAAAAGTAAAATACAATTTTTAATTTAAACCACTCTTATATGAGGGGGTCTTCAAAAATTTGCATGGGACCAGCAGTTAGCGTAATGGCTATGTCGCTGGACTCCCACGTAGTCGACCGTGGTTCGAGTCCCGGACCCGGCGGCTTAAACTCATGCCGGGCGCGTGTGCGTGCGTGCCCAAGATCCCGAGAGGAGAATGGAGGAGAAGGGATTGCGGCGTGGCCATCCCCCCTGGGGGGTGATTTCCTGCTTTCTATCTCTCTGTCTCTCTCTGTCTGTCTGGCGAGCGCACGCGCCCTATAGCAAAAACCTCTCCAAAAAAAAAAAAAAAAATTTGCAGAAAATGCATATTATGGAAAAACTATGCATGGATTTTAAATTCTTTGTACAAAAATAAACTTGTTTTTTAATTTCATTTTTTCCAAAACCATTTTGGAGCCCCTTTGAACCTACACATAGAATCATTTTGAAGTCAGCAAAATATACAAAAAACGAAGTGTTTTGTAAAGACATGAATTATAATAACCTTCATTTTCAAAATGCTCTCCCACCTATTTATTATTAAGTCCCACAGGAAATATCCTTTGTGTATGTGTCCTCAAGTCAGAATTATTAGTCATCATTTTCCTTTTTTTTAAAAAAAGATTTATTTATTTATTTATTGCAGGAGGGCATTTGCATGCTTGTATGTGTGTGTGAGAGAGAGAGAGAGAGAGCGCACTCCAGGCGCCATCTCTCTTTTTAGTCTTCTTCAAATACCACACTATTCACTAAGCGTGTGGAAATACGCAGTGTCACAAGTTCTATCACTCATTTCTGCCCAGTTACTGCTCACTGAGGATGATGGACTTACGACAGGAAACAGAACACTTCTCTCAGATTTAGTGTTTAGGCTAACTTTCTTCTTTAATTGCCTCCTACTTTCTCTAATGCTATGTCCACATCTCTCAAATATTGTACCATGGAGTGTTTGAGCTTGAAGAGAGTGGCAAAATCTGGGCAGACTCCTCATTTGCTGCATCATTTGAATTTGAAGGCCAGTGGAGGCAGGCACTGGCCCACAGTCACCTGGACTACCTGGAAAGGAGCCAAGGTTGGAGCTCAGGTTTCCCAAGCCAAATTCTCTCCGTCACATCACATATCACATCACATCACATCACATCACATCACATATCACATCACATATCACATATCACATCACATCACATCACATCACCTCTTCTTGTGCAACTCTACCTTTTAAATGTTGAATGGGCTGACATTCCTCAGAGACAAGGACCCTTCCCATGAGCCAATTTTATTTAAGAGAACTGCTGTTGGCTCCCATGTTAGGAAGATCTTTTGTACATGTTTACACGTGATAAAAGAGAGAAGGGCCAGCCCTGGGATGCCAGATCCCACATACCCAACTGTGGTTTGAATTCTGGCCTCAGTGGCTTGAAAAACACACTGGCCATGTGTGTGTGTACCCCTAATCCCAACAGGACAAGAAACAGGGGAGAATGAATTGCAACGTGACCATGCCCCATTGGAGAGGGTACCTTCTCTCCCTCTTTCTCTCTCTCTTGGCTGCAGGTGCCCTCTGACAATAAAAGATAAATGAATAAAGAAAAAGAGAGAAAGAAGGTTAGCATAGAGCAGGGCAGTAATGCAGAAACAATTACTTCAGCAGCTAAGGCGAAGATTCAGGTTTCACACTGTGGGTTCCTCTTCCACTGTGCCGTATACTAACTACTAGGTGATCTGGGGCCTGTTTCTTGATGTCTCTGGTCTCTGTTGTAGGGTTTCTGTGGTGATTAAGGATGCTGAAGCGTTTCCAGTTAGGGCTGTGTTAGCTAATACAGAAAGCACTCTTTTTCTTTAGAGGATTCCAGCACAATTGGGTGGCACCTGAAGGGGCTGTATACAATCAATTATCTGAGACCAGGTGGTGGTGCAATGGTAAGGCAACTGGACCCACAAGGGAAGTTCCCTGGTTCACATCCCAGGGCCTCCCTATATACATCATGCATCTGACCCAGTCTGGCTGTGGGTGGATCACGGTGAGAGGACCCTGTTGGGGATGCCTTCTTCTCTTTTATTCAAGAAAGAAATAAATAAATGCACACACACACACACACACACACACACAGCATATGGTTCTACAATGAAGGTCTGTTAAGCTACCCACCTTTAAGAACCTAGCTGGGTCACTCAAGTGCTGACAAATTGCATTTTCATTATGACCCATGTAGGAATTCAGCCCATTATCTTTCAGGACTGGAATGAACCATCTCATCTACCCAACGCAGATGCTCTCAAGAGTAAGACAACTCTGCTCTCTAAAAAGCTAGGGGTCAGGCTAGCAGGTGGTATAGAGGTGAAGGCACTGGACTCCCACATGGTCAACTGCAGTTTGAGTCTCGGACCTGGTGGCTTGAAAAACATGCTGGATGTGTGTGTGTGTGCATACCCAGAATCCCAGAAGAAGAATGGAGGAGAAGGGACTGCAGCGAGGCCATCCCCTGGGGGGTGATTTCTCACTTTCCCTCTCACTGTCCCTCTTCAGAGGTACATGTGCCCTATGGCAAAAAAAAAAAAAAAAAACAAAACAAAAAAAACAAAAACAAACTATGGGTAGTAGCAACATCAATCCATTCACATCCACACAGTCATTGGTTGAGCCGAAGGAGATTCCCACCTTCAAATCATCTTGAGACAGAAGGGCCCAAGGTCAAGAAGAAAAATGATTGGGATCATCCAAAGATTTTCCTTTCCCTCCACCCCTAGGACAACATTTCAGGTTTATTAGACAGTTTGTCTGTTAACATTATTCATCTGAAACAAAACCCTGGGTGTGTGCCTTTCGGAGAAACACGTAAATCAACAAAGCTATACATAGAACAGAGTGATTTGCTCAGGAGCCGAGTCTCCCCACAGAGAGCAGATACACAGGCCTTGCCAAGGAAAGGAAGCACCGTGCTTCCTCCTTTTCTCCATCCTAGACTTGCAGTCCATCCGCGTCTTCTATACAGTGAGCTGCCTCTTCAAATAAATATAGATAAACCTTACTGATTATCACAAGGACCTAATTTGTATAAGCACATGAGTAATGGTGGAACTCTTATTGGAAATGTCAATATTACATCTATTTGTTATTTTAATCTTATTTTTAGAGATCATTTAGAAATTCAATATTAAAGAGTTTTGATGCATAATGAATTAGCAAAACTAAAATATCATTTATATGCATTTTGTCCTTTTTTTTTTTTTTTTTTGGAGAGGTTTTTGCTATAGGGCGCATGCACTTGCCAGAAAGACACAGACAGAGAGAGACAGAGAGACAGAAAGCGAGAAATCACCCCCCAGGGGTATGGCCCCACTGCAATCCCTTCTCTTCTATTCTCCTCTCAGGATCTTGGGCACACACGCACACATACCTGGTGTGAGTTTAAGCCACCAGGTCCTGGACTCAAACTGCTGTCGACTACATGGGAGTCCAGCGACATAGCCATTAGGCCAACTGCTGGCTCCCCTTGTTTATGTGCATCTTGAAAGACTACACATCCGACTGTAGTTTCATTCAGTTGACAAAGATGTAGGACAGATGGAGTAGAGGCACTGGTGCTGTGCTAATGCCCTTCTCATGCCTCCTTGGTGATGCTCCAATCACCGGGGGACAAACCTCAGCCACTTCCCAGCTGCCCAACGTAAGCATACCCTACCCCGTTTTTCATTTCCTTAGTGACATCGGCACTTCTCTGGTTTCCTACCATGAAGTTTTCAGTCTTGAAATAGGAGTTTGTTTGTTTTTCTCCTTGGGTTGTGTTAAGGAGTATCTTCTTCTTTTTTTTTTGGAGAGGTTATTGCTATAGGGTGTGTGCGCTCGCCAGACAGACAGAGAAACAGAAAGTGAGAAATCACGCCCCATGGGGGGATGGCCACTCCGCAATCCCTTCTCCATTCTCCTCTTGGGATCTTGGGCACACATGCACACGCGCCCGGCGTGAGTTTTAAGCCACCGGGTCCGGGACGCGAACCGCGGTTGACTACGTGGAAGTCCAGCGACATAGCCATTACGCTAACTGCTGGTCCCAAGGAATATATTCTAATCCCTGGGCTGACACCTTTTTGGAGAGTGAAAACAAAACAAGATGGCTCTACAGCTCCGGGCTGAAGTACAACTGTGGGCTGCAGCAGTTGGCATGGTTCGCCTTTCTCTTTTCTTTAATTAATTTACTGATAACATGAGTGAGAGAGACAGAGAGAGGGCTGGAGAGATTGCACCCTCAACAGACTTACAATCACGACCCACCCCTAGCTCCAGCCAGCCTCCAGTCCCGAGTACACACTCACCAGCGCACTCAGGGAGGTCCCCGGCCATGGATACGTGGACGTGTGGACTCGGAGAGCCCGCCCACGTGGGTCAGCCTCACAGTGTGACATCCCACCAACACACCACTACTCAGTCCCCTTGTGCCTTTTCCTTCCAGGGAGCGCTGTACAATCTCACACAGACGCGCCTCCTTGCCTCTCCTGCCGAACAGGGACAGCTCTCATGTGGACTCTGAGTCTTTTCCCTAAATCCGAAGGGAAGAAGCAGGGCTTATTCTTAGGTGAGCATTAGTGGTGACTCAGTTTTCTAATTTTTGGTCAGATCTTTTATCTAGATTCTTGGGAACCCATTCCTTGGTGGGAGTTGTCAGGGTATTTCTGGCTGTTCATGCCAAATTGATTTTTAAAACTGGCTTTTTTGCAGGTATGTTTCTTTCTTTGGAGAGAGAGAGAAAGAGAGCACCAGAGTGGGGAAGAAGCACTCCCAACAGGGTCTCGCAGCCCCAGATCATAGAGACGTGTGCGCCCAGGGCATCACAGAGGTCTCTGGACATGAATGCAAAATCTTTGCGTGTGGCAGCCTCATAGAGCCTTCCTGCTGCATCGCCCCTAACATGCTGTTCTTAAACCAAAACTTTCTGATGTTACTGCCACAATTATGTTCCTGAGTAGGCCACTGGGCTACCTGGCAAAAGCTTAATCTGCATGGCTTGTCCTCGTTCCCACTTCCTTAGGAGAGAAACCCACTGCAACCTCTATGTATTTTTTTTTAATTGCCAAGAGGCACATGCACTCACCAGAGACAGAAAGAGGAAGAAAGCACACCCTGGTCGGGGGAGGTCATGTTGCCATCCTTTCTCCTTCATTTCTCCATCCTGTTGGAATTATGAGCACACACACACACACACACACACACACACACACACACACGTGTTTTTTTCAAGCTGTTGGGGCTGGAATTTGAACCATGACCAGCTATGTGAACTCTGGCTCTCTTAACCACTAGGGGACCATCCTTTGATGTATTTTTAAAATTTGTTTTTAATTTTTTAATTTTTATTTGACCAGAGAGGGACAGAGTGAGAGAAATAGAGAGAGAGAGAGAGAAAGTAAGAAAGCAAGTCACCAGATCTGGGACTCGAACCGCAGTTGGCCACGTGGGAGTCCAGCACCCTTACCTACCATGCCAACTGCCAGCCCCTCTTGATGTATTTTTATGGAAAGGCCAATTTCATAGAGAAAATAAAGATTGTATTATTTTCACATATTAGGATATAGCAAATTAATTTATTCCCAATCTCACAATTTACTGAGTTTTATGTTTCTGGCTCATCTTACAAGACTCCACCTCAAGTTTTCATCATAAGAAAAGCTTTCTGGCTCCTGAAGTAACTCCAGGAAGGGGACCCAGAGGAGTCTCCAGTTGTATCCACACTAGCACTGTCACCGCCTGTTATTTGCATGCTCAGCTTTCAAGCCCTCAAGACCTATGAGTCTCTGAAAGTTGGAATTAGGTCTTCATTGCCGTTCTATCTCCTTACATAGTAGGGTTCCATTGGAAAGGCATGTATGTCCAACCACAAGGACACGGTCCCTGGATCCATCCTGAGCTTCAGGCCAGGAACTCTAGCTGCCTACTGATCGCCTGCACTTGGGTATCCCGCAGCCACATTGAGATCCCTGAGCTTTTCTCCCCTACTTACAGCTGCTCCTACTACCAGACCCCATGGATAATAAGTAGCCATTTGTGTCTGGCTTCTTTCACTTTGCATGTTTTGTCCATGTTGTAGCAAGTGTCAGTACTCCATGCATTTTTGTAGCTATACGTTATAATATTCCATTGTGTATGTCCATTGTGTGGACATACCACAATGTCTTTATCCATTCGTTAGCTGATGAACATTTGGGTTGTTTCCATCTTTTGTCTATTGTAAATAGTGCTTCCAAAGATACTGGCATACGGTTTTTTGTGTACACATATATTTTAAATTCTCTTTAGTGTAAACCTAGAAGTGAAATTGCTAGATTATATGGGAACTATACCTTTAACTTTCTGTGAAGCTACCAGACTGTTTTCCAAGTGGTGGCATCATTTTTACCCCCAGTTTTTGCTGTTGAGTGCTTATGCTCTCCGGAGAGAGATGGAGGTGGGGGGGAGGGGGTAAGAAATGACCTCCAGGAGGGATGGCCACACCACAGTCTCTTCTCTTCCATTCTTCTCTCTCAGGATTTTGGGCTCACACTCACATGGGCCTGGCCTGTTTTTCAGTCCTCCAAGTCTGGGACTCGAACTACTCAGTCAGCTATGTGAGATCCAGTCACCTTAACCACTACAATGATCTTACCAGCAATTTCTGAAGGTTCTAATTTCTTAACATTCTTGTTAACACATGTTATTGTCTGTTGCTTTGATTATAGCTATCCTATTGTGTGTGAACTGGTATCTTATTGTGGTTTTAATTTGCATTGCTCTAATCATCAATGATGTTGAGTATATTTTCATGTGCTTTTCAGCTATTTGTATATGTTCTTGGAGAAATGCCCATATTTTTAGATAAAGAACAAAATTTAATTCTAAGCACAACTCAGTAACACTAAAATACCAAAGACAGATATCTATAATAAAGGAAAAAAAGGTAAAAAAAAAAAAAGCTGTAATTTTTTCCTGAAAAATACAAAATTATCATTGTAATGAACTGCCATCTTCATTTATCTGTATTTATATTGTTCACTTTATAGTTTATATAAGAAAAAATTTAAGTCACAGTTTAGCTTCTGCCTAATATTTAGATTGTTTTTATCTTCAAATAAATAAACTCTCAAAGAATGCAAACAAATTCCAACATTCTTATGCCTAATATTAAGTGTAATTATTTGTCCTTTTGTTATTGGGTTATAAGTTTTTCTTTCTTTCTTCTTTTTTTTTTTTTTTTGCTGTTGTTGCCATAGGGCTAGACTGTGAGAGGAAAGTGAAAAATCACACCTCAAGGGAAATGGCCATACTACAATCCTTTCTTCTCCATTCTCCTCCTGGGATTTGGGGCACACATGCATACATGCCTGGTGTGAGTCTCAAGATGGCAGATCTGGGATTTGAACTGCAGTCAGCTATGTGACAGTCCAGAACCTTAACCACTATGCCACCTGCTGTCCCCATAAATCCTAATGGCTATGAACTTCCCTCTTATGGCTGTTTTCTCTGTGTTCCATATGTTATGGAGAGTGGTGTGTTCATGATCATTGGCTGAAACGAATCTTTTGACTTCAGTTATAATTTCTTCAGTAGTTTGAAAGTTGTTCAGGAGTAGGTTGTTTAATTTCCATGTTTTTATGTGTTTTCAAGCACTATTTCTGTGGTTGATTTTAAGTTTATTTCCATTGTGGTCAGAAAATTTGTTGAGTATAGTTTCTATACTTTTAAATTTGTAGAGGCTTGTTTTGTGGCCTATTGAGGGTTCATCTTTGAAAACGTTTCCTGTGAAGATGAGATAGAAATTTAGTTTGTAGTTACTGAGTGGAATGCTCTATCTACGTCTGTCTGGTCTATGTGGTGTTTATGGTAACCATCAGTTCCTGTGTTTCTTGGTTTATTTTTTCTAGATGACATGTCCCGTGGGGACTGTGGGGAGTTGAAATCCCCAATAATTAGTGTGAGTCTATATCTCTCTTTAGAACTGGCAGTCTTTCTTTTACATATTGGGTGCCCTGGCATTGGGTGCATAAATATTTATAATTATTATATCTTCTTGATTAATTAATCTCTTAAGAACTATGTAGTGTCTTTCTTTGTCTCTTTTTATCCTAAAGTCTATTTTGTCTGATAGCAATGTCATGACTCCTGCCTTTTTTTTCTTTTCTGTTTGCATGAAACAAATTTTTCTAGCCCTTTGCTTTCAGTGTATGTATATCTTTGTCAATGAGGTGTGTTTCTTGTAAGCAACATAGAGAGGGTTCTTGTTTTTTCATATATTGAGACAATCTGTGTCTTTTAGTTAGGGAATTTTTCTTTCTTTTTTTTTGGAGAGGTTTTCACTCTAGGGCGTGTGTGCTCGCCAGAAAGACAGAGAGAGACAGAGAGATAGAAAGCGAGAAATCACCCCCCAGGGGGGATGGCCATGCCGCAATCCCTTCTCCTCCATTCTCCTCTAGGGATCTTTTTTTTTTTTTTGGAGAGGTTTTGCTATAGAGTGTGTGCACTTGCCAGACAGAGAGAGACAGAGAGACAGAAAGCGAGAAATCACCCCCCCAGGGGTGTTGGCCATGCTGCAGTCCCTTCTCCTCCATTCTCTTCTAGGGATCTTGGGCACGCATGCACACGCACCCGGCGTGAGTTTTAAGCCACCTGGTCCGGGACGCGAACCGCAGTCGACTATGTGGGAGTCCAGCAACATAGCCATTACATTAACTGCTGGTCCCTCCTTTAGGGATCTTAAGCATGCACGCACACAGGCCCGGCGTTAGTTTAAGCCGCCGGGTCCGAGACTCAAACCGTGGTCATCTACATGGGAGTTCAGCAACATAGCCATTACACTAACAGCTGGTACCTGTTGTCTTCATTTTTAGTGGGTATTTTTATTTCACATACTTCTTGGTTGCTTGGACTAAGTTATAAGTTTTGTCTTCAAAGTCAGAGATTCTTTTTCTGCAAGGTCTAATCTGCTGTTGATACTTTGTAGGGAGATTTTGATTTACTGCATCATATTTTTCATCTCCAGAAGTTCTGTTTGATTCTGTCTCAGGGTATCTATCTCTTTAAGAAGTTCCTCAATCAAATCACAAAAAGACTTTCTCATCTTCTGGATTTGGTTGTTTTCTCTTGTATCACATTGCAATTAATTATAATAAATACTCTGAATTCTTTTTCTGAGATTTCTGTAATTTTTTAAGAATCCATTTTGGCTTAATTCTTTATATTTCTTTTTTTAAATTCAGTTTTGCTATAGGTTGCATACGCTCACTGGAGAGAGACAGAGGGGGAGAGAGAGAGGAAGAAGAGAGAGAACAGTGAGAAATCACCTCCTAAGAGGGGTGACCATTCCGCCATGCTGTAATTTCTTCTCCATTTTGCCCTCAGGATTTTGGACACACATATGTGCCTGGCATATTTTTCAAGTCACTGAGTTCAGGACTTGAACTGTACAGTTGACTGTATGGGATCCAGCTGCCTTAAGCATCAAACCACCACTGGTCCTTGGTAGTCTTATTATAGATTTTTAGTAAGTCTTGAAATTAGGGAATGTGATTTCTACAATTTAGCTCAGCATTTTCAATATTATTTTGACTAGTCTGGATTCTTTTAATTCCCAAAGAATTTTAGGATCAACTTATAAATTTGTGCAAATAAGTCAACTGGTATTTTTGAAAAGGGTTATGTTTTGGAAGTATTGGCATCTTAATATTAAGTCTTCTGATCTATGAACATGGGATATCTTTCAATAATATTTTGTTGTTTTACATGTAGTTGTATTTCTTTTGTTAAATTTATTTGTCAGTGTCTTGTAATTATTGATAACCTTGTATATAAAATAGCTTTCTTAATTTCTTTTCAAGATTATTTCTTTCTATTATATAGAAATACCACTGACTTTTAAGAAACTGATCTTGTATCCTGCACTCTCAGTGAACTCATGTAATAACTCTGGTATATTTTCTGTGCATTTGCTCTGTTTTGAGATATTAAATTTTAGGTATTTACAATGCCATTATACATAAAAGTCTTGAACCTAGGAAAGGGTCTGGGGTGAGTTTGGGAGTTCTCAGCACTTGAGGGAATAGATAAGATTAGTACAGTGTAAAGAAGAAAAGTTCGTGACAAACCCCCCAGGGAATGTCAATGACAGGTAGAGCAAGAGGACTCAGGGGCTGGCCTCACAGCCTAGTGGTTAAGGGAGAGATCCTATGCAGCCAACGGCAGTTCAAATCCTGGCCCAAGTGACTCAAAAAACATAACAGGCACCTGTGTGCGTGCATCCAAACTCTTGACAGAATAAATAAATGGAAGAGAGAGGATTGTGGTGTGACCCTGCTCCATTGGGGGCTGCTTTCTTCTTCTTCCTCTCTCTTTTCTTTGTCTTTTTCTGGAGAGCACATGTGCCCAAAACAAAACAAAAAATACAAACTAGAAAAAGAGGACTCTGGAAAACATTACATTAATTTTATTTTCATCTCACAATTAAAGTTAGAACTTTAAGTTTTCCCCCATAAGTCTTACTTTATATTTCTCCTGATTCTGTGAACTCAATTGAAGAGCCCTTCAATACTCCTTTTGTTTTTCCATGTTAAATATTTAATAACTGTTGAATTGTTTTTGATCTCTTAATCACAGTAGGTATTTGACTGTTTGCCCCTCTCTTTTAGATTTTCCCTCCAGTGTTTAATTAACATCTCCCTTTTTTCCTGAGAATAATGTATCACATACTCATAATTTTTTTTAAAAAAGGGAGATGAGACCAGCAGGTGGTATAATGGCTATGTTAATGGACTCCCATATAGTTGACTGTGGTTCAAGTCCCAGACCCAGTGGCTTAAACTCACTCTGGGCGCATGTGCGTGCGTGCCCAAGATCCTGAGAGGAAAATAGAGGAGGAGAGATTGCAGCATGGCCATCCCCCCTGGAGGGTGATTTCTCGCTTTCTGTCTCTCTGTCTCTCTCTATCTTTCTGGTGAGCACACACGTCCTATAGCAAAAACCTCTCCAAAAAAAAAAAAAAAAAAAGTAAAAACGGAGAAAATATCAACATGCACAAACCATCTCTGGGGGAAGTAGTGTTAAAGTGTGTGCACTTTTTTCCTAGTTTGCATACAGATACTTTTTTTCTTCTTTTCAACAGAAAACTACATTTTTCTGTCTGCCAAATAACACTTCTTTATTCAAATAATACATAAAAATATCTAGATAAATACTGCTAGGTATTTTAAAGATGGACCTTTTCATAATATCATTTATTACTGATGATTTCTATGAACATTTCAGGTTGGGCTTAGGGGTGGAAGTCTCACAGCTATTGATTTGTTTAACAACCTAAAAGTAGATATTGTTTAAAGAAATGGAAAACAAAATACCATCCTAGAATTGTTTTTGATGCCAAACTAACAAAATAATTAACCCAATTAATGGCATGTAGACAAAGAGGTAAAAGAATTTGGAGTCTCTATCTCTGTTTCCTCTTGACTTTCCATAGCTGACATTCCTTTAATCCCCACAGAGCAGGCCGCCAACAGCACGTCTGCCCTGTGTTTTGCTGTTATTGATACGGATGCTCCAAAGTCAACAGGTGTTTTCTGGTGTCAGAGTATTTGGTGTTTCCTTTGCATGTGTTTTAGCATGGGATAAAGACATGTTTATCTGAAATGGCTTAGTTCCCCATAGGACCTGCTGGCTAGAAGATGTTCAAGGCCCTGACCAGGGAATTCTCCATCAGAGTTTGTCAGACAATTTACCAAAGTCCCAGGCCTGCATTCCAGGTGGTATGTATTTGCTGATACACCCCGTGTCAGTGTCGACATGGAAACCAGAAAAGCAGATAAGCATTTGATTCAAAACTTTGGTCTCCAGCAATGTCTAAGAAAATATTTCAAAGTTTCTTTTTTTTTCTCTCTCTCTCTCTTCCTCTCTCTTTTATTTCTTTAAGAGGTTTTTGCCTTAGGATGTGTGCACTCTCTGGAAAGAGAAAAAGACAGAGACATGAGAGGCAAAGTTTAAATCACCCCTCCAAGGGGGATGATCATACTGCAATCCCTTCTCCTTCATTCTTCTCCTGGGATTTTGGGGCATGCGTGCGCACACACACCCAGCATGAGTTTCAAGTCACCGAGTCCAGGACTTGAGTTGCAGTCAGTCATGTGGGAGTTGAGTGACGTGACCACTACACCATCTGCTGGCTCCTTCTTTCTTTCTTTTCTTTCTCTTTATTTCCTTCCTTCCTCCTTTGTTTCTTTCTCTTTCTCTTTCTCTTTCTCTTTCTCTTTCTCTTTCTCTTTCTCTTTCTCTTTCTCTTTCTCTTTCTCTCTCTTTTCCCTTTTCTCTTTCTCTTTCTCTTTCTCTTTCTCTTTCTCTTTCTCTCTCTTTTTCCTTTTCTCTTTCTCTTTTTTTTTTTCCTCCTTCTCTTCCTTTCATGAGAGAGAAGTATCCTTGCCAGGGTCTTGCCATGCCATGATCCTTACTCCTCCCAGCCTTCCAGGCAGCCAGAATTACAGGCGTATTAGTGCATTCAGGTCTACCCAAGATCCCAACCCTTGGCCTCCCAAGTGGCTCCAGTGCTGTGTAGCTGCATCCTACTGCCTGCACCACTGCAACTGGGCCTAGAAATTGTTTTAAATAGGGGATAGGTATGGCACATGGTGACCCTTCTTCCTTGATTTACCAAGGTTTTTTTTTCAGAGGTTCACTGAGAGCTTTTTATAAGTCTGCATATGTGTTGTTACTTTTAAGCATAATACAAAGCACGATATTTAGATCGTTCATATTAGAAAGAGCCAGTTGATCCGTTTACAACAACATCCACTCATGTTAAAAGAATCAAATCTTAGCTCCATTAGAAAAATAATTAAGGGGAGGGCCAGAAGATGGCGTAATGATTTTGTCACTTGACTCCCACATGGCCAATCACTGTTTGAGTCTCAGACATGGCAGCTTGAAACTCATGCCAGACACACATGCATGTGTGCCCAAAATCCCGAGAGGAGAATGGAGAAGGGGTTGCGGCATGGCCATCTCTCCTGATGGGTGATTTCTTACTTTTTGCCTCTCTCTCTGGCTAGTGCACACACCTTATAACATAAATCTCTCTAAAAAAATGAAGGGGCCACCAGATGTTATGGTGGTTTAGACCCTGAACTTCCACAAGGCTGACCACAGTTCAAGTCCCAAACCTGGCGGCTTGCTTCCTCACTTTCCCTCTCTCTCTGTTTCTCTCTGGTAAGCACGTGTGACATATATCAGATTAAAATAATAATAATAATAATACATAAAATTAATACATAATTATTTTGAATAAAAGAAGAATAATTAAAATAGTCGATCATCGGGACCAGCAGTTAGTGTAATGGCTGTGTCGCTGGACTCCCATGTAGTCGACCGCGGTTCAAGTCCCGGACCCAGCGGCTTAAACTCACGCTGGGCGCATGTGCATGCGTGCCCAAGATCCCAAGAGGAGAATGGAGGAGAAGGGATTGCGGCGTGGCCATCCCCCCTGGGGGGTGATTTCTCGCTTTCTATCTCTCTCTGTCTCTCTCTGTCTCTATGGCGAGTGCATGTGCCCTATAGTGAAAACCTCTCCAAAAAAAGGAAAAAAAAAATAGTCAATCATGTCCCAGCAATAGTGGTGCAGGCAATAGTATCCGGTCTGCAGTGCTGGAGCTACATGGCTGACCATGGGTGAGTTCAGATGCTGAGTCCACCTAAAATTTGCTGATGTGTGTAGCTAAGATCTGAGTAGCTGGATTGCCAGGGAAAGAGGACTTCAACCTGGCGAGACCCTGTTAAGTGTATCCATCTCTCTTCCTCTCCCCCCATGAAAGAAAGAAAATAAATAAAACCTTTGAAAGTTAATTATATTAATAAAGCCTTTATGATCACTGAAACTATTTCATGGTTTAATTACAAATCCATTCAAAAAGAAGTTTGTAGGGCCAGCAGGTGGCATGGTGGTTGAGGCACTGGACTCGCACATGGCCGCCTGTGGTTTGAGTCCCGGACGGCGACTTGCTTTCTCACTTTTCCTCTCTCTCTGGTGAGGGCAGGTGCCCTATAGTAAATGTTAAAATAATAATAATAATAATAATGAATCACCTTGAATAAATCATTCTTTTTCCAAAAAATCATGTTCATGTGTTCACTAAAGTGTAACTGCTCTAAATTCTTAAATTGCAGATTATGGATTGTAGATTCTTCTCAAAGTCATTAGTGAAGAGCTTTCAAAGCAGGAAAGGATTTTGAGCGTATCGTTGATGTCATGTATGGTCCAGCAAACTAACTGTGGACATTTAAGCACTTTCGCCAAGCTAGCTCAGAATCTTAAAGATCTCCTCTCATTTACGTCAGGGATTTTTTTGTTAAATGAACCTGGTTTTTCCTTTATAAATGTAACTAAAGTCTTATGTTGTTACAGAAAATGGCAATCTTAGAATGTATTCAGAGGCCCAGAGGCTGGCTCAGTGGACAGCAGTGACACCCCGCTCAAGTAATACTGTGTGTGTGTGTGTGTGCATTCGTGAGTGAGTGTTTGCGTGTGTGTGTGAGTGTGAGTGTGTGTGGGGAGGGGTTGGGGGGCACTGCAACCCGAGATCCTGTTGAGGACAGGCTTGTCTTTTTCTCTATCTTATACTCTCATGAAAGAAAGAAAAAAATTTAAAAAAGGCCTCATTTCAGAACTCTGGCCAGTTCTACTGAGAGAATGA
Organism: Tupaia tana; assembly: GCA_026018925.1. Lineage (NCBI taxonomy): Eukaryota > Metazoa > Chordata > Mammalia > Scandentia > Tupaiidae > Tupaia > Tupaia tana. The sequence continues at coordinate 8,476,328 of JAKSZU010000008.1, forward strand.
AGAGAACGAGACCCTTTTCCCTGGACGTTTGGGGCAAATCGAGGCAAGCCCACACGTGAATTGTGGAGACTGACTCGGCAGGATAGTAACGCGTTCACCATGTGCACAGATTGGCAAAGGGCACTCAGTGGGGTAAGAGGTGACAAATTTACAGAATCATCGGAAGGGAAGAAGATAGTCTTGGGGTTTTTACATCCCCGTCTATGAGAGACGTCTGGCTGTTTGGGACATATTTCAGCAAGAGGAAGACCATCTTTTCAGGTTTCTGGACTTGCTTTTGGGTGAACCCTGTAAAGGACTTGCCTGCCTGGGCTGCCCTTAGAACAAATCAACGGAGGGCAGGTCCTTGCCTGGATCCTTCTTGTCCTGAGGGCTCTTCCTCCACCGCAGTGCTTGCCTGCCCCATAGCATTTCAGATTTCCCTGCTCCCAGCTCAGCTACTCTGGCCCCAAGGGAGAGCTGGGGGAGGACCTGGCTCTGGCCTCTCTCCAGTCCTCCCTATAGGGGGACGGGCCAGCCCCTTTGCCTGTGTCCCCTCCGTAAGGAGCTTGGGGACTGCCCACCTCCCCCCACTGTTCCTCTTTGTGTCTCTCTATTCATGGTACCTACCACACTCTGGCTTTAAATGGAGTGCTGAGCCCTGTCAGCTCCTAGATTTCCCTGCCCGTCATCCCACGTGACAAAGTAAGACGGCCAGTAGCTCACAGACCCTCGGACGGCCCTGCGTTCCACCTTGTCCTTTAGAGATACGTCTTAGTTGGAGGGGACTCCCTCTTAGTCAGGCTCTCGTTCTCCAGCATGCGGGGCAGTGCACCTTGGGTGCAATGGGTTGGGGATATCGCCACTGCTCACTTAGAGAAAGTAGATGATGTGGTCACAGAGAACCCCGGGGAGCAGGGGTAGGTGGAGATGCTCACAATCTGCAGCCCCTAGGCGGGGCCTTCTCCGACAGTGATGCCAAAGCCTGTCCCACTGAAAAGAGAAGCCACCGGGAGGCAGCCACAGACAGCCTCTCCCAGGGTGTCCAGCCCATTCCCCTTGGATCTCCATTCGAATTTTTAACCCACGGACATGACCCCAGAAGCAGAGTCCCCACTGTCACCCGCTCTGCCCCTCTAGGACTAGGAGGCCAGTGCCTGCCCTCCCTGCCCTCCACCAACTGCCTCGTGAGCACGCAGAAATAAACCATGCTGGGCTGCATTGGAGGCCCAGCAGGCAAAGGGGACACGGGAGGGGAAGGCATCGCTGGCCTTCGGGGAGAGTTCAGCATTTTGTGGCCACATTTTCCTCCATTGTCCCCCAAACTGATCGGCTTGATTCTCTACGACTCCTAACTCGTGTTGTCTTCTGGGAACTAAGGGAAGGCTACAAAGAGCTTAGAGGAACAGCGGGATGGAGTCTCCTCATCCGTGATTCTTCCAGCCAGTACCCCACGCCCCAGTGCGATCCGCAGGTGTTCAGACTGGCTCGCTCTTTTCTGTCTCGTGGTGCCGTTTTCTGTTTTTGCCTTTCGTTTCTAGGAACCAGTGCTTCTTGTCATTTGCCTCCCTGGAAACAGCTTTGATGCAGAGTTATTTATTCTCCTGGTTGCTGTATTTATAGAAGCAGATATTGAACTATATGAGGAAACTTTGAGAAGTTGGTAGAAAATGGAATTAACATATGGGTTTATTTCTGTGAAAATTTTTTGGAACCCATAATATGCACTTCATAATACGTATTTTCTGTGACCTTTGAAAGACGCTCTTGTATGTTTCCTTCTGGGTTATTTTAGCTTAATAAAATAACCCAATCATACGCAAAGAGAGAGGTTCAGCTAACATCATCATTTTTTTTTTTTTTTTGGAGAGGTTTTCGCTATAGGGAGCGTGCGCTCGCCAGACAGACAGAGAGAGACATAGAGACAGAAAGTGAGAAATCACCCCCCAGGGGGATGGCCACGCCACAATCCCTTCTCCTCCATTCTCCTCTTGGGATCTTCGGCATGCACGCACACGCGCCCGGCGTGAGTTTTAAGCCACCGGGTCCAGGACGTGAACCAAGGTCAACTATGTGGGAGTCCAGCGACATAGCCATTACGCTAACTGCTGGTTCCCAGCTGACATCATCTTAAAGCACATCTGAAGTTTATTTCTAGTGGCCAGTAAGTGGCATCACAGTTAAGGTGCTGGACTGTCATATGAGTGACCACAGTTTGAGTCCCGAACCTGGTGGTTTGCCTTCTCTCCCTCTCTCTCTCTCTCTCTCTCTCTCTCTGGGTGGGTGCACATGCCCTATAGCAACATTTTAAAAATATGATAATAATAATAATGATAATAATATATAAAATTAAATAAATAATTATTTTAAAAAATAAATAAAATAAATTTATTTTTAAGCCTGAAGTGCTCCCAGCACTGATGGACCTGTCCAGTCTTTGGGATGAAATGAACCAAATGAAAGAAGCAAGAAAGGAAGGAAGGTAGGAGGTTTGCCGCCAGACTCTGTGCACTGTGGCCACCTCCCTGGGAGGGCCTCCGAGGTGGAGCTCACCTGTTCTCCCAGTTGCCCTATTTACCTTTGCAAAGTGGTTCCCTCTGAAGAGTTGACTGACTCCAAGATCCGCCCTGTTAGAGGTGTGGTTTGAAACCTGCCAAGCATCGGTTAACATGGGGGTCAGGATGCAGCCACGGCACCAACACTGCTGAGCGGTGGGGCCCAGTGTCGGGGGGCTGCACCCCTCACAGCCCCCACCCCACCCCTCACCTCCGGCATCGGGTCTCACTGCAGCTCTGGGGTGCAAGGCGAGCACCGCGTGTCTTACTCCCTCTCTGCCTCTCACTGTCTCTCCATGTCTCCTCAGCAAGCACACACACCCTATGGCAAAAACCTAAAAAATAAATAAACTCATGGCATCGTGTGAGACAGTAACTGCTTTAATCCTCAAGGTAAGTAATTCCTCTATTACAAATGGCTGTATCTCGAGGCACCCAGAAGAAAGTTCCTCACACATTACTGAGGAGAGGCTAGAACCCGTACAGGCCCACCACGACTTAGCTGCAATTGTGAGACCCCGGCAGCTCTAAAAACCAATGGCAAAGTGGGGGCTGGCTTGGCTACGTAGTTACTGACAGTCTTTATATGACCTGCTGCAAAATTCAGGCTTATGTGACTCAAAATCTGTGCTCCTCCACGTGAATGGAGCAGGTTTCACTCACTCGTGATGAGTCTGTTAGCGACACCCACGCGGTCATCCACCATTAGTAGCTCTTTTTGATAAACCTAAGTAGCTTTCAGTGATTGCTGTGGGATAGGGGCCATACAGTTTCTCTCCAGCAAACTTGCAAATCAGGCCAAATCCTGCCAGATGAATAATCATTTTAATTTATTTTATTTTAAAGTTTCGCTATAGGGTATATGTGCTTGCTGGAGAGAGACAGAGAGAGAGGAGAAGGAGAGGGAGACGTCACCTCCTGGGGGAATGATCATGCTATAATCGCTTCTCCTCCTAGGATGTTGAGCACAGACTGGGTTGGCCGTGGCCACCGCATAGACCCAACTTGGCTCTCCAGCGCGCCCAGCTCTGCTTCCTTTGCAACCATGTCTGACAAACCCAATAAGGCTGAGACTGAGAAATTCGGGAAGTGGAAATTGAAGAAAGACAAGAGATGTAAGAGATAAATCCACTGCCTTCCAAAGACACGGAGGAACAGGAGAAGCAGTCGGAGTCGTCCGGAGACGCACTGCCAGTGTGCACTGCACGTCCACAAGTGCCGCCCTCTTGTTTTACGCCTTTGAGCTGTCTAACTTTGGAAGATGCAGAGGCTGGACCAAGTTTAAGTGACCGTGTGGCTCTTTCACATCCCAGAATCGAGAACCACTGACAGCAAGGCGCCTGCCTCGCCCATCTGGGCTCTGGCTGGCAGGGAAGGAAAAGAACTTGCATGTTGGTGAAGGAGGAAGCTGGGTGGACGACAGGGACACGTGGAGTGAAAACCAAGCCTGCCCAAGGCGTCCTGCAGGCTAGAAAATGCAGTCTAATCAGAGTGCCATGTTTTTGTTCAAATGATTTTAATGACTGGAATGCATAGTTTTAAATATGCAAATAAAAGTTTTAAAACAAACAAACAAAAAAATTGGGGGGCTCATACTCACATGCACCTGGCTTGTTTTTCAAGCTGCTGGGTCTAGGACTCGACCTGTGGAGTTGGCCATGTGGGATCCAGTGCCTTAACCACAATGGCACCTGCTGGCCCAATCTTTTTATTTTTACTAAATTTCTTCCTTGAGCAAGGGAGAGAGAACTCCCAAAAGGGACTTGATGCTATTATAAATCCACTCTTAGCTTTAGCTCTCGCCAGTCCCGGATGGTGGTCCTGTGTGCTGGTTGAGCTCAGGGAAGTCTCTGAAGTGAACCTGTAGCTCCCTCGTGGGCCAGCCTCGCAGGGCATGTCTTACTGCTGCTCCATTGTCCAGCCCCAGTAGTTTATTTCTTTGGAGGGGGAGGGGGTCAGAAGGGGGTGTAGTGGTTAAGGGATTGGACTCCCACATGGCCATCCGCAGTTCGGGTCCTGGACCCAGAGGCTTGAATCGCATGCTGGGTGCTTGTGCATGTGTGCCCAAAATCCCAGGAGGAGAATGGAGAAGTTGGGACTGTGGAGCGACCATCCCTCCCAGGGGTGATTTCTCATTTTTCCTTTCTCTATCTCTCCAGCAAGCACATGTGCCCTATGGCAAAAATCTTTCAAGCACACATACTCTGTGGCAGAAATCTTTCTAAAAATAAGTTTTCCATGGGACCAGAAGTTGGCGTAATGGCTATGTCGCTGAACTGCCATGTAGTCGACAGCGGGCCGAGTCCCGGATCCAGTGGCTTAGACTCACGCTGGGCGTGTGTGCATATATACCCAAGATCCCAAAGAGGAGAATGGAGGAGAAGGAACTGTAGTGTGGCCATCCCCCCGGGGGGTGATTTCTCACTTTCTGTCTCTCTGTCTCTCTCTTTCTGGCGAGCACACACGCCCTCTAGCAAAAATCTCTCCAATAATAATAATAATAATAAGTCTTCCTTGGGGTCAGCAGGTATCATGGTGGTTAAGGCACTGGACTCCCACGTGGCCGACTATGGTTTGAATCCTGGACTCGGCAGCTTGAAGATCACGCTGGGTATGTGCATGCATGCCCAAAATCCCAAGAGGAGAACACAGAAGGGGTTGGGCATGGTCATTCCTCCTGAGGCAGATTTCTCACTTTCCCTGTCTCTGTCTCTCTCTCTGGAGAATGCAAGCATCCTATGGCAAAGCCTGAAAAAGTCAGTCTTCCTTTACTTCTATTCTCTTAAAGTTTATTTATTTACTTATCCCGAGACAGAGAGAGAGAGAGAGAGACCCCCAGGGTCCTCAGACCACCAGGATCCACCCCAGCCGCAGCCCGTCAGGCTAGCACAGGGGGATCTCAGGCCATGAGCCAGGACTCTCCCACGTGACTCTGGCACTGAAGAGCATTGGTCACCACTGTGCCATTGTGATGAACGAACATTTCACAAGTACATTGTAAACTTCATGCTTTCTGATTCTTCACGCTCGGGCACTTACACGACAGTTCACTCTGCTGTGGGAGCAGCTGCGTGCTGGTGCGGGGTCCACCCAGGCTGATGGACCCTTTTTCAGGCCCTCAGTCCCTCATCTGGATGTTTAAAACGTAACAAAATCAAGAAACATGCGAGAAATCCTTACAACGTGGATCAGTTCCATGATGTGGCAGTAATGTGCTCCTCAAGAGCAGCTTGATCCCACATGGTGACTGCGGTTTGAATCCCTGGCTGAGGTGGCCTAAAATATGTCCGAAGCCACGTGATGGCTCAGGGGCGCAGGGACTGATCGGCCGGAGACTGGAGGAGCGGATGGCAGCATGACCAGGCCTTGTGTGGAGGGGGCGGGGGCTCCTCTCTCGCTTTTCTCATTCAAATGTATCTGCATGTGCCCTCTCTCATAAATAAAAGGGAAATAACCAACACCAAAAATCAATTATTTTTACAAAAGTCAGATTTTTTTTTTAAATTTTTATAAATAATAAATCTGATGTTGGGAGTTCTTTTCTTTTTTTTTTTTTTTTTCGTTAATTTAGAAGGTAGTCGGGACCAGCAGTTAGCGTAATGGCTATGTCACTGGATTTCCATGTAGCTGACTGTGGTTCCAGTCCCAGACCTGGTGGCTTAAATTCATGCTGGGCACGTGTGCGTGCATGCCCAAGGTTCCAAGAGGAGGGTGGAGGAGAAGGGATTGTGACGTGGCCATCCCCCCCGAGGGGTGATTTCTCGCTTTCTGTCTCTCTGTCTCTCTGTGTCTTTCTGGTGAGCACATGCACCCTATAGCAAAAACCACTCAAAAAAAAAAAAGAAGGTTGTATTACATAGCAATCCAAAACATTTAAAACAAACATTAATTCATTCAATAGGCATATCAACATTTCTTGTTTTGTTTCTGTTTTTTGAGAAAGATTTTTGCTATAAGGTGAATGCACTCACTGAAGAAACAGAAAAACAGAAAGCAAGAAGTCACCCTCCATGGGAATGGCCATGCCACAATCCCTTCTCTTCCATTCTCCTCTCAGGATTTTGGGAACACACACACACACACACACACACACACACACGTGTGCGTATCCAGCGTGAGTTTCAAGCTGCCAGGTCCAGGACTCAAACCACAGTCGGTTACCTGGGAATCCAGGTACATAACCATTACACCCTCTTCTGGTCCCGGCATATAAGCATTTCAAAAGCATAATGAAATCCAGTTCTGAGGTACATGATGTAGCAGCAGTGGAATCCAACATTATGCAAACATTTGCTAAACAAAAGCTCCTTGCAGGACAGCTATAGATAAACAGAGGTAAGATAAGTGCAGAGTATTCTGTGGAACCTTTCAGAAAGCAAGAGTCTGAAACATAATACATTTTTCAGGTAGGCACCAAGTTATCCTAAAAATACTTCACGTTGGTTATTTCCTTTTTTTTTTTTTTTTTTTCTCACTACTTGTAACAACAATATATGTGCTTTGCCATGGGGAAGAAAAAGAATTCCCAAACCAAAACACCATTTCAGATCTGGTACGCTTCAGTGCAGTCTTTGCGACTAACCCAAAGTGTATTTTTTAAGAAGCTTTTAAAACCATGGAGCTGGCACGTGGCTTGGTGGCTAAAGGCACTGGACTCCCACATGGTCGACTGCAGCTCAAGTCCTGGACCTGGCAGCTGGCTTTCTCACTTTCTCTCTCTCTCTGTTTCCCTCTGATCAAACTGGAAAATAATAATAATAATAAAGTTAAATGAAAATAATTCTTTTTTAAAAAAATCGTGATGTTCTAATGTTTAATTCTTAGGCCATACTGTTTTCTGATGAGGACAGCATTGTGCTTTAGGTGACAACAGAAACCTCAAGATAATCACCATCCACCTTCTAAGACTTACGGGAGGCTAAATTAGCATGGTCCACCGATATAAGATCAAAGCCACGGGACTGGCAGGTGGCGTGGCGGTTAAAGGCTCTGGACTCCCACATGTGCGAGTTCCACAAGGCCGTCAAGAAGAGCAGCGATGCACCTTCCTCGTCCCAATCAGACATCTGCTGCCACCATACTGAAGTTGAAAGGAAGATTACAAGTATCTTCCCCTCTCTCTCTCTCTGTTGCCCTGTGGTCAAAAAAAAAAAAAAAAAAGATGATGAATAAAATTAAATATAGTAATTCTTTTATATATATATATATTTTTTTTTTGGGGGGGGGGAGAAGTTTTTTGCTATAGGGCGCGTGCTTGCCAGACAGAGAGAGACAGAGAGACAGAAAGCGAAGAATCACTCCCCAAGGGGGATGGCCACGCCGCAATCCCTTCTCCTCCATTCTCCTCTCGAGATCTTGGGCACGCACGCACACATGCCAGGTGTGAGTTTTAAGCCACTGGGTCCAGGACGCGAACCGCGGTCGCCTACATGGGAGTCCAGTGACATAGCCATTATGCTAACTGCTGGTCCCGAAATTCTTTTTTTTTTTTTTTTTTTTTTGAAGAGGTTTTTGCTATAGGGCACGTGCGCTCGCCAGACAGACAGAGAGAGACAGAGAGATAGAAAGCGAGAAATCACCCCCCAGGGGGGATGGCCACGCCGCAATCCCTTCTCCTCCATTCTCCTCCTGGGATCTTGGGCACGCACGCACATGTGCCCGGCGTGAGTTTAAGCCACCAGGTCCGGGACTCGAACCGCGGTCGACTACGTGGGAGTCCAGCGACATAGCCATTACGCTAACTGCTGGTCCCGGTCCCGTAATTCTTTAAAAAAAGTAAATAAAATAGAAAAGAAGGGGGCCGGCAGGTGGTGTGGTGGTTAAGGGCTCTGGACTCCCACATGCTGACTGAGGTTTGAGTCCTAGACCTAGCAGCTTGCTTTCTCACTTTCCCTCTCTCTCTTTCTCTGTTCCTATCTGATAAAATTTAAATAAATAAGTAAATAAATAAAGTTAAAGAAAACAATTCTTTCAAAGAAAAATAAGAAGAAGGCTTTTTCTTAGTGGATGTGGGGGTGCCTCGGACCCCTAAACGCAGCTCTGTCAGTCTCGGTGAGTGAAAGCTGTCTTCAGTGGCTGTGACTTTGTGACTGCACTGGCGTGACAAAGAAAGCCCATTTTCTCCTCATTATTTTGTGTCTCCCTGAGAGGTTGTTTCTCATTTCCGTACATATACGTTTTGTGTATTAAGGGCAATGTCAAAAATGAATGAAATCCTAACTAAATGTCTAGTGCCACCTATTGGTAGTCTAGCATATACTGACTCTTGGTGACATTCCCACTAAAGAGGAAGCAGAATTTATTTTGATGATTCATCCCCTGCCAGTTTATGTTTCTACATACATTTATTATGACTCTTAGATTTAAATATTAGGGATGATAATAAGCATGCAATTCTTCTAAGTTATGATTTGTAAACAGGCTCACGGGACCCTTAAAGTAAGATATGCAATGACAATCTGCTTTTTAATACTTAGGAAAAGAAGGAAGATTCCAGAGCATGAGGAGGAAACGACGTGACATCAACACATGCTGTTTACACCCGCTGTCACCACCTGTGACACAAAGTCTCCTGAATACACGCTGCATCTTTTGAAACAGCTTTTGGAATTTCCTTCTCAGATTTGTGCTGCAGAGTACACATGCTTGCCAGAGACACACGGAGAGACAGGGAAAGTGAGCAATCACCACCCAGGGGATGGCCACACCACAGTCCCTTCTCCTCTAGTCTCCGCTCAGGGTTTGGGGTACGCATGCACAATCACCTGGCTTGTTTTTCAAGTGTCCCGATCTGGGACTTGAACCACGGAATTGACCATGTGGGATTCAGCCCCTTATCCTCCACCTGCTAGCCCCCAGCTTTTGGATTTTTGATCCTAACATTTCAGAGTTTGAAATAATAAGCAGGTTGAAATTCAATTACTTATCTGTGCTGGGAATGAATGGGGCACAAATGGTGCGATGACAACTAGATTTTCATATGCAAGAGAATACAGTTGGACTCCTACCTCACACCATAAAGGACACTTAATTCAAAATGGACAAAACACCTAAACAAAATGCAGTCTATACATACAATGCAATATTGTTCAGCCTTAAAAAGGAAGGAAATTCTGACACATGCTACAACATTCAAGAACCTCGGGGGCATTTTAAGAAAAATACTGTATGATTGCACTTACATGAGGTGGTTAAACTTGGAGAGACAGAGAGGTCAGTGCTGGTTGTCAGGGCAGGGAGGAACTGGGAATGCTGTCCAACGGCTACAGTTTCATCTGGGGAAAGAGGAAATAGTTCTGGAGGCGGATGGTGGTTACTGTTGCACAACAACGTGAGTGTAAGTGACACTAGGGAACCGTACACTTAAAAATGGTTACGGTAGGGCAATGCCACATGAGGCTGGGGCCACATGGGAGGCCAGACCAACCCGAACACGCCAGGTGTGTTAATATGTGCCTGTCGTCCTGGCTACCTGGGAGTCTCTCTTTCTCACTCTTTCTCTTATTCCCATACTCTTTCATACCAAAAAAATAAAATAAATAAAAAGGGTAAGATAGTAAATTTTATGTTATGTGTATTTCACTACAATTAAATAAATAGAATACTTTTAACAATAGATCAATCGCCCAAATGTAAGAGCTAAAACCAGACAATTTTTAGAAAACTTTGCATCGGGAAACAGTTTATCAGATCTGACACCAAAAGCACAAAGCAACCAAAGAACAAACTGACAAAATAAACTTTGTCAAAAGTAATCATTATTTTGTTCCTGAGGACATTATTAAAATAAAAAGACAGCAAGGGAAGAAACATTTGCAAATCACCTCTCTCGTAAGAAACTTGTATCTAGAGCATGAAAAGAATCTGTACAACTCCATTATAAGAGACAACCCAATTTAAAGTGGGCAGAGTATGGATAGACGATTTTCCAAAGAAGATGCAAACAGCCAACAAGAACATAGTTGGTAGAGAAATGCAGATCAAAACCCTGATGAGATGCTGGTCCATACCCCTCGGAAGGGCCATAATTAAAAAAGTAGGCAACAGCGAGTACTGGGGAGGCTAGGAGGACATGGAACCCTCCATCTGTTGCTGGAAGGAATTTTAGACGTCGCAGATACTTTGGAAATCAGTCTGGCAATTTCTCAAATGGTTAAACACAGAGTTACCATATGGCCTAAAATCCCACCTGTAGAACTAAAATGATAAGTCTACACAAAAACTTGTACAAAACTTGTACAGAGCTGTTCGCAGCAGCATGGTTTACAGTAGCCAAAGAGCAGAAACAGCCGAAATAGCTACCAACTGATGAATGGATGGAAAGACGTGGCAAGCCTTAAGAAGGAACGCTCTCAGACAGAGGGAGAAAGCACTGACGAATGCCACAGCATGGTGGGCCTCCGGATCATTGTACCGAGTGAAGAAGGCAGTCATGAAAGACCACGCAGTGGGCGACTCCTTTGCTATGAGATGTCCCCAAGAGGTAAAACTATGGAGACAGAAAATAGGTAAGTGCTCTCTTACAGCCCACTTTAGGGGGACGTGAGGAACCACACTAAAAGCTTCTTCCTCGAGTGTAGAAAACATTTAAAGATTGGTGGTGGGAATGGCTGCTGATATCTGTGAATACACTTAAAACCACTGCATTGGGGGACCAGCGGATGGCGTAATGGTTATATCGCTGGACTCCCACGCAGTTGACCATGGTTCGAGTCCCAGACCTGATGGCTTAAAACTTGGGCTGGGCACATGTGTGTGAGTGCCCAAATTCCCAAGAGGAGATCAGAAGAGAAGGGATTGTGGTATGACCATGCCCCCTGGGGGGTGATTTCTTACTTTCTGCCTCTCTGTCTCTTTCTGTATCTCCAGTGAGTGCACTCGCCCTATAGCAAAAGCCTCTAATTTAAAAAATAAATAAAACTACATTGAATACTTAAAAGAACAAACTATATGGTATATGAGTTATGTCACAAAAAGAGCTTCTATGAAAAATGTGAATGAGGACCAGCAGGTGGCATGGTGCTTAAGGTGCTGGATTCCCGCATGGCTAAAAGTGGTTTGAGTCCTGGTCCTGGAGGCTTGGAAACATTCCAGGGCATGTATGTGCATGCCTAAAATCCCAAAAGGAGAATGGAGGAGAAGACATTGGGCCCACGTCCACCCTGGGCGGTGGATTTCTCACTTTCCCTTTGTCTCTCTCGGTCTTTCTCCTGCAAGTGCACACACTCTTTGGCGAAAAACTCCCTAGAAGCAGAGTGAATGGGTCAGTGTTATTTCTACCATCATTCATTTGTGACATTGACTAGAAAGCAGATTTTGAACGCAAGACTCAAAAAAAGAGAAATAAATGCTAAGTCCCCTTAATGGTATCAAGGCATACAAAATTGTTGGTACTTGGATTTAATGAATGAGAGGTTATAATGCTTTATAATTTGAATATTCACTTTGTTATTGTAAATAAGTTCCACCAAAACTGGAAGCAGAGACATTGTTATCACCACTGTGTCTCCTACACACTTTCCCTTCAGTGGACAACGAAGACAAGCCTCATCTAGAAACTGTCCCCTGGCTCTGACAATTGCTGCTCCTCCAGGGATTGCCTTTGTATGCGTTAACTTCCCAAATGCAAACTGTTGTTGTCTCAGAATGTTAAAGACACCCTAGGTAAACTCATTTGAAAGTCTTAGTTTTCACACTTTTTTCTGCATAAGAAGCTTCTGGCCAGGCCTGGTCTTCAGAGCCACCGAGGTAAGAATTCTTCAGCAGCTGAGTCCAAATGCAGATTCACTGACGTTATCTCAGATATATTATCTCAGGTATCCTCCGGTGTTTTTTATGCATACCAGAATGAGAAAGGCTTAAAAAGGTTCCACTTCCTGATTTCGTCAGAGAGGTGGGAGTTTTGAAATCTCACTGTTACACAGCGCATTAGAGCCTGGAATGTGACCACTGAAGCGCACCTGGTCATCTCCTGAAACCCCCTCCTCATTCGCCCAAAGCCGTGGTATAGACCATTATGCACAGGCCGGGGCTTCCGGCACCCACGATCACACCCTCAGCTCATTGCCAGCCGAATTAGGTTGACCAGGTGCCACTGAAGACTTTCATCCGTCTGTCATTAGGTGGGACCCCCAGTACTAAGAAGATATAGGGTAATCCAGAGACAAAAAGAGTGAGCTAGCATGAGAGAGGGGTCACTGTCTGGGTGATGTTTTAAGTTTTTCTCTGCCATGGTGCTTCTGCACTTACCCCCATAAATTTGAAGTTTAAGAGTTAGTCTCTAGAAAACAGAGATTCATGCTGCCTTTTAAAATATTGAAAACAAGGGCTAGCAGGTGGCGTGGTGTTTGGGGCACTGACTCCCACATGGCCGACTGCAGTTCTAGTCTCTTGCAGCTTTTCTCACTTTCCTTCTTTGTCTCTCTCTGGTGAGCACACGTGCCCTACAGCAAATTAAAATAATAATAACAAGTAAAAGAAATGATCCTTAAAAAAAATGTTAAGAATAAATGAGGGCACTTTACAAACTTCATGGAGGGACCAGCAAATGGCATAATGGTTACATTGCTGGACTCCTACGTAGTTGACCTCAGTTCAAGTCCCAGACCCGGCAACTTGAAACTCACACCAGGTATGTGTGCGTGTGTGCGTGCCCAAAATCCCAAGAGGAGAATGGAGGAGAAGGGACTGTGGCATAGCCATTCTCCCTGGGGGGTGACTTTTCACTTTCTGTCTCTCTGTCTGTCTCTGTCTCTCCAGCAGGCGCATGTGCCCTATAGTAAAAACCTCTCTAAAACAAAACAAAACAAACAGACTCATGCCTGGCATGTGTGCATGCGTACCCAAAATCCTGAGAGGAGAAGGGGCATGGCCTTCCCCCCTGGGGGGTAATTTGTCACTTTCTGTCTCTCTCTCTCTGTCTCTGTCTACAGCGAGCACATATACCCTATAGCAAAAGTCTCTCTTAAAAAAGAAAAAGAGCTTTACGGAAAATGGAATCAAAGTATGAGTTTATTTTGGTGAAAAGAATTTTGAACTCCATGCATAGCTTTTTCATAATATGCATTTGTCATGAAATTTTTAAGATCCCATGAATACAAGTAAAAAAGATTACTGTTAAATTTGTAGGGTTGACTGCTTTCCCTTTTCTCCTTGGGCATTGTGTCTCCCTGGTAATAGTAAGAATTTTCTAAATGTTGTGATTCCGTTTCAGGAGAGAGCCTCTTTCCCTCCCCACCCATGCCCACACTTCTAGCCCTGGGACTTGGCCAGCGTGATTATTTATGGCTTCCAGTTCACCTCACACCTTAATAGCAAACAGAAGCAGTTTTCCTTTGTGTTCCAATTTCAACAGTGTGGTAGTTAAAAATTGGCTCCCATCAGAAAGTCTTTCTCCAAGTCTAATGCGCTCTGCTGTGTATACATACATGACTAACCAGTACAATCCGTACCGCAAAGAGCCCGGGGAGAGATTTATTGATTCTGGCCGACACAGATTGAAAAGTAACCTTGAACACTTCGTGCAGGCCATAATAAGCTCCCCCAATCGAGTTGGGAGCCAGTTCAGCGTGTCCATTTAGTTGAGGCAGAGCTGTTTGATCTAACTTGATAAAGTAATTCTCATGCAGAAAGTGGGTCGAACCGACTGCCTTCTGAAAGCCAAACTTCTTCACTTCACTGAGAGAAACGACGTTTATTTAGAATAGAATTAGTGTGTTTGGTAACATACGATACGCTGCTGATGCCTCGGGGGAGGCCTTCTGCTCCCAGTACCTCGGCAGAGACTGGTGGCTCAGAAGGACATCCCCAGTTCAGAGGGGACGGTCAGCGACTTGGCCTGCGGTAAAATCCCCTCTCCTCTGAGGAATCACAGTTCAAACCTAGAACAGAAAGGTACTCGGTGCAGTTAATATTCTAGAATGCCTATTCCACTCACATTCACCCCATTTCAATGAACTATGTTATCCGACAGTGTTAGAAGATGTCCTCTGAAAGCAAGTGTAAGCTTTCTTGAAAAATTTGAATCATGAGAACAGTATAGAGAACAATAATTATTAAAACTTCCTCTGCCAATTAGCTGTCTGGAATTGGGGAGGGAAAACCTGAGTACATACTATACCTATAATCGCACACATGTTCTTTCTTTTTTGTGTTTGAAAGATTTTTGCTACAGGGCACATGCATTCACTAGAGAGACAGAGAGACAATGAGACAGAAAGTAAGAAGTCACCTTCCAGGGCGAATGGCCAGGCCCCAATCCCTTCTTCTTATCTCCTCTCAGGATTTTGGGCACGCTCACACACATGGTTGGTGTGAGTTTCAAGCTGCCTGGTCTGGGACTTGAACCACAGTGGACCATTTGGGACTCCAGCATCTTAACCACTGCACCATCTGCTGGACCCCAGACACACAATTTCAAATTCAGATTTTTCATTGTTGTTTTCTGTTGTTTAGTTTCTTTTAGCAGGGGTAGAGGGACTATAGAAGTAATCTGTCTTGGGAACCAGCAGTTAGCGTAATGGCTATGTCGCTGGACTCCCACGTAGTCGACCGCGGTTCGTGTCCCGGACCCGGTGGCTTACAACTCACGCCGGGCGCGTGTGCATGCGTGCCCAAGATCCCGAGAGGAGAATGGAGGAGAAGGGATTGCGGCATGACCATCCCCCCTGGGGGGCGAGTTCTCGATTTCTGTCTCTATATCTCTCTCTGTCTGTCTGGTGAGCGCACGCGCTCTATAGCGAAAACCTCTCCCCACCCCCCAAAAAAAGTAATCTGTCTTTGTTTGGATTTTAAATTTTATTCGTATGTATTTCTGTTTATTTCTGGAATTACCTAATTTTTTGAAAGTGGAGAATTTCATTTTTATGGGAATATCAGAAGTAGGTTGAAGAGAGTAAAGGTAAATCATCCATGTGGTTGTCAAGAAATGTGATTCTTGGGACCAGCAGTTAACGTAATGGCTATATAGCTGGACTCCCATGTAGTCAACTGTGGTTTGAGTCCCAAACTCGGAGGCTTAAACTCACCCTGGGTGCGTGTGCGTGCATGTCCAAGATCCCGAGAGGAGAATGGAGGAGAAGGGATTGCGGCGTGGCCATCCCCTTGGGGGATGATTTCTCACTTTTTGTCTCTCTTCCTGATGAGTGCATGCTCCCTATTGCAAAAACCTCTAAAAAAAAAAAAAAAACAAAAAAAAAACAGAAATGCGATTCTTTAATAAGACATAACCCCCTTTTCCTTCTGTTCCAAAATAAAAATGACAAAGTGCTTGGGATCAGCAGATGGCATAATGGTTACATTGCTGGACTCCCACATAGTTGACCACGGTTCGAGTCCTGGATCCAGTGCCTTAAACTGATGTCGGGCATGTGTACATGTGTGCCAAAGATCCCGAGAGGAGAATGGAGGAGAAGGGATGGCAGCATGGCCCTCACCTCTGGGGGGTGATTTCTCACTTTCTGTCTGTCATGTGCCCTGTAGCAAAAACCTCTCAAAAAAAAAAAAAAAAAAAAGACTAAGTTCTCTAAATTGTCAGGAAATAAAAGAAACAAAAATGAATAGAACTTTTTTATTCTGGCTACAAATTACTACTTGTTTGGGCAGAAAAATATCCCATAGATTTCAAAGTTGAATAGTAAGTTCTTGGTTTGTCACTTAACATCAGAAGAACTCTTATTTTCTCTTCTAAGAAATGTTTCTATACAGAAAAGTTACCACAAGCAATTTCAGGAAAATATGGGGGGGGGGGTCCTCAAGAAGCTCATAGAAAATGCATGTTATAAAAAAATTGTGCATGGATTTTGACATTTTTTGGTGGTCAAAATAAACTCATCTTTTCCACGAACTTTTTTTTTTTTTTTTTTTAGAGATTTTTGCTATAGGGCGTGTGCGCTCACCAGACAGACAGAGAGATAGAAAGCGAGAAATCACCCCCTAGGGGGGACGGCCACGCTGCAATCCCTTCTCCTCCATTCTCCTCTCGGGATCTTGGGCACGCATGCACACGTGCCCGGCGTGAGTTTAAGCCACCAGGTCCGGGACGCGAACCACGGTCGACTACATGGGAGTCCAGCGACATAGCCATTACACCAACTGCTGGTCCCTCCATGAACTTTTTGAAGTGCTTGTAAACTTCCCTTTGAGGCAGGAATGTCAGATGTTTATGGAGCAATTGGTAAAACCACGGGCTACCCTTAGTGTGAGAATGATGTAGCTTGAGGCCTCCATGCAGAGAAACACCACCGTGTTCTTGGAACCAGGTAGAATTTCCACAGTTTGCAAATTGCAATTTCCATGTTTTGTAAATTGTTGTGCAAATTGTTGAAGACACAAACATTCAAGCTTAAATGATAATGATCTGGTTAGTATAGAGCCCAGTCTGTAGAAAAAAAGTATGTATATATATATCAGGCATCTAAAGAAAGCATTTTTGCCTAGAACATTAATCATGTGCCTTTTTAATACATTTGTAAAATTGTTTCATTTCTTATGTAAAAAGATGAAATATTGGTTACTCATAAAAATTTCTTCCTGCACAAAGATTTTCAAATTCACCCACGCCTACCCTTACTGAACATCAGGCTAAATGTCTCTGCGCTGTTTAAGTTCCCGAAGGAACAAGGGAGGGAACGCTTGATCAAAACACACTAACCCGTACATGGTGGGGAACCGAACAGGGTCGTGTGTCGGGTCGATTTTCTGCCATCCTTGCAATTATCCAAGTGTCATTTTAAACTTCATCCACTTAAGGCAAACTTATCTTTTTTGTTGCTGTTGGTCAGTATTCCAGCACAAACCTTAACTGCCGTTTAATCTTAATAAGACTGAGAAAGAAAGGTGAAAACTCTTTTTACCCCCTCCGGGCAGGAAACATCTCATTTAGGATCCGAAGGAGATTTGCACCATGCTCTAGGCAAACGTTTTCAGACATATCTAAGAATTCAGGTTGAAAAATAAGACATAAGAAAGTAAAGTTTAAAGTCAAATTTGCCAGATGTCTACATTGTCTTATGATTAATCCTGAATTAATTAGTTTATGTGCTAGAACATTCTTCTTTTTGGAGAGGTTTTCGCTATAGGGCGTGTGCGCTCGCCAGAAAGACAGAGACAGAGAAACCGAAAGTGAGAAATCACCCCCCAGGGGGATGATCACGCTGCAATCCCTTCTCCTCCATTTTCCTCTCGGGATCTTGGGCACTCACACACGCACTCCTGGTGTGAGTTTAAGCCACCGGGTCCGGGACTCGAACCACAGTTGACTACATGGGAGTCCAGCGACATAGCCATTATGCTAACTGCTGGTCCTGAGAACATTTTTCTATTAACTACCCTGGGAAGGAGGATATCCATTTACTGGTGATGGGACCATGCCCGGGGGGCGGTGGGAAGAAGGGTCAGATCCTGACGGGTATCACCTATGGCGGCTCCTTCCGACTAGTTTTCAGTTTCAACTGCGACTTTTAATCTCTGTTTCTTTTCCAGATTGCCTGATTTCTGAGTTTTAAAAATAATTTTTTTTTTTTTTGGAGAGGTTTTTGCTATAGGGCGCATGCGCTCGCCAGAGAGAGAGACAGAAAGCGAGAAATCAACCCCCAGGGGTAATGGCCCCGCCACAATCCCTTCTCCTCCATTCTCCTCTTGGGATCTTGGGCACGCACGCACACACGCCCTACGTGAGTTTTAAGCCATCGGGTCCGGGATGCGAACCGTGGTCGACTACATGGGAGTCCAGCGACATAGCCATTACGCTAACTGCTGGTCCCAAAAACAATTTATTTTCTGAGATATAATTCACACACGATACAAGTCACCCATTTAAAATGTACAATCAGCAGTTTTAAGGACATTCAGAGTTGTACAGTCACGTCATCACAATGAGAATTATAACATTTTAATTATCCCCCCCAAAAAACTGCCCCCTTTTTGGTAGTTTTTGTTACAGGTCACATGCACTCACCTGAGAAAAGCAGAAAGACAGAGAGAAAGTGAGGGAAAAAAAAAAAAAACAGAGGTGATGGCTACACCACAGTCCCTTCTCCTCAGGTCATCTCTCGGGATTTGGGGCACGCATGCACATGTGCCCCATGTGATTTTCAAAACACTGGGTCTGGGACTCGAACCATGGAGTTGGCTATGTGGGATCCAGCACCTTAACCTCCATGCCACCCACTGGACCAAAACTGCCTACCTTTTAGCCATTACCCTTCAACCTTTTCCTATTCCCCGGCCCTAAGCTATTCTCATAGATTTGCCTTTTCTGGACATTTCATATAACAAAATTGTGAGGTTTGAGGTCCTTTGTGATGGGCTTCTTATACTTAGAATAATGTTTTCAAGGCCTAATGTTTAATTTTAAAATATTTTATTTGGGAATAATTTCAAGCTTGCTAAAGAGTTACTAAAATAAAAATTGTACAACACCTCCCATCCTTTATCCAGAGTCATTGCCCCCCACCCCCCCCATAGGGTGTGCACTCGCTGGAGAAAGACAGAGAGAGGAAAAGTGAGAAATCACTCCCGCAAGGGAGGTGGCCATGCCACAATGCCTTCTCCTCTCAGGATTTTGGGGATATGTGCACATGGGCCTGGCATACTTTTTAAGCTGCCAGGTATAGGACTCAAACTGTGGTCGGCCATGCAGGAGTCCAATGCCTTAACCACCAGGCCACCTGCTGGCCCCAGTTTAACTTTGTTTTAAAGACGTGTCTTGCTGTGTTGCTCAGGCCACCTTCAAACTCATGACCCTCCTGCTTCAGCCTCCCCAGTAGCTGGGACTATGGGCACAAACCACCATGCGTGGTCATGTCATGCATTCCTGATGCTTAGTGCATGGATGCAGAAGGTACCACCACAAAATATTCAAAAAGAAGGGGAGGCAGATGGTGCCACAGTGGTAAAACGGACCACTCTGCACGGCTGATGCACATGGGAAGGTTCCAGGTTTGCATCCAGAGACCTCCTAGGACGCTGAGCACCGGTGTGCCCACAATCTAGGGGCGACCAGAACTGGGGGTGAATGGCGGCATGGAGATTGAGGGGTAAATGGGTGTGTGTGTGTGTGTGTGTGTGTGTATGTGTGTTTCTAGCTCATGGAAGAAAGAAATAGATAAACTTTGAAAGCACAGGTATTAAGACGCATGCTGTACTAAATGTACAAATAAGACAGTGTCCGTGGTCACCTGTGACTGGGGTCCCCTGAGCATGGGTGCCGTGCTGCGGCCGTCAGCACAGAGATGGGAGAAGCAGGGCGCGCGGAACAGGCGGGACGCAGCCGTGCCCTGTGCACCACGGAGCTCGGGCCCTCCTAGAGTGTCTTGGTGAGTCGGCTCATCCTCTGGAACTCATTGCCTCTTGTGAAAGGAATGGAAACAGGAAGAGTAGCTGGTAGGGTTATTTTGTAGACCAAATTGAAGTGTGGATGTAAGAATTAAATTAATATTAATGCAAGGTACTATATAAATATTAAATTTTGCAAAACAGTAAATAACTTTTCAAACTTCACATTCTTTACCAAGCAACAAACTCTTGTAACAATTTATTTTTACAAAGCCACATACTGTGTAAAGCATATTTTGCCAGTCTCTTATATCTGAAAAGAAATGGACAAAAACCATTTTCTCCTTTGTGTATTACTCTACGTTGTAGCAATTTGGATAGTGTCCCAATTTTAAATCTCTTCCTTACAGAAAGTCCTCTAAAAGGTATAAGACATTTGTGGATGCCTGACTTAGAAAAACAAATTTACAGCTATGTGAAACAGTAAAACCAGATCATCTGAATAAAGTAATTTGAATTCAAGCAAGCTACTTATGGAGAAATGTAAAATGGAGGCGGTATGGCCCCTCGATGTAAGCATCTTGGAGAACAGAGCCAGCTGCTCTTCAGAACGGAAGGAACCGTTGGGGGCAGGGTGAAGAGTGGCATGGCAGGGACATGAAGGTCAGTGAGGCTGACCCACAGGGCAGTGTCTGGATTGGGCCCGGAGACCTCGCTGAACCTGCTGGCCATGCGTGCCCATGATCTGCCTCTGGCTGGGGCGGGGGCCGCAGCATGGGAGTGGAGCGTGGCATCAAGGTTCCATTGGAGGGGCTGGCAGATGTCGTGGTAGCTAAGGTGCTGGACTACCCTGTGGCTGACGACGGTTTGAGTCCCAGACCTGGTGGCTTGCTTTTTCACTTTCTCTCTAGTTAAAAAATAATAAATAAATAAAATTAAATAAGAAATTAAAACTTAAAAAAAAAAAAAAAAAAAGAACCTCACTGGAGTGCTGTCTCTGTCTCTCTTGCTTATGGAAGAAAGAAAGAAACTGGGGAGGGGAGGAGAATGAAATGGAATGGCTTGGTGGCCCGGTGGTTACGGCAACCGGATTCCACATGGCCAATTACGTGGGTCACATTCTGGACCTCAATGACTTGAGAAACATGCCAGGCATGTGTGCCCCAAATTCCGAAAGGTGTGAGAGATGAAGAAGGGATTGTGGAGTGACCATGCACCCTGGAGGTGCTTTTTCCGCTGTCTCTCTGGTGAGCACTTGTGCCTTCTGTAGGGAAAAAAAAAATGTGAAAAAAAATTGCACACAGACGTTCAAGTGTCTGCTTGCAAAATGAAGTGTCATATCGAATAACAATGTTAAGCCCTCCTTCTGCACAAAGGCCTTCCTATGACAGTACGTGGTACAAGGAGGTCGGTGTTGCATGTGTCGTAACGTTCCATATGTGGAAACTTGCACTGGCGGCTCATTGGTGGCCACATGGAAAGGAGAGGAAGGACTGGGGGGTTCCCCACAGCCACGATCCGTGGGTGCTCACGCAGTCAGGAGTCATGGAGGTGTGGACAAGGTGGACGGCACGCCTTCACCGTTCCAGGCAAGAAGAGTTTGGAATAAAGCTTGATTCCCTGAGAAAGACAAAGCCACCTCTCTAGTGTAGAGCCAGTCTCTGTCACCTGAGACCGAGCAGCACCAGCCGGGGTGCCCTGGCAGCCCTGTGCATGCCGCAGGTCCAGGACAGAAGGCTGGGGCTTTAGCCTCTGCCACCAGGTCCCCTAGATGGACTGCTAGAAACCTCGCTTCGGCTTCTCCATCAGTAAAACAGAAACAATATTTGATGCGTAGGGCAGCTCTGGTTAGCAAATAGGTTGAAATATTTGGCAGCAGAAGAAAGAATTCCCACCTGGGACTGAGCAGCAGGTCACTGGAAGGTTATGTTACCCATAAAGCTCCAGTTCCCTCTTTCTTCCATGCCATGGTTTGCTCTTTGGTTCTGCCACTTCATCCCCACCTGGGTCAGGCGGTGGGGTGGACCGCATCCCCTCCTCACGGAGGAGAGAGGCTCATGACCTGGCAGTATTGTCAAATGCTGTATGGTTCCTGTGGTGCAAGTTCTTTCTTTTTTTCTTTTTTTTTTTTTTTCTCTTTAAATTTATTTTTTACATTAATTCACTATACATCATTACAGCATACAAATGAATTTTCCATCCAAAATACACTGTGTATTGGCTCAATCAAGCACATCAACATACATGTTTTCAGCAAATAATTTTCCAATTCTTATGTCTTGTATACTTTCTTTTTTGTTTTGCCATCCTTGATTATGGTGCAAGTTCTCATCTCATATCACTTCATACTCAGTTTGGTATCTCCTTTTATTAAACTAAGGCCTGGCCACTTACAATTGCCAAATGGAAAATGGCTGCGGTTTTTCAGGCCCCTGGTCTTCCAGCAAGGAGACTGAATCCTGTCTGGACCCAGCCTGCAGAGAAAGCACAGAACCCACAAGTAACCAGGCGAAAACTTGGGGAACAATTGGCGAGCAGTTTGTTGCCTGCAGAAAACACGGACATCGGAGCTTATGGGCTGCAGGTGGCATGGTGATTAAGGCCCTGGACTCTCAAGTAGACTACCAGGGTTTGAGTCCTGAACCTGGCAGTTTGCTCTCTCACTTCTCCTCCCTCTCTCTGTCTCTGATGACCCTGTAGCAAATTAAAAAATAATAATGATAAATAAAATGAAATAAGTAATCATTTTTAAAAATAGGAGCTTGCATTTTGTACAGCTTCATTTCCTTTGTCTAATGATTCATTTTTAATGTATCTGGAAGTTTCACTGTGAGGCAGACGGGAAATAAAAGGAAAACCTGATCTTTCGGCACAGATAGTATCTTTGCAGGCCTGCTTTAAAGCGCACTTCGTTTTGGTCAGTGTTTCAATCACGGAGTCATTTTCTCCCTAGGAACAGTGACTTGAGCACAGAGTGACGGGTGGGAGGGGGCGCCATCCTCAGATCTGATGTTTGTCCCGGGCGCAGGGATCTTGCTTAGGCTACCTGCAGGTGGCTGGACAGGGATTTCTCTCCCCAGCTCCTGGCTCCAGGTGATAGCTGTGGTCTCATCCCCTCAGCAAACACCTTCAAAGGGCTCGCTGGAGATAGAAAGTGGGCCGGGAGATTGGCCTTCTCCAAACACACAGAGATTGTGGAGGGGGAGCAGGTGAAAATCATATTCTTAATCATAAGCAAACACAATTAACTAGCAACTGGATTAAGATACCTAATCAGTCAAAATTATTTAGAGGTTCTTAGAACCATCACCCTTCTTTTGAAAGTTCTTAGTCACTGTGAGAGATAATACTCTGTTAATGAACTACGTGTCTGTAGGGGTCTCCTCTTCAAGAGGCATTCCTCGCCTTAAAGGGACAGAACGAGGCTTCATTCAACGCAATTCAAGCTCTAAGAGGGGAGAATGATTAAAGCAAATGAGGAGCCATGAAAATGGGCAGTAAAGGACTAGCCTGGAACTAGAATCTCCCCAGCTTTGGTCCAACTTAGTGTCATAGAGGAATCCTTTAACTGTGCTCCATCGTGGGTGATTTTCCGTTCATTCAGTGCATCTCGTAGAATTCCCACGAGGGACCTATGGCCAGTGGTTCTGGGCACGGGGTCGGGGGTGAGGGTACAACAAGGAAGAACACAAATACCTTGCAGGGAGCTGGCATCCATGGGCAGGGGCTAGACGGGAAACGAACAATGTAGAATATGACCACTGCTACCAGTCAGTGTGTTCTGAAATTGCGAGCAGGTGAGAATGTGAGAATGCAGTGTTACGCGTTTGGGGGGAAGGGCATTGACATTCCAGGTAGAAGTCTCTCAGAGTAGGTGTCACTGAATGACGGAGCTAGTCACAGAGAAATACTGGGCACCTCAGTTCCACCCAAGGAAAGAGAATATAAGCTTTGAGGAAGACAGGGCTTGACATGTTCTAGGAAGAACTAGAACCTGCTGGCTAAAACAGAGCAGTGGAGGCAGAGTTGTGATAGATGGGAGTGAAGAGACAGGCGGGAGTCAGGTCATGTGGGACCAAGAAGGCCACCATAGTGAACAGACGGAATTGGAATTGACGATCGTGGTGTCATGTATATGCATGGGAAAATTCAAGGAACATTCACTAATTAAAGCGTACCCAAATCCAATGCTAGGTGAAAATGTTCATGAGGATTGACATTCATCATCTGCACAAAAGTGCTATTCTAATTATCTTATTAAATAGCATAAAATAAGGACACTATTGGCAAAATCAAATTACCACCGCTCCTCCAACTGCTGAACATTTCAGTCGCTGAAGAATGAAAGCTTCGCAGGCTGGCAGCAGTGGCTCAGCAGCAGCGCCACCCCCCTGTGACGCTGGACCACATGGAAGGTCCTGGGTCTGCATCCTGAGGTCTCCTGTACACGCCGGGTGTGCACCTGTCTGTGATACTGGCTGGCTGAGGCTGGCGGTGGAGCTCGGCATGAAGACCCTGCTGGCTGTGTTTCTCTCTCTCTTGCTGTCACTCTCCTTTAGTCCCTCAGGGAGGAAAGAAATGAATTAAACTTTTAAAAACTTAAAGCTTTAAACAACCACTCTGAAGCCAAGTTACTAGATTTATTAGATGTGTTTTGTAAGTCTGCAAACAACGATGAAACCAGCTACTCCATGCATATATGATTAATAGCTAGTTCACTGCTCATGCTTCACCTCATTGCTTAACCAGAGGCTGCCCTTCTGGCTCCAGGAGGTTTTCCTATCACCTTTTCTGTAGATATGACCCAGTCATATTTTCTTCCTTTAGTTCTAGAAAAGGAGAAAGGATTTGCCAAGGAGAGGACAGCGTTTATGCACCCTCGGTCACCCATGGCAGCTGAACGTCAGTGGGTCTGTTCGGTGTCCAGTTTTCTGAAGCTGCTACGGGGCAGGCCCTGAGCTCCGCTCAGAGGAGCACGGCGTCGGGGAGCTGGTGTGCAGGGGGTGCCTGAGCTGGCTCTGGAGCCGAGGGGCCGGTCTTCGTTGTAATACGGTGCCGCTGAACTTTCTCTCTCACGCTGAAGATGGAGATGACTCATGGGAGCGCAACCATGCGTAGAAGCAGGATCTCTGAGCCTGGCCAACTGCACTCGGGGCAGGTCATGCAATCTACCTGTCTGAAATAGCGTTGTGAGTGATTTTCTTCATTTAAGATCATGGGGTTGAGGCTGTGGTTGACAGTAAAGAGAGGCAGCTTATTAAATATTTCTTCAAAGCTGCCACGAATCCTACTCACACATCTGGAAAATATTATCTAATGCTTATTCCACTTTCTACCTTATGATTTTTAATGAAAAAATCCTACGAGGTCAAGATGATCTCTAGCATTGCTTTCATGAGTGAAAGCCCAGGAAGCACTTTGGTTCATTTATTAGAAGTTTCTTTCTTCGGGACCAGCGGTTGCTGTAATGGCTATGTCACTGGACTCCATGTAGTTGACTGCGGTTCAAGTCCCAGACCCAGTGGCTTAAACTCACGCCGGGTGTGTGTGCGTGTGTGCCCAAGATCCCGAGAGGAGAATGGAGGAGAAGGGATTGCGGTGTGGCCATCCCCCCGGGGGGTGATTTCTCGCTTTCTTTCTCCCTGTCTCTCTCTGTCTTTCTGGAAAGAGCACGTGCTCTATAGCAAAAACCTCTCCAAAATAAAAGGAAAAAAAAAAGAAGTTTCTTTTTTTTTCATTCTTTTGAGAGAGAGCGAGGGAGAGAGAGAGAAGGAGCCAGTGCTCCCACATTCCCAACAGGGTCTCAGCCTTCACCCCACCCCCACCTTCAGCCCACCCCAGATCATGGGCAAGTGTGAGCCTGGCATACTCAGGTCTCTGGACTTGAACCAGGAACCTTCTTATTTGGATCAACCTCACTGAGCATCGCATTCTACCACTGCACCACTGTCTGGCCCCTTTTTGATACCTGATAGTACAGTCTTGCAGTTTAAAAACTATGAATAACCCCATCTAAGACAAAAATAATGCCGTGTGATCTTGCGTTTTATTTATTCCTGAGGAATGTGCTGGCAGGGAAAGCGCAGCAGAAAACGGTGACATTCGAGTTCGTGATTTCATTTGATACTTATATCATTTAAAAATACATGTAAACGGGCAATTCTTTCTTTCTCTCACTTTAGAGCATGGAAAAATTAGGGTGCTAGGGAAGGTCTGCAAAGGCAGAGAAAAGAGGGGCAGAATAAAGGGGACGGAGAGAGGAAGCTGGGCAGTGACTTCCGGCAGCCAATATGCACATACAGTGAGGCCGTGGAAGCCAGGCCTCTCACTGTCGGAGAAGCAACTCACAAAGACGGGAAGGCTGCAGGCTGGAAATAACCCTAGGATATGGGACTGGGAACGGGCGATTGTCCATGAACTCAAGGTATCTGGATAGATTTGCAGGTGGCTACAGAGAGATGCCCACACGGAGTAGATGTAGAATGATGACAGGCATCTGTGGGCACATACGGACACAAGCGTGTACACCCGTGCAGACCATTTGTGTACATGTACTTCCTGGGGCTGTCAGTCGAGGTGGCCTGGAAGCAGTGGGCCTCCAGCAAATGCGAAATCAGATATCCATTTCTAAGTGCCACGCTAAACTGAAAGGTGTTCCAAGCTCCTTGAAGAAATGGCGGGATCCAGGCAATTGCAAGACGAGCCTGAAATCTTACAGCAAAGAATATGGAGACGGCCAAAGAATGTGAAGGGCGTGTGTAAAAATACAGGAGCCAGGGATAACGTGCCCTGCTGGGCAGACCTACACCACTAGGGCATCCAGCAGGTAGCATTAGTTAAGGATGCCAAGCCATGGGATGAGAGAATCCAGGGCCAGCCAATGGCATGGCGATTAAGGTGGCTGGATCTCACACGGCTAACTGAGTTCAAGTCCCCGATTTGGCATCTTGAAAAACACTCCAGGGCACGTGCGTGTGCAAGTCCAAAATCCCAAGGGGAGAAGGAAGGAGAAGGAATGGCAGCATAGCCATTCCTCCAGGGGTGCTTGATCACCTTGTCTTTGTCTCGGTAAAAACAAAACAAAACAAAACTGGGACCAGCAGTTAGCGTAATGGCTATGTTGCTCGACTCCCATGTAGTTGACCATGATTCAAGTCCCGGACCCGGTGGCTTAAACTCACGCCAGGCGCGTGTGCGTGCGTGCCCAAGATCCCGAGAGGAGAATGGAGGAGAAGGGATTGCGGTGTGGCCATCCCCCCCGGGGGGGTGATTTCTTGCTTTCTTTCTCCCTGTCTCTCTCTGCCTTTCTGGTGAGTGCACGCACCCTATAGCAAAACCTCTAAAAAAAACCTAAGAGAAGAGTAAGAAGGAATCCACAGATTTGGATCTGTGCTGATCCAAATAAGCAAACAGACAAAGGAGGGAAGGCTTTCTTATGGTAGGAGGGATACACCAGCACAGGAGGAAAGACGGGAAGAGAAGAGTACCACCTTCCGCTTGTGGAGCGTCCACAAGGGCCAGCGGGGAGAGGGGTGGTAAGCAGGCAGACACTGGTGTGCTGTCGGGGTCGCCCTTAGAAAAACGACTTGGTTGGGACCAGCAGTCAGCGCCCTATAGCAAAAACCTCTCAAAAAAAAAAAAAAAAAAAAAAAAAAGAAAAGAAAAGAAAAAGAAAAACGACTTGGTTACAAAGGGAAAAGGGTGACTGAAGGTAGAGAAATGGGGCGGACATCAGACCAGGTGACAGGGTTGCCATGATGAAATGGCCACACCCAGCCTCCCTGTCATGCCCCGACAAGGTCACCATCATGGCCCTGGTTTCCCGCTGGGCAGCCCCGGCTATGGGGTATCCTTAGAAAGACCTGCCCCCTTTAACTGTGGCAATTTCCAGAGAGACAGGGAAACAAGTGCACAACTGTGATCTTGGATTGGACACTGGGTCAGAAAGAGAAAGGAGAAAATGTTGGAGCAGTTTGCAAAATTTGAATTGGGTGTGTGTCTGACATGGCAGCGATGTCCATGTCCTCATCTGCGTGGTCGTCCCCTGGTCATTGAGAGAATGACCAGCTGTAGGGAGTATTTAGAGCGATGAGACATCATGCCATGGCTTGCCCTCAGATGGTTCAGAATAAGGCTAATGGTACTCATCCATGCATACGTGATTTAATATGTAAGCTCTAACTATGTATACATTTTATATATTTATGTGTATCTGTACTTTATTGCTATGTGTTAATGTTATATGATGACCGATACATGTATTATACACACTAATGTGTTGTGTGTTTATGTTGTCCTGTACATTTTTTTTAAGAGAGATTTTTGCTATAGGGTGTGTGTGCTCGCTGAAGAGACAGAGATAGACAGACAGAAAGTGAGAAATCACCCCCCAGGGAAATGACCATGCTGCAAACCCTTCTCCATTCTTCCATTGGGATCTTGGGCATGTATGCACACGAGCCCAGCATGAGGTTCAAGCCACCAGGTCTAGGACTTGAACTGGGGTCAACTACTTGGGAGTCCAGCAACATAATCATTATGCCATCTGCTGGTTGCAGTCCTGTACATTTTTATACATTTAGAAAGGGTGTAAGAGATGGTATAAATGTGGGGAAGTGTTTGTGTTCATTTATATGGAAAAAATGGAGCAAAGGATAAAATGTTAACAAATACGAGAGTCTCAGCAAAGATGATGCAGATTTCTATTACCTTTGAAACTTTTCTACGAGTTTGAAATTATTACAAAATACAAGGGGTTTTCAAAAAGCCTCAGACAATGCATGTTATGAAAAAAACTATGCATAGATTTTTTAAAAATCTATTGCACTGAAACAAAATGCTTTAATTCCTTTTTCCACAAGCTTTTTGAAGCACCCTTAAAACTGATTGTGTAAATAACAAACACTTTAAGTTTTTTTTTTTTTTTTTTGAAGAGGTTTTTGCTACAGGGAGCGTGCGCTTGCCAGACAGACAGAGAGAGACAGAGAGAGAGAAAGCGAGAAATCACTTCCCGGGGGGATGGCCACACCACAATCCCTTCTCCTCCATTCTCCTCTCGGGATCTTGGGCACGCACGCACACATGCCCGGCATGAGTTTAAGCCACCAGGTCCGGGATGCGAACTGCGGTCGACTACATGAGTGTCCAGCAACATAGCCATTATGCTAACTGCTGGTCCCCAAACACTTTATTTCACTGTAATATGCGGTGTTTCATGTGGAAGGCATTTCTGTGATCCGACACTCTAACCAGGGATGGCAGAACTTGGGGAACAGGGTAGGCTGTGTGATCCTCCCCATCCCCAGTAATCCACAGACACCAGGTACGTTTGAGTGGAAATATTAGATAGTAGGAAAATTTTAAAAGTTAAGAATGGTCTCTTCTGTCTCTAAATTCTAGTTTTAAA
This sequence comes from Tupaia tana, assembly GCA_026018925.1. Lineage (NCBI taxonomy): Eukaryota > Metazoa > Chordata > Mammalia > Scandentia > Tupaiidae > Tupaia > Tupaia tana. The sequence continues at coordinate 8,505,542 of JAKSZU010000008.1, forward strand.
TTGCCCATTGAAATCATCTGCTAGTTGGGGCCAGCAGGTGGTGTAGTGGTTAAGATGCTGGACTCCCACGTGGTCGACTGCAGTTCAAGTCCCAGACCTGGAGGCTTGAAACTCACACAGGGCTTGTGTGCGTGCATGCCCCAAATCCCAGGATGAAAATGGAGGAGAGGGGAGTGTGGCATGGCTATCTCCTCAGGGGCTTGATTTCTCCCTTTGTCTCTCTGCCTTTCCAGTGAGTGTATGCACCCTATAGCAAAAATCTCTAAACAAAACAAAACCAACACAAAAATTGTTAGTTTTAACTAAAGCAACGATAAAATCCAGTAAATCCAATCTTAATACATAAAAATAGAATCTGCTTTCTCCTGGATGAAAGATGGAACACTTTGGGTGGTAATTTATTAAAAATAATTTTCAAAAAGTTTAAGAGTTTTGCTTCTTATATACAACACCCACTATAACCCAAGCAGCGCAGTCGTCACAGTCACTGAGTTCTTTCTGACCTCAATTTTGCTATGTTTTGTACACAAGCTTTTCCCTGAATCTACATGTTCTCAAACATCCTCAGACATACACACATACCAGTACAGCTTTACTCATGCTCTTATTTTATAAAATCTTTATGACTGTTTACTTATTTATCTGGAAAAATTGGCAGGAGTGCCAATATTCCCCCCCCCCTTTCTTTCTTTTTGAGGAAACTGAGGATGAGACAGTTCAAATAACTTACAGTTTACCTGGGAGCAAGATTTTGTTTTAAAGAATTATTTATTTACTTTTATTCATTCTTCATTTTATTTTGATTTGACGAGAGAGAGAGAGAATGTGAGAAAGCAAGCCATCAAGTCCAGGACTTGAACTGTGGTCAGCCATGTGGGAGTGTCCAGTGCCTTAACCACCATGCCACCTGCTGGTCCCCAGCAAGTTTTTGAACAAGCAAGACTAGAATTTAGAATCTCTTCACTGTATGACATAGAAAGACCTGGCTGCGTTAGTACATTGTGGGTTATCCATCCTTGGAAATATATGTGTACCACGCACAATTATCAACATCGAACTTTGCCTCTTATCTTTTTTTTATAAAAAAAAGAGAGACAGAAAGAGACAGAGAGAGACAGTGAGAGGGAGAAAGAGAGACAGAAAGAGAGAGAGAGACAGTGAGAGGGAGAGTGATTTCTCAGAGAGAGATAGTGAGAGGGAAAGCAAGAAATCAGCCGCCCCCCTGGTGTGGGGGCATACATACTGCAATTCATTCTCCATTCTTCCTCCTGGGATTTTGGGCACACACACACACACACACACACACACACACACACCTGGTATAATTTTCAAGCTGCCAGGTCTGGGGCTTGAACCATGGTTGGCCATATGGGGATCCACAGCCTTAACCACTATACCATCTGCTGTCTCAAGCCTCTTACTTTAGGAGAATTTAAATATACTCAGGTAAGTGCTAATTTGCAGTGTTTCTTGCCATTTCAAAGACTTTTTTTTTGGAGATGTTTTTGCTATAGGGCGCGTGAGCTCTCTAGACAGACAGACAGAGACAGCGAGACAGAAAGTGAGAAATCACTCCCCAGGGGGGATAGCCACACCGCAATCCCTTCTCCTCCATTCTCTTCTTGGGATCTTGGCATGCACGCGCACACACCCAGCATGAGTTTTAAGCCACGGGATCCGGGACTCGAACCGCGGTCGACCACGTGGGAGTCCAGTGACATAGCCATTACGCTAACTGCTAGTCCCTCAAAGATTTTCTAACAGAATATTGAATGTTTAACAATTCTGTATGATTTTTTCCTTGACAATCGTTTAGAAGATTGAACACAAAACAGTTTTTATACCACTGGAGTAAAAAATGTACACATTCCGATGTAATTAGGAAATGCACAAGAGTTTATAGAGACTTTTCTAAAAGCATTGCAAATATAACAGATAATTCTGATTAGAGTATGACAAAGTAAGTTATCACTAGCAATTGTAAGACATTAGTATATGAAACCATACTTACTTAGTTGTTATAATGCATTTATCCTCGATGCCATGGCATTTTTCTTTTGTCTTTGCAAGATGTTTTCATAAGCTAACACACATTCATTTAAATTTTATTTTACTTATTAAATACCTGAGTGCCTGGTTCTGTTCTCTCTCTCTCTCTCTCTCTCTCTTTTAAAAGTGCTTATTGGTGGGGCCAGCACGTGGTGTGGTGGTTAAAGGTGCTGGACTCCCACATGGCCAACCATGGTTCAAGTCCTGGACCTGGTAGCTTCCTTTCTCACTTTCTCTCTCTCTCAGCTCTCATTGCTCAAATGGGAAAATAATAATAATAATAAATAAAATTTTTAAAAAGTGTTTACTGGGACCAGCAGGTGACTTGGTGGTTAGGGGTGCTGGACTTCCACATGGCCAACTGTGGTTCAAGTCCTGGACCTGGCAGCTTACTTTCTCACTTTCCCTCTCTCTTTCTTGCTCTCTCACTCTCACTCTCACGCTGTCCCTCTCTGGTCAAATTAAAATAAAGAATAAATAAGTAAATAAAGTTAAATAAAATAATTCTTTAAGGAAAAAAAATGTTTATTTATTTATCCCATAAACGGGAGAGGCAGACAGAGCTACAGCACCCGTGATAGTCGTAATACAGCAATGCACCTGTAGCTTCCCAGCCTGGAGCACGGGCAAGCGTGCCTGGTGTACTCAGGGAGGGCTCCGAACCTGAATTCGGGCATGTTCTTGACTTGAACTGGCAACCTTCCCATGTGGGTCTGCCTTGGCTGGTGTCACCTTTTACTGCTCTGCCACCATCCCGCCCTTGCCTGGCCCTAGTCTAAGCAGTTTATGAACAATTAAGTCATTTCCTCCTCATGAAGCTCTCTGAAGTCATTAGTATTATCTTCCTCCAATTTATACAACGGGTATGAAGAGGGGAAGTGGCATGCCCAAGGGGTAGAACTAGGATTCAAATCACATGGTGAAGGGTAGAACAAGAATTCAATCCCAAACAGCTCAACAGCCAAATCTTCTCTTAACCCCTGCATCACGCTGCCCTGATGCCTCGGATACACGGACAGGTGCTGGATAATTATTGATTAAAGAACTAAATTATTCTCTTGTCTCTTAGGCTGGTTTGGAACCTTTAAGAACATTACCCAATTGCTTTGAGCCTTACATTTCCATGCTATAAAACGGGATTGCTAATGTTTGCCCTCCATTGTTCAGCAAGAGTGGAGAAAAATTATTTACTGCTGTGTGTGTTTACGGCAGGAAGACTGGGTTAGCAGTGAGTCTAGTGGAGACCAAGCGCTTATACGTTAAACAGGAGGTGATGAGATCACACCATACACAGCTCAGTGTAACTAGGTTCCTTCCAGTCTGAGTGAGCATGAAGTACAGGGCAGAACTTCGAGGACTTCATTCTCATATTTGAACTTTACCTTGATCTGACTGGACTGTTGTCATATTTTTTGTATGAAATAATAGTCAAAATAAATGAGATATCATCTGGAGCTTGGAGAACATATCTAATTATAGATCTACATGAAAATGCTTTCTATTTATAGAACTGCATCTTCAATATTAAAAATTATCATGGGGGCCAGCAAGTGGTGGTTAAGGCGCTGGACTCCCACATTGCCAACCATGGTTTGAATCGCAGACCTGGTAGCTTGCTTTCTCACTCTCTCTCTCTCCATCTCTCTCTCTCTAGTGAGTGCATGTGCACTATAGAAATTTTTTTAAATAATAAATAAAAATTTTAAAAATTATTATTACTATTTTTTTTTGGAGAGGCTTTTTTGCTATAGGGCGCATGCGCTCGCCAGAGAGACAGAGAGAGACAGAGAGATAGAAAGTGAGAAATCACCTCCCAGGGGGGATGGCCACACCTCAATCCCTTCTCCTCCATTCTCCTCTCAGGATTTTGGGCACACACGCACATGTGCCCGGTGTGAGTTTAAGCCACTGGGTCTGGGACTTAAACCGCTGTCAACTACATGGGAGTTTAGCGACATAGCCATTATGCTAACTGCTGGTCCCCCACAATTTTAAAAATGATTTAATAAATGGTCATGACTTCGAGGCTGGCAGGTGGCCTAGTGGATAAAGACTCTGGATTTCCACATGGCTGACTACGATTCAAGTCCTGGACCTGGAAGCTTGCTTTCTCGCTTTCCCTTTCTCCCTTTATCTCTCTCTGGTCAAATTAAAAAATAATAACAACAAATGGAATTAAATAAATACTTCTTTCTTAAAAATTATCATGACTTAGGGCCAGCAGGTGGCATGGTGGTTAAAGTGCTGGACTCCCACATGGCAGACCACAGTTCAAGTCCTGAACCTGGCAGCTTGAAAATCATGCCATGTGTGTGCATGCCCAAATTCCTGAGAGGAGAGTGGAGGAGAAGGGATTGCAGGATGGCCACCCCCACTAGGGAGTGATGACTCACTTTCGCTCCGTCTGCCTGTCACTGGCGAGCACACAGATCCTATGGCAAAAAACTAAAACACAAAACCATGGCCTGATTAAGGACAACGGTGGAAGCTTCTGCACCAAGGGTCCTTAGCCCACCTCTCCCTGTTCACCGTCTTTACTTAGTCCCTACAGACTCCATGAGGTCCTCAGTGGCTGTAGACGTGGTACGGGAAGAAAATCTAAAGTCTCACTAATGTTAACAGAAGGGCCAATCAGTGGCTCCAATACCCGTGTCATGTGACTTAGAGCAATTTCTCTATCCTCTCTGTTTTACTCTTTTCCCCTGAAAAATGAGGCTACCAGGGCAGCCTACCTGCAGGGCTCCCAGGAGGGTTGGAGGAGTTTGTGATACCATTTTGTAAACTGTACTCTACAATTAGAAACAATAGCATGCTGAAAATTGACTTTGAAAAACCCCCAAAGATAGATAATTGCTGTATTATCATCATGCAAAATTATCCATGCATATTCTTGTCCCAGACCTCCAAGTCCAATGGGTTCAGAACAGTGACAGAATTTGAATGAGTTTTCAGAAGAGGTGTGATTCAGATGTGTCGTGTCTGAGGATGAATTGGTGGAGAGGGTGAGAGGGCTTGCAGGCCTGAAGCCGGGTGACCACAGGCCTCGCAGATGTGTCTGAAATGACAACAGTGTCTTCGTGGAGGTCTATAGAGATCGTTCTTCAGGCCTGGCCTTGAAGGGAGACCGCCTTGTGACCTATCCAGGATAGTTGCTGACAATGTCCATAAGCTCTTGTTCAAGACTGAAGACTTGTGCTCTGGAGACCTGAAGATGAAATGAACCACAGATCCTCTGATAAAATTGTGAGTGAACTCCAAGAAACGGATAGACAGAGAAGAAAATTAAGGTAGCAGATATCAACTCAAGCTGACAGCAAAGTAACCTAGCCATGCTTCCCAGATTCCCTGTACCTTCTCTCCTGTACAGAAACTTTGGAAGCCAGCTCAGGTGCTGTTTCAAGATCTGATAGGCAGTGGCTACAGTGCCCAGAACAGGTCATGAGCGCTGTCAGGTGTGTTCTGCCCTGTGACCTACTTAACTTTGATCACTCCCCTGATCACACAATGCACACCTTGCCCTGGCCAACCACCTGGCACCACCCAGCCTTGCTTCCCAGGGAAACCTGGCAAGCCAGAGTTTTCAGGGCAGAGAGGCAACCTCTTAGCTCTCCTAGAAAAAATATCTCCAAGTGTTTGACCTACTGATGTCAGCCTCACCTTTGCACACCACGAATAAATAATTGCAGAACAGGCCTAGAACACCCAGCCGGGAGTCAATCAATCCGGGAGGGAGCCTAATGACACTCAGTGTGCATTCCTCCCAGGCAGGGACTGTGTCTGCCCCTGGGTGGGAGTGGAGGTGTTCTGTTCCCAGCACTGCTGCTGCTAAGGCTGTCTGGTCAGTTGGGGATGCCACTCTCCAAGGAGAGCCTTGGCCTTTTCTAGCCAGTGAGTGGAGAGGTGGGAGGAGGTGGCAGCAACCGGGTGCAGAGAAGCTAACCTGCTAAGATCCCCTCTAAAGTTCAGAGACAGGGGGTCAGCAGGTGGCATGCCAGTTAAGGCCACTGGATAACAACAAGGGTTTGAGTCCCTGGCCTGGTGGCTGGCTTTCTCACTTTCTCTGTCTCTTTCTCGGGTGAGCACACATGCCCTACATTAAGTTTAAAAATAATAATAAATAAAATTAAATAATTATTTTGAAAAAGTTTAGAGACAGGTAAGACAAGGATGAGCAAGTGTGTGTGTGTGTGTGTGAGATCTGCCGTTAGGTAGGAGCTGGCTGTCTCCCTCCCCCTCAAGGGCTCCCCCTCCCTGGGAGCCCAAGTCCCACAGGAGGCATTAATGGGAATATGGCCACATGCTTCAACCTGGAGACCACAGCGGGAGTGGGGGGACGGGAATCCAAGAACGTCCCGCAGCGGAGTTTCTGAGCAGGGAAGTGGACCGGGAACAGCGCATTTCCTGCTTCGCCTGTGCAAACCCCAGGCGGGGCCAAGCGGGAACGGGGATACGGTCGAGGAGTCGCCGCTGCCAGGGCGGGGTTCAGGGGCGGCCGCGAGGGGGGGCGGCGGGAGGAAGCAGTGGGAGAGGGCGAGAAGGTAGAAAGCGCGCTCCCATCCTCGTGGGAACAAGCCCCTCTCGCGGTCGCCCTCGTAGGCGACCTCGTAGGGCTAGGCGCAGGTGGCGCGCGAAGTGGCGATCCTCGGGGTCCCACCCGGACGGGGTCCTCCCGGACCGGGGGCTGCAGAGAGCTGGCCGCAGCGTCGACACTGGCTGCCGCTATCTTCCGGGCCACTCCTTCCTCTCCACCTCTGCCCTCCCGCCCGTGACCTTCGCCCTCCATCCCGGACCCTCGGGGGACTAGCCCGGGGACTGGGAGGAGACGCGAAAGGTATCATGGGGCGCGGCGTCGCCGCCCAGTTGGCGCCGGGGAGCTCGGTGCGAATTGGCGGCGTCCGGCTGCGCAGTCCTACCTGGGAGGTGCGGTGCCCTCGGCCCCGGCCGCTGCGGCGCACGATTGACAAATGCAAGGGCCTCATTGTTGTTCGCTGTTCCAGGGATACCACTGTCTATTCTGCACGCCCTGGGCTTTTCCCCAGACTGGCAGAGCGCGCACCCCTCCCCGCCCCACGGACTTGGTCTCCAGGGCCAGCCGGGATCTGCCTGGGTGCCCACGAGCCGTCCCGGTGGACCTGGGTGTCCTTCGTCCGGATCCCGCTTTCCCCGCACGGAAACACATAACCTTGCCAGAAACCACCAGCCTTTGCCTGGTCTCACTCGGGCCCGCGGCAGAAGCGCGGCTCTGACTCCTCCGGGCCTGAGCCTGGGTTCGCGCTGCACCCGGGGGATTTCTGCGCTCGCGGGCCCCAGGCCCCAGGCGGTAAGCGGTGCAGCTTCCAGCTCCGCCAGCCGCTTCCCCGCCCCGCCTTTCGAGCCTGTGCGGGGCCCGGGCCGGGAGTGTGGGCGCGATTAGCGCGCTGCACCGGTCTCTGCGCCCGGCGACGTAGCGCTCCGGCGGCTGCGGGAGCGGGCGTGCTGGCTCTGACTCGCGAAACGTCCCCACCCCCACCCCCACCCCGCGTAAATCTCTCGTGTTGAGAAAAGCAAGGCTCGCAGGAAGCCACTCCGGATGTTTGCTGCTTTACTCGCGGCATTTGTGGCTGGCTCTGATAACGCTCTGAGCTCGGCTTCCAGCGCCGGGTCTAGCAGAGTCCACACACACCACCCGGCCGTCTTTGGCGCCGCGGCCCCAACACTTCGCCCCCAAATTATACAAGAGAATGATCAAAATAGATCTAAGTAACGTCCGTAAAGGGCCTAGTCTTGGAATGGCACCACGATTCTTTCCTGGTTAATTCGTTAAGTAAACTACTTGATGGCTCTCAGCAGGGCGTTACAAGAAGTAGGGGAAGGGACACCGACCTGTGAAGCGCCAGCTCCATCTCAAGGACACGTGGGCTCACCTCCGTCCCTCAGTAATCGTCCCTGACCAAGATCAGGAGCTGGCCTTCAGGGGCAAGGGCAAATGACCTGGGCCGCCGCAGGTTTCTTCCCGATTTGTTTCTCCAGCTTGGCGCCTGAGCGCACTTCCCCTCCTGTAAAGGCCTGGGCGAGGGAGAGCTGAGGAGGAAAAACAGTACGAGGGTAAATCTGTTCTCATCCACTTTCCGGACCCACGCTGGACTGTGGATCCTGTACAATTTTCCTTTTTAAAGGACTTCTTTAAATCTATTAATCTAAACGGATAAAATGGATTCTGGAACTAGCATTGTTTTCAATGAGTATTCTAAGAAACTTCTTAGTTCATGAAAGATTTGGCACTAAAAAAAAAAGTGTGGTTTGAGGACTTTGAAAGCATACCTAATGCTATCCGAAAAGTTAGAAAATATCACCAAGAAAATGATGAGCAAGGGGCTGCGGGATTAATTTGTAATACAAACTGCTCTCTATTGCTGTAGTTAATTTCTATAACCACTTCCAACGTATTTGGGGTTATTTTCAAGCTTGCATTTTCTTGTATGAAAAAAATGCAAAACGGTTAAGGAAAAGTCCGTCAGTTAAATTTGTTTTAAGTCAACTGCTTTAAAACCACCAGTTCAAAATAACACCCCTGTATGATTTCTTGACAAAAGCGGATTTAAATTTTAATTGTTCCTGTAAGGCCCGTAGAGGCCTGCAATCCATGATTAGGGTCTTAACCTGTTCTCTGTGCAAAGGCCAGCTGCAAAAGGTGAGGGAGAGGAGCCTTGCTTCCTGGATCCTGGATCCTGGCAGAGCTAAAGAGAGGCTGGCTTAAAAGGATTTCATACCAGTTCTTCTGAGAAGAAGCCATGCCAGAGAGACGGAAGGGCCGGGTTTGCAAACACTTTGTGGGTTTGTGGATGCTACTAATACGCTGGACTTGGTAGATGACGTTGTACTGTAAAATCACACGAAAAACTGCAGCATTTTACCTCGGGGTCCCGGATGTAAGGAAGTCAGCACTAACCCACCGCCCCTTCAAGACAGACAAAATCTGTTCTGGAAGTTGACACATTGATTTCTTTCAGAAAGGTCTCTTTAATTATGCAGGAATGGCAGCGTTAGCTGCCTTCGAAAACAACAGATACACAAACAAATACACAAACACAACAGCCTGACCTAGTGATTGGGATCGCAAGTCTGAAGGCAGACGGCTGGGTGTGAATTCCACACTTCCAGCGTGCTGTGACCTCAGGCAAGTTCTTTACCTTCTCTGTCCCTCAGTTTCCCCTTCTGTAAGCTGTGACAGTGTCCCCCATAGGGCTGTTACGTGAATATAGCAGTCTGCTAATGTGTGCAGGGTGCTCAAAACCTCGAGAAGCATTCTGTATCATGAAAGTGCCACCGAAGGACTGGTTTAACACTACCACCGAGGTTTTCTTCAGGTCTAAACAGGTTTAATTCAGATTTTCCTTCGAAAGAACCGTGTAGACATCTACTTGTCTGCCGGGATAACTGCCTTAAGCTGACCCTAGACTCTACAGTTAGTGTCGCTGCTCAACAAGATCACTCTTTCCCTCAGTGGACTCGGCATTTCAGTCTACCACTGCTCTCCTGCTATTTTGGAAATCAAAACAAAGTCTTGTCCTTTTCACAGAACACATACAAGAAACAGTTTTGCTAAGTCTATCTTATTTCATGCACAAGTGATTTATCATGAGTAGAAGCTTTAAATTCTTCAGGGTGACAGAAAATTGAGTACAGAACGTCATTCTGTATTTGTTTTAGAAACTGAGCATGTACCTCGGACATAGCATTTTAAATACAAGCAAGTTGACTCCTTGGGGAGGGGGGATAGCATATTTATTTGTTACCAACAGTGTCTTGCCTTCCTCATTCAAAAAAAAAGCAAGTTTGGAGAAGAAACTCGTGCGGTTCCTAGGAGGCTGGGCCCCACTGCCGAAGCACCTTAGGCTTGTACGACAAAGATGAGATTAAAAAGGGAATAGAGTGGGTGCTTTTAGGATGTTAATCTGAACCACTGTGGACTAGAACCTCTAAACCGCCTACTGTCAGCACCCCCAGAGGTATTTCAGTCTTCCCCCTTCCAGGGTCGTTGAGTTCTTAGCTCCAGAGCCAGGCCCCAGCCTGTTTTCCCGAGAGCAGGTTCAACTCTCTGCGCGGGACGCGAACGGGGGAGGGGAGGGGACGGGAGGTGGGTTTGAACTGGGCCCTGGGACTCGGACCGCGGGCTGGGCGTGGGCCTAACTCAGCCGGCCCGGCCCGCCCCCGCCGCTCCATTGGCCGCATCTGTACAGAAAAGGCCCGGCGGCTCAGGGGCTCCCGCAGTGTCACTGGGCCGGCGGGTGGCGCTGGCTTGCGGTGTGCAGCGTGGACTGGGGGCGGCGAGGAACGCGGGCGGCGGGTTCGGGCCCTGAGACACGCGCAGCCTGCAGGCTATCCCCCAGCCGCACCACCCACCCTCACCCGCCCGGCGTGTTCCGCCGAGGGCTGCGGCGCGCGGGGCAGGGCTGGAGCGCCATGAGCAGCCCGGATGCGGGGTACGCCAGTGACGATCAGAGCCAGGCCCGGAGCGCGGTGATGGCGGGGCTGGGCCCTTGTCCCTGGGCCGAGTCGTTGAGTCCCATCGGGGACATGAAGGTGAAGGGCGAGGCGGCCGCGAGCGGCGGAGCGCCGGCCGGTGCCCCGGGCCGAGCCAAGGGCGAGTCTCGCATTCGGCGGCCGATGAACGCCTTCATGGTGTGGGCAAAGGACGAGCGCAAGCGGCTGGCGCAGCAGAACCCGGATCTGCACAACGCCGAGCTGAGCAAGATGCTGGGTGAGTCCGAGCGGGGACCCGGGCGGCCGGGCGCGCGGCGCGCATCGCTGAGCCGTCTGAAAGGTGTTTCTGCGGGCCTTAGGCCCAGACTCGGGGTATGCTGTGGCCACGTCCACGTCCTGCCTTGGGGCCATCCGTTCCTCCCCGCTTCCCGGCCCTCCAGACGGCTGCCGGCCATGGCCATCAGTGCCCGGACTGCCCAGGTGGCCGGGGGCGCGGGAACAACCGCCCTGGACAGCCGGCGTCCCGGCGCGTCCGAGCGGCCGCGGGTGCAGCCCTGGCCCTGATCTGGGTGGGTCGAGCAGGTCCCCCGACCCCTTCTCCGTCTAGGGGTCGTTTTTGGTTTTTCTAACGCTCGGGCGAGAGAGGGGTTAGCGGGAACCGCTTCAGTAGGTAAAAGGAAGGAGGTGGGGAGACCTTTAGGGGACGCCTCTTCCCCAAGTGCTCAGACCGCGCGTCCAGACCTCGCTCTAACCCGACCGGGTTCTTCCCCTGGTCGCGCAGCTCCAGGGCGGAGGGGAGCGCGCAGGTGGGGTCCCGGCGCGGGAGCGCAGCCTGTCAGCCCGCCCTCTCCCTTCCCACGCCCGTGCAGGCAAGTCGTGGAAGGCGCTGACGCTGGCGGAGAAGCGGCCGTTCGTGGAGGAGGCCGAGCGGCTGCGCGTGCAGCACATGCAGGACCACCCCAACTACAAGTACCGGCCTCGGCGCCGCAAGCAGGTGAAGCGGCTGAAGCGGGTGGAGGGAGGCTTCTTGCACGGCCTCGCCGAGCCGCAGGCGGCCGCGCTGGGCACCGAGGGTGGCCGCGTGGCCATGGACGGCCTGGGCCTGCCCTACCCCGAGCAGGGCTTCCCCGCGGGCCCGCCGCTGCTGCCCCCGCCGCACATGGGCGGCCACTACCGCGACTGCCAGGGTCTGGGCGCGCCACCGCTCGACGGCTACCAGCTGCCCACGCCCGACACGTCCCCGCTGGACGGCATGGAGCCCGACCCGGCCTTCTTCGCCGCCCAGATGCCCGGGGACTGCCCGTCCGCTGGCTCCTACAGTTACGTTCAGGTCTCGGACTACGGCGGGCCCTCGGAGCCGCCCGCCGGCCCGTTGCACCCCCGGCTCGGCCCGGAGTCCGCGGGTCCCGCAATGCCGGGCCTCCTGGCGCCCCCCAGCGCCTTGCACATGTACTACGGCGCCATGGGCTCGCCGGCGGCGGGCGGCGGGCGCAGCTTCCAGATGCAGCCGCCCGCGCCGCTGCAGCAACAGCAGCAGCAGCACCCGCCCGGCCCCGGGCAGCCTTCGCCCCCTCCGGAGGCGCTGCCCTGTCGGGACGGCGGAGACCCGGGCCAGCCCGCCGAACTCCTTGGGGAGATGGACCGCACGGAATTTGAACAGTACCTGCACTTCGTGTGCAAGCCCGAGATGGCGCTCCCCTACCAGGGACATGACTGCAGCGTGAGTCTCCCAGACAGCCACGGGGCCATTTCCTCGGTGGTGTCGGACGCCAGCTCCGCGGTATATTACTGCAACTACCCCGACGTTTGACAGGGCCCGGTCCGCCCCAGCCTGCAGGCCAGAAGCTCAGTGTTACACACTTCCTGGAGGAGCGAAGGAAATCCTCGGACTCATGTTGTGTTTTTTTTTTTTAGAGTTGCCTTGGCATATAATTTATGATAATTTATTTTGTCTGCCACTTGAACAGTTGGGGGGATATGAGGTTATGTTTTAACGTTTGATCAAAAATTTGTTCCCCACAATTGCATTGTCAAAAAAACCATTTCCAAGTTCAAGTTGAGTTTTGAATGTGTCCCAGAACAGCTAGCCTACTTCTTGAAATTTACTGATCAGAAACTGTTTCCCGGGTGTGTGTTTTTTCAGTCTTTTTAAAAATAAAAATCTGGAATCCTGCTTTTTCACTGCACCTGCTTGTATCACACTAGTCTCACTGAAATCACGTTTTAAGATCAAGAATAAGGATTAATAAATTAGAGGTAAGAAGTGCTAAAAATGGAACATGAAAATATCCCAGTTTGATATAATTGGGCTAAAAAAAAATGCTCCATGGAATGAGCCTCCTTAGTATGTTTTCAAGGGATCTTGGTCCCTAAAAAGTAGTGGTTAATCTTAACACTTAAATATTTTCCATTCTTCTGTATCACTTTAAACAGAGGGGAGGCCAAGGAAGTTTGTTTTATAGGTTTTGAATCATAACCTTGGTAACTGCCTGAAGAGTTAAAATTTAAAAATTTTGGGGTTTTCTTTTTGTGTTCCATTGAATGTTTACACCCCCTCTCAATGCTGAATTTGCCTTCAATCCTCATTTTTTCACATTGGAAAGTGGTGTTAATAAAGATAATTTGAAGGAATCAAAGGAATTAAAATAAAATTTGCGTTGTGACCTAACTTTTAATGAACCTTAGCATCGGTAGCGTATTTTTCTGCGGTATGTTATGGAGGACGTGAGCGGTTGCATTGCAGACACCCACAGTTCTTACGTGCACGGAAGAATCCACAGAGGATTCGTGTGTGGTGTACTTTACGTGGGACTGAGGCCAGAGCCCCAGCACTCCAGTCATCCTTCCATTGGGAGGAAACTGAGCTACGGGGTTGTCAAAGGGGGATTCCGCTGCCATCTGCAGTGGTTCTGACATTTTCCAGATTGAGACGTAAAGGAAATGACTTGGATCGGCCGTTTTATTAGTGCCAGGTGTTTCTTCAGTCCCAGTCTGAGCAGGGTCTGAGCCTGAACAAGCCCGCCAGCATAGGTACCATTCTTCCCATTTGCAAGTGAGGAAGGGGGCTCCAAGCCCCACCCCAGGTAGGTGACAAGGAGTGGAATTACACATTTCTTTTTAATTTTTAGCTATAGGGTGGTGTGATCTTACCAGAGACAGAAGGCAGAGACAGAGATGGAGGGAAAGGTGAGAAATCATCTCCCAGGGGGGATAGCCATCCCGAAGTCCTTTCTCCTCCGTTTTCCTTCTCCGTTCTCCAATCAGGAATGTGGGCACACCTGCACACGCTCTGTGTGTGTCCAAGCTGCCAGGTCCAGGGACTCACAGGCCCTGTGAGATCCAGCGACTTAACCTCCCCACCACTTACCACCAGCCCAGCATTAAAACATTTGATAAATATACTTGTTCATGTTCTTCCTTTGTGCCAGGTGTATCTGTGGGCACTGAGAGAATTTACATTCTGGGGGTGAGAAACAATTCTCCTTTCTGGCGAGTGTCACAGAGAAAAGGAAAGGATTGGAAGATGATGTCACACATTTATCTTGAAGAGAGTGAAGAATCTGGCCAGACTCTAATGATATGGCAAGGTGTCAGTTTCTGTAGAAGAGATTCGTGGAAGTTGGGGACTTGGGGGATGGAAGTTTCAGGGGTGAAAGGCAAGTCTGTTTTGTTGTGATACATACAGGCTACTTTAAAAACTTTCAGGCTGTAAAATTCACTTCGAGATTACCCAGTGAATTCCCCTCTGGGGCTCTGTCCTTTTCCGGTTCGGGTTCTCTGACCTAAGCAGGTGCTCCAGCTGCCAGCCCGTGGTTGCCTCCTGTTAGAGCCAAGGCTGCCCAGTAGATGGCGGAGCAGAGGGAGCGCCCTGCCAGGGTCAAGGCCATGTCCCCAGTTCAGACCATGCCAGGAATTTCTGTGCTTCCTTGAGATGGTCTGCCCAAGGAGACTCAGTTGTGCTGTTGGCCTCTACCTCTTCACGAAGGCAAGAATTAAACAGGGAAAAGAGGAAGGGAAGGAAGGTAGTATGCGTAGGGAAACAATCTAAATACTAAGTTATTGTCTTGTTTTCCTTCTTTGACAGGTGTGTGTGTGTGTGTGTGTGTGTGCAAGTGCGTGCATGCACCATGTGCGGTTTTGTTTATGTATTTATTTTAGAATTATTTTATTTAACGTTATTTATTTTAGTTTGATCAGAGAGGGAGGGAGTGAGGAGAGAGAGAGAGAGAGAGAGAGAGAGAGAGAGAGAGACACGGAAAGTGAGAAACAAGCCAACAGGTCCAGGACTCCAACCATGGTCTGCCATGTAGCAGTCCAGCATCCTGAACCACCATGCCACCGGGCCCCTATTTATTTATTTATTTTTAGAGACGTTTTTGCTATAGGGCGCATGTACTCGCCAGAAAGACAGAGAAACAGAAAGACAGAAAAGGAGAAATCACCCCCCAGGGGTGATGGCCACTCAGCAATCCCTTCTCCTCCATTCTCTTCTCAGGATCTTGGGCACGCATGCACACATGTCTGGCATGAGTTTAAGCCACCGGGTAGGGACTTGAACTGTGATCGACTACGTGGGAGTCCAGTGACATAGCCATTATGCTAACTGCTGGTCCCTGTTTATTTTTTAAGATGGGTCTTGCCTTGCTGTGAGCCTCCTGCCTCAGCCTCTTGGGCAACTGCCTTCAGACTGTGCTCCTGTTCTGGGCTCTGGAGTGAGAACAGAGGCGCCTCCCATGGAGCCTTGGCCTGGACCAGGAAACTGGGCCTCAGTACTCACCAGGTCCAGGTAGGAAGGTAATAAGAACTAACCGGTTAAGTCAATTCCAGCACAATTACCCTGATGCGGATGCTTCTTAGTCCTCACATGGAATCCTTGGGGTATTGGCATTAAACCAATTCCTTCTCTTTCCTCAAATGCTGGAAGTGGCCAAGGTATCAGCTAGTGATTACTTGGTATTTTAATATTCATCTCATATTTGTTTGTTGGTTTGCTGTAGGGCACGTGTGTGGGGGCGAGGGAAGAGGGAAAGTGAGAAACCACAGTGTAGAGGCAGGCCAATGGCCACACACAGTCCCGTCTCCATTCTCCTCTTGGGATTTTCAGCACACATACCAGCGTGTTTTTCAAGTTGTCGGGTGGGAGCTTGAACCATGAACACAGCCATGTGGGTCCCAGCTCCCTTAACCACCATGCCACCTGACTGGCCCTTCATCTCATTTTTTAAACTTTTTACTTTGGAAACAAATCCGTAAAGCATACATGACTGTTCCTTCTGTGTGGACTCATGATGCATGTTAGAACGTGTGGGGGGAAGAACCCAGCGCAGCTCTTGAGTTGAGATCTATGCTCCCTGAAATGTCTCTGTGGTTTGAATTCACCTTAAGATGATAGTTGAGGGGGACCAGTAGGTGGCATGGTGGTTGAGGCACTGGTCAGCTCCCACATGGTCAACTATGGTTCGAGTCCCGAACCTGGCAGCTTGCTTTCTCATTTTCCTTCTCTCTTGCTTGCTCTCTCTCTGTGTCTCTCTCTCATGAAAACACATGCTCTATAGTAAATCTAAAAATAATAAGAAGTACAATTAAATAACTTTTTTTAAAAAAAGATAATAGTTGAGGAACTCCAGGAATTGCCTCCCAAGAAACATGCACAGTTTTAAGTATAATTAGGCAATTCATGACCCCTTTTAACCGTCGAAGGGAAGAAGAAGCCCAGAGCTCAGATGCAGAAAGCCCGATGGTAAGGTCTGTTGGGAAGTTTGGTGCTTATGCAGCAACGCAGAAGGGCAGTTCCTCTCGATGTGACAACACGAGGTAGGGCCAGATGGGTGCAGCAGTGACCCACAATGCTCTGGGGGGATGACCCATATGGGAAGACCTCAGCTCTCATAGGGGACGTCCCTGCCAACGGGGGCACACAGAGCCTGTGGTCTGGGTGGGTGGAAGCATCAAGACCCCATCTGAGGTGTCAGCTGGCTGCTCTTGCTCTCTTTCTTTGAAGAAATCAATAATTTTTACAACAGCTTTTTTAAAAAAAGAAAACGAAGAAGGACATCTTGAGAACCTTCCTCCGTTGTTGAGTTGTCTCTCTCGTGACATGTGAATCAAGGACAATGGCAGTAGTGGAACCTTTTTTAAAGGGAAAAGAACAGGCCAGCAGGTGACACAGGGGTTAAGGCACTGGACTCCCACGCGGGTGAAGTCGGTTTTAATCCCCGACCTGGTGGTTTGAAAATCGTACTGATGGGGGCCAGCAGTTAGCGTAATGGCTATGTCGCTGGACTCCCACGTAGTCGAGCGCGGTTCGAGTCCCGGACCCGGTGGCTTAAACTCACGCCGGGCGCGTGTGCATGCGTGCCCAAGATCCCGAAAGGAGATTGGAGGAGAAGGGATTGCGGCGTGGCCATCCCCTCTGGAGGTTGATTTCTCGCTTTCTATCTCTCTGTCTGTCTGGCGAGCGCACGCGCCCTATAGCAAAATCCTCTCAAAAAAAAAAAAAAAAAAAAAAAAGAAAAGAAAAGAAAATCGCGCTGATCACGTGTGCATGTGCGCGTGCCAAAATCCCAAGAGGAGAATGGTGAAGGGACTGCAGCATGGCCATCCCCCGTAGGGTGATTTCTCACTTTCCCTCTTTCTGCCTCTTTCCAACAAGCTCACACGCCCTATGGCAAAAACTTAAGAAAAGAGGGGAGTCGGGAAAGGAGCCCACAGGGCCCTACCCACGCCTTTTCCTTTGTTCAGGTGGAGGTGGTGGTGGCAGCTAGTCAGGGAGACACCCCAGAGAACCATGCACCACACTGGGGTGTTTCCATCCTTGTGTGACTCCCTCTCACGTAGGTCGGGTTGGATTTACTATTCTAACCCAGGGTAGACCAGAAATGAGGCCAGCAGGTGGGGTGGTGGATGAGGCACTGGACTTCCCACATGGCCAACCGTGGTTTAAGTCCTGGACCTGGAGACTGGCTTTCTTGTTCTTTCTTTCTGTCTTTCTCTGGTAAACCCATGTAAAAAAATACTAAATAAATAATAATTCTAAAAAAAAAAAAAGAACATTTTCACTACCCCAGTGTGGTTAAAACAACGACGACAACAAACTGAGGCTAAGGCCAGCTCTGGGATCACCCCTCCAGAAGGCTTGGCAGATGGACTGATTCTTGTGCTCTCAGGACCCCCAGGCTACTGTGGAAAAAGTCCAGTTCCGGTTACCCAGGGGCTGAGACCTTGTGGAGATGCCACGTGGAGGGGAGAGCTCGGCCTTCCCTCCAGAAGTGTCAGAAGAATAAATGTTCCAAAGTGCCCAGGAATCAAAAAGGCACAAGAGTTTTGTTTTGTTTTGTTTTGAAGTCTCCGTTGTTATAAACCACTAAGACCTGGGATACTGTGTTACCTAGCAACAATGACCAGAACAGTTGTTGCACTTAAACCCTTTCTCGTGTTTAAATACAGGAATGTAGGCACTGCTGGCAAAATCAGAAAAAGCTTTGGGACTTTTGATGTTTTTAAAAATTATTTAATTTTATTATTATTTAAATTTGCTATAGGGCATGTGCACTGACCAAAGAGAGACAGAGAAAGTGAGAAAGCAAGCTGCCAGGTCAGCTGCCAGGTCTAGGACTTGACCACGTGGAGCTCAGCGCCTTAACCAGCATGCCACCTGCTGGCCCCTGGGATGTTAAGGTTTTAAAGGAAGGACAGGATGTAATGCATTTGACTATTTTCGTAAGGCTCTTTGCTTAAGTGGACTCAGGTGAAGTGACAACAGGTACTAGTAGTGATTTATGAAAGGACACTAAATTTATTCTCAGTTTTTACTGTGTTAATTTAGAAATAAATGCAAGGGGACTCCAAAAAGTTAATGGAAAATGGAATTAAATTGCTTTGGTGTGGAAAAACTGTTAAAATCCATGCATAGTTATTCCATAATATACATTTTCTATGCAGTTTTGAGGGTCCCGTGTTCCACCCCCCAATTCTATTTCTGAGGTATTATAGAAATGTTTGAAGAGGTTAAAATCCAGCCTTCTGTGGGCTAAGCAATCCAGATGCAACACCAGTGTAGAACACACACACACCTGAGCAAGTTGGTGGTATGGTGGTTAAGGCGCTGGGTCCCACGTGGCCCACTGCATGGTTGGAATCCCAGACCCCGCAGCTTGAAAACCACACCTGGGTGGGGCCAGCAGGTGGGTTGGTGGTTGAAGTGCTGAACTCCCACGTGGAGAACCCCTGGTCGAGCCCTGGACTGGCATCTTGAAACTCACGCTTGGCACGTGTGTGTGCAAGCCCAAAATCCTCCAGAGGAGAATGGAGGAGAAGGGATTGTGGTGTGACTGTCCACCCTAGGGGGTGATTTCTCACCTTCTCTCTCTCTGTCTCTCTGGCAAGCACATGACTCTATAGCAAAAATCTCTCTAAAAAAGGAAAAAGAGGAAGGAAGGAAGGCAGACAGACAGAAAGAAGAAAAGCACATGGGCGTGTGTGTGTGTGTGTGTGTGTGTGTGTTTGTGTGCATGTGTGCCCAGGATCATGAAAGGAAAATGGAGGAGAGAGGATAGTGGTCCAGCCACCTCCCCTAGGGAGTGATCTTTCACTTTTCCTCTCTCTGTCTCTCTCCAGCAAGGGAGGGGGCTACCAAGCACTCACACCCCACAGCAAAACTTAAAAAATAATTGATACACCTTTGAGGGACTCAGGACCAAACGGGAGAGGGTATTTCTCACTCATGAGGACCCTGACAGCTACTATGTAGGTTTGATAAATTACAGATAAACTTGTAAAATACTTGTATCAGTGGCTGAAAGATGACATCAGAATACCACGATTTAATTTGCTTATTCCTATCGGAAGGGATTATCTTATCTTCAGTTTGAACCACACTACAAAAGCCTGGTCTTTATAGACAAGCTAAAGGAATTCAGAGAAAATGGAATAGGGTGCCAAGAACCAAAATGACATTTTCAAACGTCTCATTGCATGTTGATTTTATTTTTATTTTTAAAAAAGAATTAACTTTATTTACTTATTTATTTAAATTTGACCAGAGGGGGACTGAGTGAGGGAGAGAGAGAGAGAGAGAGAGAGAGGGAAAGTGAGAAAGCAAGCTGCTGGGTCCTGACTTGAACCAAGGTCAGCCATGTCCACCATCCAGAGCCTTTAACCACCACGCCACCCGCTGGTACCGCATTTTGGTTATAATACACAGAACAGAGTCTGTTACATAGAAATGTTCAACATTCCCTCCCCCACCTGCTCCTCTGTAAGAGCAGGCACCTCCATAATTTCAGCACAAGTTTATTCTTCCTGCTTACAAGGTGCCCCTTCAGAGATCAGAATAATTGCGTCAAGGACAATGGTATCGTGTCCTCAGCCCCGACCGCTGCTCTAGCTGGCCTGGATGGGCTGAGCTCCTCCACACAGAAGCCTGTGGCCAGCGGGGTACTTCTCTAAGCCCTGTGGCCTGCAATCCAGCCCCTCCTTTTAATGAGAAGGCTGCCGCGTACTTTCTTCTGAATTATCAAGCAACATCATGGGGATAAGCAATCCAATTTGTACCTTCCCCATGCACAAACACTAAGCCCTCTCTGCGGGCCCCTCCTAATTTCGTTGAAGATAGTGGAAACCGAAATGTCGTTATGCAGTAGCTAGTATACATCAGGTGCTAAACAGGTCCATGTGATAGTAAGGATGCTCTTTAAGTTCTCTGTAGCTTAGGTCCAAACAACAATTTGGCTGAATAAAATAAAACAGTTTTAAAATCTAATTCTTGGTATTTGAGAAGGAAATGCAGTGGATCTAATTCCTTCCTCCAGAATAATGTGTAGGGACATAAATTTACAAATTTTGGGGGAGGCCAGTCGATGGTATAATGGTTATGTCGCCCGACTCCCACCTAAGTTTGAGTCCCAGACCCTGCGACTTGACACTCATGCTGGGAGCCTGTGCTTGTATGCGTGAGATCTCCCCAGAGGAGAATGGAGGAGAAGGGATTGTGGCATGGCCATCCTCCCTGGGGACTGATTTCTCTTGCTTTCTGTCTTTCTGGCTAGTGCACACGTCCTATAGCAAAAAATCTCTCTTAAAAACAATTTTTCCCCCCAGAGAGCACATACACTTGCCAGAGAAAGACAGAGAGAGAGAGAGGGAAGTAAAAAAGCACCCTCTATAGGGAATGGTCATTCCACAATCCTTTTTCCTCCAACTCTCCCTCCCTTAGGTTTTTGGGCGCGCATGCAGATGCCCCTGGTGTGTTTCTCAAGCTGCCAGTCTGAGACTTGAACAGTGCAGATGGCCTTGGGATCCAGCAATGTTAACCACCACACCACCAGCTGGC
Source organism: Tupaia tana (assembly GCA_026018925.1). Lineage (NCBI taxonomy): Eukaryota > Metazoa > Chordata > Mammalia > Scandentia > Tupaiidae > Tupaia > Tupaia tana. The sequence goes on from JAKSZU010000008.1 coordinate 8,526,384, forward strand.
CCCAGGAAATGAATATTTAACAACATGAAACAATGACCTACAGGAGCAAGGAGCAGAGCAAGTCTGAGTAATGCCAGAAGTGACTGCGCCACAGAAGGAACACCTCCGCGTTCCCAGTCCCAGTCCGAGGTCCACCTCTCCGGCAAATCAGCTTTGTGAGTTTGGAGAAATCCTGAACATTTTCTGAACCCCACCTACTCCTCTGTAAGAGCAGGCTGAGATAAAATTTCCCTGGATAATGACGAAAGCCTCACCGGATTGTTGTAGGGATTAGATGAGATTGTGCTGAAGGGCGTGCTTCAGTTCTCTATCTTTTGATTTTGTGCATCTCCATCTCAACAGACCTGGGAGAATTTAATTTCGTTCTTCCCTCTGCAAGAGGGGGCAGCTGTAACTCACTTTCTCTGGGTTTTTGCCTGGGGAACTCAGAATTTGACAGCCTTGTAAGACTGTCTATATTTGTTGCTGAGCTTTGGAGAGCTCTGCCTTGTTGATTATAAAATGAGGACAGAAATCATTGTCACCTGAAGAGTTTTGTGTAGAATCGTCAACACATACGCACTCTCACTTGGCATGAGGACCTCAAGGTCTTTGTGGACAGCTCTTTCCGACCACCGTGCACTCTGGGGCCTGTCAACGTTCAACTTTCTCTTCCGCCCCTGGCAGGGGAGCGGGGTGGCTTCCAGTTTCCAGCGTCCTCAATCTTGTTTCCATGTCATTTTCTTTCTTTCTTTTTTTTAAAGGATGGAACAGAGTCTTAGTTCTGCAGGGGCAAGCAAGCAGACTGTGATGGGGAAGGACAGCAAATTAACCGAGTCTGGCTTTTTAGCAAATCTCAACAATGCTAAAACTTGATACTCAGGTTTCGGAACCCTTCAGCCCTCAGAAGCAGTATCCCCAGGGCAATAGACGATGAACTGCGGAGAAAAGTCTGAGACGCTGGCGAAACGAAGAACCAATTTCTACAGCTGTCCCTATATAGTGGCTTCTACTTTTAAACATAAATCTGTTTGTTGGACATTTAAACACAATAATAGGGGTCACAGGTACACACACATACCACAAATACTAAACTAAAAACACTTGTTACAGGACAAAGAAACAGAAAATGAAAATTCAGGTTTGTAGTTTTGTGTAATTTTTTTGGTATGGAAAATGTCTCTTTTGATTTGTGCATTTAAAATAATTTTAAAATGTAAAAGATACACACGCTTAACTCAAACCACCTTCCAGAGGGTTTTGAAACACAACGTGGGAGTCTAGGAAGATTGTCTCCCTCTCCTTTCTGCCATTCCTCAGAATCCACCTTTTTGGTTTTGTTTTACTACATGCTGTCTACATAATTCTCCTCTGGCGGCCAAGTAATGAATTAATATGCCTAAACGGCTTTTTCTAGGTTTGCCAGTTTTAGATATTTGCTTCCTGCTATGATAGCTTAGAATTTACTACCAGCCACTACCCTCCAAATTCTATCCTTAGTCCTATTATTTTGTATTGATTACCATCCCTTTTAAAGCACTAGGATTACAAACCCCCTCTTGGCGTCCCCTCGCAGGGGCAGGTAGTCCCGACTCCGACTCCCCACTCCGAGAGGTGAGGCCACGGGTGCGCCTCCCTGCCCTAAGGCACCTTTCCTCTCTGCTGCAAAGGTGGGTATTTTTTGACGGCCCTTTTGGAGGACAGGGTCAGTGACGGACCGTTGATGCACACGTCATAAGAAAAAGTACCTATTTTATGGAAAAGTACTATTTTTGCAGCATTTCAATCAATTCCAGACAATGGAGACTTCTCACCGCCACGGCTGTGACTAAATTCATTCACTTCTTACACCTCGACAGGGAAGAGAAATAGTTTCCCTAAGTTTCTTTCTATACAAAGGGGAAAAAATGTGAAAGGAGCAGCCCTAGGCTCCGAAGCTGGTCCCCGGTCTCCAGCCACCCGCTAGCTCTTCGGCCTCGGCGATTCCTCCGGAGCGAGCGGAGCGCGAGAGGCGCTGGAGGCCGAGGGCGCTCCCGCACCTGGACGGAGAGCTCTGGCTGCTAGAAACTCAGGGGGACCTTTTAAGGAGACTTTTTTTTTTTAACTTGGACAGTAAAAGATCATAGGGTTTTATGGGGGGGAGGGGGAAGAAATAAAAGAAAAAGCGGGGAGTGTGGGTAGAGAACAGCGCAGCCCCCTGCGGTAGCGGGACCAGAAGACGGCGACGTCGCGCGCCCGCCCCGGGCGTCCCCACCAGCCGGTAGCCTCGGGCGGAGGTGCGCGCCCCGCGCCGGCCCCAGCGCTCGCGGACTCCGCCTGGAACGAATCCACCCCCAGGTTAGAAGACTGCTTTCCGGGGTTAGTGCGGGGCCTGCTGGGGCGCTGGGACTTCGGTGGTCCCAGGGACACCCGGGGCTGATTTCCCCCGACGAAGGCTGGAGTTTGGGCCTCGGAGCCTTACTTTCTGATTAGGGGACACGCAGGAATTACAACCGTCTGCTCCCCTTGGTGACAGGGCGGCTGCGGGTTCCGAGGCTCGGCGTCCCGGAGCTCGGCTGCGCAGGGGGAGCTCGGCGGAAGCGCGAATTCTCATGGCTGGGTCTTCGCGGAGGAGACCCCGCGGCCCGCAGCGCTTGTGGTGCTCCCGCGTCGGCCGAGGTCCTGGCCAAGGCGCGGACTGGGACTGGCGCGGAATGCGGACGGCGGGTTCCGGCCCAGACTCCGGCGCAGCCCGGGGGGCATCTCTGAACCTCCTCCCCCTGCTCCTTCCTCGCGTTCGGAAAAGCCCCAGGCTTGCGGGGCACAGGGCAGGGCTGGGTCTCCTTGAGCAGATGCAGGATTCGCCAGTGACGACCAGAGGCAGACCCGGAGCGCACTGCCCCCGGGGGGCTGGGCCCTCGCCCCTGGGCAGAGTCGCTGAGCCCCCTCGGGGACCAGAAGGTGAAGGACGAGGCGGCGGCGAGCACCGAGCGCCGGCCAGGCCTTGAGCCGAGCCAAGGGCGAGTCTCGCATCCGGCACCTTCGAGGTGTGGCCAAAGCCCAGCGCCAGCGGCCGTGGGGACTCAGGGCCTGCTCAACGCCCAGCTGTGCCCGACGCCCAGGACGAGGCGCCGAGCGGCGGGGACGTGCGAGGAGTGGGCTGCTGCAGGGGACTCGCCGGCTCTGGGCAAGTCCACACCGGCGGGTCAGCTGCTGTACCGCCAAGAACTCTCATATTTGTCTCTCTAAAGTTAGACAATGAGTTTCTACCTACAATTGACTGGCAGGTGCAGAATTGTCTTGAGGATGAGGTTTAAATTTAATGAAAAGGTTCAAGACCAAATTGTTAATCATTTCTTGGTATAAATAATAAAGAGCATGAATAGGAGCCAGCCCTTGGCGGGAGAATTAAGGTGGCTGGATCCCACTGGGGCTCAATTCCAGTCTTGACCCAGGGCTTGAGAACGTTGCTGGCCTGTGTGCATGCCCCATAGTGTAGAAGTGGGGGAGGGAGTGCAGCATGGCCGTCCCCCAGGGGGCGATTTCTCACTCCTCCCCAGGGCTCCCAAGGGCACACCCTCTGGCAAAAACAAACAAACAAACAAACAAACTAACAGGAAAATTTGCAGTCTTGGGAAGGGTTTAAAGGTGCTGTCTAATCAGACAAGATTCTCTAAGAAAACATAAATACTCTATTCCAAGTTAGAGAGGAAGAGAAAGTATGAGCTGAATTGAGGGGGGAGATAGTAACTTACTACAGATAAGTTTGAGCATGCAACTGGAAATTCAAGGGCACCTTTCAGAAACACACAGAAAGCTTTGTCACCTAGCCAAATTACAGTCTTAGCTTTTTTCTGGTCATTGAAGCCTGTGTTAGAAAAGTGGAGAGCAGCCGCCCTCGTGAAGTTCCAGGGTGCAGTCTTTGGAAGAGGGAGCGGTTTTGTTGTTTTGTTTTTTAAAAAGGAGTGAAATGGACAGATTTTCATCAAACGGATGTAAAATCCTTTGTTTTCTGCACAAATGGCTTAATTTAAAATACTTTAAAAAATAAGCATTTAGATAGCATATGAAGAGAAAACCGAGTCCTCCTTCCCGAGCCCTAACTTCAGCGACTGCTTGCAGTACCCCGAGTTTCCTCGCACACTTTGTCTCTGTACCCACACTTAACGCAGAAGATTCTCACCCCCTGCTCATGGGGTCACATTGTCCTATATTCTGCAACTTAACAGTTACACATTTGGCGTTCCGGTCTTCCCGGAAGGTGGACCACCGTTTCCGGTGGTGACCGTCTCCACTCCCTTGGTGGTAAGCCCCACTTGGCCGTCTCTAGTCCGGCAGAAGGACGGAGAGTACCTGTCCTTAAAGCTGTGGGCGTAGGCGAGGAGCGCGCTTCCCTGCAGAGGAAAGGGGCGGCCGTCGTGCAGGCCCTCGGTGCAATCTTTCACAGGACGGCGGGAGTCAGGTGCGGGGCCCAGCGGCGCTTCTCCCCCGGCAGAGTTGTCCTTGGGTCCCGCCTGCCCCCAGCGATGCCTCGCCAGCACTTCCGGGATCCCGCTAGCCGAAGCCGAAGCCCGAGGCGCCGTCCCCACGCGCTGATGCGGTCGAGCTGGTCATCTGCCCCAGCAGTCGCGGGCGGATGCGTCCCCGGGGTCTGTCCTCTGTCGCGGTGGTGTCAGACCAGTTATCACACTGTCTTCCCGTGGGCAGAGAGCGCGTGGGGCCTCGCCGCTGCGGCTGCCGCGGTGTGGGGAGACTCCGGGCTCTGCGAGCTGGGAAGCAACTCGGTCCGCAGGAGGCTGGCGTGGGCGGCGGAGTTACTTTCCCAGGGGAGGCGGCGCCGCGCGGGGTTCCCGTGGGCCCAGATTAGCGACTAGGACCCTTTCCCAGCCAGTGGCGACAGCGTGAGTGTGGACCTCCTGGACCTGCCCTTCCCCCATATGGGCGGCCACTACCGCGACTGTCAGGGCCTGGGCGCCCCAGCTCCACGGCTACCTGCAGCCCACGCCGGACGCATCCCTGCCGGACCGCGTGGCCGGCCGGGTCTTAGCCTGGCAGCCCCGGGACTGCCCAGGCGGCACCCACAGGTCGCGACTGAGAGCCCGGGCCTCCTGGCGCCCCCCAGTGCCCTGCACAGGTACTACGGCGCCATGGACGCTTGCTGGCCCGGGAGCGCAGCGCAGACGCAGCCGCACGGTCCTGGCCCGGTGGCCCCTTCTCTTCGCGGGCACCCAAGTTCCCGGGCTGACTTTAACCCTGCTGTTCTGCCTTCTGAGCTCCGTGGCTGGTTTACCGTGTGTTATTACAAGTGCCAGGATATAGGAAACGCTCCTGTCCTCCTTGGAGTAAGCTTTCCAGTAGGGACATATTGCACAGTTTAGCGACTCGAGAGGGCGATGCAAGAATGTGCTCTGCTGAAGCAGGTGCGGTCAATCTATTTTCATGTTCTATTTATGCACATTATTTTTCTATTAGTTTGATTTTTTTTAAAAGAATGATTTATTTTATGTTATTATTTTTTAATTTGACCAGAGAGAGACAGAGAAAGAGAAAGTGAGAAAGCAAGCCAGGACTCCAACTGTAGGTGATCATGTGGGAGTCCAACTCCTTAACCACCATGCCACTTGCTGATCCAGTTGATTTTTTTAAAGTGAAAAATTACTGAACTGTAGTGGATAGAGCTCTTTTCCTTCAAGAGTTATCTTGTTCTAACTAGTTAAGGCATTTTTCTAACATGACATAGCTTCCACATGCTAAAGTACTCTGTTTTTTATGTGTCGACTGGCACACGAAAATTTATTACTACTGTGTTACAACCATCAAAACTCATGCTCTTGGTCTTTCGTTCTGGCCTCTGTGCAGAGACAGAGACGTGGGCTACCTTGACAACCTTACCCGGACTTCAGGAATGCCACTGTGGCATGACCTTTTCCACCAGATCCAGCAACCAAAGCTTCATGGTTTTCCTCGGGAGAGTTCCTGCAACCATTGCCTGGTACAAAGGCCACTGAGATCTCCTCGTCGGCATGGCTATCCCCCTTGGGGGGTGATTTCTCTCTTTCTCTCTTTCTGTCTGTCTCTCTCTGTCTTTCTGGGGAGCGCATGCACCCTATAGCAAAAACCTCTTCAAAAAAACAAATTGCCAGAGGGTATATGTGCTTGCCAGAGAGACAGAAAGAGAGAGAGACATTGCGCACCCCCAGTGGGCATGCTCCTCTATTTCTCCTCTAGTTCTCCATCCCGTCAGGATCGTGGCCTGCACACAGATGCCCCACATGGTTTTTAAGCTGCTAGGCCAGGGTCTGAAACTCTGAGGGTCAGGTGCACTGGGACCCCCTTGTATAGGGGTTAACCCTGTAGGAAAGCCCTAAGTCACTATTTCTGAAGTTTGTGGTTACTGACATCTTTGTAATTTTTTTTTTTTTTGAGAGATTTTTCTATAGGGCACATGCGCTCGCCCGGGAGACAGAAAGATGGAAAGTGAGAAATCACCTCCTGGGATGGCCATGCCGCAGTCCTGTCTCCTCTTGGGATTTTGGGCACACACACATGCACCCAGCATGAATTTTAAGCTGCTGGGTTTGGGACTCAAACCATGGTCGGCTAGGTGGGAGTCCAGCAACTTAATCATTATGCCATCTGCTGGTCCCCATCTTTGTAAATTTTAAAATAAAAGTTTTTTTAAAAATTCTATGCAGGGAACCAGCAGTTAGCGTAATGGCTATGTCGCTGGACTCCCACGTAGTCGACCGCGGTTCACGTCCCGGACACGGTGGCTTAAAACTCACGCCAGGCGCGTGTGCGTGCGTTCCCAAGATCCCGAGAGGAGAATGGAGGAGAAGGGATTGTGGCGTGACCATCCCCCCTGGGGAGTGATTTCTCGTTTTCTGTCTCTATGTCTCTCTCTGTCTGTCTGGCGAGTGCACGCGCCCTATAGCAAAAAAACAAAACAAAACAAAAAAACCTCTCCAAAAATAAAAAATTCTATGCAAAAGTAGATTTTCTTTTTTTTGAATTATTTATTTAATTATTATTATTGTTATTTTAAAATTTGCTATGGGGCATGTACACTCACGAGAGAGAGAGAGAGAGAGAGAGAGAGAGAGAGAGAGAGAGGAGAGAGAAGGAAAGTGAGAAAGTAAGCTGCCAGGTCCGGGATGCTAACCGTGGTTGGTCATGTGGGAGGTCCAGAGCCCCAACCACCACACCACCCGCTGGCCCCACATACATAGACTGAATGACGCGCATCCGTGTCAGTCAAGGTATTGCAAGAAACAGATGCCCTACTTACAGTGGGTGACGGACGGAAGACCGACGCACAGTCCTCGTACCTGACCCCCCAGGACTGGAAGTACTCCGGGCACCAATGGCTCAAAGCACCTTCGTGAGCCCTGACTGACATGGAGAAGCAGTTACTGGAACCCGGGCTTGCTGTGGCGTTAGGAGTGCTGTGTGTCAGGAGCTGTGCCCTGGGGAAGCAGAATTACACTACTGCCATCATGGCCCAGCAGGGCAGGGCCAGGAAATACATCCCGGGGAGCTGATTCCTGGCCAAACTTCACCCCCCAGCCAGAGGCGGGAGGACTGGATGCAGCCACCAGGAGGAAGGGGAGAGGGAGCGTCCTGGGGACCTTTCCCCAGGTCGGAAGGGCCCAGCTTTCCTCTACGCCACTCCACGCTCCACAGCACTGCGGGTGGATCAAGTGAAGACTGGTCCAGCCCGGGTAGCATGGCTGAGTGGGACACGGAAGACGGGGTGCCGTTCCCTGTGGGCCTGGGTCTGCAGGGCGTGATCTGGCTGGCTGAAAGCTGTGGGGTAGCTCACTGCTGCTCTCCTGTCTTATGACAGATAAGAAAGACATGTTTTTAAAAAGAATGATTTATTTATCACTATTATTACTTTATAATTTGCTACAGGGCATGTGCACTCACGAGAGGCAGGTACGTGCACAAGAGAGAAAATGAGAAAGCAAGCCACCAGGTCTGGGACTGGAACTGTGTTTGGCCATATGAAAGTCCAGCACACTCACCACCATGCCACCTGCTGGCCTCGGGAAAACTTTTCATAAGAGCTTTGCAACATTTGGGGGCATTCCCCTAAAATCAGTGTTGTAGATATTGGGTGAATGTTTTTAATTGCAGATTTCTAAAATTAAAATTTCAGGAATAATGGTTGTAATCAAAGATGTCGCTACCTGGAATCTAGTTCAATACATTTCCAAATGAAATACGAGAGAAGTTCAAAAAGTGTGTGGAAAAATGAGATTAAAGAATGAGTTTCATGGGACCAGCAGTTAGCCTAATGGCTATGTCACTGGACTCCCATGTAGTCGACCGTGGTTTGTGTCCCAGGCCCGGTGGCTTAAAACTCATGCCGGGCACGTGTGCGTGTGTGCCCAAGATCCTGAGAGGAGAATGGAGGAGAAAGGATTGCGGCATGGCCATCCCCCTGGGGGGTGATTTCTCGCTTTCTGTCTCTCTGTCTGTCTCTGTCTGTCTGGTGAGCGCATGCGCCCTATAGCAAAAACCTCTAAAAAAAAAAAATGAGTTTCTTGGGGGCCAGCAGATGGCATGGTGGCTAAGGTGCTGGGCTCCCATACGGCTCACTGTGGTTCAGTGCCCAGACCTGGTGGCTTGAACATCATCTTGGCATGTGTGTCCAAAATCCCAGGAGGAGAATGGAGAAGAAGGGATTGTGGCATGGCCGTCCCCCGGGGGATGATTTCTTACTTTCTTCTCTCTTTCTGTCTCTCACAAGTGCATGTGCCCAGTGGCAAAAACTTAAAAAAAAAAAAAAAAAAGGAGATAAAAGCATATGTGTCAGTGGAAGAAAAACCCTCTGAAATCCATGCAGAGTTTTCATAATACACACATTTTCCATGAACATTTTGAAGACCCCCGGTACTTTAACACAACAAATATTGTATTGCAATTTGAGAACTGAAGACGGAGCTCCCCCTTTGTCCCTAGATGGGATGTGATGGTGGTATCCCCAGACTCTGTTTCCCCCCTTCCAGTCCCAGTGGGATTTGGTTTTTCTCTGGGGCTCTCCCCTTTCAGCCAAGGGATTTGGGTGGAGGTCACTCTTCTTACTTGAGCCCGCACATCTGAAGCCTGTGACACAGCTCCCCTAAACCTGATTGCGTTAAAGGGTGGGTGCATGACTTAATTCAGAGCTGAGAGGAGGAGAGTCACTGGAAGAGGTCCTCTCCTGGTTCCCTTAACTGCTGGGCCTTGTGGCTGGCCCTCTGAAAGGCAAGTTCTGACTGAGTAGGGCAGAGAGTGCCCTTCTAACATGTTTCTGGGCCAGGCTGATGGTCCGTACTCTGAATGCAGCCTGAGCCCTGTCCACACTGACCTCTTAGGGAACTAACTACATGCCAAGGTTAGGAAAGACACAAAAGAGTCATTTCAGAAAAGCCGCTGCACTAGGGCTTTTGGGGTCTTTTTTTTTTTTTTTTTTTTTTTTTTTTTTTTTTGCATGCTTTCTCCTCTGCTTTCCTCGTTTGCCAAGGTTACCTGTCTTTCCTTCGAAGTCTTATGAATGCCTTTGTTAGCAATGGGTGCCTCAGTACCAGCACATGGTGTAATGGTTACATTGCTGAACTCCCACGTAACTGACTGTGGTTCGAGTCCTGGACCCGGTGGCTTAAACCTCATGCTGGGCGTGTGTGCATGCATACTCGAGATCCTGAAGGGAGAATGGAGAAGGGATTGTGGCATGGCCATCCCCTCTAGGGGGTGATTTCTTGCTTTTTGTCTCTCTGTCTCTCCGGCGAGTGCACACACACTATAGCAAAAATATCTCTCTTAAAAAAAAAAAAAAAAGAAGTGGGTGCCTCAGGCCAGCAGCATGTGCACAGACCTGGAGGCAGGCAGCAGCCATCCCACCTAGTGTGTCCCCCTGTCCATCTACCTCACTGCCAGCTTTGTGAATCGATTCTGGTTAGCTTGTCCCTCTCACTAGATTCGAGTTAGGCTTTTCCTGTAGTAGAGCATATTACAATTAGATACTGAGTCTCATTCCCTTCCATAAGCCAGCGATTCCCAAAGGAAGCTGGACTCTGGAATCAGCTGAAACTTCAAAAATAGTCTGGGGTGGGGGCTGGCCCTCTGAGATGCTGACTTAATTGGTGTGGCCTTCAGTGGGGGTATTTCAATTTTTAAAACATCTTGAGGTGACTCTAATTGTGACCATTAAACAGAGGAACGTACTGATACCCGAGAGCTACCCAAGAAGTCAGTTATTTGTTTAGGTATTTATTTCGTCAAATGTTTGTGGAGCATCTATTATGTGCCTCCGTATATTACGAGCATCTATTACGTGCCAGACACTGTAGCCTCCGAGTATAAATGAGGCCCATTCCCTGTCCTCAGGAAGAGTGTGGTCTCATAGGGTGGAAAGGCCAGTGGGCAAATACTCGCAACCGTGGGCTCCGTGCAATGACATGGAAATAGCAAGTGTCGTTCTGGGGGAAGGCGGAGTGATGGGCCCCATGTGAAAGACCATGGCCTGACAATACTAGTGGCTGATATTTATTGAGCACTTGCTACTGAACATGAGGGCCTCAGGAGGTGCTGATGTTTGTGTGAAGTCTTGAAGGAGGGAAGAACTCAGTGGGGAGGCTAGTGGGTGGGAAACCAGGGGGGGTGGGAGGGAAAGGTATTTCTGAGTTGAGTTTTGGGGAGGTAGGGGTGAGAGGGCTGAGAAGCTTAGGGAGCTTACTTCAGTATTCTTTGTAGAATCAGAGTGGGGTCAGTACCAGCAGGTGGCATGGTGGTTAAGGTGCTTGATACTCCGACATGGCTGACCACAGTTTGAGTCCCGGACCTGGTGGCTTGCTTTCTCGCTTTCTCTCTCTCTCTCTGGTCAAATCAAAATAAATGAATAAATAAAATTAAATAAATAATTCTTAAAAAAATAATAGAATCAGAGTGGGGTCAAGTCCTGGGAGGGGATGCTGATGGTGGGGAAGGGTGAGGAGCAGGCCTGGGTTGACTTCAGAAGAGCCTGTGCTGTCGAAGGGCAGCAGGCCCAGGTGGACTTGGGCTCATAGACCGGCATCTGTCTTCAGGCTTGCGGGCTCAGCAGCTCCCACGCAGAGAGAGATGAGACGTAGGATCTGTTGCGAGCTGTACTTTCATCAGCACTAGTGAGGTAGACCAGAAGGCTAAAGAGCATTGGTGCCATTGCGGCTCAGAAGTTCTAGAGAAGAACAGGAAGATATGAGATCTAGAGAGAGTTGTTAGGCTTGGAGGAAAGGGAGGAAGTAACTGGGATGACAGGAGGATGTATTGGGGGATTTCAGAGACCACGTAGCTCAGGGTGACCATAGTGTGTGCGCGTGGTGAGTGGGGCAGCTGTAGGGGTGAGGATGAAGGTCACTGAGTCATGGAGCTGAGGGTGGATCCTGAAGTCCCTGTGCTGGGAGCAGAGGGGAGGAAGACTGTGATCCTCTCACAGTTCATGAGACAGCACTGGCCGCACACACAGCGGGTTCAGGCCAGCCCCTGGGAGCAGATCTGAACAAATCGTTAGGGATAGAAAGGAGGGGGAGTGAGAAGAGAACTAGGGACATGACATTGAAATGCAAAACAGCAATGGTGAAGCAGTGAATCTACTCAGACTGGAAAAGATCAAGGAAAAGGGGCAGATACTCTGCAATAAAAGGAAGCCTCACACAGCTTTCCGGAAGCCTGGAGTTTTGTTTGTTTGTTTGTTCAGAGGTTGAAGATCTGGAGTTAAGAAACTTTGCTGGAGACAACAGCAGAACTGTAACTAGCAGCTCAAGGCCAAGCAAGAGTGAATCCCATATCAACTTTGAAATTCAAGGTAGAGTTTACAGATAAGTGTTATTAGCAAAGCATTGCTGAGAGCTTCCTGTTAGAAGTAATTGTTCTTGACCACCAGGTGCTAAACTTTAGAATTCATTATTGAGAAGCATTTTTCCTCCAACTAACTCAATCTGATACTTCAAGGCAAAAGTATCCTCTACTCACATGGCATCAGTTACTGTTGTGCTCAGCCCTGAAGGGAGTCTGTCTACCCACAGGTGGCTTCTCCCCTCCTCCGACCCTAGAAACTCCCTTTATTCTATTATTGAGCAATATTACCAGACCCTTTTTCAGATATTCACAGGACCACACCCATTGTTAAGGGTGTGACCTCTCTGACCTGAGGCACACTGCAACCCCAGCAGGTTAGTGGGCTGTCCCAGATTTCCCATGCAGGGTGGAGAGCTGCATCTGGGCCTGGACAGGGCACACTGGAGTGCTCCAGAGTCCTCCTCCAGAGAAACCCAACTATCTCTGAAGATACAGGATGGAGGACCATCAGGTGGCATGGAGGTTAAGGTGCTGGACTCCTACATGATTGACCAAAGTCGGAACCCCAGACCTGGTGGCTTGACAAATCACGTCAGGTGTGTGTGTGTGCATGCCCAGATCTCCAAAGAATGGAGGAGAAAGGAAAGCAACGTGGCCGTGCACCCTGGGGGGATGATTTTTCTCTCACTGTCTCTGGTGAGGCATGTGCCCTATAGAGAAAACTTAAAAAGAACAAAAACCGAGGATGGAGACAATGCCAGACACGCCCCCTACTTGGAGAGAGATGAGCCACGCAAGGACCTTGAAGGACAGAGGCCGGGTCCACACTGCTCGGTGCCTCAGCCTGCGCAGGCCCTGCAGCCGGTCTGTGTTCTGTGCGGGGAGCCAGACTTCACCCAGGGGAGCTCATTGCCGACAGCAGAGGTGTCCACCGTCGCAGTGGAAGGGAGGCCTTTCTCTCCCCAACTGGGCACCACATCCTGTCCGCTTCCTCTCAGGGGGACAAAAAGAGGGGACGATCGGGCTCCAGGCCTTTCTTTGCAGCTTCTCTTTCTGGGCCATGCCATTGGGCCTACGGAACTGCCCAGGAGCCACGAGAGAGGCGCGGTTTGGCTATATGTAGGAGGCCGCCTCCCCGCTTACTCATCGGCTTGGCCCAGGTTGAAAGCATGAACAATCTCTCCCCGGCACTCCCTGCTCTCACTTCCCTCCGACCACGGCCCCTCCTCTGTCTGACCCGTGGGGGTCAACATCCTTTCTAGCCGGTCCACCCCACTTCCTCTCTGGGAGAGCTGTTTTCTTAGCGTCAGGGGTTCCTGGAGGAGAGTGTTCCCGGCCCCTCTGTGATCACATCACACTCCCTGGAGTCAGGGTCTTGGGGCTCTGGAGATGTCAAGGCGGGGAGACCAGTGTGGGTCCAAACGTGGAAGGGGTATTAGGGAGAGGCAGGACTTGGAGAATCCCTCAGTGGAAGTGGACAAAGGGCTATGCCAAGGAGGGAAAGACAGTCAGGAGCTCTCCGGGTTCTGGTGGATTTCCCGCCCCAGCGCATGAGGCTTGCTGGGGGACTCAGGTGACAGTTGAGGTGGTGGCACACTGAGGCAGGGCATGGCTGCACGGGCAGATAAACCGGGCTCTCATTCCGAGACAGCAGCTGGCTCTGGCTCTGAGACCTGGCCACCTCCCAGCCAGTCAGCCCGGTCTCCTCCTCTGTCACCCACTGGGAAACGGACTGGTGAACTCCCAGCAGTCACTAAGGACGAGAAGGATTTGTCAGTGCCTGTCTGAGTGTGGTTTTAGGTGGGGGCCTGTGTACCTGTGCTGCTCCATCCTGACATTTGTGAGGAGATAGGGCAGAGCAGGGCTTCAGCCCCACCAGGCCGGTGTACCCCTACCCCTGCAGCCGGAGCGTGTAGTTTACTGTGTGGTCTTACTTCACTGGGTTTTGTGCTTCTCGAACTATTCTTTAGCCTCGCAAATCTGTCTTCTCCTTAACATATTTTGGGAGGATCTTATTACTTTCTTGTAACTTTTAGTTCTTAAAATCAAACTCTAACTTTGAAGAGCAGGCATGCGAAAAGTCAACTCACTGTCAAGCCTATTAGTTTAAATCTTATCTCTTCTTTTCTGTTCCCCAAAGGCTTAAAGGGGACCCTATCTACCAGTCATGGAGAAGGAGGAGGGACACACTTGTCTCACAGATGTCCCTCCTCCCCTTGTTAAGGTGGCTTCTACCGTGTGTGGTTTGGGAGGTTAGAGGTGTGTGGAAGGGGAGGGAAAGGACAGTGTCCTTTTACTAAGTTGGTCACGGGTGTAGTACATTCTCTGTGTTTCTCCGGAGACCATTTACTGGATTAAAATCTCCTCTGTGCCAGGGTCTGGCCTTCCTCTGGGCCACATGGCAGTGCTCTGGAGGGCACTGTGGGGCAGCTGCACTGGCTCCTTCCCTGATGTGGGACTTGGGATGTGGTTCACCTCTTCCATATGCAGCTCTTCTCCCCACACCTCCCTGGCGTGGGCAGGAAACCCGCAGCCTCCCTGCTGAGGCTCCTTCATCTGGAGGCAATTTCCTGTGTGGTGCACTGGCAAGATGGCCGAGGCCTGGCCACTTTCCGTGGTGCTCCCTTGACCTCAGGGAACTTGCATCTGTGGAGGTAGTGAGATTGCCTCCCTGCTGGAATTGCTGGGAAATGATATGCATTTTAAAAAAAGTGTAGGGACCAGGAGATGGCGTAATGGTTACGTAGCTGGACTCCTACATGGTCGACGGCAGTTCCAGTCCTGGACATGGTGGCTTCAAACTCACCCTGGGCGTGTGTGCATGCATGCCCAAAATCCCAAGAGAAGAATGGAAGAGAAGGGAATGCAACGTGGCCATCCCCCCCCGCCCCCCACTGGGGATGTGATTTCTTGCTTTCGTCTCTCTGTCTCTGTCTCTCTCTCTCTGGTGAGCACAAATGCCCTATAGCAAAAATCTCTCTCTCTAAAAAAAGGTGTCCACTGGGGCCAGCAGGTGGTGTGGTAAGGCACGGGACTCCCACAGGGCTGACTGCAGTTTGAATCCTGGACCTGACTGCTTGCTTTCCCACATTCCCTCTCTCTCTGGTGGGCACACATGCCCAATAGAAAATTTAAAAAAGAAATGAAATTAAATAATTCTTAAAAAAAGTTATATAAAAAAGTGTACGTGTGTGTATGTGTGTGTGTCTCTAGATATGTCAAATCACCTTCTAATTATACTTCTACCAGTGGTATATGACAGTGCTTGCTTTCCCACACTCCCACCAACATTAATGCATAGGTTAACTTGCGCTGTGTAACAAACCGTCCTAAAACTCAGTGGTTTAAAACAACAGAGATTTATCCATTCACCATTCATCAGTGGAGGAGGGCGCAGCTGCCGTGGCTCAGCTGTGCTGAAAGTGAGGCTTGGCTTTTACAGTCAGCCAGTCAATGGCCCTACGCACGGTGTGGCTGGCGGTTGGGCAGGGTGATGGTGGTAACTGGGCTATTTGTAAGTATCAGCTAACATGCTGTGGATGGCCCATGGACTCTCAAGAAGGGCAAGACAGCAAGTCCTGTTGGATGAGTACTTTGCAAACTTGTTTGGGTAACATTGGCTAATATCTCTTTACCCCGAACAAGCCACATAGCCTAGCCCAGATTCAAGGAGTAGGTGGAAAAATAAACTACACTGTTCATGGGAGAAATAGCAAAATATCCTGGTTAGTTTTTCAATCCATCACAGCCAGATTATATCATCCTGTTGTTCGTGGTTAATATGATCTGCACTAAATTAAATCTCCTTGTCTTAAAAATGTTTTTTTTTTTCCCTTTATTATTATAGGGTACACGTGCTCACGAGAGGAGAGGGGGAGAGAGAGAGAGGAAGCACTCTCCCATGGGTCACGTTTATGTCGTGACCCCTTCTCCTCCATTTCTTCATCTTGTTGGGATTTTGGGCACACACGCACGTGTACTGGCGTGTTCTTCAAGCTGCTGGGGTTGGGATTTGAACTGCAGTCGACCTTATGTGATCTCACTCCTTTTGCTACGAGGCTATGGGGCTGGCCCTCCATGTCTTAAATGTTATTACTATGTGTAAATGTAAATATGTATTTCATATTTGTGTCATTATTTTTATTTCTCATTATGTAACTTGACTGTTTCTGAGAGTGGAAAATAGCCAGTTATGTCACAGCAGTTAACGTGTAAGCCATTATTCTTCCACTGAATTGAACCTTTGTCATAGACTAATTTTCTCATACCTACTCAGATTTACTCTGGGGTCTCTATTCTTTTTCTCTGCCTCATTTGTTACTTCCTGCTAATGTTCTCAGTCTCGAGTACTTCACAGTATGTTTTCATCATATGTTTTGCATGTGGTAAAAGAAACCTCTTCACTATTCTTATTTTAAAAATCTCTTTCTAGTCCCTGATAATTATTCTTCTAAAGTTAAAAATCATATTTGTTGGGATCAGCAGATGACGTAGTGGTTACATTGCTGGACTCCCACTTAGTGAACTGTGATTCGAGTTCCGGACCCAGTGGCTTAAAACTTGTGCCAGGAGTGTGTGTGTGCGTGCCCAAAATCTCGAGAGGAGAATGGGGGAGAAGGGATTGCGGTGTGGCCATCCTGCCTGGGGGCTGATTTCTCGCTTTTTGTCTCTCTGTCTCTCCAGCAAGTGCATGTTCCCTATTGCCCAAATCCCTCTTAAAAAAAGTCATATTTGTTGGGCTGGCAGGTGGCGTGTTGGTTAAGGCGTTGAACTCCCACATGGCCGACTGTGGTATGAGTTCTGGACCTGGTGGGTTGCTTTCTCACTTTTCTTCTGTCTCTTGGTCTCTCTGTCTCTCTCTGGTCAAATTTAAAAAAAAAAAGAATGAATTTAAATTAAGTAATTCTTTGAAAAAAATCATACTTGTCTAGTTTAAAAAGAATTGGAATTCAAGTTGGAATCATAGTACATTTGTATTGGATTGTCTGGAAAGTCATGATGCATTTTTGCATAGAAAAATGGAAAAGTCTGTCTTGACTTTCCTGATGATATAATATGTCGTTTTTGGAAATATGTATATATATATATGTATATATATTTATATACATACACACACACATATACACATATATTTAATCATTATTTTAATATTGTTCAACATTATATCAGAATGCATGTTTTTCCTCTAAGCATAGCACTTAACTGTATTATAAAAGAGAACTGTTACTTCAGTTTTGGGAATAATATATATTTAGGGAAAATAATTGCCTTTGCCTAGGACTGATGGTTGTTGGGAATAAAACTCTAGAAAAAGAATATTAATAGTAACTTCTGGGGCCAGCAGGTGGCGTGGTGGTTTAAAGATGCTGGACTCTCACATGGCCGATTGTGGTTCGAGTCCTAGACCTGGCGGCTTGCTTTCTCACTTTCCC
This sequence comes from Tupaia tana, assembly GCA_026018925.1. NCBI lineage: Eukaryota > Metazoa > Chordata > Mammalia > Scandentia > Tupaiidae > Tupaia > Tupaia tana. The sequence continues at coordinate 8,543,597 of JAKSZU010000008.1, forward strand.
TTTCTCTTACTTGCTCACTCTGTCCCTCTCTGGTCAAATAAAAATAAAAAAAAAATAAAGTTAAATAAAATAACTCTTTTTAAAAAATAGTAACTTCAAAAGTATCACTAATATTTTTTATTTTCTAGTAATAATACAATATGTAAATACCTAAAATGTAATTTTACTTTTAAAATTAATATATTTATAAACTATTGTCTTAAAAACGTTTCAGTCAAGTAAAGATTAACTTCTTAAATTCACTATTTTTTCACTACTAATGAACAATAACTTAAACTTTCTGTGAAGAAAATGAAAGTCCAACATTTCTTGGTGCGTCTCAGTAAGTCCAATAGTCTTTAGATTTGGAAGAATCAGTCATGGAGGACTTCACTGTTGTTTCTAGGAGCTGATGGTTAGGAAATTCCAGTTGGCAGGGAAAGGGGCTCCCTAGGTTCCACTGGCCTTGATGTGCCCACCGGGAGTCAGTGTGGGTGAACACAGCCTGGCAGCTCAGGAGGCCCGAGTGGAGGAGGGACCTCGCTGGTTTAAGACCCAGGCTCACTTCTGGGGACAAACCCTCCAAGGCTGGGTCCTTGGCCTCCTGGCTGGGTTCCAAGAGCTCCCTATGGCATGGTGACTCTCAGGTTTTCCAGGGTCTTGAAGAGTCTCAGCATCTCCGCCATCTGCGCCTCCAGTTTGGCACATTTGGATTGCTCCTCTTCCAGGTCTTGAATTAGGGAGCTCAGTTTTCCCCTCAGCATTTTGTCCATCTTCATTGCCTTTGTGTAACCCTGGACAAGACGAGGGATAGTGAAAAGCTCTTTCTCTCGCCTGGCTTTCCGCAATGCTGATTCAGTCCTCGCGTGCTCCTTCTGAGCAGCGCGCAGTTTGTTTCTCCAACAACACGTCTCCTCGATACACGCAGCCAGGGTGTCCATAAGCTGCTTCTCCCTTTTCACGTACAGTCTGCTTTGCACGGACTGGACAAATCTGAGTAAGAGCAAGAGGCCCACCAGGAAAAAGATGAGAAGTGGACATTGCAGTGCCTCCCCGTGGAGGGTGTAAAAGGTGAACTGTGGACCCAACAGATCCTTCACCATCTGATCTAGCTTCCCAAACACCAGCCCAAAGTCAAGCTCCACAGGGTATCGCAGTCCCTTCATGGCGCCGCAGCCACCACAGGGCCCTGCTGGTCACCGTGGATACAGCAGCCACAACAGGTTGCAGGGAACAGCCCAAGATTCCACCCGGAACCCAGCTAGCAACTGGCATCCTGGGTTGGTCAATTATATGGTTGGCAATGGGGGGGGGGGGGATTGGAGGATTTTTATTTTTATGATTCATTCCATTCAATATTCCCCAAACAGATCTAGAGAGTCAATATAATTCCTATCAGAATTTCAACTGCACCCCCATTTTTGGTGCAGAAATGGACAATGGACAATTTGGTCCTAAAATCGATCTACAAGTGCAAGGACCCCCACATTATTAACACAATCTTGGGGGGGAAATGTTAGATAAGTTGCATTTCAAAATTCACTACAATGCTAAAGTCTGGAATGACTCAGTACTACAAAGACAAATAACTAAGTTTAGAAATGGGCAAAGGAGGGGCTGGCAGGTGGCGTGGTGGTTAAGGACACTGGACTCCCACATGGCCGACCACGGTTCAAGTCCTGGACCTGGAGGCTTGCTCTCTCACTTTCCCTCTCTCTCTTTCTCTCTCGCTCTGTCCCTTTCTGGTCAATTAAAAAAATGAAAAAAAAAAAAGAATAAATAAAAAATAAAATAATTCTTTAAAAAAATATGGGCAAAGGAGGGACCAGCAGGGGATGTGGTGGCTAAGGCACTAGACACTCTCACATGGCCAACCCACGGTTTGAGTCCTGGACCTGGTGGCTTGCTTTCTCACTTTCTCTCTCTCTCTGTCTGTCTCTCTCTGGTCAAATTAAAACATGAATGAATGAATAAAGTTAAAATAAATATTTTTCAAAAAATGGGCAAAGGGGACTAGTAGTTGGCATAATGATTACATCACTGGACCTCCATGTTGCCGACTGCAGTTTGAGTCACAGACCAAGCAGGTTGAAACTCACACCGGGCATGTGTCCGTGCGTACCCAAAATCCTGAGAGGAACATCAAGGAGAAGGGATTGCAGCATGGCCATCCTCCCTGAGGGGTGATTTCTCACTTTCTGTCTCTGTCTCTCCAGCAAGTGCACACACCCTATAGCAAAAATCTCTCTAAAAAAATGGGCAAAGGATTTTCTTTTTCTTTTTTTTCCCCTGCCTTTGTGTGGTTTTGGAATGAGGGTAGTCCTGGCTTAATAACATAAACTGGGAAGTCTACCTCCCTCTTCTTTTCTCTCGGAAGAAATTGTGTAGAATTGGCATTAATTTCTTTTTGATAATTTGAGAGAACTTCCCTGTGGAACCATCTGTACCTGGAGATTTCTTTTTTGGAAGGAGATTTTTAAATCACTTTAATTCAATTTCTTTAACAATTACAGGGCTATTCATATAACCCAACCAAAATGGAATGATAGTTTGTGTTTTTCTTTTTTTTTGGAGAGGTTTTTGCTATAGGGCACGTGCGCTCGCCAGACAGAGAGAGAGAGACAGAAAGTGAGAAATCACCCCCCAAGGGGATGGTCACGCCGCAATCCCTTCTCCTCCATGCTCCTCTCGGGATCTTGGGCACGCACGCACACACGCCTGGCGTGAGTTTAAGCCACTGGGTCCGGGACGCGAACCATGGTTGACTACATGGGAGTCCAGCAACACAGCCATTACGCTAACTGCTGGTCCCAGTTTGTGTTTTTCAAGGAAGTGGTTCACTTCATCTAAATGGGCAAAGGTGTTTATAGAATTGTTTAGTGTTCACTTATCCTTTTCATATATGCAAGGCCTGTAGTGGTATCTCTTTTTTATTCCTGATATGGCAATTTGTATATTCTGTCTTTCTTTCTTTGTCAGTTTTTTAGATGTTTATACATTCTCTGATCTTTAAAGAACCAGTTTTTGGCTTTCTTGTTTGTCTCTCTCTCTCTCTTTTTTTTTTTCTGGTTCCTGTTTTGTTGATTTCTTGCTTTTCTCCCACAGATGAGGTGCCATTTATCTCTGACTGCATTCAATAATTTTGCATTAGTTCTTTATTGATGATGTATCTTGGCCTGAATTTCTTTGAGTTTATCTTATTTGGAATTTGCTCAGCTTCTTCTTTTTTAAAGAATGATTTTATTTAACTTTATTTATTTATTTATTTATTTATTTATTTATTTTTATTTGACCAGAGAGGGACAGAGTGAGAGAGAGAGAGAGAGAGAGAGAGAAAGTGAGAAAGCAAGCCACCAGACCTGGAACTCAAACTGTGGTCAGCTATGTGGGAACTTAGCACCCTTAACCACTATGCCACCTCTGGCCCTTTACTTAGTTTTTTCAATCTGTATAGTTATGTCTTTTGACAAATTTGGGATTTTTTAAAAAGTTACTAATTCTTCAAGTAAACCTTCAATCTTGTTTCCTTTCTCTTCTGAGGATCTGAGCTCATGAGGATGACATTAGCTCATCCATCACAGGCTCTCAGGTTCTTAAGACTGTGTCCAACTTATGTTATTACTAGTCTGTTTTGTTTGTGTTTTTCAGGTTGGATAATTTCATCTTTTCTTCTTTTAATTTTGTTAGAGGGCACTCGAACTTGAAAAGAGAGAGAGAGAGAGAGAGACAGACAGACAGAGAAAATGAGAAAGTACCCCCCATGGAGGATGGTCAAGTTGCCATCCCATCTCCATATTTCACTCCTTTTGGAATTTTGGGCATGGATATCCACATGCCCAGCATGTTTTTTAAGCTGCCATGTCCAGGACTTGAGCCATGAAGTCAGCCATGTAGGATCCAGCCACCTTAACCATCACACCACTGGCTGGACCCAAATTGGATCATTTCTATTGGTCTGTCTTTTAGGTCAAGGACTCTTCCTTCTGTCCTTCAATTCTGCAGGTTAGCCTGTCCACTGGGTTTCTGTTGTTTTCATTGAATTTTTCAATTCAAAATTCCTATTTGGTCCTTCTTTTTTTTTTTTTTTGGAGAGGTTTTTTTCGCTATAGGGCGCGTGCGCTCGCCAGACAGACAGAGAGAGACATAGAGACAGAAAGCGAGAAATCACCCCCCAGGGGGGATGGTCACGCCACAATCCCTTCTCCATTCTCCTCTCGGGATCTTGGGCACGCACGCACACGCGCCCGGCGTGAGTTGTAAGCCACCGGGTCCAAGACGCGAACCGCGGTCGACTACATGGGAGTCCAGTGACATAGCCATTACGCTAGCTGCTGGTTCCCTTTGGTCCTTATTTATATCTTCTTTTATTTTTCTTCTAAAATTCTATCTTTATTTTTAAAAGTTGCTATAGGATGCTTGCACTCACTGGAAAGAGACAGAGAGAGGAAGAGACAGAGAGAGAAAGAGAGAGAGACAGAGAGAGAGAGGGAGAGAGAGAGAGAGAGAAACTGAGAAAGCACCTGCCAGAGGGATGGCCATGCCATAATCTCTTCTCCTCCTTTGTCGCGCTCTGGTTTGTAGGCGCTCTCACACACATGCCTGCTGTGGTTTTCCATCTGCTAGGTCTAGAACTCAAAGTGCAGTCAGCCATTTGAAATCCAGCTATCTTAATCACCAAGCCACCAGGTGACCCCGATATAGTTTCTATTTCTTTGCTGCAACTTTTGACTTATTCTCTGAGGCTTTAAATATTTTCATTTGTTTCAAGCATATTTGTAATTACTCACTGAAATATTTTTATGTTGATTGTTTTAAAATCTTAGTCAAAAAATTCACACCCCTCTGTCATCTTGGTGTTGGCATTTATTGATTGATTGACATGTATTGATTGTCTTTATATATTCAATTTGAGATTTCCTAGTTCTTGGTACGATGACAGATTTCCATGGAAACTTAGACTTTTTTTTTTTTTTTTTTTAGAGGTTTTTGCCCTAGGGCGCATGCACTTGCCAGACAGACAGAGAGAGACAGAGAGACAGAAAGCGAGAAATCACCCCCCAGAGGGGATGGCCACGCCACAATCCCTTCTCCTCTGTACTCCTCTCGGGATCTTGGGCACGCACGCACACGTGCCCGGCGTGAGTTTTAAGCCACCGGGTCTGGGACGCGAACTGCGGTCCACTACGTGGGAGTCCAGCGACATAGCCTTTACGCTAACTGCTTGTCTAGAAACTTAGACATTTTCATATTACATTACACAATTGTGGGTTTTAATTAGAGTTTCTGTTGCAGTTAACTTTGTTCACGATGGCTCTGGCGGGGTGGAAGAGGCCTACAATTGTGGGTTTTAATTAGAGTTTCTGTTGCAGTTAACTTTGTTCGCGATGGCTCTGGCGGGGTGGAAGAGGCCTACCATGTGGTGCAGGAGGTGGGGCACTGCTGCGCAGTTCTGAGACCCAGTTTTGGATCCTGGGTCCTTACCTGAGCAGGTTCATTGTCTCTGTGGGAGTTCCAAAACCTAGTGGGCTGGAAGCCTGGATGAAGTATTGTGGACAGTGAGACACTGCAGAGGGTGCGACGCCCCTTATTCAAAAATACAGTGAAATGAAATAATGTGAAAGAAGTGGGCAGCCCCTTATCAGTGCCAGGTGGAGGTGGAGGTTGAGGTTCCCAATCTGGCCTCTGCTGACCCCAGCAGGGACTGCTATCACTGCTAAATGGGGGTCAGAGTTTGGCTCCCAGCATGGTCTCCACCAGCAGCCCAGTGATGGGGAGGGTGGTCTCCTTCCTGCTGCGCAGTGGAGAAGCCTTGCCTACTTGGCCTCCTCTGAAGCCCCCCCGCCGTGCCTCCTCACTGCCCCGAGGGAGAGGAAGCCCGGACTTCCCTGCTGTCTCCACTACCATTGCGGGGGCACGCTTGCTAGCTGCTGGGAGGGACGAAGGTCCTGGCTCCTTCCTTGGCCTTTCCGAGGCAGCAGGGTGCTCACATGCCTTGTTACAGCCTCAGGATGGAAGGAGTCTGGGCTCCCCACTTTTCCTTTGCTTATGGGGTTTGGGGTGAGCCACCGTGTGTTGGGGGGTGCTCGGCTGGATTAAAGCTGTTACTGTGTAGGACCAGCAGTTGGCATAACGGCTATGTCGCTGGACTCCCATGTAGCCAACTGCGGTTCGAGTCCCAGACACGGTGGCTTAAACTCACGCCGGGTGCGTGTGTGTGACTGGCAGTGTGGTCATTTCCCTTGGGAGGTGATTTCTCACTTTCTGACACGCATCCTATATCAAAAACCTCTCAATAAAAAAAAAAAAAAAAAAAAAAAAAAAAAAAAAAAAAAAAAAAAAAAGAAAAAAGAGCTGTTACTGTGTAACAGAATTCTGCCCTCGTCTGCTACTGTCTTGTTCTCTGGCTAGACAGCTTAAGACTTCTGTGATTTTAGTTGTCCCCAATTTGCTTATTGACATATGAGACTGAAAAGAAGACTCGGAGAACTCACTGCCCGTCGCTCCTCGGGTGCCGCGGCCCCCAGCTGGTCTGCCTTCCTCTCTCCACCATTCATTCTTCCTGCTTGCTTGCTATGTAGTGTTCAGGTTTCCTAGTCATCCTTAGGGAGAGAAATAGAGAAAGGTTTGCCTACTTTAACTTTCTGGAAGTGAAAGTCCTTGGTCTAAATTTATTCTAAGCTTGTTATATGATCACTTTTTTCTTTGAGGGCCTATTTTTATCAGTTAATAACACATACAGTGTTGATAATAAAATAATACTTTATATTCCTGAGTGACATTTAGTCCTCTCTTTAATTTTTTTTTTTAAAGACTTTTGCCATAAGGCATGTACACTCAGGAGAGAGAGAGAGAGAAAGAGAGAGAGAGAGAGACAATGAGAAGGAAAGTGAAAAATCTCTCCCCAGAAGGGATGTCCATTCTGCAATCCCTTGTCCTCTATTCTCCCCTCAGGATTTATGGATATGTACACACATGTCCCTGGCAGGATTTTCAAGCTGACGGTTCTGGAACTAGAACTGTGGTTGACCATGTGGAAATCCAGCTCCTTAACCACCATACCACCTGCTGGTCCCTAAAATACAGTTGTTTTTAAAAATTTATTTGGGGGCTGGCAGGTGGTGTGGTGGTTGGGGCTGTGGACTCCTCCATGGCTGACCACAGTTCAGGTACTGGACCTGGTGGCTAGCTTTCTCACTCTTCCTCTCTCTCTCTGTCTGGTCAAATTGAATAATAATAATAAATTAATTAAATAAAATAAATAATTATTAAAGAAGTTTATCTTGGATCTTGTGACTTTGATGGCTTACTTATAAGTTCTAACAGCTTTTGTGTAGATCGGGATTTTCTTCATAGACAATTAGGTCACTTGTGAATAAACACAGTTTTAATTCATCCTTTCAGATTTGAAAGTCTTTTGCTTCTGCCTCGTCTTACCACGCTGGTTCGGACTTTTTGTTCAGTGTGGGTTAGGAGAAACTCCCCAGTCTCCTTTCTTTTTCTGTGACACGATTCCTTAGTAAGTAACCTTGGAAAGGGTAAATGTGCATTTTCTATTTCTCAGAATTGCTCCCGTCCTATCTGCCTTTAAAGACAATCAAACCACCTTTGTCTGAAGAAAGGGGTAGAATGAATTTTGTTGGTTTGGGAGGTGAAAAGGTGAATGATTCAACTTTTGTGGTGGCTGTTCCTCTGGGAATGGACTTCGGGGTTTTGGAGCCCTGATGGGTAAACTCTCAACATGTCTTTGGGGCAGTTGGGCTCCGCAGGGTGGGGGGTGGCCATTTCTTTAACTAAGAGGATGGGCCTTTAGGGTACAACATGGCAAATACAGTGAGCAACTCTTTGAATCAAGGTGGTTTTGAGAAAATGGAGGCATGCAAGTGCAGTGTTTCCCTTCACAAGACTGTGCTAGGAGGTGGCGCAATTGCGCGTTCATTGCTTTGGACGGGGGTGGGGGTGGGGGTGGGGCGGAGGTGGGGAGAGCAGCACGTGATGGCAGTCCTGGGTGCCAGATGTGATATGCCTGTGGCAGCGGTTTGAGAGACACCTGGGCTCTCAGGGTCTTGGATCCACTTGGAAGTATTAAAAAGATCTTTGTTTATGGGGCCGGCAGGTGGCATGGTGGTTAAGGGCACTAGACTCCCACATGGCTGACTGCAGTTCAAGACTCCAGCCTAGCGGCTTGCTTTGTCACTTTTCCTTCCTTCCTCCTTTTCTCTAGTTCTCTGATCAAATTAAAATCAGTAAATAAATAAAGTTAAGTAAAATAATTCTTAAAACAAATCTTTTGGGACCAGCAGTAGGCAAAAAGAAACTAGCTGTAGGTGTAAAGGCTATGTTGCTGGATTTCCATGTAGTTGACCGCAGTTCGAGTCCTGGACCCAGTGGCTTAAACTCACGCTGGGTGCGTGTGCGTGTGTGCCCAAGATCCCGAGAGGAGAATGAAGAAGGGACTGCGGCGTGGCCATCCCCCTGGGGAGTGATTTCTCGCTTTCTGTCTTTCTGTCTCTCTGGCTAGCGTGCATGGGCCATACAGCAAAACCTCTCCCCCAAAAAACAAAAAAAAAACCCCAAATCTTTGTTTGGATTGCATAAGACCCTGAAGTTCTTAAAGGATCCAGGAGAGGATAAAATAGAACCTCCTAGGGGAGGGTAAAAATGTACTTCCTGCTAATCACACAACTGAGAACTCAAATCCATTTTAATTTAGTCGCAGCAAATGAAATAAATGGAAAGTACTTGGACTTCAAGTGTTTATATTGATTGCAGTGAGCTGAGTCAAATTGTAGAAATGCCAGCCCCAAGTGCCTGAATTTTAATTTTATAGACAAAGCAGAGTCATTGAATGCTTTGACGAGGAGACAGTGGATGTGTAAAGTACAAGGTGAACACAGTGTGTGCGCGGCCCGCTATGCTCGCAGGTAACGGAGGAAGGACGTGTGCAGAAGCCTGGGCACTGGGACGGGAAAGCTAGGCTGGGGTGAGGCCACTTGCCCGTTTTGAGTAGGTCTTGAGCTATAAACAGCACCGAGAGGGGGAACTTCAGCAACACTTCTCACAAAGCACTCCCTGCAATGAGTTAAAAGCATGCAAAGATCTGAACATATTTCCTCTTGCTTCTTATTGGACTAAAATCCGTTTAATGGCAATTTCTTGGCGCTATCAAGGGAAGGGACTCATTGTTCTCACAGGGGCAGCTCCCCTTACCAGGGAGAGCTATTGAGGAACCCCCAGTTTGGGCTCTCTCCAGGCATTGTAAAATTATTTCACAGTGTCTGGGTTACTCTAAAGTTTCTTGTTATTGCTGTTTAAGAACAAATTTCATCCTGCACACATCCTGTTTGAAACTGAATTTTCTCCTCTGTTGGGCTGAGATAAAGAATGCACGAACGTCGCTTTGTAGCATCAGTGCACCTTGATGTCCAAGGAAACGGGCTCTGCTGCTTTCAGCCATCAGGTTGAGGGCCAGGAGGGCAAAAAGCACACATACACTGAAAGCTCAATTTCATCATGTCTTGACTAATTGAATGCGGGTAGCATTTAATTTAAATTTAAACAAATAATAAATGGAAGGGAAACCCTTTTCTTCTTTCCTTTCCCGTTTCCTCCTCGTTCTTTCTTTTCCTCCACATTCTCCATCACGTTCTTCACGTTCTCCTTCCTCTCTTTAGAAATGTGGTATGTCCATGTTTTTTCATTTGATGTCACAGCACTACTTCATCATTTAGAAACTGTCTTTCATTTTTTAGGTTTTGTGTACTCTCTGGAGAGAGAGAGACAGAGACACAGAGAGGGAAAATGAGAAATCGTCTTCCGAGAGGATGGCCATCCTTCAATCCCTTCCCCTCCATTTTTCTCTTGGGATTTTGGGCATGCACACACACGCGCCCTGTGTGATTTTCAAGCGGGCGGGTCTGGGACAAGAACAGTGATCAGCCATGTAAGGGCTCAGAGCCTTAACTCTTATGCCACCTGCTGGCCCCGAAATGGCTTTTCCCCATAAGACAGTGCATGTCCACAGGCTGCATGGCATTCTGGAGGATTGCACCAATCCCTGTCTGGCACAGGGGCATAAGCAGGCAGAGCTGAGTGGCCCAGGGTGACTAGGACCCTCTCAGGCAGCAAATTTGTTTCCCTTTGCCAATTTCCTGCAGATTTACCTTTTTCTGAAAAATAAAATACTCATCCTAGCCAAGGCCCTCATAAGTGTCGCACTGTTCCCACGATGTCACAACAGACTAGTATCGTCCTGAGGCTCTTGCCCTGTGCGTGACTTTCTCTCTTTGAGAAAGCCCTGGCATTTGGCCAACATCAGCGTAGTTTCCAAGACTGTGTGTGGAACAGGAGTCAGGCACTTTGGTTCAAGGCCTCTGAAAGAGGTCGTTCATACACCCTCACTGTGGAGGCAGCTAGCTAACACCATCAGGAACTGCACACCAAAGGGAGCAGTGTTGTGCTGTGGAGGAGCTGCTAACACCGACAGGAACTACACACCAAAGGGAGCAGTGCTGTGCTGTGGAGGAGCTGCTAACACCGTCAGGAACTGCACACCAAAGGGAGCAGTGTTGTGCTGTGGAGGAGCTGCTAACACCGTCAGGAACTGCACACCAAAGGGAGCAGTGTTGTGCTGTGGAGGAGCTGCTAACACCGACAGGAACTACACACCAAAGGGAGCAGTGCTGTGCTGTGGAGGAGCTGCTAACACCGTCAGGAACTGCACACCAAAGGGAGCAGTGCTGTGCTGTGGAGGAGCTGCTAACACCGTCAGGAACTACTCACCAAAGGGAGCAGTGTTGTACTGTGGAGGAGCTATGTAACAGCGACAGGAACTGCACACCAAAGGGAGCAGTGCTGTGCTGTGGAGGAGCTGCTAACACCGACAGGAACTACACACCAAAGGGAGCAGTGCTGTGCGGTGGAGGAGCTGCTAACACCGTCAGGAACTACACACCAAAGGGAGCAGTGCTGTGCTGTGGAGGAGCTGCTAACACCGTCAGGAACTACACACCAAAGGGAGCAGTGCTGTGCTGTGGAGGAGCTGCTAACACCGTCAGGAACTACACACCAAAGGGAGCAGTGTTGTGCTGTGGAGGAGCTGCTAACACCGACAGGAACTACACACCAAAGGGAGCAGTGCTGTGCTGTGGAGGAGCTGCTAACACCGTCAGGAACTACACACCAAAGGGAGCAGTGCTGTGCTGTGGAGGAGCTGCTAACACCGACAGGAACCACACACCAAAGGGAGCAGTGTTATGCTGTGGAGAAGCTGCTAACACCGACAGGAACTACTCACCAAAGGGAGCAGTGTTGTGCTGTGGAGGAGCTGCTAACACCGACAGGAACTACTCACCAAAGGGAGCAGTGTTGTACTGTGGAGGAACTGCTAACACCGTCGGGAACAGCACACCAAAGGGAGCAGTGCTGTACTGTGGAGGAGCTGCTAACACCGACAGGAACTACACACCAAAGGGAGCAGTGCTGTGCTGTGGAGGAGCTGCTAACACCGTCAGGAACAGCACACCAAAGGGAGCAGTGCTGTGCTGTGGAGGAGCCGCTAACACCGACAGGAACTACACACCAAAGGGAGCAGTGCTGTGCTGCGGAGGAGCTGCTAACACCGACAGGAACTACTCACCAAAGGGCGCAGTGCTGTGCGGTGGAGGAGCTGCTAACACCGACAGGAACTACTCACCAAAGGGAGCAGTGCTGTGCGGTGGAGCAGCTGCTAACACCGACAGGAACTACACACCACAGGGAGCAGTGCTGTGCTGTGGAGGAGCTGCTAACTCCGTCAGGAACAGCACACCAAAGGGAGCAGTGCTGTCCTGTGGAGGAGCTGCTAAGACCGACAGGAACAGCACACCAAAGGGAGCAGTGTTGTGCTGTGGAGGAGCTGCTAACACCGACAGGAACTAGTCACCAAAGGGAGCAGTGCTGTGCTGTGGAGGAGCTGCTAACACTGACAGGAACTACTCACCAAAGGTAGCAGTGTTGTACTGTGGAGGAGCTGCTAACACCGTCAGGAACCGCACACCAAAGGGAGCAGTGTTGTACTGTGGAGGAGCTGCTAACACCGACAGGAACTACACACCAAAGGGAGCAGTGTTGTACTGTGGAGGAGCTAGGTAACACCGACAGGAACAACACACCAAAGGGAGCAGTGTTGTGCTGTGGAGGAGCTAGGTAACACCGACAGGAACTACACACCAAAGGGAGCAGTGCTGTGCTGTGGAGGAGCTGCTAACACTGATAGGAACTACACACCAAAGGGAGCAGTGCTGTGCTGTGGAGGAACTGCTAACACCGTCAGGAACTACACACCAAAGGGAGCAGTGCTGTGCTGTGGAGGAGCTGCTAACACCGACAGGAACTACACACCAAAGGGAGCAGTGCTGTGCTGTGGAGGAGCTGCTAACACCGACAGGAACCACACACCAAAGGGAGCAGTGTTGTGCTGTGGAGGAACTGCTAACACCGTCAGGAACTACACACCAAAGGGAGCAGTGCTGTGCTGTGGAGGAGCTGCTAACACCGTCAGGAACTACACACCAAAGGGAGCAGTGCTGTGCTGTGGAGGAGCTGCTAACACCGTCAGGAACTACACACCAAAGGGAGCAGTGCTGTGCTGTGGAGGAGCTGCTAACACCGTCAGGAACTACACACCAAAGGGAGCAGTGTTGTGCTGTGGAGGAGCTGCTAACACCGACAGGAACTACACACCAAAGGGAGCAGTGCTGTGCTGTGGAGGAGCTGCTATCACCGTCAGGAACTACACACCAAAGGGAGCAGTGCTGTGCTGTGGAGGAGCTGCTAACACCGACAGGAACTACACACCAAAGGGAGCAGTGTTGTGCTGTGGAGGAGCTGCTAACACCGACAGGAACTAGTCACCAAAGGGAGCAGTGCTGTGCTGTGGAGGAGCTGCTAACACCGACAGGAACTACACACCAAAGGGAGCAGTACTGTGCTGTGGAGTAGCTGCGAACACTGACAGGAACAGCACACCAAAGGGAGCAGTGTTGTACTGTGGAGGAGCTGCTAACACTGACAGGAACTACACACCAAAGGGAGCAGTGCTGTGCTGTGGAGGAGCTGCTAACACCGTCAGGAACAGCACACCAAAGGGAGCAGTGCTGTGCTGTGGAGGAGCCGCTAACACCGACAGGAACTACACACCAAAGGGAGCAGTGCTGTGCTGTGGAGGAGCTGCTAACACCGACAGGAACTACACACCAAAGGGAGCAGTGCTGTGCTGTGGAGGAGCCGCTAACACCGACAGGAACTACACACCAAAGGGAGCAGTGTTGTGCTGTGGAGGAGCTGCTAACACTGACAGGAACTACACACCAAAGGGAGCAGTGCTGTGCTGTGGAGGAGCTGCTAACACCGTCAGGAACAGCACACCAAAGGGAGCAGTGCTGTGCTGTGGAGGAGCCGCTAACACTGACAGGAACTACACACCAAAGGGAGCAGTGCTGTGCTGCGGAGGAGCTGCTAACACCGTCAGGAACTACACACCAAAGGGAGCAGTGCTGTGCTGTGGAGGAGCTGCTAACACCGACAGGAACTACACACCAAAGGGAGCAGTGTTGTGCTGTGGAGGAGCTGCTAACACCGACAGGAACTACTCACCAAAGGGAGCAGTGCTGTGCGGTGGAGGAGCTGCTAACACCGACAGGAACTACACACCAAAGAGAGCAGTACTGTGCTGTGGAGTAGCTGCGAACACTGACAGGAACTACACACCAAAGGGAGCAGTGTTGTACTGTGGAGGAGCTGCTAACACCGACAGGAACTACACACCACAGGGAGCAGTGCTGTACTGGGAGTCTCACGGAGTTTCATCGCCCATAGGCTCGGCGATACCCATTAAGCTGACGAGAACTAGGTTTGCCTACTTCCAAGGCCTTTCCAGGATGTCGTCTCTTAGATAATCCCAAGGAGGTGCCAGTCTTGTGCAGAGGGGCAGCATATTTCCTGGACTGAAAACAGGACTCTGTCGGAGAGAGGGGCTTCTCTCACTTGTCTTTCCCCCCTCAGTGCACTTTATGGACTCTGTTTCTGCCTGATGCTTTGCATAATTTCCTTCCCAACTCATGGCCATCTCTCCCTTTCTTTGTGAGGTCTCTATGACTTTGACCAGGTCATCCTGTCTGCTGGTCAGTTGGTAGGGAGGGCTCTTATTTTTTTTTCTTGAGAGAGTTTTTGCTATAGGGCTATTTTTTTTTTTTTTTTTTTTTTTTTTTTTTTGGCTATTGTACTTGCTGGAGAGACAGAGAGACACAGAGAAATAAGAAGTGAGAAATCACCCCCCGGGGGGATGGCCACGCCGCAATCCCTTCTCCTCCATTCTCCTTTCGGGATTTTGGGCAGGCGTACACACCCGCCTTGTGTGAATTTTAAGCTGCCAGATCTGAGACTTGAACTGTGGTCGACTACGTGGAAACTGGTCCACTACATGGAAGTCCGGCAACATAACGATTATGCCATCTGCTGGTCTCAGGAAGGTTTTGGTTTTAAGCAAACCTTGGAACTGGTTTTACTTTGAGCTAACTCTGGTCTCAAGGGGGAGGCTGCTCGTTTCATGTCAGTTCCCTTTAAATGACCACCCCGAATCATGTCACCTGCTGCTTCAAAGCCTGTGTTTCTGTGGGACCTATAAGTCAGTTTGGTTTGATGGTTTTTTCTTTCTTCTTCTTGTTTTTTTTAAGAACTATTTTTTTAACTTTATTTAATTTTGATTTGACCAGAGAGAGACTGAGCAAGAGAGAAAGAGAGAGAGAGAGAGAGAGAGAGAGAGAGAGAGAGAGAGAGAGAGAGAGAGAGAGATTGAGATAGGGAAAGTAAGAAAGCAAGTTACCAGGTCCGGGACTTGAACTGTGGTCGGCCATGTGGGAGTCCAGCACCCTTAACCACTGTACCTGCTGGACCCTTGGCTTGATGCTTCTACCCTCAGCTAATTTTCAGAAGAAGTGACTGACATGCTTTGGTTATGGCTGGTCAAGTGCTCCCAACTAGGTAATCTGTCTAACTCACCCTCTAGACTCTAACTCCTATCTGTCAACCAAGCCCTCTTCTTTCCTCTTCTCTCTCTGGCCCGCTACCCATCGCTACGGGAGTCCAGTGACATAGCCATTACTCTAACTGCTGGTCCCTGCTACAGTATTTTAATATTCTAATTTGTAGTTTTAGTGATGCTTTTAGTTTTACAGAATGAAAATCAAATCCCAAGAGTAAACAACAGTCTTGCAGAAAGAAATCGGGTAAAACCACTGGTAGAAAAATGCACAAATATTGGGTGGCAAAACAAAACAAAACAAAACAAACAAAAACAAAACAAGCATTCACCTGAAGAATGTGATTTCTGGGGGCCAGCAGTTAGCGTAATGGCTACGTCGCTGGACTCCCACGTAGTCGACCGCGGTTCAAGTCCCAGACCCGATGGTTTAAACTCACGCTGGGCGCGTGTGCGTGGGTGCCCAAGTTCCCGAGAGGAGAATGGAGGAGAAGGGATTGCGGCATGACCATCCCCCCTGGGGGGCAATTTCTCGCTTTCTGTCTCTCTGTCTCTCTCTGTCTGGCAAGCGCATGCGCCCTATAGCGAAAAACCTCTCCAAAAAAAAAAAAAAAAAAGAATGTGATTTACAAGAAGAGAGATTAAATATTAATAGCAAACTTACAAGAGTGGAATTTTAGAAGTAGTGTTAATAGTAAAGTTTAAAAGTCACATGACAGGTGGCTGAACTGAGATTTGAACCTGTACCCTTCCAGATCCGGTGACTTACAGACTGCACTGTGCTGCCTTCCCTTAGAATGGGAAGAAGGGAAAGGATGAAGGATGTGCAGAAAGTATGTCAAGTGTTTAATACAATGTTTGCTGCATTATAAACACTCCGTTTTAAAAAAAGTCACTTTTCAGTGTCCTCATCTGTATAATATCTAAAGGTTAGATGGGAGATTTGAACGTTATAATATACGGAAAATCTCACGTCGTGTGGCACAGAGTGATCTTAGGTGTTAGGTTTTGTATTCCTCGGGATGGGCGTGATTGCTTCGGTTGCAGATGGAGAAAGCAGTACTCAGAAGTAGATGGACTCAGGACTAGAATCCAGCTCTGACCAACTACGCATGCGCTTCACCTGAGTCGTCCGCGGCACCGCGGTGCACCAGCCAGAAACTACCCGCGCAGGTCAGTGACTGGTCTTGGCGGCTAGACCAGACGGAGCAGTTCACAGCCCATGCCACTCGGGCAAGTAGAAAGGTAACTGCGTTTATTTCTCTATTACTGAGCTGAGCTCACAGGCCCCGCGTCCGCGATGGCATCTTTTTGTGCACCACCCTCCCTGCTGGGTGGGTACTATCAGCCTGGGGCTTCCTTTCCCCTCTTCTCCCTGGGGCTCTGAAAGTCGTGCTAGGGAGAGGTGGCGGCCTCTCTCTCTGCTGCATCCTCAGTGTCCCCTCTGTGCTCTTTCTGCTTGTCCGTTGATGTCTATTCTTGTCCAACTTCACATGTCCCTATGCAGCTCTTTCTACCCCATCTGTGGCACAGGGACTGTGTGTGTTTTAATTTGCCCCCAACACATGCGTTCACTAGAGGGAGACAGAGAGACAGGGACAGGGAGAGGAGAAAGCACCTCCAATGGGGCGTGGTCATGCGACAAACTCTCCTCCATTTCTCCATCCTCTTGAGATTTGGGGCACACTTGTATCTGGTGTGTTTTTCATGCCTCTGAGACTGGGATTTTTTTTTTTTTTTTTTTTTTTGTTATAGGGCGCGTGCGCTCTCCAGAAAGACAGAAAGAGACAGAGAGATAGAAAGTGAGAAATCACCCCCCAGGGTGGATGGTCACGCCACAATCCCTTCTCCTCCATTCTCCTCTCGGGATCTTAGGCACGCATGCACATGCACCCGGCATGAGTTTAAGCCACTGGGTCCAAGACTCGGACTGTGGTCGACTACGTGGGAGTCCAGGGACGTAGTGGTTACGCCAACTGCTGGTCCTGAGACTGGGATTTGAATCATGCAGTTGGCCAGGTGGAAGTCAGTTCCCTTAACTTGGCTGGCTGCAGGGCCAGCCCAAGGCTTTTCTTTAGACCCTAAATACACTTGCTGTCATATCTAGCTTCATGTTTCAAATGCGGATTAGGTCTCAAGTCTGTCCTATGCACAATCTTCAGCTCTGTGTTAGTTCTTTCTGACCTCTCCTCACAAGGGTTTTGAAAAGGTTGTGAGTGGCAGGGCAAGGAGTAAGGTCTGGCATACCTACTGTAAGCCTTCGCCTCCCATTAGCTGGTTGGGTTTATTTTATTTTTAATTGTCAGAGGGCATGTGTGCTCACTGGAGAGAGAGAGAGAAAGAGAGAGAGAGAAAGCACCCCCTATGGGGCTCGGTCACCCCACAATCTTTTTTCTGCATGCTCTTATAACACACTGTATCTCTCAGGGGCCAGCCCTCAAACTGCAGTTGGCCATGAGGGATCTGGCCCCCTTCACTACTGTGCCATGGGGCTGTCTGGCTCTCTCCTTTTTTAAATCACCATTTACTTGGAAAAACTGCCACATTCCTTCTTTAGCCTTTCTAGCACTCTAAGGCACCTCCTGGACTTAAGTTCTCTAGTGCAGCTCGTTCCAGTTACAGGCAAACATTTAGGGTTCTAAAACAAACACATAGCACACAGTGACACACCAGTTTCTTTCTTCGTCTCTCATAACCCACGGCTTTCAAGACTTGTGTGTGCTACAGATTTGGAAGAGTCCACTTAGAATTGGAGAAGTCAAGAATTGGACTCTTCATTGACTCAGAGGCCACTGTGGACATGGTAGAGAGAATCGACACTGGGAAATGGGGTGGGAGGAAGACACATCTTTGTTTCGTTGGTCCAAGTTTTATCCTGTTCTTATTGCACCTAACAGTGCTTGTATTCTGAAATCAAATATAAGGAAGGGCTGTCACCCTCGTCACTGGATTACTCCTTCCTTGCAGAGGGTATTACTGTAGAATTTAGGAGAAGGGAGAAGCTGACTGTTTCTCCCTTCATCTCAGAGTCGAAGGGGGGGAAGGGGGTTGTGAGTGATATGTCTGAGATGAGACAGGCTGGGATGAGATGAAGGTATTTGAGGACTCAAGCTCTGCGTTTCAGTTCTCTGCAGGAAGTGGGAGGTAAGCCCTAGACGGTGGTCCAAACCCAGAGAACTTGCCTGGGAGCCTTGACAAAATACGGATTCTTAGGCTTCCTGAGCTGGAATCCCTGGAATAGGCGATAACTTCCAGGTAGTCTTATTGTAACCAGCCTAGTTCTGTCCAGTGTGTCGGGGAGACACTGTTAGGTGGTCAGGGAAGGGTCTCAGCACTGACAACCGCAGCAGCGAGGACCACCTCGCGGGCCTGTGTTGAAAGACTGTGTTGTTGCAGCTGTTCCAACAGGTGCGATGCAGGGCGAGAGCTCTCGGAGCCAGAAAGACTGGCCATTTGCTCTTGGAGAAGGTTTTTCCTTGTAAATGCAGTATAAGGATCTTCCCTTCCTCTCTCCCTCGCTCCCTTCCTTCCTCTCAAATGAGAGAGACAGAGAGACACCATCTCCAAGGGTCCTGATGCTGTGATTACAACTTCAGCCCCAGATGATGGGCGTTACTGTGCCTGGTGTGCTCAGAGACATCTCTGGATGCACCTGCAGGGATCAGCCTTGCAGAGTGTTATATTTTGTTGCTGTGTTATCTTCCGGTCCCAAGAAATCTAATATTTATAATAACAACCGAAACAGTATATAGAAATGAACTATATAAGAAATACACAAAATTCTGTATGAACAATACTATAGATACTATTTTGGGAAGTAAAGAAGAATTCGGGGGCCACTATGTGGCTTGGTCCTTAAGGCTCTGAAGCTCACGTGATCAACACCGCGGTTGGAGTCCCAGACCTGTTGGCCATCTTACCACTTCCCCAACTCTGGCCTCTGGTAACCACCACTCTACTTTCTGCTCCTTTGAGTTTCGTGGTTGGATCAATTGTACACCTTGCCTCTCATATACATGGAAGAATTTGCCCCCAGGTATTTGTACTACAGCATGCTAAAACCAAATGTCAATACATCGTTTCAGTCCACAGGAAGTTGTTCTAGTTAACAGGAAGTTGTTTTGATATACGCAGTAAAATGGAACTGGAAGCATCATTTCCAAATGGATTGTGCCATACAAATTTGGCCAACTCTGATCCAACCCGGCATGATGGATGAACCCTTCTCATGGTCTTGCACGATGCTTTACATTTGTTTCATTCAGTGGCACCAGTGCTGTGGGTACACATGGCAGGAGGTGACATGAAGTGGAAGTTAGGGTTGTTGTAGACACCCTGAGCATGTGGGAAACCAAGGAGAGGCTGCGTGCTATTCTACATAGCCCAGGAGTCAGAGTCAGACTGTGCATCGTAAAGAAGGCAGCAAAGTTCGGGCAGAACGTCACCAACAATTTCCACATGGCTAGTAGCTGGTTGACAGGTGGTACCCAGAACCCACATTACCCTCTCCAGAGCAGGGCCACAGAGACACTTGATGTAACTGGAACATGATGCACTGATTTGCAGGGACTGTCTTAGACCACCAGGCTGTATGGGTCCGGTTCAAAGTGATGCCTGCATACTTCATTTTGACTAGTTAGCATATGTATTTTTCTCACCCTAATTATGCCTACTTAAATTAAAAAAAATTATTAATTAATTAAATTAATTATTTATTATTTGAAGTTTGCTATAGGGCATGCATGGAGAGGGGAGAGAGAGAGAGAGAGAGAGAGAGAGAGAGAGAGAGAGAGAATGAGAAAGCAAGCCTCCAGTGCAGTTGATCACGTGGGAATTCAGTGTCTTAACCATCATGCCACCTGCTGGCCCCCAGTTACAATTTCTTATGTCATGTTGGTGAATAAACCCCTTTATTTGGAGTTTTATGAGCTTAGATCTGTGAGTTTATAGTTTTTAATCAAATTTGAAAAATTCTCAGCCATTATGTCTTCAAATATTTATTTGTCCAATCCTTCCCCTTTAGATTTTTCAATTACTCACATATTAGGCTGCTGAAATTGTCCCACGATTGTTTTTTCTTTTTCTTTTTTTTTGGATTTTTTTCCTGTGTTTCTTTTTGGATAATTTTCATTACCACATTCTCCAGTGCACTAATATCACTTCCTTCGGCAATGTCTAATCTGCCATTGTCCCCTCCAGTGTACTTTTTTTTAAAATCTCAGACATTGTAATTTTCATATCTAGAAGTTCAGTGTTTTTTTCTTTTTTAATATTCTCCATGTTTCTACTGAAGAACATCTGGAAAACAATTCTTCATTAAAGAATTCTTAATTAAAGAATTATTTTATTTAACTTTACTTATTTATTTTTAATTTTGACCGGCGGGGGGAGAGGGAGAGAGAGAGAGGGAGAGAGGGAGAGGGGGAGAGAGAGAGAGAGAGAGAGAGAGAGGAGAGAGAGAGAGGAGAGAGAGAGGAAAGAGAGAGAGAGAGAGGAGAGAGAGAGAGAGAGGAGAGAGAGAGAGAGAGAGAGAGAGAGAGAGAGAGAGAGATAGAGATAGATATGGAAAGTGAGAAAGCAAGCTGCCCGGTTTAGGACTCGAACTGTGATCAACCATGTGGGAGTCCAGCATCCTTGGCCTCCATGCCACCTGCTGGCCCCTGGAAAACAGTTCTAATGACTATGGTCTGTCCTGTCCTCTTAATTCTAGTGCTCACTTCAGTTCTGGGTTGGCTTTGAGTGGTTAATGAGTCTTCTCACCATGGGTCATGTTTCCTGCTTCTCACGTGCCTGGTAATCTTATTGGATGCTAGCCTTGAACATTTTGCCTCGTTGGTGCTGGGTATTTTTGTGTTCCGACAAATTTTGAACTTTGTTCTGGGATACAATAAAGCTTCTTGAAACAGTTGGATCCTTTGGGACCTTACTATTATGATTTGTTAGGACGGTACAGTGGAATGCTCAGTTTTGGGCTTTTAACATCCACTTCAAGGCGAAACCTCTACCTAACATGCTGTGCATGTGATTTTTTCTACTCTGGTTAGTAAGAACGTGCACAGACAGTATTGTGTAGCATCTTTTCCCTTTGTTTGGATTGCCTTTCGGACCAACATAAAATGATTTATTTTGAAAGAGGAAGAGAGGTATCTTCAACAGGGTCTCATGCTGCATTCCCACTGAGCCTTCTGGGCAGCCAGGCCTTGAGCACGTGCTGCTGCCTGCTTTGTGCAGGTGGAGCCAGACCCTGATTCCCCGCAGGGCTCCAGCATGGGAAGGGGCGTGCTACTTTTGTGCCACTTTGGCTGGGCTGATTTTGGAATTTTTTGATAACACAGTAATACTCTCTGTGAGTAATGATAAATTTATATCTCTTTCTCCAACCCATATACTCTTCCCGATGGGCCTGTGTTGGGAATTTTCCTGTTGGACTGAGAGGTCTGGTGCCTTACATTGCTGTTTACGTGAATATCTTTACCATGTTCCATTAGTTTCTCTCTATTTGTGGCATTTATTTCATTTTTAAATTTAAAATTGTTATAAATTTAAATCGATAGATATTAACTGTTTTAAATTGTATGAAATATTTATTTAGTGTATAGAAGTTTCTTATTTTTAAAGAGATTTTTGCTATAGGGGGTGTGTGCTTGCCAGAGAGACAGAGACAGCGAGAAATCACCCCCCAGGGGGAATGGCCACACCACAAGCTCTTCTCCTTGATTTTCCTCTCGGAATTTTGGGCTCATACACACACGTGCCTGGCATGAGTTCTAAGCCTCCAGGTCTGGGACTAGAACCATGGTCAGCCATGTAGGAGTCCAGTGGCATAACCATTACACCATCTGCTAGTCCCAGTACGTAGATTTTTTTTTTTTAATTTAAAATTTTTGTTTAGATAGGGTCTGGCTAGGTCCCAATCCTGTCTCAGCCTCCTAAGTAGGTGAAGCCACAGGTATTTATCACAATGCCTGGCTTTAAATGATATACTTTATTAATTGGATATTGATATTGAACTTTATTAGACTCTTTTTTTGGCATTTTGTGAGATATAGCATAACCAGTTAGTGGTTACTGGAAAAATGGACACAATAACTTTTCTTTTTCTATGCCTGGAACTCTACCCATTAGAGGAATGAAAGTCTTTGGGTTTTCAGTGTCTTGGGATGCAGTATCAGAATTAAATTTCTGGGGGGAACCAGCAGTTAGCGTAATGGCTATGTCGCTGGACTCCCATGTGGTCGACTGCGGTTCGTGCCCCGGACCCGGTGGCTTAAAACTCACGCTGGGGGAACAAGCAGTTAGCGTAATGGCTATGTTGCTGGACTCCCACGTAGTCGACCACGGTTCGTGTCCCGGACCCGGTGGCTTAAAACTCACGCCGGGCGCGTGTGCGTGCGTGCCCAAGATCCCGAGAGGAGAATGGAGGAGAAGGGATTGCGGCGTGGCCATCCCCCCTGGGGGGTGATTTCTCGCTTTCTGTCTCTCTGTCTCTGTCTGGCGAGCGCACTCACCCTATAGCATAAAAACCTCTCCCCCTCCCCCCCAAAAAAGAATTTAATTTCTGGATGATGCAGTGTTGGAGAGTCCTGTTTATGGCAAAAGTGGAGGGAAATTGAAATCTCAGCGACTGATGGCAGAAGCGGGGCAGCTGAGTCTTGCCTGGAGGGACAGGTGGAGAGAAGGCACTCCCTGCCTGCTCTGCCTGGAGCCAGACCCCTCCAAGTCCTGCTCACAATTCGCTCTTTCTATAGGCTGTTTGGTTACAGGAGAGAATTAGAGCAAAAACATATTCTGAAGGATGTTGTGTGCCAAATTTTATTGACGATGGTGAGCCTTGAAGAAAATTTCCAAGATAGGCTTGTCGCTCACATCGCCTGCCATTCTGATTCACCGTCCTCAACTCACACTGGAGCATGTCCTTCATGCCCGAGTCCTGACTGGGGAGGAGCAGATGGTTCAGAGGTTGAGCACACAGGTGGGCCGGGCTGAGATTCAGTCCTGTCCTTGAATATGAGGTTTTCTGGGTGCCAGGAGTCACACTGGGAGTCACATCCCCTGGGATCTATCATTGACTAACCTGAGACCACAAGAGAAAAAGCAGGGATCGGTACTTGTGTCCACACCCAAAGACGTTGTGAGGGGCCAGGCCTTTAACATCTTTTCCCTTTGTTTGCACAGTGTTTTGGAATTGTATTGATTTTTTTAATGTTTAAAATTTATTTATTATTATTATTTAATTTGCTATAGGACACATGCACTCATCAGAGAGAGACACAGAGAGGAGAAACTGAGAAAGGAAGCTGCCAGATCCAGGACTTGAACCACAGTCGGCCATGCAGGAGTCCAGTGCCCCAACTACTACACTGCCTGCTGGCCCCCGTGTTTTGGAATATTTTTCTTTAAGAATTAGTTTATTTGACTTTATTTATTTATCTATTTATTTATTTATGTATTTAAATTTCATCAGAGAGGGACACAGTGAGAGAAAGAAAGAGAAAGTGAGAAAGCCAGCCACCAGGTCTGGGACTCAAACCGCGGTTGAACATGTGCGAGTTCAGTACCTTTAACTACCACACCACCTGCTGGTCCCATGTTTTGGAATTTAAAAAAAGTTTTCATTTATTTTGCGAGAGGGAGAGAGAGGTAACTTCAACAGGATCTCATGCCCTGATCCTTCACGGCCAGCCAGGATCATAGGCACACACTGCTACCTGGTGAATGTGGGTTGACCCAAACTCTGACTAAGGGGCCAGACCTCACATAGCTGATTGCGGTGTGGGTGCCAGCCCCAGAAGCTTAAAAATCACACCAGGCAGGGGCTGAAAATCCTGACGGGATGGAGAGAGAGAAGAGAAGGGACTGTGGTGTGGCCAGGCCCCATGTGGGGTGCTTCTCCCTCTCCTCTGTCTCTGAATCTAGGCCTCTGTTGGGACCAGCAGTTAGTGTAATGGCTATGTCGCTGAACTCCCATGTTGCCGACCATGGTTCGAGCCCCTGACCTGGTGGCTTAAACTCATGCCGGGCACATGTGCGTGTGTGTCCAAGAGCCTGAGAGGAGAATGGAGGAGAAGGGATTGCAGCGTGGCCATCCCCCATGGGGGGTGATTTCTCGCTTTCTGTCTCTCTGTCTCTCTCTGTCTTTCTGGCTAGCGCACACGCCCTATAGCAAAAAACTTCTTAAAAAAATCTAGGCCTCTGTGCATATGAGTCTGGCACTCAGGGAAAGGAGAGGGTGCTGTGAAAAACCCAGGTGCTTGAAACATCCCTTCTTCCCACTGCCTCCACCCCAGTCCCTAAGTGCTGAATGAAACCACGGATTTGTATGTGTGCATGTGCATGCAGATATACTAGTGACTTAAAACCATGATTTATTATCTTTCACAGTTCTGGGGATTGGCTGGGCCTGATGAGGCCACTTCTGCTCTGGGTCTCCCATCGGAACAGTAGGAGGTGGCTGAGACTGGAGTTATTTCTTATTTATTTATTTTAAAGTTCATATTTCTATTCCTTCCATGAAAGAGAGAGACAGAGAGAGAGATGGAGAGGCAGGAACATCCAATACTTCATAGTATGATCCATCCTTACCTTTGCATCACCTCTTGTCCCAGTAGGAGTCATTTGAAGACTTGCTCTTTTAAACATCTGAGCCTTTGGGCAAAACACCTACACACGGTCTCTGTAGGTGCCCAGGGGAAGGATCTACACTTAAAGAAGCCCCCTGGGTGATTCTTAGTCTGCGAGGCTGTGGTCTGTGGTTACCTTTTAGGAATACTAGACAATGTGAAATGTGTAATCTCTTTTTTTAAAAAAAAAATTTTTGAGAGGTTTTTCTTTGCTATAGGGTGCGTGAGCTTGCCAGAAAGACAGAGAGACACAGAGAGATAGAAAGCAAGAAATCACCCCCCCAGGTGGGATGGCATGCTGTAATCCCTTCTCCTCCATTCTCCTCTCGGGATCTTGGCCATGCATGCACATGCACCCAGCGTGAGTTTAAGCCACTGAGTCCAGGACTTGAACCGCGGTTGACTACATGGGAGTCCAGCGATACAGCCATTATGCCAATTGCTGGTCCCCAAGTACAATCTCTTAAAATTGTAAGATTCTAGAACTCAAGCCATTGATTTGCTTTGAAAGAAAAAATAGCTTTGAAGCAAGGAAGATACAGATATTTCTCTAAGGAAAATGTTATGTTAAGAGAAACTTTCCAAATATAGGAATTATGAGAAATTATGACAAAAAGTGAATAGAATGCTTCTTAATAGGATTGCTTATCTGATTGGAAGTGTCTTTATTACGCTGTTACCATGTAGATTCTGTTCTAGGAGAGGGGACTTTCATTATTTTCATAGCTGCTGACAAAAGTTATGCGTTCCGAGAGCACTGGTGTATTTAAGCTGAATCTACATTTCCTTGAGACTCGAAAACCTATTGCTTCCCGTGGGAATTATGAGCCTGAGGCAGAGAGGAAGCAAGAGTCCGTCCAGAGAGCAGGACTTCCTGCAAGGCTGCCCGCTGTGCTTGGCTAGTGGATGGCCTTGTATATTGGGCCGAAACTGGGATAGCCATAAAACCCTGAGGTCCAGGGAACGCATTCCTTCCAGTATGGTAGGGTGGGGTGCATGTGACCACTGCGTTAACTACTTGGCGTCTGTTCCACTGCGACGGACGATGCTCACTGCTTTTAGCATTTGGACCCACCTGGTACCATCACTGGTTTGACATTTTGTGCTTTTCTTGAAACGTTTCAAACTAGTCTCTAAGTAACACCCCATGATACAAATGTGGTCCTTCTGTATGTGGTCTTCTGGATGTTTCAAACATCAAAAAAAAATTTTTTTTACTGGAGTCAGCAGTTGCATGGTGGTTGGGGCACTGGACACTCCCATATGGCCAACTATGGATTGAATCCTGGACCTGGTGTCTTGCTGTATCACTTTCCTTCTCTCTCTCTGTGTCTCTCTCTGGTCAAATTAAAATAAATGAATGAATAAATAAAATTAAATAAATAATTCTTTAAAAAATTACTTAAGATAAGCATAGCTGGGTAATACTTACCTCACTGTAGTTTCCAAACCCATGTTCATGGTAGATTAAAAAAAAAAAAAGACTGAAGAACCTTCAGATTGATCTTACTGAAATGGATCTTTACAAAGAGAAACTGGAAGCTTCCTTACATTCAGTGGAAACGGGCCAGCCAGCTTAGATTTCAGGCCAAGTGATGAATAATGATACTGTGGTGTTTCATATAAACAAACGACTCTGTTGTCTAATGCTTCTTACTTCCTAATGTGGAATTACGACAATATCCAGGAATTCTCATCTTCTGGTGTAGA
This sequence comes from Tupaia tana, assembly GCA_026018925.1. Taxonomy (NCBI): domain Eukaryota; kingdom Metazoa; phylum Chordata; class Mammalia; order Scandentia; family Tupaiidae; genus Tupaia; species Tupaia tana. Next base: position 8,569,922 of record JAKSZU010000008.1, read on the forward strand.
TGAGAAATCTTTATGGGTTCTCATGATTCAGTTTAAAGCAAAAGGAAATGTGTTTCAGACATTTTCCTTGAATGTTCTCCTTCTGGACAGGAAGTCGGCAGTGTCAGCTGAAAACCTGGCCAGAGGGGAGGGGAGAGACACTCGACAGCATGATAGAATACCATCCCCCAACTGGTGCATTCTCTTCTTCTCCTTCTTCTCCTTCTCCTTCTCCTTCTCCTTCTCCTTCTCCTTCTCCTTCTCCTTCTCCTTCTCCCTCTTTTCTTCCTCTTCTTCTTCTTCTCCTCCTTCTTCTTCTTTTCTTCTTCTTTGGTGTTCATAGTTTAGAAACTAAACCGAAGCTCAGTGACACCTCAGTGTCAGGGAGAGTGCAGGGGAAACTACAGCTGAAAGTGAGGAGGGAGTGTGGTGAGAACAGAGCCAGACAAAGACCTTACTGAGACAGGAACTTCTGGCCTTCCTTGGCCAGAATGAAAGACAGCCCATCTTGGGAGCAAAGATTACATGGCGGTCAAGCTCTGTCTTACTCATGAGTGCCTTTAGATAAAGTTCATCTCAATTTCCTTATCTTTATAAGGGACACAACAAGGACATTCTGTAATGCTAAAATGACATCATTTGTTGGAAATTCTATCAACCTCTCCCACCCCCCAAATTGTGCAAATGCTCCTAATAAAATGCATTGCTATTTTATTTGGGAGGAATGCCCACACTTGCAAGTAATTCCATATCAATTCAGGTTTTTGAAAGCAATAAAGCTCCAAGGAGCCCAGTTTGAGTGTGAGATTTGCATTTCTTTTAATTCTTCATTCTGTTTTTATGTTTTCCTGTTATTAAAAATTACAACTATTTGTTAAGTAAATGATCACCTATTACTTGCTATGCAGAAGCACTGTACAGTCTGTGAGGGACAGGAAAAGTGACAGGAACTAAAACCTCGTGCCCGTCCTCACAGCGCCTATCATGTCGTGTTACCTGGGAATATGCATTTTAGTGTCCCTACGCTTATTCGTGGCTTTCATAGGTGTGTTTCCTGAAATCATTCATTGTGTGATGAACAAATCGATCGAGGCTTAAGCATGTCAACGGAGGTTTCACCGTAACAGCTTTCATCAGATAACATAATGTGCTTCTTAGAAAGGAAGTTCAAGAGGACCAATCCTGTTAGATTGCTGACCTTGACCTCCTGTGGCCAAAAATCCTGTTTCCCTATGTTTTTAAAGGAAACACGTTTGAGAAAAGCTCCCGATCCTGTATTCGGTGGTTTTCCTTAAAGCCTGTTTGGAGAGACAACAATGGAATTCTGGGAGAGATCTGACATAAGTAGGTTCATCTGATCTCTCTCAGGAGAGAGAAGTGTTTGTTTACTCTGCTCAGAGTGCTATATTCCTAGCGTGTGCTATTATTAATGTCCTTTGAAGTAGAAAAGTCATATGTCATAGTCCTCCTTGAGACTAAAAACTGTAAGGTTGTTTTTCTGTTGTGTACATAGAGTAGATGGGAAAGGAGAAACACCTGTTGGTTGAAAATGAATTCTGAGGAATTAGGGAGCAGAACTTTGCAAGTTTTGGTTCCCTGTAGAGTGTAGCTTATCTCACATCCTATACTGCTTTTCAAGCGTTTTTAGATAGATAATCTCAAAGAGTAAATTGCAATTGCACAGAAGTCAAGAAACAGAACATCATATGATATCTAAAAAGTTTTGGACTGGGAGTTACTTGGAAATAAGGCCTGTCCTGAGTACGTATGCTGTGAACCTTAGAGATAAATGCCATGAAGTGGCTTCAGAGCATAGCTATTGAAAAACTAAACCATTTCTGATTTCTTTGGCTCAAGCGCTTCTCATTTATTTTCTTTTTTTTTTTTGAGAGGTTTTTTCGCTATAGGGCGCGTGCGCTCGCCAGACAGACAGAGAGAGACAGAGAGACAGAAAGAGAGAAATCACCCCCCAGGGGGGATGGTCACACCGCAATCCCTTCTCCTCCATTCTCCTCTCGGGATCTTGGGCACGCACGCACACGCGCCCGGCGTGAGTTGTAAGCCACCGGGTCCGGGACGCGAACCGCGGTCGACTACGTGGGAGTCCAACGACATAGCCATTACGCTAACTGCTGGTTCCCAGCCTCTCATTTATTTTCAAAGAGCTTTTACAATTCAAAACAGAAAAACATAAAATATTTTTTAAAAGAATAACTAATTTGTTTTGCCCCATTGTAATATACCCTGGAGTATTTATTTATTTTTAAAGTTCCTACACAGCATATGTGCTTGCTAGAGAGAGAGAGAGAGAGAGAGAGAGAGAGAGAGGTGAGAGAGGGGAGAGAGAGAGAGAGAGCAAGAGAGAAAGTGAGAAGTCACCTACCACGAGGGACTGGCATGCTAAAATCCCTTCTCTTCCATTCCATTCTTCTCTTAAGATTTTGGGCACATATGTACACGTGCCCAGTGTGTTTTACAGGTCTCCAGGTCTGGGACTTAAACCACAAAGTTGACCATGTGGGATTCTGTTGCCTTAACCAATTATGCCACCATCTGGCAAACTTACACATACACATATCTTTTTTTTTTTTTTTTAGTGGCTTCATAGTATTCCCTTGTGTGTGAGTAAAATACATGTCTTGTATTGATATATATTTAAATAATTTTCCATTTGACTACTAAAAAATGCTATAGTAAGCAACCAAGTTATGTATGTTTTTTTTTTTTTTTTTTGAGAGGTTTTTGCTATAGGGCGCGTACGCTCGCCAGACAGACAGAGAAAGATATAGAGACAGAAAGCGAGAAATCACCCCCCAGGGAGGATGGCCTTGCCGCAATCCCTTCTCCTCCATTTTCCTCTCGGGATCTTGGGCACGCACGCACACACTCCCGGCGTGAGTTTTAAGCCACTGGGTCCGGGACGCGAACCGTGGTCGACCACGTGGGAGTCCAGCGACATAGCCATTACACTAACTGCTGGTTCCCTTATGTATGTTTTTATACATCTTCAAGTATCTCTCATTGAAGGCGAAGAGTGTGAAAAGAGAAGGAAGACAGAGATGGTATTGTTGTTGAAGATGTGAGCTAGTCACAGTCACACTAATTATGAATAAAATTGGACATTCAGTCATTAGAGAATAGACTTAAGGGTAAACTCACTTAAAAATTGCAAAAGACAATCTAGCCTGACTTTTAACTCTAGGCAGATGGAGTAGACTTGCTTTTCTCTATTCTACTAGCTAACCCCAAGTCAGGACATAATACTCCAGATATCCAGAATTTCATCAAATGTCACTTATCATAGCAAGAGCCAGGAAGATCTCAAAATAATGTTAAGAATTAATTTAATTTAATTTCATATTATTATTTTAAAATTTGACCAGAAATAAACAGAAAGAGAGAGAGCAAGCCATCAAGTCTGGGACTCAAATTGCAGTCAGCCATGTGGGAATCCAGAGCCTTACCCACCTTCCACTTGCCACCTCAACTAGAGTTTTTTTTTTTTAAAGAATTATTTATTTAATTTTATTTATTAATTTATTTATTTTAATTTGACCAGACACACACACACACAGACACACACACACACACATAAAGAGAGAGAAAGTGAGAAAGCAAGTCACCAGGCCCAGGACTCAAACAGTGGTCAGCCATGTGGGAGTGTCCAGTGCCCTACCTACTATGCAACCTGCTGGTCCCCTGAACTAGAGTTTATAAAGCCATTATACAGATGCCAACATTAAGATAATTCAGATATTAAAATTATATAATAAAGATCCTTTGTTTATTCCATGAGTGAGAGAGAAGACAGAGTGAGACAGAGAGAAACAGAGATACAGCACCCTGAACAGGGTCTTGATGCTGCAGTATACCTCTGGCCTCAGTCAGCTCTGGATCACGGTTCACACATACCTGGTGTCGTCACGAGGTCTCAAAACACAAATCTCCCCACGTAGCTCAACCTTGTAGAGCATTGCGTTTTACCTCTGCATCATCATCTGGCCCCTTATCAAAGCTTTTTTTTTTTTTTTTTTTTTTTTTTTAGATATTTGCTCTAGGGTGTGTGTGCTTGCCAGAGAGACAGAGATAGAGAGAGATGAAGAGAAAGTGACCACAGTTGTAGTCCCAGACCTGGATGGCTTGAAAATCATGCCAGGTGCATGTGTATGCATGCCCCAAATCCTTTCTCACTTTTCCTCTCTGTTTCTCTTTGGTAAATGCACACTCCCTATGGCAAAAACCTAAAAAGAAATTTTAAAAAGTCCAGGGCCAGACAAGTGGAGTGGAGGTTAAGGCAGGTGGATCCCACATAGTTGACTGAGTGGCTGGAGTCCTGAACCTGGTGATTTGAAAATCATGCCCAGCACAAATGTGTGTCCAAAATTGCATGAGAAGAATGGAGGAGAAGGGACTGGTCATCCTTTCTGGGGAGAGCTTTCTCATTTTCTCTCCTCTCTCTCTCTTTCCCTCTTTCTCTGTCTCTCTCCAGTGAACACATGTGCCTTATTGCAAATTAAAGCAACACAAAAACCAAAACAAGGTCCAATTGCATGTTACCTATAAGAAACTTACTTCAAATATAGTCCAGATATTTGATCAAACAATATTCTGGCTGTCTATTACCATGTTTCTGGATGAGATTTACATTTGAGTCAGTATTCTGAGTAAAAAAGATTGCCTGCCCTAATTGGGGTGTACCTCAGTCAATCAACTGAAAACCTAAATAGAAGAAAAAGGTTGACTAAGAGGGAAATCCTCCTGCCGCACCATTTCAGCTATGATATCAGTCTTTCCTGGCATTCAGACCCAGACTGAAACATTGGGCCTCAAGTCTGCTGATTTTTGTACTGAAACTTAAACTCTCATGAAATAAGGAGTTAACCGATATTTCTAGGTAACTATATTGAATAATAGCAAAACACACATTCTTTTCAAGTCCCATGGGAAATCTACCAGGGTACATTATAACCTGGGAGATAAAACAAGCTTCAATGAATTTAAAAAGAACCAATACTATGTAGAGTGTTGTTTCTGACTACCAGAGCTTCAAAATAGAAATCGGTACTGAAATGTAACAGAAAAATCTTCAAACACTTAGAAACTGAACAGCATATTTATAAATAACCCATATGTCAAAGACAATGCCTGAAGGAAAAATTTTAAATGCACATTAAAGTGAATGAAAATGAAAACGAAAACATTACATTAATTTGTGGTATACATCCAAAAGAGTATTGGGAGGTAAATTCACAGTACCAAATGTTTATATTAGAAAAGAAGAAAAATCTCAAATATGGAATCTAAGCTTCCATTTCAAACCTAAGAAGAGTACAAACCTGAAGTAAGCAGATGGCATGAACTAATAAAGGTAAAATTAAAAATTAAAGAAACAAAAAACCAGAGAATTAGTGGAGAAAAACTATGGAAAGAAGACTGATTTCGTATGAACATTGGTAACACTGGAAAACTCTCATGACTGACAAAAAGGAGAGAAGACCTAATATCAGGAAAGAAACAGGAGCTAGCACTACAGACCCTGCAGAACTTAAAAGGATACTAAGTCAGTATCACAACTGTATACACATAAATCTGACAACTTAGATGAAATGAAACAGTTCTTTTGAAAATACATATTATCATAACTCATCTAATATGAAAGATAATTGAAACAACCCTATAATCATTAAGATATTGAATCTGTAGTATAAAAACTCTTGAGAAAGAAATATCTGGGACTATGTCGCTGGACTCCCATGTAGTCGACCGCGGTTTGAGTCCCGGACCTGGTGGCTTAAAACACATGCCGGGCACGTGTGCTGCGTGCCCAAGATCCCGAGAGGAGAATGAAGGGGAAGGGATTGTGGTGTGGCCATCCCCCCTGGGGGTGATTTCTAGCTTTCTGTCTCTATGTCTCTCTCTCTGTCTGGCGAGCGCATACACTCCATAGCAAAAACCTCTCAAAAAAAAAAAAAAAAAAAAAAAGGAAAACCGGTCCAGTTAATTTTATGATGTCATCATATCATTACCCTCATATCAAACTAGAAAAAGACAGGATAAAAAATAAACCTAAAGACTAATGTCTTTTCTGAATGTAGATGAAAAATATTTAACAGAATATGAGATCATAGAATACAGCAGCATAGCATAGCAAAAGTATATGACAGTGTGACCAGTTGGGGTTTACTCCAGAGAGTCAGGACTAGTTCAATGCTCAAAAGCCAATCAGTATAATCCATCACATGAACAGGATAAGAAATAAAAATTACATGATTATATCAATTGATGAAGAAAATGTATTTGACAAAATTGAACATTCATCTATAGTAAAAACTCAGGAAGGTGGAAGTAGAGGGGAACTTCATTAACTTGATTTAGAAGAATCCCACAGCTGACAATATTTCAATGGTGAAAGATTGAATATTTTCCCCCTACTGTGGGAAACGAAACAGGGATGTCCGCATTGCCACTGATATTCAACGTAGCAGTGAAAGCTTGACCAGTGGAATTTAAAAAAAAAAAGAAAGAAGGAGGAAAGAGAAGGAAATAAAGGGCACATATGTTGAAGGGAAAAAGTAAAATTGTCCTTTTTGTCCATTACATGATTATATAGAAAATCCCAAGAAATCTACCACAAATAAAAACAAACAAAAAATTCAAAAACTGAAATCAAAACCAAAACTCTCTTCTAGAACTAATAAATGAGTCCAGGAAGATTGCAGGATAAAAAAGTCAACATAAAAAATTAATCATAGTTCTCTATGTTAGCAACAAACATTTGAACTTGAAAATTAGTAATGCAGTATCATTTATGCTTGCTAAAAACAAAAAAGAAATCCTTAGATGTAAATCTAAGAAAATATGTACAGAACTTGCATGCAGAAAACCACGAAATTGTGATGAAAGAAATCTAAGATTTAAACAAATTAAGAGACAATCTGTGTTTATGGATTAGAAGACTTAATATGGTAAAGTGTCAATTTCCCCTAAATTGATATACAGGTTAAACATAACTTATATCATAAGTGGAGTAAAAAATTTTGTAGTTACAGAAAGATTATTCTAATATTTATATGGAAAGACAAAGCAATTAGAATAGCTAAAGCAATGTTTAAAAAGATAAGTAAAATATGAGGAATGCAATCTACCTGATTTCAAGACTCATTATCCAGCCAAAGTAATTGAGAATGGGGGTTTGCAGGTGGCATGGTGGTTAAGGTACTGGACTCCCACACGGCTGACTGCAGTTCAAGTCCTAGACCTGGTGATTTGCTTTCTCACTTTCCTCTCTCTCTCTCTCTCTCTTTGGTCAAGTTGAAAAATAATAATAATAAATAAAATTAAGTAAAATAATTCTTTAAAAATAAAAGTAATTGACAATGTATGACGTTGGCAAAAAGATATATACAAAGGCCAATAGACTACAGTACCCAAATACATCTCCATGGAAGTGTAGTCAACTGATTTATGACAGAAGTACAAAAGCCATTCAGTGGAGGAAGGACAGTCTTTTCAATAAGTAATGCCAGGGCAATTGGTTGTCTGTAGGTAAACAAAATGAAACCCTTCAAGTGTCTCTCCTTATACAAAACTTAAAGCGGATCAGAGATTTAATGTAATGTAAGGGGAAAACATTCTGAGATGGTAACACGGGGAAAATCAGAGCCAGCAGGTGGCATGGTGGTTGTGGCGCTGGACTCCCACGTGGCTGACCAGTTTGAGTCTCGGACCTGGCGACTTTCTCTCTTTCTCTGGAGCACAAATGCCCTATAGGAAATAAAATAATACTAATACTAATAAGAGTGATATTAAAATGAAACAAACAATTCTTAAAAAAATAGGAGAAAATCTTTGGGAGTTAGGGCTTGTGAAGAGTTTTGGGACATAAAGCTAAAAGTTCAAACTATAAAAGAAAAATTGATAAATTGTACTTCATCAAAATTAAAAATTTTCCTCTACAAAAGATCCTGGTAAGAGGATGAAAAGACGCCGACTGGGAGAACATATTTGACACTATATATTGAGTTGCTGGGAAAGTCATGATGCATTTTTGAATAGAAAATATTGAAAAATATGTCATGACTTTCCTGATGACCTAACACATGTTAAAGGGCTCCTATCTACAGTTTTAAAGAACTCTCAAAACTCAACAATAAAAAAACAATTTAGTAAAAAAACGGGCAGGAAAAAAATGAAGCAACAGTTGACCAAAGGCATACATAGATTGCAGGTAAGCACATGGCAAGAAGTTCGACATTCCTATCAGTTATGAGATATCACTATACTTCTATCAGAATGACTAAAGTTTAAAAAATAATAAAATGATCAAATACTGGCAAGGACGTGTAAAAACTGTACCTCCTTCACATTGCTGGTGGAAATGAGATATGGAAACCCGACTGGAAAATAGCTTGGCGCTTTCCTTAAGAAACTAAATATGCACATGTTTATCCCAGAAAAATGAAAATGTATTTCACATGAAAACCTATGCACTGTTATTTTATTTTAAAAATTTTATTTACTTTATTTCTGGAGAAATTTTTGCTATAGGGTGTGTGCACTTACCAAGAGTCAGAGAGACAGAAAGTGAGAAATCATCTCCAGGGGGAATGGCCATGCCACATTTCTTCTCCTCCATTCTCCTCTTGGGATTTTGAGCATGCACGCACATGTGCTTGGTGTAAATTTGAAGCCTCCAGGTCTGGGACTCAAACGAGGGTCGACTACATGGTCATCCAGTGACATAACCACTACACCATCTGCTGGTCCCCCAATGCACCATTATTGACAGCAGCTTTGCTTGTAATAACCAAAAATTTGGAATCAACCAAAATGTCTCTCGATAGGTAAATAGTTAAATTGGTACATTCATACCATACAATAAACATTCAGGAATAAAAGGCAATGGAGTACTGATACCCGAAGCAACTTCGATGTCAAGGACATTACATCCAGTGAATAGAATGTCTCTATAGTCTACATCTGTGTGATTCCATTTGTTTACCATTATTGAAATGACAAAACTATAGATGTGGAAAACAGATTAGTGGCTGGCAGGAGTTAAGGAGAGTGAAGTGGGGTAGAGTGTGGATATAACTATTCAGAGGTAGCATGACAACAATTTATGCATTGATGCTATTATTCTGCATCTTTTCTTAAAAAAGAATTATTTATTTTATTCTATTTGTTGTTATTATATTTTTTAATTTGACCAGACAGAAACAGAGAGAGAGAGAAAGGGAAAGTGAGAAAGCAAGCCACCAGATCTGGGACTCAAACTGTGGTCGACCATGTGGGAATCCAGCACCTTTAACCACCATGGCATCTGCTGGCCCCTATTCTGCATCTTTATTGTAGTGATGGTTACCCAAATCTAGACATGTAGATGGATTTCTTGAGATACTGGTGCAGAAATAGGTCAGATACTCAAAATTGCAAGGAAAAAAAATTTCTAGTAATCTAATCAATTTTTCTCACCAATGTTAATTTAGTTAACAAATATTTAGTAAATGTCAGTTATCAAAACAGCTGGTGGGATAGAATTTTTTTTCTTATATTAGAGAGAGAAAGACCAAGAGAGAGGGAAAGTAAGAAGTCACCCCCTGGGGTGATTGTCATGCCATAATGCCTTCTCCTCCATTCTCCTCTTGGAATTTTGGGCATGCATGCACATGTGCCTGGAGTGATTTTCAAGCTACCAGGTCCAGGACTTGAACCATGAAGTTGGCCGTGGGGGAATCCATCTGCCTTAACTGCCACACTGTCTGCTGGCCCAAAGCAACAGATATATCTATCTATCTATCTATCTATCTATCTATCTATCTATATCTATATATATATTTAAACAATACTCTTCTTTATTACAAGTGACAATTTTATTTTTTTAAATTTTATTTAATTTTATTTATTCATTCATTTTTTAAATTTGACCAGAGAGAGATACAGAGAGAAAGAGGGAAAGTGAGAAAGCAAGCCATCAGGTCTGGGACTCAAACCATGGTCGGCCATGTGGGAGTGTCCAGCACCTTAACCACCACGCCACCTGCTGGTCCCCGCTACAGAGATATTTAAAGTGTGTTTTTTGCCTTCGAGCAGCTGACAATCTGGTATCCATCAAGCAGTGTGCTAGTTGGACATTATCCTAACTGGCGAGAACGAAGAGGAAGCAGTGCTGAGGAGAGGGGCAGTGTCTCTATCCCCAACCAGAGGGACCTGGGGATTGCGCTTCTGTGAGGATGAGGGAATTGCCTCCACCCTCTTATCTGTCGTCCATCAGTGATTCATACCCTTTCTTTCTGTGCACCTCGTCTTCACCTTAGATCTTTCTCAAACATGTTCCAGGCAGCCAATATCAAGTAGCCAGAGTGGCCTCTTAGTATAGAAGAAAAATTTCAGTCCAGCAATTTTAGGAGAACACAGTAATTATAACTCCATGAGAATCGATGTTCACACTCGAGATGAGCAACTTTCCACGTGGAAACATTAGAATGGCCTATTTTTTCATGCTTTTGATTCTATTTACCTGCAAATTGTTATCAACACTTACCACTTTTATTTGATTAGAGGTATATGATATATGTATGCTTTATGGATAGAACATCATATGAGATTCAGACTTCCTCAAAATTTCTAAATGTGCAAAGCCATAAGCTGCCTTGACAGTTTCTTAATCATCTCAGTCTTCTCTCACTAATGAGGTAAATACATTGGATTGTTTTATTTTTGTTTTTGGTTTTTGCCATATGCATATGTGCTTGCCAGAGTGAGAGAAAGACAAAGTGAGAAATCACTTCCTGGGGAACAGCCACGCCACAATCCCTTCTCCATTCTCCTCCTGGGATTTTGTTCATGCATGTGCACAGGCCAGGTGTGATTTTCGAGCCACTGGGTCCAGGACTCCAGTTGCCTTCAGCCATATGGAAGTCCAGCTGCCCCAACCACTATACCACCTGCTGGCCTGATACATTAGACTTTCAAAAATATCCAGCTGGGGCAGGGGCGGGGCAGCAGGTGGTTTGGTGGTTAAGGTGTTGGACTCCCACATGGCTGACCATGGTTCGAGTCCTGACCTGGCGGCTTGAAACTCAGGCTGTGCATGTGTGTGTGTGGCCAAAATCAGGAGGAGAATGGAGGAGAAGGGATTGGAGTGTGGTCATTTGCCATGGGGGATGATTTCTCAATTTTCCTCTCACCGTCTCTCTGCTGAGTGCACATACCCTAGGGCAAAAACCTAAAAAAAAAAGAGTCCAGCTCATCACTTGTTCTTAAATCCTACTAAATTCCTAGCTTTCATGACCCTCTTGTGAGTCTCAGCCCTATTCCACTCTCTAGAACCAATACCGATTTCTGCAGAAGACATGAAGGCAGCGCTAGCACACACTGAGCTCCAGAATCTGGTCACCTCCAGCCAACAAAGTTAAGGATATTTACATTGCTGTGCCATTTCACACCACAATTCTTTCAAAACGGAAACTCTGCACCCATTAAACACTAACTTCCAACTTCTCCCTCCCCGAACTCCTGGCAATGACCATTCTAATTTCTGCTTCTATGAATTTGACTACTTTAGTTACGGAATATAACTGAAATCATACAGTATTTGTCTTTTTGTGACTGAACTATTGGGTCATCGGGAAAGTCATGAAGTATTCTTCTATGTTTTTCTATGCAAAAATGTGTCATCACTTTTCCGACGATCCAGTATTTCACTTAGCACAATGTCTTCAGGGCTCATTGTAGTATGCACAGAATTTCTTTCCTTTTTATGACTAAATGATATTCTACTGTATGTCTACACCGTGTTTTCTAGATCCACTCCTCTGTCTATGGACAGTCAGGTTGCTTGTACCCAGTTCTTACCTTTTACTCACTTCTCACAACACAGTTCTTGGTGTGTTTCTTGTTGGGATAACCTGTTCAGAATCAAACATAATTTAATTTTTGAGGGGGATTCTGACTGAATTGCCTATGGTGTGTCTGTGCAGCAGATCCTCATGCAGTCATTAAGAAGAACGAGCTGGAGCTCTATGTCCCGACATGAATGGGCATCCTTGATATGGGGAAAAAAGGATGTAGATCCGTATGGACAGTGTGGTTGTCATTTGTGGAAAAATTAATGATCAATAGATATATAAATAAAGACCCAATGGTAATATGACAAAACAGAGAAATATAAAGTCAAAACTTTACATTGTTTATTTCTGAGAAGTAAACAGTCCCTATAGCAAAAACCTCTCCATAAAAAAGAAGTAAACAGTGCCTGTGCAATTCATATAGTTTTCTAAGTGATGACTGATTATTTAGTGTTTCCTATACTGCTTAAGTAAAAACATCAGTAATAACCACTCATTCATTGATTTATTTGCCCATCCATAAGTCCAGTCATCCATTCATCACTTAATCTACTCATTCTGTCATATACAAGAACCCTGAATTCAGCACCTATTCTCAGCATTGTGTTTACCATGTCTATTACAGTTAACCTTTAGTTTAACTCAGAGTGAAAATAAGGACGCCAATGTTTTTTTTTTTTTTTTTTTTTTCTTTTTCCTGTTTCTAGTTGACTATTAAAAACAAGCCAACAAAACATCGAGTCTGGTCCTGGGCTTCTCACACACCATCTGTCTCGGCTTCCCTAGCCTCTGGCCTTTGTCTGCCCTGTGGATGACAGATTAGTGGGGGACATCCTTTATAGTAGGAAATGGAGGTCAATAAAATTTGCAACAGGCTTTCCAATTTAGTATCATCTCAGTCAGGGCATCCCAAAATAAAATGTGTTTCCAAAATAGGTCCAGGAGGAGAAAAAATAAGGGCTGAAAACAAACAATTAATCCTCTTATGTCACTAATTCTGTGAGAAAACCTGATTAAAAAAAAAAATCAGCTTCTTGTTCAGGTGCAATGGTTTTGCTGGTAGGAAAAAAACAAAACAAAAATAGTGCAGTCAAGGAGTCCAGGGTGATAAAGGAGACTATAGAGCAAAACAGGAAGTTGTTTAATGGAAGGGAATCAGTGGCCTCAGAGCCCCAGAGTAGACACATGGGTAAGTGGAAGTGTTACATGGACTAGCTGGACTTGTACACGGTGGGCTCCGCGTGCTCAGATGTTGGCTCACCTACCAGGTGAGGGTACCCGCCATGTTGAACGGCGAAGGATTTGAAAGGATATTACCGAGGGAGGAGAGACACATTAGCTCCTGTTCTAATGCGTGTTCTTTCACATGCACATATTTGTACTGTGTGTACTCATGAGCATGTGATTTTATACTATAATATTATAGGGATTTTAGTTCACTTAATGTACAATTGGACAGATATCCCAAACCAAACTGAACTTTTTCCGGCTATCTTTTATTTATTTATTTATTTTTTTAAGAAAGATTTTTGCTATAGGGCACAAGCGCTTTCTAGAGAGATAAAGTGAGAATCACTCCCCAGGGCGGATAGTCACAAAGCAATCCCTTCTCCTGCATTCTCCCCCTAGGATTTGGGACACACACACACACACAGACGTGTCCAGCATGAGTTTCAGGCCACTAGGTCCAGGACTCAAACCACAGTCAGCCATGTGGGACTCCAGTGCCTTACTCACTGTGCCATCCACTGGCCTCTTCCTGCTAGAATCTTAAAATCATAGCGTTGTTTTCAGCAATTTTTTTTGTTTTAATTTTTTTGTAATTGTTGAGAAATATATGTTGAAAGGGTACAGGCTGAAAGGGAAAAAACATACAGCTTCCTAATATTTCATAGGATGGTTTTTCTTCCTTACAGTCATGATTTGGGAAAATATTAACCTAGAGCACTTTCTATTCTGAGAACTTGTCTCCGTGTTAGAAATTCTCTTCCTATACCAAGGAGAATTTGACTATGTTAAATGCTTATGCTGATAATTTAAGCCACACTTAAATGGAGTAAGAGGGAGGCTGTTATGAGAGAGGTTTTATTTTTATCTCTGTTCCTATCTTACAGGAGAGAAAAATGAAAACTCGGGGAGAGATTCTGACCTGCTCAGGACAGAGCTGGTGGGTGGAGGAGCCCCCTTCCAGCCTCCCACACCAACCCCCAGCCGCCGCCGATACTCGTGAGGCCCAAAGGTTCACTTGTGGGCACTGGGTGACCTGCTCTTCTCTGTGCCCTTGCCTGACTGCAGTGCCAGGTCCACGGTGGCTGTCACTTACCCGGACAGCAAGGATGTGATTGTAGGACTGAGGACTTTGAGGATAAGAGGCCTTTTTGTTTTGTTCTGTTTTGTTGGTTGTTTTCCCCGACAGGACCTGTGGACACTTTCACATAACTGCTCGGACTCTGTTTCCTTTACGCTGGTCCCTGAGAAGGCCTTCTACCCTGTTTCCTTGGGGACTTGGACAGAGCCTCTGTCACAGGGGAGAGTGGGCATCACCAAAGGCCTGCCTGTCTAAGGACAGAAGCCAAACAGGTGACAGCTGACACGTAGAGGGCACTTCGTTGGCCCAGCTGGCTTCCCGAGGGCAGTTTCGGGTCCCTCCCCTGCCAGGGCAGTGCAGAGGGTCTGACCATTTGGCCTGGGATCGGTAGGCTTGTAGCCAAAGGGCATTAAATCAAAGTGAAAACGTGGTGACATTTTAAAAGCAAAGGACATTTCTTGTTTGTTTGTTTTGGAAAGCAGAGAGAAATAAGTTATTGTAACAGCGAAAGGGGAGCCGATATGAATCAGCACGACGCAGAATATTTTGAAGTTATTTGTTTGTAAAAGCCCTTTCTTTAACAGGCGTGCTCTACTCTGATAGGTGACTTTCCCAATTACTTCTCTGGACGAGGATGGCGGGTGTGGAAATTTTGATTTCACCTGAAAATCGGTGACCCAGTGTTAGTGAGGCTCTTACTCCTTTACAACAGAATACGCCAGCACATAGCCCGCGCAGGGATCTGCAAGTGTTTCCTGTGTAAACTTCCTGGCTTTGAGATCTTCCTCTCATCCTGATTCAAGATCTTGTTCTTATACCCCGGGTGAGCTTTTTCACCTGGGCATTCAAACATAAAAGATATTTCTAAATGATCACCTCGCATAGTCGGCCGAGAACGGCTCTGCAAACCTGGAGAAAGACGCTGGGGCTGGGACTAGTCTGGGCGCGCACACTTGGGGTGTATTTCCGCAGAAGCTAGCGACACCTAGATATTCGCTCATTTACTGTGAACATACTTTTAAAAGTTATAACACATTTTTGAAATATAAAAAAAAATAGAGTGGACACCTAGGCACCTTGCACCCTAATTTTTTTTTCAGAGATTTTTGCTATAGGGCACGCACGCTTGCTAGAAAGACAGAGAGAGAGAGACAGAAAGCGAGAAATCACCCCCCAGGGGGGATGGTCACACCGCAATCCCTTCTCCTCCATTCTCTCAGGATCTTGGGTACGCACGCACACGTGCCCAGTGTGAGTTTAAGCCACCAAGTCTGGGACCCGAACCGCGGTCGAATACATGGGAGTCCAGTGACATAGCGATTACGCTAACTGCTGGTCCCCCTTGCACCGTAATTAAGAAATGAGGCATTACACCTTTATTTATAGGAGGAAAAAACCAAGCTGGCAGAACTTGAATTGAAAGCACCATGACAAAGTGAAAAGATGGCCCGCTTTACTGGCCTTTTGCATTTTTAGCAACATTTAGTGAGATTCTGTTTGCAAAGATGAAAGACACCCTTCATGATGCATGTGTGATGGGAGACACACAAGACACACACACGCACACACGCACGCACACATGCACACATGCACAAGCACACGATATGCTCCAGGAGGTGCCAGGGCAGATGGAAGCTCCGAATCAAGGGATCACAAAGGAGGAGGGGACTCGGAGAGGGAGGTGAGGATGAGTGTGAGTGGTCAGTACAGATTTCTCAGGGCAAGTGGCTTTGAGGTGAATCTGGAAGAGCCAGTCTCCCCAGGAGGAAAAGGGGTCAGGCGGGGGTAGTAGTATCTGCAAAGCCCTAGGGTGGGTAGAGCACCGGGGAGTCTGGTTGGTGGGAGGGAGCTGAGCTGTCGAGGTTGGGGAGGGATTGTGGAGACTTGGGTCCCCACACCCGAGAGCTGGGGCCCTGGGCAGGGAATTCAGTGGTCCACTTGTGCTGGATTACAGGCACTCTGCTGGACGGCTCAGGGGTGGGTGAGTTCTTGCTCAGGACATTCCGAAGACCCTTTCAGGAGCTCTGAGAATCCTTTGAAACTGTCTGCACTGTGTGGGGAGTATACGTGAGTGGTGTGTGTGTGTGTGTGTGTGTGTTGTCTTACTAGAAAGTCGTTGCACTGAGATGACAAAAGATGAAGTCCGGGATAAGAAAGTCGCCTGGGGGATGGAGGTCCAGGACACTTTCAGAAAGAAGAAAGAGATGATGCAGACAGGCTTTGTGACCTGAGTGGATATGAGGGGGCAGGGGGAATGGTGTGTCTCAAATTTGGACATGCAGGGACCAGCAGTTAGCGTAATGGCTATGTCGCTGGACTCCCACGTAGTCGACCGCGGTTCGAGTCCTGGACCCGGCGGCTTAAACTCACGCCGGGCGCGTGTGCGTGCGTGCCCAAGATCCCGAGAGGAGAATGGAGGAGAAGGGATTGCGGCGTGGCCATCCCCCCTGGGGGGTGATTTCCTGCTTTCTATCTCTCTGTCTCTCTCTGTCTGTCTGGCGAGCGCACGCGCCCTATAGCAAAAACCTCTCCAAAAAAAAAAAAAAAAAAAATTTGGACATGCAGATCCGGAGGAGGACAAGCTCCAGAGGACGATGGTGGTGATGCTGACGGTGATGGGATGCCATGGGTGATGGTCATTTTCTGAGCAACGAGGTAGAGGTGGCATACTCCAGGTCCAGGATTCTCAACCTCGGCTGTCTAGGGTTTTTTTTCTTTAGCTATTCTGGTTATGAGCACCGCAGCGTTCTGTGCAGGGTGGGGTGTCGGGCAGCCCCGACCTCTGGCCGAGAGATGACGATAGCCCTCCCTGAGCAGAAGGGCGGACTGTCTCCAGATTCTACCAGATAAAACCGTCTCTGGTGCTTTGGACCTTATCAGTGCCTGGCTTTGCCTAGACTGATTTTATTCTGATCTCTGGGTGGGCGTGGGGAGGGCGCCCAGGCAGCTTTCGGGAACCCAGAGTGCAACCAGTTCTGCAGGGACGGGACACTGCAGCCGGCCACACGGAGAGGAGCAGAACTGGCAGGAGGGGGTGAGGGGGAGATAAGATTTCAGATTCACTGATGAGCTTCCTGGGCCTGGGGCCATGAAGATGGAGAGGCTCACTTTGATTTTCTTGGTCACTGACAAGCTATGAAGATAGCTAACCTTGGGCCTATCGAATCTATTTTCAGATTTTTATCTGTCACCTCTGATAATATCTACTGTATTTATTTGTTTATTTGCTATAAGGCACTTCTCACCAGAGAAGGGAGAGAAGGAAAGTGAGAAAGACCCACCCCCAGGGTAATGACCATGCTGAAATACTTTCTCCTCCATTCTTCTCTTGGATTTTGGGAATATACACTGGTGCCTGGTGTGCTTTTCAATCCACTAGGTCCAGGACTTGAACTGCGCAGTTGGCCATGAGTAGCCAGTGCCTTCATTACCCTGTCACTTGCTTGCCCGCTATCTATTGTATTTTAAAGACTGATGGAAAGGTAAAATAAATGAATGGATGTGGAAGGAAGCAACTACCCCCACACTATTACACACACACACACACACACACACACACACACAAAGTGTGTGTGTACCTCAGGGTTTCTCAGAATTTTATTTGAAATATCGTATTTTGAAAGTTTTGGGAAAATTAGGACTACATTTTATAATGCCAGGGCAGGAAGTAATCTCTAAAAAAATAGAAAAACCAAAAGCATAAATCACTATTCATACATTCAAGGAAAGTAAAAATTAAAGTTTCGGTGTACCAAAGGCCCCATCAGCAAAGTTAGAAGACTGGAAGGAGGTACGCGCATTGCACGTACTCGGCACAGTCAGAGCACGAAGAACGGGCAGTAAGATTGTAAAATCAGTTAGAGAGGGTCAGATAACACATGGAAAATAGGCAAAAGATGCAAATAGGCCGGCCACCGAGGCGGGAATGGGACAGCCAGCACATGGGACTCAAGACACGCCCTCTTCACTTGCCTGCGTTCTACTTCCCACCCACAGAGAGGCAAAGATAACTCGTCAGATGCAGGCAGGTGTGGCTGAAGTCGTAAGGCAGAGGGAACTCATGCTGCTGCTGGTGTTAATTAGTACTGCTACTGCTTGGGCACTTTGGCAATACGCAATAAAGTTAAAAATGCCTGATGACTTCCAACCCCATAATTCCACTCTTAGGTGAGGAAAGTGCAAAGATGATCATTGAAGCATAACTTCTAAAAGTGAAAACTTGGAAATGTTCAAAAGGTCTGTCATCAGAGAATGGATAAATAAGTTTTCAGTTTTACATAATAGAACATTATTCACTGTTAGGAAAATACGCTACAGCTATGTATTAAAATGGGTAAATTTCAAAGGTGATGTTGAACAAAATGCGAAGTTACAGAAGGGTGCAGAGTATTGTTTATTTGAAGTCTAAAAGGTACAAAACAATCCTATATTTACTGTGACGTACGCTCTTACTTTAAAAAGAAAAAACTGGGGCAGCCAGTGATACGGTAGTTAAGGCAGTTAGATCCTCCCGGGCTGACTACGTGGTTCAAGCCGCAGACCGGGCAGTGTGAAAAACATTCTGGGGGGACCTGCAGATGGCGTAAGTCACTAGACTCCCACGTAGTTGACCGTGGTTCAAGTCCTGGACCCAGCAGCTTAAATTCACACCTGGTGCATGTGCATGCGTGCCCAAAATCCCGAGAGGAGAATGGAGGAGAAGGGATTGCAGAGGCCATACCCCCTCGCCAGGGGTGATTTCTTGCTTTCTGTCTCTCTTTCTCTCTGTGTTCAGCAAATGCTTGGGCCCTATAGCAAAAAAATCTCTCAGGAAAAAAAAAAAAAGAAAGAAAAAAGAAAAACATTCTTGATTTGTGTGTGTGTGTGTGTGTGTGTGTGTGTGTGCATGCTAAAAATCCTGAAAGGAGGGAGTGAAGGAGGAGAAGGTATTGCAGCATGACCATCCTCCCCACGAGGGGGTGCTCTCTCTCTCTGTCTCTCTCCTGAAAGAGCATGTTGCCCTCTGTGAAGAAAGAAGAAAGAAAGGAAAGGAAAAAACAAATGCAGGCGTCGGAATGTTGAGGACCAAATTCAAGAGACTGGTTATCTACGAGAAGATGAGAAGTGAGACTGGGGAGGGTGACACAGGGTAGGGATGTGGAATAACGCGCCCTGGTGTCGACAGCCAGAGAACAGGGAAACCCTGATTCCACTCCAGCCTTCTGGCTCAGGGCCTGGGCTCGTACCTTCTGAAGCACTTGCTCCATGGTTCACCCTAATTTAAATGATCGTCTCTATAGTTGAAAGAAGTTTTCTGAATGAGCCACTTGTGTTCGTTGGATATAATTTAATTGGAAAAATTCTTGGTAGCGGATAGATAACCTTTAAAATTTTGTGATTAAGTTAAAAATATTTCTTGCACAGCATGTCAGTGCCAGCACGTACCATAGCCCAAGTGTGTGACTACTACAGTTTTTAAATCTATATTCGATGTATAATATTAGGTCGTTGGGAAAGCCATGATGTATTTTTCTGCTTTTCTATGCAAAAATGCGTCTTGACTTTCCAGACAACCTAATACATTGTCAAAAATTCTTCATTATTGAAGGTCAAATATCAGTGAAATGATGCTTTTCCTTTTTTAGAGATACTTGCTATAGGGTATGTGCACTTGACAGAGGGACAGAGACAGAAAAACAGAAAGTGAGAAATCACCTCCCCAGGAGGGATGTCCATGCTGCAATCCCTTCTCCTCCATTCTCTCGGGATTTTAGGCACACACACACACACACACACACACAAACACACACACACACAGACATACAGGTGCCTGGCATGAGTTTTAAGCTGCCAGATCCGGGACTAGAACTGCTGTTGACTACGTGGGAGTCCAGCAATGTAAATATCATGCCATCTGTTGGTCCTGCAATTATGCTTTTTAATATTAAAAAAATTAGCAGGACAGTAAGTGGTAGGTTGGTTAAGGTGACTGGATTCCATATGGCTGACTGTACAGTTCGAGTCCTGGACCTGGTGGCTTGAAAAATACCCCCAGTGCCTGTGCGTGCATGCCCAACATCTCGAGTGGGTGATGTAGGAGGAGGGACTGCAGCATGGCCATTACCCATGGGGAGGGAGTACTTTCTTACATCTCTGTCTCTATTTCTCTTTCTCTCTGTCTCTTTCCAGGGAGCCCATGCACTCTCTCAAATTTTAAAGAAACAAAAACAAAGGAAGGGAGGAAGAAAGGAAGAAGGAAGGAAAGTGGGAGAGGGCTTGGTTACTGTATCTTTGTGCTGTGAAGTCAAGTAAGATGACCCGAGTTGCAGAATGTTCCTTAAAAGGACATTGCAACTTCTGAGGCCTGGTCAAAAAAAGCCTTTCAGCTTCAGCCAGGCGTCCTGGAAAGGAGGGTCTTAGAAAGCCACTGTGGGATGCCAGTTGCCGTGTTCTGAGGAGCCTCGGCAAATGCAGAGGCTCATGAGTCACTCCCATGGACAGTCTCCACTCGGCTTCAGACAGCTGCCAGCACTGACTAGCAGCCAGCCGAGTGAGGCGTCTTGGCACCAACCCCGTGGATCCTGCGGCTGCTGGCTGCAGCTGAGACTGCGGTTTTATGAGGGATCCCACGGGAAAGCCATCCAGATGAACCCACCAACCCACAGAACCAGGAGAGCATAATAAACTGTTATTTTAGGCCACTCCACTTGAGGATCGCTTGTTACACAGCTATGAGTAACTGGTAGGCTATAGCCACATAGAGGTTGTTACCCAGGGCAATCTCAGTGGCCTAGCAGGGACCTGGAGGAGTGAAGTGAGGAGAGATGAGAAGATGGAGACAAGAACTGTGAAGAGCTTCTCAAGAAACTGCTATGAAGGGAACTGAGAGGAACTGAGAAATGGATAATAGCTGACACTGGATATTGGAGGAAGGGGAAAGCATTTTTGTTTTTTAAGGGCAGGAAATTCTAGAGCATGTTGTAAATGGAATTCAGAAGTTAAAAAAAAAGCACATATTTAATGGGTATTTAATGGACATCAGTTGAATGGAGTGTATAGTATGGATACAGAAGTGAGTGGATTGTTCTTTTTCTTTTAGAGAGATTTTTGCTATAGGGCACGAATGTGTGCTCACCCGAGAAACAGAGACAGAGAGACAGAAAGTGAGAAATCACCCTCTGGGGGGATGACCACACTGTATGAATGCGTGCTTACCTGAGAGACAGAGACAGAGAGACAGAAAGTGAGAAATCACCCCTGGGGGGATGACCACACTGCAATCCCTTCTCCTCTATTCTCAGGATTTTGGGCATGCATGCATGGACTACTGGTGTGAATTTCAAGTTGCTGGGTCTGGCACTTGAACTGCTGTCAGCCATGTGAGAGTCTAGTGACATAACTATTATGCCATCTGCTGGTCCCAGTGAGTGGATTGTTTTTTGTCAGATAGTAGAGGAATGTCTGCCTCTCTCCATGAGGCAATGTTAACCTCTGATGGGGTTAAGGGTGTTTATTCTCATGAGAAATTTAAACCAAGAACAAACACACAGAAAACATCCCCGCTCCATTTTGTTGTCATGATGTGAGCAACTCGGACTCATAAAATATTAGTGACCGTTTCTATACTAAAGTATTAAAATTTTTATCAAAACTCAAATATCTTTTTCTTTTTTTTGGGAGAGGTTTTCACTATAGGGCACATGCGCTTGCCAGACAGAGAGAGACATGGAGACAGAAAGCGAGAAATCACCCCCCCAGGGGGGATGGTCACGCCGCAATCCCTTCTCCTCCATTCTCCTCTCGGGATCTTGGGCACGCACGCACATGCGCCTGGCATGAGTTTTAAGCCACCGGGTCTGGGACGCGAAATGCGGTCGACTACGTGGGAGTCCAGCGACATAGCCATTACGCTAACTGCCAGTTCCCGTGGGCACCATTTTAATGGGCATTAGAAGGAGATTTTCCTGTGAGACAATGCAGTGTTCATACTTGTCTATGGATATGTTTGAAGTGTTTAAAGAAAATATTCATGGATTATCAGGATTTTATAAAATTATGCATGTTGTCAAACACCGTGAGGTGCAATATTGGAACACTAGCGCTAAGTCTGTTATAATGCTGATGATCACTACACAAATCTTGAGAGTATCCTTTTCTCCGCTGTGAGATGTAGAGCTTGGATTACATGTAGGAAGGGTTAGTGGGAGAAAAAAGCTGTTCATAAAAGAGTAGATTCATTCTTGAAGCTTTTATTTTTTTAGAGGTAAGTTTATTAATAGTGTTTTTCTTTGGAAAGAGGAAAAATAGAGCAAATCAGTTTGGATTTCAGTGAGTATTTTGTTGACAGTCCACAGTGTCTGAGCTCCAGCTTGAGCCCCGTGGGCATCCTGTTGTTGTTTATCTTCATTCCAGGATATCCACACCAAGGAGGCCTGAGGAAATCGCATCAGACACAAGTGCTCTGAACAGTTTACACGGCTAGAAGCGCCAATGTTCTGTTTTATTTTTCCTAGAGTTAATATGTCTTTGTTTTGACCCACATATGATATTGTTTGAATTACTTGGTACATAAAGGGGAAGAATGAATCTCTGATATCTCTTCTAGTTCTTTTTTTAAATAAAAAAAAAATTAAGATTTTTCCCATGGGGCATATGCGCTCACTGGAGAGAGAGAGAGAGAGAGAGAGAGAGAGAGACAGACAGACAGACACAGAGAGAGGGAAAGTGAGAAATCACTCCCGAGGGGATGGCCACACCACAGTCCCTATTCTCCTCTTGGGATTTTGGGCATGCCCACACACATGCCCAGTGTGAGTTTCCAGCCACCGGGTCTGGGACTGGAACCATAGTTGGCCATATGGGAGTTCAGCATCTTAACCACCACACCACCTGCTGGCCCCTTTCTTTTTGTTTTTAAAAGTGTATTTATTACTACTATGAAAGAAAGAGAGAGGAGAGAGAGAGAGAAACAGAAAGAGCAAGACAAATACCTCCAATAGGGCCTTTACTCAGTGACCTACCTCCAGCCTCAGCCAGCCGGGATCACAGGCACTTGACATGTACAGGAGATCTTGGGATACGAACCCAGGGCCTTCCCATGTGGCCTCAACCTTGCAGAGCACTGTATTACTCCTGCACCACCATGGCTGACCTGGTTCTGTGATTCTGACCCCATGTAAATGAAATTCCCCATATTACCCCAATACAAGAATTAACTGCCAAAATCATTTGGCATTTGAAAATCTGACTTTCATCATTATACTAATATTTTAAAAGATAAAAGGTGTTGAGTGAATGAAATATTTGAAATAAAACCAAGTAAAACCTGGAATAAGAGAAAGGATGCCTGGACAGGTTTTATTAGGGTGGCTCCACTGTTATATTTTGGGAGAGTATAAAATGACATCTCACTGATATTTCTCACATTATTTCCAATTAGGCAAAATGGAACAGGGCCTATGGTGTCTGACAGCCTGAGGCGGCTTTCCGTGCTTTGTCTGTGAGAGAAGCGGGGAGTGCCGAGGCCCAGCTCTGACCGGATATGTGTCTTATAACTTGTTTTCAGTCTGCAAAATACTTTTGAGATTTGTTTATGTTGATGCATATATGCCTAACTTACTGATTTTTACTGATACACAGCATGAAATTTTCTCCGTCCTTTCCATACTGATGTACATTTAGACACTTAGCTTTTTTTTTTCAACACCAATGATTACCCTATACATCTTATATTGGCCTCTCAAAAGTGTTATCCAGAGGTGAATTTCCTGGATCATGGAACTGTGCATTTTAAATCGTCATGATATTGCCCATTGTTAACCAAATGCTCAGACAAAATCATAATTCTAACAATGCTTGTACAGCATTCTTGTCTTTGCCAATTTGGTAGGTGTAGAAAGACAACTTAGGTATTTCTTTGTGCTTTCCTGATAGATAAGTTGTCATCTTTTCCTTTATGTTGGCTTTTCAGCTGTGTCTGGCTTGCTTGTATATTTCATTATTTTTCTATCAGGTGGTTTGTCTTTCCTTTTAACTTGTAGATCTGCATAGTCTCCTGACAGTCCAGGTGATTCTCATTATTCTCAATAGTTATATCCTGTATAGTTACTAAGAACCCTGAAATAGTGGACACTGAGTGATTGCTCTTGAGGAATACGGGATTCAGTTCCTGTAGCCATCATTCATTCCATGTGTTTCAATTTAAGGGTACCTAATTTACCATGCACTGTTGTTTCATTAATGTTGAACTCACGGCGATCAGCACTGTAACTCATGCCTGAATAAGGCTTATCTATCACTGTATTTTCTCTGTAAGGTGCATCATAGACTCCTGTACTCAGAAACACTAGGTAGCACTTCACTCTGTTTGGGGCCATTTTTATAAAAATCACCTACAAAAGATAATGCACAAAAATGAGAAAATGTGGCACTAAATACACTGTGAGAAAGAGGCTTACTTACAGTATAAAAGCTGAGATAAGAAGGCAGAATGAGAGCTGGTTAAGACAACTGAATCCCACACGAGCTATTGCATGGCTCAAGTCCCAGACCCAGTGCTTGTTGTGTGTGTGCATGTGTGCCCAAAATCCTGAAA
The DNA here is from genome assembly GCA_026018925.1 of Tupaia tana. Lineage (NCBI taxonomy): Eukaryota > Metazoa > Chordata > Mammalia > Scandentia > Tupaiidae > Tupaia > Tupaia tana. Next base: position 8,594,631 of record JAKSZU010000008.1, read on the forward strand.
GGAGAGTAGAAGAGCAGGGATTGTGGTGTGGTCAACATCACTGGGGGACGATGGAGGTTTCATAAAATGAATTTGGGAGGGTTCTTTACTTTGGGTTCTTTAGAAATAGTTTGGGTAGAATGAAGGTTAGCTCTTCTTTAAAGGTTTTGTAGAATTGAGAAGTAAAACCATTGGGACCTGGGCTTTTCTTTGTTGGGATTTATTACTAAGTCAATCTTATTATCTGTTATTGATCTTTCAGGCTTTTTATTTCTTCCTAGTTCTATTTAGGTAATTTATATGTGTCCAGAAATTTGTTCATTTCAACTAGATTTTCTTTTTTGTTGGCATGTACCGTGCTCATGGTATTCTCTTGCAATCTTTCGTATTTCTGTTGTATCTGCTGTAATGTTGCCTGTTTTATAGCTAATTTTACTTATCTGGTTCTTTTCTCTATTCTTGATTAGTTTAGCTAACAGTGAGTCAATATTGTTTATCTTCTCAAAAAAAAAAAAGCAAAAACAGCTTTTGGTTTCATTTATTTTCTGTATGGTTCTTTTACTCTCTATTTCACTTATTTCTGCTCTAATCTTATTATTTCTCTTCTTCTGGTATTATTTGGGTTTTCATATTGTTTTTCTAGTTCCTTAAGATGTATTGTTAGGCTGTTGATTTGCTACCTTTCTATTTTTCTCTTGTGAGCACTAACTGTTGTTAACTTCCCTCTTAAGACTGTTTTCACTGTGTCCTGTAGGTTATAGAGATTTGCGTGTTCATTATTGTAATGAAGCTTTTTATTTCAGCCTTAATTTTTTTCCATAGTTATGAAGTCATTAAGGAGTAGGTTGCTTAGTTTCCATGTGTTTGTGTATTTTTAAGGGTTCTTTCTGTAGTTTATTTCAAGTTTAATTCCATTGTAGTTGGAAAAGATACTCAATATAGTTTCTATACTTCTGAATTTGTAAAGGCTTGCTTTATGCCCTATTATGTGATCTTTAAAAATGTTTCCTATGGGGATGAGAAAAATGTGTATTTTGCGGTTGTTGGGTAAAATGTTCTATAGATGTCTGCCAAGTCCATTTGGTTTGTAGTGTCATTTAGTTCCTGTGTCTTTTTGTTTAATTTTTGTATAGATGACCTGTCCGGAGTTGACAGTGGGATATTGAGATCCCCAACAATTAGTCTATCTCTCCTTTTAGATCTAGCTAGTTTATTTTGTCTGATATCAGTATTGTGACTTCAGCCCTTTTTTGGTTTCTATTTACATGGAATATCTTTTTTAGACTATGTATGTTTTTATCAGTGAGGCATGTTTCTTGTAAGCAGCCTATAGTGGGCTCCTGTTTTGTTATCCATTCAGCCAGTCTGTTTCTTTTAATTGGAGAAGTTAAGCCATTAATATTCAATGTTATTACTAATATTTGTGGACTTCTCCCTGCCATTCTGTTAGCCATTTTCTTGACTGTTTTGTGTTCCCTTATTTCTGTTTCTCTCTTTTTATTTCTTTTTTTAGAAAATTATTTATTTTATTTGTTATTATTTTTATTTTAAAGTTTGCTATAAGGCATGTGCACTCACCAGAGAGAGACAGAGAGAAAGAAAGTGGGAAGGCAAGCCACCAGGTCTGGAACTCGAACCAGGGCCAATCTATGTGGGAGTCTAGCACCTCAACCACCACACCACCTGCTGCTCTTTTTTTATTTCCTGATATAGCACGCCCTTCAGTACTACTTGAAGAGCTCGTCTAGTGTTGGTAAATTCTTCCAGTTTTTGTTTATCTGAGAATGACTTTGTCTTCCCATTTGAAGGCTAATCTTGCTGGGTATTTTTGGTCGAAATAGTTTTCTTTTAGTCTTTTAAATATTTCTTTCCAGTTTTTCTTTTCTTACATTATTTCAGTTGAGAGGCCTGATGTTAGCCTAATAGAATAACTTTTGTAAGTAACTTGATGTTTCTCTCTTGCCATTTTTAGAATATTGTCTTTGTCTTTGATTTTTTACCAATCTGTATATAATGTGACATGGGATAGGATCTTATTATGTTGATTCTATTTGACATTATTATATTTCATGGGTCTGGATGTCTGAATGTTTCTCTAGGTTTGGAAAGTTTCCAGTAAGTATTTCATGGAATAGATTTTCTGTGCCTTTGCTAGATTCTTCATCTTTTGGAATACCTGGTTTTCAGACATTTGGGCATTTAATGGTGTCTAGTATTTCTTGTATGTTATTCTCTTTTTTTTTTTTTTTTTTTTTTTGCTGCTGTTTTTGTTCTTTTTGTAGTTTTGACTAAGTCAGAGGCTTTGTCTTCCAGGTCAGAGATTCTTTCCTCTTCATGGTCTAATTTCTGTTATTAATACTTTTGAAGGAAGTTTTGATTTCCTGTATTGTATTCTGTATCTCCACGAATCCTATTTAATTCCTTTTTAGGATGTCTATTTCGTTATAGAATTCCTCCTTCAAGTTGTGGAATGATTTCCTCAACTTCCGGAATTTTTTTTTCTCTTGCACTGCATGAAGTTTAGTTACAATGATATTCAGAATTTTTCCCCCATCATTTCAGAGATTTCTGGTGTTTTATTCATTGTTGGTGATGAGCTACTGCTTCCATTGAGGAAGAGAAATTTCTAAGTTTTCTCATATTTCTTTGGATTCTGCTTTGATTTTAGGTATCTAGGGAAGTATGCACTTCTTTTTGTTTAAATAAGTTTCTGTAGCTCTCTCCTACAGTGTACACTGGCTCCCTGTCGGTTCTATATAATTCTGTGGTGGGGTGGGGGGGGGGGGCAGTGCTAGAATTCTCACTAGGAGTTTTGAGATTTGGCTTTAAAGAAGGTTTGTCTCCTTTAACTCCTCCAGCGGGGGAGGATGGGAAATAGTTTCTCCAGAGTCTTACTTTCTTAAGGTGCATGTATCCTCTCACAACCTCTCTGTTCTCAAAGCTGCTAGGGTTGAGCAGGGCAGACTTAATGCAACGAGGAAGCAGATGTACATGGGGCATGGAATTCAGTAGTGGGACTTCTTTATGTTCTCTTGTGGGATAAGAGAGGAGAGTGGTGATCCAGAGCACAGCCAGCTGCATCCAATTTCTGCCCAATCACTCTCCTATTTATATCTCTTAAAAATGATTTTTATAAGGCAGCTGAATCCCAAATGGCAGACTGCGCAGTTTGAGTTCTAGACTCAGTAGCTAGAAAAATATGCTGGGTGCATGCACACATGTACCCAAAATCCTGAGAGGAGAATGGAGGAGAAGGAATTGCAGCTTGGTCATCCCCCCAAGGGAGTGTTTTCCTTTGGTGAGGAAATGTGGTCTGTAACAAGATTTTTTTTTTTTTAATTGTTTTTTCTATGACCTTGGGGTTTGCATATTATTTAAAAATAATCATATACATTTAAAGATAATCCAAGTTTGCCCTCAAGTAAAGTATGTTATTCGCATGTTGTGTAAGAAACTTGTAAGAGTGTATCTCAATTTTTCTTTGTGTGCTATGCTTTCATATATTTTCGTTTACATAATCTATGAATATAGAGTCCATTGTTACTATTTTCTTTAAACAATTCATAATCTTTTAGAGCAATTTACATAGAAAATTTTTATTTTAGCTTCATACTTTTCATTTATAATATTCTTCATTTTTTTTTGGAGAGGTTTTTGCTATAGTGTGCGTGCACTCGCCAGAAAGATAGAGACAGAGAGACAGAAAGTGAGAAATCAGCCCCCAGGGGGGGATGGCCATGCTGCAATCCCTTTTCCTGCATTCTCCTCTCAGGATCTTGGACACGCACGCACATGTGCCTGGCGTGAGTTTAATCCACCGGGTCAGTGATTTGAACTGTGGTCGACTACATGGGAGTTCAGTGACATAGCCATTATGCTAATTGCTGGTCCCAATACCCTTCATTTTTTTTAATGTAGATTCATGGTTTTGATATATATTATATAGTTCTTCTGACTTAAGCACTTTTTAAACCTTTCATGTAGAGTTGGACTATTGCCAACTCTCCTATCTTCAGCCCTCAGGTTCTTCAAACCCTCATTCTGCCCCCACACTTGGCCTTTCACAACTTATTAAAATTCTGTAGGTGAATCTTCTTACTGACATATATAACATCTGCTAGTGTCTTCTCTGAGTGAGCAAAAGCTTGGGCCTGTTTCTCCCCAGACACCTGATTCTGAAGACTTCCAGCTAGTCGTTCGTACTTCTGACCTCTGCTCTCTAATGGGTTCAAGGAAAGTCATGGATTTGCCATTTTTCTCATTATAAGTTTGGATGTGACACTTTTCCTAGCTCTCTACATCTTCATGTGAAACGTGGAAATCTAATGAGTCTATTTTTTCATTCCTACAATTCATATTTATTTTCTTGATTTTTAAAAATATCCTGGGGCCTGCAGGTGGCATGGTGGTTAAGGTGTTGGACTCCCACATAACTGATCATTGTTAGAGTCCTGGACCTGGAGGCTTGCTCTCCTACTTTCCCTTTCTCTCTCTGGTCAAATTAAATAGATGATAAATGATATGAAATAATTCTCTAAAAAATAATAAAATATTATCCTGCCTTCATAATTATTTATATTTCTTCTTTTAACTATATACTCAGTAAAACATATCTTCTCAATGATGCCTGTCAGATTTTTCTATTTTCTCTCATTTTTGAATGCTCATTCTACCTATATTGATTTTTGCCCTCTTTGGCAGTCTGTCATGTACTTTTGGTGATCTTGCATGTAGTTTATGTTACTCTGAATTTTGACTTATTGTGGGCAAGGATTATCCTTTCTGTGGGGAGCCATATGCTGTGGGTTGTGCAAATGTTCCTGTAGAACAATTTTGGGTTTGCTTCTAGGACCAATCTTAATGTTTAATTCTTGAGTTGTGGATTCTGTTCCCTTTAGTTGCTATAATTTACATCTACACATGATGTAGCCTGAGGTTTTGATTCCTTGCAAAAATATATATATATATATATATATATATATATATATATATATATATATTTGCTATTGTGAGCGTCACGGGCAGCAGTGTACGAAGCACGGAGTCTTTGCATCAAGACACTGCTTTGTTATTTTCCTTATCTGTAAAACTATGGTGCACTATTTCACCAACTCTAAGGCCATTTTAAGGTTAGGAAAAAACTGTATCCATAAATCAAAATTCCAGAGGCATCAAGAGGTTGAGATGCTGCAACTCTAAAGTTTACAATTGATTGTAAAGAAGATTATCAGATAAAATGGCCTCTCTTCGGGTCCTGAGGTGAAGCAGCCCCGGGGAGGTCTTGCCAGACCCCACTTCTACATTTTCTTCTTGTTCTTGTTTTTAGTGAGTATTCTTTCCTTTTAGTTTTGAGTATTTTTAAATGTTTATTTAACTTTATTTGTTATTATCATTTAATTTGACAAGAGGGGAGAGAGAGAGAGAAAGAGAAAGAGAGCAAGCTGCCAGGTCCAAGACTTGAACAGTGATTGGCCATGTGGGAGTCCAACACCTTAGCCTTAGCTACCATGACACCTGCCAGCCCTTTTAGTATTTTCTTTCTTTCTTTCTTTCTTTCTTTCTTTCTTTCTTTCTTTCTTTTTTTTTTTTAAGAGGTTTTTGCTATAGGGCACGTGCACTCGCCAGACAGACAGAGAGAGACAGAGAGACAGAAAGCGAGAAATCACCCCTCCAGGGGGTATGGTCACACCGCAACCCCTTCTCCTCCATTCTCCTCTCGGGATCTTGGGCACGCACGCACACACGCCCAGCGTGTTTTAAGCCACTGGGTCCGAGACACGACCGCGGTCGACTACATGGGAGTCCAGTGACATAGCCATTACGCTAACTGCTGGTCCCTAAAAAATATTTTTTAATCATGTAGCTTATTTAAAATCTTTTTTTATTGTTGAGCCCATCAAACAGATAAAGCGTTCGTTTATTCACAGTGGTGAACAAAGGAGTAAATTCAGTCCGAGTTTACTTGGAAACATTGTGAGAGAAAAAGATTCACTCTGCAAACCAGGGGAGTGCCGCGAGTACTCCCCGTGCCTGTGTGCTGTCACCTTTCCTCTCCATGAAGGCCTCCTCCACGTCCAATTTCCAGTCACACCGGTGCACTGATGGCTGTGCACCACAAGGTGGAGCCTTCAAAGCAGTTTATTTCCTAGTATTTCCTCTCCATTTCCTTTCTTGGGAAGAGATCTGGGCTTGTGAGGACTTGGGAGAGAGCAGCAAACATACCTCGAGGAGGGGCACAGGCATGGAGGGGACCCAGAGTTTGTGCTAGTCGCTGTCAGAACGAGAGCAGATCTGACCTCGGCTCTCTCGTGCTGAGCATGGCTATCAGCATCTTCTAGGAAGACACAGAAGACGTGCTTGGCAGGTGTGCAGATGACACAAAGCCAGTGAGGCTGTGGTAAAGGTTCTGAAAGCTTTCAGAGGGCAAATGAAAGTGAACAGGAGCACAAGTTTATCTTCAACGGCAAAGCAGGAAGCGCTTTGGATGGTGAAATAGGAGACCTGAATATGTGTCTCAGACAATGCTAACAATAATCATGATGACTGTGACGACGCTCATAGAGTGCTCTCAGACTGAGGACCACACGCACCAGCTGGCAACAAGATAAGGAGCCGGGCCAGGGTGTCAATGAACTTCAAGTCTATTGTTAGCACAGAACAAGTGACACTTTCCTGGCGAAGGAAGCAGGGCATCAATCCACGTTTCAGCATGAACTTCTAATGTCCCGGAGGACCTGTCCTGAGGGTGCTGCATTTTAAAGGCTCCTCTGTGTCGGTGCTAAGTTCGAACTGTCATGTGCTTCAAATGCACCGTCATATCCGTGTGGAGACAGAGGGCGCTTAGAGCCAGTGCATACATACATCTGGACCAGACGGCCTCAGTTTCCTCTGATAGATGGCAACACGAAGGGTCATCAGGGTGAAGTTTAGAACTACAGTGCAGGCGAAGGACACATGGCGTTTCCTGGAACGCAGCGTGTGCTCAGTGCAAGGGAGGGGCTATTCGTGTATTTCTCACTCCCAGTCTTTGAGAAAACTGCTGTTGTTGCTTCATCTTATTGATGAGAAATTGAACTGAGCTTTAATGAAGCTCAATCACTTCCTGAGTTCATGCAATTCCCAAGTGTCAGATCCAAGACTAGAGACAAGGGATTGTCTGACTAAATTTCAAACATGCTTGCCCATGATAGCATACTGCTGTTCCCTGTATGGACTAGACCAATGACTTTTAAACTTTTTTCTATTTTTTTTTTTTTGAGAGGTTTTCGCTATAGGGCGCGTGTGCTTGCCAGACAGACAGAGAGAGACACAGAGACAGAAAGCGAGAAATCACCCCCCAGGGGCGATGGCCACACCACAATCCCTTCTCCTCCATTCTCCTCTCGGGATCCTGGGCACGCATGCACACACGCCCGGCGTGAGTTTAAACGACCGGGTCCAGGACTCGAACCGTGGTCGACTACGTGGGAGTCCAGCGACATAGCCATTACGCTAACTGCTGGTTCCCATGACTTTTAAACTTTTGACAAAAGCTCAGTTACGGTCATAATCTGCACACATACATACATACGCATTCTGCTATACACACAAGCTGTGTATGTAAATCTGAAACAAAAGTTTTGTGAACTAATCTTTGCCTTTCATGTGTGCGATGCACTTGGATACTTTCTGTTTATCTTTTTCTTGTTTTCAGAAAGACCTGGTGGTGATGTCTTAGTCCATTTGAGCTGCTGTAACAAAAACACCATAGACTATGGCTTAAAATACAAATAGTTTTCATAGTTCTGAGCAGATTTGGTATCTGGTGAGGGCTTTGAGCATGCGGCTCAAAGATGACACCTCCTCACTGTGTCCTCACTTGGCGGAAAAGGCTAGGGAGCCTCTGGGGTCTCTTTTGAAAGGACCCTATTCCTCTTCATGAGGCTTCACCACATAAACTAATATCCTCCCAAAGACCTCACCTCTTAATACTGTCACACTGGGGATTAGGACCTCAACATGGACTTGCACACAAACATCGGTCCATAACAGTGACCTTTCTAATTGATCTCATGGCCATGAATGGACTGTGACACTCACTTGAAAACATTTACTAGCAAGTTCTTTTTCCTTTTTTTAAAAAATTTTTTTTAAAGAGAGATTCTTGCTATAGGGCATGTGCGCTTACCAGAGAGACAGAGAGTCAGAAAGTGAGAAATCACCCCCAAGAGGGGATGTCCATCCTGAAATCCCTTCTCCTCCATTCTCCTCTGGAGACCTTGGGCATGCACACACACCTGTTATGAGTTTTAAGCCACTGGGGTCCAGGACTCGAACCATAGTCAGCTATGTGAGAGTCCAGAGATGTAACCATTACACCATCCATCTGTTGGTCCCTGTACCAGAAATTTCTTTTCTTTTTTTTTTTTTTTGGAGAGGTTTTTGCTATAGGGTGCATGTGCTCGCCAGAGAGAAAGAGAGAGAGAAAGTGAGAACCCTGCCCCCCCAGGGGAGATGGCCACGTTGTAATCCCTTCTCCTCCATTCTCCTCTCGGGATCTTGGGCACGCACACACATCCAGTGTGAGTTTAAGCCACTGGGCCCGGGACTTGAACTGTGGTCGGCTACATGGCAGTCCAGCGACACAGCCATTATGTCAACCGCTGGTCCCTTGTATCAGAAAATTTTTTTTTATTTTTTTTTTGGAGAGGTTTTTTTCGCTATAGGGCACGTGCGCTTGCCAGACAGACAGAGAGAGACATAGAGACAGAAAGCGAGAAATCACCCCCCAGGGGGGATGGTCACGCCGCAATCCCTTCTCCTCCATTCTCCTCTCGGGATCTTGGGCACGCACGCACACGCACCCGGTGTGAGTTGTAAGCCACCGGGTCCGAGACGCGAACCGCGGTCGACTACGTGGGAGTCCAGCGACATAGCCATTACGCTAACTGCTGGTTCCCAGAAATTTCTAAGGACTTTCAGCTCTAATGCTCAATGATTCTTTTAAAAAGCAACAGCACAACGGAAAGCCATCAGACACCATTCCCTTAGTCCAGAGCAGAGGACCTTCATCTGGGAGCAGCTCCTGTGTGAAGGGTGTGGAAATTCTAACCCGGCTCACTGCACTGTGGGGACAGAAAGCTTGCCTCTTAGGGTCCATCTAGAATCTTCTGTTCCCCATAGGGTGCCATGCTTTAGGAGAAATCGACAAGATGGACCATTTTAGAGGACGGTGGAAGTGGGGAAGAGCCTGAAATTATTCAAGATGTTACGATTGTTTAATTTGCCTTTGAAGGAAAGGGGTATCTAAACATGTTTCCCTTCACCCAGATAGTATTATGATAATAGTTCTCTAAACTACAATTATCTTTCAGGACTGAATAGATCTTGGCCTGTCTGCTGTGTTATCTCACATCCAGCTTATTTCTATTGGCTTTTTAGATTTTGGCATCTAAAGTGAGAATTCCACAAAATGATTGTGACTGCACCTCCCTCATGTGAGAGGCTGTGAAAGGCAGGCAGGAAACAGCCCCTCCCAGGGTAAGTGCAGGAGCTCTTGAGCTTGGTGTTGGCAGGACTGCTGCCCAGCTTCAAAGGGCTTTGCAGGGTGGTGACAGGCTCCACCCAGGCTGTGCCTTGGAATGCAGACACTGCTCTGACCAGCCCAGCCCAGCCCTGTGGGAAAGCCCCGGGTTCCTGACGCTCTGGACTGGTAGGAAACACTTGCCCAGTAACTTCCCTCCTTCCAGCCAGCTCAGAGCCTGCTCTCCCTGTGAGTCAGGAAAGGAGGCAATGAACGGCTTGGGCAGACCCTCTTCAGGCGTCCACCGGGTCCCCAAGGAGTGCCTGCAGCAGGAATTCCCCTGGGGAAGGAGGCTGTAACAATTGGGGTGTTGTAACCATTGCTCCTGGGAAAGCCTTTTATTGGAGCAAGTTGCAGCACATATGCTGATGGGTTATTACACTCAGCAAGGGAAAAGAAAGGGGAGTCAAGTGCGACTCAAAGTTCAAGGTTGGGAAATGTGGGAGCAAAATAGGAACAATGTGGCGAGATTGAGGTCGTGTTCATTACGGGCAGAAAGGATGGACGCTTTTGATGGTGCTGAGGTTAGGGCTTAAGAGTTGGAGCTGTGTTTGTGAAAGTTTGAAATAAAGCTGCATTAGTTAAAATACATTCATCTTGCTGTTCATCTATTTACTACTCAATATTAAATCCAGATACTTGGGGCAAAATTTGATGTATTTGAGTGAAGTGGCTTTTAGGGATGTTGAAACTGACCTGTAGCCCTGTATATTCACTCATTCATGATCTGTTGGGGGCATTTCAGTTTGCATTTATCTTGTTTTTTTGTTTAGTTTTGTTTTTTTACACACACACACAGGTGTGTGTGTGTGTGTGTGTGTGTGTGTGTGTATATATATATATACACGTATATATATATATATATATATATATACACATATATATATATATATATATATATATATATATATATATATAAAATTTATTTTTGGTGCTTATTTCAGTCAATTTAAGCAGGTGGCAAAATTTTGTTAAGCAGCTAACAGTGTAGGCATATAATACATACTGAATGAAAGGAAAAAAAAAAGCTAGATGAAGAAAAGTCTATCCAAGCCAGCATCTTCCTTCACAGAGTAGGTGGGAATAGAGAGACTTCCTCAGGAATGCAACCAGACCCAGGTTTCTGGCTGGCCAGCTATGCATTTTTTTCATTGTAGCATCCTGCCCCCTGCTGCTTAACTCATCAAGGCACTGTGTGTTTCAAGGCACTCCGATTCTTACAGACAGAATTTCTTGCTCCCTATAATTGACTGTCTAAGGTTTGATTTGAGGGAACTATATTTCTTGTGTGTTCACTAAATGTGCTATTTTCTTTCTCCTTCTATTTATTTACCTTTTGCTATAGGGCTTGTGCACTCACCAGAAAGACACAGAGAGAAAGTGAGAAATCACCTCCCAGGAGGAATGGTCATACCATAGTCCCTTCACCTCCATCTTCCTCCTGTAATTTTGGACAGGCTTGCACATGTAACTGCAGTGTTTTTCAAGCTGCTGGGTCCTGGACTCTAACCACTTAGTCGGCCATGTGAGATCCAGCCTCTTAACCATTATATCAATGGATAGGCCACCCAAAAGGACATTTTTTGCATTGAGGAGAAAACAGATTTTATCTTTGCTCTAAGCATTAAAACAAATATGAACACAAGAATGGAAAGTTATCTGTTGATTTGAGTGACTGACCTGCTCTGCATGCATGCTGAGAATAATCATATTGCAAGCTGTAAAGAGGTACAATGATTCAATGTAAATAAAAAATTAAAAAATATATTAAATCTAAGAAAAAGCAAATCATAATTTTAAAAAAGAAAAAAAATGAGACCACAACTCAAGAGCTAAAATTAAAATAATCTGATTTATTTTTCCTAATTTTACAGAGGGCATGTGGGCTTTCCAGAGAGCGACAGAGAGACAGGGAAAGAGGAAGAAGGAGAAAGCACCCCCCAAGGGGGCATAGTCACACTGCTGTCCCTTTTCCTCCATTTCTCCACCTAGTCAGGATTTGGGGCACGCATGCACACGTGCTCAGTATGTTTCTCAAGCTGCCAGATCTGGGATTTGAACTGCATGTGGGATCTGGCCCCTTTAACCAGTAAGCCATGTGTAGCTATTAGATATTTCTCCAAGAATATATCTAGATAGCCATCAGGCATGTTTAAAGATGCTCAGCATCTCTATTCATCAGATAAATGCAAATAAAAACCACAATTAGGAGTTTTCTCTCCCATTTTACAAAATGGCAGGTGAAAAAGCTGAGAAGCCAGATACTTAGGAGAAGAAACCTGAAGCCAAGAAGGCTGATACCAGTGGCAAGGTTAAAAAGGGTGACCCCAAGGCTACAAAGCCCCATTACATCTAAAACCTATCCTTGGCCCTAGTCTGAGGAAGCAGCAGATACCTCCAATCTGCCAGGTATTCCAGGAAGGTCGTGTACAAGAGGGAACACTCAGCCACGAAATCCAGGCTCGAAAGAGGTAAAGAAGGTTCTTTGCACTGTCACAAAACCAGTTGGTGGTGACAAGAATATACTAAATATATATAGTGGCAGCTGGGTGGTATTATCCTACTGAAGATGTGACTTGAAAGCTGTTGAACTGTGACAAGACTGTGAGCTAGCGTCACTCCCGGGACCATTTGATCATCCTCACTGGATGCCATAAGGGAAAGTGGTCTTCCTGAGTCAGCTGAGCAGTGGCTTGCTACTTGTGACCAGCCTTCTGGTCCTCGATTGAGTTCCATTGTGTAGAACACACCAGAAATTTGTCATCGCCACCTCCATAAAAACTGATGTTAGTTGGGTTGGCCCCGTGGTTAGAAAATTGGTCTTAGCAAAGTGAAAATCGCAAACACCTCACTTATGCTTACTTCAAGAAATAGAAGTTTTGGGGGGCCAGCAGTTAGCGTAATGGCTATGTCGCTGGACTCCCATGTAGTCGACCGCGGTTTGCGTCTCAGACCCGGTGGCTTAAAACTCACGCAGGGCGCGTGTGCGTGCATGTCCAAGATCCCGAGAAGAAAACAGAGGAGAAGGGATTGAGGCGTGGCCACCCCCCGGGGGGTGATTTCTCGCTTTCTGTCTCTCTGTCTTTCTGGCGAGCGCACGTGCCCTATAGCAAAATCCTCTCCAAAAAAAAGAAATAGAAGTTGTGGAAGTCCAGAGACAGGAAGGTGAGATCTTCGATACAGAGAAAGAGAAATACCAGATTACAGAGCAGCACACAGTTGATCAGAAACCTGTGGACTTGCAAATTTGACAGAAATCAAAGCTATTCCTCAGCTCCAGGGCTCCTTGCGATCATTGTTTGCTCTCACAAATGGAGCTTATCCTCACAAATTGGTGTTCTAAATTTCTTGCCAAGAACCTAATTAAATAACTGATGTGTGTGTGTGTTTGTGTGTGTGTGTGTGTGCATATGTATACACAATTAGATGTCATCTCATACCTGTTGGAATGGCTATTATTAAAATAAAATTAAAGATGAGTGTCAATGAGGGTATGAGGAAATTAGAACTTTGTGCACTGTTGGTGGGAATATAAAATCGTTCAGTAGCTGCAGAAAAGTGTAGAGATTCTTCAGCAAACTAAAAGTAGGCCCAGCCATGGTGATGCAGGTGGAAAGCACAACTACACAACACTGGAGTCAGATGGGGAGGCCCAGGGTCGGGCCTTGGGTGGACCTGAGCTTGCTGGGTACGCCTGCAGGTGTGGCCCTCCTCCGGGCTGGCTGGAAGGCTGGCAGAAAGGATCACGGTGTGAAGAGATCCTGGTGAGGGTACTTGTCTCTCTCTATCACACACACACAAAAAAACAAAATAGAACTATTGGGTCCAGCAGGTGGTATGATGGTTAAGGTGTGGACTCCCACATGGCAGATCACAGTTTGAGTCCTGAACGTGGTGGCTTGCTTTCTCACTTTCCTTTTTCCTTTCTCTCCGTCTCTCTCTGGTCAAAATTTTAAAAAATAATCATAATGAATAAAATAAAATAAATAATTCTTTTTTTTTTTTTTTTTTTTTGAGAGGTTTTCGCTATAGGGCGCGTGCGCTTGCCAGACAGACAGAGAAAGACATAGAGACAGAAAGTGAAAAATCACCCCCCAGGGGGGATGGTCATGCCGCAATCCCTTCTCCTTCATTCTCCTCTCGGGATCTTGGGCACGCACACACACACGCCCGGCGTGAGTTCTAAGCCACCGGGTCCGGGACGTGAACCGCGGTCGACTATGTGGGAGTCCAGCAACATAGCCATTACGAAAATAAATAATTCTTAAAAAAAAGAACTATCAGGTGAGCCAGCATTCCACTACTGGATATATATATATATATATATATATATATATATATATACACACCCACACACACACACATATATATATATATATATATATATATATATATATATGAATTGAAATTAGGATCTTGAAGATCCCATATTTGCACTCCCAATAGTGCTATTATTCAGCATTATTCCCAATAGCCCAGAAGTGGAAGCAGCTTAAATGTCCGTTGATAGATGAACATATATATATGTGTGTGTGTGTGTGTGTGTGTATGCGTGTGTGTATACATATATATTACACAAATATTCACACACACATCACTGGCATACACACATGAATAGTAGTCAACCTTAGAAAGGAAGAAGATCCTGCCATTTGCAACAACATGGATGAAATTGGAGAACACTACGCTAAATGAAGTAAGCCAGGCATTGAAGGATGAATACTGTTTGATTTCATGTATGTGAGGGAGTAAAACTCAGGGACCAGCAGTTAGCATAAGGGCTATGTCGCTGGACTTCCATGTGGTTGACCGTGGTTCGATTTCCAGACCCTGTGGCTTAAACTCACTCCGGGCGCATGTGCGTGCTTACCCAATATCTTGAGAGAATGGAGGAGAAGGGATTACGGCATGGCCATCACCCCTGGGGTGTGATTTCTCGCTTTCTGTCTCTCTTTCTCTCTGTCTGGTGAGTGCACATGCCCTATAGCAGAAACGTCTCTAAAAAAAAAAAAAGAGTAAAACTCATAATGGCAGAGAGAGTACAGTGGTTGCTGAGGGTGGGGGTTGAAAAATGGGGCCATGCTGCGTGTAGGGTATTTGGCTTTGGGAGTGCGAGCTGAGTAAGTTCTGGAGCCCTGCGGTACATCCACTGAGACCCGCAGTGAATACGGCGCTCTGTACAAGGCACACTGCTGAGAGTGTATCTCCCATGACGTGTTCTGACCACAGCAAGCCAGACACTCTGGGAGGTGTTGGCTATGACTGTGTGGACGGCTTCACGGGTATATGCTCATGTCAAATTGCAGATGCTAAATATTTGCTGCTCCTTGTGTATCAATTCTACTTCAATAAAGTTGTTACAAAGGAATAAGACCTTCACCCAGAGGTGCTGGTGACCCCAATGAAGGTAACGATGACATGGAGTGATATGAAAACTTTATCACCCTGCGAGGCCCCCACCACCCTGAGCTGCCTGCACTGTTTAGTGGCCAGCTCCGCCTGGCCTGAATGGGTGCTTACACGGGTGTTGAGAGTTAACGAGAAGTAGAGAATTACATGCGAATCGATAGTCATCTCTGCGTGAACATAGTTGGTATGTGAGCTTATGGAAGTCTGAAATTTTGTTTCAACAGGCCCATTTTTATAAGGAAACAGGCACTGAACAAATGCTGTCAAAATGAACCAATATGAGTATTACTGGGGTGTGACCTCCACATTATGGTGTCCAGCTACATGAAAATAGACTTCTCAGGACGAATACTTTTTAGTATTTGAATATATTTTCATATCAACTTCAAAATGAAGTACAGAGCTCCCAGGCTGCAAGGCCAGGCAGGGCACAGGGGAAAATGAGACACTCTGTAAGGCTGACCCACATGGGAAGGTTCTGGGTTTGCATCTGGAGAGTTCCTTGAGCACACTGGGCATGCATGTGCCCATGATCTGGCGCTCACTGAGGCCGGGGGGGGGGGGGGTGGAGCTTGGCAATAAGACTCTTTTGGGGGTGCTGTCTCTCTTGTTTACGAACAAATAAATATACTTAAAAAAAAAAGACAAGCATTGTATGTTCCTGCTAAATATATACCGAATGTCTACACTCTATAGCAGAATCGGAAAGGCTGGAAGGTAGAATAGCAGGGAGGGTGATTGTAGGTACTAGAGGCAGTATCGCCCACTAGAGGTGGGTAATAGGGTGTGTAGTAGGCGGTGGGAGGGAGAGGATCAGGGAAAAACAACACATGTAATAGACACAAACATGAAGTTATTTGCCGATGATAATGTATACAGCAATGTCTGGCTTGACTATTGTCAATGCACTGTATTCACGCTGAGAAAAACCATGCTGTACACTGTGAAGGTGAAGAGTGATTAAATGTAAATAAAAATAGCTCTCATGTTCCTATTCTGCATAATATTTATGTGCCACCGAAGATAGATTAGAACAAAATAAGTTATTTTGTTTGCCATTTATCTTGTGTGCTCACTTTTTTCTTTTCTTTTCTCTTCTTTTCTTCTTTCTTTTCTTTTCTTTTTCTTTTCTTTTCTTTTCTTTTCTTTTCTTTTCTTTTCTTTTCTTTTCTTTTCTCTTCTTTTCTTCTTTTTTTTTTTTTTAGAGGTTTTTGCCATAGGGCATGTGTGCTTGCAGGATAGAGAGACACAGACAGACAGTGAGAGGGAAAGTGAGAAATTTCCCCATGGGGGTATGGCCATGCAGCAGTCCTTCTCCTCCATTCAACTCCTGGGATCTTGGGCAGGCACACACACACACACACACACACACCCCTAGAGTGATTTTTAAGCCACAGGGTCCAGGACTCGAACCTCAGTTGGACATGTGGGAGTCCAGCAACGTAGCCACTATGTCATCTGCTTGCCTTGTGTGCTCATTTCTTTATCGGAGTGAAAAGAATCCACTCAGTAAGAAATCCTGTCGTGAATGCCAGACTAGCACTGTTTTTTGCAGTGTGTGGTGTAGTTGCGTGAAGTGTTTGCAGTTGCTACAGGTGACGCAGGTGATGTTGTCAACATTGCTGTTCCCTGTGACCAGCGCAAACGGAGTCGAGGTTCACCCTGTGCCACATCTGAGCAGCAAGCTCACAGTGACGTTGGCCCCCACTCAGATCCTTCAAACGCCACCTGTTTGGTGAAGACATTCTGGAAGCAACTGGGGAATTTCTGCAAACGTTTTGGAGATTACAGGTCAAATATATGCTTTGTTTTTCCCTCCTTACCTTCTTTCTGTAAAACAGTACCTAAATTTTGGCGTTTTATAATTAGATCTTCGAAAGGGAGGGCGTTTAACTTTTATTTAAATGTAGAAGATTGGGCACTCGTGTTAAATGGCAGGCAAACAAAATAATGGATTCTGTTCCTTTTCCAGTCAATCCATCCTTTGTGCATATAAATATAATGTGGTAGGAGCGCAGGGGTTGTTAAAATCTGACTTGTAGTTGATGTTTTCAATACCAGGAAGATCAGGAAGAGTGCTAGGGTCCAGTTGGACACTAAGAAGTGGAAAATATGCCAAAGATGGCAAAGAAAGCAGGGAGGGCCTGAGCAAAGTGACTTTTGGTCCTGGTTGCTGTGGGGAAGGCGAGTGGACTATTTTTGTGTGTGAGGCATTTTTCAGATACTTACAAGATATAAGTATCTTTCAAAGGGAGTTTGGTTGGACCAATGACTTCAAGTTTTGGAGCCTCTGGGCTTTGCATAGGACTTGGTACTTGATCCTTAAGGCCCTGGAGAACCCCTGGAAGGTGAGAAACAGAGGAATAATAGGACCAGTCTCAAGTGTTTGATAATCACTGACATTTAGGAACTGTGGAAGCAATCAGAAGAGAGGCAGGACCGGATGGAGGCTGTACAGTCAGGTATGGGAGGTCTAGGGACTGAGAAGGGTCAGGTCAAAAAACTGGAGAAGAGGGGCCAGCAGGTGGCATAGTGGTTAAGGTGCTGGACTCCCACGTGGCTGACCACAGATCGAGTCCAGACCTGGCGGCTTGAGACTCATGTCGGGTGCATCTGTGTGTGTATGTGCCCCACATCCTGAGAGGAGAATGAAGGAGAAGGGATTGGGGCTGGCCATCTTTCCGGGAGGTGATTTTTCACTTACTGTCCCTCTGTCTGTCCAGAAAACACACACACCCCATAGCAAAAATCTTTCTTAAAAAACAAACAAACAAAACCTAAAAACCAAAAGACACCTGAAAAGAATGTGTTGAGGGTGAGGTAGAACAGGAATGGATTTCGGACATGTGGATGATGCTAATTTCTCTTATTGCTGGTGTCACAATTCCTCATTTAGCTAGCAACCACAAGCATGCTTCCAGGCAGTAGAATGCAACTGGGCAGAAGCTTCAGGGATCCTAGCCAGGGCACGGACATGGAGCCAGGGCTCTGGGTTTTGACTCTTGCTCCTCCTGAGTGGACACTTTTCTGTGTGAGGCACTTTTGTAGATTCCTGTAAGATAGAAGCATCTTTGAGAGGGGGTTTGGAGAAATGTCTTCAAGTTTAAGAGCCTGCCGGCTTTGTGTGGGACTTCACACGTGATCCTTAAGGCCCCAGGGAACCCCTGGAAAGTGATAAAGAGAGGAATAAGACGTTGAGTCTCAGATGTGTGGCTGAAATCAAGGCTCTGAGCTCCTCCAGAAGTGAGGGTCAGAGCTTCATCTACCAGGATTGCTGGGGACCAGGGAGCGGGCGAGATCTTGTGGGCGAACGCCTGCTGAATGGCAGTTATGATTTCTTGCCAGTGGAAGTTTGTTTCATTTCCGTGAAGTTGCTAGGTGCTCCAACTGCTATGCAGCTCCTAGAATGGAAGGAGGGTCAGGGATCCAGCGAGTTCACCATCTCATTTACGGATGTGGAGACAGGCCTGAAGTCTCAGCGTGTGCTGGAACTCTGCAGGCGAGGAGCCCTCAGCACCGAGTTCTCTATTCTGCACTCCACTCCCCCTCCCCCAACAGCACTGGTCTACAATGAGCAGGTTGCTGCTTATCCCCGAGTTTCTGTGAGGGAGGCAGTACCGGGGAGTGGTTCAGAACACCTGCCCCAACTCATTGCTCTGGGCAGCTTAGTTCGCTCCTGAGTTTGCTTCCTGTTCTGTGAACTGCGAATGCCCATGGTGTGGCTGAGTAAGGCCACCACACACGGCACTGAGCACGCGACAGAGACCCAAACGAACCTTACCAGTTCTAGGTCTGACATGTCGATGTCGAGCAGGGAGACCCACGAGACCCGAGGCACAGTTAGTGTCATCTCTATGTCAATGTCACTCAGTGGCTTTAGATGGAGCCCATACTGCAGCCTCCGTGGGGGGCAAGGGTGGCACGTGGCTTGCCTTTGACTACCCCAGGCATTGGAGACAGGTGCCACTTCACAGCTATGGTGTGATCCAGGTGTAAGAGGGACCACAGCTAACTGAGGAAGGCAGCACAGCCTCAGTGGGTGGCAGTGCGTGGTGGCCTTGGATGAGCCACACTGTCCTGGGAGACATGGTTCCTTTAAGTGGACTCCGTCACCCTGGTTCCACGGACTGAAGATCAAACCAAGCAAAAGATTTCATCACTAGAGCTTTGTAATACATCCCCAACCTTCTTACTTCCTTTGGTAAATTTGAAATTAATAGCATAATACTTTCACAAGAATGTATTTTGAAATCACTTTATTTCTTCTTTTTGGCCAGCCAGGGTTTATATATTTAAAATACTTGACTTAGAGTAAACAAAGTGGTTGTTCAAATGAGGTGCTATCAACACTTTAGCAATAAGTATTTAGTTTCTGTTTATATTTTCATTATTGAGTATCTTAGGATTATTTAATAGCAACAGAACATAAAAGCAAACAGTATCCCTAGAAACTTGTAAACACAATCGAGACCTGGGCATTCCACAGTTGAAGGATTGCTTCAGTGCCAAGAAATGCTGGAGAGTTTGGTGGACATGACCTCACTTGCCATGTCTGATAGAGAGTGAACATCACAAACGGTCCGCTTGGAGAGAAGTAAGTTGTGACTTTTCAGATGATTAATTGACAGTGTGTAAACTCCTGCCATTGCATTCTTTTATTCCAGATTAACTTATTTAATCAAAAGAAGAATTTTTTTTTAGAGGTTTTTGCTATAGGGCGTGTGCGCTCGCCAGACAGACAGAGAGAGACAGAGAGACAGAAAACGAAAAATCACCCCCCAGGGGGGATGGCCACGATGCAATCTCTTCTCTTCCATTCTCCTCTCGGGATCTTGGGCATGCATGCACACACACCTGACATGAGTTTTAAGCCACCGGGTCTGGGACGCGAACCGCGGTCGACTACATGGGAGTTCAGTGACATAGCCATTACGCTAACTGCTGGTCCCCAAAAAAGAATTTTTGTAATTACCAAACAGAAGAAAAATCAATGATAAAAATTGCCGGAACATTCTATAAGTAAACTGCTTTTTATGCTTGGATGGTGAATGCCCTATTTCAGTTAATTGTATTCTGATAATACATTAATTAATACCTTATCATATATAATAACTATACCCAATGGCATATAATAAAGTCGAAATGAAAATAATTCTGTTATTCTTTGGGAAGGCATTTCAAATTTTGATGGCATTTCAGGGACATTAACATAAATACCACTTATCATAACAGGATACTGTAGCTACAGAAAGTATATGGAATTGGCTGTCAAGTGAAAGGATGCCCCCTAACTTATCTAGAGAAAGACGAAATCTTGACAGTAAATATTAAGTAATTTAAAATGAATCTTTCTTAAAAAAAATCAGTAGCTTTTCGACTACTCAAATGATCAAAACATAATTACATATTTCTTATTGTAGTTATATGCATATGTGGAACTAGTGAATATGGGGGTAACATTTTCATGAACAAAATGAAGACTGATTGATGATTGCTTTTTTTTTTTCTAATTTTCTATAGGGCATGTATGCTCAATGGAGAGAGATAGAGAGAAAGCATTGGGGAGGAGTGAGACATCACTTCTGGGAGGATAGCCACGCTGCAGTCCCTTCTCCTCTACTATCCTCTTACGGTTTGGGGCACGCAGCACATGCACCTGGTTTTTTTTAAGGCTGCAGGTCCAGGACTTGAACTACACATGTGGGATCCCATTGCTTTAACCGCCACACTACCTGTCTTGACTGAAGATTGCTTTTTGTCAAACAACTGCATGATTCACCTCTGAAGTTCCCTAATATTTCCAGAGAATACCTCCTGAAGGTATGGTAACAGTTGTCTGTAATACATAAATCAGTCTCTGGGATAAGTGAAAAGAAACGTTTTTAACGATAATGGGGCAGCAGATGGTGGCACGTGGTAAAGGCAATGGTCTGTAAGGTTCACGTCCAGAGACCTCTCTCACTATGCCAGCACGTGTGTGTCCAGGAACGAGCTGACTGAGGCTGGTGGTGCACTGTGGCATCCAGGACCTCCTGGGGGTGCTGTCTCTCTAACTCTCTCACTCAAGGAAGAAATAAATAAATACACTTGAAAATGTCTTTAATAATACTAGGCTTGGTGAAGTATTACTATAAATTTACAGTCATTACACAATATTTTGATATTAATTGATAAAAAAATCAATTTCATAGTAAATGCTAGACAGATGGCATCTTCTGCAATACAGAAGAGCTAAGCAATTTTCCAAAAATCTCTGTTGGTCCTCACAGAAGTCGTGTGCAGAGAACACAGAGCCAGGTGTCTGCCTTCTGCTTCCACAGGCCTTGGCCTGAATGGTTGATGTAGGTGCTGGCTGATCAGGCAGGCTTATGGAGCCACCCTTTACCGAGGCCCCTGCCAGGCCCAAGTCCTACAACACTGGGAAGTATCCCAGTAGCGATGGTAGCTCTTTCCCTTAAATCTACTCCCTGCTCTGTCCCTTAATCCTTAATCCTAAAGCCACTCTAAAGAAGAACAAAGGCCCAGAGCAGAAGAGTCAGCTGTGGGGTTGGTTTCTTTGACTTGGGCTCCACTCCAGCTGCTGGGTGACCTTCTCAGGAGATCTGAGACTGAGAACAGGCAAAGAGGCAGGAGGTCCCCTGAATTTCATACAGGAAATTCCTCAGAGATAGGCTGGTTTGGGGATGGAATTCTCAAAGAGATTTCTCTCATGAAAGGAAACACTGGCAATGCAGGCAAGAGTTTACGCCGACTGAGTCCCAGTGGGGCTCATCTCAAGGATCATTCACCTCCCTTGGTCTCCACTTCCAAATATATGGTATAGGTAGCATATTTTTCTGATAGGGTTGTTTAAGAAACCAGCACATTTGAATGCCTTTCAAGCATTAGCTATATATATATATATATATATGTGTGTGTGTGTGTGTGTGTGTGTGTATACATATATACATAGTATTATAAGTATTAGCTAATATATAAATATATGTGTGTGTGTGTATATATATATATATATATAAGCTTACATACACACACACACACACACATATATATATATATATATATATATATATATATATATATATATATTTGACAGCCAGAATCTCACATCTTGGCCCAAAGGCTCAATGCATTTGTCTAACAAATGGAAATAGCAGGAAAGGACTCATCTGTAAGCAGAAATGTCAGGCAGTGAGCAAAGTCATCCCAGGAGGAACTACAGACTGAGCATTTCTAACCTGAAAATCTGAAATCCCAAATGCCCTAAATCTCAAACTTTTTGAACAGTGACATGACACCACCCTCATCAATTCTGAAATCAGAAACCCCTTTGGTCTCAAGCATTTTGGATAAGGGATTCTTGACCTGTCCTTGAAGTCATGTGACGCAATAGACTAAGAGGCCCTAAAACACACAGAAGGCTGGGCCCTCGTCTGGCCCTCTGAGTCTGTTTTCTTTTCTTTTCTTTCTTTCTTTTTCTTTTTCCTTTTTTTTTTTTTTTTTTTTTTTTTAGAGGTTTTTGCTATAGGGCACGTGCACTCACTGGAAAGACAGAGAGAGAGACAGAGAGACAGAAAGCAAGAAATCACCCCCCAGGGGGATGGCCACGCTGCAATCCCTTCTCCTCCATTCTCCTCTTGGGATCTTGGGTACACACGCACACGTGTCCGGTGTAAGCCACTCGGTCCAGGACTCGAACTGCAGTCGACTACATGGGAGTCCAGCGACATAGCCATTACACTAACTGCTGGTCCCCTGAGTCTGTTTTCTTAATGGGAACATTTTTCATAGCAGGATTATCTCTTTTGGTCTGAGTAAGGCACTGAAATGAATGCCACCGTTTATCGGTGCCTCCTGGGTACAGGTATTGGGCACACTTCATGGCAGGGGTGGGGCATGGGCTCCAGAGCCAGGAGCTGGGCTTGAAACCTAGACCTGCCACTTCCTAGTGCATATGTGTGCGAGTTACGCCATTATCAGTGCTGCAGTCTCCTCCTTGGTAACACAGGAAGACTGGACTTGGAGGCTGTGACAATAAGAAGTATTAGCTGTCACCATCATCTCAGGTCACCTTCATGAAATCTTGAAGGTTATATTAGCTCTCCTATATGGATGACAACACCAGGCCCAGAAACTTGGCTAAAGTCAGTGACACTCAGTGAATATTTGAAGAAGCTGTGCTTTGGGGTTAGAGGGAATTAAAACCACGTCCACTGCAAACCTTACATTGCTGTTTTTCCCTAGTTACCGATATCACCTGTTTTAAGCAAGTGGATATATACATGTGCCTATGTATTTACAGTCTCAGATTCGAATACCTTCCAGGAAACTACAAGGGCTTTGTTTTTCCAGCACAATTCAAAGCTTATTGAGGTTACAGGCATTTCACTTATCATGAGCCTTCCTGAGGAAAAGTAAAATAAGAATGTAGGCAGGTTTTCAGAACTTACTTTTTGACGGGTGGGGTAGAGAAGACAAACACTCCTACTGTTTTTGAGGTAATTATTTTTTCGGTGAAATGGACTTAAGCGCAGTAAGCAATGGGAAGCCGGCTCTCCCTTTGTAGGTTTAGGGGGAAAATCATTCTTCCTTCGCGTGGGAGAGAAACTATGACAAAGGCTTGGATTTGAGACCTTTTAACGGAATTTAGGGGTCCTCTGAAGCCTTTCTATAAACTCCCTGGAAGAAATACTTGTGTCATTGTGCTTTATCTGTGACTACTTCAGTGTCTCAGGCCTTGCTCAGATACCCGAACTATTTACTTTCTTGGCAGCCTGTGTGTTGTGGTTGGGGGAGGTGGACGGAGATTTGCTTCTAACCTAATGCCTAGCACACAGCACAAGCTTCCCTGAAAATGACTTCCAATAACAGAAGCGTGAAAGATAAACTCAAATATATAAATTTTCATTAACATATGTGGCTATACACTCCAGGCTGTAGGGTGAGCGTACAGTGCTGAGACCCAGCCAGATGTAGGGGTGGGCTGACCAGCACTGTTCTCACAGACTGACCCCCTCTTGTCTGCCGTCCATCGCTCCTGTCCAGTTGTATAACAAGCTGTTTTCCTACCCAACCCAGCTGGCTGTTGTTAATACTGATTCCAGGAATTCAGAGAAAACATGCTCCTACCCAACGTGTAGCCCCTCTGAATTCCTTTTTTTTTTTTTTTTTTTTTTTGGAGAGGTTTTTCGCTATAGGGCGCGTGCGCTCGCCAGACAGAGAGAGAGAGACATAGAGACAGAAAGCGAGAAATCACCCCCCAGGGGGGATGGCCACGCCGCAATCCCTTCTCCTCCATTCTCCTCTCGGGATCTTGGGCACGCACGCACACGCGCCCGGCGTGAGTTTTAAGCCACCGGGTCCGGGATGCGAACCACGGTCGACTACGTGGGAGTCCAGCGACATAGCCATTACGCTAACTGCTGGTTCCCCCCTCTGAATTCCTTTTAAAAGTCCTGGCTTGGGGCCAGCAGGTGATGTAGTGGTTACAGCGCTGGACTCCCACATGGTCTACCACAGTTTGAGTCCTGGACCTGGAGGCACGAAAATCACACTGGGCACATGTAAGTGGGTACCCAAAATCCTGAGAGGAGAATGGAGGAGAGGGAATTGTGGTGTAGCCATACTTCCTAGGGGGTAGTTTCTCCTTTTCCATCTCTCCGTCTCTCTGGTGACTGCATGTGTCCTATGGCAAAAACCTTAAAAAAGAAAAAAAGCCCTGACTTGCTTTGGAGTGGGGCTTGGGGTGGCAGCAGAGATGGAGTATGAAATATGACAGAGGTCCCATGTGTTTACCTTATAATAAGTCCCTTTGTAGTCCTTTACTGGAGTGGTCTTGTTCTTGTTTTTGGTCTCACCGATCCTATAATTGAACATCAGGCTCTACTTTTCATTCTGCTGTGATTGGCTACCATTCCAAAGGCTACCTCATGGTCCACAATGACTGCTGGAGTTCCAGCCATTCAATCACATTCTTGGACAAGAAGAAGGAAAAGGGAGAAAAAGAGTAGCTCTTCCCATTCAGGAGTTTTCCTGAAAGTACCTCTTTGTTCTAGTCCATTTTGTTGTTAATAACAGAAAATACATAAAATCAAATGATGCATAAAAATGGGGGTTTGTTCAGTTCATAGTTTGGAAGTTCAGAGTTCCACATGTGGTGGATGTCTCACAGAGTCCCAATCATATTACAAGGGAGAGAGCAGAACAGAGTGGCAGAGAGACATCCACCACATGTGGACTCTGGACCTCCAAACCATGAACTGAGCAAACCCCCTTTTTTATGAATATGGCTGCTGATTGGCTTGTCCTGGCTCCTGGCTAGATCTGGGGGCTGGAGGGTGAAGTCTGAGCAGAAGGTCTTCGGTGGTCCTAATTCCTGAATGGGGCCACTCAGAGCTCAGATATAGGTGGCCGCTGATTGGCTTGTCCTGGCTCCTGGCTAGATCTGGGGACAGGAGGGTGAAGTCTGCGCAGAAGGTCTTCGGTGGACCTAATCCTCGTTTGGGATTTTTCTCGCAGAAGTTTTACACCAAGTAATTACTGCAAGAAGCATCATCACAGACTTATTGAGGACTTAGTGGTTGCCTTGCACTGTGCCAGGATTGAGGATACAGGGTGAGTAAGAGGGACAGTATGCCTACCTCTGGGACATTACAGAGCAGCAAGACAGAGACATAAACATCGTCATAGACAATGACTCGCATCGTGTCAGAGGGTTGAGCTACAGTTGAACAGGGAGGGGTCCACTGCCTGGCGGGTAGGAGTCTCTCCTATTTTTAGCTGACACCTGGAGGAGCAGGAGGTGAGGGCGGAGGGATGCAAGGACACAGCCTGCTCCGCGCTGGAGTCAGGGTGCATCTCTTTACCCTTCCTTGTCATGGGTGGTGGGTGGGATCAGGGAAAGCCGCGTCACCAGACCATCCCCTTCCACCTCGGCCTGTGCACACTGGGTGCCTTAGGACTTCCCTCTGCTTGTTCCCTGGGTGGTGGCCACAATGACCTGCTGCCACTGCGGTCCTGGTGTGGGGAAAGCTCAGCCCAGCAACCTGAACGCCTTCCTGCCCAGATTGCTGCAAGGGAGGAAAGACGGGTGGTGGCAAGGCAGCATTAATCCTTGTGGAATGTTGTCACCATTTTTCAGGAACCGATTTGTTTTCTGTGAACCTTGCCCTTTTTTTCCCTCTTTTTTTGGAGAGGTTTTTGCTATAGGGTGCGTGTACTCTCCAGAAAGACAGAGAGAGACAGAAAGACAGAAAGCGAGAAATCACCCCTCAGGGGGGACGGCCACGCCGCAATCCCTTCTCCTCCATTCTCCTCTCGGGATCTTGGGCATGCACGCACACGCGCCCAGTGTGAGTTTAAGCCGCGAGTCTGGGACACGAACTGTGGTCTATTACACGGGAGTCCAGCGACATAGCCATTACGCTGACTGCTGGTCCCTGTGAATCTTGCCTTTTGTGAAGTTTGGGGTATTTATCAAACTGTTGTTTATTATTTTCAAACCAATAAGCAGATGCACAGAACACGCCTCTCACAGGAAACTACCAGCCAGAATGCGTTGAGGAAGCCAACTGTGCACTCTAAAGTACATGACACACGCCTGTGTACAACTTCCGCCTCCAGTCTGCTGAGTGCAACAGTGACGTAGAGCGAGAAAGAGTACCACGAGGTCCAGCAGCAGTCTAACTAGATCTTCCAAGTCTAGAGTGACTCGCTGGGTGAGTCTGGATGTTCTGCTGCCTCCTCTATGAACAGGGCCGCCTCAGCTCGGAGTGGCCGGGACGGGCCAGTGTGCGCCCCAGCTCGCAGTGACTCGTGGCTGTTGCTGAATCGGAGGACGTGTTTGCTCCTCTCTTGGCAACCTGCCATTCTCCCCTTTCTGTCCATCTGGATAGATCATCTCTTCCCTTAGAAAAAAGACAGCCAAGTTCTGTACTAGCCTGCCTGGAGCATGCACACGGTGCTTCGACCCCCTTACTCTGCCGGGTTCTCATTCCTCGCCTCTGTTCCCAGTTTCTGCATAAACCTCTCTTGCTTATGGAAGGTTCTCCCCTCTCACAGACTCATCTGATTTGGCTGCACTGCTGTGGCCCATGGCAAGCGTCATATGTGTGATCACTTGTTTTGAGGTCACTTCCCTGGGAAACTCGAATTCCTCCTCAGTGGGGATCGCGTCTTCTTACTGTCTTGTTCTCAGCTCAGGACCTGACCATCACGGTACTTAATGAATATTTGCTCATTGTCTGAGGGATGTCCCACTCCCTCCCCCACTGCGTCTGGTTTTCCAGGACCAGGTGTGGACTCAGAGCCCCCATGCAGTCTATTCCTACATGGAACCACAGATGTTAGGTTGGAAGGGCCAGTAAGATCAACTAGTTCATCTTCTCCTTTCAGATGAGGCAATGGTCTTTGTTTGCCAGGTTGCTGAACGAAATACCACTTGCTGGGTGGCATAGAAATTTTCTGTCTCTGGGACCAGCAGTTGGTGTAATGTCTATGTTGCCGGATTCCAATGTAGTCGACAGTGGTTTGAGTCCCAGACTCGGTGGCTTAAACTCACGCCTGGCGTGTGTGCATGTGTGCCCAAGATCCCGAGAGGAGAATGGAGGAGAAGGGATTGAGGCATGGCCATCCCCCTGGGGGGTGATTTCTCACTTTCTCTCTGTCTCTCTGTCTCTCTCTCTCTCTTTCTGGTGAACACGCATGCCCTATAGCAAAAACCTCTCAAAAAAAAAAAAAAGTATCGGCAGATCGAGTGCTGTGAGGGAGACTCTGACTCAGGTCTCTCCTTCAGTGTCTGTGGTTTGCTGCAATCTTTGGAGTTTCTTGGCTTGTGGCAGGACAGCTCCAATATTCACACAGCACTCTCCCTGTGCTTGTTCACATCTCCTTTTCTTCTGAGGACACCCATCATACTGCATGATGGTCCACCCTAATGACCTCACTCAACCTCATTGCTTAAGTTAACGACTTAACTTGATAATCTTCAAAGCCACTACTTTAGTCCATTTTGACACGAATAACAGAAAATATATAAAATTGGATGATTTATAAAAGTAGAGGGTTACTCAGCTCCGAGTTTGGAGGTCCAAGGTCCTGGGTTGCATTTGATGGGGGTCTTGCAGAGTCCTGACCAAACCAGGAAGGTGAGAGCAGAGCAGAGCAGAGCAGAGCAGCTGGTCATACGAGGCCTCTCTTCTGGTCTCCTTCTCTCTCTTTATAAACTCAACAGAACTAAATCATGGGGGTCCCTCCCTAACCTCTTAATCATTTCCAGAGGTCCCATCTTTCAACACCACAAGGGCTTAAGTTGACCCTTTAATACCTTCAGGAGCAAATTTTGACACATCGTTTTTTGGGGTAGGGGCACAAACCACAGCAGACCCTATTTTCAGACAAGGTCACATTCTTCGGCACTGGGGGCTAGGACTTCACTATCTTTTGGGATCCAATTTTGCCCATTACAGTGACTAACTTCATAATATTTACATCATCCTCCCTGTTGAAAGGCTATCCTATTTACTCACCTTTTGTAGACATGGTGGGTGTGTTATTTTCCCAGGAATATTCTTATTTGTTGTGCTTTATGAGCAAGAACTATAATAGAAGACAGAGGAGAACTGATTATAAGTTGGAAGGTTGTCTGCTCAGGTAATGGAATTTGTTTGCTAAGTTTGGAAATTTGTTGGATGGACTGAAGTACACCCACTTGCCTGAAGATCCTCTAGGAAATCCAGTCACAGAAGTTCATTTATTCTTATGGATCAATAAACAATTATCTAGAGAAAGTGACTTTGTTACAATTTAATTAAAGTTCCCAAACTTTGAAATTAGAAGGAATCTAAGTTTTGCCACATATTAGCTGTATGGCCCTGGGCAAGTCACTTCATTGTTCAGAAGTCAATGTGCGCTCTGTAATGGCAGGCACTGAGCCAAATTCCCTCCTGAGACCCTTCACTAGAACCTTCTTTAGAGTATGTGAAAGAAGAAAAGTCCTCTAAGGAATCTGACCTTGAAATACAAAAAGGAATTAATTTTCGAAGCACTTTTTGTCTTCAGTATCATCAGTAGCTGTGAGTGGTTCCAGTCTTGGCTGCAAGAAAGAGACCTGATGCCTGCCTTGATCTACCCTTGTGTACTCAATATCTGCCGTGTAATGGATGGACCCTTCATCCCCTCTGCTGACTGGGTACCATTCCTCAATTCGCCCAGGTGGTCATGCCCTGGGTGATATCAGAACTCTCATGGATTGAGTTTGTCATTTTCACTTTCTAAATAACCACTTTTCCCAAAGAGTTATTTCTGTAAGTGTCTGATAACATATTTAACAACTCAATCGAAATTAGTTCTCGTTATTTGCACAGCTGAGCCTTCAGGGTGCACATACTCTTTGTATTCTTGGCATAAAAACTCCTGCCAATAATAGCATCTCGACTATAAATAGAGATTTTAGATGTCCTCTCCTCCTATTGTATTGCCTATTAAAATGCTCAATGTATCATAATCCTTTTTATTTTTTGTCATAAAGCTGTGACCCTTCATTGTGGGAGGGCAAAAGCAGACCAGATGTTTTAACCAAGTTTGGATAAATCAGACATCACCTTCTTTTTTTCCTAGAAGAATGAGGCATAGCAGCTTCAGTAAAGCATAGACTGTATTTTCCATTCTGTCTTTCCAAAGCAAACAGAACCAAGATGTGAAAGTCTGCTAACTGTGCTGTGTGAGCATTCAGTTTTAAGGGTGCGACCATCATTATTGTGGAAAGAGAGGTAGGTCAAACTATCAGTGTTTTGTCTAATTTAGAATTGAGACCAAAAATAACAATCTCAGCTGAAAAGGAAATAGAATTGACTAATGAACTCAGTTCTAGCGTAATGTTGTAAGGGAGTGTAGACCTTGATATGAAACCGGGAAGACAACCTCTCAATACAGAAACTACTGCCTTTCCCTCGAATGTAAGAATTCTTAGGTTTATATTTAAATAATGGTAAGATGTAATTAAATACTTAGGTTTACATTTAAATAATAAGTAATTTTAGAATTTTGCTTTTTAAAAAAAGTTTTGTTATAGGGTGTGTATGCTCATTAGAGAGAGAGAGAGAGAGAGAGAGAGAGAGAGAGAGAGAGAGAAATCACCCCCAGGGGAGCTGACCACACTGCAATCCCTTCTCCTCCAGTGTCTTCTCAGGATTTTGGGCTTGTATGCACATGTGCAAGCCACCAGTTCTTGGACCCAGACTGCACAGTTGTCCATGTGGAATCCAGCCACTTTAACCTCCATGTCACCTGCTGGTCCAGAATTTTGCTTTTGTGTGTATGTGTGTGTGTGTGTATGTGTGTGTGTGTGTGTGTGTGTGTGTGTGAGTGTGGTTTTATAACTTTAGTTGAAAATCAGCAGTTAGTTCTCATCCACATTGACTGTAGATTTTTAAAAGTAGTAACCAGTACATAGGTCACCAAAATGTAGAGCTTGTTGGGTGAATCGTCATCTTCATTATGTTTTCTGGACAACTGCACATGGATACGGTATGGGACGTTCCTTATCCCTTTGGCCCAAAAGGCTTTGTTGAACCTGGTATCAATGCGCGCATATGGAGTCCCTATCTTCTTCATGGAAATTTCTGGATCTCTTTGAGTGCCTGAGGGGCATGTTTTTTGAAGCCCACACCATGGATGTGCTTGTGAATGTTGATGGTGTATTTCCAAGTCACCACCTCGTTGATGGCAGAATGGCTCTTCTTCTCACCACAAATCAATGAAGCCTGTTGTTAAACTGATTCTGATGGCATTTAACCTAAGCTAGGCCAGTTTGATGGTGGAGTGAGAAGGAAAAGACTGGAAATGGGCACTCAGGGCATGCAGAGAGCAGGTTAGAGCTCCTCAGAGCACTTTTAGTAGACCTGGAAAATGCCCACAGCACGGTAAAAGGGAGGCTCTCGGTGCCATGAAGCAGCTGTGAGATGATGCTCTCGGGGCCTAAGTGGGCCAGATTCTGGTATACAGAGGCCTTTCTGATGCAATTCCACATGTGGCTGTTGCTGGTGGTGGGCTGTGACACTGGGTGAGAGGACAGGAAAGGCCTGTTAGGGGAAGGGGCATGTGATACGGGTCTGAAGGTTAGGCTGTAGTAAAAAGAATGAGATGGGAGAGGGCATTCTTATTGGAGGGAATTGTAAGAGAGAAGCATGATGGTAGGGACACTTTCTGTAGAGCAGCAACACTTAGGCCAAAGATTGGGAAATGGAGCCCTAAGTTTATAAGACTGGCCAGGGAGTTTTCCATTCCAGAGTTTAACCTTGCCTCATTGCTCTCTAAGAAGCCTAGGAATAGGTTTCAGTTGGTCTATAAAATTTTGTTTAAACTTTTTGTATATATGCATGCTTCAGTTTTCTGTTGCAGAAAAAACACTCCAGAAATAACTTATAAGAATAACCATCTTAAAACAACAACTTACTATTTCTCATGATTTTGTAATCTTGGCTGGCTTAGTCAGGAACTAGAAGTTTGCCCTAGAACCCCAGCCTGGTGCTTGAGGGCCCTACTACCTATCTTCAGATCTCTTTCATGTGTGGTATGTACCCTCCTGCCATGTGCATGAGTAGTTTTAAATAACAGTTAAACCCATTGTAGGGATTCCTATCAAAGCCCATCTTTGGAGACATTTTCATGTTTTTCACTGAAACTCTTTATTGGAAACTACAGAACTTGTACAAAAGAGTAGAAATCCTGAAAGCCAACTTCGACTCAATAGAAGTAATAACTTTCATATATTTAGAGCTGTCCAAGTGTGAACTTCATTGTTAAGTCAATAAGTCAGTCACCCACCATTAGATGAATGGACATAGAGGATGGATAATTGTGACTCAAGGATTGTGCAAAAGCAAATCCTTCACTCCAAGACTATTACACTAGGGAACCAGCAGTTAGCATAATGGCTATGTCGCTGGACTCCCACGTAGTCGACCGCGGTTCGCGTCCCGGACCTGGTGGCTTAAAACTCACGCCGGGCACGTGTGCATGCGTGCCCAAGATCCTGAGAGGAGAATGGAAGAGAAGGGATTGTGGCGTGACCATCCCCCATGGGGGGTGATTTCTCTCTTTCTGTCTCTTTGTCTCTCTCTGTCTGGCGAGCGTGCGCGCCCTATAGCGAAAAAAACCTCTCCAAAAAAAGACTATTACACTAGAAGAAGGCCTTATGCTGACTTAGACACTAAGGATCCTGGTTCAGTTGTTCTTTAATGAGATGGAGAAAAGCCAATGCGATGTCTGGTAAGCACAGAGCACTTGATAACTAGAAGCACATTTCCATAGGTTCGAGGTCAACTAGTGAGAGAGGAGCTCTTACCTTTCTCTCTTTCTTTTTCTTTTATTTTTGTGGGGTGGGTAAGGTTTTTGCCGTAGGGCACATGCACTCACCAGAGAGAGGGAAAGTGAGAAATCACTCCCTAGGAGGAATGGCCATGTTGCAATCCCTTCTCCTTCGTTTTCCTCTCGGGATTGTGGGCATGCATGCATATGCAACGGGAGTGATTTTCAAGCTGCTAGGTCTGGGACTTGAAGCATGGTGGGCCATGTGGGAATCCAGTGTCAACCACCATGCCACCTGCTGGCCCCTGTGAGAAGAAGAGGTCTTTTTGTCTTTCTTACCTGAGGGTATGAGCAGAGAACAGATGTCATCACTTCCTCACTCATTCTTTGGTTGCTGCTTTAGAAAAGTTCCCAGCCTATGTGCAATTTATGTTCTAAGGAGAGAAAGAGAGAATGAATATGTCAGACTCTTTCCACTGATTAATACTGGCAATCAGACAGGCAGCAGCTGCTCGCTTACCAACCTCATTAGCAGCTTTGGGAGTGAGCTTCTACTTCTCTTGCATTACTTAATGACAGCCTAATTTACATTGGGCCTCTTCTGCTTTAAAGATAGCCCTAAAGGTGTGTTAGATGTTAGAGAAGTTATTACCAGCCAGGGTAAAATCATATGGTGCCATATGGGTCACAACAAAGAAATTCTAACCCACTGGTTCCCATCTTAATTGGGGATCAGTTTAATTGATTATCTCTGCTGCAGACATGTGTGAGATCTGGTTGCAGCCAAAACTGCAGGGAAAATGTGACAAGTTTAGAAGGAAAACCGCTAGGAAGTGATTTATCTTCAGGGCAAGAGTTCATCTTTTTCTCCTTTGGGTCTGGAAATTCATGGGTTTTGTTTCCTAGATAAGACTCCCTACAACACTGGCCGAAAGAGATGTGTGATGGTGAGGCAGTTCTAGGTGTGGACAACGTTATCAATAGCCCGCGGTTAAATTTGATAGACATTTAAAGTCTGCCATGAATAAAGTGATTGGAATATGTTTAGATTTCTTTGCAAACTGCTATTTGTAGCTGCTTTATCTTTGATTCTAAAAGTATAAATATGAAATGAAAACTTTTTTTTTTTTTTTGAGAGGTTTTTGCTATAGGGCGCACGCTCGCCAGAAAGACAGAGAGAAAGTGAGAAATCACCCCCCGGGGGGATGGCCATGCGGCAATCCCTTCTCCATTCTCCTCTGGGGATCTTGGGCACACACGCATACGTGCCTGGCATGAGTTTAAACCACCGGGTCCAGGACTCGAACTGCGGTTGGCTACATGGGAGTTCAGCGACACAGCCATTACGCTAACTGCTGGTCCCAGAAATGAAAACATCTTTAAATAAGAGAAAGCTATCTGAATGTATAGGACGATTGCCTAGTTATTGTATAAAATGTCAATCATTTATATGTGATTTACATGTAGGGGGAAATATCACTGTCATTATATGAACTAAAAGATAAAATGCTAAAAATAATGACTCTGCATTCAAAGTTACCCATGTGGTTTGCCTTATATGAATATATACTTTTTTTACTTATACAATGTTGAGAAGAATGTATTATCAAATTCACCTTCCAGTCTTAGAAGTAGATCCCTTGTATAAGTACAATGGGTCTTAAAAGAGTTCATGGAAAAAACTGATGGATTTAATGTTTTTCTGCACTAAAATAAACTCATATCTTAATTCCATCTCCCACAAACTTTTTGAAGTACTCACACATATTATAAGCTGTCCCATGCGTTATGAATTGTTGACTAATAATAATGATGGTGAACATGATTTACTAGGTGTTATGTTACTTTATCTCATTTAATCCTCAAAATAGTACTGTAAGATGTATACCTTGAGAACCTCTCTGTACTGTAGATGAGGAAATGGAGGCTTAGACTGTGTAACTACCCAGGTCACAGACCTAGAAAGTGTAAAAACTGGGTCTCCAATCCAGCTGTGTCTATTGTCAAATCATGCTTCTACTCAGTGTGCTTCATTGGCTTAATAACGTCAGACATGGATACATTTCAGCAGTCAGAGAAGTTTGGTAGATATTTTCAGAAAGGAGGAGATGAAGATATTACAAATATCTTTTTAATTACAGAGTGAGAAGGGGGGGTTGAGAGGAATGACCTAGTTTTTAAAGACTATTAACAAAAAATAGTTTGAATTCTTATAAAAGCAATTCTATATCTCATGCTATTTTTTCATTTGTTTTATCTCTGAGTTTTACTCTGGAGGTGAAATATGTGAAATTTTGCAATGAGGATCTCAAAATCCAGGGATACATTTCAAATAAAAAATTTATATTTTGCTCAGTTAATCAAAGGCAGGTTTCCACATTTGTTAAGCTCAAGACACTGTGCTAAACAAGTCACTTAATTTGCAGAAGCACTGTGTGAGCTGGTAGTAGCACAGCCATGTTTTCAGCTGAGGAAGCAGTGCCAAGAGAGAGAAACACCCTAACGGAAGTCATACATTTTAAGACTCAGAGCTAGGATTCCAGCCCATGTCTGCCTCATCCCCTTATTAGAAATAAATTTACTGTCCTCTAAGAGGTGAGGGAAACGAATCCATTTCCTCATACAGGGAGACTCTTAATTAACCTTCCTCTTTTCTTTGCTTTAGTGCTTTATTCCTGCTAGCTTGGATGCCCAAAACTTCAGGTGTTTGAATTTGGTTATATTTTAGAGCTGTTACGTGAAAAATTCCTTCCTTCTTGATGTCCCAGGGAGAAGCCTTTGGGTATGGTAGGTTATTAGGGCAGAGCCCCTATGACTGAGCTCTGGTGTGTTTTTAAGAGAAGAAAGGAAACCAGAATAAGCAGAAATGTGTGAGCAGCCTCTCTGCTTGAGATCCTGTTCTCTATTTTGTGATGCCTTTGGACCTTCTGCATGGCCAGAATGAGTCAAATAAACCTCTATGTACTTAGATTCACCCAATCTCAGATATTTCTGTAAGCAATGCAGTAATGGTCTAAGATAATCCCTAAGGTTGGTTACATACTCAATACAAGTTCTAATTTAAAATCTGCTTTGAAATTAAAAAAGCTGCATTGGTGTGTAGCTTTAAAAACTGCCAATCTAATCATCACAGCCTTTGTCTAGGAAGCAAATCAGAGGACTGTCCAGATTTCCACGTTGTTAGCTCAGTAGACACACAGCTGCGAACCAGTAGCTACAGCCTCATCGAATGATTCTTAATACTTCCCTCCAAATGCGAGAGAAAACTCAGCAAACTGGTGATGAGTCTAGTCAGCATGTTTTATCCAAAAAGAGTCAAAAATTTGAGATGCTGGATTAGTTCTGAAGTCTGAGGAGCTGGGCAGTATTGATGAGACACATTCCTGAGCAGATTTCCTCCTTTTTTGTCATCTTCATTTAACAAGGCTTTGGAATCTTGTGGCATGTTTCCACCCTGTGGCTAGACTGGGGCACCTGGGATTATGGAGATGACTGTAGGAATGAGTCCTACAATTCTCTTAGGGCTTGTGTTAGGAAGATGTTCTGACTCAGGTGCCATGTAATACCTGGTTCCCTGTATCTCCTGGTTCTGTAAGTCTTTTCTGACTTTCATTCAAAGCTTTGAATGGAGTAAAATTCCTTGAAGCCACTGTGGAAAGGCCAGCCACTGTGTACTGGGAGCTTTTGTTCCTTTGTCCTGTTCACATTTAGGGAAGCAGGGATGTTTTTACCTCACTCCATACCTTGGTGTTCCTGGGCCTCAAAGCCTTGCTTCCTCATTCGTGGGAGTTAGGTCCATGTGCCAATACCTTCCTCAGAATCGACTTGTATATGTGGAGCTCTGAGCTTATCTCCAGGGCTTCTGGAGCCAGTCTGTCTCCTGGAAGGTGCTCTGCTCCATCCTCATCCTCACATTTTTCCTGGGTCAGGAGATCTGTTTAATCTAGAGTGTCCTGGACCAGATACCAACACTCCCCCATAAAGGTGTGGGAGCAGTGGCACAGAATAGGCTTTTCAGATGGACTTGATGGAAACACTGGTTCTAACACATCTTCACCTGGCTTCGAGACTCTAGATAAGTCTCTGTTTTCTCATCAGTAGAATGAGATGAGTAACTTCCACCCACAGTCATTGTAAAATGAGAGTCAATGTATATAGAGCACCTGGTGTAATGCTGTGCATGTAATAGCCACTTAATAACTGGTAGTGTTTATTATGTGCTTCATTGAACTATTTGGTCAGTGGGAAGCAAAATGTAATTTAGACATTCTTAGGCCTTCAGGATCATTTGTAATATTGGAAACAAGAAAATCAGGACTTGAGGTTTCATGAATGAGTTCCACAGAATGCCTATTTGGCTGTAATGAGATCTCCCCTTTCTTAGTTAAAGATAGATTTCATGAGGAAGTGAAAATTCTCTTTCTAAAGTTGCAGTCAGGGAAGACCAAGAAAACCTTTGGAGCCTATTGGGAGACTGAAAATTTAGGCTGAAGAGCTGGGAGGGTTTACAAATTCTAAAGGTTCGTTAGGTTGCAGAATAGTTTTACGGCTGAAGTGCCTGAAGTTAAGACTCTTGGATCATCTAAAAGTAGACTGGACAAACACATGGGGATGAGCTATGCTACAGGCAGTAAGTAAGGTGACCTAATGATTTCTTTTTTCCATTTTTAAGGTCTAATTCTTTTTTTCTATTTTCTAATGTATATTATTTTTTTTACCTTATTGCATATTCTCCCCTCAGATATGTTTATAGATTCTACTTACAAAGCTTAAAATGACAGCAAAATGCCATTTCATACACTATTAAGTTCAGTCTATCCTGTCCTGCAAATTTCTCCTCCCTCAAAGCAAAGCTGTCGCATCCTGTTGCCTTATGTCTATTGCAATTTCTAAATTACACTGACAGTAGGGTCTATCCATCTTTGATAAGAAATTTAATATCCACTGAAATTTAATATCACAAGTGGATTCACTTGTGACTTTATGTGGTGAATACAGCTGCAAATAATAGCACGGCTTTCATTTTAAGGTATTCCCTGGGATGGAAATGTAGGAGAAACACTTTGTGCTCTAAAGATTAAAGCAGCAATCTGATAGGAACAACACTCCCATGGTGAGCAGTGTTTCCAGGGTAGGGTGTCAGGGGAGATGGCAATGGCCGTGCGTAGATGGAAGGGAGCTGGGGCCAAAGGGCAAATATAAGATTGGGGGAGTCATGAGAGACACTGGGAGAAAGTCGGAACCATGCAGAGGAGGTTAATTACAGCACTGAGATGGAGTGGGGTTCAGGGTCTGGATGCTGCAGGAAGCAAGGCCTGAGCAGGTTTTGCAGAAGAGAACAAGCAGCCAGGCTGGAGTAGAGCAGCTGAGTGTCAGAGTCTCAACACCTTCGCTGGATGCCAGGTGCAAAGGAGCTGGCTGACAGGCACAGCTGTGGCAATGGGAAAGGCTTTGCAAACTCAACCCACATTTACATTTAGCTCTGAAGTTTTATTATCATTGAGTTAGGTCTGAAGCTGGTGTTGGTAGCCTGAAGGTGCAGACATAGAGGTAGGTATGAATCTTGGGGAGGAATATTGTGGGGTGATAATTATAGGAAGAGAGACTGTTGCTGACTTTATTACATCTCCAGACATAAGACTACCTCGATTTCAATATATTTTGATTTCCAACTTTTTTTTTTTTTGAGAGGTTTTTGCTATAGGGCGCATGTGCTCATCAGAAAGGCAGAGAGAGACAGAGAGACAGAAAGCGAGAAATCTCCCCCGGGGGAATGGCCATGCCGTAATCCCTTCTCCTCCATTCTCCTCTCAGGATCTTGGGCATGCACACACACGTGTCCAGCGTGAGTTTAAGCCACCGGGTCCAGGACTCAAACTGCAATTGACTACGTGGGAGTCCAGCGACATAGCCAGTATGCTAACTGCTGGTCCCTTGATTTCCAACTTTTATCCAGATCTAGGATCTCATGCCTGGGAAGTACAGTGAAAGAGAATTAAGTGAACATTTCTGGAATGTCTATCATTTAAAGGGTACTTGGTGGGTAGTTTATATATACATCCATTGAACTGCTATAGCAGCCTGAGATAGTCATTGCTATCTCTGTTTTACAGAAGATATGGAGGCTAGGTAGGTTAAGTAACTCACCCTACAGCACATAATTAATAAGTGGTGGACTTCAGATTGATTTCCAGGTTTGTGTGATTCCAAGTTTCCACTCTTTTTCATTCTACCATTCTAGGTCTTGCAGATGTCTGGGTATACAAAAGGCCCTCAGTAAACTAGGCACTCTTGGCCTCCTCCCTGCTTGCTTCTTCAATCCCCACCAAGCTCTTAAAAATCCGTTCTTTTTATTTTTAAAGATTTTTTCCAGTTGATTCTATACAGTTAATAGAATTAGTTTATAAAATTACCTATATGACAGAACTTCAAAAAGTTCATGGGAAATGGAATTAATGTATGAGTTTACTTTGGTATAATTTTGTTTTTGAAATCCATACATAGGTTCTGAATAATATGTATTTTCCATGCTGTAATGATGTACAGTGAATGAATGCAAATAAATAAATTGAAATAATAAATAAATAAAAAAAATAATATGTATTTTCCATACATTTTCTTAAGTATTCTCTCTTTTTGTGAAGCAGAATATTATCCCAAATTAGAAAATTTTGGAACTCCATGGCTCCTGAGAACTAGTGATTTCAGAGAAAAAATAGAAATGCAGATTTTTTTTACTGATAATTCAGCTTCCAGCCCACAAACTTGGGTGGAGAAGCAAGAGGCAGGCCTTCAGAAGAAGATTCCTCCATGGCTCCTGAAAACTCATAGTTTCAGGAAGAAAAAGAAATGAAGATTTTCTACTGATAATTCAGCCTCTAGCCCAAAATCTTGAGTGGGATCACAATGGAATGGCAAAGAGATTCCAGATCACCTCTTTCTGCACACTCCTGAACACTCAGAATGAACTTCAAGAATTAAGAAGATACACACCACCCATCAGATGACTAGAAGTCACTGCAGGGCCACAAGAAATACAGGAAAGCAAGAAACTATCCCTCCTCCTAGGGAAAA
Source organism: Tupaia tana (assembly GCA_026018925.1). Lineage (NCBI taxonomy): Eukaryota > Metazoa > Chordata > Mammalia > Scandentia > Tupaiidae > Tupaia > Tupaia tana. The sequence goes on from JAKSZU010000008.1 coordinate 8,633,959, forward strand.
GAATAACTCCTCTTCATCCACAGACAGTTCAATGGAAATCATGGAAATGTCTGTTAAAGAATTTAGAATATTCATAATGGCAGAACTAACAGAGAGGAAGAGAAGAGAGACAATGAACTGCAGAAGAGAAAGGAAAAAGGAAACGACGAGTTCTCGGAGGTAAGGAGATTTTTTGCAAGATCTAAAAGAGGAATTATACACTTTAAAAAAGAGTCAAATGGACCTGTTAGAGATGAAGGCTGTAATACAGAGTCAAAAATCTCCCTTGAAAGTATTAAAAGCAGACATATTGGGAACCAGCAGTTAGCGTAATGGCTATGTCACTGGACTCCCACGTAGTTGACCGTGGTTCGTGTCCCAGACCCGGTGGTTTAAAACTCACGCCGGGCGCGTGTGCGTGTGTGCCCAAGATCCCGAGAGGAGAATGGAGGAGAAGGGATTGTGGCGTGACCATCCCCCCTGGGGGGTGATTTCTCGCTTTCTGTCTCTATGTCTCTCTCTGTCTGTATGGCGAGCGCACATGCCCTATAGCGAAAACCTCTCCAAAAAAAAAAAAAAAAAAAAAAGCAGACATATCATACAGAAAATAGAATCTCAAACATAGAAAATTGCTGGCTTAGAAAAATCCACCATGAAGACTGAGAAAATTGCCCCAAAAAATGAGAATAATATATGAGACATACTAGATACCATGAAACATCTAAACATCTGGCCAAGATGACTCATAAGGGCATTGGTAATCTATTCTGTGAAATCCTGCAAGAAAATTTTTAAACCTAGAGAGGCATTCAAAGATCCAGTCCGAAGAAATACAAAGGACCCCAAATAGAATCAACCCAAGAAGATCTTCTCCAAGACACATTATAGCCAGATTGACCAAAACCACAGACAAAGACAAGATACTAAGATTGGCAAGAAAAAAACATCAAGTTACCTACAAAGGATATCCCATCAGGATAATAGCAGACCTCTCATCGGAAACAATGCGAGTGAGGAAAGAATGGGAAAATGTATTCAAAGTGTTAAGGGAAAAGCAATTTCAACCAAGAATACTGTACCCAGCAAGATTATCCTTCATATGGGAAGAAGAGAAAAGAACATTTTCAGATAAACAAAACCTGAAAGAATTTACCAGCACCAGACCAGATCTCCAAGAAGTTCTGAAGGGAGTGCTATCCCAGTAAAATTAAATACAGACACACAGAAATAAGAATTCAAAAACTAAGAAAATGACCAACTTAATCAGAGAAACAAGTCTGGATTGAATATTATATCCCAGAATTTAATCAGGAAGATCGAACCACAACTGAAGATAGATTAAGTACATGGGACTGAACTGGTGAAACAGCATTTTATGACTTTTAACTAAAACATTGTTGATTTTCTTCTAGGCTTTGTTGTCCAGTTTTAAGGATTTGTGTCCTGTCTTCAGCTGTCGATAGGTTCATGTACCTACTATTTGAACAGAATCCTAACCTGTTTCCTGGCTTTAAGTTTTAAGCAAAGTTCCTTAGCATTTCTTTGATTTAAGTTAAAACTGGTTTTCTTAATAGTACCAAGTGAACTTGCTATTGAAAGTACTTAGATTATTTAAGAAATTGTGTGATCAATACAATGTGGGGGGGGAAAAGGAATGGAAGACAGAGATAGTGTGAGGAGAGGGTGGGAAAGGACACAGGGCCAGAAATAGGGGTAATTATATATATATATGAAACTAGAAATTGAAAATTATTGATGATAACATGCATGATTAGCCACTATGCAGTATATTCTGGATAGGAAATCACATTTTGTATACTGTGATGATGGCTTAGGGAATGAATGTAAATTAATTAAGTTAATACCTATTTGATGACTGCAGTAAGCTATATAGCCCTATAGTACGTTAATTCTATACACTGAAGTTTATGCCTAAAGTCAGATTTGTGTTCATGGATATGTATATTTCAGCTGTGCTTGCTATTAAAAATATTTAGATTAATTAAAATCTTCACGGGACCAGCAGTTAGCGTAATGGCTATGTCGCTGGACTCCCACGTAGTCGACCGCAGTTCGAGTCCCGGACCCGGTGGTTTAAACTCACGCCGGGCGCGTATGCGTGCGTGCCCAAGATCCCAAGAGGAGAATGGAGGAGAAGGGATTGCGTCGTGGCCATCTCCCCTGGGGGGTGATTTCTCGCTTTCTGTCTCTCTGCCTCTCTCTATCTGTCTGGCGAGCACATGTGCCCTATAGCAAAAACCTCTCCAAAAAAAAAAAGTAAGAAAAAAAATCTTCAGTAAATCAATAAAATGTGTGTGGGGGGGAAAGGGCATAGAAAGCAACCACAGATACCAGAGACAGTGTGGGAGGAGGATGGGAGATGGCAGAGGGTGAGAGATAGGGAATCAAGGATGGGAAAAAAGGCAAAATATACAGGAAACAAGAAATGGAAAGTTATTTGTTGATGATAGCACGTATGTTGATATGCTTGATTGATCCAATATATAGTGTATTCTGGATGGAAAATCTCATTTTGTATGCTGTAATGATGTACAGTGAATGAATATAAATACATAAATTTAAATTAAAAAAAGAATCAAATGGAGCTATTCAAGATGAAGGCTGCCATTCAGGAAATCAAAACCTCCCTTGAAGAAGATAAAGTACATGAGACTGAATTGGTGAAATAGAATTACATGACTTTTGACTGAAACATTGCTGATTTTCTTGTAGGCTTTGTTGTCTGGTTGTAAGGATTTGTGTCCTGTCTTTAGATATGGATAGGTTCATGTACCTACCATGTGAACAGAATCCTAACCTGTTTCCTGGCTTTAAGTTTTAAGCAAAGTTCCTTAGCATTTCTTTGATTTAAGTTAAAACTGGTTTTCTTAATAGTACCAAATGAACTTGCTATTGAAAGTACTTAGATTATTTAAGAAATTGTGTGATCAATACAATGTGGGGGGAAAAGGAATGGAAGACAACTGTAGACACCAGAGATAGTGTGAGGAGAGGGTGGGAAAGGACACAGGGTCAGAAATAGGGGTAATTATATATATATATATATATATATATATATATATATATATATGAAACTAGAAATGGAAAATTATTGACAATAACATGCATGATTATGCCACTATGCAGTATATTCTGGATGGTAAATCACATTTTGTATGCAGTGATTATGTTTAGGGAATGCATTAAGTTAAAAAAAAGTTTCAGAAAAAAATCTAAAACTGTTTTTCTTCAAATTAAAAAAAATGCATTAAAAATACCTATTTGATGACTACAGTAAGATATATAGCCCCAGCTAGGTGCTACTTTATAGTATGTTCATTCTACTCACTGAGGTTTATGCCTAAAGTTAGACTTGTGTTCATGGATATCTATATATCAGCTGTGCTTGTTATTGAAAATATTTAATTAAGATCTTCAGTGAATCAATAAAATGTGTGTGGGGAACAGGCATAGAAACCAACCATAGATACCAGAGACAGTGTGGAAGGAGAGTGGGAGATGCCAGAGGGTAAGAGACAGGGAATCAAGAATGGGAAAAAGAGCAAAATATACAGGAAACAAGAAATGGAATATTACTTGTTGATGATAATATGTATATTGATGCACTTGATTGAGCCAATATACAGTGTATTCTGGATGGAAAGTCTCATTTTGTATGCTCTAATGATGTACAGTGAATGAATATAAATAAATAAATTAAAAAAAAAACCATAACCTCCTTCGAAAGTATTAAAAGCAGATTAGTCCATGCAGAAAATTGAATCTTGGATGTTGAAGGCAAAACCTCTGATCTAGAAAAAACAACCAAAAAAACTGTGAAGATAATCCCCCAAAATGAGAATACTATACGAGAAATACTAGACAGTATTAAGCGCCCAAACATCCAGGTAATCAGTATCCCAGAAGGTGAGGAAACTAATAAGGGCATTGATAATCTATCCCATGAAATCTTGGAAGAAAACTTCCCAAATCTAGAGAGGCATTCAAATATCCAGGCCCAAGAACTACAAAGAACCCTTATAGAATCAACCCAAGAAAAAAAAAAAGAAAATTTTGGAATTTTTTTTTTTTTGGGAGGGGAGGGAGAGTGAAATGAGGGTTAATGCACTTTATCTTATTGTTTAAAAGCCACAATTGAGGGACTAAAAGGCACAATTGAGGGACTAGCAGATGGCATAAGAGTTACATCACTGGACTCTCATGTAGCTGACCGTGAGTCCCAGACCCGGTGACTTAAAACTCACATCAGGTGTGTGTGTGTGTGTGTGTGTGTGTGTGCGTGTGCCCAAGATTCTGAGAGGAGAATGGAGCAGAAGGGATTGCAGCATGGCCATTCCCCCCATGGGGGCTGATTTCTTGCTTTTTGTCTCTCTGTCGCTCTGGTAAATGCATGTGCCCTATAGCAGAAATTTCTCTAGAAAATGAATGAATGAATGAATGAATGAATGAATACAAATAAAAGCCAGACTTAGACTAGACCTGAAGCACAATGGTTAAGGGAGCCAGATCCCACATGGTGACTATGGTTTGAATACTGGCCCCAGTGGGTTGAAAACTATGCTTCCCGTGTGTGTGTGTGTGTGTGTGTGTGTGTGTGTGTGTGTGCGCGCGCGTGCACACACACACATGCCTAGAATCTCAATAGAATGATAAATGGAGGAGATGAGTTTGCTGCATGACTGTGCTAATTTGGGGGTGATTCCCTCCCCCACTTTTGTTCCTCTGTCTCTCTGTTGTGAGCACATATATCCTTTGGCAATTAAAAACAAAAGCCAAACTCTCAGACTCTTAAAATATAATGGCTTTTAAGATGTTCATAAAATAAAGGAATTCTCCAATTTTTCTGAGATTGTGGCAGTAACATGACCTAGCTCCTGGGACTCAGTTTCAATCTCGCTCCACATGCCTGAGGCTCGCCATCCTGCATGGTGGCCTCTTCTTTGCCACTTTGCTTTAATTTCTGCACTTTGGTTGGCCTTCTCACCCTTTCCAGCCTCGTATTTCTAGATGTCTACACATTTTCTCTAATTGGACTTCAAGGTATGAAAAATGAATAATTCTCTCTCATTCTTTCCCACCAAATGTGCATCTTTTCTCAGTTCTGACATTCTAATGCTCTTTTAGTCCTCACTGGAATATTTTTCAACCAATTCCTCTAATTTCCACTGCCACCCAAATGGACTTGCCTACAACAAATGGTCATAAGTCCCCAGTGTGCAGGAACCCTGGCCCTCAAATCTTAATGCAGTCCCTAGTAAATTTACTTCTTTCTCTCTGAGAAGATTTCTTCCTTTCTTCTTAAATCTCCTAAAGTTTCTCTCTCTTCCAAATAATCCAACCAGACTACCTGCAGCAGGTACCATATCCTCTGCCTTTTTTTCTGTCACTTTGAAAGAAGTATCCCTGCTCTAAGGTCAGACCCTTCTCTGTGCTCAGGGTCTCATCTTCTCCCTTCTGCTCCTCCTTTTTCTTCTTCCTTCTCCTTTTCTTTCTTCTTTTTCTTTTAGTAATTTGCCAGAGAGTACCTGTGCTCACTGGAAAAGAGACAGGAAAAGTGAAAAAGCAATCCTCTATGGGGAATTGTCACACCACAATCCTTTCTCCTCCATCTCTCCCCTCTTTTCAGGATTTTGAGAATGCATGCACATGCACCTCCTGTTTCCCAAGCTGACAAGTCTGAGGCTGGAACTGCACAGTTGGCGATGTGGCATCCAGCTACCCTAACCATCAGGCTATGGCTGGCTTTTCTCTCACTTTCTTAACATCTTTTTAGCATTATTCCTTCTCTGTCTTGCATCATCTATTTCTTTCTCTCTACTGGGTCATTCTACTAAGTACAGAAATATAACATAAAACTACCTGTCTTAGAGAAAATCCTCTTTGATCCTGTATCCCCTCTGATATTGTATCTCTACTCTGTCGCTCTTCACAGAAACAATCCATGACAGCTGTTCACCTCACCCAGTCCCTTTCCCTCAATCTTCCCTGCCTGAACTGTCTTCCCACCTCTCCACTATGATGGCTACTGTCAGAGTTACCAAGGCCTTATCTTGCCACAAGTAGGATTGACACTCAGCCAGAGATTTTCATCTTCTCAACCATCCTCTTTCTTTAGAGCACCCCTCCTTGAGGTTTTCAGGACCCTTGCCCACCTTGTTTCCCCCTTGCCTTATTGGCCACATATGCTCAATGTCTCCTAGAAGCTCTTTTCTTATGACCTTGTATAGTTCAAGAATTCTCTATCTTAGGCTTTTTTTTTTCTTTTCTCTTTTTAATTTTTTAACCTCTCTTCCTTAGAAATGTTCTTCAATATGGAGCCCTTTCCCCACTCCACTTCCCCCATTATACGGTTTAAGTGTCATCTGTAAGCCTATTATTCTCAACGTTACATCTCCATCTATCATCTCTGACTTGAGTTGCAGACTCAGATCGCCAGCTACCTACTTGACACCTCCAATTTAAAATCCAACAGGAATCTCAAGCATAATACAACCCCAATTAATTATATGCCACTCTTAAGCCTTCCTCAATACCACTAAATGGTCCTATCATCCACTCAGGCCCAAACTTAGAGGTCATACTTGAACCTTTAAAAAAATCTTTTAATCCACAATAGTAAGTCCCAATAGTTCCATATCCCAAATATATGCCAACATAATTCATCTCTTATCCTTTCCCTAGATACATACCTAATCTAAGCCACCATAATTTGCTCCAATGGTGATAGTAACTACCTAACAAGGTACTCCTGCTGTTCTAATATTCATTATCCTCATAGCACCAACAGTGATTTCTAAAATGTAAATCCTCAACAGAATAAAACCCAAACTCTTCACTATGGCTTGAAGGACTCTAAACAATCTGGTCTCATGCTATTTCTCTGATGATACACTCATTCTTCACCTTGTTCATATTTTTCAGCCACAGTGGCCTTCTTTCAGTCCTCTAAACATCCTCATTCCTGTCTCAGCGTTCTTGCACCTGCTGTTACTACTGTTTGGAATGCATTTCTTCTACATTTTTTTAAAAAAGTTTATTTTATGTATTGAGAGAGAGAGCGAGCGAGAGAGAGGACACCAGAAAGTGTGAAGACAGAGCAAGAGAGAAAGCATCCACAACAGAGAGCATCCATCATACCATGATCCCCTTTCCCAGCCTTCTGGCCAGCCAAGATCATGGTGCTCGTGTGCATGCCTTGCATGCTTCAGGTCAGCCTGGGATCTGAACCTCAATTGACCATGTGGCTTCAGCTTTCCAGAATGGCATGCTATTTCCTGTGGTACCAGGGCTGGGCTCTTCTCTATCTTTGAAGGCTTCTTTAAACAGTTTTTTTTTTTTTTTTTACCTTTCAGTTTAAGTTTCATCTTAAACACCCTCTTCTCCAAGAAGACTTACCTACCAAGTTGAGTGGATCTCATTTCATTTTACAAAATTACCTTACTTCATCTTTTTTTTTTTGAGAGGTTTTTGCTATAGGGTGCGTGCGCTCGCCAGAAAGAGAGAGAGACAGAGAGACGGGAAGTGAGAAATCACCCTCCAGGGGGGATGGCCACGCCGTAATCCTTTATCCTCCATTCTCCTCTTGGGATCATGGGCATGCACGCACACACGCCCAGAGTGAGTTTAATCCAGTGGGCCCGGGACTCAAACCGTGGTCGACTACATGGGAGTCCAGCGACATAGCCATTATACTAACTGCTGGTCCTGTTACTTCATCTTTTTCAAATAACTTTGTACATAAAATTATCTTATTTACTAATTTGCTTATCTTTGCTATTTATTAGTTAGATTTTTCAGCACAAGAATTATCTTAAACTTAGTGACTAAAAGAAACATTCATGAACTTATTTACTGCCTTCTGACAAGAAGGCGTATGCACTCAACAGAAAGTGGGAGAGGGAGGAAGTATCTTCTAATGGGTCATGGTTATGCCAGAATCCCTTCTTTTACACTTCTCCATTCTGTCCGGGCTTTGTACATGCACATACATGGGCCTGACATGTTTTACAAGCCCCAGGCTAGGATTCAAATTATAGTCAACCATGTAGAATCCAGCTCTCTTAGCCTCTAGGCTATAGGGTCAACTCTGAAACATTTATTGAATTCATAATTCTTTGGGTAGACCAATTGGACTGGGCCTAAATGGGTGATCTTCTGGGTTAGTTGGCACCCAAGTAGATGTTTCTGCTTCTGGGAGTGGATTGGCCATTGACTGGGCTGTTGGGACACTAGGACTAAGTTTGTCTCACCACCTCAGGCTTACTCATATGGTGACAGGATTCTTGGGCAAATACACCTGGACCAGTACTCTTAAGGTTTGGTTTCAACATTGACATAATGTCTCTTCTGCCTCATCCTATCAGTCCAAATTCAGTGGGAAAACAAACTCTACCTCTTAATTAGAGGAGCTACAGATAATATTGTGAAGGGTCATGGATATAGGGAGAAAAGACTAGTAATCACTTTTGCAAATAACCTACAATAATGTCACATTTTTGCAATTCATTTTAGATTCTTAACATCTGAATCTCTTTTTGAGTTTGGGAAATTACTTATGAATTCTTTATATGGCAAAGAAAATTTCTTCCTGTAGGAGCAGAACAAGCTATATATTTTCTTTCCATTTCTTTTCATTAAGGGCCCAGGTATGTGTGCATTTTGGAAGTGAGCAAGCTAACAGACTCCCTGTAAAATTGATTTTCTGGTGAGCAGGATAGCAAAGATGACTGTCAAGTTGGTCTTATTTGCAGTACAATGATGTCTCTTGTGGGAAAGTGGCAAGGGTGTAAGCTAAGCACCTTGGTCCCTACTTCAGTAGCTGAATTCCCTATCAGGCCAGTTTTATGAAAGATCTTGTATGTTGTTCCTGGAATCTAGGTTGGTGCCTTATTCTTTAGCCTTCTCGAAGATTCTGTGAGTCACTTGATACTTTCCTAACAGATCTCTGTTCTGTGTAATCCCTCCGGTCCAGCTTTGGTTTGCAATAAAGAGCTGGGCTTAGCTCTTGGTACCAGGAATGGGGTTAATCTTTCCCACATAACAAGAAGAGTGAGTTAGGTGATTTCCAGAGGAGTCCTGCTGCTCACACAGCTATTAAGGACTCTCCTATCTTCCTAGTTGGCCATCCTTAGTGTTAACTTTATCTTTGTGCCTAATTGCTCCAGTTATCACTTCCATGTTCTCAGCAGTAATGGGGAAAATAGGGTGGCACCAGCTGGTTCTATTCCTTTTATCAAGAAAGGAGAAAAGGTGTCTAAGAGGTGGTCCTTTAAACCATCCCTTAAATCATTTTGGTCTAAATGGATGAGCTGGCACTTTACTGCTACAAGCAACTGGGAGGTAAATACCTGGCTTCCTGACTTCCATGGCAAAGGCTTGAGAATGTGTGTTAAATTAGGTAATAAATAGTACTTACTACCTTATTAGTTTCCCCTTTGGAACAACAGATCTTGTGGCTGGCTGTACTTTATTCACTATTGTCTCTTTGGGACCTAAAATAGTGAATGGTAAATATGCAGCTTCATATTTTCTTGAGGAAAAAGTTCTTTTTTTAAAAATCAACCCACATATTCTTTGAATAGCAAACAGTAAAAACTTTCATTACATAAAACTTTAATTTACAGACATTCTTTACATGGTGGAAGCCTTTACGAATTTGTAGTATATTAAGTTGCTGTCCACATTCTGTACTTGAACACACAGTGAAGTCTCAGAGCGCTCAGAGCACCTGCGACTTGGTAGTGTAGTGGCAACCCACTGCTTACGCAAAGTTGGTTTCGTGTGAAGGACTGGATGTCTGGTTCCTAGGTTGATCTGTACCTGCCAGACACATATACCTGTGGTCCTGGCTGGCTGGGAAGGCTAGTAGGGGCAGATATTGTGGTATAAGACCCTCTTGGGTGTTTATTTATTTATTTCTTCTGTTTCTTAATCTCATGAAAGAAATAAACTTTAAAAATTCCTTGACTGACTGAGCTTTAACCAACTATCAATGTCTAGAGACACTTTGTTCAAAATCTGTCTTGTGTCTTGCTTGCATTATAAATCTGTCATTTTATTCCAGGCCCATAGTAAATTATTAAAGCTACGTTTTCATACTGTATTTATCTCTGTAGTCTTTTCTATCCTGTTCTGCATTTCATTCTGCTACTATTATATCACCTTGAATGCCACTTTCATCTTACCCTCTTTCTCAAAAATCTCAATAGTTCAGTTGTAATAAACCCTTCAGCCTGTGATCCAGTTCCTTGCATTAGCTGGTGTGCTCCCCTGCATCAGCAGTTTGTCTGGTAATCACTCACAAGTCCAGCTAATCTCATGGCCATCTGGTATACACTGCATATCAGTAAATGCAGAAGGACAAGTTCACTGGGACAAAGGCAGCAGACTGCACTGTAAAGTGAATGAGCGAGACTAGTCTAAAATGAGACATAGCATAGGTGAAGTTGGGCAAGCTTCTCTATCGAAGATGGCAGGGCCAATCACTCTGAACTTGTATTTAGTCTACAGTCTCAAAGGTGGAACTCACATGGGGCAGAGGGTCTGACTGAACTGAAGCACAACTAGCCTAGCTTCATCTAATCTGTGGGGTACTCATAGCAGTCTCATTATCCAGTGGAGAAATAGAGCATAAAGATTGAGAACAGTGGGTCGTCATACAGACAATGACAAGGGAAGGCTGAAGGTCAGGGGCTTATCCTTCAGCCCAGCCGAAACAAAGGCATACCTCAATCTCTAGACAGTCTACAACCATGGACAGTCAGACTTGGCTCTCAGTCTGAGTCTGGGGAGGCTGGGTCTGCACTTTGTAGGACCTCATTGTTGGCCGTCAGAATGGGTTGGATCAGGAGCAACAGGTCCATCTTTCGCTTGTCTTTATTTCTCTATATTTAAAAATATTTACCTTTTGTAAGAAGCATGGTCCTTGCTGGTGTTATATGAGGGGGATTTTGAAAAACCATAGGATGATTACAATGCATCTCAATTTGTTGGATGAAAAATAATTTAAACCATTTTTATAACAGAACAGTATAGGGACGGATAAAATTGGCATGCTGCTTTTCAGGCAAAATTAAGACTTAAATGTCAAGCTTTGATTAAAACTCTAGCCTATGATTATGTGTTCATTCTCCTTTTTCATGAGGGGCACTTTGATGGAAACAATTGAGAAACAGATTCTGAGGCAAATAAAAGACTGCTAGAGGCATTGTGGCTATTGTAAAAATTGTTCATTAGAGATATATGTACTAGGAATTTAAACAGAATGAAAAAATGTTCATTTTAGAATGGACTAAAAATACCATGTTTGATATTTCAAAAATGACTCTTTAACAGGAAGAGAGAGTTCTTAATGATAGCAGTTTGTGGTGAGGATGAGAATTAAACTATTTGAAGAGATTATACAAATGTCTTTTTTAAAAAAGAAAAAAAGAATTCTTTTATTTAACTTTATTTATTTATTTTAATTTGACCTGAGAGAGAGAGAGAGAGAGAGAGAGAGAGAGAGAGAGAGAGAGAGAAAGCCTCCAGGTCTGGGAATCTAACTGTAGTTAACCATGTGGGAGTCCAGTGGTCTCAACCACCACACCACCTGCTGGCCACCCAAATGTCTTTTTAGGTAAAAAATGTCATCAGTCTAAAAGAATTTCAAGGTGTCTTCTTACTTAAAAAATCTGTATCTATTTAAAAAAATAATTATTTTTGCATAGTATACCTTTATTCTAGAATGTCTATTTCCTCTAAATAAGAAGGATCTTTAAAATATTTTAAATTAATCATTTAATCTAATTGCTTGGATAGAATGAGACTTTCTAGTGTCATCACTTCATAAAAAATTGGAATCTTTTAGTATCTAAATATTCTCCTGTGACAGTGCTAAGAACACACCAGGGGAGATTTATCCAAAGCATTCTTTCCACTGGCTACTTCCAATAACTTATTTGAAACCCCAAGGACTGCTTATTAATTGATAAAGGAATGTATAAACTTAGGGTTTACTTACCTAATTGCTCTAAGCAGAAACTTTGCTCTATTGTTCTGCTAAGATATTTATGAATTACTTGTTGGATTGAGTTGTCTCACTTTCTATTTTAAATTTTCTTTCTTCTGAGAGAGAGAGAAAGAGAGAGAGAGAGAGAGAGAGAGAGAGTACTCCCCAAAAGGTCATAATCCACCCCCAGCTTCGGCCAGCACCACATCATAGGCACATGACCAGCGTACTCAGGGTATGCAAGCCCAGAACCTTCTTATATAAGTCAGTCTCTCAGAGCATCACATTTCACTAATGTGCCTCTGTCCAGGACCTGACTTGTTTCCTAAACTTAGCTTGACTGTATGTCTTGACAATAGCTGTATTTTCCTTCACTAACAGTAAAGTTATTCCTTTTCATAGTAAAATAAACTAGATTCTTTTACAGTATTTTAAATACTCTGTAGACTCTCTATTATAGAGTGGATTTATTCCTGGCAGTCAAATACCTTGGAGAAGCCAATATTTTTCATTCTTTCACTTAGCAAATGTTCATAAAATTCTAATCAAATGATAACTCAGTAATTTAGGCTGAATGAAAAATGGGTACTAGTCAAACAGCAGGAATGATATATTTTAATTGAGTATTGTTTAAGGAACTTCTGAGATATGTAGACTGAACTTTAATAATACTGTTTCTCCCTAAGACTATAATAGATCTCAAGAGGTTTTTCATTATTGTTCTATGTGTTAATCATAACCATTTTAAGTTGTAATTTAGATTACATTTAGATCAGTTTCATCTGATACTCTGCTGATGAAAATGTGAAATTCCACTATGATTTTGGGGTTTATGTCAACATAACCTAGACTATCTTGTCTGTGATAAGCTCTATCCCTATCACAACTGTAAATCTGTAATTTCTAGAGTTTGTTTCATTGTAGGAAGAATACCATTTATCTCTTTCACAATTCTTTTTCTCTTAGCTATCCTATGACATGAATTAATCCCTCTATTTGAATATCTCTCAAATCTTTTATCCTCATTTCCCTCCTGACCACCAGCATTGGTATTAGTAACTGCTTTTGGGCATCACTGCTTAGATGTCTTTCTATAACCACAAACTATGTTTAAAATGGAATCTGTTCACTCCTGATTTAACATTCTCTGTGTCTGATTTTTAAAAAATTTTATGTTTTATCACTGTACATCTTTACAGTGTACAAGATGTTTTTTCTAGGATGAATACAGTGCATTTGAGTCAAGTCGAAGACGGTTACCATATACAATATTGTCAACAGATAACATTGTCTTTTTATGTTGTCTATTTTCATTAATGGAACCACAATTTGGCTAGGCTTGTAAAACTCGAGCTGTCCATTGCAGCTGAGCAACTGTAATTGTAAATTCTCAGTCAAAGCCGGCTCTTCTTGTCATCTGTGACCCTACTGCTTCATGCAGCTTTTGCTGAACAATTCTGTGTGTCAGATTCTTTACTTACATTATTCATTTAAAGGATTAAATAAATTACCTACCTCCTTGCCTTCCACAACCAATCTATTGTTATGTTATTTTGGGTTTACCTCTAAAGTTTTTGGGAATAATTTCCTTCCTTTCTGTTCCTATTCTCATGACTCTAAGTCAACCTCATAAACTCTTGATTTAACTATTTTTGGAGCTGCCTCACCGATTTCTGTCACCAGTCTCCCTCCAAATCATCTAACAGCAGTGTCAGGGAAGTGTTCAGTTCAGAAATTCCACCATTTCCTTCTTAAAAATCTTTAGTGCATTTCTATGCTTTGTAGAATAGAATCAAAACTCCTTAGCCTGGCCATTTTGATTCGCTACAATATGGCCTCAATACATTATGTAGGCTTTGACACTAGGTAGAGAACATTAGTGCAAAATGGTTCAGACACTTCACTATTTACTAACTGTGCTCTCTTTGGTAAATTACAACTCCAAGTTACCTGCTAGGAAATCAGGAATAGTACTAGGAATAATAGAAAAAAATAGTAACATATATCTCTTAGAGTGGTCATGAGGATTACATGAACCAATTCATTTTAATTCATTTAAAGCATTAAGCATAGTGCCTGACACAATGTAAGTAACAATACATTTTATCATTGTTATAACTACAGCACTGTTAGATGAGCATACAAATAAATGTTATATATTTATAGAACTTGCTATTAGATTAGCTCTATCCTATATATACATTTTAGAAATGGGAACTGTTTGAGTTTTATGTTCTGTTCCATTGGTTTATGTGTTTGCTTTTCCCCCAGTACAATGATGTTTTTGTTACTATGGCTTTATGGTATACTTGGATATTTGGTAGTATGATACTTTCAGCTCAGTTCTCTTTGTTCACTGTTATTTTGGCTATTTCAGGTCTTTTGTGATTCTATACAAATTTTATGATTGTTTTTTCTATTTCTTTTTTTTTTTTTTTTGGAGAGGTTTTTGCTATAGGGTGTGTACACTTGCCAGAAAGACAGAGAGAGACAGAGAGACAGAAAGCAAGAAATCACCCCTCAGGTGGGATGGTCATGCTGTAATCCCTTCTCCATTCTCCTCTTGGGATCTTGGGCATACACGCACACGCGCCTGGTGTGAGTTTAAGCCACCGGGTCCAGGACTTGAATCCGTGGTCTACTACATGGGAGTTCAGCAACATAGCCATTACACTAACTGCTGGCCCCTGTTTTTTCTATTTCTATGAATAATATCATTGGTATTTTAATAGGTATCACATTGAATCTGTAGATTGCGTTTGGCAGTATGACGTTTCATCAATATTTATTCTTTTAATCCATGAACATAGAATGTCTTTCCATTTTTTGGTACCTTCTTCAATTTCTTTCATCAGTGGTTTAAGGTTCTCATTGTAGAATATTTTTACCTCCTTGGTTAAATTTATTCCTAGGTACTTTATTTATTTTGTAGCTATTGTACAAGGCTTTAATTTTTTAAATTTCCTTTTCACCTATTTTGTTACTACTGTTGTATGTATAGAAGTGCTACTGATTTTTGTATGTTGTTTTTGTATCCTACAATTTTATTGAATTCATTGGTTCCAAGCTTTTTTTTTTTTTTTAAAAAAAAAAAAAAGTGAAATCTTTGAGGTTTTCTATGTATAGGTCGTAATATCTGCAGACAGGACAATCTGTACTTTTCCTTCCCTGTTTGGATATCCTTTATTTCTTTCTCTTGTTCAACTGCTCTGGCTAGGGCTTCTACCACTATGTTGAGGAAGAGTGGTAAGAAGAGGATCCTTGTCCTCTTTTAGTTTTAGAAAAAAAGCACTCAGCATTTCCCCATTCAGTATGATATTAACTGTTTGGGTTTGTGATATATGGTATTTATTATATTGAGGTAGATTCCTTATATCCCTAATTTGTTGAGAGTTCTTATCATAAAGGGTTGTTGGATTCTGTCAAATACTTTTCTGCAACTACTGAGATGGTTACCTGATTCTTGTCTTTTAATTTGTTGATATGGTGTATCATGTTTATGGATTTGCATACGTTGAATCGTCCTTCTTTGCCTGGAACAAAAGCCACTTGGTCATGGTCTATAATATTTTTGATGTGCTACTGGAGTAAATAGTAAATTTGATAGTATTTTGTTGAGAATTTTTCCATCTATGTTCACTGGAATATTGGTCTATAGTTTTTTTAATTTGTTTTGGTATTAAGATAATTCTGGCCTTGTAGAATGAGTTTGGAAGAATCCCCACCATTTAAATTTCTTATAAAAGTTTGAGGAGAATTGGTCTTAACTATTTTTTAAGGTTTTGTAGAATTCAGCAGTAAAACCATCTAATTCTGGACTTTTCTTTGTTGGGAGACTTCATTATGATTAAAACTTATTGGTTATTCTTGCTCTGTTCAGGTTTTCTATTTCTTTGTGGTTCACTTTTAGAAGGTTTTATGTGTCCAGGAATCCATTTCATCTGCACAATTCAGTGCACTGGTGTATGGTTGTTTATAATAGTCTCTAAATGTCTTTTGTATTTCTGTGTTACCAGTTCTAACATCTCCTTTCTCATTTCTGCTTTTATTTATTTGGGCCCTCTCTTTTTCTCTTAGTTTAGCTAATAGTTTATCAATTTTTGCTTATTTTTAAAAAAGATAACTTTTTGTTTCATTGATCTTTTGTATATATATATATATTTTTGCATCAAGCTTTTTTTTCTTCTCTTACTTTCATTATTTTTTTCTTCTGTGGATTTTGGATTAGGTTGTTCTTGCTTTTCTAGTTCTTTGAGGTGAATAGACAGATTGTTTATTTAAAAGCTTTCATTCTTTTTTTTTGATGATGTCACTTATTTCTATTAACTTCCTCTTAGAAGTGCTTTTGCTGTATGCCATAGGTTTTAGTATGTTATATTTTAATTTTTTTCCATAAATTAAAAAATTTCCATCTTGATTTCTTCTTTAACATAGTCAATCAAGAACATATTTTTAAAAACAATTTATTATCATCAGGACCAGCAGATGGCGTAATGCTTACATCGCTGGACTCCCATGTAGTCAATCACAGTTCAAATTCCAGACTTGGTAGCTTCAAACTCATGCCAGGTGCATGTGTGTGCATCCCCAAGATCCCAAGAGGAGAACTGAGAAGGGATTGTGGTATGGCCATTCCCCCTTGGGGTGATTTCTCTCTTTCTGTCTCTCTGTCTTTCTCTGTCTCTCTGGCAAGCACACACACCCTATGGCAACAGTCTCTAAAAAAAAATTATATGTATTTTTTACCTTTTCAATTAATTTTATTTCTTTTTATTTCATACATTTAATCACTATATATCACTTTGCTTGTATGTTGAATTTACCCAATATGAATACACTTCACACTAGTCCAGATGAATATACTAAACACATTATCATCAACCATTAAAAAGCCACTTCTGTGTCCCATAAATGTCCTGCCTCTCTATTTTCCTCCATAATTTCCTCCCTTACATTCTCCTCCTTCTCCCACCCTCCTCCCATATTGTCTCCAGAATCTATAACCATTTTCGATGTTTCTATATCCTCTAATGACTCAGTTTCCAACACAGAGTGTGAACAGTTGGTATATATTAGGTGGAGACATACAATGTCTTTCATACCCTGGCTTGCTTCACTCAGCAGCAAATTTTCCATATTCATCCACTTTATATCAAATATCACCGTCTTGTTTTTTACGACTGAGTAGTATTCTGTAGAGTATATATGCCACGCTTTTCCAATTCATTTATCTGTTTGTGGACATTTGGGTTGGTTACATGTCTTAGCAATTGTGAATAATGCTGCAATAAACATAGATAAACATGCACTTTTCCGACTGAGTGTTCTCTTATCTTTTGGGTAGATACCCAGGAGTGGAATTGTTGGATCATCTGGTAGTTCTATTTGTATGTCTTTGAGGAACTTCTATATTGTTTTCCACAGTGGCTGGACCAATTTACATTCCCACTAGCAGTGTAAGAGAGTTCCCTTTTCACCACATCCCTGCCAGCGCTTACCATTTATTGTTTTATATTCACCATTCTGACTGGGGTTAGGTGGTGTCTCATTGTGGTTCTGCATCTCCCTTATGATGAAGAATGTTGAGTATTTTAGCTGTTTGCATGTCTTCGTTAGAGAGTTGTTTATTCAGCTTCTTTTCCCATCTTTTAATTGGGGTTGTCATTTTTTTTTTTCAGGTAAGTTGCTTGAGTTCCCTGGTTACTAGTCCCTTATCTGAAGCATAATTTACAAAAATCTCCCCTTCCAAGAGTTGTCGATTCACATTAATTACTGTGTCTTTTGCTGTGCAGAAACTCCTTAATCTGATATAATTCCACTTGTCTACTTTTGGGATTACTGCCTGTGCTTTGGTGTTCTTATTTAAGAAGTCTTTGCCTACCCCAATGTCTCCCAGAGTTTCTCCTGTTTTTTTTTTTTTTTTTTTTTTTTCCCTACCAGTAGTTTTTTTTTTTTTTCAATTTATTTATTTGCATTCATTCTCTGAACATCATTACAGCATACAAAATGAGATTTTCCATCCAAATTACACTATATATTGTCTCAATCAAGCACATCAACAAACATGTTATTGTCAGCAAATGATCTTCCATTTCTTGTCTTCTGTATGTTTTGCTTTTTTTCCCCCCATCCTAGATTCTCTATCTCTTACCCTCTGCCATCTCCCACTCTCCTCCCACAGTCTCTGGTAACTATGTTTGCTTTCTATACTGTTTTCTCCTCACATTTTATTGTAACGCCAAAGACCCTAATCAATCCAAAAACCCTCATAGCAAACACAGGTGATACCCACATTTCCATGAACACAAGTCTTACTTTACGCATCCTATAAAGTAGTACCTAGCTGTGGCTACATATCCTACTGCAGTCATTGAATAGATAAATATTTTTTTTTCTGAAACTTTTTTTTTTTTAACTCAACTTACATTCCTTCCCTAAGCTTCATCACAGCATACAAAATGCAATCTCCCATCCAGTACACACTGCATAGTGATACAATCATGCACATTACAAAAAATTTTCCATTACTAGTTCCTAGAATTACTTCCACCCCTCTTTCTGACCCTCTGTCCCTTCCCACCCTCCTCTCACACCACCTCCGGTGTCTACAATTGTCCTTCATTCCCTTCCCACCCATGTTGCATTGATCACACAATTTCCTACATAATCTAACTACTTTCAATGGTGAGTTCACTCATTACTACTAAGAAAACCAGTTTTAACTTAACTCAAAGAAATGCCAAGGAACTTTGCTTAAAGCCAGGAAACAAGTTAGGATTCTGTTCAAATGGAAGGTGCATGAACCTATCAGTCTCATGTACTTTTATCTTCTGTTCTGGTTCAATTTTCCTGATTAAATTCTGGGATATAGTATTCAACTCCAGACTTGTCCCTCTGATTAAGTTGGCCACTTTCATAGTTTTTTGACTCTTATTTCCGTGTGTCTGTGTTTAATTTTCTTGATACAGCACACCCTTGAGAACTTCTTGGAGATCTGGTCTGGTGCTGGTAAATTCTTTCAGGTTTTGTTTATCTGAGAATGTTCTTGTCTTTTCTTCCCACCTGAAAGATAATCTTGCCGGGTACAGTATTCTTGGCTGAAATTGCTTCTCTCGTAACACTTTGAATATATTTTCCCATTCTCTCCTCGCTCGCATTGTTTCCGATGAGAGATCTGCTGTTAGCCTGATGGGATGTCCTTTGTAGGTAACTTGATGTTTCTCTCTTGCCAATCTTAGTATCTTGTCTTTGCGGTTTTGGTCAACCTGGCTATAATGTGTCTTGGAGAAGATCTTCTTGGGTTGATTCTATTTGGGGTCCTTTGTATTTCCTGGGACTGGATCTTCGAATGCCTCTCTAGGTTTGGAAAGTTTTCTTGCAGGATTTCATGGAATAGATTATCAATGCCCTTATGGGTCTCTTCACCTTCTGGAATGCCAATTATCCGGATATTTGGACGTTTGATGGTATCCAGTACTTCTCGCATATCATTCTCAAATTTTTGAGCCATTTTCTCAGTCTTCGTGGTGGACTTTTCTAAGCCAGCCATTTTCTCTTCTACATCTGAGATTCTATTTTCTGAATGATCTAGTCTGCTTTTAATACTTTCAAGGGAGATTTTGACTTCTTGTATTATGGACTTCATCTCTAGCAGTTCCGTTTGAGTCTTTTGTAAAGTGTGTAATTCCTCTTTTAGATCTTGCAAGAATTTCCTCATCTCCTGGAACTCGGCAACTTCTTTCTCCTTTCTCTTTAGCAGTTCATTATCTCTCTTTTCTTCCATCTCTGTTAGCTTCGACATTACGAATGTTCTAAATTCCTTATCAGACATTTCCATGACTTTCACCGAACTGCTTGTGGATGAAGGAGAGTTACTCTTTTCCATTGGAGGAGAGGTATTTTCTCGTTTTCCCATATTTCTCGTGATCCGACGGTGATTTCTTGTCATCTGATGAATGGCGTGTTTCTTTCAAATTCTTGAAGTTAAGCCTCAATGTTCAGGAGCAAGCAGACAGAGGTGTTCTAGAATCTGATTGCCGTTCTGTTGTGATCGCTGGTGCAGCAGATTCAGTAGATATTGGATGGAGAGACAAGAAAAAGGAAAATGAAAAAGAGAGAGAGAAACAACAACAAAAAGAGAGAAAAAAAGACAAAAAAATAAAAAATTATAATTGCTTTTCTTTTTTTTTTTAAAGAAAAAAATCACAAAATAGAAAACCTCGCGGCGTGCTTGCGCGCCGCGCGAAATATCTAGTTCCCAGTTTCCATGAGGAATCTTCTCAGAGAATGGCTCAACTCTCCTGCCTGGGAGAAAGGAGCAGAAGGGATTATTAACAAAACAAAAGATGGAGCTGAGAGCCAGAGAGAAACTCTACCTTTAAAAAAATCGTAAAAAGGAAAAATTACCAAAAAAAATGAGGAGACAGGAGCAGAGAGAGACAGAGACCTCAGAGACACAGAGACAGAGATAGAAGGCCAGAGGGGCTCCCTACCACACTAGCTTTGCTTGCTGGAGGCTGAATTATGAGTAGAAAATCTTCATTTCTCCTGTGCCCTGAAATATCTAGTTCCCAGTTTCCATGAGGAATCTTCTCAGAGAATGGCTCAACTCTCCTGCCTGGTGAAGAAGGCAGCTGGGGGGCGGCAAGTCCCGGCAAACCTACAAGGCGGGAATAACCGTGGTGACGGGCTGTGCGAGCCTCCGACGCTAACTGCATGCACTAGGTTTGGTCCACACAGAGTCACGCCGACTCCTCCCGGCTGCGTCAGAATCTGAAGCGGCTGGCGGAGATCCGGGGTTCGAGGTTAAGGCGGCGTCGCCCTACCAGTAGTTTTATAGTTTGAGGTCTTAGGTTTAGATCTTTGATCCACTTTGAGTTGTTTTTTGTTAATGGTGAGAAATAGGGGTTCAGATTCACCTTTCTGCAGGTGGATACCCAGTTATTCCAGCACTATTTGCTAAAGAGGTTTTCTTCTTCCCAGTGAATTTACTGGTATCCTTTGTCAAAAATCAATTGGCTGTAAGTTTTGGGGTTTATTTCTCAAGTCTCTATTACTGTTCCATTGGCCCATGCATATATGTTTTTGTGCCAGTGCCACGCTATTTTGATGATCACGGCTTTGTAAAATATTTTGGGATCAGGGAGTGAGATGCTGCCCACTCTCTTCTTGTGCAGTATTGCTTTGGCAATATGGGGTCTTATGATTCCAGAGAAATTTTATGATTGTCATTTCTAGATCTGTGAAGAATGTCTCTTGTAATTTGATGGGGATTGCATTCAACATGTAAATTATTTTGGGTAGAATTGCCATTTTTATTATATTAATTCTCCCAATCCAGGAACAAGGGCTGCTCTTCGACTTTTTTGTGTCACTGTCAATTTCTTTTTTAAGATTTTCATAGTTTTCTTTGTATAGGTCTTTGACTTCCTTGGTTAGATTTATTCCTAGGCATCTTATACTTCTTGCAGCTATGGTAAATGAGATTTCTTTCTTCAGTTCTGCCTCTGTCTGCTAGTTGCATGTATACAGAAATACTATAAATTTTTCTAAGTTAATTTTGTATCCTGCCACTTTACTGTATTCACTTATTACTTCCAGAAGTTTATTTTTATGGATACCTTTGGGTCTTCTATGTATGTGACCATGTCATCTGCACATAGAGATAATTTCAGCTCATCTCTATTTGAATGCCTTTATTTCTTTCTCTTGTCTGATTGTATTGGGTAAGAGTTCCATCACTGTATTGAAAAAGGGTGGAGAAAATGGGCAGCCTTGTCTTGTGCCAGTTTTTAGTGGAAAAGCTTTTAGCTTTTTCCCATTCAACATAATGTTAGGTCTAGGTTTTTCATAGATGGCTTTTATTATGCTGAGAAATAATCCTTCTATGCCTATTTTGCTGAGAGTCTTAATAATGAAGGGATGTTGTATTTTGTCAAATGCTTTTTCTGCATTGATTGAAATGATCATATGGCTTTTATCTTTCTGTTAATATAGTGTATTATGTTTAGGGTTTTGTGTACGTTGAACTACTCTTACATCTCTAAAATAAAGCCTATTAGGTTATGATGAATAATATATTTTATATGTTGTTGGATACGATTTGCTAGTATCTTGTTGAGAATTTTTGCACCTATATTCATCAGGTACATTGGTCTGTAGTTTTCCTTTCTTGTTGTATCCTTATCTGTTATGGGAATGAGGGTGAGGGAGGGTTCATAAAATGAATTTGGAAGGGTTCTTTCCTTTTGGATTTTTAGAAATATTTTGAGAAGAATGGGTGTTACCTCTTTTTAAAAAGTTTTGTAGAATTCAGAAGTGAAGGGCTTTTCTTTGTTGGGAGGTTATTTATTACTGATTCCATTTCATCATTTGCTGAGAGTCTATTCAGGATTTCTATGTCCTCCTGATTCAATCTTGGTAGATTATATGTGTCCAGGAATGTGTCTGTCTCATCCAGGGTTTCTTGTTTGTTGACATATAGATGCTCATAGTATCCTCTAATGATGTTTTGTGTTTCTATTATGATTGTTGTAATATTACCTGCTTCATTGTAAATTTGATACATCTAGTTCCTTTCTCTCTTCTTCATAATTAATCTAACTAATAGTGTGTCAATCTTGTTTATCTTTTCAAAGAACCAGCTTTTGCTTTCATTTACTTTCTTATTTATTTATTTATTTATTTATTTATTTATTTTGGAGAAGTTTTTTGCTATAGGGCACGTGTGTTCGTCAGACAGAGACAGACAGACAGAAAGTGAGAAGTCACCTCCCGGGGGGGGTGGCCACGCTGCAATCCCTTCTCCTCCATTCTCCTCTTGGGATCTTGGGCATGCATGCACACGCACCTGGCATGAGTTTTAAGCCACCGGATCCAGGACGCGAACCGCGGTTGACTATGTGGGAGTCCAGCCACACAGCCATTACACTAACTACTTGTCCCTCATTTACTTTCTGTATAGTTCATTTTGTAAATTTATTTCTGCTCAAATCTTTATTATTTCTTTTCTCCTGACATTTTTTTTTTATTTTGTTGTTGTTTTTCTAATTTCCTGAGGTATGATGCTAGGTTGTCCATTTGCCACCTTTCCATCTTTTTCTTATGTGCATTAATTGCTATGAACTTCTCTCTTATGACAGAGTTTATGGTGTCCCATAGATTATAGAAACTTGTACACTCATTATCATTTTTTCCATGAATCTTTTGATTTCAGTATTCATCTCTTCAGTAGCTGTAAGCTCATTCGGAAATAAGTTATTTAGTTTCCATGTATTTGTGTATTTTCAAGGGTTTTTACTGAAATTGATATCAAGTTTAATTCCATCATGGTCAGAGATGATGTTGGATAGAGTTTATATGCCTTTGAATCTGTAAAGGCTTTTTTGTTCCCTATCATGTGGTCAGTCTTAGAGAAGGTACAACGCAGGGGTGAGAAAAATGTGTGTTTTATGGTTTTTGGGTGGAAAATTCTATAGATGTCTGTCAAATCCATCTGATCTATGGTATTTTTTAGGTCCTGTGTCTCTTTGTTTACTTTTTGTTTTGTTGATCAGTCTAAAGGATATAATGGGGTGTTGAGGTCCCCAACAATTAAGTGTGTTGTAGTCCATCTCCCCTTTTAGATCCCACATTTAGGAGTTCCTGAATTGGGTGCATAGATATTAATAAGCATTATATTTCCTTGATAGAAGAGCTCTTTTACTATTATATAATGCCTTTGTCTCTTCATGCAGTTTTTGCCTTAAAGCCTCTTCTGTCTGAAATCAGTATCATGACTCCTGCTCTTTTTTGATTTCTGCTTGCATGGAATATCTTTTCCTAACCCTTCACTTTTAGTTTATGTATGTCTTTATCCATGAGGTGGGTTTCTTGTAGACCACAGATGGAGGTTTCTATTTTTATCCATTTAGCTACTCTGTGTCTCTTGACAGAAACATTTAACATTTAATACATTAACATTCAACGTTATTATTGATATTTCTGGACTTGTCCCTACCATTAAGTTGGCCATTTTCTTGGTTGTTTTTTGTTCTCTTATTTTTGTCTGTCTTTAGTTTTTTTGGTATAGCACTCCCTTAGACCTTCTTGAAGAGCTGATCTGGAGTTAACAAATTCTTTCAGGTTTTGTTTATTTAAGAATGTTTTTATCTTTTCTTCCTATATGAAGGACGATCTTGCCAGGTATAGTAATCTTGGTTGAAACTGTTTTTTCATTTAACACTTTGAATAAATTTCTCCATTCTTTCCTTGCTTGCATTGTTTTTAATGAGAAGCTGGTGTTAGCCTGATGGGATAACCTTTGTAAGTAACTTGATGTTTCTCTCTTGCCAATTTTAGTATCTTGTCTTTGTTGTTTTGCCCAGTCTGGGTATGACGCACTGTGAAGAAGATCTTCTTGGGTTGATTCTTTGAGGTCCTTTGTACTCCTTGGGTCTGGATGTTTGAATATTTCTCTAGACTTGCAAAGTTTTCTTCCAGGGTTTTATAGAATAGATTTTCAATGCCCTTATTAGTTTCTTCATCTTCTGGGATACCGATTATTTGGATGTTTGAATGTTGAATGGAATCCAGTATTTCTCGTATATTACAATTTTGTTTTTGGTTATTTTGGTTATATTTTCCTAGGTCAGATGTTTTGTCTTCTACATCCAAGATTCGATTTTCTGCATGATCGAATCTGCTTTTAATACTTCTTTTTTTAAAAAGAATTATTTTTTAAATTTAATTTTTTAATTTATTCATTCATTTATTTTAATCTGACTAGAGAACTAGAGAGAGACACACATGGAGAGAGAGAGGAAAGTGAGAAAGTAAGCCGCCAGGTCCAGGATTTGAACCGTGGTCAGCCATGTGGGAGTGTCCAGCACCTCAACCATCATGCCACCTGCTGGTCCCTGCTTTTAATACTTCTGAGGAAGGTTTTGATTTCCTGTATTACAGCCTTCATCTCTAACAGCTCTGTTTTATAGAGCTAAAAAAAACATAGTGTCTATCTTATAATAGAAATAGTGTCTATTTCTTCTTTTATAGTGTCCATCTGTTATTTCAAATAGTAGAAGTACTTCTTCATCTCCTGTAGTTCATTGTCTCTTTTTCCCTTGCATCTTCTGGAGTTCATTGTCTCTTTTCTCTTGCATCTCATTAAGTTTTGCCACTATGAATATTCTGAATTATTTATCTGACATTTCCATGAGTTCCACTGTGCTATCTGTGGATGATGAAGAATTGTTATTTTTCCTTGGAGGAAAGATATATATATATATATTTTTTTTGAGAGGATTTTTTTTTTTTTTTGCTATAGGGCACATGCGCTCACCAGAAAGAGAGACAGAGAGATGGAAAGCGAGAAATCATACCTAGGGGGGATGGACACACTGTAATCCTTCTCCTCTATGCTCCTCTTAGGATCTTGGGCACGCACGCACATGTGCCTGGCATGAGTTTAAGTCACTGGGTCTGGGACTTGGTCCATTGTCGACTACATGGCAGTTCAGCGACATAGCCATTACGCTAATTGCTGGTCCCAGAGGTGAGATATTTTCTTGGTTTCTAATATTTCTATTGCCTCTGCTGTGGTTTCTGGTCAACTGATGGATTAAACGTTTCTTCCCTGTAACCTGAACTTTTATTGCTGGGACTGGTTGTTCTAGATGCTTCCCAGATTCTGCAGTGAATGATTAGAGTGTGCAGATCCCAAGGCTGTCTCTGGCCTTGGTCTGTACACTTGCTTCTGCCACAAGGGAGCTGGAAAGAATGGTGGGGTGGAAATTGGAAGCAAGAGCCATCATCATTATTATTATTTAATTTGTTACAGGGCACTTGTGAGAGAGTGAGGGAGAGAGGGAGAGAAAGCATGAGCAAGCTGCCAGGTCTAGGACTTGAGCTGCAGTCAGCCACATGGGAGTCCAGTGCCTTAACTACCATGCCACCTGCTGGCCTCTTGAGAACATATTTTAGTTTCTGTGAAATTTCTATGACTTGCAATGTTCTTGTTGATGATTTCTCATTTTATTCCATTGCAGTCAGCACAGATACTCAATAGCATTTCTATTTTTAAAAAGTTGTTGAGATTCGTTTTGTGGCCTAACATGTGGTCTATCCTAGAAAAGGATCCATGCATTTATAGAACAATGTGAATTCCGATGTTCTAGAATGAAACATTGTGTAAATGTCTGTTAGGTCTATTTTGGTTTGTGGTGCAGTCTAAGTCTAACGTGTCTTTGTTGATTTTCTGTCTAAATAACCTGTCTGATGCTGAGAGTGGGATGTTGAAGTCTCCAACAATTATTGTACTAGAGTTTATTCTCTCCCTTTAGGTCTAGCAGTAACTGTCTTATGTTTATCTGCTCTCATGTTGGGGGCATACATTCTCACAACCGATAGGTCTTCTTGATGAGTTTATCACTTTATGATGGCCTGTTTTATTTATTTTTACAGCTTTTAAATTAAAGTCTATATTTTTATGCCAGAGGGCACATGTGCACACACAAATGTGTGTTTGAGAGATAGAAAGCATCCCTGCCAGGGTCTGGTCATGCTGCAGTCCAAATTAAAATATATTTGATCTGATATCAGTATAGCTACTCCTGCTCACTTTTGGCTTCATTTGCATGGATTATCTTTTCCTATCATTTCACTTGTAGTCTATGTGTGTCTTTATAGGTGAAGTGAGCTTCTTGCAGGCAGCATATAGTTGGGTTTTGTTTTCTTATATACTCAGGCAATCTATATATTTCAAATAGGGAATTTAATCCATTTAAATTTCGTTTTTTTTTTTTTTTTTTTGAGAGTTTTTTTGCCATAGGGCGCATGTGCTCACCAGACAGACAGAGAGAGATAGAGGGACAGAAATCACCCCCCAGGGGGGATGGCCACACCACAATCCCTTCTCCTCCATTCTCCTCTCGGGATCTTGGGCACGCATGCACATGCGCCCGGCGTGTTATTTTTAAGCCACCGGGTCCGGGACATGGACCGCGGTCGACTACATGGGAGTCCAGTGACATAGCCATTATGCTAACTGCTGGTCCCTAGGGTTTTTATAGATAGGTTAGAATTTACTCCTCCTATTTTTTTAAAATTTAATTAATTTTTTTAGCTTTCTGCTATAGGGCATGTACATTCTCCAGAGAGAGAGAGAGTGAGAGAGAGAGAAAGTGAGAAATCACCCACCAGGGAGGATGGCTAGGCCATCTCTTTTCTTTCATTCTCCTCTCAGGATTTTAGGAATGCATGCATACACTCTGGGCATGTTTTTCAAGCTGCAAGGTCTGGGATTTAAATCACACAGTTGGCCATGTGGGATCCAGTACCTTAACCACTATATCACTTGCTGACCCACTCCTGTGATTCTGTTAGTGTTTTCTGTTTGTTTTGTGTATTCCTCTCCCCCCCACCACCACTTTATTATAGTTACTGTCTTTTTACTCCCAATTTTAGGGCCCTCTTAACGATGTCTTCTAAAGCCAGTCTAGTGAAAGTGAAATCCCTCAGTTTTTCCTTGTTTGAGAAAGACTTTATTTCTCCTTCTATTTTGATGAACAACATTTCTTTTTCTATCTTGATGAACATCTCTTCCCATCCTTGGAAATTTTTTTGGCTAGCTCTTATTAAATAAGGTTTCAGACCCTGTTTGTCATGTCTCCTGTAACTCTCATGGTAAGAATGGTTGTCTGCTCTGCACTATCCCATAAATCCCAAAGGCTGTCTTTATTCTTTTTCATGATTTTTTCTATTTTTTTCCCTGACTGGATGCTCTCCAAGGATTTATCTTCAAGGTCTGAGATTCTTCCACTTGCTCTAATCTGTTGTTGAAGTTTTCTATTTTTAACTTTATTATTTCAGTTTGAGAATTTTGGTTTAGTCCTTTTTTTTATGATTTCTAACTCTTCTTGTTGGATTCTGTAGAATCATTATTATCATTATTGTAAATTCCCTTTCAGGCATTTCAAGAATTTCTTTATCTTTGGGAACTATCATTTGAGAATTATTTTGTTCCCTTGGAAGTATTAACTTTCCTTGTTGTGTTTTTTTTTTTTTTTTTTTTTTCTTTTTCCTTTCATGTTTGTTGTGTCCCTATGTTGAGTTCTGTACATCTAGTGGGATAGTTGCCTCTTCTCATTTGGGGGTTAATCTTCTAAGTGGAATTTTTTTTTTTTTTCGTTTTTGAGAATGTGCTATTTAGCATTGACTTGGGTGGGTGGGTGTTTTGGTTTTGAGTAAGCATAGGAGTTTAATCTCCATGGGGTTTCTTCTATTGGATTCACTGACAGTGGTGACCTGTGACTGTCTCAGTGTTCTAGACTTTGTGTGTCTGTGATAGTAGTGGTGCAGTTATGTTGGATGTGGGGATCACCAAGTGAGTTACTTGGCTGTAGGAAGAGGTAGGGGCTGCAGATGTTGGCCTGCAGTCTCTAGGGAATCTGTTGATCCCATAAGTGGAAAGGGAGCAGACACCCAGGATGACAGGGCAAAAAGTTCTGGCCTGAAGACACTGAAAGGCCATTGCTGGGTGATGAAACTTGTGCACTGCAACTATGATGGGTACCAGGCTCAGTGCTAGGCAGGAGTGGGGCTTTCCAAGTCTGCAGGGCTATTACAGTAGGGAAGGGTCAACGTGCTCATGTTGCAGTGTGTGTCATGCTTGGCATCTTTCTTTCACGGATGTCTACAGGTCCTGGAGCTTTCCCACAAAAGGCTGGGGCCCTCTTTCTGGAGCTGCTATGTGATCTGGGTCCAGGGCAAGTTGAAGGCAGTAGGGGCTAAGGCTGGAGAGCTCCTACAGGGGATGGAAGACAGTGTGCTTAAGCCAGCATGTAAGCTAGGCCTAAGGAAAGCCAGGGGTTGTCCTGGCAGAGGCTGAAGGGCCCCACAAAGGGGGAGGGCCATGTGCTGGAGATACAACATGAGCTGGGCTCAGCAAGGGGGACCTTGTTTTTTGCCTATCTGATCCTTGGAGCAGTCTTCCCACTGCACTGGTATAGGTTTTGCTCTAGCAGTTGCTCTGTTCTTCAGAGCAGTCCTCTCATTGCACTGGTTTATGTTCTGGAGTGTATAATGCTGTGTGGATTTGGATGCCAGCATCATAGCCCTACTGCTCAGTCTAGCTGGCTGCAAACTGCCCATGCAAACATGGTGAGATCTCAGTGGATTCTCAGGACTGTAAAGACTTGCAGGTGGTTGACCGCTGGTGCAGGTTTTATCTTGGCAGTAGCTCTGTTCTCAAAATGACATTGCTTTGCAGCAGTTTGGGTCTTGTAGGTTGGGGGTTAACCAGGGCAAGATCCTTTCCTGGGTATGCAGTACACGGATCTTAGAAGCTTCCCTGGCCCTGGGGCCATGTTGGGTACTGACCTCCCAGGTAGCTAAGAATGCTGTTCATGGTGATATGAGAACTTGCTGGGATCTCTTGCCCATCTTTTCCTAGCAAAGGAGAGTTTCTGTTGATTCCAGCCAGTGTGTACTTCTGTTCCCTTTCTGTGGTGTTTCTCTCAAATTCTCATAGTTCAGAAAATTTTCAATTTCTGTTAGTAATTTCAAGTGTTCCTCCTTAGAAATTCCAGTCAAATTTGTCTAAGTAATTAGTATTTTATGTCTTCATTGAAGAGGAGACAAGTGCTGGGCACTTTGGCCATCTTGACTACTAAAATTTAATAATTTTAATTGACATGTAAAAATTGTATATGTTTGTGGGGTATGGTGCATTGTTTTGACACATGTATACATTGTGTAATGGTTAACTCAGAATATCAGTGTGTGTGTGTGTATATATATATATATGTATGTGTATATATATATATATATGTGTATGTATATATATATACACACACACACACACATATACACACACATATATGTGTGTGTATATATATATACGTATATATATGTGTATATATATGTATATATATACATACATATCTATATATATACACACATACATATATATATATATATATATATATATATATATACACCCCTTAAACATTTATTATTTTTCATGCTATGGACATTTAAAATCTTTTCTTCTAGCTATTTGGAAATAAACACATTATTGTTAACTGTAGTAACCCTATGGTACACTAGAATACAAAAAAATGAAATGCTTTACAAGTTTGTATGTCTTCCTTGTGCAGGGGCCATGCTAATCTCTATATTGTTCTAATTTTAGTATGTGTGTTGCTGAAGTGAACACTTGGTGTGAATTTTGGGGGGTTTATAATACATTTTGCCAAATGTGTGGGCAAAAAGTTGTTAATAATCAAAGGGGTGTGTGTACTTGCCAGAGAGAGACAGAGAGAAGGAGAGGGAGAGAGCATCCCCAATGAGGCATGATCATACTGCAATGCCTTCTCCAATTCTCCACCCTGTTGGCACTTTAAGCATGCATGTACATTCACTGGGGATGTTTAAGTTGCCAGGGCCAGTATATGAACCACGGTTGATCTGTGGGAGCTGACTCCCTTAACCAGTAAACTACAATACCAGTCCCCAATTTAGGAATTCTTAGCTAATATTTGTGGGAATACTTTTCAGGCCCACCTGTTTTCTCCTTTTATTTTTAAGTTCTTTTGTTATAGTCCCACAGGTTCCTGAAGCTCTGTTACTTTTGTAAAAAATCTATATTTTCCCTGCTGTCCGGACTGGATAATTTCAATTGTCCCATTTTCTTTTCTTTTCTTTTTTCTTTTTTTATTTAGAGAGATTTTTGATATAGGGTGTGTGTGCTCACTGGAGAGACAGAGAGACAGAAAGCAAGAAATCACACCCCCCCCCCCCCCCCGGGGTTCTGGCCACACCGTAGTCTCTTTTCCTCCATTCCTCTCAGGATTTTGGGCACACATGCACACATGCTGGTATGAGTTTTAAGTCACTGGGTCGGGGACTTGGACTGTGGTCGACTACGTGGAAGTCCAGTGACATAACCATTATGCCATTTACTGGTCCCATCAATTGTCCCATTTTCAAGTTTACTGTCTTCTTTATTGTTCTGTTGAGCCTGTCTAGTGCATATTTAAATTTTAGTTACTATGTTTTTTTAGTTCAAAGCATTTTTAAAATTTTTTTATACCTTCTATTTCTTCACTGAAGCATTTTTTCATTTGTTTCAAATATGTTTTTTACTGCTACTTGAAATAGTTTGGTGATGGCTACTTTAAAATCCTTGTCAGATAATGAGGAAGGACATTAAGGAGAAAAATAGAGAGGCAAGGCATTTATGGGACAAAGAAATGGATTATTACCTATTGAAGATAACTTTATAGTATTGTCAACTGGACTGGTGAGAAATGTACACATGTTGGAATATTCACTTTGTAAGCTAAGTTACATGTGATTGAATGTATAAAAGATATTGAAATAAAAAGAAATTAAAAAAAAAGATAATTCATGGAACCAACAGTTAGCGTAATGGCTGTCGCTGGACTCCCATGTAGTCAACCGTGGTTCGTGTCCCAGATCTAGTGGCTTAAAACTCACGCCGAGTGAGTACATGCCCAAGATCCCGAGGAGAGAAAGGAGGAGAAGGGATTGCGGCATGGCCATCCCCCAGGGGGTGATTTCTCACTTTCTGTCTCTCTGTCTGTCTCTGTCTGGTGAGCGTACACGCCCTATAGCAAAAACCTCTCCAAAAAAAAAAAAAAAAAAAAAAAAAGATAATTCCAGTCTCTGTATCATGTTTAGTATTGACATTTCTAAATTGCTTTTCTGCCATCCAATTCTCATTTTCTTGCTGTTTTTTGTTTTAATTGTATCCTTGACATTTTGGTTGTTATGCTATGCAATTCTGGGATATGTCTGAATCTCGTGATTTAGCAGTCCTCCTCTGACACTGTGCTGGCAGGGAAAAGGGACCATTCCTCTTAATTCTCAAGTGTGGATTAAAGTCCAGTTTACCCATACTACCTTGTTTGACAGACACCCTGGGGAAGAGTACCTCATTACTGTTATGTAGAAATGGGATTTTAGGCTTCTATTGTGTGGTCTCACTTCCTTTGGGGTGATGCCCTTATTATACTGGTAAAAGTCTGAGCTTCTCATCAGGGTTATTCTGCACAAACAGGGATAGGGTGTCCTTGTTATTACCAGGTAGGGATGGAGGTCCTGGTTCCTCATTTGGTCTTCACTGATATCACCCCAGTATGGAGAAAAAGAGATGCCACTATTCAGAGATCAAGGCTTCTCAAGGTACATGGGAGTGGGAGGTTTTCTGTTTTTGTTTTCTTGTGGTGTTTGGCTAGAGTAAGACAGTTATTGTCTGTTTTCTGTCTTTTAGTTAATGCATGAAAGTTTGGCAGTCTGTTTAGAATATCAACCAGCCACAACATCCACTTAAGCCAAAGACTAAGATTGGTCCATCCTGGAATTTTGGCTAGAGAGTTTTTATTGGGGGGGGGGGGGTGTCATACATGGGCACAAAGAAAATCCAAAGAACATATGGTTATGTCATTCTTTGGATTCTGGGATCACTAGTTCCTTGCCTCTGTCTGTATCTTTCAGTATATTTGTTTTATATGTAATCTCCAGGGTTTTTAAGCTATACCTAGTGAGAGATATAGGGAGAAGCAGTCTTCTCTATCTTAAGTTACATTTTAAATTCTTGGCAACTAATGTAATATTTCATTTTGCTATTTAGTTTTAAAGTG
The DNA here is from genome assembly GCA_026018925.1 of Tupaia tana. NCBI lineage: Eukaryota > Metazoa > Chordata > Mammalia > Scandentia > Tupaiidae > Tupaia > Tupaia tana. The sequence goes on from JAKSZU010000008.1 coordinate 8,666,590, forward strand.
AGAGTACTGATTTGAATGACCCACAAGAAATTTGAATGATGACATAAGAAATATAAATATTGGGTTTATGAAAGACACTGCTTCAGGCCAGCCCAGAGCATGGTGGTTGGGGCAGCTGGATCTCACATGGCTGAATTTGTGATTCAAGTCCTGGACTCAGCTGCTTGCAAAGCATGCCAGGCACATGTGTGTGCATGCCAAAGATTCTGAGGGGAGGGAGAAGTAGAGGAGGAGGAAGTGTGGCATGATCGTTCTCCATGGGGAGTGCTTTCTTACTTTTCCTCTTTGTCTCTGGTGAATTCATGGGCCCTCTGGCAAAAAAAAACTGAACTAAAATAAAATATTTCTTCACTGTAATAACAAATTAAGCTTTGAAATCCTATAATAATATAACAAGGTAAGTAGAAAGAACACCTCTTGTGTTTTAAACATGTAGACATGTACACTGTTTTTACTTTTAAGAAGAAATGATACTGAAAAGATGGCGGCAGAGGAACCTCAGCAGCAGAATCAGGAGCCACTGGGCAGCGACTCCAAAGGTGTTAACTGTCTGGCCTATGATGAAGCCACCGTGGCTCAGCAGGACCGAATTCAGCAAGAGATTTCTGGGCAGAACTCTCTGGTGTCAGAGCGGCATATGCTGAGGATGACAATATCTACCATCAGAAGGTCAAGGATCTCCACACAAAGTACTCATATATCTGGAAAACCAGGCCCAATGACAACTGCTTCTTTCGAGCTTTTGGGTTCTCTTGTTTGAAGGCACTGCTGAATGACAGCAAGGAACTGGAGCAGTTCAAGGCTGTGTCTGCCAAGAGTAAAGAAGACCTGGTGTTCCAGGGCTTCACTGAGTTCACAATAGCGGATTTCCAAAACACATTCATTGATCTTATTGAGCAGGTGGAGAAGCAGACCTCTGTAGCAGACCTGCCGACCTCCTTCAATGACCAGAGAACCTCAGACTACCTGGTGGTTTATCTGCGGCTGCTCACCTCAGGCTACCTGCAGTGGGAGAGCAAGTTCTTTGAGCACTTCATTGAGGCGGGGTGGATTGTCAATGAGTTCTGCCAGCAGGAAGTGGAGCCCATGTGCAAGGAGAGTGACCACATCTACATCAACGCATTGGCCCAGGCTCTCAGCATCTCCATCCAGGTGGAGTACATGGACCATGGTGAGAGTGGCACCACCAACCCGCACATCTTCCCCAAGGGCTCTAAGCCCAAGGTCTACCTCCTCTACCAGCCTAGACACTACAATACCCTCTACAAATAGAGCTAGCCTTGGCCTGCTGCTGCCCTGCCTGCACTCCCCTCTGCCAGGTGCTAGACATGTACAGAGGTTTTATTTGTGGTTGTGAATGGTCATATCTCACTCCTCCCTGATTCCTGTTGCACAATCTTCCATATTATATTAAAGGGGGTGCTGGTGGTGAAAACAAAACAAAACAAAACAACAACAACAAAAACAAAAAAAAAGAAAGAAATGATACCACTAAAGACTTGTACACAAATGCTCACAGAAGTAATATCTATAAGAGCCCCAAACTGTTAACAACCCAACTGCCACTCAACTAGTAAATTAAAAAATTAAATAAAATAAATCCATACGACTAAATATTATTTGAAAATAGCAGGGAATGAAGTACTGACATACAGCACAATTTGGATGAACCTCAAAAACATTATACTAAGTGAAAAAAAGCCTGTCATAAAAGATCTCATACCAAATGATTCCATTTACAAGTATACTTTTTTTTATTGCATTTTACTTTGTTGTTCTCCACAGACTTGCATTTTTTTTTTTTCCCAAACTGTGGCAACTCTGGCTCAAGCAATTGTACTGGTGTCATTTTTCCAATAGCATACGCTCACTTCATGTCTATGTCTTTGGCAATTCTCACACTGTTTCAAACATTTTCCCATTATTGTATCATGAACTGTGATCAGTGACCTTTGATATTACTACTGTAATTGTTCTGGGATACCACAAACTGTACTCATGTAAGGTGAACGTAATAAATTGTGTGTGTGTTTTGTGTGTGTGTGTGTGTGTGTGTGTGTGTTCTAACTCCTCCATAAATTTTCTATTCTTCCATCTTTCTCCTTCTTCTCAGGCTTCTCTATTCACTGAGACACAATATTGAAATTATAGCAATTAACCCTATGATGGTCTCTAAGCATTCATGTAAAAGGGAGATTCATGCATTTTTCCAGTGAATATACAAATGGTATGAAAGTAAAACAGCTTTATTGCTGATGTGCCGAATGTTTTAGCGGTCTAGATAGAAGATCAAACCAGCCACAATATTCCCTTAAACTAAAGTGTAATCTACAGCATGATCTTAACTCTCTTCAATTTTGTGAGTGCTGAGAGAGAAGCTGCTGAAGAAAAGTTGGAAGCCAACAGAGGTTAACTTGAGATTTAAGGAAAGAAGCCATCTCCACAACATCATATAGTAAAAGGTGAAGCAGCAAGTGCTGCTGATTTAGGAGCTGTAGCAAGCTATCTAGAAGATCCAGCTAAGGTCAGTGATAAAGGTGGCTACACTAAACAATAGATTTTTAGCACGGACAAAATAGTCTATTTTGGAACAAGATGCCATCTTGGACTTTCATAGCTACAGAGAAGTCAATACCTGGCTTCAAAGCTTCAAAGCACAGGCTGGCTTTCTCATAGGGGCTAATTGTAGAGAGTAGTTAGTTTGAAAGTTATCAGGGTATTGGGTATTAACAACAGGGAGATAACCATTCACAGCAGGCAGATACTGCTTTTGTATGTAGATGTTTTTCAATAGCCCTGCTAGAGTAGCTTACAGAAGCCCATTTCTGCATGTGTCTAAAGGTCACATGTTTTCAGACTGGCTGCTCTCTACAGATAATGAAGCTAATGATTTAAAGTTATAGCCAATGCTCATTTATCATTCTGAAAATCCTAGAGCCCTTACTCTGCCTGCACTCTATAAATGAAACAACAAAGCCTTGATGACAGCACATCTGTTTACAGCATGGTTTACTGAATATTTTAAGCTCACTGTTGGAATCTACTATTCAGAAAAAGAGACTCCTTTCAAAGTATTACAGCTTATTGACAATGCACCTGGTCAACCAAGAGTGCTAAAGGAGATGTGCCAGGAGAAGAATGTTGTTTGTATGTCTACTAACACGATATCCATTCTATAGTCCATAGATCAAAAGTCATTTCAACTTTCTAGTCTTTATTATAAGGCTATAGCTTTCATAGTGATTTCTCTGATGGGTCCAGGTCATGTAAATTAATACCTTCTGGAAAGACTTTTTAGAAGATTTTTAAAAAGATTTAAAATAAGTTTTAAAAGACCATTTTTTAAAAGACATATTTCCTCATAGGATGTAAACAATCACTAGAGAGAAACAGAGGGAGCTAGAGACAGAGAGAGATAAGAAATCATCCCTCAGGGGGACCAGCAGTTAGTGTAATGGCTATGTCGCTGGACTCCCATGTAGTCGACCGTGGTTTGAGTCCCGGACCCGGTGGCTTAAACTCACGCCGGGCACGTGTGCGTGCATGCCCAAGATCCCAAGAGGAGAATGGAGGAGAAGGGACTGTGGCGTGGCCATCCCTCACTGGGGGGTGATTTCTTGCTTTCTGTCTCTCTCTGTCTGTCTGGGGAGCGCACGTGCCCTATAGCAAAAACCTCTCCAAAAAAAAAAAAAAAAAAGAAAAAAAAAAGAAAAAAAGAAATCATCCCTCAGGTAGGGATGGCCATACCACAATCTTCTATCCTCCATTGTCGTCTCGAGATTTGGGGCACACACGCACAAGTACCCAGTGTGATTTACAGTCACTGGGTCTGGGACTTAACCCACGGTGGATGATGACATGGGAATTCAGCACTTTAACTACCATACCATCTGCTGGCCCTGAGGATTTATCTTTCTTGAGCTGTTAAGAATATTTGTAATTCTTGGAAGGAGATTTAAATATCAACATTTCCAGGAGTTTGTAAGAAGTGGGTTCCAACCCTCATGGATAATTTAAAGAGGCTCAAGATTTCAGTGGAGAAAGTAACTGTAGAATGGTGGAAATAGCAAAAGAAGGAGAATTAGAAATGAGTCTGAATGTGTGAATGAACTATTATAATCTTAGGATAAAATCTGAACAGATGAGGAGTTGCTTCTTAAGAATGAGCAAAGGGACCAGCAGTTAGCGTAATGGCTATGTCGCTGGACTCCCACGTAGTTGACCGTGGTTCGAGTCCCGGACCCGGTGGCTTAAACTCACGCCGGGCGTGTGTGCGTGCGTGCCCAAGATCTTGAGAGGAGAATGGAGGAGAAGGGATTGCGGCATGGCCATCCCCCCTGGGGGGTGATTTCCTGCTTTCTGTCTCTCTGTCTCTCTCTGTCTGTCTGGCGAGTGCACGCGCCCTAAAGCAAAAACCTCTCCAAAAAAAAAAAAAAGAGAAAAAAGAATGAGCAAAGAAAGTGGTTTCTTGAGATGGGGTATATTCCTAGTGAAGATACTGTGAACACTGTTGAAATGACAACAAAGGATTCAGAATATGACATAAGCATAGTTGACAAAGTAGTAGCAGAGTTTCAGAGGATTAACTCCAAGTTTGAAAGAAGTTCTACTGTGGGTAAGAGACTGCCAAAACACATCACGTACTACACAGAAATCTTTTATGAAAGGAAGAGTCAATCCATGAGGCAAACTTCATTGTTGTCTTATTTTAAGAAATGGCCACCACCATCTCAACCTTCAGCAACCACCATCTTGATTAGTCAGCAGCCATCAAATAGAGGTAAGACCTTCCATCAGGAAAAAGATAATGAGTTGCTGAAGACTGAGGTAACTGTTAGCATTTCTTAGCAATAAAGTATTTTTGAATTAGGGTAAGTACATTTTTTAAAGATATAATTCTATTGCACTTAATAGACTACAGTATAGTATAAACATAACTTTCATAAGCACTGGGAAACAAAAATTTTATATGACTTGATTTATTGCTATTATTTGTTTTATTGTGGTGATCTGGAACCAATTCTGCCATATTTCCAAGATATGCTTGTATATAAAATGTTCAAAATAGGCAAATATATATATATATAGGGAGAGAGAGAGGGAGAGAGAGAAAGTAGACTCATGGTTGCTTAGGGCTGTTTTAGGGGTGGGAGACAGAAACAAAGTTTGTTTCTGGGATGTTCTGAAATTAGATGATCTAAGTGTTCTAAAATTAGATTATTATGATCTTTGAACTCTGTGAATATATTAAAAATTATTTGATCATTTTAAATGGGTTAATCTTATGATATATAAATTATATATAAAGCTGTTTAAGAAACAGTCATTCATGGTGGGATGTTCCACATAAGGAAGCATATAGAAAGAACTCCCTCTGCCTTCTATTTTCAATCTAGGCAATTATTTGTGCCTTACTAACCGAAGGTTGGATGACTTGGCCAAAATGGCATGACACAGTTTTGCATGCATATTGTCCATGAAAAAAAAAACAGTTGACATACAAATGTTTTTTCAACATGGTAAAAAAGGAGGACAATGAGGAAGGAATCGAGCGAAAAATAGACAGTAAATCTTAAATATATTTACTATCCTAATGACAATAATAATCTGTATATTCTTAAATCTTTGCCAGCTTTCTTTCAAGAACATTTCATATTACAACCTTTTGTATTTTGGCTGAGTTTGCCTTCCTTCTAGGTCTAAGCATCATGAGGATGGGGGCTGACCCAGTGTCCTTTATTGTCATCTGGACAGGATTTGGTACAGCATAGATATTGGGCTTTTTTTTTTTTTTGGAGAGGTTTTTGCTACCGGGTGCATGCACTCGCCAGAAAGACAGAGACAGAGAGACAGAAAGCGAGAAATCACCCCCTGGGGGGGTGGCTACCCCGCAATCCCTTCTCCTCCATTCTCCTCTCAGGACCTTGGGCACGCCCGCATGTACGTGCGTCTGGTGTGAGTTTAAGCCTCCGGGTTCAGGACTCAAACCACAGTCGTCTACATGGGAGTCCAGCAACATAGCCATTATGCCAACTGCTGGTCCCAATACTAGTCTTTGTTATTTGGTATTTCAGGACTCTTGTTTCAGAAAGGAATGCTGAAACATAGAGGAAACCCGGGGCTGTAGGAGGACTGGCCCAAGCATAAGCTGTGATGGATAGTTGTCAGAGAAAATCAGGGTATAAACCAAGGGATGATCCCATCCTATCAGAACTCAGCAGATCAGTGCTGTATAGTGAGATCCAGGAAAGAGCAGTAACAGGACTGATATTAAGCAGGAAAACAAACAAACACACAAACCAAACTAGCAAAAATGTTGTCTCCATATCCTGACTCCAATCTCCTTCCAGTTCTTGTTCCTGTTCTAGTGAGGTTTTTATTCCTATTATTCACAAATCAGGTTTTGTTGAGCATACAGATAAACTCCACATTACTAAAGCCTGCAGTTAATTCTTGGTACTCTTTGTACCACTTGAAATAGGTCACCCTACCTTCTTCCAAAAACACTTGCCTCCCTTGGCTTCCAGGACACCACTTTGTTGATGTGCATTTTCCTTACTGCCTCCTTTGCTGGCTCCTCCCCTTCTCTGTGGCTATTATACATTAGAGTGCCCTGGACTCCAATCTTAGGCAAATTCCCTTCTCAATTTACATTAACTTTTTGGAAGCTCTAATTCAGATGCATCCAAGCTTTAAATACCATCAGTATGTCAATGAATCTCTTGTCTATGCCTCTAGCATGAACTTCTAGTATATGTACACTTAACTGTCTACTTTATACTTGTACTTGGTATCTAATGTGTTTTTTTAATTCTAAAACATAATTTTTATTATTTTTTATTTTTGCATTAATTAATTAACTAAATTAATTAATTATTTTTCAATTCATTTTCTTCCATACATTCAATCACATTATTATTTGTCTTACAAATTGGATACTTCAGTAGGTTAACATTACTCCCTAGTACAGTTGATAAAACTACAAAATATCTTCAACAGATAATATCACACCTCTTTGTGCCATTAATGCTTTGCCTCCCTGTCCCTCCATCAAATGTCCTTCCTCAAATCCTCCTCTTTCACACACACTGTATCTGGTATTTACATCTATATACTGTGTTTCTATATCCTTTAGTCAATTAGTTTCAGTCACAGAGTGTGGACACTTGGTATATATTAAGTGGAGACACAATTCCTCTCCTTCATAGCCTGGCTTGCTTCACTCGGCAGTAAGTCTTCCATATTCATCCACTTCCTGTCAAAAGCCAGGGTTTTGTTGTTGTTGTTTTTTTTTTTTTTTTTTGGCTGAATAGTATTCCATTGAGTATATGTGCCACAATTTTTTTATCCATTCATCTGTTCGTGGGCATTTGGGTTGTTTCCATGACTTAGCAATTGTGAATAGTGCCACAATAAACATCGATGTGCAAGCACTTTTCCGATTAAGTATTCTTCTATCCTTTGGGTGGGATTGCTAGATCATATGGTAGTTCTATTTGTAGATTTTTAAGGAATCTCCAAATTGTTCTCCACAGTGGTTGGACCAATTTACATTCCCACAAGCAGTATAAGAGTTCCCCTTTCACCACACCCCTGCCAACACTTATCGTTTTTTTATGTGGTTTTTTTTTTTTCTTTTTGGACAGTTTATTTTTGCTATAGAGCACGTGCGCTCGCCAGACAGACAGAGACAGACAGAGAGACAGAAAGCGAGAAATCACCCCCCAGGGGGCATGGCCGCACCGCAATCCCTTCTCCTCCATGCTCCTCTTGGGATCTTGGGCACGCACGCACACGTGCCCGGCGTAAGTTTAAGCCACCTGGTCTGGGACTCGAACCGTGGTCGACTATGTGGGAGTCCAGCGACATAGCCATTTTTAATGTGGTTTTTAAGATGATGCTTGTCTTCCTCTCCCTCGTTAGATCACCATTTCTAAGGTCCTCTTCGTCTGAATAATCAGGAACTGCATTCTTCCTGCTTCACTGGAAAAAATTCTCAAATCTCATCTTCCTCATTTATTCCTTTGCTCTTATTCCCCACAGCCAATCCATGTCCAAGCCATGTCTAAGCCATCTGCAGATATTCAGTAATATCTGCAGATATTACAGTAAAAATATTCAGAATCAGACTATTTCCACTACCTCCATAGTAGCTATTTTGGTACAAGTCATCTTCATTTCTTATTTGGATTATTACAACATTCTCTTAATTGATCTACATGTACTTTTTTGTAACAATCTAATCTAACCCAGTATACTTTGATTTCAACTTGACTTCTTTCTGTATTTCTTTTAGAGCAAGTTTAATGGTAAAAATTCCCCGAGTTTTTGATTAGTTGTGACTATCTTAATTTCTTCCTCAGTTTTTATGGACAGTTTTGTCAGATAAAGATTTTTTTCCACTTTGAATATATCATACCATGCTTCTGGTTTCCAAGGTTTTTAATAAGAAATTGACTGATAATCATAAATGAAGATCCCATCCCTAATAATTGCTTCTGTCTTGCTACTTTCACTATTGTTCCCTGTCTTTGTCTTATGCAGTTTGGTTATAATGTGTCCTGGTGTGAATTTGTCCTAGTTTATACTACTTGTATTGCAGTGAAATTCTTGACTTTATAGATTTATCTTTTTCCTCATATTTTGGAAATTTAAAGCCATTATTTCCTCAAGAAACTCACTGCTTCTCACCTTTTATTTCCCCTTCTGGAGCTTCAATAACACATATGTTGGCCACTGAGGGTATTCCACAGGTCCCTAAACTCTTCATTTTTCCTCAATGCTTTTTTCTTTCTGTTCCTCAACTCCAAAATATCAGTGGTCCTATCATCAAGTTTAATTCTTTTGTCTGCTTAAATCTGTTTTTGAACTTCTCTGGTAGCCTTTTCCATGTCTATTATTGTAGTTTCAGCACCAGAATTTCTTTTTTGTTTCTTTTTATAATTCCTCTTTATTAATATTCTAATTTTCCTGTCTTCATCCATATTTTCCTCTAGCTATGCATCTTTAAAACAATTGTTTTATGATTTTTGTCTACCAATTCTGATATCTGGGCTTCCTTAGGAATATTTTTTTGTTACTTATTTTGTTCCTTTTAATGGGCAACATTTTACTGTTTCTTTGTGTGAACTGAGATTGTTGTTGAAAACTGCATTTGAATCTTATAACTCTAGAAATCTAACTCTTCTGTTTCCCAAGGATTTGCTATTTTGAATTTTTTGATTAGTAGAGTATCACAACAAAGTCTGCTCACCTTTTCCATCAGAAACTATAATCAGCAATCAGAACATAGAACCCCAATATATAGAGGACAAAATCCTTATTCTCCACTCTGTTTCCTATAAGCTGCTCCAGGAATAGGGGTTGCCATCTCTATAGTTGCTCACCCACAATGCTGCAGAGTGAGAGATGGGTAGTTGCTACTGTGCTAATGGCTGAAACCACTAGAAACTAACTAATATACCAGCCAAGTCTTCCCTAGAAGCTGTAAGCATCTGAACAGACTTCAGAGCTCCAAGATAATAATGTACTGCTTTTACAATTATTGTCTAGGTAGAGAGACGGACTCCTGACACTTCCTTTTCTACTGTCTTTCCTCTGGTCAGTCTGTATATTTAACTTCAATTTTTAATACAATAGCCAAAGACCCTTTGAAATTTAAGTCAGAAGTCAGATTCATTACTTCAACAAGACCCTTCTTTAGTTTCATGTCTCACTTAAAGTTAAAGCCAAAACCTTTACCATGGGCATCAAGGCCCTAAATAACTTGGTGTCCTCTCATTCTAGCCATACTGACCTTCTAATGATTTCTCAAATACTTCAAATACTTCCCATGTACTCTTAACTCAGGAGCTTTACACACACTCTCTCTGCCAGTAACACTCTTGTCTCAAATGTATGTATGTCATTTCTTCTCACTACTTTTAGAACTCTTTGATACTTCCTGATATAGTCTGATTTTTGCATTATGGGTCTTGGACTTTTATGGAGAAGTAAATTATAGTAGTTACAGTGAGGCAGGGTTCATCAGACACATATATTTGTGTAACTTGGCTATATTAAATGCAGGTAGAAGATCCTTCCTTTAATAGACATTTATCAAGTGTCTGCTAGGCACAAGGCATTGGGGTGTTTCTGGAAATCCAGAGATGAGAAAGAAATTACACTTCTGGTGCTTACTGAGCTTAGTGACTGACACTACCAATTATGATGCAGTATGAAATGTACGAGAGAGTATATTTCTACAGACAGATATGAGAGCACAGTGAAGTGTTCTTAATTTATTCAATAGGAAATACTGACATAGAAGGAAGGCAAAGATTCAGGGTTTCTGAACGAATTGAATATTGAAGGAAAAATTGATAGTAATGAAAGACTGTGTTTGGGCTATGAGGAGGCATTCTGGGAGTAGGGGTGGGGGAATGGGGGTGGGGGGACAATAGATGTGAAAATCCAGAGGCACGGGACCAGCAGATGGCATAATGGTTATGTTGCTGGACTCTCATGCAGTTGACTGTGCTTCAAGTCCCAGAACCAGTGGCTTAAAACTCATGCCAGGCATATGTGCATGCATGTCCCATTCCTGAGAGAATGGAGAAAGGATTGCTGCATGATTATCCCCCTGGGGGTGATTTTTCACTAGTTAATGCAGATCATATCTAACTGGACTTTTTTTTTTTTTTTTTTTGGAGAGGTTTTTCGCTATAGGGCGCATGTGTTCGCCAGACAGAGAGAGACATAGAGACAGAAAGCGAGAAATCACCCCCAGGGGGGATGGTCACGCCGCAATCCCTTCTCCTCCATTCTCCTCTCGGGATCTTGGGCACGCACGCACACGCGCCCGGCGTGAGATTTAAGCCACCGGGTCCGGGACGCGAACCGCGGTCGACTACGTGGGAGTCCAGCGACATAGCCATTACGCTAACTGCTGGTTCCCTCTAACTGGACTTATAATCTGCACTTTAATGAATGAATGATACCATTCATTCCTATCGCTATCCTGTAAATACAAATGTCCTTACTGTTTCCAAAGCCATTCTGTGTAGACAGTGGAAATTGCAGATGGAGGCTTGTAGCAAACTTAAAAGCTTCTATTTCTCTTATCTATACCTTTCATCTCTTCTTCCCTCCATCTCTCTCTGTATTTCTTTCTCTTTTACTTTTTAATAAGTAGTTTATGACAAAGTCATTACTTATGAGGCAAAGTATGCAGTTTCATGATCATTTTCCTTCTGTGTTGTATCTGTAGACAACATTCTGGAAACCAATTTAGAACCTGTTCTTCCCTAGAGGACCTCTTCCTTTGTTTTTGTTGTTCAGAGCTGAGGCAAGTTCTCAGTAGGAAACCCGATTAGGTGAGGCATCTTCAAATCAGATTAGCTCATGGGTGCCATCTGGGGACATCATGTGTGACATAGTCTTGAAACATGTTCAAATTGCACCATGGTGAATAAAGCAGTGAAAGAGCGCTTGGTAAGCCACCCATAAAGTTACTTCACTTCTCAGTGGTGGCTTTCTTGTTCGTCCTGTGTTGTGCTGAGTAGCTAGATTGCCAAAGCTAGTAGTTTTTTTCACTAGCATTACATCGAAGCAGTAACAAGTAGTGGTGCCTAAGTGAAAAAAAAAGAGGCCTAGGTCCTGTTCTTTTTTCATGACAACCATGAGCAAATATTGACTCAGACTTATTAAAGAATGATAAATGTCAAGCCATTTCATTTTTAGCAGTACAATAACAATGTTTCCCCTTTCGCATTTATAAATGAGAATTTAAGGTTGCTTGGGAGAGAAACGTGTGTTAATTGGTGAAATATTTTTTCTGGGGAATGATGCTAGGTGAATAAGATGATGCAAGGAAAACTCTTCAGGAAGATTTTAGGATTGCAGAGCATGCTCAGAACTGGTTTATTTCTGGCTGTGGTCCCTTTAAGGTGAGATCTGTCTGGTGATCAGCATTATTGTGGATTAAATTAATTGGCTGTACTCAATCCCTGGGTGGATATACTAAGAATAAATTCAAAGACATTCATTTCTTCGCACGAAATGAGCAGGTTACATATCCAGGGACATTTATATAAACTATTCAAACAACTGAAACATCTTTTTATTTTTGGTTTCCTTTATAAAGAAGAGTTCAAGTTCTGGTACGTACAAAACTATTTGATATCTTCTTTTGAAAATAACGTCTTACTAGTTGTATTTTGTTTTCTACTTTATATCTAGGTTACCTACCTGTGTTCTAGCTAACCATTAGAGAAAGGATAAATGTTCCTAATAATTATTGTCTTCTACTAAATATGCCAGAACATTCATAGTATGCTGATAAGAAAGGAGAGAACTTCAGTTCCAGGAAATGAAGCTGTTGTAGAATATTCAGAAACGAGTAAAGTTTATCTTTTGTTCTGGTTACAAAAGCACCATATACTAATTATAGAAATCTGTACAATACATTAAAGAAGGAATCTGCTTGTAATTCAATGATCTGAGACTGCCACAGTGGATAACTGGTGTATTTCTTAACTTAGCTCTCGGTCCCTAACCTTACCTTCCAGAGCGATGAAAACCTGTGAAATGAACTGATTTGCTCATATCATATCTGTGAATTCCAAATCTGCCAATTTTGCTTTGTTCCATTCTACTTCATTCTTTCTGAATTCCCTGAATTCCTACTATATGACAGAAAATTAAAGAAAAAATATAATTACTTAAGTGACACTGGTATTTGTAAATATGCTATCTGGTTTGTCAAGGAGAGGAGTGAAGGTATAGCCCTTCTGGTAGAAGCAACTATTTAGCTTTGGGTAGCATAGACTCAAGTCTGTTGTTGGTTGAGACCAGTGATGACACAGATAAGCCTAACCACAGTTGGACCTAGTGAACCAAAGGGTGTTAAAATCTATGTAATCTTAAAATACAATGAAAGTATTCAGGATAGTTCCATGGTCCAACTTTTAGCAATGAAGAGGTTCAGCAGAGAAGAGGGGAGAAGGTTGGTAGTAACCCAGACAAATCATTAGAAACAGAATTTAATACAATTTGGGCTGGAGGCAAAGAGATTTTGTTAACCAGCTTCCTTGTCAACTTCAGAACTCAGCGATGAGGACAGTGGAGGGCCTTAAGATTTCACGGTGTCCATTTTTTTCCCTTTCCTACTTCTACTTTAGCCTAAACTTCTTGCAGAATTAAAACCATTTTAGGATGCTTAGTTTGTTCATTTCCTAGGTAGCCCTTAACTATACTATTGCCTTATCCCTTCAGAAGGCACAGAATAAACATTATTAAAAATGTATGTATAGAAACATTGCTTAATTTTCACCTGATTTCTAATTGGTTTTTTAAACTGGTTGAGAAAAGATCATAATTAATACAGGGTAAGTTAAAGTTGTGGAGCACTAACAGCTGCTGCATAGGTTGCAACTCAATGACCAAGTGCTGCTCTTGTTCAAGTGCACTGGCTAGATGTTGCACTCTCTCTTCCTGCCCTACCCTGATTCCTCAGGTTGTATTAGACATTCCTTCGTGATATTCTCTTGGTAGCCCAGCTCTTTACAAACTTCTCACATGAGCTCTGGGAATTGCATACATCAGGGCAAAGACCAATTCTTCCTTAGGAAGGAATTTGGTTTGCACCCCTTCTGGATGATGACATCAAGCACTGAACAAACATCCTTCTTTCATTCAACCATAATACCAAATCTTCATCATGTTCTGTGTTTTTGACACAATGCCCACCCTTTAGGCCCTAAAGCTTCTCCCACATTTATGCAGAATATGAATTCTCTCTTAAACTGTCCCCTATGATCTTTAGGACTTCCCAGAGATTCTCTTACATACAATCGGGATCATGTGAACTTGCATTTGTCTTTTATTTTTGCCACAGCCTTCTTACTAAGGCACTGCTAACACCTTGCTACAAGTACTTTCTCTGCAAATGCTCTGCCACTGTTGAAACTCTGGCATCCTCCCAGGGCATGGTATCTTCAGTTCTCCCCTTCATACACTAGACTCAAAAACCAGTGTTCAGAGCCTGGTAGCAGTAGGATAGGGACAACTGGGGCCGCTTCTTCCCTCCAATTGTCTTTATCTTCCATGTTCACTCTCCTGTTCCTAGCACACAATCTCTTTCTCTTATTTTTGTAAAAACAAACAATTCCTTCTTCCTCCCACAAAAACCTTAGCATATAGGCTCACATAAATATTTTCCAAAAGTGGTCACCAGGTTAATGGTTCTCAAAACAGTGAGATCCAGGGACCAGTAGATGGTGTGGTGGTTATGTCACTGGACTCCTATATGGCAGACCATGGTTCGAGTACCAGACCCAGAGGCTTAAAACTCATGCTGGGCACGTGTGTGTGCGTGCCCAGAATCCCAAGAGGAGAATGGAGAAGGGATTGTGATGTGGCCATCCCCTTTGGGGTGATTTCTTGCTTTCTGTCTCTCTGTATCTCTGGCAAACACACATGCTCTGTAGCAAAAATATCTCTAAAACAAAACAAAACAAAACCCAGTGAGAGCCAAGCAAAAAAAATGAGTAACATTAAAAGTCTCACAATGCACTTATATACAGATAAATACCCATTCCCAAAGTTCAGTGAAAAATGTGTCTCAAATACTTTTCATGTAAAATATGTTCAAATAAACAGTAAGGAAACTAACCTAAAAAGTAATAGGAGGTAAAGAGTTCTGAACGAGCTCCTTCTTAGAGGTGGTAAGGGCATGGAAGTTAAGCAGCTGCCCAAGGTCAGACTGGTTTATCAGAGGAGGATGAGAGGAGGCTGTAGTTTTGCTGATTCTATTACAAAGCCGGATTCTCCAACCCCTGGCGTTAAGTATCATAATTTCTTTAAACCTTTGGAGAAAGGAGAAGAGGGAGGCATCTAAATTCTAGGCTGAATTTCCAGTGTTTTCTAAAAATGTTACATATAAATAAGATTTGCAAATCATATGGAGATGTATGAATCATCTTAGATAACAACTCACAAACATTTAAGTAGGTGATTTGGGCCAGATTTATAGCTGATGTATAATAACATGTGCCTTTTCAATCTCTATAATACCAATTACATCTATTTCATTTATTCCATCTCCCTTCAAGTCTGTAGGTCTTTCTTCCTTTGTGAAGACACTAATAGTTAAGTCGATTTACAACATAAAAAAAGTCACGAAATACTATAAAAGAAAAGCAATCCCAGAAACAGACAAACCCTTCCATAAGCTGTCCATTTATCAACCAGGCTCTGGCATCATTCAAAAGTGGAAAAAGAAAACCTTTGTGGTTTGCTGAGAATGGCTCTTCTTGAATTCCCTCCTGAAGTTTTTACTAGTATAAGTAGTACTCACATTGCACTGTTTTTAGTAGCCTATACAAATGCTGTCACTCATCAAAGAACATTAGTTTAGTGCAATGTATCCCAAATGATTTGCCTGCATTTTTTCCAATCTGCAGTGAAAACATTGGAAACTATGTTAGTATGGCCCTAACTAAAGGATCTATGCAATACATTCCTCCCACAACTTACTCTAAGGTGCATTTCCCTCCATTTGGTTCTATCCAACAACCCAGACTTCCAAAATGTTTTTTCTTTGCCCTTTCCCCTTGACTGCCAGGACATGTGGGACTAAACTGAGCTGCAAAACTCTCTTTTCTTACTGATGGTGTCTGATTTTCCCTTTTATTTATTTATTTTGAAAGAGATCTTTGCTATAAGGCACGTGTGTTTGCTGGAGAGAAAGAGACAGAGAGAGAGAAAGTGAGAAGTCATTTCCCAGGAGGGATGACCATGCCACAGTATCTTCTCCCACATTTTCCTCTTGGGATTTTGGGCAGGCATCCACATGCATCATCTGACATGAGTTTCAAGCTGCTGCGTTCAGGACATGAACTGCAGTTTGCCATGTGGGAGTACAGTACCACAACCACTATGTCACCTGCTGGCCTTCTTTTTGTTATTATTATTTTTTTTTAAATGCAATAATGGCCATTAATTTTAAAGATTTATGAAGATGAGCAATATATTAAAAATTCAAATATCATCCATAGCTGTAATCCAGAGATAACCATCATTGACACTGGGCTTTATATATTTCTGGACTTCTCCCCATTCATATAATAAATATTTAAACACAAAAATTAATGTCATAGCACATGCGTTTAAAAAAACTCCTTTTTCACTTAGTAATATGTCATGATCACCTCTCTCTGCTAAAAATATAGATCTATAAAACCATGTTTGATAGTTGCATAATTTTCCACTGCATGGGTATAGGTATCATCATCTATTTACTTAGGTCCTTATTAGTGTCTTCAGGTTTTTAGGTTTTAAATTATAAATATCCTTATTTAATTGTTTTATTTGTGTCTTTTTATTGTCTCAAAATTATTTTCTTAAATTAGCAGGCATAGTAAATAAATGAATGAGTAGATGAATGAATGAATTACTAAATTTCAAGGAGTATCCCGGATGTCTGTAACTATAATTAGCACACGTTAGCATTTTCAAGTATTCTTTCTGGTTATTCTGGACATGATCATTTTCTTTCCTCCAGGTCCCAGCCAAAATGAGTGAAACCCCTTCTACTAGCTTCTCCATGATTCATCCGACTTCTTCTGAAGGTCAGGTTCCCTCTGCTCGCCTTCTGAGCCTCACTCATCCTGTTGTGGCCAAGCGGATCAGCTTCTACAAGAGCGGAGACCCCCAATTTGGAGGGGTTAGGGTGGTGGTGAACCCTCGTTCCTTTAAGTCCTTTGATGCTTTGCTGGATAACTTGTCCGGGAAGGTGCCCCTACCTTTTGGAGTGAGGAACATCAGCACACCTCGGGGAAGGCACAGCATCACGAGCCTGGAGGAGTTGGAGGATGGTGAGTCCTACCTGTGTTCCCATAGCAGGAAGGTAAAGCCGGTTGACTTGGACAAGGCCCGACGACGCCCACGACCCTGGCTCAGCAGCCGGGCTCTCAGTGCGCATGCGCAACGCCGCCCAGCAGCGGTCCCAGCTGCCACCCCCAGCATGCCCCGCGGCCCACGGAGGCTCTTGGTCTTCAAGAACGGAGAACCCAGGACGAGGCGTGCGGTCCTTGTTAGCAGGAGGTCTACTCAGAGCTTCGAGACCTTTCTGCAGCACCTGACAGAGGTCATGCAGTTCCCGGTGATCAAGCTGTACGCCACGGACGGAAGGAAGGTGAGCGCTGCTGGTGCCCTTCAGGCCTGCGCTGATGGGTTCGTGCAGGATGTGCATGGCGATCCCCTTGAGTGTGTGCGATCCGTGACGGCGTCTTTGCCCCCCCCCCCACCCCCCCAGACCTGATACCCTGTCAACCAGAGGGTCTCTTTTTAACCTCTCGCGCCTTCTGTCTTCCCTGAACACCGAGTTATATTCTGTTTTGGAACAGAATCCAGTCTCAAAAGTATTGCTTGGAAGAAGTGGCCAAGAGTAGTATCCACCTCAATAGAGAAAGCGTTTTCCTGAGATCCCTGCTGGAGGGTCAGTAGTCACAGCATGTCCACAGGAGCTCACCTTCCCGCCCTACTGCGACTGCCAGGCCGCCTCCCAGCTGTCTCTTGGTGGCTGTTTGGCTGCAGATGCAGTTAATGGTGGGAAATACTGCATGCCTTTTAAAGATTTCTTTGGTTATGCTGAAGACCAGCCTCTTTCTAGCCATATGTAGGCCCAGGAAGGCTGTAGGAGTCCGGGTACTCATGTTTGATTCTTCCTGTTTCTTTGTAAAAGTAATTAGTGCCTGGATCCAGCAGTTGGCGTAATGGCTATGTCACTGGACTCTCATGTAGTTGACCGGGGTTCGAGTCCCGGACCCGGTGGCTTAAACTCACGCTGGTCTTGTGTGAGTGTGCGTGTCCAAGATCTGGAGAGGAGAATGGAGGAGAAGGGATTGTGGTGTGGCCATCTCCCCGGGAGACGATTTTTTGCTTTCTTTTTTTCTCTGTCTTTCTGGTGAGCCCAGGCGCCCTATAGCGAAAACCACCACGGGGGGTGGGGGGAGCGGGGAGGAGTCGGGGAGGATAGTGCCTAAGAAAATGCGTGGTGATTATCTCTCTGAACCTGGGAGGTTGTTGAATTGATTCAATTAAAGTTATGGAATTACGACATGCTAAGACTGAAACTTGCTCATGCTAGGAGTGTGACTTTGGTTTCTTCTAGGTTCCCAGTCTCCAGGCAGTGATCCTGAGCTCTGGAGCCATGGTGGCAGCAGGAAGGGAGCCATTTAAACCAGGAAATTATGACATCCAAAAGTACATACTTCCTGCTAGATTACCGGGGATCTCTCAGCACGTGTATCCCAAGGGAAAAGCTAGGTCAGAACGCAGAAAGAGTAAGTCATTTATAAATATATAGCTTTTGTTTTTAGCTCTGAGATTTGTTTTGCCTTAACAACAAAAAAGCCATGCTTAAATGATCAGTTCTTCATTACTGAAGATAAAATATGAGAGTAATGAAAATGTTCTAGAGTGAAATTGGTTTTATTTATAGTTGGAAAGAATTATAGAGATTATCTGATACAAATTTTAAGACAGTTCAAATCATTGATATAGCTGCTTAAATTGATTACATGTTTTTTGTTTGTTTTTGTTTTATTTCCTTTATAAAATACCTAGTTAAAAAAAAATGCCTGCATTTCTTGTCTTAGAGAGGAAGTCTGTGTCATCTGTGTAAATGACATCTCTGGTAGTTGCAGAGTTTTCTCTAAATATTACCATACAGTATTTGTAGCTGAGCTCAATAGGTTAGTAGGGTGACTGTTTTTTCAAATCTACATTATATGCATGGCCTTCCTAGGTTATTTCTATAAAAATTGGAGGTACTAAAAACCAATTATTTATTTAAAAAGATTTATGCAGCCAATTCATGTTGGTTATCAATAACCTAGGATCTGTTGCAAGATGTAGCATTGTCCTTTGGAAAGTGGAAAATGAAGGCCTCTCACCTAAGAGAATGGAACAGGCTGTGAAATCCCTGTGGAGCATGGCTAATTTCATCATTGTGCTTCGTATTTCTAGGGAGACTTCAGCTTATGCTATAGTACTAATTATCATTTATACTTAATTTAAAAATTCTTTACTTTCTTTAGATGTGAAATAATATGTATTTTAATGTTAATGCTAGTATTAACATATTTAGTATTAATTCCTCTATTGCTAATGTCGGTGAAACTAATTTGTTATCATTTTTTAAAGTTTTATTTATTTCATGAGTAAGAGACAGACAGACAACACCATCGACAAGGTCTTATGCGTCATTTCCCTCAGCCTTTGTCAGCCAGCTAGGATCACAGACATATATATGTGCATGGGCTCAGCTGGCAAATCTTCACCCTCATGTTTATGGCTCCCAGCATTGCAGAGTGTTGTGCTACTTCTGCACCACTGTGGCTGGGCCTGTATATCTTTTATTATTGTCTGATAATTCCATGGACATACTCAACAGATTACTAATGTTCTTACTTTTTAGCAGTAGGCTGTCAAATATATGTTATGCATATGACACTATATCACCAGGGTGAAATGATTTTATTATTTTGTGTATGATACAATTGCTGAGTTTGATTTTTGGTGATTTAGTAAATCTAAGGACTTTGTTAAGTTTTACTTCAAAAAAATCAGGAGAGGGATATCTTCATTTATGATTTCACTAAATGTATACCAAAATAAGAAAAAAATATTTATAGGTTTGTATTCTGAACAATTAAAGGTACTTACCTAATGGCAAGCATGTTCAAATTTATATAGATTACTGTAAAGAATTTAATTGATTTAAGAAGCAGGAGTATCAAGGTTAATACTAAAAAGACACAATAAAAAGTTAACTAATATTTGGACATATCTAGCTTTGTTTTCTTTGTTCCTTTTATTAAATCAGCTGCACTGATCTTACAAAATGAATGCTAAATTAACAATTATTCCTTGATTAACCCAGTCTTAAGTAAATTCTGAAAATGTTTGTTTTAATAAAGCTACAGATATATTTCTTGGGTATGCACAGGTATGAAAATGAATACCATGGTAAGTTGTTAGTTGCCTAATTTGAATATCTAAACAGTACTTGGTTAGACTGTAGGTCCAATATTGTTAAGTAAATAAAAGAATAAAACCTACAAAAAACCCTTGTAGTTTTGATAGAATCTTAGCAATTTCTACTTTGTACATTTCTTTTTAGAATTACCTTAGAAGATTTATTAAAATTTTATGAATCTACTTATTGAAGTAGAATTTTAAGTGCCTTTTTAAGTGTGTTTTAAAGAGATGTACCAGACATTAGAGTAAGTTTTCTCATTCATTGAATGCATAGAGCTCAGAAACATATCAATAACATTTTACTATGAGATTCTGAAAATGATACTTTTCATACTAATTATTTTCTTTTTTTCTTCTTTCTTTGCTGCTTGTTCGTTGGATATTTAAAACTTCTCTTTCCCATTGTATTTTTGTGTGGACATTTTCATTGTGAAAATCTTAAAAGTGAGCAAACAGGTGCCTTCAAGCCCGAGGTCCCAGATTAATTCTGTTTCTTCTGACAAAACAAATAATAATAATTGCTACTCGGACTATTCTTTTGCTCCCGAAAACTACTTGGCGTTAGAAAAAAAAGATTCTCAGAATTTACTGATATATCCTTCTAAAGATGACATTGAGAAATCAGTTATTTTTAATCAAGATGGAACTATGACAGTTGAGATGAAAATTCGATTCAAGATAAAGGAGGAGGAAACTGTAAAATGGACAACTACTGTCAGTAGAGGTGGTCTTTCTAATAATGATGAAAAGAATGAGATAAGCAGTTTGCCAGGAAGAACTGATGATCTGTCGTCTGGTTTAAAATTGGAAGCATGTTCATTGTTTGCAGATGTCTCCCTTCTGGAGAAAGGCAATAATCAAGACGTAAGTTTAGTACATGAGTCAAACACTCAAGTGACAGATCAAGAGACTGAGACTTGCAGTTCTGCTAGTTGGGATAATGCCACTCTGGACACAGATATCATTCAAGGAACTCAGGATCAAGTGAAGCATAATTTTTATAGGCCCCCTACACCTGGGCCAAGGAGAGTGAGACCAAAGAAATCTGTAATAGGGAGTGTGACCTTAGTATCTGAAACTGAGGTAGAAGAGAAAACAATTAGGCAGTTTTCCTATAGTAAAGAAAGGGAAAGTGGGGAAAACAAATCTGAGTATCATATGATTACACATTCTTGTAGTAAAATGTCATCAGTATCTAACAAGCCAGTAGTTGTTCAGATCGATAATAATGAGAACATGGAATCATCTTTAGAAAGAAAAAAGGAAAGCACAGTGCTCAAGTCAAGTGCAATAAGTGCTGGTGTAATAGAAATTACAAATCAGAAGATGCTAGAGATGTCTCATAATAGTGACTTACCATCAGCTATATCAGAGAATTCAATGGTGAAGGAGGATGTAGGTGATAGTGTCATATCAGACAACAAAACTGGTATCAGGAACTTCAGAACTTATAAGAATACAAATAATAGTTTCAGTGCTACTTCAACAGACTCAACTCTCTCCTCAAGTAAGAACTCTGGAACATACAAAAATAGTTCTGAGGCTCTATCTTCAGTAGGATCCTCTGCTGTTACCACAAGAATTGACAGACTAACTAATGAATTTGCTCAGTGTGGTTTAACAAGGCTTCCAGAAAATGAAAAACAGATTTTGTCATCTCTTGTCAGAAAAAAGAAGAAGAAATCTCAGCAGCAAGTGATAAATTCCAAGTATCAGCCTGGGGAGATTACAACCAAAAGAATCCCCATTAAGAGTGAGAGAATAAACATAAGAGATAAAATTGCACAAGAATCCATATTGCTAGATTCACACAGTTTCCTTAAAGGAGGGTTACTTTCTGAGAAAGAGCTCCATGCAAGTGATATGGTAATTGAATCAAATCATTTTTCTTCCAAGAATAGTAATAACACAATTTCCAAGAATTTTCATAGAAATAAATCAAATAGTACCACAAATCCTAATGTTCAAGGACTTTTAACCAAAAGAAAATCCAGATCACTAAAGAAAGTAAGCTTAGGACGACCTAAAAAAAGAGAAATTGGCCAAATAGAAAAAGTATTTCCCCACAATGACTCTAAATATTGTAAAAGTACTTTTGAAAATCAAAGTTTATTTAATGTGTTTAACCTCATTGAACAAAAACCCAAAGATTTTTGTGAATCACAGCCTCAAGAAGAAGTGGTGTCTGGTTATTTAAGAGGAATGGAAAAGAAGAGTTTAGTTGCAAAAGTTAAGGATTTACATATAAAAAGCCAGAAAAAACAAAAAGGAGGTAAATTGAAATTAGGTGCTATTGTAAATAAACAAGACGGTGTTTCCTTAGCTTCTTTACAAAATGCTGATTTTCCTGAGGATATTGCCCAACATTCCATTCCAAATTATGTACAGAGATGGTTACAGAACATAAACCCATATCCAACTTTAAATCCTATAAAATCATCTCCACTATGCAAAAATGAAAGGAGCCTGACAAGTTATAACAATAATGGTTTTCCTGGAAATAATCCCCATACAAGTTGTGGAGAAGGAAATAATTTTGTTATGGAAAGTAATAAACATGTAACTGAAAATATCAGTTTGACAGGTGATAATCTATGTAAAGAGGTAGATGACTCTCTTTTTGCCAAAGATAATGGTGAAGAATTTACTGAAGATCTCCATGGGAGCCAGGTTGGATCTGCAAATGATGCTTGCTTGGTTTCCCCATATGAATACTGTACTTTGTCACAGTCAGCTGTTAATAACCATAATATTAAAAGTACGGTATCTGCTGAAAATTCAGGATCAGATAAGGTAAGTCTTGTTTACCAAGAAATAAACCAAGCTACAAAAGGCCAAAGCGTAGAGGCTGCCATTCAGGTAGATCCTATAGAAGAGGATACTCCGAAAGACCTCTTACCAGTCTTGTTTCATCAATTGCAAGCTTCAGCTCCTAGTATTCACAAGACTCAGAATGGCATTGTTCAAATGAGAGGGTCACTTGCAGATGTGTCCTTTCCTTCTGTAATGTGTAATTCATCCACTAATCTCCTTTTAGCATGGCTTCTGGTGTTAAATCTAAAGGGAAACATGAATAGCTTCTGTCCGGGTGATCCTCACAAGACTACCAGCAAATCTTCAGAAACACTTGCATTGCTGGAAATTCTAAAGCACATTGCCATTACAGAGGAAGCTGATGATTTGAAGGCTGCTGTTGCCAGTTTAATGGAGTCAACCACAAATTACTTTGGACTTGTTGAGAAAGAACACGATATGGTTCCAATAGGTTTTTCCACAAATTGTCCCATTGTTAACATTCAGAAAGTTCCTAAGTGTGATGAAAATGAAAAGGCAAATATCCCTTCTTTGGATGGAGGCTACTCTACCAGTGAGGCTGATGTACCTGAAGTCTGTGTTTCAGAGGTGAATTGCTCTCCATTTGAGTTGTGTGCTGTGAGTAACACTTACACTCCAAAAGACACTTGTAACTCTCATGAGACTTTTTATCCTAGTGACAGTTATGCCATGAGTCAGACCTCCATGAATAAGGCTTGTTTCCTAGAAGATACCTGTTCACTTGCTGATGCTGTGTTTCTTCAAGAAGCTAATGCTGTAAAGGAGAATGATGTCTATGAAACAGCTTACCCGTTTGACAAGACCTACATTCCTATTGAAGTCTGCAATGCTACTGATGGTTTAAATTCCGAAGAAAACATATATACAGATAACTTGGAATTAACTGAAGAGTTAGAAAAAGTTGATGAATTTCAGAAAGACCTAAGTATTTTGGCAGACTCTGGGTATGAAACTAGCTTTAATACATTGGTTTCCCACCAAAATGACAGTAACGTAAGCCCTTGTGGCCTTTTTCTAAATGAAACCGAACCAGAATTTCATAAGAATCATAGTCCTATAGAGGAATTTCAAAATTGTTCACTAAAGGAAGTTCAGGATGAAAATGCATACACATCTTTTGATAAGGAAGAATCAAAGACTTCCGAAGATCCAAGCTCAGTAACCAACAGCATGACATCAAACGAAAGACACAATATTTCAGAATTGGAATCTTTTGAAGAACTAGAAAACCAGGATGCTGATATCTTTAACACAGTGGTAAGTGGAGGAGAGCAAGCTATTGAAGAATCAATTTCAAAAGAGTTATTAGCCAGTAAAAATTTAGAATTGATAGATATTTCTGATAGGAGCATTATAGAAGAAGAAAGAAGGAATGGTATAAGTTGTCAGACAATTAGTAGTAGGCTAGCAACACCACCGTCTTTAGATTTTTGTTATGATTCTAAGCAAAATACTGAAAAAGAGGTCAATGAAGGAGAAACTGAGATAAGAGTAAAAATGATGGTGAAAAACATGGATGTTGGAAGTTATTCAGAGTCCTCTCTTGACTTAAAAAAATGCTTCAAGAGTCCAGTGACTTCTGATTGGTCAGACTATAGACCAGATAGTGAGAGTGAACAGCCCTATAAAACATCTAGTGATGGCCCCAGTGACAGTAGTGAGATTGCTCCAGAGAAAGAGTACAATAGAGGATTCGTTAAAAGGGCAGTAGAAAAGCTTTACAATAAAGCAGAAATTATTAAACCTTTTATTCCAGGATCTACAAACAGATCTCAGGTTTGTCCTTGCAATGAGATTGAATTTCATTGTTCTAGGAAACCAGGTTTTTATGATTCTGAAGGCCAGTCATTTGGGTCTTCTGATCAAGTATCTAGTAGTTCACCTATATTGCATGAATTCCAGGAGGAAAGACAAGATAAATGTGACATTAGTGATGTGAGGAACAATTATGGGGACCACACTGTGGAATATGGTACAAAACCGAATGATCATAACAGACTCCTTGGAGACTTAGAGGAAGGAGTATTAATTGACAAAGGCAAGTGGCTCCTGAGAGAAAATCATTTGCTAAGGGTGTCATCTCCTGAAAATCCTGGAATGTACGGCAATTTAGACACTACATCAGTGGATACCCTACTTGATAATAACAGCAATGAGGTACCATATTCACATTTTGGAAATTTGGCCCCAGGTCCAAGTATGGCTGAACTATCTTCTTCAGAACTGGAGGAACTGACTCAACCCCTTGAACTAAAATGTAGTTATTTTAACATGCCTCATGCTAGTGATTCAGAACCTTTTTGTGATGATTTGCTAGATGTTCAGAATAAAACCCATGCCAAGGAGAGAGTACCAAGTCATTATACAGAGGCAATGGGTAATCATCGGTCAGAAACAGTATGCACATCTGTTACTCATGCTTTTTTGCCTGCTGGTAACAAAGTCCACCCTGTCTCTGAAGATGCTGTTAAAAACCAGCCTTTGCCAGGCAACAGTATGATTCGTGGTACCCTTCAGGAAGGCGACTCTTTGGATAAGCTCTATGCTATTTGTGGCCAACATTGTCCAATATTAACTGTTATTATTCAACCTGTAAATGAGGAAGATAGAGGATTTGCATATCGTAAAGATTCAGATATTGAAAATTCCTTGGATTTCCACTTATGGACGAAAATATACCCATATTTACTACAGTCAAACAAAAATATGTTCAGGGAAAAGAACAATGAAACAAATATGAGAAAAGAATTTATTGATAATGCCAAGGGCAATCTATTTGATCAGTTTTACCTCAATAACTCATTTGGCTTGATGGATAAAAGAAAAAACCCAAAAAGAATGAAGTTTTTGGACCTAATGGAAGGAAGTAATTTAAAGACATTTCAGTCATATTTAAACAAAAGGTTTTGTATGAGTATCTTGCACACATTTTTAGTTGTGGATGATATGAATTCAAATACATGGGTTTCCAGTAATTGGACAAATCAGATCTTTAAAACAGTTGATGAGAATAACAACTTCTTAAATAACAGATTCCAGAGCCAAAGAGTAAGTTTTTACTCACGAGTAAGAGAAAATACCAATCATCATTTCTCCTTTGAAATGGTTGGTCAAGCCTGCCTGTTAGATAATTGCCAAATTGAGACATTCTTAAATATTAGCAACAAAAGTATTTTTAAAATACTTTATATTTTTGAGGGTGAAAATCTTTTCATTTGGGAAGAGGAAAACCAATTAAGTTTAAATGATTTTGAATGCTGTAATGAACAAGAAGATTTATAACTTCAAAATCAGCATAGCCCTTCTCTGTTAGGATGTTTTTTTCCCCCCATAATAAGAAGTCCATGGGATGGATATGAACCATAAAACCTCAAGAATTTCCTGCTTCTTCAAAATAAGCTTACTCTAGAAAGCTTACCCTTGGGTAAGCTGTTTGGACTTCACTATTTCTTTGTTTTTTATTTTTTCAACTATTACAGACTTGGTTTCTATTCTTTTGTTTTGGAGAGTTTTATGTCACTTAATTCTGAGCTCCTGATTTCCTATATCTACGATTTTTTGTTTAGGACATCAATAATGTGCTAAGGACAAGAATTAATATTTTCTTTTTTATGTTATCAGCTTGATATAAAATACATTGGTGAATAAATTGGATGTAACCTCAAAGTACTTCATTTATTAATTTTTAACTACTGATTTGATAAAAGGTGTGATTTTTAAGATCTCTTTAACAGTTTCAAAGTTTCAAAGTGCCAAATGTCTACTGAGTCCAGTTCCATCAGAACATTTATTTAATGAAGTTACACACATTCCCATGGGACAGGAGTCACTATTTTTTCATGAATATAAAATAGTACTCCACCACGACACTGCCTCTCTAGTACTTTTACTAAAAATTAAAATCTTTTAACATTAGTATTTTGTTAGAAATCCATAGATCAGAAAGATAGGGGAAAAGTTTAAGGCATAGTCTATGAAGGAAAATTTAAAAAGTTGAAATGACTGAACCTGGAAAAGGAAAACAAGAATGGTAGCTTGAGATTCTCTTCAAATTGAAAAAGAATTACTGTGAAGAATTTGACAGATTTCTTTTCTGTTTACCTTCATTAATAAAAGATTTATTTAGATGTAAATAATAACATTGTTGTCTAAAAGATAGATAGATTTGATTAGATTATGAACTATAAATTCTTTTGAATAATGGTAGTATATTGCTTGGGTGTTAACCAGAAACCAGAAAAATTTCTTACATTCTATGACTGTATGATGGTATAACATACAGTCATGGACTGTATGATGGTATAGAACCAAGTCTTATAAAGCTGGGAAATCTGTGCTTCTTATCTAGAAGTGACAGCATTAATGTTCTTGGGGCTACACATGAAGGTGCTAAAATGACATAAAATAATGTAAATTTGGCATTGTAGAACTAAAGGTAATTAATTACATAAAGAATAACTTTGATTTCAGTTCATCTTGAGTCCATAAAAAATGATGAACTACCTACTTCACCAACTCAATATTACCTCTGTATGGGGTATGATTTTTCTCCATTGTGATGCCTCCTCTTAATCCAAATATGGAAGTTATAATATTAGGTAAGCTTTTGTAGTGAGCATTGAGAAATCAAAGTGAAGTAAAAGCATAAATTTTGGAGAAAAATAGAGAAGAATTAACATTAATTTTCAGCCTACCGTATACCAGGGACTATGGTAGACATACAGGTTTATTATTTGTAATTCTTTATCATGAAGACACTGTCATGAATTTGGCTTTATTACCCTCTCACTCTTTTTTTTTTTTTTTTTTTTTTTTAAGTTTGCTATAGGACACATGTGGTCACTAGAGAGAGAGAGAGAGAGAGAGAGAGAGAGAGACCCTCCCCCCACCATCACCATGGGGATAGTCATGCCACAGTCTCTTCTTTTCCACTCTCCTCTCAGGATTTTGGGCATGCATGCACACATGTCTGGTGTATTTTTCAAGTTGCTGGGTCTGGAACTCGCACTGCACTGTCAGCTATGTGGGATCTGGCCACCTTAACCACCATGCTACCAACCCAGCCCTCCCATATTTTTTTTAAAGTTTATTTTTTCTGAGGGGAGGTGGAGACACAGACAGAGATGCAGGGAGGGATAGTTAGGGGTCCCTGCAACAGGGTCCTTGTGTCACACTGCACCTCTAGTCTCAGCTGGCCTGGATCACAAGTACGTGTGCATATGCCTGGGATGTGGCCAGAGAGGGCCTAGAACATGAACCTAGGACCTTTTCAGAGTGGGTCCAATTCCATCACTACTGTGCCATTGCCTGTCCCCTTCTTTGTCTCTTTCTCTTTTAAAGAATTATTATTTAATTTGACAGAGGGGGGAAAGAGAGAGAGAGAGAGAGAGAGAGAGAGAGAGAGAGAGAGAGAAAGCTGCAAGTTCTGGGACTTGAACTACAGTCAGCTATGTGAGAGTCCAGTGCCTTAACCACCATGTCACCTGTGGTCCCTACCCTGCTCTCTTTTTTAAACAGGTGAACTTACTTAAGAGCAGGGAAGTAAAGTACTTTCATCACTGGTGTGCAGTAGGTATCTAGTCAGGATTTGAATCCAATCCTGATCTGAAAATTGATGCACTTTTTACAACATTTTCAAATTGTTTTTCATGTCAGGAAGTAGGGCAAAATGTTAAAAAAATGTTGCATTTATTCCTTAGTATTGAGAGTATTGAATTTATTTTTTAATTTGAAGAGATTGTGATAGTTAGATTTACCAAAGATATTGGGGAAGTCACTCATAAACCGAGAGTTAGAAAAATGGCATGCAGCATATAGTTTTTGGCAATAATACTGCATCAAACAATGACCTGGGTGGCTCAGATAATATTAAAAACAAGAAAGTGGGGTGCCAATTATAAATTAGTAATCTGTAAATGTTCTTATAGTAACATAGTTCTTATTTTGAATGAATATGTTTATATACATTGACTTCTGAGATCTGGAGCCACATTTTATTCATGTTTATGTCCCAAGAACAGCATGGTTAGCAATGTGCATTGATGGATAAGAAGTGCTTTCGAAGGCATCTATTCTCTCTTTATCTGTCATTAACTTTAGATCCATACCTGTAGCAGGATATACAGCTATGCTGGGGGATAAAATTAAGTGTTTTTTTGGTATCTTATGAGGCAGTACTTCAATTACCTTTAAAGTATTTTTTTTTCCAGAGGTTTTCGCTATAGGGCGTGTGCGCTCGCCAGACAGACAGAGACAGAGAGACAGAAAGTGACAAATAACCCCCCAGGGGGGATGGCCATGCCGTAATCCCTTCTCCTCCATTCTCCTCTCGGGATCTTGGGCACACGCGCCCGGCGTGAGTTTTAAGCCACCGGGTCCGGGACACAAACCGCGGTCGACTACGTGGGAGTCCAGCGACATAGCCAGTGAGGAACCAGCAGTTAGTGTACTGGCTATGTCGCTGGACTCCCACGTAGTCGACCATGGTTCGTGTCCCGGACCCGGTGGCTTAAAACTTACGCCGGGCGCGTGTGCGTGCGTGCCCAAGATCCCGAGAGGAGAATGGAGGAGAAGGGATTGCGGTGTGACCATCCCCCCTGGGGGGGTGATTTCTCGATTTCTGTCTCTCTGTCTCTCTGTGTCTGTCTGGTGAGGGCACACACCCTATAGCAAAAACCTCTAAAAAAATTAAAAAAAATGTTTTTGAAGATTATTGTTTTCTTTTAAATATTCAAGGATGTTACTCACTTTTACAGGACTTGGATTTACACAAAAATCTAGTAGCACTGTGAAATGATGAAGTTTTAGAGGAAGTTTATGAATATTATCTATCCCTAGCTTTCTTGCAGTGATGAGGTGCCAGGAGGAGGAAGGAGACTAGCTGGCTTTTGATATTGTGGAATGTACCCAAGTCAGGATTTCCAGTCCTAAGGCGATGTGGTGAAATTATGGTTTATGCCCACCAGGTGGCAGCTGTGCTATGTGCTGCCAGAACCTGAAGAGCCCTGAAAGGGAGACTTGCACAGGTTAAGGCGGTGCTTTTAGCATTGGGACAGTCTTTGGGCAGCCTCTTTTACACAAAACTGAAAGTCCAACTGCTCAGGCATTCCCCAGTTATTAAAACTGGAAGGACTAACAGCGTTCAGAATGAAAGGAACTGTATTCTCAGTAGCAAGGAGTTGAAGTTCAGAAAATATAGCAACTATTAAGAATCATCAGAATTGTCCCTAAGGAAAACCGAGTTGGGGGAGAGTGGAAGCCACCAAAAATCCTAATTCAAGTTGAAACTAAGTTCATGAGTCATTGACTCAGTAAGGGTAATTTTTACATGACACTTTCAAATACTGTACCAATTAGCTCTTCAGTGACATAGAACACATGCTCTATTTCCATGGTTTAAACTGAAGAATTGAAACTGGAGTAGGTAGGTAGATCTGAGCAGGCAGTCCTGAGATGATGGCAGAAGGACATCTGCCTCAGCAGTCACAGCTTCTCGGGGCCAGAACTCGACTCTCTGGTACTCCTTCCTCCCAGGTACCTCCCTCCCTCCCTCTCTGCTCCCAGTGCAAGGAAGGGAAATTTATTTTTTCTTCCCTAAGTTTTTTTAGTTCAAAGAACTTAGGGAATATTATTATCTTCTCTCCTGCTGTCTCGTGTAAACACACAGGAACTCATCAGCATGCTTGGTCAACATCCTACTTCCCACTCGGGGCAATAAACTGATATGAGCAAGATCGTCGACACTGGGCAAGGGTAACTGGGCAGTCAGACTCCTTACCTGTCTTTCTCTCGTGTGTGTCTGTGTGACCTATAGCAAGTTCAAACAATAATTATAATAATGATAATAAATAAATAATCTTTAAAAAGAAACGATTTAAAAAAGTCCTTACCTGACAAGAAGTACGCAAACATAGGTAAAAACCCACAAATCTAAGCAAAGGGGCCGGCTACAATGACATACTTCCCCTCCTAAGTATCCATGACAGGATCTCACAATAAAAGTAACACCCTACCCCATTCCCAGTGCAGTTTTCCACCTCACACAGCTGCTCATTTACATGCATTTTTAGCATGGGATGCTTTCTTTCTCTGTTAAAAAAAATCCCCACTTTTCTATGAAAAGCAATCCTTTTCCTACTTGTATTTGTGGCTTCATTCTGCGTCTCAGGGTGCGTCTCTAACCTTAGAGATCTGGACCCAAAGAACTCAGTGTTTTACACAATATAGCTCAGCTTCCCTGGGTGATATCAAAACCACATTCTGTTTGTGACACTCATTTTGTGAGTTTGCTCCAAAATGAGGATACCACTTTAAAGTATTTATGAGGAGTTACCTTCTATGGTGGTTGAATCATGAAGGAAAATTCTTGTAAAGCCCTTAGCACAGTGTTTGGCACCTGTGCTGAACACATTTGTACTGTTTTTATTTTTAAAGCCATTAATGTTAATGCCATTGATAGGTTTTTCGAAAGTTGGTGTTCTTCCAACCATGTAGTATTTAGCTCTGTTGGTTGCTAGGGTATTTAAAAGAAATATGACCTTTTCAACATTTATTCATGACACTTTACAAACATAAAGGTGATCAATATTTTGAACCCTTATTGGTGCCAAATATTGTGCTAGGTTCTTACATATATAGTTTCAGTCAGTTCTCACAACTACTCCCTCAGAAGGGTAATGGTAGCTTCAACGTAGCGGAAAGGGGACCAAGGCGCACAGAAGCCAGTAAAGAAATGATTTTACCTTCATGTCTGTATTTGATGCCACTAAACAGTCCTAAGTTTTGTGGTTTGATGCTCTTTGTATTGCCTCTTTACTGAGGCAAAGAAGATTTTTGCAACTGCCCAGGATATCATAGTAAAAGTTATTTTAATTCAAAGTAGAGTGCTTTTCTTACTATTTTACTCTTGTCCACTTATGTATTAAAGGATAACCCCATAAAACAAAACAAAACTATGAATTCTATAACATAAAGATGTGCGAAAGATTTTATTTCATATATATATACATATATATACATATATACATATGTATATATATACATATATATATGTATATATATATATATACATATATATATGTATATGTATATATATATACATATATTAACTAGGGGCCATCAACATATTACACTGGGTTCAAAGGAGAATTTAAAGTATGATAAAAAATGGGCAAAGAATGCTGAAATGAGTATGAGTCTCTCCAGGACAGTAATGAATTACATTCCACTAGGCACAAATAATTTACAGTTTTATAGAAAAAAATAGTTTGCATTGAGGCCAGCAGGTTTTGAGGTGACTGAGGCACTGGACTCCCACAGGGCTGACCACAGTTCGAATCCTGGACCTGGTGGTTTGCTTTCTCACTTTCCCTCTCTCTAGGGAACACATGTGCCCTGTAGCAAATTAAAAATAAATAAATAGATACAGAATAATTTGCATTATTAACCATGCTTTACAATGTGCTAGTAAAGATTGTAAGATAATTTTGTTTGTTTTTAGACTTTTGCTATAGGGCACATGTACTTGCTGGAGAGACAGAGAGAGACAGCAAGAAACACCCCCCCACCCCCATGGGGCATGGCCATGCCACAATCCTTTCTCCTCTATTCTCCTCCCAGGATATTGGGCATGCATGTGCACGCACCTGGAGTGAGTTTTAAGTCACCAGGTCCAGGACTAGAACCATGATCCACTACATGGGAGTCAAGTGACGTAACAATTGTGGCATTTGTTGGTCCCTTGAAAAAGCTTTTTAAACTTAAACAACAAAACAACAAACTTTCAAATAGGGCTTTTTAAAAAATGAACTATTCAATTTTATTTATCATTTATATTTTTTAATTTGACCAGAGAGAGCCAGAGAGAGCGAGTAAGGGAAGGAGAATAAGCAAGCCATCAGGTCTGAGACTGAAACCACAGTTGGGTATGTGGGAGTCCAAGGCCTTAACTGCCATGTCAGCTGCCTGCCCTGGAGGCTAATTCTTTATGTTTGATGATTTAGAGCACATGTGTTTGTCCTGTTCTGGAAAGTAAACAGTAAATTATACTTAGCATACAGTGGCTGGTTTTTAACAGTTGGAATTCTTTTAAGGGAGATATATATATATATATGCAATAGATGTTTCAGTACCTTGCTAATATTTACTTTGTGATTCATGTACAAAGATTATCATAATGATCAGCAACAGCAAAAACAGCAATGGGCAATGGAATAAAAATAATAACTGCTTTTCCACTTAAGAATAGTTTTTACAAGCCAGCAGGTAGCTTGGAGGTTAAGGTGGCTGGATCCCACATGGCTGGACTGCATGATCCGAGTCCTGGACCCAGTGGCTTGAAAAACTCACTAGGTACACGTGCTTATGTGCCTAAAATCTTAAGAAGAGAATGGAGGAGAACGGACTGTGGTGTTGCTATCCCCCCAGGGTTAATTTCCCACTTTTCTTCTCTATCTCTCCAGAAACACTTGCCCTATAGCAAAACAAAAACAGAGCTACCCTCATCCCTCCCTCAATTTTTAATTATTTTTTTACCTTTATCTTTTGTAACACTTATGTTGATGAATGGCTGGAATTTACAGACTGCCAGTTAAGTAAGGCTGCTTACAGCTCAGGTGAATCAATAAAGCCAAGTAAATTAAAATAGGTTGTTAGGTTTATGGGAAAAATACGACTTACACAAATTCATTGTATTAAGACTGAAAGTAGTCAGTGAAGAACAAGTACCATTAAATACTCTACATTCATTTATATGTATATATTTATTGTCATAAACTTGTTTCATATAGTTGCTTCAACATCATTTTCAGACTTGATGTAACTTCCTTGAACCAAATTCCACTTTGTCACCCTTGGCCTATTTAAAACTTTCCCTCCTCATGTGGTTTGACATATAACCCACTTGTTCCTCATCTGACCCCAAACCTAATATTCCCTGAAGCTTCTGACCGTGATAAAACCTTTTGGTCAACACTAACTGGAATCACATAAGTACGTTTTCCCATTGGGAATGAACAGGAGAACACATTTCTTTAAACTAGCCAATCCACAACTCTGACAGGGAAGGGAAGCTAAAAGATAATGCCCTGGATCATATTAAAGGCATAGTCTCACAGATATTCCTCCTGTCTACCTTGTCCTCTTCCTCCTGCCGTCCTCCTTTTCCTACCCCTCTTCTTCCTCTTTTCTTCGACTTCCTCCTCCTCTCCTCCTGCCACAGCCTCCTCTTGTGCTGATCTAGTTACCTGTCATTTCCAGACATCTTTCTGCACTTTTCCTTGGGAACTGTGGGTTAGTAACGTTCTTCTGTTTCATGCATTTGGGTTTCACTTCCTCATTGTGTCTCATCTGGCATACGCACACTTGAACAATTCTCTTTCTGGTCAGGGCTCTCTAGTGGCTTTCTTGACAGGAATAAACTGGATATAGGTCAAACAAAAGGCACACACAGTTGTCTGCCAGTAAGAGCGTTTCCTGTGAGAGGGACACCTGTCACGGTTCAGACACGTAAGCAGTAGGCTGGCTGTCAGGATGAAGAAATAGCCCAGAAAAGGCACACTGTAAACACCCACGACCAGAGCCCTTGGATACCTCGTCAGGGCAGGGCTTGGGTTTATGGCCACTCACAGAGAGACGTCAAGGCCAAATTAAAAGGAAACAATCAATGACAGAACACATACAAGTGTTGTCCCATTTATTCTCATGATTGAGGCTTAGGTAACCCAAACGAATAATGCTATGTCATTTAAATTACTTCAAGGTTTGTTTTACATATTCACATAGTGGGACTTCTCAGTTAAAAAAAATAAAGTTGTTGGGACCAGCTGATGGCATAATGGTTACGTCGCTGGATTCCCACATGGCCGACCACGGTTTGAGTCCTGGACCCAGAGGTTTGAAACTCAGGCTGGGCGTGTGTGCATATGTGCCTAAAATCCTGAGAGGAGAATGGAGGAGAAGGGATTGAAGCATGGCTATTGCCCCTGAGGGGTGATTTCTTGCTCGCTCTCTCTCTCTCTCTCTCTGTCCATCAAGTGCACATGTTCTGTAGTTAAACAAACAAAAAACTCCCTAAAAAAAAGTTGTTATTTGAAGAGTGACTAGGACCAACAAGAAATCTCTAGATTTATCTAATGCCTTTGTTTACTTTCTCTCTGTTCACCCATTAATATGTGTACTTCAGTGTGTGCTGTCCTCTCATCCTTCTGGACGGCATGGTATAATACAGCGTTGTGGGAGTTCAGGTGCTCTATTTCCTTGGGTGGTTAACACTGAAATCAGTCTGATAGATCCTGTTTGGCAGCCCACCAGACATAGTTATTACATACACCTTGATTTAGGTCAACAAAGTGGGTTAACATGGAATGGCTGATTGCTATCACCCTGGGTGGTCTTGAGTGGGCTAGGAATGGGTCCACCATAAATGGGCAAGACTCTGTAGATAGCTAACCTACTAGTTTCTGTAGGACATTACAGCCAAACCAAACAGTGGCCCTGTACTGGCAGGCTATCCAGCTTCGCAGTTTCACTTTGAATGCTGAGGCTTTTTAACTACATTTTCATTTCTTATCAGTTATATAGCCGCAATTAGTTTTAACCATGTCGATGTGCAAGACTCAAAATAGTAAATAGACCATCTTCTTACCCTTTTCATGTATGTTAATAATTCCCACTCCTCAGAGGCATCTTCCTTTAAAACAATTCTTAGTTCTGATGTGTTTCTTTTTTTTTGTATTTAAATATCCTCCACTTCTAACCTCCTATTTTCTGTCCCTATTCCTATTGATAATGTTATAATTTTTTGTTAAATCACTTTCTTAAAAAAATTCAGGTTTTGATTTTAATAACCATGTATATATTTTCCCCAGCTGAGCCTCTTGCTTACACTTCGTATTATCAATAATTTGAATTTTAGCTTTGTGGTGTGTGTTTAGTTGTATCTCCTACTGGTTTTAATTTGCATCTCCCTAATGACTATTGATGTTTTCATATGCTTATTTGCCTTGAATATGTCTTTTGTGATATAGTATCTTTTTAAATCTTATTTTCTATAGGTATTTGAGGTTTAAATTTGCATGAATTCTTTATAATGCTGGGTACAGTGTATTCAGATGTGCTTTGCAGATACTAGCTCTCAGATTAGTAACTTGCCTTTTCTTTTCTATTTGGAAAAATTTAAATATTTATTTAATTAATTTTATTTGTTATTATCAATTTTAAAAATTTGACCAGAGAAAATGAGAGAGAGAAGGAGAGAGAGAGAGAGACAGACAGAGAGAGAGAGAAAGAAAGGGAAAGTGAGGGACCAGCAGTTAGTGTAATGGCTATGTCACTGGACTCCCATGTAGTCGACTGTGGTTCGAGTCCCGGATCCGGTGGCTTAAACTCACGCCGGGCGCGTGTGTATGCGTGCCCAAGATCCCGAAAGGAGAATGGAGTTCGAAGGGATTGCAGTGGGCCATCCCTCCTGGGGGGTGATTTCTCACTTTCTGTCTCTCTGTCTCTCTGTTACTCGAACCGCAGTGGGTCATGTGGGAGTCCAGTGCCCTTAACTGCCACACCATCTGCTGGCCCCGCCTTTTAATTTTCTTAGTGATGGAAATTTTAGTGAGCAAAAGTTTTCAGTATTGGTCAAGTCCAGTTTACTAATTTTGTTTTTCAAGTCCTATCTAGGAGCTTTTTGCCTATCCAATGACAAGATTTTCTCCTGTTTTCTTTTAAGATCTTCATTGTTTTAGTTTTTCACATTGGGTCTATTTGTACCATTTTGAGTTTTTTTTTTTTTTTTTTTTTTTTTTTTTTTTTTTTTTTTGTGTGTGTGTGTGTGTGTGTGTGTGTGTGTGTGTTTTGTATTAAACATTTGGTGAGAGGTAAGGGTTGAAGTTCATTTTCTTTCAGATAGATGTCTTAGTATTCCAGCACTCTGTTAAAAAGACTATCCTTTCTCCATTGAATGCTTTGAATTAAGAGGATAGTCTTTTATTGAAAATCAACCAAGGTTATATGTAGGGTGGCTATTTTTTTTTTTTTTTTACCCACTATTCTATTTCATTGAATTATATATCTATTTGTATGGCAAAACATCTTGTCTTGTTTACGGCAGCTTTTTTTCTTTAATTTTTTATTTCAATTTCTTTTATACATTCAATCACATGTTACTTAGCTTGCAAAGTGAATATTCCAACATGTGTACATTTCTCACCAGTCCAGTTAACAATACTATAAAATTATCTTCAATAGATAATAGTCCATTTCTTTGTCCCATAAATGACTTGCCTCTCTATTTTTCTCCTTAATGTTCTTCCTCAGACTCTACTCCTTCACCCATCCTCTTCCCACACTGTATCTGGTATTCACAACCATTTACTGTTTGGCTATTGAGTGCAGACACTCAGTATATATTAAGTGGAGACACACAATGTCTCTCCTTTATAGTCTGGCTTGCTTAACTCAGCAGTAAATCTTCCATACTCTTCCCTTTTTGTCAAAAATCAGAGTCTTGTTTTTTTTATGGCCGAGTAGCAGTCCATGGAGTATATGTGCCACACTTTTTCAATCCATTCATTTGTTTGTGGGCATTTGGTTTGGTTCCATGTCTTAGCAATTGTGAATAATGCTGCAATAAACATCTATGTGCAAGCACTTTTCTGATTAAGAATACTTCTGTCCTTTGGGTAGATACCAAGAGAGTGAGATTGCTGGGTCATATGGTAGTTCTATTTGTATATTTTTGAGGAATCTCCAAATT
This sequence comes from Tupaia tana, assembly GCA_026018925.1. Classification (NCBI taxonomy): domain Eukaryota; kingdom Metazoa; phylum Chordata; class Mammalia; order Scandentia; family Tupaiidae; genus Tupaia; species Tupaia tana. The sequence continues at coordinate 8,704,196 of JAKSZU010000008.1, forward strand.
GTTATCCACAGTAGCTGGACCAATTTACATTCCCACCAGCAGTGTAGTAGAGTTCTCCTTTCACAACACCCCTGCCATTTTTGTTTTTTTAAATCTTAGTCATTCTGTCTGGGGTTAGGTGGTATCTCATTGTGGTTTTGATCTGTATCTCCCTTACAGTGAGGGATGTTGAGCATTTTTTCATATGCCTTTTGGCTATTCATATGTCTTCAATAGAGAGAGTGGTTTTTTCAACTCATTCTCCCATCTTCTAATAGGATTGATCATCTTTTTTCGGGACAGCTTCTTGAGTTCCTTGTGTATTCTCGTTATCAGTCCCTTATCTGAGGGATATTTTCCCATTCTGAGGGCTGTTGATTAAGACTAATTACTGTGTCTTTTGCCATGCAGAAACTTCTTAATCTGATGTAATCCCACTTACCTATTTTTGGGATTATTGACTGTGGTTTGGGGGTTTTATTTAAGAAGTCTTTGCCTACTCCAGTGTCTGCTAGAGTTTCCCCAGTGTTTTCCAGCAACAGTTTTATAGTTTGAGGTCTTAGGTTTAGATCTTTGATCCACTTTGAGTTGATTTTTGTCAATGGTGACAGGTAGGGGTTTAGATTCATCTTTACTACAGTTTAATACTAAGCCTTGAAACCAGGTAGTATAAATATCCCCAACTTTGTTCTCCTTTAAAATTGACCTGACTGGGACCAGAAGTTGGTGTAATGGCTATGTTGCTGGACTCCCATGTAGTCAACCATGGTTTGAGTCCCGGACCTGGTGGCTTAGGGTGTGCGTGCATGCATGCCCAAGATCTCAAGAGGAGAATGGAGGAGAAGGGATTGTGGCATGACCATCACGCCGGGGGGTGATTTCTTGCTTCCTGTCTGTCTGTGTCTTTCTGGCGAGTGCACGTGCCCCATAGCAAAAACCTCTCCTGCCCCCCAAAAATTGACCTGGCTTGTCTAGGTTCTTTCATTTTCTTCTTCTAACTTGGCTTAATCAACAACTGTGGATCAAAGTCTTGAGTGCCTAGCTTGAAACACCAGGCCAGATCTCTAAGAAGTTCTCAAGTGAGTGCTTGAGTTTCAGGAAAATTAAATACAGACACATGGAAATAAGAGTTCAAAAACTAAGAAAATGGCCAACATAATCAAAGAGACATGTCTGGAGCTGAATATTATATTCCAGAATTTATTTGGAAAGATTGGACCATAACAGAAGATAGATTAATTACATGCGAATGAACTGGTGAAATAGCATTTTATGAGTTTTGTCTAAAACATTGCTGATTTTCTTCTAGGCTTTGTTTTCCAGTTTTAAGGATTTTTGTCCTGTTTTGAGTTGCCATTAGGTTCACGTACCTACTATTTGAACAGAATCCCAACCTGTTTCCTGGCTTTAAGTTTTAAGCATATTTCCTTAGTATTTCTTTGATTTATTAAAGCTAAAACTGCTTTTCTTGAAATTAAAAATATTTTAAAAAATACCTTTTTAATGACCATAGTAAGTTTTATAGCATCAGTTAGGTGTTACCTTAGAGTATATTCATTCTACTCAAGAGTTTCACACCTAAAGTCAGACATGTATTCACTGATACGTACATTACCAGCTAAACTTGCTATTGAAAGTAGTTAGATTACTTAAGACATTTTGTGAATCAATAAAATGTGGGGGGTGGGGAAAGGAATGTAAAACAACTGTAGACACCTAAGTTAGTGTGGGAGGAGGGTGGAAAATGGCAGAGGGTGAGAAATAGGGGTTAAATATATATATATTTATATATACATATATATATGTATATATATATATTTATATATACACACATGTATATATATGAAACTAGAAATGGAAAATTAATGATGATAACATGTATGATTAAGCCACTATACAGCATATTTTGGATGGGAAATCACATTTTGTATGCTGTGACAATGCTCAGGGAATGAATGTAAATTAATTAATAAAAAATGTTTCAGAAGAAAATTACAGTGCACTTGTAACAAGATTCTAGCTTTGTCCATCATTTTAGTTTAAGGTATTTTGTGAATCAATAAAATGTGGAAAAAATGTAAAAAAAAATTAAAAAACAACAAAAACATGTAACAGACACAAGTATAGAAGTTATTGTGTAAAATATTATCTTTGACTTACTTGATATCCAATGTATTTATGCTTTGAAAACCAATATCGTATGCTATAAAGATGTATAATGATTAAATGTAAATTTAAAAAATAAATTAAAAAATTACCTAAAAAATAATTTTCCCGAACTGCAGATGAATTGTTATCCACAGCCAGGAAAATAGTCTTGTATTTTGCTGCTCTCGGTAGCAAGAAGTAAAAAAGAAGATCCTTTTTCTTTTTCTTTGCATGAAAAGAGAAAGTTGTCTTGCATTGGTTGTATTTCACGTACTGTTCAAGAGTTCTTTATTTTATGGCTACTTTTGATTTCACACTAGCAATCTTCTTTAAACAACAACAGTTAAGATCAAACACTTTGCTCGTTGCCTTGATCAGAGTTTAGTTTCTAATGGTTCAATCCCAAGTATTTGTGATTTATATTTGACTAATGCCCATCAATATAAATTTCCTTACAGACACATCATTGTAAATCCAGTGACCACTTATCTTTTATGTTTTGGAGAATGAGCCTCTTTTTTTCTTGTTTATTTTTTTATTTTTTAAAAATTTATTTATTGTCCCCATGAGTAGGAGAGAGTAAGTGAGGCAGAGAGAAAGAGAGAGAAAGGAAGTACCCCTAAGAAGGTCCCAGTGTTGATTTACCCTCAGCTTCAGCCAGCCTCCCTGGATCATGGGCACATACATGCCTGGCACACTCAGAGAGGTCTCTGAAACATAGATCCAGAACCTTTCCATGTGGGTCAACCTCACAAGAGTTTTGTGTTTTTCTGTTCTGCCACTGTCAAGCCCTTTCTCTGTGATTTCGTTTTTATTCTTGTATATACGAATATGTAGACAGATACAGGAACTATTGGATTGTCAGAAAAGTCATGACATATTTTTTCTATGTAAAAATGCAGCATGACTTTTCTAACCCAGTATTTCTCTAATTTTGTACTTTAGGATGTTAATTTTTATTATATAATAATTTTGTTCTTTGAAATTTACAAGGTTGGTAATAGTCTTTATATGTAATTGTTAAGTAGCCTAATTAATTAGCTTCTCAACTTAAAAAAAATTATTGCCTCCTGCAATGAGAAAAATTCAACACTAAGGAATATTTTGTCAGATAGCACTGAGTTTGGGAGAGTTATAAGTATTTTATTATTTAAGATTCCCCCAAGAACCAATGTTTGTTCTTTGGGAGTGATGCAGTCTCTGTTGAGATTGTATGGCTAATTGATATGAAAGAAGTAATTCTACAACAGTTACAATAATAACTTTTTCTTTATTGAGTGGCTTTATATCCCAGGCACCATACTATGTGCTTAAGAATGTTGTTTGATTTAGTTCTTTTTTTAATCTAATTTTATTCGTTGTGATTATTTTATTTTTGAAGTTGAACAAAGAGAGAGAGAGAGAGAGAGAGAGAGAGAGAGAGAGAGAGAGAGAGAGAAGGAGAAGGAAAGTGAGAAAGAAGGTTGCTAAGTCCGGGACTTGAAACATGGTTAGCCATATGCCCTAACCAACATGCTCCTGCCGGCCTCCTTATTTTGTTCTAATAAAAGCGTATGAGGAATGTATCAGTTTAATTGTTTGAAAAACTGAGACAGAAAGTTTGTTAACTTACCTAAAATAAATTTTCAGGGGCTAGAGCCCAAGATGGTTTTGTCTAACCTTAAAGACCTACTACTGTCTATTCCTTACAGTGATACTATTCAAATGTAAGAGAAGTCAAGCCATTTTGTGATCATAGATACAATTTATTGCGGTGCTAAAAATTTTAATGTATTGATTTCCAGGAATAGTTCTGTTCCTCCTGTTTGGTGTTGCTTATAAGTCATCAAAGATTTTTCTGGTCTGTAAATATATGTTGAGAAGAACAATTGACATATGATTATAAAAACTCTATAAATATAAAATAACAATTCTAGAGGGAATTTTTTCAATCATAAAGTAAAAATGTTCTTTTGTTTTGGAAGAACTCAAACACAATTTTTCTATATGCTGATACTCTAAAAGGGCTTTTTACTTATAATATACAATTCCTCATTTAAAATTATATGTATTTTGGGGGCCAGCCCGTGGTGTAGTGGCTAAGGCAGCTGGATCTCACATGGCCACCTATGTGTTCAAGTCCTGGACACGGTGGCTTGAGAAACATGCTGGGTGTGTTTGTGCACACGTGCATGCGTGTGTGTCCAAAACCCCAAGAGGAGCATGGAAGAGAAGAGATTGCAGCATGGCTATCCCCTCTGAGGGTGCTTTCTCATTTAAAAAAAAATTATATGTAATTTCTGTTCATATATTTGCCTATTTAAGAAGGTAAAAGTGATATACCATATGGTAAAGAAGTCCAATAGTGTAGGAAAGCATATAATTAACAGTTAATATCTTCCATCCCTCAACTTCAACTTTTAAGCTGTATTTAAAAAGGTATCTTCTCATATTTTTCCTCGTAAATTTTAAATGTGTGTACCAATTTGTATATGTAGCTATCCTTTGTATTTATAAAATTGAGATAATAGTATCCATATTGTGCCATATTTTGCCTTATTGGTTTTGTTCTTGTTGTTTTAAAAATTTTTGCCACAGAGCACATGCATTTACCAGAGAGAGACAGAGAGAGAGAGAGAGAGCAGGAAAGTGAGAAATCACTCCCTAGGGGTGATAACTCCACTGCAATCCCTATTCTATTCTTATTTTAGGATTTTGGGTGCACACACATGCATGCACATATGCCCAGTATGTTTTTCAAGCTGCTAAGTTTAGGACTTAAACTGTGGGAATCCAGTGCCTTAACCACCACGCCACCTGTTTGACCTCTTTGTTAGTTCTTTCCAAAACTTCTGTAGGATTTATTGAGTTGCGTACTATTCTTTTTTAAAAAGTACATATTGACAAATTATAGTTGTATATATTTTTTGGATACAAAGTGATGTTATGAGTTTTTAATACAATGTGGAATAATTAACATGTTAATCATTTCAAATACTGTATTTAACATTTTTTTGTGATGAGAACACTTGCAATTTACTTTCTTAGTAAGATTGAAATATATAATATTCAATTATTAGCTATATTTACCATGTTATGAAATTAATTTAAGAATATGTTTTTTTTATCCTATCTAACCAAAGCTCTGAGTCCCTTAATCATTATCCTCCCATTATCTCTATTCCCAGCCTTTGAGAACTACCTTTTTACTTTCTCCTTCTGTAAGTTTGGTTATTTTAGATCCCACATGTAAGTGAGAACATGTGGTATTTTTCTGTGTTTGGCCTATTTCACTTAGCATAATGTTCTCTAATTCCATCCATGGTTTTTTTTAATTTTTTATTTTTTTGGAGAGGTTTTTGCTATAGGTCGCGTGCACTCGCCAGATAGAGAGAGACAGAGAGATAGAAAGCAAGAAATCACCCCCCCGGGGGGATGGCCACGCCGCAATCCCTTCTCCTCCATTCTCTCAGGATCTTGGGCACACACGCACACGCGCCCGGCGTGAATTTAAGCCACCGGGTCCGGGACTCGAACTGCGGTCGACTACATGGGAGTCCAGCGACATAGCCATTACGCTAACTGCCGGTCCCCATCCATGTTGTTTTAAACGACAGAATGTCTTCCTTTTTACAAGCTGAATAGTATTCCATTATATGTTTTTACTATTTTAGAAAAATCTATTCATCCCTTGGTGGGCACTTAGGTTGATTACATAACTTGCCTATTGTGAATAGTGTTGTGATGAACATGGGATTGCAGACATTTCTTCAACACAGTAATATTATCTCTTGGGCAAATATTGCTAGAACACAGTAATTCTACTTTTAGATTTTTGAGGAATGCTGTTTTCTATAATGACTACTAATTTATATTCCTTCTAACAGTGTGCAAAAATTCCCCTTTCTTTACATCCTTGGCAACATTGCTTATCTTTTGTCTTTTTGGTAGTAGCTATTCTAACAGGTGTGAAGTGATACCATTGTGTTGTTGTTGTTTAGGAGAGATTTTTGCTGTAGGGTGCTTGCACTTGCTGGAGAGACAGAGAGAGGCAGAGAGAGAGAAAGTGAGAAGTCACCCCCTGGGGAAATGGCCATGCCACAATCCCTTTTCCTCCATTTTCCTTTTGGGAGTTTGGGCACATATGCACATGTGCCCAGTGTGAGTTTCAAGGCACCAGGTCCAGGACTTGAACTGCAATTAGCCATGTGGGAGTCTAGTGCTTTAACCACTACACTACTTGCTGGCCTCCATAGCATTGTGTTTTAAATTTGCATCTCCCTGATGAAAGGTGATATTGAGCATTTTTTAATGTATCTGTATGTCTTCTCTTGAGAAATGTCTCAGGTTCCTTATCTATTTGTTGAATTACTTGTTTTCTTTCCATAGAGTTGAGTTCCATATATATTAATAGATTAATATTGTATATTAATCTCTTAGCAAATGTATGGCTTACAAATATTTTCTCCCAATCTAAAGGTTTTATTTCCCTCTCTTAATTGTTTTCTTTGTTATACAGAAGTTGTTTATTCTAATTTAATTCCATTTGTCTATTTTTGCTTTTGGTGCCTATGCTTTTAGGGTCAAATATGAAAAAAATTATCAGCCCAACAAATGTATATTTTTTTCCTTTTTTATTTTCCTTTACTAGTTTAACATCTTATATATAATTATTTAATTTATTTTATGTGAATTTTTATATATGGTGTGAGAGAATGGTCTATTACTTTGTTTATAGATATTCAGTTTTATCAATGCCATTTATTGATGAATGGGAAACTGCTCTTTTCCCCTTGTATGTTCATGCCAACTTTATTGAAAAATGGTTGTAGATGTTTGAGTTCACTTCTGGACTCTATTCTGTTCCACTGGTATATCTATTTTTATACTAATACTATGTTGTTTTTAATTACTATTACTTATTACTATAGGTTCAAATAAAAAAAGTGAAACTGTTGCTATTGGCTGATCTTACATATAGAAAATCCTAAAGATTCCAACAAAAATAATGTTATAACTAATAAACGAATTCAGTAAAGTTGCAAGATATAAATAACACACAAATCTGTATGTTAAGCCTGTACTAATAGTTAACTATGAAAAAAAGAAACGAGAATAATCCCATTTAAATAGCAATAACAGCAACAATAACAAAAGTACAAACTTAGGAATAAATTTAACCAAGGAGGTGAAAGAATTGTACACTGAAAACTATGAAACATTAATGAAAGAAATTGAAGAAGGCACAAATGGAAAGATTCCATGTTCATGAAATGGAAGTATTAATATTGTTAAAATTTTCATAGTATTCAAAGCTACCTATAGAGCCAGTGCAATTTCTATAAAAATTCCAGTGTCATTTTTCATAGTGGTAGAAAAATCAATTTTAAGATTCACAAAAAAACACAAAAAGTACTTACTAAACAAGGAAATCATGAGGAAAAAGCAAAACCAAAGGCATCATACTATTTATAATACTATTTTAAAATATTTTTGTAGTATTTCATTGAGTCAAAATATATTTGACTATTCTATATTAAAAGATATATGATTGTGTCCAACTACTCACTTTAAAAGAATTTTGAAGAATGTCCTTAGTGTCCATAATTTGGCATCTTTGTGAATATATTTGTTCAGTGAATTATAGCAGTAAGACTTTTAGGTCAAAGGGTATGTGTATTGTAAATTTTCCTAGATGTTGTCAAATTGCCATACAATCTGTGAGAAAGCCCGTTTTCCATACTCTTATAAAACTAGATATTTTTAAATGGAAGATTTTTACCATTCTGAAATATGATTTTCTTTAGTTACAAGGGAGGCTGAGCACATTTTTTATTTCTTGGTCACTTATGTTTTCTTTCTTTTTGAAAAAAAAAATGCCTTTTCATATTATTTTTAGAAATATTTTTACTGTAGGGTGCATATACTCTCCAGAGAGACAGAGAAAGATAGAGACAGAAAGTGAGAAATTACCCCCCCCTCCTGGGCATGCACACACACACACACACACACACACACACCTGTTGTGAGTTTAAAGCCTCCGGGTCCAAGACTTAAACCATGGTAGACTATGTGGGAGTCCATCAACATAACCATTATGCCATCTGCTGGTCCCCATAGTTTATATTTCACCTTTACTAATTGTGTTATGACTTCTACAACTTTCGTTTATTGATGTTTAAAAAATCAATTTTATTTAGGCATAATTTGCATAAATAAATGTACAGTGTGATGAATCTTAACAATTGTGTTCATTTATATACCTACCATCTCAATCCATATATAGAACAATTATGGGACCATCAGGTAACATGGTGATTAAGGCACTGGACTTTCACATGGTCTACTGTGTTTCGAGTCTTGGACCTCACTGCTTGAAAATCACACCAGGCATGTGTGTGTGAGTGCCCAAAATTTCAAGAGGAGAGTGAAGGAGAAGGGATTGCAGCATGGCCATCCTTCTCATTTTTTCTCTCATTGATTGATTTTCTCCGGTGAGTGCATGTGCCCTGTGGCAAAAAAAACCTGGATATATATCTCCATACATATACATACATACATACATACACACACATATATATTGCTTTTAGTATTTACAAATAAGTTTGTTTCTGGAAGTTATTTGTTATTCTTTGGAATCATATAGTATATATGCTTTTATGACTAGGGTTTTGGTCAGTATGAAGCTTGAGAGTCATCTAAATTGTTGCAAGCGCACAATCTGGTGCCCAATCCCTCTGTAGCAAATGGAACTGCAGCTGAAAGCCACGTGACTGACTACAGGTCTGGATCCCTAGGTTGGCCTGAAAGCACACTAGCTACATGTGTACATGCCCAAGATCCTAAAAAAGCTAATAGCCAGAGGAAAGGGGATTACAGTGTGATAAAACCCTCTCAGGGTGCTCTCCTACTCCTGCACTTTATGGAGTTAAAAAAAGTTGTTTCATGTATTAATAGATTATGTCTTTTTTTTTTGGCCACAGGGTGCATGTCCTTGCTGGTGAGAGACAAAGAGAGGCAAAGTGAGCAATTACCCCTTAGGGGGATGGCCATGCTGCAGTCCCTTCCCCTCCATTCTCCTCTTGGGATTTTAGGCACACATGTACTTGTATCCAGCATAATTTTTTCTTTTTTTGGAGAGGTTTTTGCTATAGGGCGCGTGCACTCACCAGACAGAGAGAGACAGAGAGATAGAAAGCGAGAAATCACCCCCCAGGGGGGATGGCCACACCACAATCCCTTCTCCTCCGTTCTCCTCTCGGGATCTTGGGCACGCACGCACACGCGCCCGGCGTGAGTTTTAAGCCACCGGGTCCGGGACGCGAACCACGGTCGACTACGTGGGAGTCCAGTGACATAGCCATTATGCTAACTGCTGGTTCCCTATCCAGCATAATTTTCAAGCCACAGAGTCTAGAATTTGAACTGTGGTAGGCCATGTGGGAGTCCAGCGCCTTAACCACCATACCACCAGCTGGCTGAGCAATTTATGCCTTTTAATTGCTGAGTTGCATTCACTTATGCAACACATTTTGTCTGCCCAATCACCTGCTGTATTAGTTTTCTAGGGATTCCATAGCAAATTATTAGGTACCTAAAAGAATAGAACTTTATTCATTTACAATTCTGGAGGCTAGAAGTCTGAATTTTCTCTCTGAATGCTCTAGGGGAAGATCCTTTCTTACCTTTTCCTAGCTTTTGGTGATTGCCTACAGTCTTTTAGCAGTCTAACAGCTGCTAACAGCTGGATGGCTGCTATCTCTGCCTCCATGTTCATTTACATGACATTGTTCTCCCAGGCCATGTCCCTTCTTTTTTTAGAAGGACACTAGCCATATTTACTTAATTTTAACCTACAATAGTTACTCTCTAGCCTATGAATATTTATTCTTTCTATGTGCAGAAGGCATTTACTGCATCCCAACATTCCGAAGTCTTAACCATTCCAGCATTAACTTTAAGTTTAAAAATCCCATCTAAATGTAATAATCTCAAAAAGTTCCAAATCTCATCTATATAATATATATCTGGTGTAGGTGGGGCTCTGGACATGATCCATCTTGGGCCACAATTCTTCATCTACAGACTTGTAAACCAGAAAACAAATGATTTGCTTCCAAATACAATGTTGGGAAATATATATATTTATATTTATATTTATATTTAAATATTTATATTTATATTTATATTTATATTTATATTTATATTTATATATTGGGCATTCCCATTCCAAGAGGAAGATAGATATTGGAAGGGAAAAGGGAGTCAGATGTTTCAAGTAAGGCTCACACCAAGTATGGCAATTTCCATTACATTTCAAGACCTCAGAATAATCCACTAAGGCTCTGTTTTCTGGACTCTGCTGGTGCAGCAGCCCTTCTTGCTCAGCCTGCCTGGATAGTGGCTCCACAATTTTTGACCCTTGATCATTCCTCTTTCATTTTATGCATCTCTGCTTCTTTCATCCGATAAAATAAAATTCTCAAAAACATCATTGATTCTATAAGTGTTAAGGGATTCACACTAATAGTCACAAGGGTTCTTTGCATATCCTTCCTAAATAACTTCATCTCTATTCCTGGCTTCTGCTGGGCTTATTGATTGGATGAATAAATGACATGGCTAATCTTTTTAGCAAGAGTTGTTCAGCCATGCTCATGACCCTATTTCCAGAGCACCGTATCTATCTGGATAGGTTGAGAATTTTCCAAATCATCAAGCACTAGTGTTGTTTTGCATGACAAGTTTTTCCATATCTCTTGAGCTTTAGTATAAGCAGCAAGAAGAAACCAGACCATATGTTTCACACTTTTCTTGGAAATCTTCTCAGCTACATATATGAGTTTATACTTACAAATTATACTTTCCATCACTGATCAGCAGAACACAGTTCAGTCAAGTTCAGTGCTACTTGATGACAAGAATCGCTTCCTCCAGTTTCCAGTAACATGTTTCCTATTGATATCCAGTTCTCACCAGAACCACTTAAAAAATCATACTTCTAGGCCCCATCATGCTAGTGCAAATTGGTAGATGCTGTTACTTGTCAATCTGAAGTCATATGGCGAGACCAGAGTTCGATACCTGGTTCCCTTAAAGCTGAGGGCAGTGATATGAGTTTGTAGTGCCAACTTCTATGAAGGCTAAGGCAAGAGGATTGCAATATAGTGAGAACCTGTCTTAAAAAGAAATTGTATTTCTAGTAATAATCGCTTCAGTCAAGTCAACTAGGTTCTTTTCTTTCTTTCTTTTTTTTTTTTAGAGAGGGATTTTTGCGATAGGGTGCTTGCACTCACCAGAGAGACAGAGAAAGATGTAGAGACAAAAAGCGAGAACTCACCACCCCCCAGGGGGAGGGCCATGCCACAATCCCTTCTCCTCCATTCTCCTCTCATGATTTTGGGCACGCATGCATGCACACATACCCTTCTGGCATGAGTTTTAAGCTGCCTGGCCTGGGACTTGAACTGCTTGTCAATTATGTGGGAGGCCAGTGATGTGACCATTACGCCATCTGCTGGTCCCTTCAAATCAATCAAGGTTTTTTTTTTTTAATATATATTATAAGCTATTTTATTCCAATCAATTTGAAAAATGTATAAAACATCACCAATTTCTAGGAAAACTTAACTTGCCAAAACTGACCCAAGAAGAGGATAGCTGACCTGAAGTGTTCCGTGACTATTACAGAGATAGGTCACTGGTCAAAACAATTTCCACAAAGAAACTACATGCTTCCCCACTTGATTCTGACAAACATCCTAGGGATAAATATCTTCAGTTTGACATCAACTCTTGCATAAAATGAAAAATGACATTCCCCAACTCATTGGATAAGTCTGGAATAACCTCCATGCTCAATCCTGACAAGGACAGTTTGAAAGAGGAAAATCTCAGATCAGTCACTCACTCATGACATAGGCTTTTTCTAACACATATCTCAAAATGTCCAGTCTCTACCTATTACCCAGTTCCAAACCCAATTTTACCTTATTAGGTTGCCCCGACCCACAGGACAGTCGAACGGGTACCTGGGTGAGGATGGTGAAAACCGGGATTCTTTGTGTTTAGGCTGGTGAAGTTCTTACTGACACATGGAGTGGAGACAAGATGAGGTGCTGATCAAGTCTTTCATTTATTGCAGAACAAACAGTGCTTTATATACAGGCTGGTGGGCACACCAATTGGTTGCCCAAAAATGAGATACAATAGTATGAGCCGATTATTGATGTGGGTGGATCTCCCATTACCTAGCAACAGTTGGTTACATGATTTTTGAGATATGGTTTGCTCAATGAGGAAGTGAAGCCTAAGATTTCTAAGATGGCAGACAGTTCTCAAGAAGCTCCCAAGATGGCTTCCATATGCAATGCCCTCCACATATCCCCCTTTTTTATTTTTTCAAAGAGAGGAGAAAAGCCTGGGGGAATCGTGCCTGTCTTAGGTTGGAGTCGTTTATCGAGCCACGTCCATCCTTACCCGTCATTGGAGAATCCCATAGTTATGATGGGTTTCCTGTCTTAGGTGGGAGGACTGTACAGCTGTTATAGGCTTAGACTCTCTTACCCGTCTTTGGCTAACCGATTCAGCGCCTCAGGCAGGAGCAATGTCTAGGCTCCACGATACGCCATCTCCATGTTGTGGTAGTGGACTTGGATAGGCTGCATTTTTATGGAGTCATCGATATGACGTTTTATGAAGGTCATGAGCTTATTAAAGAGAACAGGTCTCAAAGAGCAAACAATTAATAAACTAAAATTGGGCCAAATATGGGGAGTAGTATGGGGAGGAGTCCATTCCATGCAGTTAAAAAGGGATTATCGGTGAGTTGTTTTCTTCATTCCAGAAAATTTTCTTGCAGTTGGTTGAGCTTGTCACGAACGATGCCAGACTTGTTGGCATAAAAACAGCAACGTTTCTGTAAAGCAAGACAGAGACCCCCCTGTTCTGCCAAAAGGAGGTCTAGCCCACGTCTATTTTGGAGTACAACTTTTGCAAGGGAATCTAGTTGATCTTGGACAAAAGTAATAGTAGAAGTCAATTCGTGGACATCAGAAACAAGGGCATCAGTTAATTGTTTGACCCGAAGGGAATATCCTAATCCAGCAGCACCAGTAGCTGTAGCTGCAGCAAAACCTAAGGTAGCAAGAATAGGGAGGAGCATTACGGCACGCTTGGATCTTGTGTGTGAACTTCCTGGAATAAAATCAAAAGTAGGAATGGGAACTGGTTCATCTCCTTTAATAACATTAACGTCAGAAACCAGCACAGCAAGAACACAAGAACCAACCCAGTGTTTGGGCAAAAACGTGTATGCCAGATTAGTGCCACACACATAAACTGTATTATGAGGAGCACATAAATCAGTAGAATGGGAAACATCTCTCTTATCAATACAATCGGAGAATGTAATGAAGCCAAGAACAATCTCATTAGATTGAGTATGGGAGGGAGAATAAAGACAACTTATGGTTGAAGGGAAAACAGGCTGAACTAAGAAAGGCGAAGTTGGTGAACAACGTGAGGGATCTACAGGAAAAGTTATGTTGACAATTGGAAGGGCTGATGGGATTTGTAGACCATGGCGGAGACAAAGCCAACAGTCCGCAGCAATTGTGGGACTGTAAGCCTGAAGTAGAGCAAGAGTAAGGTTAAGTAGTGAGAAAGTAGTGTCAATGAAAGGAGCAACTCTAGGTTTGGGTAGAGATAGTGGCTCGTATGAACATTGAGGATGTAAATTTTGTGTGAGATCCTGTAAGTGTTTTTGTACCTTGAGTCGTCTAGTCTTATCTTGAGGTCCACCCCCATCAGAAACATGGGGAGGAGCAATTAAGTCCCAACAAATGTTTTTTCCTAAGGTATCAGATGTACAGGGCTTTTCAAGATGGTTCGTATCTATAAAGGTTTTAATGTGTGTAGCTGTGAAATAAGTTGTGTTTTTGAAAATGCAAGTAGTGGCATGATCGTAACATGCAGCATGAAGGGTAGATCTGAAAATTGTACAGGTGCATTGAGCAGGTGTAGAAGAGGAGGAGACAGTGGGTGTATTAATGCAATACTAAGTAAGGGGTTGTTGTTGGAGATACGCAGTGTGTCCAGAACATGTGACTGTTGAGAGTGGTGTGAAGGAAAGATGGGTGATCTTACCACCTGCACATGCGCAAGGAGCGTTTTGTTCAAGGAACTTTCGAGTTTTGCCAGAGTCAAAACCAGCAGTGACAGTGTTGAAGAGGTAACTGCCAGGGCTAAAACCAGCAGCGATAGTGTTGAAGAGGTAAAACAATATCAGGTATTTAAGAAGAATCTTCATTTTGTTGATCTGTGGAAGAAAAAAGAGGTATCTCAGGGCTTTTATAATCCCTGGATGAATTATTATCATTTGAATCAATTTGTTTGACCAATCTTTCTGGTAGCCAATGAGCAGCATCCATTTTCTGGGAATAAATGCAGACAGACCCTCTGCCCCATATGAGGACAGGGTCTGGACCGTTCCACGTATTGTCTAGTGGGTCTTTCCACAAAACTGTGGCAAATTTTGTTTTAGTAGTTGAATGCCAGAAGCGCTCAGCAGCTGAGTGTCCATCTTTATCCAGTGTTAGAAAATTTAGCACAAAAAGTGTATGTGCTAAAAGGTTTTTTGGTGAACCTTTAATTTGTAAAATCTCTCCCTTTTTTAATTTTTGGAGAGTATTTTTTAAGGAAAGATGAGCACGTTCAACAATACCTTGTCCCTGGGGATTGTATGGAATCCCCGTGACATGTTTAATATGGAGTTGTTTACAAAAAGAGTTAAAATTGTTTCCAGTATATCCTGGGCCATTATCTGTTTTAATTTGTTGAGGCTTACCCAGAACAGAGAGTGCGGCAAGAACATGAGAAATAACATGTTTACCAGCCTCTCCGGTTTGTGCCGTAGCAAAAATGAAACCACTAAAGGTGTCAATAGTGACATGCACGTATTTAAGAGTACCAAATTCTGCAACATGAGTGACATCCATTTGCCATAAAGCATTAGGCATAAGGCCTCTAGGGTTAACACCCAAGTGTGGTGTAGGCAAAAGAGTAAGACAGGCCGGACATTGTTTTACAATTTGTCGAGCCTGTTCCTGAGTAATTTTAAACATGAGACGAAGGGTGTGAGAATTCAAATGATGTAATTGATGGGCAGCAACAGCATCTGAAAGATTTGTGTCAATTTGAGTATGAACCAAAAGAGAATATTTTGTGGCCAGATCAGCGTGGCGATTACCCTCAGTTAAAGGACCAGGCAAGTCTGTATGGGCGCGCAAATGGCCAATATAAAAAGGCAGCTCTCGATGTCTAATGAGAGACTGTAATTGGAGGAAAAACTATGCGGCTTGAGAAATTTGTTTAATTTGTGCCGCAGTTTCCAGAAGAGGTACGTACATAGTGAAATAAGCACTATCAGTATACAAGGTCAAGGGAAAGCAGAGAAAATTGTAACAACTATTGGCAGCTCAACTAGCTGAGCTGATATTGAGAATGTTGTAAATGTAACTTGTTTAATCAGAGAGAGAACAAAAAGCACTGTGTAGATGGTGGAACAGAGGACCAGTTCTGTGTTTCGTGGCGTAGTTCTGGAAAGGTCTGAAATAAATTGTCATTGTTTACAGAACGAACTCAAGCGTTTCAAAAGTTTGTTTTAGGTCTGGAGGCTTGGGGCGGCCCCGTTTTTGTTTCCCTGATCCCGATTAATTGACCTACCATTGACATCAAATCTGGATCTACATTCATTAGGAGGGTGACGTCCCTTCATACATTTACTGCACAAATCAGGAAGTTGATTTGGTCGTTGATTACCACCATTCTTTACCTTACAGTTTTTTGCAAAATGTCCAGACCGACCACAATTGTAGCAAGTAATTTTGTTACTTATTTTGTTAGCATTGTTGTTACGAGTAAGGAATTGGAGAACAGTATAGTCTTGAAGGGTAGCGGCCATAGTCAATCCTTGTTGGAATGCCAATTGTTTAATAAGGTCAGTACCTGAATCAGTCAAATTTCTCTGAGTAGGAAGTTTTGTCCAAGCTCTCATAGCTGCTGTATAAATTTGAGCAAATAGCCCTGGACCATATTGTATTAGATTGTTACTATTTGCATAATTGCCTTCTCCCAATAACATCTCTGTTGTCCAACCATTGTTGGCCTGGGCATTACGGCATGCAAGCTCCCTGCAAATTTGTACATACTTTGATTTCCAAAGTAAGTAATCTCCTCCAGAGAGCATAGCATGGGCCAATATGTGCCACTCCATTGGTGTAAGCCAATTATCTGCCACTGATTCAACTATGGCTAAAGTATATGGAGCTGTAGCTCCATATTGAGCAACTGCTGTTTTAATTTCTTTTATGATTTTAAAATCAAAGCCACCACAAGGACGCCATGTTTGTCCTTGGGGATCTATGGTTTCTGTTACTGGAAATGCTTCCTGTTCCTCAAGATCTATCAGTGGTTGTAATCTCTGAGCTGGTTTAAGTTTTGCACTAGGAGTAAAGGTGGACTGACAGCGATTTTGTGAGGATGAGAAAGCTGTACTTTTAGATTTACCCACTTTCAGCTTTTCTAATCGTGATATCAATTCTTGATGTTCTTCTAACTGAATATGTTCTTTGAGTTGTTCAATCTTAGCCCGAACCTCTGCCCTAGGATCAATAACAGGCATTGCCAAAGATGGCTGAATAGTCTTTTCATGGCAAGAATGATTACATGTCAAAGATGGCACAGATGTAACCGAGTCATAAGATGGAGGTCGTTTTTTGAAAGGTGGCCATTTTGAATTGTTGTACTCAACAGCCTCCACTTCTGAAGTTTCTTTCTCTGGTGGCCATTTTGAACTATTGTATTTGGCAGCCTCTTTTTCCAAAGTTTCTTCTTCAGGCGGCCATTTTGGGTTTGGGTTATTGTATTTGGCTGCCTTTGTTTCTAAAGTTTCTTTTTCAGACGGCCATTTTGAGTTATTGTACGTGGCAGTCTGTGTTTTTAAAGTTTCTTCTTTAGGCAGCCAGTTTGAGTTGTTATTTTTGACTGCCCTTAGTTCTAAAATTTCTTCCTCAGAATCAGTTGATTGACTATCCAAATGAGCTTTAAACTCTGTAAGAGATGGGTTTAATTTTTTCTGAGGCTTTTCAAAGTTTGTAAATTCCTCACTGATTTTTGGTTTTTCAAGTTGTTTTGGCCTGACATCCAATTGTTTAGTAAAATTTGTTACTTCTTCCTCACTATCTAAGGAATTTAAATCTTTTTCTTTTTTGGTGCCAAGGTTTATTTTAGTTTCCATGGCATCTTTACTATCTGTCCGAGTTTTATTTTTTTGCATAATTTGTTCTCCCTCTGCAACAACTGTTGCAATTTTAGGGTCAGTTGACTGTAATTTAATAATTTTATCTATTAGATTCCAATATGAAAAAGTTATTACTGGGAACTTTCCTGGTCCAAATGTGACATAGTAGTCTTTCAGAGCATCACCTACCCTCTTCCACCTTGCTTCATCAATAGTGCCTTCTTGAGGAAACCAGGGGCACACCTCTTTTAGAAAGTCAAAAAAGGAAAGTAATTGTTTGATTCTAATTTTAACTCCACGTGTCTTAAGAGCATCACTAAGCCCCTGAACAAATAATTCATGCTTGCTCATTTGTTGTCCCATAATTGCACTCTGGGAAGCTATTTAGTAATCTGTATTACTATTTACCCTTCCACACTTACCAGGCCTGGCTTTCTTCACAGTGCACTTCACCTTGATCCTCTTGGCCCAAGGCCCCACGTTGGGCACCACTTGCCCCGACCCGCAGGACAGTCGAACGGGTACCTGGGTGAGGATGGTGAAAACCGGGATTCTTTGTGTTTAGGCTGGTGAAGTTCTTACTGACACATGGAGTGGAGACAAGATGAGGTGCTGATCAAGTCTTTCGTTTATTGCAGAACAAACAGTGCTTTATATACAGCCTGGTGGGCATACCAATTGGTTGCCCAAAAATGAGATACAATAGTATGAGCCAATTATTGATGTGGGTGGATCTCCCATTACCTAGCAACAGTTGGTTACATGATTTTTGAGATATGGTTTGCTCAATGAGGAAGTGAAGCCTAAGATTTCTAAGATGGCAGACAGTTCTCAAGAAGCTCCCAAGATGGCTTCCATATGCAATGCCCTCCACATAAGGTATTTATTATAGCACCCCACTTCCTGTTACCATTTTAAAAACAAGTTTATTTGTACTGCGATAATAACATACCACAAACCAGTACCTTAAGACAATAAAATTTTATTAAATCATTCTTTTTTGGCTAGAAATCTGTAATCAAGGTATCTGTAGAATTGGTTCCTTCTGAGTGCCCTAAGGGACAATCGGTTCTGTGTCTCTCCTAGTTTCTGGTGGTTTTCAGCAGCCGTTGGCATGACTTGGTTTGTAGATACATCATTCCAGTTCCTGTCTCTGTCTTCACATGGCATTTCCCCTGTGCGTGTCTTTTCTAATATGTATTAGGGACCCTCCCTACTCCAGTGTGACTTCATCTTAGTTTATGTATTAATTACATCCACAAAGAGCCTATTCCTAAATAAGAGCACACACAGGTATAGACCCCAGATTTTAAAAACTTGAACATATACTTTTTAAAGACACTAATTCAATAAATGTTACCAGTTGGTAAACATTTGAGTTATTATAGTTTTTGACTATTGTGAAAAAAAATCTATGAAAATTTATAAAGAATTTTTTTTGAGAGAGATATTTTTGCTATAGAGTGTGCATACTCACCAGAGATACAGAGACAAAGAGACAGAAAGTGAGAAATCACCTTCCCGGGGGAATGGCCTTGCCACAATCCTTTCTCCTCCATTCTCCTCTCCGAATTGTGGGCACAGATGCATACACACCTGGCATGAGTTTTAAGCTGCTGAGTCAAGGATTTGAACCGCGTTGACTATGTGGGAATCCAGCAACATAACCATTATGTCATGCTTATGTTGTCCCATAAAGAAAATTTAAAAATTATTTAATTAATTTTATTTAGCGTTATTTTAAAAAATTTATTATGGGACACACACGCTTACCAGAGCTAGAGACAGAGAAATGGAGGGCTGGATGTGTGGGTGTTTAGCGCTCTAACCACCATGCCACCTGCTGGCTCCTAAAGAAATATTTTTTAATTGTAATTTCGGATTCACATATAATCATTATACATCTTTGTACGATACAGTATTGTTTTAAAAAGTATATATGTGATGTGTAATAAGAAAATTGATGATATAAACATATTTGGCCACCTTCAACATTACATTATGTTGTGCACATTTGAAATTTGTCCTACTGGTTAGTTTGTTTTGTCTTTGTTTTTGTGTTTTAGGTTTTTGCCATAGGACATGTGTGCCTGCCAGAGAGAGACAGAGAGAGGGAAAGTGAGAAATCATCTCTCAGGGAGGATGGTCACACTGAACTCCCTTTTCCTCTATTCTCCTTTTGGGATTTTGAGCATGGATACACACATGTCCAGCGTGGTTATCAAGTTGCTGGGTCTGGGACTTGAACCATGGTTGACCATGTGGGAATCCAGTGTCTTAACCACCATGTGCCTGCTGGCCCCCTACTGGTTATTTTGGAAACATATATTAAATTTTCAATGATATTCTGCACTGCAAAATACAGTTCTAAAGACAAAAGTGATTAAAAATTAGACAACAAAAAGTCTCATAAATTAATGAGGATGGATTTTTGAAAACAAAAATAACCTTACCATAGACAATGAAAAAAGAATTTGTAATTTCCATGTAGAGAATTGTAGCTGATAAGAGTTTATAATCTTAAAAGATCTGTGGTATCAATCACTGGTCCAGTTAGAGATAGGTGAAATTGTATGCTCATTAGGAAGAGATAGAAAAAGAAAACTTTTGCTCATTCGCTGTGAATTCTTGTATTGTACTGTGCATAAAGAAATAAGTCCTTAGGAAAGCAAAAACAAAAAAAATTGGAAAGAGATATCTATAAATGAAGACTTGAGGGGACCAGCAGGTGGCATGGTGGTTAAGACGCTGGACACTCCCACATTGCCAACCACGGTTCAAGTCCTGGACCTGGTGGCTTGCTTTCTCTCATTCTCTTTCTCTCTCTGTGTCTCTCTCTGGTCAAATTAAAATAAATGAATGAATAACTAAAATTTAAAATAAAAAAATGAAGACTTGATAAAATCAGTGATTTGGTGATTAGCTTTACAAAATTCTTGATTTTAGTCTTCCTTAAATCTGTTCTAAAGAAAGACTCAGCTACTTGTAACATTTTGGACTTTTCCTATTTTATCTAGTTTTATACAATGAATAAGGGTTATGATAATAAATTTGTCAATATAACATGAAAACTGTTGAGATGATAGTCTATCAAGTAACTGGTGAATTTATATGCAAACCTGCTTGTGTGTAATAATAGTTGAATCTGGGGGACCAGCAATTAGCGTAATGGCTATGTCGCTGGACTCCCACGTAGTCGACCGCGGTTCGAGTCCTGGACTCGGTGGCTTAAACTCACGCCGGGCGTGTGTGCGTGCGTGCCCAAGATCCCGAGAGGAGAATGGAGGAGAAGGGATTGCGGCGTGGCCATCCCCCCTGGGGGATGATTTCTTGCTTTCTGTCTCTCTGTCTGTCTCTGTTTGTCTGGCGAGCGCACACGCCCTATAGCAAGAACCTCTCAAAAAAAAAAAAAAGTTGAATCTGAATTTTTAGCATGCAGAATTTCTCTTACAAACCTCTCACTTTTTGTTTTTGTTTTTAATCATATTTATGGTTTACTGGTATACATAATAGACAGTCATGCTTAACACTCTGGTTAAGTCAAGATAGAAAACGGGAGGGGTGTCATTAGAGGCATTCAAAAATTTAACAGTTTAAATAATCTTTAGCCCTTCTGAGGAACTAAAGATGGGAAATGCATAGTTTATACTTCTGTGACAAGGTGCTTCCATCCATTATAGTGATCATCATTCTGTTCATGCATTTAAAAAATCATTGCTTTTGATCATTGAAAACTGTGTTCAAAGTACATTCTTATTCAACAAACTGATGGAACTACAAATAGTACACTCCAAAGTATTTAGTCTATGTATATCTTTGTCAATGAGGTGTGTTCCTTGGAAGCAACATATAGAAAGTTTATGTAGTTTTATCCATTGAGCCAATTTGTGCCTTTTAGTTGGAGAATTTACCTCATTCACATTCAATTTTATTGTCAGCATGTGTGGACTTATCCCTGTCGTTTTGTTACTCTTTTATTCCTTTTTGTTTTGTGTTCTCTTCTCTTCTTTTGTATTTATCTCCCTTTAGTTTTCTTCATGTAGTATTTCATTTATTTCCTGAGGTCTAGTTTTGGTGAATTCTTTCAGATTTTGTTTATCTGGGCATGATTTCATTTTCCTTTCCTATTTGAAGAATAATCTTGCTGGATATAGTACTCTTGGCTGAGATTGTTTTTCTTTCAGAGTTTTAAATATGTCTTCCCATTCTCTCTTTGCCTGCCTTGTTGCAATTGAGGAATCTGATGTTAGTTTAAAGGGGTAATCTTTGTAAGTAACTTGGCATTTTTATACTATCATGTTGTCTTTGATTTTTATCAATTTGGCTTTGATATGCTTTGGAGAGGATTATTTTATGTTAAGTCTATTTATTTTCTTTTGTATTTCCTGGAGTTGTATATCTGTATTATGCTAAATTTGTAAAGTTTTCAGCTAATATATCATAAAAGAGATTTTCTATGCCTTTGCCTAGGCTCTTCACCTTCTTGATGACCTTTTAATGGATATCTTGTGGTTTAATGGTGTCTAGGATTGTGTTGTCTTCATTTTTAGTGGCTATTTTTCCATTCTTTTCTGTTGCTTGCACTAAGTTAGAGGTTTTGTCTTCAAGGTCAGATATTCTTTCTTCTGTGTGTCTAATCTGCAGTTAATACCTTTCAGGGAAGTTTTGATTTCCTGCACTATATTTTTTACCTTCAGAGCTACCATTTTAAAACCTTTTCAGGATGTCTATGTCTTTATGAAGTTCGTTCTCCAAGTCATAGTAAGATTTTTCTCATCTTCTGGAATTGGTTGTCTGTTTTCTCTCACATCTCATTGGAGTTTTGTTGCAATTAATATTCTGTTTTATTTTTCTGACATTTCTGTGATTTCTTGTTTTATCTATGGTTGGTGAGGAGTTATTGTGCTCCTTTGGAGGGGGGTATTTTTATTTATTTGTTTGTTTGTTTATTTATATTTCTTAGGACCCTGCTATGATTTTTTTCTATTTTATAATTTTTTATTAATTAATTTATTTTACATTCTTTCACTGAACATCATTACAGCATACAGAATGTGATTTCCCATCCAGAATACACTGTAAAGTGGCTTAATCATAATGTTATTATCAACAAGTAATTTCCCATTTCTTGATTCTTATATGTGTATGTATTCCTGGAGTTGGATATCTGTATTATGCTACTTCACATACATGCATACTTCCCCTATTTCTCACTCTCTGTTATTTTCCACCCTCCTCCCACACTGTCTCTGGTATCTGTAGTTGCTTTCCATTCCTTTTTTATTTTTTCCCACATTTCATTGATTCACAAAATATCTTAACTAATCTAAATACTTTCAATAGCAAGTTCAGCTGCTATATACATGTTTGTGAATACATGTTGACTTGAGGCATGAAATTTTGTGGGTAGAATGAATATACTATAAAGTAGCACCTAGCTGAGGCTATATAGCTTACTGTTGTCATTAAATAGGTATTTTTTAAAATATATTTTTTAATTTCAAGAAAGGTAGTTTTAGCTTTAATAAATCAAGGTAAAAAAATGTTAAGAGAACTTTGCTTAAGATTTAAAGCCAGGAAACATGTTAGTATTCTGTTTGAATAGTAGGTACATGGACCTGTTGACAACTCAAGAGGACAAAAATCCTTAGCTTTGGAAAACAAAGCATAGAAGATCAGTAATGTTTTAGTAAAAGTCATAAAATTCTATTTCACCAGTTCAGACTCATGTATTTAATCTATCTTCTCTCGTGGTCTGATCTTTCCGTTTAAATTCTGGAAGATAACGTTCAACTCTGGACTTGTCCCTACCATTAAGCTGGCCCTTTTCTTAGTTGTTTTAGAACTCTTATT
This sequence comes from Tupaia tana, assembly GCA_026018925.1. Classification (NCBI taxonomy): domain Eukaryota; kingdom Metazoa; phylum Chordata; class Mammalia; order Scandentia; family Tupaiidae; genus Tupaia; species Tupaia tana. The sequence continues at coordinate 8,727,456 of JAKSZU010000008.1, forward strand.
TCTATATGTCTGACTTCAGTTTTCCTGAGATAGGACTCCCTTCAGAACTTCTTGGAGAACTGATCTGGTGTTGGTAAATCATTTAGGTTTTGTTTATCTGAGAATATTCTTGTCTTGTCTTTCCATATGAAGAATGATCTTGCCAGCTATAGTATTCTTGGTTGAAATTATTTTTCCAACACTTTGCGTATATTTTCTCATTCTTTCTTTGCTCACATTGTTTTGAATGAGAGGTCTGTTGTTAGCCTGATGGGATATCCTTTGTAGGTAACTTGATGTTTCTCTCTTGCCAGTCTGAGTATTTTGTTTTTGTCTGTGGCTGTGGTCATTTTGGCTATAATGTGTTTTTGAGAAGATATTCTTGGGTTGCTCCTATTTGGAGACCTTGGTATTTCTTGGGTCTGGATCTTTGAATGCCTCTCTAGGTTTGGAAAGTTTTCTTCCAGGATTTCATGGAGTAATTATCAATGCCCTTATTAGTCTCTTCACCATCTGGGATACTGATTGTCCGGATGTTTGGATGTTTAATAGTATCTAGTATTTCTCATATATTATTCTCATTTTTGGGGCTATTTTCTTAGTCTTTGTGGTGGATTTTACTAGTCCAGGAATTCTGTTTTGTACATCTGAGATTCGATCTTCTGTATGATCTAGTCAGCTTTTAATATTTTCAAGGGAGGTTTCGATTTCCTGTATTATAGCCTTCATCTCCAACAGTTCCATTTGATTTTTTTTTTTTTTTTTTTTTTTTTTTTTTGTTTTTTTTTATGATGTGTATTTTCTCTTTCAGCTCTCGCAAGAACTTCCTCACCTCCTGGAACTCACTGGCTCTTTTCTTCTGGAGTTTATTATTTCTCTTCTCTTGTATCTCTGTTAGATTTATCACTATGAATATTCTAAATTCTTTATCAGACATTTCTGCGAGTTCCATTGTACTGTCTGTGAATGAAGAGGAGTTATTATTTTCCCTTGGGGGAGAGGTATTATCTTGGTTTCTCATATTTCTTGTGCCTCTGCAGTGATTTCTAGTCATCTGATGTGTTATTCGTTTTATTCTAATTTCTAAAAGTTTAATCTGAGTGATCAGAGGCATGTAGGAGGATGTGATCTGTGAACTCTTTGCCATTCCATTTTTCTCCCTTTGTGCTCCAGATTTAGTGGGAATTGGGGAATATGTTAACCCAAATAGTATTCAGATGCTTGGCTATATTTCACTTGGACCTGTCTAGACACTCAGTGAGTGGATGCAGGGTGACTTCTCAGCAGAACACCTTCATTTTGCTTATTCCCTGAAAGCACTAGATCTCAGCTCTCATGGAGGACTCATTCTTCTTCTGAAGGCTTGCCCTTTTTGCTTCTCTGGAGTGACTTCTCAGCAGAACATCGTTTTTTCTCTTATTCCCTGAAAGCACTAGATCTTAGCTCCCATGGAGGACTCTGTCCCTGCTAAGAGTTTGAATCATCTGGTGATATACTCACTTCTTTCTACTTCTTTGGAGTAGATTTCTGTAGCAGTATGCTCCTACACTTTTATATGGTGGGAGTTAGCTCTGTGCCAGTTTTCCTCCTCTACTGTGGTTGGCAGTGTGGAATTCACAGTGGGTGTTTTGGGTTCAGATTTTCAGAGGGGAGTTTCTCTCCTTTTACTGCTGGGAGTGTTATGTGGAAAGAATTCTTCCAAAACCTCACTGTCTTCAGGGGTTTGGTTTCAGTTTACACAAACCTCTCTTTTCTGGAGGCTAAACTGGATAGGTAGAATGTAGGATGGTAGTTCAGTTCATGCACTGTATAGGCTAGAACAGCCTCTTCTTTCCCACCTCAGGCTGGGTAGTAGAGGTGTTAGGTGATCAGTTCATACTGAGCGGGGCTTTGCCTCCCTGTTGCTCCTTCATGGGTGTGGTGCAGAACAGTGTCAGTACAGGCTGGGCAGCAACTCCTACCTTCCATCTAGGGGACTGCAGGAACTGGGTGGTGATTGTTTTAGCCGGGAGCAACTTCTCCTCCCCCATTTCAGGCGGGGTGGGTGTCTGATGATCAGCTCAGACCATGTGGCCTTTGCTTCCCTGTTGCTTCTTGTAGCTCTCTAAAGAAATCTTTTGTGTGTATATTTTGTATCTTTGGGTAAATTACTATTGCAGAATGGGATTGCTGGCATATAAAATAAGTTTGTTTAACTCTACAAGAAGTTGCCAAACTATTTCCAAAGTATTGCACTATGTCATATTCCCTCTAGTTGTACAGCAGAATTGCAGTTGCTCTATATCATTGCTGAACTTGGTATTTTTACTGTTTTTAATTTTAATTATTGTATTATGTGTAGTATTCTATATTGTGATTTTGTCTTTTTTCATTTGTTTGTGAAGGGAGTCTTAAGATGTTGTAGTCTTTCTGACTCAGTCTTTCAAGTAGCTGGGAGTACAGTACCATCACACCTGACTCTCATAGTCAGTGTCTTGCTATGTTGCCCACACTGGCTTCAAGCTCACTCTCTTCCCACTTTAGCCTCCTCATTATCATTGTGGTTTTAACATATATTTACCTAATGACTAATGATGCTGAGTATTACCTCAGGTTCTTTATTATCATTCTGTTAGTATGTAAATTACATTGAATGATTTCCAAACATTAAAAAACTTTGCATTCTTGGTATAAACTTGAAGGTTGTCCTGGGAGATGATTTCTTGCTTTCTGTCTCTCTGTCTCTTCTGTGAGTGCACTCACCCTACAGCAAAAATCCCTCTAAAAAAAACAAAACAGAAAACAAAATTTGAGGTTGTGGTTGACTTTTTTTATGACATGTTGTTGGTTATATTGGCACTTATATTAATGGGGATTATTTCTCTGTGTGTGCATGTGTGTGTGTGTGTGTGTGTGTGTGTGTTTTCCTTCGGAAAGAGAAATTTTTGCTATAGGGTGTGTGCGTTCACTGGAGAGACAGAGACAGAGAGACAAAAAGTGAAAAATCATCTCCCAGGGGAAATGGCCATGGTGCAATCTAATCCCTTTCATTCCATTCTCCTCTCAGGATCTTGGGCACGCACATACACATACGTAACGTGAGTTTCGAGCCTCCATGTATGGGACTAGAACTGCCATCGGCCCTTTGGATGTTTAGCAATGTAAACATTATGCTATGTACTGATCCCTATGTAGATTTTTTAAATAATGTTTTTTTGTTTGTTTGTTTGTTTGTTTTCATCTCAGAGTAATGATCTTCACATATAATGAGCTGGGAACTATTCTAAAGGGTTCATGTGGGATTGACATTATTTTTAAAAGATTTGATAAAATTCACCAGTGAAACTATTTGGGCCTGAAGTTCTTTGGGAAAAAAAATTAACTATAAATTTATTAGATGAAATGGGACTACTTCAAATTATCTATGCTATATCTCTTATGGTACTTTGAGTCTTTTATCAAGCTGTTAGCCCACTACCTGCATTCTGTTTTTATCCAGTCCACACCAACTCACCAAATTCTTAAATTAAAAATGTTTTCATTATTTTCCTTTTTGGTATGGTGGTCTGTTCCTCATGAGTGGACATCATTTTATGTTTTTCAGCCACATCTCTTTAAACACTGAACACCTATTAATGACTTAATAACTTGACTTTTGATTGATCGAACTATAAGTTATAAACTGAAAGATGAATCTTATTTTGTAATCTTTGGGTTGTATTTCAGTTTTTATAATATCCCTTTGCAAGGCTAAGGTTTTAATGAACTTAATGATTTAGAGGGGTGCAAAAGCCTATAGTAAGTAGACATTACGTTTTGTTATTTTCATTTTCACTTCTATTCCTACACGTTTCATCCCTTTTCATCTTTGTTGTTGGAAAATGCAATTTCTTTTCTCATTGATTTAGTCCTTGTACATTTAGCAAGTATCGATCCTTCTCTGAACTCTGGCTGCATTTTTAAGAAAGCAGTATCTGAAGAGTTTTATTTTATTTTATTCAAACAATATACCAAGTATTTTACAGAAAATAGTTACAATTTTCTCTGGTACATAGTTTGTAATTGCAATTTTTCTGCTTCTACTGTCGTTAAAGATGGGTTATCATCATCTACTAATTTTTTTCTTTTAGGTTTTTTGCCATAGGATGTATGCTATCACCAGAAAAAAGACAAAGAGAGATGGAGAGAGGGAAGGTGAGAAGTTACCCCCTCCAGGAGGGATGGCCACACAACAATCCTTTCTCCTCCATTCTCCTCTTGGGATTTTGGGCATGCATATACCTGTGCCTAGCCTGATTTTCAAGCCACTGGGTCCATGGCTCAAATGGCAGTTCCATGGCTCAAATGGCAGTTGGTCATGTGGGAGTCCAGTACCTTAACCACCATTTCATCTATTGGCCATCACTACTAATTTTTAAAAGTTGCATTTTAAAGTTGATTTAGTAGTCTAATACGGCTTTTTACCGTGTGTTGGGCAAATAAAATAGCTTTTTCTGTTTTAAAGTAGATTATTACAAATGTGTATTAATTTAACATACATTTATTGGAGCATGTAAGTGAATTTTTTAAAAAAGTTTATTTCTTCTGAGAGAGAGGGAAGGGGATGGCACTGCTAAAAGGGTTCTGGTGCCTACCCCAGCCAGAACCAGCTTTGGGTAATGGACACACATATGCCCAACACACTGGGCGAGGTCTCTGGGATGTCAACCTGGAACTTTCTCATGGGGAATCAACCTTGCATAGTGTCATGTTTTACCACTATGCCTCCCCCCCCCCCCCAACTATTTTCCTGCAAGTAAAACTTAAATCTAGAATTGGATTACCTATTTGAGTGATGGAAATGGCAGAAATACTTTAATTCAAATTTAGTAGAGAGGAAATCACAATCTAGTGAGTAGAATGTTTAAGTTTGTAGTTCTGAATATTTCCTAGTTTTCTTACTTTAAAACTATGTCTTGTGGGGCCAGCAGGTGGTGAGGTGGTTAAAGCACTGTATTCCCATGTGGTTGACCATGGTTTGAATCCTAGACCCAGTGGGTTAAAACTCATGCCAAGCATGTGTGCATGAGTGCCCAAAATTCCAAGGGGAGAATGGAGGAGAAGGGATTGTGGTGTGGTCATCCCCCCTGGGGAATGATTTCTAGCTGTTTCTCTGTTTCTCTCTCTGTCTCTGGTGAGTGCACATGCTCTATAGAAAATCTCTCTCTCTCTCTCTTAGGAAATTATATATCACAAATATGTTTTGTCAATTGCAGTTCATTCACAATGAACCATATATTTTTTAACATTGTTTTTATTTGCTTCTGGATGATACAAAATTTACTGAATATTTGTGAACTCAGTTACTTAATTTATAAATTGGGAGTATTTAGAATAATAAATAAAAAATTATACCAGATGACTTCTCAAATTCTTTTTAACTCATCTATTTTTAATTTATATTCTTATATAAATTATTACATATTCTTCACTTTTGAACATAAATATCTAAACTTAAAAAATCTTCAAAGGCAAAATTCTGAATGCATATATTATATATTAGAGCTAAGAATATTAGAGATATTTTGCAAAATATCAGGAGCTACAATGAAGTTATATAGGGACTCTCAAGAGTCCAGACATGACCAACTTTATTATGATAATGATATCTCTTTAGCCTTATTATTATTTTTTACTTGAAAGAGCCTTTAAATGACAATTTCTATCTTAGGGATTCTTTTTTTCCCCTGAGGTTTATTTATTTCCTATGAAAGAGAGAGAGAGAAAGAGAGAGAGAGAGAAAGACAAGCACCTTCAAAAGGATTGCACACTATGATCTTGCTCCTGGCCTCTCAACCAGTCAGGGCTATGGACACATATACATGTGTCCCTAGTGCACACAGATCAACCTGGGAAATGAACCCTGGTCTTCCATATGGCCTCCAGTATTGCAGGGTGTTATAATACTACTACATCACTACAGCAGGACTATCTGTAATCTTATTATTGAAGGTCTGGGAAACATTCTTGCAGCCACATCATGGACTGTTGTAATCTTTTTGAGCATTTTAAAATTGAGTTCTTTTCCTTTCCTTTTTGGCACTTTTTCAGAGGTGATGACCTGATGTTCTGAATCTTCCATTTCTATAAGTTGCCATCATGTTGTGTATTATTTGTGTTTCTATAGGTAGTAACTGGAAAGTTTCCATAATCACCAGTGACTTGCCAAATGCAGGAACAAGCTCACAGATTTATATTACGCTATATGGAGAATTTAGAAGTTCAGCCCCAATATATCTTTATGGAGCTAATCGGGCTCGATTTCAGAGTGGCAGTGAAGACATCTTTACTGTGAGTAATAAAACCTGTTAATTTAAGTGATACAGCTTTTAGATACTTTGGAATGAATGCCGTCTATCAAATTGGGCCTTTCCTATTGCAACATCATGTGCTCTGTAAATCAACCAAAAGTAATTCATGGCAGTTTTTGCTTAGGCAGATTTAATATAAGTAAATATGCAATATTGGTTGAGACAAGACCTATAGAGAAATTTTAGGTGGTCAATATTTATTGTTTTTATGTGGCATCTGTCTGGAGGAAGGACTTATACCTTTCTGGCTCTATGGATGACACTCAAAGTCAAGCTCAAAAAGTGGAAAAAGAACTGTTAAACAAGGAGGGCAAAGAAATTGAGATAAGTTTTCATAATTTATTAATTATTAGTTGTTATTAAATTATCAAGTTATTATATCATGGCTAGATATATTGAGATAAAGATTTAGAAAGAAATAGGAGCAGCAAAGATGAGTAAGGGGAGAGCAGTGCCATATTATTAAAATAAAGTCAGAAATATTAGCAATCAAAGGCAAAATTTGAAATGGATTAAGCACCTAGCACTTTATAGGTGCTTAATATGTCTGTTGAAAGAATAACTGGATGTATAGAAGGTTTGAACCAGGTGGAGACAGAAAATAAAATCACAATCACAATTAGATGTCTTTTCCTTAAATGTTTTAATAACTTTTTATTATTATAATTTCTAATTTTCATATAATAGTTCTACAAATTTATGAGGTATAGTTAGTTTTTCAAACATGTATATATTGTATAATAATCAAATCGGGGCAGTAAACCCTCCCAACATCTTAAACATTTATCATTCCTTTGTGTTGTACACATTCAAAACCAACTCTTCTATTTTGAAGTGTACATTGAATTGTCACCAACCGTCATTACTCTGCTATGCTAGTGTACTCTAGAACTCATCTTGTATCTACTTGCACTTTTTTATCTGGTAACTATATTCTCCCCTTCCAACATCTTTTTTTCCATCTTCTGGTATCCACAGTTATACCCTCCACTTCTGTATGGTAAAAACGTTTAGATTGTACTAATAAGTGAGAACACATGGTTTTCATCTTTCAGTAATTAATACATTCACTTAACATTTTTTCCTTCAAGCTCATCATTGTTGTGTCAAATGACAGGATTTCACCTTTTTTTCCCCCTAAATGGCTGAATAACTATCACATATTCTTTATCCATTCATTAGTTGTTAGGCACCAAGATTGCCCCCATTGTAATAGCTATTGTGAATAGTGCTGCAATAAACATTGGAGTACAAGTATCTCTTCAACATACTAATCTCCTTTCCCTTGGGAACATACTCAGTAGTGGGATTACTGAATCATAAGGTAGTGTTATTTTTAGTTTTTTGAGAAACTTCAAATTCTTTTTCTTAGTGGTTGTACTAACTTAAGTTCCCACGACAGTACAGAAAAGTTCTCCATTCCCCACAATTATACCTGGACTTGTTTTGTTTGCTTTTGATTAAAGTCATTCTAACTGGTGGAAGGAGATACCACACATTGTGGTTTTGATTTTCATTTCCCTGATGATTAGTGATGGTGAGCATTTTATTTTTCATATGTTTTTTAGCCTTTTATGTGTCTTCTTTTGAAAACTGTCAGTTGACATCAATTTATAATATTTTTTTAAATTATTGGTTTATTTGTATAAAAAAATGGGAGTGAAGATGATAAGCGATTTTTATGTTTTACTGCATATATATATATATATATATATATATATATATATATTTTTTGAGAGGTTTTCGTTAATAGGGCGCGTGCACTCACCAGGCAGAGAGAGAGAGACATAGAGACAGAAAGCGAGAAATCACCCCCCAGGGGGGATGGTCACGCTGCAATCCCTTCTCCTCCATTCTCCTCTTGGGATCTTGGGCACGCACGCACACGCGCCCGGCGTGAGTTTTAAGCCACCGGGTCCGGGACGCGAACCGCGGTCGACTACGTGGGAGTCCAGTGACATAGCCATTATGCTAGCTCCTGGTTCCTCATATATTTTTGATAGTAGCATGTTTACACTTAGACTGTAATTGTGCATTCATTTTCTTTTTTTCTGAAACATTTTTTAAAATTAATTAATTTACATTCATTCCCTAAGCACAGTCACAGCATACAAAATATGATTTCCTATCCAGAATATACTGCATAGTGGCTTAATCATGCATGTTACTTGACAATAACACGTATACATTTTGCACCTATTTCTGACCCTCTGCCCTTTCCCACCCTCCTCCCTCTCTATCTCTGGTATCTACAGTTGTTTTCAATTCCTTTTCCCCCTGCATTTTATGGATCACACAATTTCTTATATACTCTAACTACTTTCAATAGCAAGTTCAGCTGGTAATTTCAAGAAAAACAGTTTTAACTTTAATAAATCAAAGAAATGCTAAGGAACTTCACTTAAAACTTTAAGCCAGGAAACGGGTTAGGATTTTGTTAAAATAGGTACATGAACCTATCAACAGCTCAAGACAGGACAAAAATCCTTAAAACCGGAAAACAAAGCCTAGAAGAAAATCAGTAATGATTTAGTCAAAAGTCATAAAATGCTATTTCACCAGTTCAGTCTCATGTACTTTATCTTCTGTTGTGGTTTGATCTTCCCGATTAAACTCTAGACTTGTCCCTATGATTAAATTGGCCATTTTCTTAGTTTTTGAACTCTTATTTCTGTGTGTCTGTATTTAATTTTCCTGGTAGAGCACTCCCTTGAGAACTTCTTGAAGATCTGGTCTGGTGTTGGTAAATTCTTTCAGGTTTTGTTTATCTGAGAATGTTCTTGTTTATTTCTTCCCATATGAAGGATCATCTTGCCAGGTACAGTGTTCTTGGTTGAAATTGCTTTTCCTTTAACACTACAAATATATTGTCCCATTCTTTTCTTGTTCCCTTTGTTTCCGATGAGAGGTCTGCTGTTAGCCTCATGGGATATCCTTTGTAGATAACTTGCCAGTTTTCTCTTGTCAATCTTAGTATCTTGTCTTCGTGTTTTTGGTCAATCTGGCCATATTATGTCTTGGAGAATATCTTCTTGGGTTGATTCTATTTGGGGTCTTTTGTATTTCTTGGGACTGGATCTTTGAGTGCTTCTCTAAGTTTGGAAAGTTTTCTTCCAGGATTTCATGAGATAGATTATCAGTACCCTCATGTGTCTCTTCACCTTCTGGGATACCAATTATCTGGATGTTTGGACGTTTGATGGCATCTAGTATTTCTCGTATATTAGTCTCATTTTTGGGGGCAATTTTCTCAGTCTTTGTGGTGGATTTTACTAGGCAAGCAATTTTTTTTCTTCTACATTAGAGATTCTATTTTCTGTATAATCTAGTCAGCTTTTAATACTTTCAAGGGAGGTTTTGACTTCCTGTATTAAAGCCTTCATCTCTAACAGGTCCATTTGATTCTTTTTTAAAGTGTGTAATTTCTCTTTTAGATCTTGCAAGAACTTCCTCACCTCCTGGAACTTGTCAGTTCCTTTCTCCTGCCTCTTCTGCAGTTCACTGTTTCTCTTCTCTTCCATCTCTGTTAGCTTTATCATTATGAATATTCTAAATTCTTTATCAGACATTTCCATGATTTCCATCAAACTATCTGTGGATGAGGAGGAGTTATTCTTTTCTCTTGGAGGAGAGGTATTTTCTTGCTTTCCCACATTTCTTGTGGCCATGCAATGATTTCAGTCATCTGATGGATGGTGTGTTTCTTCCTAATTTTTGAAGTTCAGTTCAAGCGTTCAGGAGTGTGAAGAAGGAGGTGATCTGGAATCACTTTACTGTTCCATTTTTTATCCCTTTGTTCAGCAGATTCAGTGGATATTGAGGAATATGTTAACTCTAATAATATTTGGATGTTTGGCTATGGTTCCCTAAGATCCATCTGGAAACACAGAGAATGGAGATTGAGGGACAGAGTGATGAGATAAAAGAAAAAAAAAGGAAACAGAGAGAGAAAGAACAAAAAAGAAAGACAAAACAAAACCAAACCAAAAACAAAACAAAGAAACAGAAAAAGAGAAAAAGAAGGAAAAAACAAAAAACTTTTTTTAAAAATAAAGCAAAAATTACAATAGGGGATTATTAGCAAGATAAAGAGGGGCTGAAAGCCAAGAGAATACTTTACCTTAAACAATCTTAAAAAGGAAACATTATAAAAAACTGAGAGACAGAGACAGAGGCAGAGAGAGACAGAGACAGAGAGAAGGCTAGAGGGGCTCCCTACCACTTGAGTTTGTGGGCTGGAGGCTGAATTATCAGTAGAAAATCTTCATTTCTCTTTTTTCCCCTGAAATCACTAGTTCTCAGGAGCCATGGAGGAGTCTTCTCCATCAATTGCTAATTTTAAAATCAGGTTATTTGACTGTTTTGCTAGTGAGCTATTTGAGTTTCTTATATATTCTGGTTATTAATTCCTTGTTGGATGTATAGTTTGTGAATATTTTCTCCCATTCTGTAGGTTTTCTCTTTACTCTCTTAGTTGTTTCTTTGCTGTGCAGAAATTTGTATTTTTATATAATTTTGTTTGTTAGTTTTTGTTGTTCACTGTGCTTTCAAGGTCTTATTTTAAAAAAATGCTTCTTAAACCAATGTCCTGATGCATTTCTTCCATGTTTCCTTCTAGTACTTTTATGGCTTTGGGTCTTAAATCTTTCATCTATTTTGATTTAATATATATATATATATATATATATATATATATATATATATATATTTGGAGAGGTTTTTGCTATAGGGTGTGTGCACTCACCAGAAAAACAGAGAGAAACAGAGAGACAGAATGTGAGAAATCACCCCTGGGGGGATGGCCACGCCACAATCCCATCTCCTCCATTCTCCTCTAGGGATCTTGGGCATGCATGTACATGCACCTGGCGTGAGTTTAAGCCACTGAGTCTGGGACTTGAACTGCCATTGCCTACATGGGAGTCCAGGGACATAGCCATTAGGCTAACTGCTGGTCCCTTGAGTTTATTTTTGTGGTTGCTAAAAAGTAGAGGTCTAATTTCATTCTTCTGCATATACAAATTCAATTTCTCCAGTACCTCTTACAAAAGAGATCATTCTTTCCCTCTGCTGAATGCTCATCAGACTTTTGTGAAGATTCAGTTGGCTGTATGTTCATAGATTTATCCTCAGATTCTTTTTTTTTTTCTTCTTTTTTGAGAGGTTTTTGCTTTAGGGCGTGTGTGCTCGCCAGACAGACAGAGAGAGACAGAGAGACAGAAAGCGAGAAATCACCCCTCAGGGTGGATGGCCATGCTGCAATCCCTTCTCCTCCATTCTCCTCTTGGGATCTTGGGCACACATGCACACGTGCCCGGCGTGAGTTTAAGCCACTGGGTCCGCGACTCGAACCGCAGTCGACTACGTGGGAGTCCAGGGACATAGCCATTACGCTAACTGCTGGTCCCTATACTCAGATTCTATATATTGTTTTTTTCTTTCTGTGTGTATATATTGGTTTTTGTACCAGTGTTGAACAGTTTTGATTAATATGTCTTGGTAATATATTTTATAATGCAGTTTGAAGTCAGGTTATATGATACTTCCAACTTTGTTCTTTTTGCACAGGATTGCTTTGGCTACTCAGACACTTTGTGATTCTATAAATTTTATGATTGCTTTTCTGTTTCCATGAAGAATGCCATTGTGATGACAAGGATGTGTGTGAGAGAGAGGGAGAGAGAGACAGAGAGAGAGAACATTAATGGTGCATAGTCATGCCACAGTCCTTTTCCCTCTGTTTTCTATCCTATCAGGATTTTGGTCCTGAACATACACATACCTGGTGTGTTTTTCAAGCCACCAGGGCTACCACTTGTACTGCGGTTGGCCATTTGGGACCCTGGTTCCCTATACATGATGCTTAACTGCTGCACTGTGCGGTTGTCATGCTATTATTATTTTGATAGAGAGTGCATTAAATTGGTAGCTCACTTTGGGTAGGATTGATATTTTAACAATATGGATTCCTTTAATCCATGGGATGTCTTCCCATTTTTTGTGGCTTTTCTCATTTCTTTCATTAATATTTTATAGTTTTGGTTGCATAGTTAATTCACCTCTTTGATTAAGTTTACTGCTAGGTATGTTACTTTATTTTTTGTAGCTATGAAAAATGAGAATGCTTTCTTTTTCTTTTAAGGTTTTTGCCATAGGGCACATGTACTCACCAGAGAGAAACAGAGGGAAACATTGAAATCAAATGTAAGAAATCACCCCATGGGAGATGGCCATGCTGCAATCCCTTCTCCTCCATTTTTCTCTTGGGATTTTGGGCACATATGCACACACGCCTGGCTTGAGTCTTAAACTACCGGATCTGGGATTCAAACCACAGTTGGCCATCTGGCAATCCAGCACCTTAATCACTGCACCACCTGCTGGCCCCATGGGAATGTTTCCTTAAATTTTTTTCTTTAGTAGTTTGCTGGTTTAAAGTAGGGTTAGTGTGTCCTTTGCTGTGCAGAAACTTCTTAATCTGATGTGATCCTACCTGTCTATTTTGGAGATTATTGCCTGTGTTTGGGGGGTCTTGCTTAAGAAGTCTTTGTCTACCTCAGTGTCTCCCAGAGTTTCCCCAGTGTTTTCTACCAGTAGTTTTATAGTTGTGGTCTTTGGTTTAGATCTTTGATCTACTCTGATTTTGTTGTTGTTGTTGTTAATGGTGACAGATAGGGGTTCAAATTCACCTTTCTAGAGGTGGATAGCCAGTTTTTCCAGCACCACTTGCTAAAGAGGTTTTCTTTTTCTTACTGGATTGACTGGTACCCTTTGTCAAAGATCAGTTGGCTGTATGTTTTGGAGTTTATTTCTGCTGTTTCTACACTGTTCCATTGGTCCTCATGTTTGTTTTTGTTCCAATACCATGCTGTTTTGATTATCACAGCTTTGTGATATATTTTGGGGTCAGGAAGTGAGATGCCACCCAGTCTACTCTTTTTATGTAGGATTACTTTGGCAATCAGGGTCTTTTATGGCTACAGACAAATTCTGTGATTGTCTTTTCCAGATCTGTGAAGAATGTCTCTTGTAATTTTATAGGAATTGCATTAAATATGTAGATTTATTTAGGTAGGATTGCCATTTTGATTATATTAATTCTCCCAATCCAGGAACATGGGATGTCCTTCCACTTTTTTGTGTCATTTTTTTATTTCTTTTTTTTTTTAGATTTTCATAGTTTTCTTTATAGAGGTCTGACTTCCTTGGTTAGTTTTATTCCTAGGTATCTTATACTTCTTGTGACTATGGTAAATGGGATTACTTTTTTCAGTTCTGTCTCTGTCTGCTTGTTGTTTGTATATAGAAATGCCATAGATTTTTGTAAGCTAATTTTGTATCCTTTACTATATGCATTTATATGCATTTATAACTTTGAGAAGTTTTTTCATGGATACCTATTGCGTGAGAAGTTTTTTCATGGATACCTATTGCGTCTTCTATGTATACAATCATGTCCTCTGCAAACAGGAATAATTTCAGTTCTTCTTTCCCTATTGGAATGCTTTTTATTTTATTCTCTTAGCTAATATCATTGGCTAGAACTTCCAGTACTATCATGTTGGGTAAAAATCTCTTTATAATCTAAAAGATGTATAGTGATCGAGTGTATAAATAATAATAATAATAATAATAATAACTTTAAAAAATAGAGATAATGTTTTTTGTATATTGATTTTGTATCCTGCAGTTTTGCTGAATTCATTTATCAATTCTAAGAGTTTTCATTGTATTATTTATTTTTTTCTGTGTATATGATCTGCAAACAGTTAACTTCCTCCTTTCCGATTTGGATCTCCTTAATTGCTTTCTCTTGCCTAATTGTTTTAGCTAGGACTGCTAGTACTATATTGAACTGGAATGGGAAAATTGGACATCCTTATCTTATTCCAGTTCTTAGAGGAAACACTTTTTAACTTTTCGCCATCCAGTATGAAGTTGGCAGTGTGAAGATAATATGCAGTCTTTATTATATTGAGATGTGGACCTTCCATACCTAGTTTGTTGAAATTCTTAATCATTAAGTAATGTATTTTATTAAGTGTTTTTCTGCATCAATTAATATGATCATATGGTTTTCATCTATCTTTTTTTTTGATGTGATATATGGAAAAATAGCTAAAATAAAAGTGGAATCACATGTATTAATCCTGCTTAAGCCGAGCTGACAAGGACAATGGAGAGGATATTTTTCTCATGGAAGTATTCCTGATAATAAGAACTGTCACAAAGACTCTGCCAGAACCACAGTCTTGCAAAGACTAATGCAATCTGATATGAGGACAACATTTGTGAGGACATCTGCTCAGAAATTATCTGTCCAAGTGAAAACAACTGATATCAATGATAATGTCAATCACAAAGGGTGGTATTAGCTTACTGTTATTGCTGATCTCAAAGCAATGGTGTAACCTTTTTCCCTCTTGTGGATTGGGCTTTAAAATCAGTAATATCCTGGTACTCATTTCAGGGTAACTTAGATATTGTGGTACCTGGGTGTTGTTCTCAAACCTAGCCCAAGTAATCTCTCTTTACTTTACATGCTTTGCTTTTACCCTTTACGTGGTTTACGTGCTACCCTTTTAGGTCGACATGTATCACATTTATTGACTTGTGTGTGTTGAACCATGCTTGCATCAGGGATAAATCTTACTCGATCATGATATGTAATCTTCTTGATATGTTGTTGAATTTGGTTTTCTCATATTTCATTGAGGATTTCTTTTTCCATCTATTTTTGTTAGGATTATTGGTCTGTAGTTTCATTTTTTTGTTGTTGCATTCTTGACTGTTTTTTGGTATCAGGGTAGTGGTCACCTCATAAAATGAGTTTGGGAGGATTCCCCCCTCTGGGTCTTTCAGAATAGGTTGAGAAGAATTGCTATTAGTTCTTTTTTACAATATTTGTAAAATTCATCAGTGAAACCATCCAGACCTAGGTTTTTCTTTGGAGATTTTTTACTACTAAATCAATCTTGCTTCTTTTTATTGGTCTGCTCAGTCTTTCTGTTTCTTCCTGGTTCAGTCTTAGTAGACTGAGTGTTTACTTTCAGGAATTTATCTATCTCTTCCAGGTTTCCCAGTGTTGGCATATAGTTGTTTGTAATTCTTTATCATGATTTTTGTCTTTTTGTGGTGTCAGTTGTAATTCCTTTTTTCATTTCTGGTTTCTTTTGGATCTTTTCTTTTTCTCCTTAGGCTAGTTAGTAGTTTGTCAATATTGTTTATCCTTTCAAACGAACAGCTTTTTGTTTCACTGATTAAAAATATATTTATTTATTCATTTTCCTCACGAGTGACACAGATGGAGTAAGAGGAAGAGGAAGACAGCAGCCCCTACAGGGTCTTGATGCCATGATCCATCCTCAGTCTTCAGCCAGCCCCAGATTATGAGCAATGGTGTATCTGGGATACTTAAGGAAATTTATAGACTGAAGCAGGAACCTTTTCATATGGGATTACCAAGTAGAGCACTGCATTTTACCACTGGACTACCGTCTGACTTCCCATTTCACTGATTTTTCTTTTTGGTGTTAATTTATTGGCATCTATTCCATTTATTTATGCTCTGAGATTTGTTATTTTGTTCCTTCTCCTACTTTTGGTGTTACTTTGTTCACTTTTCTAGTTCATTAAGATGCATTGTTAGATTTTTAATTTACCAAACTTTCTTTTTAAAATGTAGTCACTCATTGCTTCAAACTTTCCTATTAGTACTACTTTCACTCTATCTCATAGGTTTTGGTATATGGTATTTCAATTTTCAATTGGTTCAAGAAAATTTTAAAATTATTTCTTAATTCCTTCATTGATCTCATAGTCATTCAGGAGCACATTCTTCAGTTTCCATATATTTGTATATTTTCCACAATTCTTACTGTTGATCTCTAGTTTTATTCTATTATGGTTTATAAAGATATCTGGTATGAATTATATTTTAAAAAATTCTTGACAATTACTTAATGGCCTACTACATGATCAATCCTGGAGAATATTCCATATGCCGATAAGAAGATTGTGTATTCTGTGGCTATTGGGTGAAATGGCCTATAAATCTCTGTCAGGTCCATTTAGTCTATGCTGCAGTTTAACTCCAATAATTCTCTGTTGATTTTCTGCATAGATGACCCATTAACTATAAGACTGGGATGTTGGAATACTCAACTATTATTGTGTTAGTGTCTATCTTTCCTTTTAGGTCTAGTAGCATTTGTTTTATATATTTGGATGCCCCAGAATTGGGTGCATATATATTTATAATAGTTTAGCCAATTACTTAATTCATCCCTTCACTTTATAATCACCTACTCTCTCTCTCTTTTTTTTATTTTTTTATTATTTTTATTTTTTTTATTTATTTATTTGCATTCATTCTCTGAACATCATTACAGCATACAAAATGAGATTTTCCATCCAAATTACACTATATATTGTCTCAATCAAGCACATCAACAAGCATGTTATTGTCATCAAATGATCTTCCATTTCTTATCTTCTGTATGTTTTGCTTTTTACCCCCCATCCTAGATTCTCTATCTCTTACCCTCTGCCATCTCCCACTCTCCTCCCACAGTCTCTGGTATCTATGTTTGCTTTCTATACTGTTTTCTCCTCACATTTTATTGTAACGCCAAAGACCCTAATCAATCCAAATACCCTCATAGCAAACACAGGTGATACCCACATTTCCATGAATACAAGTCTTACTTTACGCATCCTATAAAGTAGCACCTAGCTGTGGCTACATATCCTACTGCAGTCATTGAATATATATATATATTTTTTTCTGAAACTTTTTTTTTGTAACTCAATTTACATTCCTTCCGTAAGCTTCATCACAGCATACAAAATGCAATCTCCCATCCAGTACACACTGCATAGTGATACAATCATGCACATTACAAAAAATTTTCCATTACTAGTTCCTAGAATTACTTCCACCCCTCTTTCTGACCCTCTGTCCCTTCCCACCCTCCTCTCATACCACCTCCGGTGTCTACAATTGTCCTTCATTCCCTTCCCACCCACGTTGCATTGATCACACAATTTCCTACATAATCTAACTACTTTCAATGGTGAGTTCACTCATTACTACTAAGAAAACCAGTTTTAACTTAACTCAAAGAAATGCCAAGGAACTTTGCTTAAAGCCAGGAAACAAGTTAGGATTCTGTTCAAATGGAAGGTGCATGAACCTATCAGTCTCATGTACTTTTATCTTCTGTTCTGGTTCAATTTTCCTGATTAAATTCTGTGATATAATATTCAACTCCAGACTTGTCCCTCTGATTAAGTTGGGCACTTTCATAGTTTTTGGACTCTTACTTCCGTGTGTCTGTGTTTAATTTTCTTGATACAGCACACCCTTGAGAACTTCTTGGAGATCTGGTCTGGTGCTGGTAAATTCTTTCAGGTTTTGTTTATCTGAGAATGTTCTTGTCTTTTCTTCCCACCTGAAAGATAATCTTGCCGGGTACAGTATTCTTGGCTGAAACTGCTTCTCTCGTAACACTTTGAATATATTTTCCCATTCTCTCCTCGCTCGCATTGTTTCCGATGAGAGATCTGCTGTTAGCCTGATGGGATGTCCTTTGTAGGTAACTTGATGTTTCTCTCTTGCCAATCTTAGTATCTTGTCTTTGTCTGCGGTTTTGGTCAACCTGGCTATAATGTGTCTTGGAGAAGATCTTCTTGGGTTGATTCTATTTGGGGTCCTTTGTATTTCCTGGGACTGGATCTTCGAATGCCTCTCTAGGTTTGGAAAGTTTTCTTGCAGGATTTCATGGAATAGATTATCAATGCCCTTATGGGTCTCTTCACCTTCTGGAATGCCAATTATCCGGATATTTGGACGTTTGATGGTATCCAGTACTTCTCGCATATCATTCTCAAATTTTTGAGCCATTTTCTCAGTCTTTGTGGTGGACTTTTCTAAGCCAGCCATTTTCTCTTCTACATCTGAGATTCTATTTTCTGAATGATCTAGTCTGCTTTTAATACTTTCAAGGGAGATTTTGACTTCTTGTATTATAGACTTGATCTCTAGCAGTTCCGTTTGAGTCTTTTGTAAAGTGTGTAATTCCTCTTTTAGATCTTGCAAGAATTTCCTCATCTCCTGGAACTCGGCAACTTCTTTCTCCTTTCTCTTTAGCAGTTCATTATCTCTCTTTTCTTCCATCTCTGTTAGCTTCGACATTACGAATGCTCTAAATTCCTTATCAGACATTTCCATGACTTTCACCGAACTGTTTGTGGATGAAGGAGAGTTACTCTTTTCCATTGGAGAAGAGGTATTTTCTCGTTTTCCCATATTTCTCGTGATCCGACGGTGATTTCTTGTCATCTGATGAATGGTGTGTTTCTTTCAAATTCTTGAAGTTAAGCCTCAATGTTCAGGAGCAAGCAGACAGAGGTGTTCTAGAATCGGATTGCTGTTCTGTAGTGATCGCACACTAGCTTTGCTTGCTGGAGGCTGAATTATGAGTAGAAAATCTTCATTCCTCCTGTGCCCTGAAATATCTAGTTCCCAGTATCCATGTGGAATCTTCTCAGAGAATGGCTCAACTCTCCTGCCACACTAGCTTTGCTTGCTGGAGGCTGAATTATGAGTAGAAAATCTTCATTCCTCCTGTGCCCTGAAATATCTAGTTCCCAGTATCCATGTGGAATCTTCTCCCTCTCTCTCTTTTTTAACCAATTTTGTCTTGGAGTCTATTTTATCTGATATCAGTAAAGCTACTCCTGCTCATTTTTATTTCCATTGGCATGATATATCATTTCTATCTCTTCACTCTCATTCTGTGTGTCTTTTGAGACTTCCTTGTAGGCAAAATACAGTGGGATCTGTTTTTGTTTTGTTTGTTTGTTTTTTTAAAGAGGTTTTTGCCTTAGGGCACGTGCGCTGTGGCAGACATTGAGAGTGCCATCCCTCAGGGGCCATGGCCATACTGCAATCTCTTCTCCTTCATTTTCCCTCCAGGATCTTGGGCATGCACATATACATGTCTGGTGTGAGTTTCAAGCCACCAGGTCTGGGACTCAGACTGCTGTTGGCTATGTGGGAGTCCAGAGACATAACTGATCTGCATCTGCTGGCCCCTGTTTATTTTTATTTATTTATTTATTTATTTATTTATTTATTTATTTTTTTGGAGAGGTTTTTCGCTGTAGGGCGCGTGCGCTCGCCAGACAGACAGAGAGAGACATAGAGACAGAAAGCGAGAAATCACCCCCCAGGGGGGATGGTCACGCCGCAATCCCTTCTCCTCCATTCTCCTCTCGGGATCTTGGGCACGCACGCACATGCGCCCGGCGTGAGTTTTAAGCTACCGGGTCCGAGACGCGAACCGCGGTCGACTATGTGGGAGTCCAGCGTCATAGCCATTACGCTAACTGCTGGTTCCCAGCCCCTGTTTATTTTTAAGCCATTCAACAAGTTTCTATCTTGTGACTGGGGAGTCTAATCTGTTTACATTGAAGGTTATTATTGATTTGTTCACTGTCTTTTGATTGTTTTGTGTTTATCTAGCTGCCAGGGTAGGATTCAAACTGTAGTCAACCATGTGGGTTATGTCTCTCTTTACTACTAGGTCATGAGACTGGCCTTGTTCTGGTAAATTTTGCTTCATATATTTTAGGATTCTATTGTTAGGTATGCATATGTTTGTAATCGCTATATAATCCTGAATAGTTGACCATTTTATGAATAGATAATGTCCTAATCTGAGCTGTTAAGAGTGGATTTGTAAAGTTAAATAAAAAGATGTTCCCTTGCCTCCTTTATAGATCACAGTTGGAAACATCGGAACACTCTTTAAGGTTCGTATTGGTCATACCAACTCTGGATGCTCCCCTTCTTGGCACTGTAAAGAGGTAAGGACATAGCAACACCTCCCAATTCTTTGCAAAATTCTCTGCAAATTCCTCTCAGGAATCATTTCCTGCCTTTATTGAGGTAATGGAAGTCAATCCTGGGCCTTTCTGGTCAGTATATTCCTGAAAGCAAGAATATCATACGATTATTAATTAATTCCTAATTGATTAAGAGAAGCAGCATGGTCAAATAATTCTTTCACTTCTTTGCATATAAAAGCAATTACTTGGGGGAACCAGCAGTTAGCGTAATGGCTATGTCGCTGGACTCCCACGTAGTCGACCGCGGTTCGTGTCTCGGACCCGGTGGCTTACAACTCACGCCGGGCGCGTGTGCGTGCGTGCCCAAGATCCCGAGAGGAGAATGGAGGAGAAGGGATTGCGGCGTGACCATCCCCCCTGGGGGATGATTTCTCGCTTTCTGTCTCTATGTCTCTCTCTGTCTGTCTGGCGAGCGCACGCGCCCTATAGCAAAAAACCTCTCCAAAAAAAAAAAAAAGCAATTACTTGGGATTCTGGATAAACTAATATAGCTTCTTGATATGGTTGCACTACTGTGAAAAGAAGACTAGTGGTATGGCATTTGCTTCAGAAAAGTCGTAAAGATGTACCATTGTGTTGTGAATTAATAATCTACTGGACTTCAATGCCAGCTCTGAAATTTAATCTGCTCATGCTAAACAGGGTAATGCTTCTTATATATGTTTAGGAGCACAAACACACAAACAAATAGCTAAATTGTTTACATTGTTAGGAATTTGAAAAAGTTTACTTATTACCATGATTGCCAGTAAATACAAATATCCAATATTGCAAATCATACAGCTAGTCATTAGTTTTTGTGTATGGTATATTTACATCTTCCATCATTTGAAAATAAATGACCCTAACCAAAGAAGTTCTCAAAATGCAGAGAACGTCTAGTATACTCCTGGTATTCTTAGCATACTTGTGCTTCTACAGTTTTAGGATGTGTGAGAAAATTAATGAAAAATTTATGGAAAGTATATAATTTTTTTAAAACAAATTAAAAAAAAATAAAACTCACTTAATAGAACTGTAGAGGTTGGGGCCAGCAGATGGCATGGTGGTTGAGGCACTGATTTCCCAGGTGGCCAACCACAGTTTGAGTTCCAGAACCAGTGGCTTGAAAATCACACCAGGAGTGTGTGTGAATATCCAAATCTTGAGAGGCAAATGGATGACAAGGGATTGTGGCAAGGCCATGCCGCCGCGGGGTAATTTCTCACTTTCGTTCACTCTGTCTCTCTCCAGTATGTGCATGAACCCTACAGTAAAAACCTAAAACAAACAAACAAACAAACTCAAAAAGCTCTAGAGGTTGTATTTTAAAGTTCTAAATTATTGCCTTGCTTCTATATGACATAATGTTACCTTTTATACTATATAGAATTTTTGAAATATGATATTTAAGTCGATACTTATTAAATGATTATACATATATCTTTTCCTTTGTTCCCTCTCCGTAAGCTAAACTAACTTAAAAAAATTATCAATTCTCTTGCCATTTGATTTGATTGATAACTAATAAATAATATTACATCCATTATGAAGCTGGAATGCTGAGATAGTTGTTAATTTTTTACTGTGATAGTTTTTACTATGAAAAATTACATAGTATTGCAAAGGAATAATATAAAAGTAAGGGTGAGGGTCAGCAGGTAACATGGTGGTTAAGGCATTGGACTCCCACATGGGTGATCACAGTTTGAGACCTGGGCCGTTGACTTGAAACTCACCCAGGGTCAGTGTGCATGCATGCCCAAAATCCCAAGAGGAGAATGGATGAGAAGGGATTGCATGGTGATCCTCCCTTGGGGAGTGATTTCTTGCTTTCTCTCTCTCTGTCTCTCTGGCAAGTGCATGTGCCCTGAAAAAAAGTCAGTGTGAAAAATCCCCGTTGACTTTCTTTTTATGGCAAGGACTTGCTCATACAAGGCACCTTGTTTGCATGAGATTAATCTCACCTCTTGTTGAGTACCACTGAGGAAGAAATGCATTTCTGAGTCAAAGTTTTATTGAGTATATATGACCCTTATCCATTAGGCCAAATTAAGACACTAGATAATAAGTTGGGAATTTTCTATTCAATTGATACTGTAGAAGTTTGGAATTTAAAATATTAAAGAAGACAACTTTGACCTGAAAGGTTTAACCGGAAGGGTTTCTTAATGAAAGTCACTGGCTCCATAATCATAACAGTGATAAAAGAGTTTTGTAAAATAATCATGCTTTCAGGATCTTATCTTAATGCCTTCAAGATTAGTTAGAGAAAATTACAAAATAAAACATTTAAAACGCTGTTTATTTTGTGTTTCTCAAATGACCAGCTTTGGACAGATCAATTCAAATAGTCTTGGCAGTGGCAGCCTCACAAACCGATGGGTTCTCTACGTATTTCTGGGGGAACCTTTCTAACCGCGACACTGCACCACCAGAATCAAGCTTCATGTGTCTTTATTGATCTGAATTCCTGGACTTGTTTGAGACTCACAAATCTTAAGTAGGTTTGGGGACTGACTTCTTTAATAATGAAATTTGTTAAATGCCTTAAAGTTGAACATCTCTGAATTAAGATATTTTAAGTAAGGTTAATTTAATAAAATAACAGCTCAATGAAGCATTTAAAATAAAAATAGTTCCCTACACATGACAGGCTAGCTTTTAGAATCAGAAAACAATTTATACCTTTGGTTGATTTTTGACATTCTCAGTTTTTACCAGAATTTATTGCATCCATGTTAACGTCCAGCATAAATGGATTAGATGCAGTATATGTCATAGGTGCCCAAATAAATAAATATTGCTTGAATTTTATTCCTTCCTAAGAACTTATTGAGAGATTTGTATCAGTTTAAATCTGTAGTGTGTAAAACCTAATTTGATGATGAAATCACTTCAAAATAAATTCACTTCTAAGAAGTTGCAATAGGGAAATAGATTTCTAAAAATTTCAAACAGGAAAATATTAATGATATAAAGTTTGGGAAGGAATTAGCATTTTGATATAAACATTTCAAAATAGAGAAATATACAATTTCAAAATAGAGGGGAAATATGGCATTGTATTTGAGATTATAGTAAAAGAAGAGAACCGTTTTCTTGTCTAGAAATCAGTAATTTTTCATATAAAAAAAGTAAATGGTTTCTGAGCTATTGGACAAAAGCTTTTATTTGACTCTCTGGTAAAGTATTTCTACCTTTTTTTTTTAGTAAGTAATACTGTTGCTATTGTAGATACAATTGCAGAACATGAACTCTGGAAAACAGTTTTATGTACCTGTTCAACGATGGCTGGCACAAGATCAAGAGGATGGGGAAATCTGTCGAGAGTTTCCCATTATAAATAAAGGACAGCCCATCCTTCCAGGTAGGAAGCTCAAATAAAACTCGTTTGACCAAATCCTGAAGGACAGGGAACCTGATAAATGCAGAGTAAGTAAATAAATGAATCAATGAATGATTAAAGACTACTAGTTTTTATTGATCACCTCAGTTGTTATGGCACCTGCATCTGAAAGCATTTTAGTTGGTTCACACATTGGCATTTAGGAATATGTTCTTGTCAACAGTCCTGCAGGAAGGTCAACTGAAATGCCATTTTATAAAACAATGAAATTAATTCATAGAAGGTTGTAAGAAAATTCAATGCCAGGCAGTTACTCCAGGGCTAAGAAAGTCAAATCAATATGTCCTTTCCCACAAAGCTCTACTTTATTTTTGACAATGTATCTATTTGATAAGAAAATAAAAACACAACTACTCAATGATTTCCTAAACATTTGTCCAAGATCAGAGATGTGTTCAAACCTTCTGTAAATATGGCTGCAAATAGACTCTTGATCTACGCAAAGTTAGGTAGTCACTGCTCCCTGCCATTGGAATTTAGCTGGACTTTGTCTATAGGAACTGAAAAGATGTAATTACAGACCATCAACAGCCTTCACTAAAGGTGGATACATCAGTTGTAGGTAATACAAATAAGGAAAACTGGATTAGTGTCTTTTTTTTTTGGGTATACCTTTTCCCTTTAAATTCATATTGAGTTATGGTAGTATTGTCATTCAAGAGAGAAGGAACTCAAAGTGTTTGCCTGGTTTATCTGTACAGTGTCAACTCTAACTAGAAAAATATGTTTTGTAATTTTTTTCCTCAAAGGATAAGGGTTGCTAAGAAAATGGAGCAGCAATAGACTCTCTCAAGTTGTGTAAGCTATTTTATTTATTTTAATTGTGGTAACTAACATAAACATTACAGTTATCATATCAAACATATTTAAGTGTACAGATCAGTAGTGTCAAATGTATTCACATTGTTGCTGAACAGATCTGTAGAACTTTTGCCTTCTTACAAAACTGAAATTTATACCCAATAAATGGTAATTCCTCCTCTCTCTGTTACCCATCCATTGATAACCACTTACCCTCATTTAAAAAATATTTAACTACTCATGTGAGTATAGCCGTACAGTATTTGTCCTTTGTGAATGAGTTATTTCACTTAGGGTAATGCCCTTGAGATTTATCCATGATATAACATATAATATGATTTTCTACTCATTAAAGGCTGTATAGTACTCCATTGTAGTATATACCACAATTTCTTTATTCATTCATCTGGCAATGGACTTTTGGGTTTCTTCCACCTACTAGCCATTGCAAGAAATATTGCAATAAACATGGTTGTGGAAATATGAACATCTCTTTGAGATCATCCTTTGAATTCCTCCTTTGAATATATACCCAAATGGGGTTGCTGGATTATGTGGTAATTCTGTTATTAATTTTTCTGAGGGACCTCTATACTGCTATCCATAGTTTCATTGTCTGTTTCTACTGTCTGTACAGAAGAGTTCCCAATTCTCTACATTCTGCCTAATACTTATTTTCTGTTCTGTTAATGCCAAACATCCTTATGGGTGAAAGATAATTTTTCATTGTGTTTTTTTTAAGCATTTCTCTAATAATCGGTGATGTTGAATTTTCATATGCTTGTTTGGCCATTTAGATATATTCTGTGTAGAACTGTCTATTTAAGACCTTTGCCTATTTCTTATTTGCATATTTGTTGTTGAATTGTAGAAGTTCCTTATGTTTTCTGGGTATTAACTTCTTATGAGATATACAAAGGGTCTTCAAAGAGTTCACAGAAACCGTGTATTAGAAAATACATACATAGTATGAAAAAATTATACATAGATTTCAAAAGATTATTTCACCAAAATAAACTTATACTTGAACTTTCTATGAACTTTATGAAGATTTTATGAACTTTTTGAAGACCTCTTGTATGATTGGAAATATTTCTTGTAATTTCATGGGCTCTCTCTTGTTTGTTTCCTTTGTTGAACAAAAGTTTTGAAGTTTGGGACCAGCAGTTAGTGTAATGGCTATGTCGCTGGACTCCCATGTAGTTGACTGTGGTTTGAGTCCTGGACCCGGTGGCTTAAAACTCACGCCGGGCGTGTGTGCATGTGTTCCCAAGATCCCAAGAGGAGAAAGGAGGAGAAGGGATTGCGGCGTGGCCATCCCCCCTGGGGGGTGATTTCTCGCTTTCTGTCTCTCTGTCTCTCTCTGTCTGGAGAACGCATGCGCCCTATGGCAAAAACCTCTCCAAAAAAAAAAAGAAAGAAAAAGTTTTGAAGTTTGATGTAGCCCTGTTTATTTGCTTTTGTTGACTTAGGTGTATCACACCTAAGAAATCATTGCTAAATTTGTATTCTAAAGCTTTCTCTCTGTGTTTCCTTCTAGGAATTTTTGTTTGTTTGTTTGCCACAGGATGCATGTGCTCACCAGGGAGACAGAGAGAAACAGAAACAGGGGAAGTGAGAAATCACCCCGTAGGAGGTTGGCCATGCTGTATCCCCTTCTCCTATCAGAATTTTGGGCACACATTTGTGCCCAGTGTGATTTTCATGCCACTGTGTCTGAGATCCTAACTGCGGCTGACCATGTGGGAATCCAGAGCCTTAATCACCATGGTACCTGCTGGCCCTTCTTCTAGGAGCTTTATGGTTTTGGGTCTCACATTTAGACTTTTAATCTGTTTTTAGTTAATGTCTGTATATGGTGTAAGATAAGGGTTCAATTTCACTCTGTAGATAGTCAGTTTACCCAACACCATCAGCTGAAGAGACTGTCCTTTGTCCATTGTGTAGTCTTGACTCTCTTGAAATCATTTGACCATTTACTCCAGGGTTTATTTCTGGGCTTTCTATTCTGTTCTGTTGGTCTCTCTGGCTTTATGCCAGTACTATCAGTAAATTGTCATTATTACTATTACCTTGTACTATGCTTTGAAATCAGGAAATATGAAGCTTCTAACTCTGTTCTTCCTTTTCAAGGTAGTTTTGACTATTGACTATTCGAGGGAGGGGGTCTCTTGACATTCTTTATAAATTTCAAGATTTCTTTTTTATTTCTGTAAAAAAAAATCACATTGAATCTGTGCGTTGCTTTGGATAGTATGGACATTTTAACAATAGTAAACCTTCCATTCCATGAACATGGGCTGTCTTTCCATTTATTTGTACTTTATATAGTTTCCTTTAACAATAGTTATAGTTTATTATTTTTAATAATTATTTAGTTTATATTTATTATTTTATTATTTTATAATTTGCTATAGGGCATGTGGACTCACCAGAGAGAGACAGAGAGAGAAAAAGAAAGAGAGAAAGTGAGAAAGTAAGCCACCAGGTCCAGGACTTGAACCATGATTGTCCATGTGGGAGTCCAGTGCTTTAACCACCATGCTACCTGCTGGTCCGAACAATATTTGTAGTTTTTAGTATACAAAACTTTTGTTACCCTTGGTTAAATTTAGTTCTAAGGTTTTTTGTATACTTTTGTAAATGCAATTGCTTTCTTAATTTTCTTTTTGAATTTTTCATTTTTAATGTGTAGATATGCAATTGTTTTCTCAGTGTTAACCATGTTTTAACAATTTTTTTTTTGTGTGTGTATGTGGGTGGAAACTTTGAAGTTTTTACATAAAAGATTATGTCTAGTAACTGATCATTTTACTTTTTCCATTCCAACTCAGATGTCTTTTATTTGTTTTTGTTTTTCTTGTCTGATTGCTTTAACTACAACTTCCAGTGCTATACTGAATAGAAGTGATAAAAGGAATTATTCTCTTTTTTTTTTTTTTTGAGAGGTTTTTTCGCTATAGGGCGCGTGCGCTCGCCAGACAGAGAGAGACATAGAGACAGAAAGCGAGAAATCACCCCCCAGGGGGGATGGTCATGCCGCAATCCCTTCTCCTCCATTCTTCTCTCGGGATCTTGGGCACGCACGCACACACGCCTGGCGTGAGTTTTAAGCCACCGGGTCCAGGATGCGAACCGCAGTCGACTACGTGGGAATCCAGCGACATAGCCATTACGCTAACTGCTGGTCCCAAGGAATTATTCTCTTGTTTTTGATTTTAGAAGAAAAGCTTTTAATCTTTCACAACTAAGCATTATATTAGTTGTGGGCTAATCATATGATCTTTATTTTGTTGAGGTAGTTTCCTTCAATTGTAGTTTATTGATCTTTTTTTTTTTATTTCAAGAAAGGATATTAAATTTTAAAACTAGTTTCTCTGAATCAGTGATCTGATTATATGTTTTTTTTTTCCTTTCATTGTGTTAATATGGTATATTGCATTCATTGATTGTTACATGTTGACTCATGCTTGGCATGTCGTAATATAAATCCAGCTTGATCAAAATAAATGTGCTGAGGGTAGGGACAAACTTAGGCATATAAAATGCCCCAAATTTTACTGTAGGTTCTGACTATCAGTTTCTTTTTGCCTTTGGGCCCACCTGGGTGCAAGAACCTCTTAACTGGTTTCTGAAATTCTTGGGCAATTGTTCCAGGTATTGTTAAGAGTATGTCTCCATGGGAGATTGTGGCTCTAGGTCTTTATTTTGCACCATTTTGCTGATTTCCTATAAGGGTTTTTATTTTTAAAATTATTATTATTTTTTTATTATTTTTCATACATTAAATCACTATACATCAATTAGATTGTGAAGAGACTTTACCCAGCATGATATACACCTCAGTACATCCCAGTTGAGGGCACCACACACATCTTTGTCAACAGATAATAAACCCTATCTGTGTCCCACAAGTGTCTTACCTCTCCATTCCCCCCCCCAAATTTCCTATGCTCTTCCCCTCCCACATTCTCTTTCCACTTTGTCTCTAGTATCCATTACAATTTTTAATACTTTTATGTTCTCCAGTTTTTCAGTCTCTACCATTGAGTGCAGACAGTTGGTATATATTAGTGGAGACATACAATGTTTCTCTTTCATAGCCTGACTTGCTTGCTCAGCAATGTATCTTCCATATTTGTCCACTTTCTATCAAATTCCAAGGCCTTGTTGTTTTTTTATGGCTGAATAGTATTCCATGGAGTATATGTGCCACAATTTTTAAATCCATTCATCTATTTGTGGACATTTGGGTTGGTTCCATGTCTTAACAGTCATGAATAATGCTGCAATGAAAATAGTTGTGCACAGCTGAATATGTCAAGTAATTAGGAAGACTAATTACATATTACATATTTTCTTACATATTTGTCTTCTAAAATCTTATGTGGAAAATAAAAGGACAGCTCCTCTGATTAGAATACTACAAAGGTGATAATCTACTGTCTGATCCCTCTCCCCATGTTTTCTCCCCAAATTTACAATAGTAGTTATTTGGTTTTATGAAGAAGAAAAACAAAATTTTGGGTACAAAAATAATGGAGAGGGACCAGCAGTTAGCGTAATGGCTATGTCACTGGACTCCCATGTAGTTGACTGTAGTTCAAGTCCCAGACATGGTGGCTTAAAATCACTCTGAGCACGTGTGCGTGCATGCCCAAGATCCCAAGAGGAGAATGGAGGAGAAAGGATTGTGTCATGGCCATCCCCTATAGGGGGTGATTTCTCCCTTTGTCTCTCTCTCTGTTTTTCTCTCTGTCTTTCTGGTGAGTGCACACGCCCTATAGCAAAAACTTCCCCCCCCCAAAAAAAAATGGAGAAAAGTTATTCATCTTCAGAGGAGGAGTGCCAACTGAATGATACTAAAAGATAAATGAAATTTCTCTCTATGATTACTGCTTATAAAACTTTTTCTTATATGAGTTGAGGAGAGATTGGGATATGTGTAAATAATGCTGATGTGAAAATTCAAAAGGCAAAGTTGGTGCTGGAAGGCAGTACCCAGAACTCTGAATCAAACTCTTTTCGCCTCTTTTTCTGGAACTCATGCCACAGATAATTTCACTGTTTGTTATTGGTCCACAGGTCTCTGTGGCTGTGTTCATTTTTTTTTTTGTAAGCTTTTTGCCCTAGGCATGTGCACTTGCTAGAGAGGAGAGAAACACAGAGAGACAGTGAGAGAGAAAATGAGAAATCACCCACTAGGGAGAATGGCCACATCTAAATCCCTGCTCCATTGTCCTCTTGGGATTTGGGGAATGCACACACACATTAAAGTATTTCTCTTTGTTGTTAGTTTGGGTTATTTTTGTTTATGTATCTTCAAGTTCATCCATAGTTTTCTCTGTCCTCTTCATTCTACTCTTGGCTATTCAGTGAGTTTTTAAAGCTATTTATGGTATTTATTTTCAGTTTTAAAATTTCCATTTGGTTCTTCTTTAAATTTTCTATTATTTGCTAAGAATTTGTACTTTTCAATTAGTTTTATAAGTGTTAATGACTGTTTGTAGTGACAATTGTATCACAGCTGCTCTTTAGTCTTCGTCAGTGTCATCTTGATAGTAGTCTCTTCTTTCTTTTTTCCTATGTAAATTGAGGTTGATTTTTTGAGTAATTTCATATTATATTCTGGACATTTTACATATTGTTATATAAGACACTGGTTCCAGTTTAAGTTCTATGGGAGATGTTCATGGTTTTGTTTTTGCATGCTGTTTACTGCTCATTACTTTCAGGCTACAAATTCCAACCTATCTTTTTTTTTTTTTTGGAGAGGTTTTTGCTATAGGGCGTGTGCGCTCGCCAGACAGACAGAGAGAGACAGAGAGATAGAAAGCGAGAAATCACCCCCCGGGGGGGGGGGGATGGCCACGCCGCAATCCCTTCTCCTCCATTCTCCTCTCGGGATCTTGGGCATGCACGCATACGCGCCCGGCGTGAGTTTAAGCCACCGGGTCCGGGACTCGAACCGCGGTCGACTACGTGGGAGTCCAGTGACATAGTCATTATGCTAACTGCTGGCCCCTCCAACCTATCTTTTGTGGTTGGAATTGATCTAATATCAGCTCAGTTTTAAAGTCCTTAGGGTTTCCTGGATCCTCTTTTTTTGCTCCTCTGGCTAAAAAGGAAGGACTTCTGCGTTTCCATTTTTCTGTGTACTTCTTTCGTTTTCTTAAGTCCTGGGCTTAGCAGTGGAAGGACAAGTAAGTAAAGAGAGTGATGGCCATCAGTCTGACACTACCAAACAGAGGGACGAGTCCTTTGCTTCTGAGTGTTGGCTTCTGTGCTACTGTTTCAGGCACTGAGATGTAAGAGAATAAAGAAGTAAGAGTTAAAAATGTTAGAATGTTCTACCTTCTCTCTATTTTAGGAGATTCCCTCTTTCTCTCCCCTTTCCGATCCCTCTAGTCTGAACTCTAGTGCCTACTTCCAGGTTTCTGGTACATTGAGTTCTGGCTGCAGGATCATGGGGGAGGCAAAATGGTAAATTCACTGATATTGGATGTTATTTTAAATCTGGTCTTTCTCCCCACATCTCCTGCTGTTTGCTTTTAAGTCTTCATATTGCTGTTCCTGGCATTCTGTCAAGGCTACATTCAGTAAAAGAGACTTGGTAGCATGTATTATTCCTTCTGACTTGGAACTGGAACACCTGATTAGACTTATTTACTCAGTTTTTTTGTTGTATGAATAATGTGTGGGACCTAAGGCTTATTTTTCCTTTGTTGTCAGTGACAGTATATGAAGTGTACGTGGCTACGGGTGAGCTGTGGAATGCAGGCACTGTAGCAAATGTCTACATTTCTATCTATGGGAGAAAAGGAGATACAGGATCCAGACAACTGTTTAGATCGAAGAGCTCCTTTAATTTTTTAAGAGGACAAGTAAGTAAGCAGAGAAAAAGTGTTTTGTTTGATTTTTAAAAAAGTTTACTTCTGGTGAAAATCACATAAAATAAATTTTACCATTTTAATAGTTTTTAAGTGTATTTAAATACATTTTAAAGTACACAGTTCAATAGTGTTAAGTATATTCACATTGTTGTGGGACAGATCTCATTTTCTTCATCTTCAAAAACTGGATCTGCAAAGATATGTCCAAAAATATGAAAAAACGTGAAAAAATGTAATTAAAGTGCAAGTTTGTTTTTGTGCAGAATTTTTTTTTTTTTGGAGAGGTTTTTGCTATAGGGCACGTGTGCTTGTCAGACAGACAGAGAGAGACAGAGAGACAGAAAGCAAGAAATCACCCCCCAGGGGGGATGGCCACGCCACAGTCTTTTCTCCTCCATTCTCCTCTCGGGATCTTGGTCATGCATGCACATGCGCCCGGTGTGAGTTTTAAGCCACGGGGTCCGGGATGTGAACCGCAGTCGACTACGTGGGAGTCCAGTGACATAGCCATTACGCTAACTGCTGTTCCCCGTTTGTGCAGAAAATTTTTGAAATCTGTGCATAGTTTTCTCATAATATGCATTTACCATGAGCTTTTTGGAGTCCCTTCATATTTTATTATTTTTTTTTTTGAGAGGTTTTCGCTATAGGGTGCGTGCGCTCGCCAGACAGAGAGAGACATAGAGACAGAAAGCGAGAAATCACCCCCCCAGGGGGGATGGTCATGCTGCAATCCCTTCTCCTCCATTCTCCTCTCGGGATCTTGGGCACGCACGCACACGCACCCTGCGTGAGTTTTAAGCCACTGGGTCCGGGATGCGAACCGCGGTCGACTACGTGGGAGTCCAGCGACATAGCCATTACACTAACTGCTGGTTCCCGGAGTCCCTTCATATTAAACATCTTAAAGTTATGATAATATATTTTAGATTTATAACCTTAATTTCATTAAAATGATTTTTCTTTACATCTCCACACTCCACTTTATATTATTAATGTCAGAAGTGGATTTATGCACCGAAATTACAATAATGCAATTTTGTATGTTTGTCTGGGTATCTCTTTTTACCAAAACTTTATATTTTTGTATGTTGTATGTTGCTGTCTAGTGTCCTGTTCTTTCTTTCTTTTTTTGAGACATTTTTGCTATAGGGCACGTGTGCTTGTCAGACAGAGAGATAGAAAGCGAGAAATCACCCCCCAGGGGGGATGGCCACGCTGCACTCCCTTCTCCTTCATTCTCCTCTCAGGATCTTGGGCATGCACGCACATGCGCCCGGCGTGAGTTTAAGCCACCGGGTCCGGGACTCAAATGGCGGTCGACTATGTGGGAGTCCAGCAACATAGCCATTACGCTAACTGCTGGTCCCAAGTGTCCTGTTCTTTCAACATGAAGAACTCACTTTAGCATTTCTTGTATTGTAGGTCCATCAGTATAACTACTTTTGTTTTTCTGGCAAAGTCTTTTTTTTTTTTTAAAGAAGTATTTTATTTAACTTTATTTATTATTATTATTTTTATTTTTCCAGAGAGAGACAGACGGAGAGAGAGAGAGAGAAAGTGAGAAAACAAGCCTCCAGGTCCAAGACCTGAACCGTGGTTGGCCGTGTGGGAATCCAGTGCCTTTAACCACTATGCCATCTGCTGGCTCCTGGAGCAAAATTTTTCCAGAAAGGGAAAGTCTTAATTTCTCCTTCATTTTTGATAGACAATTTTGCCTAATGTAGGATTCTTGGTTGTCCTTTTTTTTTTTTTTCTTTTAGTACCTTGAATAATTTATCCCACTGCCTTATAGCCTGCCTGGTCTGTGCCTAGATCCACTCATAATCTTTTGGAATCTCCCATGTACATGATGAGTTTTTCTCTTGCTGCTTTCAAGATTCTCTTTGTTTTTGAGATTTGACAGCTTGACGTTAATGTGTTTCAGGGTGGATTTCTTTTGGTTTATCCTGGAATTTGTTGAGCTTCTTGACTTCATATGTACATTTTACTCCTCAGATTTTGGGTTTTGTTCATCGTTTTTTTTTTTTTTTTTTTTTTTTTTTTTTAGAGGTTTTTGCTACAGGGTGCGTGTGCTCGCCAGAGACAGAGAGAGACAGAGAGACAGAAAGCGAGAAATCACCCCCCAGGGGGGATGGCCATGCCGCAATCCCTTCTCCTCCATTCTCCTCTCGGGATCTTGGGCACGCACGCACACGCTCCCGGTGTGAGTTTAAGCCACCAGGTCCGAGGCTCGAACCGCGGTCGACTATGTGAGTCCAGCGACAGCCATTACGCTAACTGCTGGTCCCTTGTTCATCGTTTTTTCAGAAAAGCTTTTCTTGTCCTTTCACCTTCTTAAATTCTCCTGATGCATGTACTGGTCCTCTTAAAGGTTGTCCCAGCATGCGTTATCTTCTCTCTTCACTTATTTATTTTTTTTTCTTGTTGCTCTTTTGTCTTGATGATTTTAAATATCCTTCCTTTAAATTAGCTAATTCTTTGGCTATCAAGCCTGATATTGAATCTCTCTGGTGAAATTTTCAGTGCAGTAACTGTGTTTATCAGATCTGCAATTTGTTGTAATTTCTCTTTTTTGTCAATAGTTTCATTTTGTCATTTTTGATGTTCTTAATTGTGCTTAGTGGTCTGTCCATATTCTCATTTAGCATCTTTGAATTTTATTGGGACATTTAGAGATCTGCATTATTTAGGATTGGTTAATGAAGGAACTGTTTTTCGTTGATTTGGGTCATGTTTTTCTCTTTCTGTGTAGGCCTTGTGATCTTTAGTTTAAATCTGGGCATTTACAAAAACAACCACCACCACAATCATTTTGGACTGGCTTCCAGGGGCAAAGGTGCAGGAATCAGCCCAGGTAGAGGTTTGGAACCTCTTACGGCTTTTTTGGTGACATGTCTTCTCCGAGCATGTGTCTGTGCTTTTAACTATCTTAATTTCCTTAAGTGCTTGAGCCTGTTTCTCACCTGGAACCTTTAATCCGTCCCTTGTTCCCCCTGTCATCTTCCTGGTCTCCTGAAGAACCTTTGTAACTCTAGTAGATCCCATGGCTGACCTCTATTTCCTGGGCCTCTGAACAATGCTGTTGTCCTGTCTTCACTGCAAGTTAGGGGTTAGGGGAGACAAACCAGCCTCTTGGGCAGCCTCTCCACAAGACAGAATTTTGGATGCATAGTTCACTCTTTTGTTTCTATCCAGAGGGATGATCTGCCCTATGTGAGGTCCCCAAATGGTGCACTTCTCTATGCTGGGTCGGTAGTCATGGCACACGAAATGCCTGTGATGTTCCTGCCCTTTCCAGATGGAGATTCCTTTTGGTTATGCCTGGGTGCTGCAGCTTTTAAGTGTTCCCTAGAGTTCACAAAGTATTCTAATCTTGATATTACTGTTCACTTGTGTCGTGTCTGTGTGAAGGGGTACAAGGAGCTCCCCAGTCTGCCATCTTGCTGATGTCTCTCGTCCTTTTGTTGATTTTTTTAACCTTAGACTGTTACATGTGGATATAATCATTTTCACTGCTAAATGTAGAAACTGAATGCAGTACATTATTTTACCATTACTAATGTTGATATTACTGTAATCGTTAAAGTTCTTTCTTTCTCTCTCTTTCTCTCTCTCTCTCTTTCTTTCTCTCTCTCTTTCTTTCTTTCTTTCTTTCTTTCTTTCTTTCTTTTTAACTGAGTAAAACTGCCCTTGTGGCTCAGCCCCCATCATGTAGCCCTCCCACTTGCTTCTTTTTTCTTTTGCCAGAGGTATGTGTATGCAGGAGAGTGGGGGAGAGCCTATTATTGCTGCAATCCTTTCCCTGCAGTTCTCCCTCCTGTCAGAATCAGAGTTATAGTCCAGGTCTAATTAAACTTTTTCATTGGTTCCAGACAGACACCTTCTTTCTGGAAGCTGTGCACCTTGGAGATTTATACAAGATTGTGATAGGCCATGATGGGCTGGGCCCAGGTAAGGCTCTTCCAGAGGTAATGAAGGTCTGATTTCATTGGGTCGATGTGAAATCCTGAACAAATCTAGGAAACCTGGAAAACGTGTAGAAAACTGATCTCTAAGTATTGACTGTCTGAAATCAAGATGAAAATTACTAATACTGTCCCAAATGTCCTTTAAAATTTCACTAGATATATTTTTCTTCAAAGTGATGTAGATTTGGCTATGTGGATGCCCTAGGATGGGCCTAAGAGGCTAAGAAAAGTAATAAAAAAGAGGGAATTTGGATTTTATGTTGTAGCATGTGGCAGCATTTCAGCATGCCGGTGGTAGAGGCAGCATTAGTGTCTCCTGGTGGTGATGTTTTTATTTAAAGAATTATTTTTATTTAACTTTATTATTATTATCATTATTACTTTCCAGTTTGATCCGAGAGAGACAGAGAGAGAGAGAGAGAAAGTGAGCAAGCAAGCCACCAGGTCCGAGACTTGAACCATGGTTGGCCATGTGGGAGTCCAGCGCCTTTAACCACCATGCCACTTGCCGGCCCCTCCTGGTGGTGATTTTACAGCAGTGGCACCTTAAGGAGCCTGTCCTGGCAACAAGATCTGAGCTGTATTTTCTACTGCCATTTTGCTCAGGTTTCTCCCCTAGTTTTTCCATCAGGTCTGTGAGAAAACTCACATCTTCCCAACAAATTTATTTTCTGCTACTGTGTAAAACAGCCATAAGATAAACATAATTCATTTAGCAAAAGACAGAGTGACAGGGGCCAGTAGGTGGCATGACAGTTAAGGTGCTGGCTCCCCCATTGCCAGCTGTGGTTCAAGTTCTGGACTTAGCTGCTTAAAAATCAGGCTGGGCACATGTGTAAGTGTACCCCAAATCCTGAGAGTAGAATAGTGAAGGGATTGTGGTGTGGCCATCCTCCTGAGGGAGTAATTTTTCACTTTGCCTCTGCCTCTCTCTGTCTCTCTCAGGCAAGTGCATGTGCCCTAGGGCAAAAACCTGCGTACTTACCTACATAGATACATACAGAGAATGATAAAGGCATACCAAAAACAGAATTAAAAAACCACAAAGCATCAAACAAGATGATAAACTTTCTTTTTCTTTTTTAGAGGTTTTTGCTATAGGGTGCGAGTGCTCGCCAGAAAGACAGAGAGAGAAACAGAGAGAGAAAGCTAGAAATCACCGCCTGGGGGGATGGCCATGCCACAATCTCTTCTCCTTCATTCTCCTCTCGGGATCTTGGACATGCACACACACACTCCCGGCATGAGTTTAAGCCACTGGGTTCAGGACTCGAACTGTGGTCGGCTACTTGGGAGTCCAGTGACATAGCCATTTCACCAACTGCTGGTTCCGGTAAACTTTCTTACCAAAAAGGATCAAGATATAATTTTCACAATTTTAAGAATAAAGTTCTCATATGAATACATAGTGATCATGTATTTAATTAATATGTTGACAAAGTTTTTTCAAAAGAAATGACAAGAAACTGAAAAATAAAGACATAATTAGTGAAAACAAAGAGAATAATAAGTGATAAATTAAAACATATGACCAGTGGCCTACAGACAAATTATGCCTCTGAAGTTATCTCCTCTCTTGGACAAAATTAATTTATATTTTGACCAAGCACCCTTCTTATTTTTTGTGGGTTGATATCAAACTTTACAGAGTCTTGGCCCAAATTCGTAGTAAATATTAAGTCAAATAATACTCTACTGTCACAGTGTATCAGATGCCTCCCAGACAAGCTTGTTAGATATTATTCTAGTGTTTTAAAATAAATGACCCAGTATTATTAAAAACAAAAGCTTTGGTAGTGATAGGAATATGTAAAGGAAAGGGAAAAATGGATTAAGTTTTAATACTATTATAAGATAAAGTAAAATTCAAGGCAAAAAGCATGAAAAGATATAAGGAGGTTAATTTTCTTTTGATGAAGTTTATTATTTATAATGAGATTATAACACTCATGAACTTTTATTCACTAGATAATACTGCAACTAGATAAATACAGTAAAATCCTCTTAGTCAAGAAGAAATGTAAAGAAGGTAGGATAGAATATTATCATGCCTTAGATTTTGGCAGAGCAGTTAAGTACTTTAATTATAGTCATCCTCCCTTACCTACAGTTTTGCTTGCCTGTGATTTAACTATGGTCTGAAGCTATTAAATGGAAAATTTCAGAAATAAACAATGTAAGTCTTACATTGAATTCCATTCTAACTAGTATGATAAAATCATGTACCATCCTACTCTATCCCTCCTGGGATGTGAATCATCCCTTTGTCCAGCATGGATGTTATACACTGCCTACCCGTTAGCGTTACACTTAGTACCTGCCTTGGTTATCAGATTAAATGTTGCAGTATTGCTCTGCTTGTGTTCAAGTAACTTATTTTACCTTATGGCCCCAAAGTGCAAGAGCTGTGATGCTGGGATTTGATTGTCATTGTTCTTTTTTATTAGTAGTTATTGTTAATTTCTTATTGTGCCTAATTTTAAATGAAACTTTATCATGGGCATGTACATATAGGAAAAAACACAGTGTATATAGGGGGTGATACCATCTGTGGCTTTAAGCATACATTGGGTGTCTTACAACCATTCCCCACTATAGCTAAGGAAGGACTTCTGTATTTTCCTCAAGTGTTTGTATTATGTAGTCAAGGAATCGCCTTTATTTCAAAGCTTCATAAAACATTTTAAAATTTATTTAGTATATTAGACCAAAAAGAAAATCTCATAAATTTTCCCAAACAAGCCATGTTCTCTGACCTCAATGTAATGAAACTAAAATTTAATAAAAAAGATGAAAGTTAAAAAAAGTCATTTAGGATTTTTGGTCTTCTCCATGATTTTAGGACAAAATGAAACTCAGAATTGTAACTATAATCTAACAGAATGTTACAATGGTATTTCTCTGTCTCATTTTTTTGCTGGAACCTCAGGAGACCAGAATATAATAATGGGAAGTAGGGACTTGCCATTTCTCTTATTCTATTCCAGGCTGCTATAGTAAGATACCTTGGACTAGATAATTTAAAAATAAGAGAAATTTACTTCTTGTAGTTTTGGAGGGTGGGAAGAAAGATCAAACTGCTGGCATTCAGTATCGCTGAGGGCCTTCTTGATGTCTTCACAAATATAGACACAAAGCCATACATTCAAAACTTGTAGAGGCATGGGCAGAAAACTAGTTAAGAGTCTTACTGCTGAGTATAAAAGATGTGGGGAGTGGGTTTTTTTTAAAGTGGGTTAGCAGTTGTGTGATACCTACACAGGTATCACAATCTTCAGTGTATCTATACACCAACCCCCATCAACCTATGTAGAAGTTCTTTCAACATATGGGACCAGCAGTTAGCGTAATGGCTATGTTGCTGGACTCCCATGTAGTCAACCGTAGTTTGCGTCCCGGACCCGGTGGCTTAAAACTCAGCCGGGCGCGTGTGTGTGCGTGCCCAGGATCCTGAGAGGAGAATGGAAGAGAAGGAATTGTGACGTGACCATCCCCTCTGGGGGGTGATTTCTCGCTTTCTGTCTCTCTGTCTCTCTCTGTCTTTCTGGCAAGCGCACGCGCCCTATAGCAAAAAACCTCTCAAAACAAACAAACAAACAAACAAACAAAACAAGAACCTGAGCTACCTAGAATTTGTTTGATGACTCTCACTTGAATAATGGTCCATAGGTTCCCTTACTGGTCTTGTAGCTAGAAAGGAATGCAAGCCTGGGGAATAGTTAGAGTAGAACCTTAGGCAGATAATCAGGGAAGACACTAAGGGAAATGAGCCGTAGAGACAGATGATCTCTAGTTAACCCACCAAATGCTTCATAAAGAGTCTGCTTGTTGACATTCTCTGTAGCAGGAGTCCCCAGCCTCTGGGCTGTGGACTAGTGCCAGTCCTCGGGTTTGGCTGCTGACTGGTACTGGTCTGCAGGGTTATTCGGTAGTGAGTGGGTGGGGGTGAGTGAGTTAGGCCTGGTCTGTGCTTGTAGCCATTCCCTATTGCTCACATTACCACCTGGGCTCCACTTCCTGTCAGATCCGTGGATGTATTGGGTTCTTATGGGAGAGTGTGCCCTACTGTTGTGTGATTGTTTCATTGAAATGGGATGCACAGGGTATGTAGCGTGTTTGAGTCATCTTGGGACCAACCTCCCACACTGCCACTCATCCTTGGAGGGATTGTCTTCTATTAAGCTGGTACATTGTGCCAGGCTGAGGACCCCTGCTCTACAGTATTTTTTATTTCCTGTATTGTATTCTTCATCTCCAGGATTTCTATTTGATTTTCTTTTACTGCCCTGTGGGGTATCTGCACATGAACTCTATGTAGTGCATGAGGATTTTTCTCCAGACAAGGTAACTGAGTGAATCTAACAGCTGGAAGCAGATAATATCCTCTGTCTTTAATGAGTTGCACACAAGCAGGATGTTGATCCTGGTTAAGGAGTTGTGGCTAGGTGGTTTGTTAAAGGGAGGGATGAGTGCTGTTGTTGGTGCAGACAGAGGATATGGGCAGTCCTGTGTGATGTTTGATAGTGGGTGGGGTCTCTGTGTGGGTTTTCGTGGTACAAGTGGGTGGGAAATGTCTCTGGGAAAGCTTTTATGTTGTAGACAGGTGGTAGTATCTCTGAGCAGGCTTCCATGGTGCTAGTAGGGGGCCAGACAGAGTGTCTCAGTGGGCCTTTGTAGTGCTAGCATGGCCACAGGAGTTCTTTGGGTGGGCCTCAGGGGTACTAGCAGGGCCCAATGGGGGCATGGAGACACTCTAGGTGGACCTCTGAGGTGGAACCAGTGCGCAGCAGAGGTGCTGGGACACTGTGACTGTGTTTCTGCTGTATTAGTGGGGTCACGAGGATGTTCTTTGTCACGAGGTCACGAGGCCTACTTAGTGTTTCTGGCAGCCCACAGGGGCACAGGGCGCTCTGGAAGGGCCTCTGATGTGCTAGTGGGGGCCTGTTGGGACACAGGGCACTCTGGGTGAGTCTACGCAGCACCAACGGGGGCCAGAAGGTGCAGAGGGAGGTTTTTTGAGGGGGCTTTTGTGCTAATCTCAGTCACTGGATTCTTCAGTCCCTTTTCTGTGGTGTTTCTCTTGAGTTTCCATATTTCAGAAAGCTTTCATTCTTTCCTTGGTGATTTCAAATGTTCTTCCTTAGAAATTTCAGATGAAATGTATCCAAGTAATTATTTTCACTTCAATTGGAGGGAGAGGAGAAAAGTGTTGGGTTCTTCCCATTAATCTTCCACTATAATTATTAAAATGAGTCCATCTTTGCTAGAAAAGAATTATACTGTGTGTTTTACCATGTTATGACTTACTGGAATCTAAAAGCTTAGATTTTAGTTCAGCCTCCAAAGCCTGTCAATGAGTGGGAGAGGCAAAGACATCATTGGAGCTGAAACTAGTCCTTTCAGGGACTAAACTAATGAAGAATTTCTGCTGAGACTTCACCCTCCAAAGCCCATTCATGAGTGGGTAGCCCCCACCCATACTCTTCTCTCTGTCTCTCCATTTAAATTTATTTTTAATTTTCAGTTTTTAAAGGTAAAGTATTTTCTTGGCTTTCAGATCCTCCTTTTCCTTGGTAATTCTCACCTTTCCCCTGTCCCATCTAGGAGAAGCAAAGACTTCATCAGAGCTGGAACTAGTGCTTTCATTTCATTTCATTTCATTTTTTGATTAAAAAAATAAAAAAAATGTAATTTTTTTCTTTTTTTCTTTTTTTCCCTCTTTCTCTGTTTTCTTTCCCTCCTTTTTTTTCTTTTTTTTTTTTTTTTTTTTTTTTTTTTTTTTTTTTTTTTTTTTACCTTCACCACTTTGCTGCTCATCCTCCACACACTGAGTGTCTAGACAAGTCTAAGTGAACCAAAATCAAACACCTGAATACTATTAGGGACAGAATATTCTTCAATTCCCACTGATCCCATCACATAAAGGGAGATAAATGGCAGTGAATTTGCAGATTACCTCCTCCTGCACTCCTCTGAATGCTCAGATTGAACTTCAAGATATTAGGAAGAAATGTATAACCCATCAGATGACCAGAAATCATGACAGAGGCACAAGAAATATGAGAAACCAAGAAAATACCCCTTCCTCAAGGGGAAAGAATAATTTCTATTCATCCACAGACAGTATAATGGAACTCACGGAAATGTCTGATAAAGAATTTAGAATATTCACAGTGACAAAGCTAGTAGAGATCCAAGAGAAAAGAGACAATAAACTCCAGAAGATGCAGAAGAAAAGAGCCATGAGTTCCAAGAGGTGAGGCAATTCTTGGATGATATGAAAGAGGAAATACTCACCATTAAAAAGAATCAAATGGAACTGATAGAAATGAAAGCTGTAATACAGGAAACCAAACCTCCCTTGAAGTATTAAAAGCAGGCTAGAGCATAGAGAAGATTGATCTCAGATGTAGAGTACAGACTCACTGGACTAGAAGAATCCACCATAAAGACTGAGAAAATAGCCATAAAAATTAGAATAATATGTGAGGAATACTAGATACCATTCAATGTCCAAACATCTGGATAATTGGTATCCCAGATGGTGAAGAGACCAATAAGGGCATTGATAATCTATTCCATGAAATCTTAGAAGAAAACTTTCCACACCTAGCGAGGCAGTCAAAGATCCAGATTGAAGAAATACAAAGGACCCCAAATAGTATCAACCCAAGATCTTCACCAAGGCACATTATAGCCAGATTGAGTAAAACCACGGACAAAAATAAGATATTAAGATTGGCAAGAGAAAAATGTCAAGTTACCTACAAAAGATATCTCATCAAGCTAACAGTGGACCTCTCATTGGAAACAATGCAAGCAAGGAAAAAATGGGAAAATATATTCGAAGTGTTGAGTGAAAAACAATTTCAATCAACAATACTATATCTGGCAAAACTGTCCTTCATATGGGAAGAAAAGACAAGAACATTCTCAGATAAACAAAACCTGAAATAATTTACCAACACCAGACCAACTCTCCAAGAAATTCTGAAGGGAGTGCTATCTCAGAAAAACTAAATACAGACACACAGAAATAAGAGTTCAAAAGCAACTAGGAAAGTGATCAACTTTATGGTAGGGACAAATCTGGAGTTGAATATTATCTTTTAGAACTTAAACGGAAAGCTCGGACCACCACAGAAGATAGTCTCAGAAGTACATGAGACTGAATTGCTGAGATAGAATTTTATGACTTCTGACTGAAACATTACTGATTTTCTATGCTTTGTTTTCCAGATTTGAGGATTTTTGTCTTGTCTTGAACTGCCAGTAGGTTCATGTACCTACTGTTTGAACAGAATCCTAACCCGTTTCTTGGCTTTAAGTCTTAAGCAAAATACTCTTAACATTTTTTCATTTTACTTACTTGCTTTTTATTTATTTGGCAATATATTTGCCCATTTTCTGCTTTGATATATACATTGTGATTTATTAAATCATTGGCAATCAACTCAGTTTTCTGCCCTACTGCCCCCTCCAACTTCCCTGATCTGAGGTGGGACTGAAAGTTCAATCTCTAATCATGAGGTTGGTTTCACTGAGGAGCAGCCCCCTCCTGCTGGCCTGGAGCATGAAGTCACCAGACATTTCATTAGCATACAACAAGATACATTTGTAACTTTGGCAATTTTAAGAGCTCTATGCCAGGAAACAGAAAAGAAGTCCAAAAAATATATTTTTTATTATGAATCCCATTATCATAATTATTAATAAGAAGAGGATCAAGATAAACTAAACATTCAATTCAAGAAGGTAAAAAATTTGAAAACTGTGAGAAAAAAAATAGAGATAAAAATAGATAATAAAGACAAAAATAGAAAACATTGATGCTAGTTATAATAGGTTCTTGGGGAAAATGCTGATACATATTAAAGTAGATGTTGAAAAGTACAATATAGTAGAGAATGAAAAGACAAGACCCTAATTACATAGGGATCATAAATATTAACTACAAATACAT
Source organism: Tupaia tana (assembly GCA_026018925.1). Classification (NCBI taxonomy): domain Eukaryota; kingdom Metazoa; phylum Chordata; class Mammalia; order Scandentia; family Tupaiidae; genus Tupaia; species Tupaia tana. Next base: position 8,770,694 of record JAKSZU010000008.1, read on the forward strand.
AGGAGATAGAAATTTTGATAGTGCTTGTACAGTTTTGGGCTACTAAGTTAAAACATTTTTTTCTTTATTCATGATAGAGTCCATGTGCTTACATGTGAGAATGAGATAGAGAATAAAAGAGAAAGACAGAGAAATGAGCACCCTCCATGGGGTTTGATCATACCCTGATCCCTTTCCTCCAGTCCTCCTGCCTGTAAGATCCTGGGCATTCGCATATATGCCTGCCATGTTTCAGGCTGACCAAGTCAGGGACTCACAGTATGGTCATGATGTGGGATCTGGGTTCTGTGGGCTACTAAATTTTACACTCTTCACAAAAGAGATATTTATCTAAGAAAAATTGATGCAAGAAGTTTGGCCTAGGAAATTGTGTAGGACCCCAGAAAATAAATTCAACTCAAAATTAACCTAGGAAAATGGAGACCATAAGAATAATCAAAATGCTTGAACTATTCAATAATATGTAGTGTATTCATGCTGGGAACATTTATTTTGTATGCTACAAAGATGTACAGTGATGAAATGTAGATGAAGAAGATAACATGGAAAAAATAATATGGGGTAATTAAAATGGGATTTTTTTAGAATGCTAACCCTGAAAACCTGTGGTTCCATTTGAGTTTATTGGTGTCTTTTCCAAAATGTTCAAGAAGCAGACACTTCTAGTGCTTTACAGGTGCTCCTTGGCGTAGGACGCTATTAACACTCCAATAACCATTGTGAGTTAAGAATATCATAAATAGAAACTACATTTAATTCACATAACATTATGGCTGACCTACTATAGCAACAAAACCCAACACCTTTGTATCCAGTAGTGAGCCCCTGACATCTTGTCCACCTCTTCATTTATAAGTCCTGAATACATGGCCTTGTGACTGAATTTGTGAGGATACATCAAGAAGACCTTCTGGTACTGAATACCCTCTACCTAATTTCAGGGGAGGTGGAGAAATACAGTCCTTTTGCATAACCAGAAAGAGGAAACAGCAGGGTGGGCACATGGCATGAATCTACCACAGCACGGCCAGACTACACAGCAGGATCCAATGCACATGCTATATGTAGGGGCAAGACTGAAGATGGGTAGACCCAGTTAACTGACTTTTGGGGAGTTTTGGCAGGTGCTGGAATTATAAATGATTTCAATACCTTTTTTTGTCCATTTTCTTAAACTCAATCCAATAAAAAAATAAATGTTATATTAAGTAATAGTGATTTTTTGAATAGTATAAAACTGCTTATTGTGAAATAAACAAACATATTCTATAGAACTTTATATAAATCTTTATCTCCTGTTCTTCCTGCTAATCTCTGCAGGGACAACCTGACTTTCTTCAGGAAATTATCTTTTCTAGTTCTAAATTCAGTCCTAGGTCTGTCTTACTTACATAGAACGCCTTCTAAAAATGTACAGACAGTGCATTTTCACTTAAACATTGGTCGTCAGAAAAGTCGTGACGTATTCTTTCTGTTTTTCTATGCAAAAACGTCACGACTTTTCTGACAACCCAATAGTTTTAAACTAACTTGTTTTTTATTTTTTAAGAGTAATGCTATTTAACTTTATTTATTTATTTATTTTCATTTGACCAGAGAGGGACAGAGTGAGAGAGAGAGAAAAAGTGAGAAAGCAAGCTGCCTGGTCCAGGAAGTGTGGTCGGTCATTTGGAAGTTCAACATCCTTAACTACCATGCCACCTGCTGGGCCCTTAAACTAACTTGTTAACTTACAAAGTATTTTTTTAAACTAATACTTCATCTCCTCCAAGTGTTTTCTTTTTTTTTTGGAGAGGTTTTTGCTATAGGGCACATGCGCTTGCCAGACAGACAGAGAGAGACAGAGAGACAGAAAGTGAGAAATCACCCCCTAGGTGGGATGGCCATGCTGCAATCCCTTCTCCTCCATTCTCCTCTTGGGATCTTGGGCACGCACACACATGCACCCGGCGTGAGTTTAAGCCACCGGGTCCGGGACTCGAACCGTGGTCGACTACGTGGGAGTCCAGCGACATAGCCATTACGCTAACTGCTGGTCCCTCTAAGTGTTTTCTTTATAGCTTCCCCAGTGGTTTTAAAAATCATTTCAGAATTCTGGTAACATTTTTTTTTTTTTTTATTAAAAAAGGTAAGTATTGGGGGGGGGGTGGGTAGCATTTAAAAAATGAATTCAAAGCAATTCTTTTTTGGGATAACATTTAAAAATGAATTCAAATAAAAACGTGTTAGGTGATGACGTTCCAGGCAAAGGGTGTAGTGTGTATAAAGGCACAGAATTGTGATTATGAATCATCTATGCCAGTGGTTTTCAAAGTGTGATTCCTGGACCATCAGCATTGCCTGGGAACTTGTTAAAATTTCAGTTCTTGGGAGTCTTATCTAGAATGAGAAACCATTCTAGTTTGCCTGAGGCTGTCCTAATTTCAATTTGGGAAATCCCATAGCCCTGAAAACTCCTCTGTTTGGGCCAACTGTGACAGTTGTCATTCTAGGCTGCCTTTCCCAAGCCTGCTGAGTCAGAAACCCTGACTGTGGGGTCCAACAATCTGTGTTTTCCTGATTCCTCCTGCTGATTCAGTGCTTGCTGAAGTTGAGAACTGCTGATCTAAGGAACTGTGAGGATTTTAATGCAGCTCTGATGGGAGACTGTGAGAAGGGACGAAACTGAATAAGCAGAAATCAGGCAACGAAGGCCCTTGTATGCTTCGTTAAAATGTTTTATCCTAATTCTGATTAGTATTAACTCATCAACTCAAGTATTTTTAATTGGGGGAGGATATATTTTGAGCTGGGTATACCCATAGACAAAATCACTATAACTAAAATATTCCATTTTATCTACTAATAAAGTTGTATTTAACCAACTCCAGTTTGCAAATTAGTATAAAATTAAACATTTGAAAAGACATTAGTACCTTCATGTGTACCAGCTCAGTATGTGTGCTTGGACAGAATTTCTGAATGACTATTCATTTTTAGCCTGTCAGACACTATATATTTTGTTTATACAGACTTAATACAACTTTGAATTTTAATAACTTTCTGGAAACAGAAAGTATTGCTGATTCGTCAGATATAAATTCTATGGAAGATGTTAGGACTATGAATGCAGTTTATGAAATTAAGGGCAACTGCAGAATTGTTCTATTTTCAGTTGCTTGAACTATCATATTGAAATAGATTTTCCAAAACAAAAACCTTAAAATAATGCTGTGCTTTTGTTATATGTATAAAACTTATATTTGGATGTTCCTTAGAGTTTGCTGCGATTATGTCTTGCTTTATTTGAAGTATTAAGGCTTTATGTTGCACAAGGCCTTTGTGTATATTTGGAAGTTAAAACCTGTTTCTCAGAACTTGAAATAGTGTCTCATCACACATTCTTACATCACATGTTTCTTCCTTTACCTTTTGTTTAGGAAATGGCTGGTATCTTGATGATGTTGTGATCAAGGATCCCACAACCAACCACGAATATGCTTTCTTCTGTCACAGGTTTGTAGGTGTGCTTTAACACCGAACATGTAACCCATTTATTTCATATTAGTCAGTTTCAGGTGCATGTACTGTTGAGACCTAGAGAGCTTATTCAGTTATTCCTGGTCATTGATGCTTTGTTGGGTACCTCCTGTGAACATTAATGCGAGATGCTGCTTCTTCTATTCAGAAAGATATCTATTTATCATATTCTTGATGATATAGATTGAATATTTGTTGCTATGTTAAAATAAATTTTAGGGTGTTGGCCTTGTGGTCTGGTGATGAAGGGAGCTGGATACCACACAGTTCAGGTCCTAGCCCTGGTGGCTTCATAAACATTCTGGGTACATGTGCAAGTGTGCTCAAAATCCCAACGGGATGGGCAGTGGAGGAGAAGTGATCATGGTATGAACATGCCCAGTGGGAGAAGCCTTGTCCCTCTTTCTCTCTCTGTCTTTCTCTGACAAGTGCATGTGCCCTCTGGCAAATACAATTATTATTATTATTTTTTTTTCGGTGCAACCTTAGTGACACAGGCAGTAGTATACCTGTTTGCAATCCACATGACCCTCTGTGTTTTGGATCCTAGGTTGACCTGAAACATGCTGTAGACTTGTGTGTGCCAAAGATCCTGACTGGCTAGAGGGCTGGGAGAAGGGAACTGTGGCCTGAAAAGACCCTATCAGGGTTCCCCTGCCTCAACTCTCTCTCATGAAAGAAAGAAACTTAAAAAACCCCAAACCAACAGATTTTAAAATACGTGATTTCTTTTTATAGTTAGTAAGCAGAATGAAAGTCTCTGACAAGAAAACATAATCTCTTTGGAATAAGCCTCAGATTAGTCTCAAATGAACAGATGTACACAATAAGTGTTACATGTGACTTTTTGTACAATGATGACATGGATGACCTACTCGTAAAAAGTCATGATTTTTCAGTTATTTTTCTAGTTGTGGTGATAGATTTGCTGTTGGTTTCACATTCTCCTGCCTGTTTCCCCATAGGATCAATAATAGCCATTGAAAAACTGAACTGACTGGGGTCAATGGATGGCGTAGTGGTTATGTCACTGGACTCCCACATGGCCGACCATTGTTCGAGTTCTGGACCTGGTGGCTTAAAAATCATGCTGGTGTGTGTGTGTGTGTGTGTGTGTGTGTGCATGCCTAAGATCCTGGGAGGAGAAGAAATTGTGGTGTGGCCACCCTCCCTGGGTTTGATTTCTCATGTTCTCTTTTTGTCTCTCTCTCCCTGTTGAGTGCGTGTCCTAAGGCAAGAACCTCTCAAAAAAGAGAAGATAACTGGTTAGTGTTTGAACTGTATTTGGTGATCAAAGAACAAGTTACAATCATTGGTTCAATGGATGTAAAATCTTTAACACAAAGGTTAGCAGGCTAACTGAGGCCCTCACCTATGGGTTTGGGAAAAAGTTATACCATCCTTACCAGAGAGTAGCTTCTCTTCCACCTCCTTTGCACTATTACAGCTATCCTGGGATTTCCTTTCCATTCTGTATTCTTATACCTTTACCAACTAGAGATCCATGGCTTTTTCCATTCCTGCTATCCATTATTCTTGACTTGAATAGATAATTGCTGATGGTTAGCCTGAAAATAATTGATACGGTTTTCTTTGCACAGATGGCTGGATCAAGGGGAAGATGATAAGAAAATCGTCAGAGAATTGTATGCCAGGGATAACAGTATCTTCTCTATGCGTGAGTGTCATATACTCACATTTCATAGGAAATTTATTTTTATGACAACTGAAGAAAGCATGACATTTTTGAAATTAATGGTCCTCTCTTTCCTTTATCTTCTCAGGGCAGAAGCTAGAACTTAAGAGAAAAGAAACAGTAAGATTTTGCTTTGGGCTTTAAATTATTTAGTACAAACAATGTTCAAAAAGCTATTTGATGTGTTAAAACAAAGTCAGGGCTGTTTCTCAGTAATTTCTTCTCTTTGTGTCTCCTCATACTGGTGTTTTGTTTGTTTTGTTTTGCTTTGCTTTTTAGTGGACTGCAGAGAGTTGGAAGTTTACAAAAGGAAATACTGTCCAGTTCTATAACAGGCTGACCAAAGGCTTTGTCCGTCTGCATCCAAGTGGCACAGTTGATGCCACGGGAGAGAAGACAGACAGATATGGTAAGGTCATTGGACAGAGCACATGGTGCTGGTAGGTCTGGGAGCTGAAGAAAAGCATGTTTATTGACACAGTTTCATTTACAGTTTCACTCCTTCTTTTTCAGATGGCTTTATACCAGTATTAGGCTATTAAAGTAATTCGTCATCTACATTAATACAAATGGGCAAAAGACAACAGGCTTTAAATCTTGGCAGATAATATCATTATGCAGAACAGTGCACCATGGAAAAATTGATATTTGATATTATATAATGGAGGAGTAAAACATAAGCATTTAGCATTAATTGCTCATAAGGACAGTAGATGTAGCTTTTCAATGATATGACCATTTAAAAAATTATATCAGTTCTAAATTTTGAGCACCTATTCTCTACAAAACACCATGTTAAATAATTTGAGAGCCACAGAAATAACTAAGGTATTATACTGAATTCAGACACTTATAATCTAATGGATAACACAAACACATCCAAAAATTCTAATATTGGTAGTATTGTAATAAAGGTACAAAAGAAAAGGCAGACAAGGAAAAAGATTTGATGTTCAATGTCAGCCTGTCAAAAAGTCCTAACCATCGAATTAACAAAGAGGTCATATGCTATATGATGATGGTAGACTTTTAACTGTAAACTCAAACCTTCAACGTCTTTTGACATTTGAACCTTCACAATTTAAACAAAATTTGCCTGCTTTAGATGTGAAGTACACTTTGCTAGACGTTAGTAGAAATTGGACTGCTCCAATAGCCTGTGGGATGTGTTGGAGATACTAACCTGTAGCATTTCCTCAAAATGTAACTTCCTCCATCTCATATTAGAGATCCCAGGAAGTAATCCAGTTTTTTCTGCTATAAAAATATGTGGTCATTTAATATATTGGCTAGTAGATTCTCGTTTCAAAATTAATCTGTTCTTAGACATTTCCCTAACCTACTGGTTCCCACTTGAGATTCCTTATCCACTTACATCAGTTCAGATGGCCCTTCACACCCTGACCCTGCGCGCCCCGTTGCCGATGTTGATTTTCCTTACAAGGGTGGTAAATGGTATTTGTAGATATGACCACATAATATCTCCCTTTATTAAATCAGAAGCTGTAAAGATCTTTGCCTAGCAGGCAAAGTAAGACCACTAGGGCAGAGCCAAAGACTCTAATTCTCACAGCAAATGCGGTAGCCAGAGCAGTACCTTGTGTTGGTTCCTGAACATCAGTCACGCAGGGTTGTGATGTGAGCTCTTGATGGTCACCTGCACATCAGTTGGGCAGACATTCCTAAATTGGGGAACTCTGATCTTATATAGGGCTGCTCATTTCTCTTACCCAGAGAAGGAGACAGAGATACAGGTAAGACACACACACACACACACACACACACACACACACACACACACAATCTCTTACTCTGGAATGTAAGCAAACTTCTTCCAGGGAGGGGAAGGAGAGTTCTTTACTCTTAGTCTCCAGGGACTTGTCAAAAGAGGGACATCTTTATGCTTTCCTGTGCTGGAATATCTTTTTATACAAACATTTTATAAATACCTTTACTAAGAGGGTCTGGATAATGTTGGAATGTGAGAAATCTTGGGACTAAGGAGAATCATCTTCTAGAACACCTTCTGCAGGCTAGTTTATAAAGTGGTCTTGATACCTCCATATCAAGAAGTGGGATCACCCTTTGGGGGGTCAGCCCTTTTTCCAAGTTCTGACTAATAGCATGCAGCTGAAGCAACATTTTAACTTTCAAGATCTGCGTCTTTTCTCTTCACTTCTTGTATAAATCCTTTGTGGACCCCAGCCCTTATGCTGTGAGGAGGCCCAGACAAGTGTGCAGAGATGTCCATTCTCAAAGAAAGACTGGGGTTCTGCCAGCCCTAGCTGAGTTCCAGACCTACAGCCAGCACCACTGCCAGCATGCCAGCCAGTGTGTGGACCAGATGAACTGCTAGATGATGGAAATAGAGAAACTTTTTATCCTTTGGTGTTTTAAGTTTCTTTAGTATGCCAGCCCTGCATATATGAAGCAGGATGAGCAGTCCTCAAACAGGCAGATACAGGATAATACGAGTAATTTCCCTCAGTGGAGCTGACATTTTTGCAACAGGAGGTCTTTTATGTGTGATAATTACTTGCAGTATTACTTCATGATGTTACGCTTAGTGTCCTCTCAATTTGCACTCAAGAATCACTTTTCACAGGCCTGGGAAGTGTGATGAACACTGCTGACCTGTGGGCATCTTTTCAGAAAATATTTTAGGAACATGTCTCTGAGATATATTGCTTTATAATTTTTCTTTCACAAAATTATTTTCATTTTTGTCACCATAAGTCAATCCTTCTAGTTGTTAAGCTGGTTGTTAATTTAGCCAGATTTTCATACTCAGAGAGCACTCATTTCTCTGAGTATTATTGAACCATTTCTTGGCAATACTAGACTTAAAGGTAGACATAGAGCATGAGGAATTACTCAAAATGCCACAGGAGCTTCATTTTATGTTGATAAGCTCTTAGATACTCAAAACAATACTGTAATAACTTTGATAGAGATAGCTAACCACAAGTCTTCTTGTCTCTAATTGGGGATCCTACAACCAATAGGAGAGACCAAAAATCTATTCCACTTTAAACACTGGATTCTTTGTCTTTTAATGTTGACTTTATTATGTATAGAGAGGCAGACAGACAGATATATGCTTCTTCGACTGCATCTTTATGCAGTGATCCTCCTCTGAGCCCTGCAGCCAGCCAGGGTCATAGGTGTGCTCACTGCCAGCATAACACTGAAGTGTTTTATTTAATTTTATATTTTCTTATTTACATATAATTATTGTGCATTTTTATGGCATACAATATGGTTTTTCAAAGCATGCACAGGGCATGTGATAATCAAATCAAGAATATTACCATAAACATCATTTTCAACAAAGAACCTTGCGTTCTTGCGTTTGCTGAATGTTTTGCTGAGTCCCTCTCTCCTGCACCCCACTATCTACTGCCTTCCCATACAGACTCTGGTATCTTCACCTGTCCTCCCTACTCTCAGGTTTTAAATCTTTGAATTTCTGCCACAGAATGTAGACATTCAGTATATGTTGAGCAGTTACTTGTCCTATTTGTCTTTCATAGTCTAGCTTATTTCACTTAACATCAAATCACTGTGATTCATCCACTTCGTTTCAAGTAACAGAGTCTTGCTGTTCTTTATGACTGAGTAATATTCCATAACATTGCACTGAACTCTTAATGGTTATTTTTGTTTGTTTAGGTTTTTGCCATTGGTCAATGTGCTTACTGGAAAGAGAGAGAGAGAGAGTAGAAAGGGAGAGAGAGAGAGAGAGAAAGTGAGAAATCACTCGCCTCAGGGCGGATGGCCATGCTGCAATCCCTTCTCTTCCCATTCTCCTCATGGGATTTTGGGCATGCACACACATGTGCCTTGTGTGATTTTCAGTTCCTGAGATCTGGGGCTCAAACCTCTACTGGCCATATGGGAGTCTAGCGCCTTAACCACCATGTCACCTGCTGGCCCCCTTGATGGTTATTTTGTGTTAGCATCAGTTTCACAAACTTCACATCTCCTGAAATTACAAAGAATTTACTATAAAATATAGATTTATATTGTTTTCTTATTTTACATGAGTAGATTAGTAGTCATTTTTATTTGTTTATTTTTTGGAGAGGTTTTTGCTGTAGGGCGTGTGCACTCACCAGAAAGACAGAGAGACAATGAGAAATCAACCCTCAGGGGGGATGACCACACCACAGTCCCTTCTCCTCCATTCTCCTCTCGGGATCTTGGGAACGCATGCACATGTGCCTGGCGTGAGTTTAAGACACTAGGTCCAGGACTCGAACCACAGTCAGCTACATGGGACTCCAGCGACATAGCCATTACGCTAATTGCTGGTCCCATTAGTAGTCTTTAAAGAGAAAAAATTAGTAATCTAGATTCAGACATATTTGATTTATATTCCTACAAGAATTAAACGTGTATTTAAAATTTTTGCAACAGATCACATACCTGGAATTTCCCAATGTGTCATTCTCCTCAACCTCTGTATCATCTCTGTATGGATCTATATAAATAGTTTCACCAGGTTTTGATAATAGATTTTTTTTTTTATTTTTGGAGTTCTTTTTTATTTTGTATTATGTCTTAATATATATGGAATAAGTGACTACATTCTTCAATGCGAAGGTTTTAAAATATGTCACAAATTACTTGACACTGTTTCATTCAAACGGTAGAAACTAATTTCTCCCCCCCTTGAATATGGGCTGGATTTAGTGACTTTCTACCAATAAATTGGATATGGTATGTGTGCATTTCAAGAATTTAAATCATAAAAGGCATTACAACTTCCTCCTGGCACTCTTAGATCACTAACTCTGGAGGAAGCCAGCTCTATGTCATCAGGACATTACAACTGTCCTACAGAGAGGCTGGTATGGCAAGGAGCAGAAGCCCTTTCAACAGCCATGTGAATGAGTCATTTGCTGAGAGAATCCCCCAGTGCCTGTCAAACTTCCAGATTAGTCCTTATCAAAGACTTGACTGCAACCTCACGAGAGACCCTGACCCAGAGCCTCCCAATAAATTACACCCACATTCCTGACCTATGGACATTGTAAGCCAATGAATGTTTGTTTTGAACTGTGAAGTTTTAGAGTAATATTTTCACAATAGATCCCTATTATATAAGTTCATACACTGTTCTGTAAAGTACCTGCTCAGTATTTTCTCTCTCTGGATACTAGGATAGGTACCACCTTCCTTTGATATTACGTATGACTTCTACATTTTGCAGTGGTGCTATGGGAAGTCCTGAATAGTCAGTGCATTTTCCCTACAGTGTCAATATTTATGGCTCTTTAAGGACTATGGATGTATTTTTTATAAAATGTTCCCTGCAAAATTCAGTGCAAGGATTAGGAGAAAGATATTTCCAATATAAGAGCAACAGAACTGCCCAGTTACCTAGCAGTTAAGGGAATGAGATCTTACAGGGCCAACTGTTGTTCAAATCCCAGCCCCAGAAGCTGGAAAATTAAGCCAGGTGCATGTGTGTGTGTGCTCCAAATCTGAATAGAATAGAGAAATGGAGAAGAAGGAGCTGCCACATGACCATGTCCCATTGGAAGATGCTTCCTCCCTCTACCTTTCTCTCTGTCTTTCCCTCTGGCAAATTTTAAAAATTAAAGCAAGAAACCACATTCTTTCATGATAAAAATACTCAACCAAGGATGGAAGTGGATTTCTTCTACATGGCAAAAGGCACATGTAAAAAATCATTACATTGTAGTTGGTTTGGAAAACTTAAAGCTTTTCCCTTAAATCAAGAATAAGAAAGGGATGTCTCCTTTTGCCACTTCTTTTTTTTTTTTTTAAATTTATCCATTTATTTATTTATTTTATTTTAATTTGACCAGAGAAGGACAGAGTGACAGAGAGAGAGAGAGAGGGAGAGAGAGAGAGAGAAAGCAAGCCGCCAGGTCTGGGACTCGAACTGTGGTCGGCCATGTGGCAGTCCAGCGCCCCTTATCACCATGCCACCTGCCGGCCCTCCTTTTGCCAATTCTATTTAACATTTTACTGGAAGTTCTAGATAGAACAGTTAGGCAAGAAAAAGAAATTAAAAGCTTCCAACTTGAAAAGGAAGATGTAAAACTATAGATGACATGACCTCAAATATAGGAAGTTTCAAAGAATCCATACAAAAATGTGTTACAACTAATAAATGAACTCATCAACATCATAGGATACAAGATAGGCAAACAAAAATCATTCACGGGACCAGCAGATGTCATAGTGGTTACATTGCTGGACTCCCACATGGCCGATCATGGTTCGAGTCCCAGACCCAGTGACTTCAAAATCACACCAGACACATGTGTGTGTATGCCCAAGATCCTGGGAGGAGAATGGAGGAGAAACAATTGAGACATGACCATGCCCCTTGGGAGGTGACTTTTCACTGTATCTATCTGTCTCTCTCTCTCTCTCTCTGGTGAGCGCCCACACCTTAAGACAAAAATCTCTTAAAAAAATTGTATTCCTTTGTAGAAGCAATGAACTATCCATAAACAAGATCAAGAGAACAATTCTATTTATAATAACATAAAATTCTTAGGAATAAATTTAATCAATAAGTACAAGATTTGTATACTGAAAATTAGGAGACATTTTTGAAAGAAAAGAACTAAATAGATAGAAAGGCATGCTATGTTCATGAATTAGAAGTCTTAATATTGTTAAAATAGTAATGCTCTGGGACTGGAAGATGGCATGGTGGTTAAGGCAGCTGGACTCCCACGTGGCTGACCACAGTTCGAGTCCCAGATCTGGCAGCCTGCTTTCTCACTTTCCTTCTCTCCCTCTATCTCTCTCTGGTCAACTTCAAAAAAGTAAATAAAAAAATAAATTTTACAAAATGACAATGAATAAAATTAAATAAAATAATAATTTTTTTCTTTTTTTTTTTTTTTGGAGAGGATTTTTCTGTAGGGCTCATGTGCTCACCAGAAAGACAGAGAGAGAGAGAAAGCAAGAAATCAACCCCCAAGGGGGATGGCCATGCCGCAGTTTCTTCTCCTCCATTCTTCTCTCAGGATCTTGGGCATGCACGCACACGTGCCTGGTGTGAGTTTAAGCCACCGGGTCCGGGACTCAAACCATGGTCGACTATGTGGGAGGTCCAGCAACATAGCCATTACACCAACTACTGGTCCCAATAAAATAATTCTTTTAAAAAATAAAATAGTAATGCTCCACAAAGTGATCTACAGATTCGATGCAATTTATCAAAATTCCCAGAACTTTTTCTGCAGAAATGGACAAATACTAAATTTCATATGGAATTTCAAAGGACTTCAAGAAGCCAAAACAATATTGAGAAAGAAGTAAAAACTTGGCAGATTCATATTTCTTGATTTTAAAATTACTATAAAACTAAAGTAATCAAAACAATGTAATATTGGAAAAAGGATAGACATATAGACTAGTGAGATAGAGAGTCCAGAAATAAAACCATATGAAATGGTTCGACTATTCCTTCCAACATTTATATATTTATCCATTAGAATGGAATTAAGAGGGTGAAACTATAATCTGATTTAAAGTGGAAAAATGGGGTCTTTGGGAGATTTGTGATTGGATGGTTAGGGTGTGGTTTCCATGACTGGATCTGATATGTACATAAAGAGTGGAAATGAGGCATGCAAAGGACACACAGATACAGACCATGCTCTACTCTACTTAAGGCCTTGCCTTTGGGGCTAGCAGGTGGCATAGTGGTAAGGTGCTGGACTCCCACTTGGCCAACCACAGTTCAAGGCCTGGACCTGGTGACTTGAAACTCACACTGGGCACATGTGCATACGTGCCCAAAATTCCAAGAGCAGATTGGAGGAGAGGGGATTGCAGCATGGACATCCCCTCTTAGGAGGTGATTTCTTACTTTCTGTCTCTTTGGCTAGCACTTAGACCTTACCTATAGCAAAAATTTCTCAAAAAAAAAAAAAAAAAATCCTGCCTTTTTTTGTATTGTATATTCACCAGAATTTAGACCTGGACCCTGACCTCCAAACTGTGAGTTGAATAATAAACCTGTATTTCTTTATGAAATCATCCAGTCTCAGATATTTCTATTAGCATTGAAATAGCATATTAAAGACACTATATATTTATGGTCAATTGGTTTTCAATAAGGATATCAAAAACATCTAATAGGAGAAGGATAATCTCTTCAACAAATGGTGCTGAGACAACGATATCCAAATGCAAAAGAATTAAGTTGTATTCTTACCTTATAGCATATACAAAATTTAACTCAAAAATGGACCGAGGACCTAAATGTAAGAGCTAAAACTATAAAAATCTTATGTGGAAACATAAATGCAATTCTTCGTGTCTTTGGAATAGTCAGTGGTTTCTTACAGGTGACGTCAAAAGCATAAAAAGTAGATTAGTTGGACATGATTCCCAGAAGAGATTGATTAAATGAATATGTATGCACACATATTTTATTTAAGTACAATCCTGCATGGTATAACAACTACCGTCAACAACAGACAGCATGTATGACAGTGAGCTCATAAAGTTATAATGGAGCTGAAAACTTCCTATTAGCTAGTGATGTTGTAGCCAACATAATGTTGTAGCACAAACATATCACTCATGCATTTATGGTGATAGGGAATGTATGTATTGCGCATACAATTATGTACATTACGTAATATTTGATATAATAACTGTTACTTGTTTATGCATTTACTGTGCTATACTTTTTATCATTATTTTATTTATTTGTTTATGTACTCCTCTTACTTGTTAAAAAAAGAGTTGGGCCAGCCCATTGCTTGGTGGTTAAGGGAGCTGGATTCCACATGGCTAACAGCATGGTTCAAAGCCTTGACCTGGTGTTTTGAGAAATGCTGGACACTGTGTGTGCAGGCCCAAAGTCCTAAAAGGAGGAAGGAAAAATGGAGGACAAGGGATTGTGGTGTGACCACATACCTTATGGGGGCTGCTGTCTTACTTTCCTGCCCTCTCTCTTGTTCTCTCTCTCTCTTCCTGGCAAGTGCATATTACCTCTGGTAAAATTTAAAAAAAATTACTGTAAAACATAATGTCCTATTATTCCAACAGAATAATTCCTTATACAGCTCATGTTTATTGAGTCTCCTGATTTCATAATTTTCTCTTGCGCTTGATTTAACCTCATTTTTTGTTCATTATGGCTCTTCCAGTGAGACAAGATGTACAGGTGTGAGATAGTGATACTGACAACCCTGATTTTGTATAGGCCTCTGTTAATGGGCATGTTTATGTCCTAGTTTTCAACAAAAAGCTTAGAAAGTGAAATTAAATTAAAAATATTAAAAATAATGCTTATCGAGCAAGCATATAAAGAAATATATTTTTATATAGCTATATAATGTATTTGTATTTTAAGCTAATTGTTATTGTAAGGAAGTCATTTTTATTTTTTTAAATTGGAAAGTTTATAAAGAAATAAGGTACAATAAACTAAGGTCAATTTATTATTGAAAAAAAATACTTTTAAAAGTAAATTTAGGCTATTGTTTCCAACTTCCACCCCATCACTTGTTCTGGCTCCTATGTGGCAGAAGCGAGTGTGCAGATCAAGGCCAGCAACCACCTTGGAATCTGTGCACTCTAATCGTCTGCTCCAGGTGTGAGTCCCTCTTACTCCCAACTTCCACCCCACCATTTGTCCCAGCTCCTGCGTGACAGAAGCAAGTGTGTAGATCAAGGCCAGAGACTGACTTGGAAGTTTCACTCTCTCCCATTCATCACAGACTTGATAGTTTTCTTAAGTGTGTCACACTTTCTTTTTCATTTGAAACTCTGCAGCTCAGCCCCAGCTGCATCTGTTCTTTAGAATCTGGGAGGCATCTGGAACACCCAGTTCCAGCAATAAAAGTGCAGGTTACAGGCAGGGTGAGCATCAGAGAGACAGGGCTACAAAAAGATCATGGATCCATCTTCTTGCATGACTTTAAATGCTCAAAATTAACTCTTAAGAAATTAGGAGGAGACATATAATCCATCAGATGACAAGAAACCACTGCACAGGCACAGAAAATATTAGAAACCAAGAAAATATCTCTCCCCTAAGGGAAAATAACAATTCCTCAGCATCCACAGAAGGTACAGTGGAAGTTGTGGAAGTGTCAGTTAAGCAATTCAGAATATTTATAGTGGCAAACCCTAATGAGATGCAAGAAAAAAGAGACAACGAACTCCAGAAGATGCAAGAGAAAAGAGATAAGAGCTACAGGAGATGAGGAAGTCCCTCTGCTAGTTGAAAGAAGAAATAAACACCATAAAAATGAATCAAATGGAGCTGTTAGTGTTGAAGACTGTAATACAGAAAACCAAAACCTCCCTTGAAAGTATTAAAAACAGATTAGATCATGCAGAAGGTCAAATATTGGATGTAAAAGACAAAACCTCTGAACTAGGAAAAAAACAAAACAAAAATAATAGAGAAAATAACCCCCCCAAATGAGGATAATATACGAGAAATTCTAGATTCCATTAAACGTCCAAAGATCCAAATAATTGGTATCCAGCAAAGTGAAGAATCTAGTAAGGACATTAAAAATCTATTCCAAAAAATCCTGGAAGAATACTTTCTAAGTCTAGAGAAACATTCAAACATACAGACCGAAGAAATATGAAAGACCACAAATAGAATCAACCCAAGAAGATTTTCTCCGCTGCACTTCATAGCCAGGCTGGACAAAACCACAGACAAAGACAAGATACTAAAATTGGCAAGAGAGAAACATCAAGTTACTTACAAAGGCTATCCCATCAGGCTAACACCAGACCTCTCATCAAAAACAATGCAATCAAGGAAAGAATGAGGAAGTATATTAGAAGTGTTAAAAACTATTTCAACCAAAATTACTAGACCCACCAAGACTGTCCTTCATATAGGAAGAAAAGATAAAAACATTCTTAAACAAAACCAGAAAGAATCTGCCAACTCCAGACCAGCTCTTCAAGAAGTTCTGAAGGGAGTGCTATGCCAGAAAAACTAAAGACAGACAGACAAAAATAAGAAAACAAAAAACAGCCAAGAAAATGGCCAACTTAATGGTAGGAACAAGTCTGGAAATATCAGTAATAATGTTGAATGTTAATGATTTAAATTCTCCAAGAGACATAGACTGGCTGAATGGATAAAAAACAGAAACCTTCCATCTGTTGCCTACAAGAAACCCACCTCATGGATGAAGACATACATAGACTAAAAGCGAAGGGTGATAAAAGATTTTCCATGCAAACGGAAACCAAAAAAGAGCAGGAGTCATGATACTGATTTCAGACAAAATAGGCTTTAAGGCAAAAAGTGTAAGAAGAGACAAAGAAGGGCATTACCTAACAGTAAAAGGGCTAATTCATGAAGAAGATATAATGATTATTAATATCTATGCACCCAATTCAGTAGCTGCCAAATATGGGAAAGAAAGACTGCTAAATCTAAAAGAGATAGACTGCAACACACTAATTGTTGGGAACCTCAATGCCCCATTATCTCCTTTACACAGATCAATGAGACAAAAAATAAGCAAAGAGATTCTGGACCTAAATGATATCATAAATCAGATAGACTTGACAGACATCTATAGAACTTTTCACCCCAAATTGCAAAATACACATTTTCCTCACCTGTACATGGTACCTTCTAAAAGACTGGCCATAAAACAGGGTACAGATAAAACCTTTACAGATTCAAAGGCATAGAAAATATACCTAGCATCTTCTCTGACCATGATGAAATTAAACTTGAATTTAATTTCAAGAAAAATCCTTGAAAATACATAAACACATGGAAAACCTAAATAGACCCATAACAAGCAATGAGATTGAATCAGTAGTAACTTCCCAGCAAAGAAAAGCCTGAGTCCTGATGGCTTCACTTCTGAATTCTCCAAAACTTTTGAAGAAAAGTTAATCCCCATTCTACTCAAATTATTTCTAAAGATCCAAAAAGAAGGAATCCTTCCAAATTCATTTTATGAAGACTCATCATCCTCATTCCCAAAGCAGATAAAGACATGACAAAAAAAGCAAAACAACAGACCAATATCTCTGATGAATACAGATGCAAAAATGCTCAACAAGATACTAGCAAATTGTATCCAATAACATATAAAAAAGATTATTCTTCACAACCAGATAGGCTTTTTTATAGGTATGCAAGAGTGGTTCAGCATAAGCAAAACCTGTTGAAGGGGGAGGAGGAGAAGGGAAGAGTATAGAGAAGGAAATAAGGGAGAAAAAATAGAGAGGCATGACATTTGTGGGACACAGAAATGGTTTATTACATATTAATAATAACATGTATAGTATTCTCAACTGGACTGCTCTGAGAAGTATTTCATGTTGGGTAAATTCTCTTTACAAGCCAAATGATGTAGCAATTGAATGTTTAAAATAATAATGATAATAATCCGAAAAAAAATGAAAAACTACTTGCTCCTGATGATGTGTATAGTAATGTCTTTGTCTTGACTAGTATGCATAATAATTGTGCTGGAAAAAGAAATGTTATACACTGCAAATATATATGTAATTAAATGTAATATAAAAATAATTAAAAAATTAAAAAATACAAAACAAACAAAAAATATGCAGTCATAAATGCTATACATCATATCAACAGAAAAAAAAGATAAAAATCATATGTTCATTTCAATTGATGCAGAAAAAGCATTTGACGAAATACATCATCCCCTCATGATTAAGATTATCTTAGCAAAATCAGCAAGAAGGGTCATTTCTCAACACAAAAAAAGCTATCTATGAAAAACCTATAGTTAACATTATACTGAATGGTACGAGACAAGGCTGCTGACTTTCTCCACTCCTTTTCAATATAGTGCTGCAAGTCCTAGCCAATGCTATCAGAAAAGAGAATAAGATAAAAGTCATTTGAATAGGGAAAGAAGAGTTGAAAATATATTTATTTGCAAATGACATGATGATATACATAGAAGACTCAAAGGTATTCATGAAAAACTTCTCGAAGTAATAAATGAGTACAGTAGAGTGGCAGGATTCAAAATCAACATTAAAAAATCTATATAATTTCTATATATGAACAACAAGCTGACTGAGGGTAGAACCAAAGATAGTAATCCCTTTTACCATAGCCACAAAAAGTATAAGATACCTAGGGATAAATCTAAGCAAGGAAGTCGAAGATCTTTACAAGCAAAAGTATGAATACCTTAAAAAAAGTATTGAAAAAGACACCAAAAAGTGGAAGGACATTCCATTATCCTAGATTGGAAAAATTAATATCAAAAGGGCAATTCTATCCAAATTAACTACATATTTAATGCAATTCTAATCAGATTACCAGAGACATTCTTCACAGTTCTAGAAAAGACAATCATAGAATTTGTCTGGAATCATAATTGACCACATATTGCCAAAGCAGTATTGTGCAAGAAGAGTGGAGTGTATGGGATCTCACTCCCTGACCCAAAGTATATTACAAAGCCATGATCATCAAAATAGGATGGTTCTGGCACAAAACAGACAAGTGAACCAACGGAACAGAATAGAGACCCCAGAAATACACTGCCAAACATACAGACAACTTATTTTTGGTAAAAGATACTAGTCTATCCAATGGGAAAAGGAAAGCTTCTTTAGCAAATGGTGCTGGAAACACTGGATATCCACCTGTAGAAAGATGAAAGTGGATGCCCATCTTTCACCTTTAGCAAAAATCAACTCAAAATGGATCAAAGATCTGAACCTAAGATCTCAAACTATAAAACTACTGGTGGAAAACACTGGAGAAACTCTGGGAGACCTTGAGGAGGCAACGATTTCTTAAAAAAGACCTCCAAAGCACAGGCAATAATCCCAAAAATAGACAAGTGGGATTACATCAGATTAAGAAATTTCTGCATAGCAAAAGACACAGGAATTAGTGTAAATCAACAGTCCTTGGAATGGGAGAATACTTTTATAAACTATGCCTCAGATAAGAGACAGATAACCAAAATACACAGGGAACTCAAGTGGCTTACCTGAAAGAAATGATTAACTCAGTTAAAAGATGAGAAAATGAGCTGAACCAAAAACTCTCTAAGGAAAAAATGTAAATAGCCAACAAGCATATGAAAAAACGCTCAACATCCCTTATAAGGGAGATGTTGATTAAAACCACAATGAGATACCACCTAACCTGTCAGAATGGCAAAGATTAAAAATACCAAAAACGATAGGTGTTGGCGGGATTGTGGTGAAAGGGGAACTCTTTTACACTGTTGGTGGGAATGTAAATTGACCCAGCCACTGTGGAAACAATATTCAGATTCCTCAAAGACCTGCAAATAGAACTACCATATGATCCAGCTTTCTACTGGGTGGAAAGGACTCGCAAAGGACAGGAGAATACTCTGTCAGAAAAGCGCTTGCACATCAACGTTTATTGCAGCAGCATTCATGATTGCTAAGACATGGAACCAACCCAAACATTCACAAACAGATGAATGGGTTGGACAAGTGTGGCACATATACTCTATGTAATATTATTCAGTCATAAAAACAAACAAACAAACAAACAAACAAAAAACCAAGAAGACCCTGGCATTTGATAGAAAGTAGACAAATATGGGAGATTTATTGCTGAGTGAAGCCAGCCAGGTTATGAAAGAGAGACATTGTATTTCTCCACTTATACCGAATATTTGCACTGTATGGTAGAGACTGAAAGATTGGAGGACATAAAAGCACTGAAAATAGTTATGCTTAATGGAGACAGTGTGGAAGGAGGGTGGGAGAGGGGAAGAGTATCAGGCAGGAAATTAGGGAGAAAGAAATAGGCAAGATATTTGAGGAACACAGAAATGGTTTATTATCTGTTGAAGATAACATGTATAGTATTCTTACCTGCCTGGCCTGAGGGATATTTCATATTGGGTAATTTCTCTTTATAAGCTAAATAATGTATAACTATTGAATGTACAAAATAATAATAATTAAATAAAAACAAATACACAAAAAACATTTTCTCTTTTATTTTCTTCTATATTTTATTTTTACATTCAATCACTGTATAATTTATTTCATGTTTAAATTTTTTAATTTTCTTTTCTCATGTGGATACCTAGTTTTTCCTGGCAACATTTATTGAAGATATAGTTCTTTCCCCATTGTTCTTGGTACCTTTGCTGAAATTAGGTGAACATAAATACGCTTTTATTTCTCTTTCTCCTATTGTGTTAAATTGGTCTATGTGTCTGTCACTTTCTGTTTTGTATTATTATTTTCTCATTTCCATCCTGTTTTTGTTACTATAGCATTGTAGTATGTTAAAAGCTGGTAGTTTGATTCCTTCAAAAAAAAATTTAGTGTAGCCTGAGTGTTTATAAAGTCTATAATAGTACGAAAGAATGTCTAAGACTTCACACTCACTTGCTGCTCACTCGCCTCCTCACCCAGTGCAATTTTCAGTCCTGTAAGTTTCATTCATGGTAAGTACCCTATAGAGTTGGACCATTTTTTTGTCATATGTATACCATATATTTTTAAAGAATTATTTAGTTAAACTGGGGCCAGCAGGTGATGTAGTGGTTACGGCACTGACTTTCATATGGCCGATGGTGGTTTGAGTCCTAGACCTGGAGGCTTGAAAATCATGCTAGGCATGTGTGCATGCGTGTCCAAATCCTGAAAGGAGAATGGACTGTGGCATGGCCATCCATCCGGGGAGTGATTTGTCACTTAATTCTGCCTCTGTCTGGTTGGGGCTCTGCATTTCCACATGGTCAACTGCTGTTTGAGTCCCAGATCTGGCAACTTGCTTTCTCGCTTTCTCTCTCTCTTTCTCTCTTTTTCTCTCTGGTGAGCTTATGTGTCCTATGGAAAATTAGAGAAAAAGAATAATAATATTAAGAAGTAATTCTAAAAAAGAAAAAAAATACCCTTGTGTTACAATTGCCTAGAGCATTCAGGCCAGTGACAGGCTGTGCATGTTGTCGCCTGGGATCAGGAGGCTGTAGCAGACAGCCTTGGCGTGGAGAAGGCTATCCTGTCTAGGTTTCTGTAAGTGCCCTCCATGATGTTCAGGCCATGATGAAATCACCTACGGGTGCATTTCTCAGACTGCATCCCCATTGTTATGCACAACACAGCTCTACTTAACATGTGACAGACACTGGTCTTGCTGCTGAGGGGGGGAGGGCAGCAATCAACATAGATGACATGTTCCTTTGGAGAATTAATTCCAAGGAGATTGCTCTAGCTGTTTTCTGGAGCGAGGAGCAGTCTTTTCCATTTTTTATTTTATCTTATTCTAATATTATGGAATACACTGAGAACCTTTGTACCATTGCTGCTTTTTTGAAGCTTATTGGGCACAAGAAGTGTATGATTCTTCAAATTAGAAGAACTTGCCCATAAAACAATATGAGCCAGAAACTAATTGAAAGCAATGGAGGCAACATGTCTCATCCCTTTTTTGGAGGGAATGTCCCAATGCTTCTGAAGGACACACAATATTATTATCATTAATAGTTGCTCTTTACTACAGTTACAATCTTTTCATGCCTCCAGGATGGTAAATGTCAATCTAGTGGGGAAAGGTATGTGCAGCTTGAAAAAAGTCTTAATTCTGATATGCCCTTCTAGAGTATTCTTTGCAGTTGAAAAATCACTGATTTGGGGCCAGCCAGGTGGTTGTGGTGGTTAAGGAAGCTGGATCCCACATAGCCTACTGAGTGATTCAAGTCCCAGACCTAGTAGGTTGAAAAACATGTTGGGTGCGTGTGTGTGCCTGCCTCAAATCCTGAGAGGAGGGTGGAGAAGGGATTGCAACATGTTTATCCCCTCAGGAGTGGGTGCTTTCTCATTTTCTCTCTTTCTCTTTCTCTGTCTCTCTTTGGTGAGCACACACTCACAATAACAAAATAAATATTGGGTTGTTGGGAAAGTCATGATGCGTTCTTGCATAGAAAAATATGCCATGACTTTCTTGATGACCTAATAAATAAATAAATAAATGCACCTCACATTCAAAAATAGAAAAATTACTGATTTTAAACTGCATTTACTTATCATTACAACCTTTGCTACATTTTTATTTAAAAGTTACTTGGGGGAATGTTTTAATTTCTCGTTTTCGCTGTTGTTTCTTTTACACTTTAGTTGTATTGCTACATTATTTGTATTACATTCAGAAAATTTTGCCTGTACTCTAAAACACGTTTTTCAACTTTAAGTAGTATGTTACAAAGTATATTTTCATGAAAGTTCCCTAGATCTTGAAGATGCACACTCTATTTATAGAGTATAAAATCATAAATGTGTATATATTGAGTATGTATTAATTATATAAAATTAATGTATTATATAAAAATTACAAAATGTGTACACATACTTTATCAATATTAATTCATTTAACCTTCATAATAACCCTAACAACTTAGGTATTATTATTATAGTCATTTTACATATGAGGAAACAGGCACATGGAGATATATTATTTTGCTGTCAAGTGATAGACTCGGATTCAAACCTTGCTGATGTAGCCCTGGAATCCACCTTACTCACTGTGTAGCTTAACCACTCTGTGCTCATTCATTATTATTCTGCTTGAATAGCATGCTGTGTCAGCATTTTAAGTTATGTCTAATGGCTTTGTTTTATATGTTTGATGTTATAATCCAATACATAAAGTTTCATAATATTACTTCATTTACATTTTAATTATTAAGGCTTTCAGCATCTCATTAATGCATTATACTATGCCTTCTATTTTACATAACTTATAATAATATTGCATAACTTGTTTTCTTGTTTGCATGAAGTCAGTGTGTCTGTACACATTTAATTCTGAGTGCTTTTTGAAAAATAAGTAATATGGTTAGATTTTAAAAAGAGAAAGCTGATTCTGAATGATTTTTGCTTTGATAGGGCATTTATACTATTTAGAATCAAAGATCATATGCTTAATCTTGTGTATTATGCTTTTTCTTTTTCTTGCTTTCCATCTATTGTGAAGATTTACTGTCTTTTCCTAAATGGACTTTTATTATTTTTTTCCCTGTAGTTTGAAATTATTTATTTTTTTAAAAGTCTCCCAGTAAATTTTATTTGATAGTTGGTATACCCTTTCTCCCTATGTATAAGAAATTAATGTTAGTTATTGTAAAATATGCGGGAAATACATAAAAAGCATAAATATAAGCTCTAGCAGGTGGCGTGGTGGTTAAGGTGTTGGATTCCCACGTGGCCAACCATGGTTTGAGTCCCTGATGGGCAGCTTTCTTTCTCACTTTCTCTCTCTCTCTCTGGTGAGCACATGTGCCCCATAGAAAATTGAAAAATAATAATAATCAATTAAATTTAAATAATTCTTAAAATAGTATAAATATAAAAATTTAAATTACCTGTGAACCCATTACCTAGTGATAGCCCATGAATTTGGTGAATTTCTTTCTAGTCTTGCATGTATACAAATACATATGTATAGTAATACGTGAACTACACATATTTTATGTACATATAATTTAAAAAATAGAATAAAAATAATATTCAACATAGTATTTTAATTTTGCTGCTCAGTTTTATTACCTGAGTACTTTTCCATAGCATTAAATGTTTTCAAAGGCACTAAAGTGATGTATATTCCATTGTGTAGTCATATCAGCTGGACATGTCACTCCCTATTTTGATAAAACTTACCTACATGTACCATCATTTCTGATTTTTCTGTTATATTAGTTTCTTAATGAAGATTTCTGAAAAATAGAGTTACTAGGATAAGGATAAAGGGGATTTTATGTTTCTTTGTACATTGCCATGCCATGTTTCTTTTTTTTTTTTTTTTTGGAGAGTTTTTTTTTTTTTTTTTTTTTTTTCTATAGGGCACATGTGCTTGCCAGAAAGACAGAGAGATAGAAAGCAAGAAATCACCCCCCAGGGGGGATGACCATGCCGCAATCGCTTCTCCTCCATTCTCCTCTCGGGATCTTGGGCATGCACGCACACGTGCCCAGCGTGAGTTTAAGCCACCGGGTCCGGGACTTGAACCATGGTCAACTACATAGGAGTTCAGCAACATAGCCATTACGCTAACTGCTGGTCCCTCTTTCTAGAAATTATATCAGTTTCCACTCTCATCCATGGTACATGTGTGTCTTAGACTCACTACACTCCTGCCGTTAAGGTAGAAATAATAATAAAGAATATATACTTTGAACTTTTTTAAAGATCTTGATTAATTTTTTAAAACAATGATAATCATTATTATTATTGTTTTAAAAATTTTCTACTGGGCACATGTGCTCACCAGAGAGAGACAGGGAGAAAAAGAGAGAGAGGGAGAGAGAGAAAATGAGAAAGCAGGCTACTGGGTCAAGGACTTGAACCACAGTCAGCCATGTAGGAGTCCAGCACCTTAACCACTACGCTACCTGCTGGCCCTCATACTTTGAACTTATATGTAAACTTGAAAAAATAAATGCGCATTTACTTTTTACATTTTAAGAGTAAAGCTAAGGTCTTTTACTGGAATAAAGCATGACTGTAGTTAAAAGGACCATACACTAGGCTGCACACCTTTGCTCATGACTCATTTTTCCATTTGCTACGCATCTGCCTTTATTCTCGTTAGTGTCCTGGTTGAACAATCAATTATACAGTCATGGTACTTCTAATGCATCCTTTTTCCTGTTTCAGTTTCGATTAAAATGAAAATCATTTCACAGAGGTTATTTCTTCTTGGATCTTCTTATGGTTTCATGACAAAGTTTTTGAATTTTTTCATGGCATATTTAGTAAGTACAAATGCTGCCTGACTTACAATGGGGTTGTGTCCTGATAAACCCCTTGTAAATTGAGAATATCTTCAGTCAAAAATTCATTTAATAACCTGCCCTATTGAACATTACAGCCTAACCTAGCCTATCTTAAGCTCTGATACTGCAACTCTCTGGCTTAAATACGTAGTGGGAAGTCTAACAGCTTTACCAATATGTGGCAAATCTTGTGGCTATTTTATATCTCAGATTGTGGAAATTCTTAATTTATAATCTCACCATAGATCCAAGATTAGGTTTCAAGCATGTGGCTGCAGCAGGGAGTGTTTAAGTTTGTGCTTTACTCTAGAAATCAAAAAGCAAGTTTAAAACATCTTATCTTACTACTATAACCATATCAGCTCATGTTAAAGGCCATCTGCTGACAACCCAAAGATGGCTACTTAACTGCATTTGGTAACTGAAACCTTAACTATGGCCCTTTACAGAAGGCTCTCAGGGAGACGGGCCAGGTCTCTGTCTAAAGCAACTTCCTTTGTTTCCTCTTATGGGTGTGTGATAACCATTATGGATTTGAAGTAGAGTAGAAATACTTTGGCACCTTAAGTGGAGGCCAGATTTGAGGCAATAGAGGGATATTAGAGGAAGACCAGTTAGAAGGCTCTTGTAATATGTTAAGTAGAGGTGATAAAGACTTGATCTGTTTCAGTGGGGTTACTGATACAGAAGAGACTAATTTGAAGAATTTCTAAGAAGAAAAATTGACAGGTGGTTTATTGGATGAGGAATAAAAATGGAAAGGATTACCCTCAGGTTTCTGGTTTGTGTGATTCAAGTGCTAACGGGATCACCAATTTAGGTAAGAAATGCAGAGCTTTATTATGATTAGATTTAGAGGCATGGAATGTATGGGAAATTATATGGCACTTTAGTTTGCCATACTGAGTATGAAGCGTTCAAGAAAATCCAGTTGTTTGTATTGAACAGCAAATTGTAACATATAAGCCTGAGGTTGAAGGAGCGATGAATGGTGAAGATACACATTTGGGGTTTCTCAACTTACAAATTGTTAAAGCAGACTTCCCAGGAAGCCTGTGAAGAGTGAGAAAAGAGTAGTCAGTCACCTGAAGATAGAACTCTAGGGATTCACCTATGTGAAGACCACAGAAAATGAAGAGGGAGGCTAAGAAGTTAGTGATGTTGGAGATTGTGGAGTTTGAAAGCATGTCTGTAGGTCTAAAACAGTAACGAGGCAAAGTGAAATAAAAGCTGAAATGCTTCTGTAGGTTGGGCTAATCAAAGTTTGTTTTGGTGAAATTAGTGTCACTAGATGCAATGAATGTTAGCATTGGTCAGGAACTTTATGATCCCATAGGCTTTGTTGACCTATTTTCAGCTTAATTGTAGTTCCTTAATTCACATGGTAGTAGTGTTTTTTCTCCAAACTCTGGAGAGGCCCATGGAAGTATTTAAAACTGTTTCTTTAAGTTTCTTTTTTTTTCCCATGAGCATGAGAGAATGAGAGAGATAAACAGAGAGATAGCACCCCAAAAGGGTCTTGAAGCCATAAACCACCACCAGCTTCAGCCAGCCCTGAATCACGGGCATGCGTGTGCCCGGCGTTCTCAGGGAGCTCCCACAGAGTATGGTGTTTTACCACTAGGTCACTGAGCGGGCTCCCCGTGGAGATATTTTAGAGTTCCTCAATTTTTTTTTTTAAATTTTTCTTCTTAGGGAAGATTTTAATTTCCTTAAGATCCCATTTATCACACTGACTTGATTATAATTTTACTGAATTTCTGCAGTTAGCCTTTGCATCAGACCTTATTCTTAACTAAAAATAATTGCTCATATCTGGAAAAGATTCTGTCTCTAATTAGATTTTTAATTAGAATTTGCTATATGAAGCTTCCAAATCTAAAGACATTCTGCATTAGGTTAAATTTCTCAAAATAGAGACCTTAATTTTTTTTTCTGCAGTAGGAGTTCATTTATTCAACAAATAATTATAAACAGTTTATTGTAAACAAGTCAGTCTTAGGCAGAGGACTAACAGCAATGAACAATCGGGGGCCAACAGATAGTGTAATGGTTACCTTTCTGGACTTCCATGTAGTTAACCGTGGTTTGAGTTCAGGACCTGGTGGCTTAAAACTCATGCTGGGTGCGTGTGTGTGCATGCCCAAAATCATAAGAAGAGAATGGAGGAGAAGGGA
This sequence comes from Tupaia tana, assembly GCA_026018925.1. Classification (NCBI taxonomy): domain Eukaryota; kingdom Metazoa; phylum Chordata; class Mammalia; order Scandentia; family Tupaiidae; genus Tupaia; species Tupaia tana. The sequence continues at coordinate 8,797,849 of JAKSZU010000008.1, forward strand.
CTGTGGCATGGCTATCCCCCCAGGGTGTGATTTCTCACTGTCCGTTTCTCTCTGTTTTTCTGGCAAGCCCATGTGCCTTATAGCAAAATCTCTCTGAAAAAAAAAAAAAGAAAAATGAACAGATAGCTATTCCTTCCTAGAACTTAGATATTCTTGGTAATCATATATGTATATATATTTACTTTAATGATTGGGTCCTTAATAAAAAATGGATATGCCTTTATAGTTTTATGGATTAATAGTCTGGTGTTTATGAATCACGAGATCAAAGGGTAGATTGAATTAAACCATAAAAATTATTCTTTGTTGGTTTTCGGTAACATTCCCTAATTTTTAGATTCTTCTATCATTAGCTCATTAGTTCTCACAATTAGTGAGTCATCTGAACCACAGTCTTTTGAGGATTCTTGCATTGATGTTATTGATGAAAAATTGAGACAGAGATGCAAAGTGATTTGTTCAAGGATATCGAATGAGTCAGTGCAGGCTCAGAGTCAGAATTCCTGCCTTTTGATTCTTTTCTAATTCCAATAACACCTTGACCCCTAGTATTACCTGTAAGTGCTCAGAATCTTTGTATTATAAAAAGACTATGTATGGGGAACCAGCAGTTAGCGTAATGGCTATGTCGCTGGACTCCCACGTAGTCGACCGTGGTTCGCGTCCCGGACCCGGTGGCTTAAAACTCACGCCAGGCGTGTGTGCGTGTGTGCCCAAGATCCCGAGAGGAAAATGGAGGAGAAGGGATTGCGGTGTGACCATCCCCCCTGGGGGGTGATTTCTCGCTTTTTGTCTCTATGTCTCTCTCTGTCTGTCTGGTGAGCGCACGCGCCCTATAGCAAAAAAAAAAAAACTCTCCAAAATAAAAAAAAAAGACTATGTATGCATGGATTTTAAAACTTTTTGTACCAAAATAAATTTGTATTTTTTTTCCTTTTTTTTTTGGAGAGATTTTTGCTGTAGGGTGAGTGTGTTCGCCAGAAAGACAGAGAGAGAGAGATAGAGAGACAGAAAGTGAGAAATCAGCCCCCAGGGCGGGTGGCCATGCCACAATCCCTTCTCTTCCATTCTTCTCCCGGGATCTTGAGCACACACGCACATGTGCCTGGCGTGGGTTTAAGCCATCGGGTCTGGGACTCAAACTGTGGTCGACTACATGGGAGTCCAGCAACATAGCCATTATGCTAACTACTAGTCCCAAATTTATATTGTAATTCTACTTTTTCATGAGCTTTTTTTCCCCTAAAACAAAGATTTTAGAAACAACTTTATAAATAGATTCTTACACAAGAATCTAAACATATTTAAGGAAAACATATACAGAGCACCCAGATTACCAGAAAGGTAGATCCCAGTCCTTCTTTTTTGCTCTGGTAAAAAAAGAACAGAAAAGAGGAAAAATGATTCCTTCTTGTTCTTTTTGTTAGGTTTTTGCCATAGAGCCCATGCACTCACAGGAAAGAGATGGAAAAAGAGAGAGAGAAAGTGAGAAATCACCCCCTGCAGGGGAGTGAGCACATCACAATCCTTTCTCCTCCCCTCTCCTCTCAGGATCTTGGGTATGCATGCATGCACGCACATGTGCACACATGCCTGGCATGATTTTCAACCCACTGGGTGTGGGACTCGAAGCAGTCAGTCACATGGAGGGCCACCATCTCAACCACCAACCACCTGCTGGCCCCTCCTTCTTGTTCTTAATTGTGTCCACCTATGCAGTCAGTTTTTCAAGGAGAGTTTCTATTCCTTTGCTAGGATTTTTGTTTCTTTCCAATGTGGGAATCAGGCTTTTCAGTCCGGCTTTGACTTTGTTTGCAACTTCCTAGTTAGAACTCTGGAGAAGGCTAGAAAGAATAATGGCACCTCGGTTTATACTAACCTAGGACTTCAGATTCTTCATACCCACATGCTTTACAAGTGCTTTTGTCAAACCTTCTCTTCCATTTTCTTTCATCTTTTTTTTTTTTTTCACCTTGTTCTATTAACCCCTTCAGTACTAGATATCCTGCAGGACGTTCTGCAACATGAAGCTCTCCGTCCCTGCCTCCAGGGTGCAGTTCTGCTGCTGCCAAGCTGGCGATGGCGTACATGGCAGGCTGGATGTCCCCGGTGACAGATCCCAGAACGTCAGCCACCAACACACAGGCAGACTTATCTAGCACCATGTGTTGGGCATGTCCTTGCAGGTAGCTTAGCAAAGCTGGAGAAATGGATTCTAACAGCTCGCGTTGGCAGGTTTCTGTGCCTTTCTTACTGTGTGCTTTTCCATCTCCTTTCTGTAGAACTTCGATGATTTCTCGGCCTGTGTGTGCAGGATCTCTGGGGCTTAGGAGATATAACAGGACCTTCCTTCCATATTTGTCAGCTACTATGTTAGGTAAAGAACTGATCATTTCTGATATGCTTGTCTGCTTCACAAGCTTAGTATCGTCAATATAGTTGATTGCCGCCAGTAAAAGCAAATCGGCGAACTGGCCATTAGCCACCGTCTCACCGTCTCTACATAAGTCTTCATTGTTTTCACAATTACTTTCCTGTCCTTGGGCGCACCATGCTGCAGGCAGTGGATGGCCACTCCGGCGCCTTCGTGTGTGTGTGCCAGGTATACCACTGCTTCACTGATGGCTTCAATCAGTTCTGATCTGAATTTTGGGGGTGCAGAGGTAAAAAAGTACAAGAATACTTTATGCACCAACGAGTGCTTAATCACAGCTTCCTTCTGGACCATTGGAATTAGAATCTGCTTCATTTCATCCATAATGAGCTCTAATTTTTCAGGCTTTGCCTCTAACACGTTGTCCAGACTTGGGTGATCTGCTGACTTGTAAAGCTGATGCGTGTCCTCGTAGAGCTCCTCTGTCACACGCTCCTCTGCTCCAGGATGGCTTGTAGGCGTACTCCACGATGGCCGACGCTTCTGCGTGTCACAGCATCTTCCGCACGTGGCCTTTACAACTTCTGATTATCTCTGCAATCTGTGGTTTACTTCCATACGTGAGAAACTTCTTAACAATATTTCTGAAGTATTTGGTTTTACTTAATTCAACCAAATCACCTCACAGTTCTTCAAAAGCCTGTTTTCTCTGCTCTTCATCACCATACTGAATGTAACACTGCATCACCCAAGTTGAATTGTGTGCAAATGCAATAGTTTTAATTTTTCCTTGAATCAATTTCTGTAAGTCATTCATTAACTTTACTCTTTTTTCTTTGTCACAGTCTTTTCCTTCTTAAGATCTCTCAGATCTGCTTGGACTGAGCGACAGTGTCATAGTTGGTTTTATCATTAAGTTGCCGGCTCTGCTTCAGGTCTTTCTTCTTCTTTTTGAAATCATCCTTTTTGGGTTTCTTGGCTGCTGAGTCATCACTTTGAGTGTCTGACTGGAATTTTCCCTTCTTGTTGAATTTATTTGCCTGTTGGAATTTGTTTTTTAGATGCTTTGTCCCCCTGTTGCTTATTCTTGAACCGCTTTACAACCTTTTCCCCAGGTTTTGTGGCACTTTTCTCAAAGTTCTTTGGTGTGATTTTAGGTCCACCTTCCTTCCTTGGGAATGTCTTTGAAGAACCAGAGTCACTATTTTCATGGAATCTCTTTTCTTCTTGCAATGCCTTTGTATTCCTTCCTGTTATTTATTTATTTATTTTTTCACTTTGACTTCCACCATATCTACTTGCACACGTGGGGTTGAAGTCCTTCATGAACTTTTTTCAGTCTTCTCATACATGTATGTGTGTAGACACATGTACACACCCATATACATACAACACAGAGAACTTCAGCAGCTCATTAGAAAATGAAGTCATGGCTCAAGGAATCACCTATTACAATAGTTTTATTCAAATATATATATGCAGAAAAAGTATATACATTATATCATGAATTTCAGTACGCAGAATATACTGTAAGAGTCATTTTCATCTTTGATTAATCAAAAATATTGAGAGCTATTATAAAATGTATTATTAGGAGGTTTCAGTGTATGACTAAATAAGAAAAAAATCTTTAAAAGCAGGAACTACTTGCTAATACTTAAAAAATGTTTTCCAGGTCTCTTTGATGTTATTTACAACAAAGGAAATATATGCATTTTCCAAAGTCATGAAATGAGGCATCTTTGTCTTGCTCTTGACAATGGCTTTGTCACTGGAATGGTATGTGGTAAATTTTCTCTTTGCCTTATAGGAATTGTGTCATATTTATTAAAGGACTTCAAAAAGTTTGTGGAAAAATGAAATTAAGCCATGAGTTTATTTTGGTTCAAAAAAATCGAAATCTGGGACCAGGAGATAGTATAGAGGTTGCATCTCTGGACTCCCACATGGCTGACCACAATTTGAGTCTGGACCTGATGGCTTGAAAATCACACTGGACATGTGTACATGCCTGCCCAAGATCCCAGGAGGAGAATGGAAAAGAAGGGATTGCGGTGTGGCCATCCCACCTGGGGAGTGATTTGTCACTTTCCCTCTCACTATATCTGTCTGTCTCTCTCTCAGGCAAGCACACACGCCATAAGGCAGAAAAACTTCTAAAAGAATGTTCAAATCTATATGTAGTTTTTGTTGTAAAATGAATTTTCTATGAACTTTTTTTTCAGAGAGTTTTTTGCTGTAGGGCACATGCACTCACTGGAGAGACAGTGAGAGACAGAAAGTGAGAAATCACCCCCCAGAGATGACCACACCACAATCCCTTCTCCTCCATTCTCCTCTCAGAATTTTGGGCATGCATGCACGCACACCCAGTGTGAGTTTGAAGTCACTGGGTCCCAGACTCGAACTGCCTTCAGCCATGTGGGAGTTCAGCGACGTAACCGCTATATCATCTGCTGGTTTCTTCTATGAGCTTTTTAAAGACTGCTCTAATATGTACCATATTTTTGCATAAGGTACTTTTTTTTTTGCATAAGGTACTTTTATAAGATTATCAGATCATATTTTCCTTTGGGTTAGATTTGCACTTTACTAAAGTTTGAGATTCTGATGCATAGATGACTCTGGATTTCAGAAATCAGAATTAAGATAAATATATTATACTGACTCTTTAATATTCAAAAATTTGAAAAATTGTATTTATCATTATCATTATTTTAAAAAATAATTGTTTTATTTAACTTTAATTAATTAATTAATTAATTTTAATCTGAGCAGAGAGAGACACAGAGAAAGAGAGAATGTGAGAAAGCAAGCCACCAGGTCTGAGACTTGGACTGCAGTTGGCCATTTGGGAGTCCAGTGCCCTTAACTACACCACCTGCTGGTCCCATTATTATTTTTAATTTGACCACAGAGAGACAGAAAGAGCAAGAGAGAAGGAAAATGAGAAAGCAAGCCACCATGTCCGACACTCGAACTGTAGTTGGCCATGTTGGAGTCTACTCCTTAACCACCACTCCACCTGCTGGTCCCAATATTCAAAATTTTAATGAGCATTCAGAAGGAGACTGATTTTTTAATGGCCCCTTTAGGGATCATATTGTTAGTAATTAGTCATTTTTTTCTAACTATGCTTTGTGTTGCTTAGTCTAGGTCTAAAAGTAGCTTTTAATATATAAAATTGTCTTTAAAATGTATGCATGTTATTTATTTTGAAAAATGACTGTAGGGTAATTTTAGTTTTCTGTTTTATGCACTTAATATGTATTATAATATATAATTCTTCAACCTGCCTATGAGAGAGTCCATTATTATCCCTATTTAACAGAAGAGCAACATGAAGGATAGATGAATTTAGTTGCCAGGGTCACAAGCTAGTAAGTGTGGAAGCAGAAATTGAACACAAGCAAGGCGACTCCAACATTCATGCTTTCTCAGGCAATATTAAACTATCTTGCATAATGATTTTAGCTCATAGCAGATTATTTTTTATTTTTATTTTTTAGAGGGAGATTTTTGCTATAGAGTGTGTGAGCTTGCTTGAGAAACAGAGAGAGACAAAGAAATGGAAAATGAGAAACCCTCCCCAAAGGGGGAATGGCCATGCTACAGTCCCTTCTCCATTTTCCTCTCTGGATTTTGGGCATACATTCACACACACCTGGTGTTTTAAGCTGCCAGGTCTGACTCAATCCACGGTCAACTATGTGGGAGTCCAGTGATGTACCCATTATGCCACCTGCTGGTCACCACAGCATGTTATTTACCTTAAGGAAAAAGAATAATTATTAAAAAAGAAACTTAATGTCATGTGTAGGCCTGGAATTCAGGCCAAGTGATGAATCTGCCAGGCTTTTCCCATGAAGCCCATTCTCTTTTGCTCTGAATTAGTAAGGTGCCCTATGCTGTATTTCAGAGCACATTCTTCTTGTTTTATTTTATTTTATTTTTTTTTAGAGCTTTTGCTGTAGGGTGCGTGCGCTCGCCAGACAGAGAGAGACAGAGAGACAGAAAGCAAGAAATCACCCCCCGGGGGGGGGGGGTGGCCACACCGCAATCCCTTCTCCTCCATTCTCCTCTCGGGATCTTGGGCACGCACGCACACGTGCCCAGCATGAGTTTTAAGCCACCGGGTCCGGGAGGCGAACCGCAGTCAACTACGTGGGAGTCCAGCGACACAGCCATTACGCTAACTGGTGGTCCCTCAGAGCACATTCTGATCACAGAGACCTGGTCATAGTACATGCTTGGTGAAAAGGAATGTAGTATATGCAACTACTCAGTTCAACTAGAGATGAGAAAATATCCCATTCGTCTGTTTTTCTGAAGTGAAATTGAGTCTACCTTTAAGCCCCTATCCACTAGGTTGTAGTAGGCTGGTGGGAAAGTCTATATTAGTTATGATAAGTCATCCTGTTCCATATAGGATTTCAGCTGGTGAGAGGCCAGGAATACCTGGTGACAGCTTTTGTAACTATGGTCTGTGTGAGTCGCTGTGATGTTCTCACGTGTAGCAGGTGGTTTCTTGAAGGTGAATAGCCCGGTCGCTTCCCCACCGTACTTGGATACTGAAAGTTTACCGAGGTTGGTGGGTTAGTGTCTTGAGTCCAGCTACTCAAAGGCACCAATGAGTCCTTTCTCTTTAGGCCCCACTACTTCCCTGGGTCACTGATGGGAGACCGGGTGGAGCCTCACGCTCTGCCCTGAACCAGGAATGCCTCCCTGTAGCATAACCTCCTCTGTTTCGTTCTTTGAAAGCAAAACAGGAACAAGATAAAACTGTTCAGTTCAGTGTTCAGTCCCAAATAGTCTTGAGTTGGGAGGATACAAATGAAGAAGATAAAACTACATATAAGATAAAACTACAAAATACATATTAGCACCTCATTAAATTATCCTACCCCTGGAGCTATTTTTATTGTTACCAAACACTCTGCTTTAGACTCTGAGAAACCAGGAGAGGAAAAACCCATGGCTTAAGTCACTGGAAATAAGACTGGAGAATAAAAGGGACTGAATTACAAAAGCATGACTGTAAGCAGAGCAAGGGTTCTGTAGTTTGAAGTAGACCTGTGGGTGCAGTCATGTTGAGACACTAAGTTTTTCTCTTGGTAGTTCAGGTTTGTTTTGTGGTTGTCGCTCTGTTTCCTCTTTTGTTTTAGGCTGGTGGTGGAGCTGCCACGGAGCTGCGGGTGCTCTACCAGCCCAACCGCTGCGCCATTCTCCAGTCCGCCCTGGTTTCAGGCCACACCGTTGTTTTTGATCGCCGCGGCAAAAGAGCTGATGAATCAGCAGCTGGTTATGCAGACCTTTCGAAAGAATTTGTGATTCTTGTCAAGGTAAAATGGAGGAAAATTTATATTGCTAAGTAACACTTTCTTTTCCCTGTTAAAGCAGATTCTTCGATTGTCATAAGGTTGTAATCAGATCTCTCTCCACTAGGTGGCGTTGGTGCTTGTTACTCAGACTTTGAATGGCAATAGAAACCAGTTTTACCACCAGTAAAACTGATGGGGAAAAAAAAAGAGATAGGAAATCAAGGATGGGAAAATATATATATATATATATATATATATATATATATATATATACATACACACACACACACACACACACAGGAAACAAGAAATGGAAAATTATTTGCTGACGGTAACATGTATGTTGATGTGCTTGATTGAGACAATATACAGTGTACTCTAGATGGAAAATCTCACTTTGTATGCTGTAATGATGTACAGTGAATGAATGTAAATAAATAAATTTAATTAAAAAGAAAAAAAAAAACTGATGGGACCATATCTAATTGAAGTTGGTGGTTAAGACTTTATCTAATTGAAGTTGATGGTTAAGACTTTGAAAATTCTAAATAAAAATGTGGAGAATGTTACATTTGGGAGCTACATCAATATGTATATTTAACTTTTCTAACATTAGGATTTATATCCTTTGACTATTACATACATGTGATTATAATACTTTGTGCTTTTTTCTTAATAATATGTGTTTGTGAATTTATTTTAAAAATACTATTATTTTAATATAGTAGTTATCACTTATGGGGTTGCCTATTTTGTGCCACTTTCCTGAGAGTTTACCACATACAGGACTAATCATCATTAAAATTCTGACAGATATTGTTATCTGTACTTAAAGATGAAAAAAAATTTCAGGGAAATTTATAATCTTGACTAATGTAGCATAACTAGTGAATTGTGGGTCATGATTCAAACTGAATTATATTTATCATTAAAGCTTTTTATACTTACTGTATAATAAATACTTTCTCACATTATTATTTTTCCTAAAACTACATAATTTAACCTATAGCATATATTTTAGTTTAAGGTTAAACTTAAGGTTAATAGTTTACTAATAATTGAATAAAAAGATTATAAATATGCATGTACATGTATCTATGTGTATTTTTATTATTGAGCATTTAATCTCATTTTATTTGATCACTTCTGCATATGATACTATAATATATACTTCGACATACCCTTTTACCACATTTTTTATTATTATTATTTTCTTTTTTTTTTTTTTTAAGAGGTTTTCACTATAGGGCGCGTGTGCTCGCCAGACAGACAGAGACATAGAGACAGAAAGCGAGAAATCACCCCTCAGGGGCGATGGTCACGCCGCAATTCCTTCTCCTCCATTCTCCTCTCGGGATCTTGGGCACGCACGCACACGTGCCCGGCGTGAGTTCTAAGCCACCAGGTCCGGGACGCGAACCACGGTCGACTACGTGGGAGTCTAGCGACATAGCCATTACGCTAACTGCTGGTTCCCATTATTATTATTTTCTTAGCTTAGAAAATTAGAAGTCAAATTTAAGAGTCAGGGTATAAATGGTCAAGACCCTGGGAACATACTTCTAAATTTCTTTCCAGAAATGTACCAATTTTTACTGTCGTGAAAGTTAAGCCAACTATGAAGTTCAAAGAAACAGACTATACTACTGACCTCACTTCTGACACCACACAGAGGTTGAGGGCCCCTGATGGCACTATGAAGGCTTGGTAACTCAGTAGAACTCAAAATACTGAAAGCTGTTCAGTTTATTACAGAGAAAGGGTTCAGATTAAAATCAACTAGGTGTCCTCCCCTCACAGTCAAGACGGAGTGGCTTTTCTTAGCATTGATGTTGACAACAGGCAAAGAATATTGCCGGCCAGGGAAATCCATCTGGCCCTTAGTGTCTAAGTCTTTGCTGGGGCTCCATCCTGTGACCAATCTTAGTCTCCAGCCACTTTGGGGAAAATTAAACTCCTTTCTACTCAACCCTCATCAGCAGTGTAGAAGAATCCCCATCTCGTTGATCTCAGTGTTGAGTATGACCCCTTTTCTTTCTTCCTTTTCTTCTCCTTCCTTCTTTCCTTCCTTCCATCCTTTCTTTCTCTCTTTTCTTTTTTCTTTCTTTCTCTCTCTCCTTTCTTTCACTCTCCTTCTTTCCTTCCTTCTTTCCTTCCTTCCTTCCTTCCTTCCTTCCTTCCTTCCTTCCTTCCTTCCTTCCTTCCTCCTGTTCTGTCCTTTTCTTTCTTTTTTTTCTTTTTCTTTTTCTTTTTCTTTTCCTTTTCCTTTTCCTTTTTCTTTTTCTTTCCATTTCTTCTTCCTTCTCTCCCTCTCCCTTCCTTCTTTCTCTTTACTTTTTCCTCTCTTTCTTTCCTGTCTTAATTTACCAGAGTGCAAGTGCACTCAATGAGAGAGAGCGGGGGAGGGAGGAAGTGAGGAAGCAGACCCCCATGGAGAATGGTCACATGGCTATCCCATCTCCATTTCTCCCTCTCATGATTTTGGGTACACATGCACACGTGTCCAGCATGTTCTTCAAATCACTGTGTCCAGGATGCAAACCACACAGTGGTCTGGGGGACCCAGCTTCCTTAACCTCCTGGCCACCAGCTGACCTGGGTATGGCTCTTAAAAAGAAAATCTTTGGGAATTTTTAAAAACAATAAACATCTACTTTTAGCTTACATTTTTTGCTACCAGTGTATATTGCCTTTCCATATGTTTATTCACATTTGTATTTTGTCTTTTGTGATTTGTGTTGTCTTTACCCATTTCTCTACAATATTGGTACATTTCTAATTAACTTTCAAGAGCTTATATAGCTTTCTTTTCAATTAGTGATTATATAAAATTTATTTAAATATACCTTAGTTGTATTTGATCACTTTTCATTCATTCTTGCATGCATACATTTAACTAATATGTATAGAATACATTCCATAATTCAAGTATTCATAGCATACTTTTAATATTCTGCTTTTTATTAATTTGTTCCTAGTGATCATAAATTCTTGAAGAGAAATAATTACAGTTGATATCTTTATTTTAAATTGATTTAATTTAATAATTTGTATTACATATACTGCTTTTTTTTTTAGGTTTTTGCTATAGGGTGAATATTCTTGCCAGAGAGACAGAAAGCAAGAGATCACCCCCCAGGGGCGATAGCCTCATCACAATCCCTGGTCCTCCGTCCTCCTCTCGGGATTTTGGGCATTCATGCACACGCACCTGGCCTGGGTTTTAAGCCTCCCAGTCCAGGACTTGAATTGCTGTCGACAATGTGGGAGTCCAATGATGTAACCATTACGCCATGCGCTGGTCTCGCAGTTTGTATCTTTTTAAAACATCTCTGTAACATCCAGTGTTGACCCTTACACTCTCAATAAATAATCATTGGTGTAAGTCAGTCTTCTTTGGCTTTGTATAACAGTATAACCGTCAAATTCTTTCTTTCACTCTTTCTTTCAGCTACCAAGCTTCCAGAAAAATCCTTTCACTGTAACCTCTGTGAGAGCACTGACTCCTTAGCCACTTCCCTCTAGGACACAGGAGCCTGTTAGTTACTACTTTTCTGTTTTGCTTTTTCTCGGAAGGGTGTGTTTCTCGACAGTGCAGTGGTTCTGCTCTCGACAAGCCTGTGTCAGGCCCTGCGTCTCCAGCCTGACGGAAGCTGCACTGGAGTTGGAAAACAGTCTGAAGAATCCTACTGGAAAGTGCATAAAATCCGCTCTGGGATTTGCATGTTTGAAAGTGTGAAAAATGCAGGGATGTATCTGCAGATTAAGGATGGTCGGTGTGATGGAACGGTAAGCATCTGTTTTTTCCCCTCAACAAATGTTTAAGACGTTTGCCAGCCATCGACTTGAGAACAGCACTTTCTGAGTGCTTCATTTTTTATTTTACCTATGAACGTTTTCAAAATTGCATGTTCTATGTGCTCTCTTTCTTGAATGGTACTTTTAGTAAGTGGGGAGGGCAGCTCATGCCTGATGTGGTCAGAGAGGACTCCTGACCCTCTAGGCAGCGCTTCTGAACGTCATGTGCATGCAGACACCTGTGAGTTCTGTGAGAAAGCAGGCTCTGACTCAGAAAGACTGGGGCTGGGATCTGAATGTCTACAATTCCACGTCTCAAGCTGTCGCTGCTGATGCTAGTCTGCAAACTGTGCTCTGCGAAGTCCCTGCTTGTGAGTCTCCTTACCTTTTTTTGGCCTACATTTACACCATTGGAAACCCTGCATTTTGACTAAGGAAGTAATTTTAAATTCTAAATATTAGGGATCCTCCTTTAAGCCTTAGGAGGGGAATGCAAGGTAATTAATGTAACAGTTTTAAATTAATGATTTTTCTGTGGGCTAAAGGCACTAAAAGACTGCATGTTTCATTTTCCTGTTAATACTTTCTCCATCGATTCTTCCTTCGTTTTCGCTTCACAGAGCATGTGTGTTCACCACAGAGACAGAGAGAGAGCATGCCTCCATGGGATCTGTTCATGCTGCAGTTCCTCTTCCTTCATTTCTTCACGTCATCAGGACTTTGGGCACACATGCACATGTGCCTGGTGTAGTTTTCACGCCACTGGGACTGGAATCACACCCTGGTTGGCCATGTAGGGTCAGGCTCCCAGTGTACAGTGCTTATCCATTGTGCTATGGGGCTGGCCTTCTCTTCATCTACCCTTGTTTGAAATAATTTAGTTTTAATTGTATCTTTTGGATAAATTCAGAGATACCTTCTTTCCTTCCCCTGCCCCTCCCTCTCCTCTTTCTCCCTTGTGCTGTGGGTTAACTCAGCTCTGTCTGATTATGCTGAGAAAATGGAATTAAATCCCTGGCGTTCAAATGAAATAACCTGGCAAGTGCTGGAAGGTGGGTGGAAACATGTTAGTATTATTTCAGTGCAGAGGAACTATTTTTCAGAGAGACTGTGAGTGCGATCCTAGTTTAGTAACTTGCTCAGAGCCCAGGAGTGTTAGAACTGAGACTCTGTCCAAGTCAGCCTGCTTCCTGTTTCCTTTGTGGAGGACCGAGAATAACAGCATTGAGAGAACGGGCTGACCACTGTGATGAGACTAGGGTTAGGATACGTCGGCAGCATGGATTACAAACTCAAGCACCAAGTTTTCCTCTTTGGTACTTTTTGCAAGCACCAGCTTTGCCTACAGCTTGTCGGGCAAGCGATTGGCTCTCAGGTGAATCAGTGGGAGAACACTCTATACCTATTCCAGCTTGCTGTGCTTTGTGACAAGGCTGGGAACCCTGCTCTTCCCCACCCCGCCCCCGTGGGCTTCTCAGAGGAAACGCTGCGTTTAGGATTTCCCATGCACTTGAAGCTGAGGCAGGCAATCATGTATTATAGGAGATTCAAACCCAAGTATCACTTCTTAGAGAGTATATATATATATATATATCTGTGTGTGTGTGTGTGTGTGTGTGTGTGTGCGCGCATATATAAAATAGTTTATTATATATATATTTTATATATATATAGGTTTATATATAATATCTAATAAATATATATTAAATATAACACATAACTATACACTAATATTAAAATATTAAAATATATAAAATATATTATGTATGAATGTATAATATATATTTATTTTATATATATATACCCACACACACACACACACACATCTATATCTATATCTATATCTATATCTATATCTATATTTTTTTTAGAGGTTTTTGCCTTAGCATGCTTGTACTCGCTGTGGGTGGGGAGAGAGAGAGAGACAGACACAGAGAGCGAAAGTGATAAATCACCCCCCAGGGGTGATGGCCATGCTGCAGTCTGTCGTCCTCCCCAATCTTGAGTATGCACGCACATGCACCTGGAGTGATTTTCTAGTCACTGGGTCCAGGACTTAAACTGAGATCGACTATGTGGGAGTCCAGCAATGTAATTGCTATGCCATCTGTTGGTCCCACTTACAGATATTTTATAAGATATACACACACACACACACACACACACACACACAATTTATATAAGTATATAATAATATAATAATATATAAGTATATAATTTGAGTAAAAGCAGGGGCATCTGTTCTGCTTACTTTTGGACAGAGAGGGCCCATATGGAGAACCAGTGAGATCTACTGATAAAGGCTGAAGAGCATAAATGGTTTGGCTGCACAGAGGCTGATACACAGAACTTAAAGTAAGCCCTTTAGGACATAAGGCAGTGCCTCCAGGCCTGTTGGAGACTGGCTACATGTGATTTGTCCAGAGGGTGTGGTTGCTCCTCTGAGGCCTCCCAGGGCTACACCTGTGTGTAAAGCAGAAGCTGGATAGAAAAGAGACTGGTGGGCCAGCAGGTGACGTGGTGGTTAAAGTGCTGGACTCCCACATGGTCATCCATGGTTCAAGTCACAGACCTGGTGATTTATATATATATACACACACACATACATATACATATATATAATGTTACATGTAATATATATTATATAATGTTGTATATAATATATATTATGTACAATGATATATAATATATAATATTACATATATTATATATATGTATATATATATATAATCTTCAGCTTAAGGAAAGGTTTTGGAGGTCTTCTGGCCTATGACACAGAACAGTAGTTCTTGGCCAGCTACATTTCTAAATTTGGTACTCAAACAGTATGTAGAGATTCTAGCTTCCTCTACTTTCTGTTTAAAATTCCAAGCCTGGAGCCAGCTGGTGGCTTGACATTTGAGGTGGCTGGATCCTACATAGCTGACCGTGCAATTCAAGTCTGGACTAAACTTGAGAAACACATTGGACGTGCGTGTGTGCCCAAAATTCCGAAAAGAAAGAGATGAAGGAGAAGGGGTTGCAGTGTAACCATCCCCCACTGGGGTGCTTTCTCACTTTAACCCATCTCTCAGTCTCTCTCCAGGGAGTGAGTGTGCCCTGGAACAAAAAGAAAAAAGAAAGAAATTCCAGACCTGTCCTTGAAAAGATTATTATATTGGAAAGTTATTGCTAAATGATTTAAAATTTTTAAGAACCTATCCACAAAGCCTGGGGTTCCTGAACACTCTATATATCATAGGAAAGTGTGCCAACATGCTGGTCACAGTGAATTTTCCGATCCTGTAACCAGGTCAGCAGGAGAATAAAGGGAGCCAGCAGATTGTATTTCAGTGACTGGTGTCTGGCCAAGGCCAAGGGAGATCTTACATGTGTGATGACACCTCTTATCCCACATTCACACAGCAGTCAGGCATGCAGCCAGCAACAGCAGGTCTTTACCTAAGGCTGACCCATGTAAATGATCTGCTGACTCCTTTTGTATAGTTATAAAAAATTGGCTAGGGAACCCAGCAGGTGGTATGGTAGTTAAACTGCCCGACTCCTACATGGCCGATCAATGTTCAAGTCTTAGACCCGGTGGCTTGAAAATTACTCTGGGAGTATGTGCGTGCATTCCAAAATCCCAGGAGGAGAATGGAAGAGAGGGATTTGGTGTGGCCATCTACCATGGGGGCGGGGGTTGGGTAATTTCTCACTTTCCCTCTCACTGCCTCTCTCTGATGAGTGCACATGCCCTATGGCAAAAATCTTAAAAAAAAAAAAGAATAAAGAAAAAAATGTTGGTCAGAGTTGAAGAGTTTCTAAATTTAATTATTTTAATCGTAGGGAGAAACTGTTATATCTTTTCCTCATTCATTGAAAAGTTGATGGTAGAGACTCCTATAACAAGAGACAGATTAATAAGAGAAAAGCATATACCTTTATTTATTTACTTATTTATTTCAAAGAGATTTTTGCTATAGGGTATATAGAGAGATAGAAAGTGAGAAATTAACCCCCCTCCTGGCAGGGGGCGGCCATGCCACAATCCCTTCTCCTCCATTCTTCTCTCGGGATTTTGGGCATACATGCACAATGCACCTGGCATGAGTTTTAAGTCATCAGGTACAGGACTTGAACCATGGTCGACTACATGGGAGTCTAGAACCTTAATCACTGTGCCACCTGCTGTTCACCATACACATTTATTTAATGTAAATTTTATAAGACACAGGAGCCTTCAGAAATGAAGAACCAAAGACCCAGGGATTTTTTTCTTTAAAGAATTATTCATTTAACTTTATGTGTCATCATTATTATTTTTAATTTACTACAGGGCATGTGTGCTCACCAGAGACAGAGAGAGAGAGTGGGAAAATGAGAACGTAAGCTGCTAGGTCTGGGACTCAAAGTGGTTAGCCATGTGAGAGTCCAGCACCTTAACCACCATGACACCTGCTGACCTAACCCAGGGAAAATTTTTATGGACAGTTATATAGAAGTATGATTAGGGAACAAAAGGTATTATCTGATGGTAACAGACTGTGGAAACTTAGTAAGGCTTCTCTGTTCAGATTTTTCTTTAGTTCTTACGTGACATTCCTTCCCTCCAGGTCTAAGGGAGGACACACGCATACACATGCACCTGGCACATTGCTCACACTCTAGGACTGTAACCGTGCGGTCAGCCGTGCAGGGTCAGCCACCTTAGCCACACGCCTTCTGGCTGGCTTACTGTTGCTTTTGTTTAGGAGACAGTAGTCAGGAGAAGATGGAAGAGACCTTCCTGCCGCTGCAGTTTTCCCAATCTCCTTCAGTATGCCAATGTGCCATGTTTGGGGAGCGTTTGCTGTGCCCCATTGTCCTGACCAGCCATGGTCCCGTCCTGCTCAGTCCTGCCCATGCTTTCCATTAGGGTTGGCTTCTTGGCTATAGTCTTTCACACGTGCTGTCACGGGACATCTGGGTCAGCTCAGACTTGTCCTCTGGACCCTATGTGGCCAGTATTATGGCACATATCAGACATGCAGAGTTAAGAGGCCTAAAAGAGTACTCTGAGGCCATGGCCTGAGGGTCACTCCACTTCGCATTGATTTTTAGCCTTTACATCAATACTTGTATAGAGAAGAACCTCCACAGAAAACCGTCATTTATAGTTTACTTCTGCTAGTCCCACTGTAGTGTTTTCTTTACATTATAACTTGTTTAATGACTAGTTAATTTGGTAGTCTGACTGTAAAATTCTCCATCTGAAGTATGGGTAGGCAAAATGCATATATTTCTTTGGTCTTCCCAAATAGTATTGATGCATAACAATGAAGCATATTATTTTTTACTTTCACTGTATCTGACCAGGAATCCACTAGATTGCAGTGACAAAACTTTTGAAAGTAGAATGGTAATAATCCTCTTAATTATCCGACTTTACATATGTTTAGAGGCTGTGGTAAAGCATGCTTACAATCTCCAAAGGGATTTGAGCTGTATTCAAAGGTAAATGGTAATGCATGCTCACATTCCTTGAAAACCGAACAGTACCTCAGTCCCCTCTATACCCAACAAACACTTACTGTAATAAATGGAGTTGAATAAAAGCATTAATGATTCCAATGTGTCTACTATTGTACACTTGAAAACATTTCTTATAGGCAAACACACTTATATTTAAATCAAGTGATGCTGATCCTGTAACAAATGTTTCTATTTCTGTTACCATAGAATTGTCATCCTGTAGGAGTAAATCGCTTTAACAGATTTTGATGTAATAGAGACTCAAGTCAGCAACAAACAGCGAGTGGTTCACTAGGGACAATGGTAAGGTTGTTAATTTAAAGAAGAAAAACAAGCCTCAAAACAACATGTGTGGGACTTACTAAGCATAAGTACAAAGGGAAAAAAGCCATAGGAGTTGTGGGAAAAACAAACTTAAGAGTGATCACCGTACCAAGACGCGTGCACGCCTGTGCGTGTGTGTGCACATACACACCTTGCACCAACAGGATACTTGTTCATGGGCCAAAGTTTGGTTTGTAGAAGCTAGGGAGATTTTCTCATCACAGACTTATCTAATTTTGTCTCATTGCTCAATGTATATTTTTTCAGATGGAAAGAATTTAAGATTTTATTCGTATTTGTAAAATACTAAAATATAAAAATATATGAAAGGATATACATAGATTAGGTATACACAATGTTAAACCAATGGGTTAAGAAATGAAATAGTAAAAGTCTTAGTTTTATGTAAATAATTTAAAATAATTTTGTAATTAATCGAAAATATTTTAGAAAACTGATTTTAATAAATGTGGGGTTGTATACATAGCCACATGCATGATAAATTATTTTGTCTGAATTTTCTAGAAAATAGTCTCATATTTCACTATTATTGTAGACCATAGTTTCATGCATTAGTTTTGATCTCAGAGCATGAAAGAGATTTGAAGAATATATAGAGGGCCTTGAGAATAGCAACAGATTCCCCCCTCAGGAGCAAATCTGCTTTAAGAAAGGAATAAATTGTTGAGTGATTGATCTTGGAAAAGAGAAGGCCTATGAGTAGCATTAATAATACTCCAGGGTACAGAATGTTTATTACTAGGATGCAGTCACCACAGGGGAGAGAGTCTTGTTTGCTAAAATATCCTGAATTCTACAGCAGGGCCTGGCATTTGGTAGGTGTTCAACAAATACTGCGTGAAAGAGAAGTTAAAATGTCACTTGGGTTTCAGTAACAAGGAGTTGTCTTACAAAAGATCTAAGTAGAGGGAAACGGGCAGAAGACGCCACATTAGCTCGCAGTGGAGTAAGCACACCTCAGATATGCCAGCATGGCTTTGTCCAGGTGGTGTTCGTTACTCATACGTAGGAGTGCACACAAGAAGACTGCTTGGCATTTAGAGTCCACATATTTTAATTTTCTACCTGCATCTCTTTAACCAGTCTGTATTTGGGTTAGGCATGAAACAGATTTTTAGATTAAAGAAGGGAGGCCAGGATAAAATTTTGTTTTCATTCTTTTCACTCATTGTACTCAAAGAGTAGTTAAAATATCATTTCTTCAGGTGGTACTGGAGGAAACAAATAGAGGCATACACAACAGTGATCTCGAGAACAATGGTGACTCTGAAATCTCATTCTATCAGTGGTTGCAGTTCAATTGCTTCTATAAAGGCTCAGGAGAAGCAGGCTGATTTGGACAGAGAGTGAGTCAGAAATTTTCTGAAAGGGTGAATTTTAGAGAGAATAATTCCACTTTAATGATCAGAGAAGAGAGAGAGAGACATTATGTGAGCTAATTATGAAGTTAGAAATTAGCAAAAAAAGGAACCTTTTTTTTTTTTACAGAATTCTGTATTTAATTTTACTTATTATTATTGTTCTTTTTTTTTTTTTTTTTTTTTTTTTTTTTTTTTTTTTTTTTTTTTTTTTTTAAGTTCCTATAAGGCACATGTGCTCACCAGAGACAAGGAAAATGAGAAAACAGCTGCCAGGTCCAGGACTTGAACTGTAGTCAGTCATCTGGAAGTCCAGTGTGTTAACCACCACATCACGTCCTAGCCCGCCAAAAAGAACATTTTTAAAGATCTACTGAACATTAAGTTTCTTCTGAAAGGCAGAAACAATAAAGCTTCAGTAAATAAAGGAAAGCAGAAAAATTTATAATCTAAAAGGGGAAAATATAGAGTTATTGAAAAAGTCATGACATAGTTTTCTTTTTTTCTATGCAAAAAATGTGTCATGACTTTTCTGAAGACCCAATACAATGTAAACAGATAATTACCCTACAGTATGAAAATTGCTAGAGAGGTAAGTCCCAAGTTCTGTGTATATTCATGGAAAGAGACATGTCTGGAGAAGGGGTTCATAGGTGTGATTCATGGGCAGTTGCTTGAAATCGTTAATGTAAATGACATTGATATTCTGCTCTAAGTTTGGGGAGACAGTGTGTTGTGAATGGAAGTAAAGTTTATAAATCTAGCCTATGTGTACAAGATGGGCTAGTTTTGGGGGAACCTAAAATTTAGAAGAATAATTATGAAATTACTGTATCTGACTCACAAGCCTACTACAATTTACCTAAAGTGCACTAATAGTTTTAGAATGTTTCAGTATGCCTAGTTTTATTAATTTATTTTTTTTTCAGTAAAAATAATGCTTATATTGGATCATTGGAAAAGTCATGACACATTTTTACGTAGAAAAACACGTCATGACTTTCCAATGACCTAATATATCTTGGTTTCTATTCAGTTCAATTATGTTATGGTGTCTTTTTTAAAATTAATTAATTAATTAATTAATCCATTCATTCTCCTTTACTTCATACTTGGTTGGTATCTGAATGGAAAGATTCAAAAAAAAAAAAAAAAAAAAAAAAGGATCACTGGACAGAATACTGTTCTTTAGGCCCTAAGTGGTCACTCCTGCATTGTGGCTAACACCGTAAGAAAAGAAAGGGAAACAAATCATGTACAGATTGGAAATGAAGAGATAAAACTATCTTTGCTCACAGGTGATATGATTGCTACATAAAAAATGTTAGAAGAATCAACAAAAACCCTAGAAGTGATCAGTGATTCTGGCACAGTTGTAACAAATAGTTAGAATACAAATTCAGTTGCTTTCCTATATACTAGCAATGAACTATTGGAATTTGAAATAAAAAATAAAAGCCAATTGTATCAATACAAAATTTATAATCCTAACAAAATATGTATAGGATTGTTATATGGAAAGCTATAAAACCCTGATTTAAAAAAATGAAAATCAAAATAAATGTAGATACATTCAATGTTCGTGTTTGTTGACTAGAAAACTCAAGTTTGTTGTTTTTGCCAACATGATCTATAGGTTCAATACAACCCCAATCAAAATCTCAGGGAACTATTTTGTGGATATTGATAAACTGGTCCTGCATTTATATAGAAAGGCAAAAGATCTTGGAAATTCAACACAATACTGAAGAAGAACAGAGTTGAAAGACTGGCATTACCCATTTTAAGACTTAATATAAAGCTACATAAATCAAGACAGTATGGTACTGATGGAAGAAAAAAGACAGATCATTGGAACAGAACAGAGAACCTAGAAAAAGCCCCCCCTCCCCCCAAAGGCAGTGAACTGGTCTTTTAACAAAAGAGTAAAGACAATTCAATGCAGAGAAAGGATCGACTTTTCAACAAAGATGCTGGAACCACTGGCTGTCCATATGCAAAAACAAAAACAAAAACAAAAACAAAAACCAATCTAGACACGGGCCTTATGCTTTTTCACAAAACTGAAACTACACACTAATATTTATAACAACTTCTTAAATAATCACCCCAAACGGCAAACAACTGAAATATTCTTCTACAGGTGAATGGATAAAACCATGGTACGTCCATAAAGTGGAGTAATATTCAGTGATACAAAGAAATGAGCTATGAGCCATGGAAAGATGTTGAGAAAACTTAGTACCTATTTCTAAGGGCTAGAAGCCAAGGAAAAAATGTCATATAATATATATATTAATTGTAACTATATGACATTGTGGAAAATGCAGTAACAGTAAAGTGATGAGTGTGCTAAGCATTTGAGGAAAGAGTCAAAAAGATGAGTTGGTGAAGCATACGGCATCTTTAGGGCAGTAAAATTATTCTGTGTGGGCGCCAGTGGGTGGTGTGGTGGTTAAGATGCTGGACTCACACATGGTCAGCCGTGGTTCTAGTCCTGGACCTGGTGGCTTGCTTTCTTCTTTTTTTCTTTCTTTTTTTTTTTTTTTTTTTTTTTTTTTTTTTTTTTTTTTGAGAGGTTTTTGCTATAGGGCGCGTGCGCTCGCCAGACAGACAGAGAGAGACAGACAGAAAGCGAGAAATCACCCCCCGGGGGGATGGTCACGCCGCAATCCCTTCTCCTCCATTCTCCTCTTGGGATCTTGGGCACGCACGCACACGCGCCCGGCATGAGTTTTAAGCTACCGGGTCTGGGACGCGAACCGCGGTCGACTACGTGGGAATCCAGCGACATAGCCATTACGCTAACTGCTGGTTCCCGTGGCTTGCTTTCTCACTTTTCTTCTCTCTCTGAGCCTCTCTCTGGTCAAGTTAATAATAATAATAATAATGATAACAATAATAATAATAATAATATAGTTAAAATAATTCTTTAATAAAAATTATTCTGTGTGCTACCATGAGGATGAATATAAGACATTATGCATTTATCAGAACTCAGAAGTGTACAGCACAAAGACTGGATTTAATGTTTGCAAATACAAAAGTCATTTGTGGGCTGACTCTGTGGCATAGT
Source organism: Tupaia tana (assembly GCA_026018925.1). Classification (NCBI taxonomy): domain Eukaryota; kingdom Metazoa; phylum Chordata; class Mammalia; order Scandentia; family Tupaiidae; genus Tupaia; species Tupaia tana. The sequence continues at coordinate 8,819,614 of JAKSZU010000008.1, forward strand.
GGTAAGGCACTGCTCGAGACAAGTCAAATCCCACATGGCAACCACAGTTTGAATCCTGGGCCCGGCCAGCCTGAAGCACGTTGGACACCCACTCAAGCGCCCAAGGTTTCATGGGCTAGAAAATGGGAGCTGTGTATTACCAGGCACTTTAGAGGGTGCTTCTCTCTTCTTTTTATCTCATGCACTTGTACTCTACCACAAAAAATGATTTAAGAAACTATTTAGGATGTTTGGGAATCTCAGGAAGGAAGCAGATGGTAATAAAAAATGTTCATACAAATTTATGAAAAAACCTCTATGAAGGCAGTGGTGGGATAAGGTGCTGACCTAAGTATCTTTGGAAATGAATGGAGTTGATGAAGCTAGAGGCAAAAGGGTATTGTACATAAATGCTATGCTAACCTTGATAAGTGTTTTTTTTTTTCTATATGGGTGCATGTTAATAATTCTGATATTACTATGTACGTATCCTGGAATGAAACAACTAGGTAAATGGAATGCAGATGGTAGAAGCCAGATTTATCACCATTAGAATGGGAGCCTACAGAAAAGCCAGAATGATTCATGTGCTAATCCATTAGAATTCAAGACATCAGTATGAGCTCATATTTAGTTTAATATGGATGGTTGGATATAGAACTATTTACAACCATGTGTATACAGTGTGGTATAAACTCTTAAGGTTATCAAAACCAAGGAGAGTCTGAGAAACTCACAACCAGGAGGAGTCTAAAGAGACATGACTACTAAGTGTACTGTGGCACCCTGGATAGGATCTTGGACAGGAAGAGGGGATTAGATGAACATTGAAGGAAATCTGAATAAATGACCAGTTAATAATATCAGTATTGGTCCATTAATTTATCAAGTGTATAATAGTAATGTAAGATGTTAACAGTAAGAGAAAATGAATGTGGTTATAGGGACACACTGTTATCTTCTCAATTTTTCTGTAAATCTAAAAAGTAAAGGCTATTAAAAAGAAAGGGAATTGGAACCAGCAGTTAGCGTAATGGCTATGTCGCTGGACTCCCACGTAGTCGACCATGGTTTGCGTCTCAGACCCAGTGGCTTAAAACTCACGCCGGGCGTGTGTGCGTGCGTGCCCAAGATCCCAAGAGGAGAATGGAGGAGAAGGGATTGTGGCGTGACCATCCCCCCTGGAGGGTGATTTCTCGCTTTCTGTATCTGTGTGTCTGTCTGTCTGGTGAACGCACGCGCCCTATAGCGAAAACCTCTCAAAAAAAAAAAAAAAAAAAAAAAAAAAAGAAAGGGAACTTGGGACCAGCAGTTAGTGTAATGCCTATGTCGCTGAACTCCCATGTAGTTGACCACAGTTTGAGCCCTGGACCGGTGACTTAAACTCACGTCAGGCGCGTGTGTATGCATGCCCAAGATCCTGAAAGGAGAATGGAGGAGAAGGGATTGCAGCGTGGCCATCCTTCCTGGGGGGTTGATTTCTCGCTTTCTATCTCTCTGTCTTTCTGGCAAGTGCACGTGCCCTATAGCAAAAAAAAAAAAAAAAAAAAAAAAAAAAAAAAAAAAAAAAAAAAAAAAGAAAAAGAAAAAAAAAGAAAAAGAAAGGGAACTCTTCAAGGCTAATACCTGAAGAACAGGGAAGAATTGAGGTTATGTTGACAGATATTAGAAAAATACAAAGGGATGTAAAACTGATTGGGTAAATAAAGAGATTATTAGAAAGGCCTCAGTATCTGAGTAGGGGGACTACATTACACACCACTGTGCCTGTCTTAGGGTGGACCAGGACCTGAACGTAGGCCTGCCGTGTGGCCTCAGCCTGCCAAGTAGCAGTGTCAGGTGCAGGCCACGGCAGCTGAACAAAGAGGCTCATATTTGATTAGAGATTAGAATATAATTTTTGGTTACATGTAAAATAATAGTTGCTATTGGAAATTTTAATGATATTTTTTCAAAACCTTTTCTGAAACTCTGAAATTCTATGAGAAAGGAAAAAATATATATATATTTTTAAAATAGACATTTTTGCTATAGGGTGTGTGTGCTTGCCAGAGAGACAGAGAGAGAGAAATCACCCCTCAGGGGGTTGGCCATGCTGCAAGTCCTTCTCCATTCTCTTCTAAGGATTTTGGGCATGCACACACACATGGCCGACATGAGTTTTAAGCCGCTGGGTTTGGGACTTGAACCACAGTTGACTATGTGGGAGTCCAGTGATGTAACCATTATGCAATCTACTGGTCCCAAAGGTAAAATATTTTCTAATATTAGGTTATGAATGTCTTGGAAAAGGGAGAGATGGTGTAGAATATGGCATCTAATTCTTGAAGGTTATGCTGTACAGATTTGAGTAATTTCTGTGTACTCTATGGAAATCTAATCTGGAAAGTGCAAAATAATGCAGAAACTTTATATTTAAAAGTAAATGGGCTTATGGTAAAAACTGCCCTTTTTTCCATCGTTTTAGAGTAACTTTTGAAGGAAAATTTCACATCGGAATGCTCTATATTCACCCATGACGGTGATCACCTTTGATATGAAATACAGCACAAATGTGTGCTCCTAGATCAAAGCTCCTCTATGGTGTAGAGCTCTTTGCTCAAAGTCATGTGCCTTGTCTCAGCCTATCACACATTCTCTGTTTCTGGAGCTTATGGAATAGGATGAAGCACATAGTGCAATTTATACAAAAAGGTTCTAGATTTATCATGATGATTTGAAAATGAAAGGGACCAGCAGTTGATGTAATGGCTATGTCACTGGACTGCCATGCAGTTGACCACGGTTCGAGTCCCAGCCCCAGTGGCTTAAGCTCATGCCGGGTGCATGTGCGTGTGTACCCAAGATCCAGAGAAGAAAATGGAAGAGAAGAGATTGTGGTGTGGCCATCCCCCATGGGGATGTCAGAAAGTCTTGCTTTCTGACTCTCTGTCTCTCTCTGTCTTTCTAGTGAGCACATGTGCCCTATAGCAAAAACCTCTCCAAAAAAAAAAAGAAGAAAAAAAATGAAGCAAAATTACATTCTTATAACAACTGGTTTTAAATTCTATACTTCAGTGTTTGCTCACATTTATGAAACCATGTTGTGTTGATTGTAGGGCACAGGAGATGCTGACTGTCATTTTAAAATTAAGAAGAACTTGGAAAATGCATCTGTGAGCCTGGAATCTACAAAGAACCCAGGACTGTTTGTGGGACTTCAGTCAGATGGACAGGCAAGACCAGTCATCTACACCGAGGATGAGAATGTTTGCTTCTACCCACAAGTCATCCAATGTATGTTTACTCTGAAGTACTTCCATTTTGTTTGCTTTAGGATGGTTTGTGTACATAATTTTTAAGAAGCAAATTTCTGGCTGCTAACTTTTTTGTTCGTTATAATTCTAGAAGCAATAGAAGAAAAAACATGATAACTTCCTGCCTCAGATTTTTCAGAAAATTAATGTTAGGTATAGGGTTTTGCTCCAGTAAGCTCTTTTATAACTTTAAGAGTTGTGTGTGCATTGTGTGGACATGCATATCCGTATTTGGATATTTTTGTTATTATATTTAAGGGTATCCCCATAATCACTAATAAGGGATAATGCTGTTAGAAATATTTTCATTTTTTTGCTCTTAAATTTTAATGATCACAACACACAGAGATGGAATAATGATAAACACAAATGGGATTTGGATTAAATATAGAAACTTAAAAATTCTCAGAATAGGACAGATATGGGAATATTTTGAAACTGGTTTCTTATCTAAGTTCAGGATCCCTAGCAAACTGAAGTGAAAGTCTGAGGGTTTTGCTTAAATGATTGAAATTTAAAATGCATTTGCCAGAATATAAAGGCTAATGAAGTAACTCTGCTGTGTTTTTAAATGATCTTGAAGTTTGTCATCTCAGTTTTACGTGATATGTTTCCATAAGTTTTGACTTAATCAAAAATCTATGTGATTTCAGTCAGCCTGGCTCTTATTTAACTTCTTTTTCAAAATGATAGTCCATCTATTCTGTGTGTGTGTGTGTGTGTGTGTGTGTGTGTGTGTAATATCCTACCAAAGATAGTTTCAAATGAGAGCATAATGCTCGATTTAACATGATGGCATAACTGGCCTGCTCTCTGTGCTATCTTCATCAGGTTCTTTTAGCCTTTGGTTGCCATATTTAAAATTTTGCCAATTGTTGGGCTAGTTACCTTAATTTACTGCCATCCATACCAGCACTCCTCCACTCTGTTTTCCCGCAGGCTGGCACAAAGTGGCACTCCCACTCAACAAAATGGGTCTGCCATCTGCCTCCTGAGCACTGAGGGAAACCGATGACTCAAAAGGCAGCAGCAGGATGCAGGGTGGGGTAGATGAAGAGCGGCAAGAAACGGGAAAGGCCAGGGGAGAAAGATGAGAGAGGAGAGCGGTCACCGACAAAGGAGAGGAGAAGGAAATCACCTGTGGCAAACCACGAGAGAGAGAGACAGAGAGAGAGAGAGAGGTGGAAAGAGGCCACATGTGCCACCGTGTGGTGTTTGTACCGATAGCAGCAGAAGAAACGAAGTCATCGTTCTCCACAGGCTCTACAACTCCGCTCCATTACTGGCGCACGCAGACTTTGTGATTTCTTCTCTAGTCACTAGAGGCCAGCTCCTGTTTTAGAAGGGCTTCTGCTAAAGGAGACTTTGCTTTGGAAGTCTTATTGGAGTATTGTGAGTCCTAGGAATTCTGAGGAAGGCTATGAAAACATCAACATTTCCTCGAAATACCATTTCTAGTAATGCTTTCCCGTCTTCACGAGAGTCCCTATGTTAAATCTGTGTGTGCAGTAAGAGTCGTTTGGCTTCCACATCAAGTTTGTAAGCTTCCCACCTGGGGTGAAATGAAAAGTCTAGCTGCAGAAGAAGCGGCTGCAGCTCCTGTGACAGATGGCCCTTGACTCCAGTTAATCAGCAGGCTCTGCTGAACACTGCAGCAAAGGAAGTGCGAGGACGGCTCCATACAAAGGCTTGCGTTTGCTGTATTGGCACACACCACTGGAGATTCTGTTTTGCATAGATATTTACCTTTACTTCTTCCCTCTTACCTTTTCTTCTTACTATTCTAGGTAAGGCTGGATTTCTTTCTAGATCAGGAAATAAATGAGTATGTTTTTTCTCTCATTTTTTTGTTTCTCCTCTGTTTTTTTGATCTGTCATTAGTCGGGTCTTCTCTGATCATTGAAGTCCCAATGGCAATGTTTTCGGTCACGTCCCACGAACCCAGCACAGCACCTGGCACAGAGTATGTGCAGGTGTACTTGTTTGATGAATAAATAGTGTAGCATAAAACGAGTGAGATTTTATCTCTGAGCTTTATTTTCATATGCTAGCAGTAGGCCCCATGTAAGTTAATTAACATTTCAACCTCTGTTTTTCTATTTGTAAATGAGAATAATAACATTGCATTACTGTAGAAGCTTTTGCATGAATCCATGAACCTTTGGAAATTGTTAAGTAAACATATTCTGACTAAATAAACCATATGCAAATACGTATGAGTGTGCATTTAGAGTGGGAAGAAGCGTATTACCGTTTTTAGATTTTACAAAAGGGTCAATAACTCACAAATGAAAGAACGTTTATTTAAAACTTTGTAGTGAACCAGGAGGTAGTACAGCAGTAACACAACTGGAACCATACAAGAAAGGTCCTAGGTTTGTGTCCTGGGACCTCCCTGAGCACACCAGCCACATGCATGTGTGCCCAGGATACAAGCTGGCTAAGGCTGGGGGTAGATTCTGGCATGAGAATTCTGAAGGGGTTGCCATCTTGCAGTCTCCTTTGGCATGCATGCTTACACACCAGGCATGATTGTCAAGCTACTGGGTCTGGGACTCAAACTGTTGTCAGCTATGTGGGAGTCCAGTGACTAACCACTATGCCATCTGCCAGACCCAGAATTGTTCATATATATATATTTAATTGTTTATATTTTAATACAGAGATACAGTGGCTCAACTTCATAGCTTTATTTATTTATTTATTTATTTATTTTTAAACACCATAAACTTTTTTCATTGTTTCCTGGAAAGTGGAGTTGAAATTGTGAGGTACCCTGAGCAGTAAGAGGACTTGGATAGGATAGGGAAAGGGATGGTGGTAGACAGAAAATAGTAAGGCTGCATTTCGAGAGACTCCAACGGAAACCTTCTGTGGAGCAGGTCCCTGTTGTGCCCAAGCACACACCCTGAGTGGGTGGCCCTCCCTCCTTGGCAGTACCTGCACCTGGTGTAAGTAAGCACACACTGCTTGGTCTGGCACAGCTCACTCGATCCCATGGAGGCAAATGCTCCGTCCTGCCTAGATGGGGGTCCATCCATGTGGATGTGACTGGGTCCATCCACAGTGATGAGAGGCTTGGACTCTAGCTAGGAAGGGAGCCCGCAGTGGGAATGCCGCACACAGACTTTGAGAGCCAGACTGCTACGGTCTGGGTCCTTGTTTGATCCCTGGTAGCTGCACACCTCACAGCTCCTGCAGCCTATGTTGTCTTCTGTGAAATGAGGGCCAAGGGTGCCTTCACTCAGGGTGGTGCAGGGCCGCAGGGCCTGACAATATAGAAGAGGCTTAGGGTAGTACCTGGTCTCAGTAATGCTCTAGATGAGTATTTACCTTTATGATTATTAAAGAAAGGAAGAGGCCCTCGTGGTGTATCTTCTCCAAGTTAGTGCTGATAGATTCCTAGACGTCAAGAGACACCATCTCATCACCTCTTTTAATCAGTAGTTCTCAAAAAAAAAAAAAAAAAGAAGAAAAAAAGGGACCAGCAGTTAGCGTAATGGCTATGTCGCTGAGCTCCCATGTAGTCGACCGTGGTTCAAGTCCCAGACCCAGTGGCTTAAACTCACGCCGGGCCAGGTGCGTGTGCATGCGTGCCCAAGATCCTGAGAGGAGAATGGAGGAGAAGGGATTGCGGTGTGGCCATCCCCCCTGGGGGGTGATTTCTCGCTTTCTGTCTCTCTGTCACTTTCTGTCTTTCTGGTGAGCACACACGCCCTATAGCATAAAAAAGAAAAAAAAAGTAATTCTCCATGACTTGATTTCTTCATCTACAGTTTGGTTAGGATTTGGATTAATTTATTGTGTATGAAAATTTATAATAAGAAGTCATTTATCCCACTGCCATTTAGCCATCCTAGCTAGGTTGTGCAGCAAAATTCCTTCATCCTCTCTTCCACGAATTTACATTAACATTACTATGGGCCTGACATACAAGAGAAAGTGTGAAAAGACTTGACCTGTTGGGCTGATATGACCGGTCGTTATATAGAGCCCATGGAGAAAGTTCTCCTTTAATTATCTTGTCTTGTGGATTATGTGGAAGCTTTGTTTATTCCCATTGCCCTGGATAATGAGCCCACACATACAATTGCATTCTGCTAGTATTGTTTTAAAGAACTTTAGATCGATATAACTTATAACTCTATTCACTTCAGTGTAAAGTTTTTTTTTTTTTTTTTTTTTTTTGGAGAGGTTTTTGCTATAGGGCGCGTGCACTCGCCAGACAGACAGAGAGAGACAGAGAGACAGAAAGCGAGAAATCACCCCCCAGGGAGGATGGTCACGCCGCAATCCCTTCTCCTCCATTCTCCTCTCCGGATCTTGGGCACGCACGCACACGAGCCCAGCATGAGTTTTAAGCCACCGGGTCCGGGACGCGAACCGCGGTCGACTACGTGAAAGTCCAGCGACATAGCCATTACGCTAACTGCTGGTTCCCATCAGTGTAAAGTTTTTATAACAGAGACGTAACTTATGTGTAAAACTTGTCTCCTCTTGCTCTAATTCCAGCTCGCTTTTATGGGTATGAGTCATCCTCACATGTAGATCAAGAGACTCTATTAGTGCCTGGAAAATTTCAGGACTAAAGATTTGGTTCAGATGTTTTACTTTCATCACAGTAAGAATTTCCTCTGGGTTCAAATCTTATGGAAATTTGTATTAAAGCATGTTTAGATACTTTGTTTTTGTTTTGATTTGTTTTCACTAGAGAGAGACAGAGAGAGAGAGACAGAGAGTGAAAGTGAGAAATCACTCCCTGATGGGAATGACACAATAATGCCTCCTCCCCTATTCTCCTCTCAGGATTTCACGCACACATGTGCATGTACCTGGTGTGATTTTCAAGACATTGGATCTGAGACTAAAACTGTGGTCGGTCATGTGGGAATCCAACTGCCTTAACCACCATACCACTGTTGTCCTGGAAAATTCATTTTTGCTTCATTTTTGCTTCATTTTTAGTCTGCTAAGATTGTTCAAATATAAAAATTCAAATGAAATACTGTCATATATCTAATTCATCAGATCCTGACTATATTATTTAGAAAACTATGACAAAAATGTTTCAAAAAATAGAATAAATGGATCTAAACTATGCATACACTAATAACTTGACACTGTAATGCTAGCTAAACTTTTTATTTTTCTTCTTCTTCTTTTTTTTTTTTTTTTTTTTTTTTTTTAGCTTTTAGCCATAGAGCATGTGCTTGCTAGAGAGAGACAGAAAGAGAGAGACAAAAGTGAGAAATCACCCACCAGTGGTGATGGCCAGGCCATAATCCCTTCTCCTCTACTCTCTCCTTGGGATTTGTGGCATGCACACACATGCACTCAGCTCGATTCTCAAGCCTCTGGATGTGGAACTCGAACCATGGAGTTGGCCATATGAGAGTCTAGCACCTTAATCACCACACCACCTGCTGGCCCCATTTATTTTACTTTTGAAATACTGGTATTCAATAAAACAAAAGATTTTTACAAGTTGATTTTGTATAGTTACAGTCTTTCTAGTCTGATGGATCTTGATACAACTTAATTTTTGGATATGAGGAGACACTGTCTGATGTGAAAAATTCATCATTCAAATCCATCTATCGATCTGTTTCCAGCTAGACAGTTTTGGTTCCTTTGCTTTTATCACAGACTTCAATTTATCTTGCTATTGATACAATTTCACATTTCTTTTTAAATTGCGAAACCACACTGGTAAGCATTGTTCTAATTCAGAGCATTCCTAAAGGGACCATATATTGCTTGGATTTTGGATCTCCTTTTGGTCCACTTGCCCCAGTGCCAAAGTGGGTGGCCTTCTGCACAAAGGAATAGGAACATCCAGGTTGACATTTCCAGAAAAATCTCTTCCATCTCTTGAATTTTCTACCATTGTGTTGTATGAAAAGTTATCAGTATCTTTTTGAGAAGCTGAAGTAGAGTCTTGAGAAGCCAGTGCAGGAGGGGAGAGAGGTGAGATGCTCATTCTCCATCACAGCCCCTCCAGGCCGACCCTCTGCAGCTGTTTCGTGTTTCTGATCCCGGCTCTGCACATGAATTGTTTCCTGTCCCGTGTTACATGCTTGGCGTGCGTGTCTGTTACAGCACTCGTCAGGAAACATCGGAGGACCTTGTTCACATGTTCCGCTCTGGGCTGTAACCCGTCTGTTGAAAGCCATGTCTTAGGTATCGATTTATCCCTAATGCTGTGGTAGTAACTGGAAGATAGCTTAACTTGGTAAATTCTGTATGTCTGCATTATTTTTATATAGATAGATGGACTCTGAATTATATTTAGGGAAGTTCTTGAGTTTTTAATCTTCATGTGCTCATTTGTTCTCAGTGAACCTGTTTCAAGTTATTACTTTTTGTACTATAAAACTGCGTTATTGTCATCAATCTAAATATTGTGTCTAAACATTTCATTATAAATAAACCACATGGCCTATGTCTTATAGGGTTTGGTGTTTAAAAGCTTATTATTGTCTGAAACGATATAAGGCTTGAAGGATATTCGTAGCCATGTGGTGACAGGTAGTTCTTCAGATTCCTGTATCGTGCAGTCTGTGCCGTCATTCAGTCTGTGCGCTGCTAATTCCTCTCAACTATGCCTGTGAGGTTGTGGTGCGATCTTCATGAGTCATCTTAAAACTGTTAGCTGAAATTGTGATATTAAGAAATAGCTGCTGTTAATTATTATTACATAGAATCAGACATCCATATAATATTTTGTTGCTAATGAGATAGCTAAAACTTGGCGTCCATAGGTTAGTGAGTCCATAGACCAAGTGACTTATTACCACTTAAAAATTAAGTGGCCATCTCTCTTATACTCAAATTTGAAGAATAAACACAAGCAACTTCAACCTTGAAATCCTGAATATAGATAGCACTTGCAAGCATCTATTATAAAATCGCAGACACTATTCAACTAAGCTGTGGATATCTATTTCTGAAGAATACTCCAGAACAACTTTCTTCCAAATAAAAGGCAGAGAAATGGCTCATGTATAACGTTCTGTTTGAGTGACATTTTAGTCAGTTCTCCTCTCGAGGAAGGCAAAGTACCAGATTATAAAAGGAGCTCCTATTTAGAGTTTGTGAGAAAAAAACATCTTGAAGAAGTCATTTGACTCATATTGTGGTGTTAAACGATTGTTAGGATTTACAAAGCAATGAATAGGCTTTATAGGAACGCCATCCATGCAGAGCCTGCTAGCAGGAATGAAAAGTCATCTCTGGTAAGTGTGGAATGCAGAGTAAAAAGATTTGACTAGGCATTGAAATGGAGACAATAGCAAAACTTAAACTTGCACAGAGGAACATATGGTGAGTATTCTGAGAAGAAACAAGTAATTCTGAAAGGATGGCATCTTTTAAAATCTTAATTTCAGTTGGCAGAGAAAACCCAATGGGAATGTCTGCAACTTTCAGACAAAAGGAAGAACAGATCCATGAGTCACAAAACCAGAAAGAAACACCAGCCGAATCTGAGGCCAGGGGTCCCTTACCTTCTTCTGCTCCAAGTAAGCCATAGCTTTCTCTTCTTTTACTTTATTTGCCTGCATTGTTCTTCCTCATGACCATCTCAGGCAGAACATCAAAGTATTTTTAGAAAACATATCAAGTTATGCCACATGAACCACTTGTAAGCTATTATCTTGCTTTTTTATGCTATCATTTTATATGGGAAAGAATACATTATTTAAAAAAATGTTTATTTCCTTGTCTTAAACTTACATTTCACTAGGAACAATGGCTTAAAAAAAAGATAGTATTAAATTATGATATTATATTGGACTATCATCTACACAATAGCTTATGATATATATTATGAAAACCTATAAATTCTCACCAAAGTCTAAGCAATAGCAAAAATAATCTCCATTTCTCTGATATAGCAACTGAGGCATGAATGAAGTACTCTAGTCTCAGAGGTTTGGATTTATAGTTCCTATCTTAGTCTGCTACGTTTTCTTGCTCTTCAATGTATTACATCTGACTGGGAAGTATGGTGTGTGATGTCTGACAGTTCTGTGCATCAAACTCTGGTCTTCTCTGGGTAAAATGAAATAGAGGACTACTATCTCTGAACTAGATTTAAAAAACCCATCTTGGGGGAACAAATCAATTATACCGCTACCTTTAAAAACATGGTTTTCAAAAATTAGGTGTGTTATGTATGTTTTCTTTCAGATTGTAACAGATAATACACTTCCTGTTGACACCTCCACGGTATTGTCACATCACCCGTAGGGAAGAGATGTTAATTAGCCTTTTCATTTTTGCTGCGTTGGACTAGTCCCAGCTCTGTATTTTCATGTTATGTCAGGAATCTATGGAGCAGTGTGAAGAATCACACTGCATGAGAAATATGTGCTTATTTAAAATTTCTCACAGAAGAATTCAATCTGTGTCAGGAAGTAATGGCACCTAAATCAGGGATGGCCCCTTCACATACAGTTTGACTGGTTGAAAATAGCATGCCAGCTAAAATCTCTAGGAAGAGACACATTTTTATGAGTGGTAAAATGCTGAAGAGAAAACTTTTTATGTATCTTATGAAAATCATTTTGCCAAGAATATTAAAAAATGTTACCATTGTTAAATTGTTAAGGATTGGAAATTTTGACTGAGGCAGATTCAGGAATTTGCAAAGCTGATAAAATGAAACTTTATCATAATATAGAGCTTTTCACTTTATCAATTGTTGACTATGCATTTTGTGCCTACTAAGCATCAGTTGATGATAGTACAGATGAACAAAGCAAGCTCAGTCTCCATCTTATAGTTCACAGTTAAGCGTATCAGATAACCATGAGACAATTACATAAAATAATAAGGCTCAAACTGATCATTGAAATGAAGGAAACATGCAGGGTATGCTAGACTCAAAATAAAGCATAGTTATTAATTCATGGTAAGAGACATATAAGGCTTTCCTTGCAGTTTATAACAAAAGAGTAGAAATGGAGAGTGACTGAAGACAGAAAATGGAGACGAGCCTAGTGTAGTCAGGAGCTGTTTAATACTGACACGTCACAGGCTTTGGACTTGGCTGTGAAATCCTGGAAACTCAGATCATGAAGTCCCCCGAACGCAAGTGACATCTATAAAGTATTCATGACTTGTTTAAAATTTGTCTTCTCTGATTACAGTAGGAAAGGTTTTTCTAAGTATATGTGACTTTTGGTGGGGGAAAAAAGTGGAAGGTCCTCGTTTATTAGTAGTAATGATTATTTCTATCAAATAGTTATAGTGGTTCAAAAGTTATTCTTTGCAAAAAATAACTTTCGCTTGGTTTTTGCAATTTAGTTATCATGCTAGATAGATTTGGGTTACATTAGCTCTTCATATTAAAATTTGTGGTTAGAAAATACGTTAGAAAATTTATTTCCTACTTTTAAAGAAATCTTAAAACAGCTATCAATTCCTGAAGAAATGATATTTTGTCAGTTCACTTTCAGGAGGAGGCAAGATGAATATAGCTTGGGGAATAACAATTACAGACAAAATGAGGCTGCTCTCTCTTCTTGCAAAGTGCTTATTCATTAAAAAGGTGGAACTTTTCTCATCTACATTGAAGGGGCATGAGGATTTAAAATTAATAACACCACATACCAGAACTAGTGCTTTAAGTGTTGTTAGGATAGAGGGGTTTGATGATGGAATCTTATTTTAAAATTTTATTATCTTAGGTTCTTTCTTTTTTCATGAGTGAGAGAGAGAGAGAGAAAGAGAGAGAGAGAGAGAGACAGTACCCTCAACAGGGTCTGATGCCATGAGCTGGTGCGCACCCCAGATCACGCACACACGTGTCTGGGGTGCTCCAGGAGATCTCTGAATGCATACCCAGGACATACCCACGTGGGTCAGCCTGTAGAGTGTTACATTTTACCTCTATATCACCAGCTGAGCCCTCTCATTTTTTTAAAGAACATTTTTTTGTTATGAAATATTTCAAAGACATATAAAAATAGAATGGAATAATGAGTCCCTAAAACCCACCACTTAGCTTCTTCAGTTATTGGCTTACACTTCTGTTATTACAGCTGTTACCCTTCATATTGTGCCCCACTGTCCCCACTTTATTATTTTCAAGAAAATTGGGACCAGCAATTAGCATAATGGCTGTGTCGCTGGACTCCCACGGTTCAAGTTCCAGACCCGGCGGCTTAAACTCACGCTGTGCGCATGTGCGTGCATGCCCAAGATCCCAAGAGGAGAATGGAGGAGAAGGGATTGCGGCGTGGCCATCCCCGCTGGGGGGTGATTTCTTGCTTTCTGTTTCTATGTCTCTCTCTGTCTGTCTTTCTGGCGAGCGCACATGCCCTATGGCGAAAACCTCTCCCCCCCAAAAGAAAAAGAAAAAAGAAACAAAAAAGAAAATTGAAGACCATATCCCTTCCTTTATAAATAGAAACTTATATGTTTTAAAAATTATTTAATCAAGGGGACCAGCAGATAACATAATGGTTAGGTCTCTGGAATCCTTTGTGTCGACCATGGTTCGAGTCCTGGACCTGGTGATTTAAAACTCACGCTGGCCACTCGCGCGTGTGTGTTCCCAAGATTCCAAGAGGAAAATGGAGAAGGAATTGCGGCATGGCCATCTCCCCTGGGAGATGATTTCTTGCCTTCTGTTTCTCTGTCTCTCTCTCCAGCGAGTGTGTGTGCCCTATAGCCAGAATCTCTCTTAAAAATTGTTCAAGTAAGAATATGTTATTCTAATTTTAAGTTATAAAACATTACATCTAAACACGTTTAAATTACACATAAAGAGAGGACTCAGGCACTCAGTGGTGCGGTGATCAAGGTGGCCGTATCCCACATGGCTGACAACATGGTTCAAGTTGTGGGCCCAGTGGTTTGAAGGACATGCCAGGTGCAAGTGTGCCCAGAATCTTGAGAGGGGAAAAGAGGAAAAGGGATTGCACCATGGCCAGCCCGCCTGGGGAGGTGTGCTTTCTCATTCTTTCTGACTCCAGTGAGCACATGTACCCTATAGCAAGATTAAAAAGAAATAAAAAATAAATAAGAGACTCATTATTTGGTAATCTGAACTGAAATTGTCATTGGAAGTTTTCACTACATTGAGAATTTTTTTTTCATATCCACCATCCACCACCGTAACCTCATATTTCTACAGATGAGAAAACCAAAGCCACACACACACACACACGTGTGTGTGTGTGTGGTGGATATCCAGTACTTCCAGCACCATTTGCCAAACAGACTCTTTTTTTTCCACTGCATTGTCTTGTACCCTTTGTCAAAGATCAGTTGGCTGTATGATTTGGGTTATATCTGGATTTTTTGTTCTGTTCAGTTCATCTGTGTGTCTATTTTTGTGCCAATACTATACTGTTTTCATTTTCACTGCTTTGTAATATATATATATATTTTACATTTTATTTTATTTTAATTTCTTTTATACATTTGATCACTATATATCACTTAGCTTGTAAAGTGACTTTTCCCAACATGAATACACTTCACATCAGTCCAGTTGAGAATACTACACACGCTATCATCAACAGATAATAATTTATTTCTGTGTCCCATAAATCTCTTACCTCTCTATTTTTCTCCTTAATGTCTTTCCTCACATTCGCCCCTTTCTCCCACCCTCTTGCCTCCTACTTTATTTTTTTTCGGTACACTATTGCCTTAGTAACATGGGGACTTCTATTATTTTTTCTAATTCTGTGAAATAATTGTTTTTTTTCTATTTCTGTGAAAAATGTCTCAGATAATTGGATTGGAATCACATTGAATAGGGAAATTAATTTCACTAACAAAACTGACATTTTTGATTATATTGATTCTTCTAAGGGCAAGGTGGATCCTTCCATTATTAGGATCGTAGTCAATTTCTTTTTTCAGTTTTTCATAGTTTTCCTTGTAGAGATCTTTAACACCTTTGGTTAGGTTTGTTAAACTAGGTATCTTATTTATTTTGTGCTATTGTAAATAGGATTTCTTTCTTCAATTCTGTCTTTGTTCATTGTTGGTGTATAAAAATGCTATAGATCTTTGTATATTGATGTTGTATCTTACTACTTTACTGAATTAATTTATCACTTCTAGGAATTTTTTTTGTAGATCCCTTTCAGTTTTTTATGTATATAATAATTTCTTCTGTAAATAGGGACAGTTTAGCTTCTTTTTTTATCTGAATGCTTTTATTTTTCCCTCCTGTTTGATTACACTGGCTAGGACTTCAAACACTGTGTTGAAAAGGATTGGAGAAAATGGGTAGCTGTTATCTTGTTCCAGTTTTTAGTGGGAAGGCTTTTACCTTTTCCTCATTCAGTATGATGTTCTACAATAGGTCTCTCATATATGGCTTTTATTATGTTGAGGAATATTTTTTACTCCTATTTTGCTAAGAGTTGATTATTAAGAAATGTTGTATTTTATCAAATGCTTTTTATGAATCTATAGATACGATCATATAATTTTTATCTTTCTTTCTGTTAATGTGATTTATTACATGTATTGTTTTGTGTATGTTGAACCATCCTTGCATCCCTGTGATAAAGTCTACTTGATCATGGTATCTAGTCTTAATATGCTGTTGGATTTGGTTTGCTAACATCTTGTTGAAAAATTTTCCATCAATATTCATTAGGGATATTGGCCTGCAGTTTTCTTTTTTGTTATGTCCTTGTCTGGTTTTGGGATCAAGGTAATGGAGGCTTCATTAAATGAGTTTGTAAGGATTTCTTCCTTATGAATCTTTAGAAATAGTTTGAGAAGAATTGGAGTTAGCTCTTCTTTAAAAATGTTGAATTCAGAAGTAAAGCCATCTGGATCTGGGCTTTTCTTTGTCATAAGACTATTTATCACTGATTAGTCATTTATTCATCACTATTGATCTATTCAGGACTTCTATTCATCCTGATTCAACCTAGAGAATTCTTACTTGTCCAGAAATTTGTCCATTTCATCTAAGTTTTCTTGTTTGTTGGCATATAGTCACTCATAGTATTTATTTATGATTTTCTTTTGTTATTTCTAATATATTAGTTTTAATATTATCAGCTTCATTATTGATTTTATCTATCTGGTTAATTTCTCTGTTTTTCCTGATTAGTGTAGCTAATGGTTTGTCAATTTTGTTCATCCTCTCAAAAATATCAGCTTTTTATTTTGTTGATTTTTTTTTGGTATAGTTCGTTAATTCTCTATTTATTTCAGCCCTAATCTTTACTATTTTTTTCTTTTCTTCTTTTCTTTTTATTTATTTATTTTTGTTGTTGTTGTTGCTTTTCCAGTTCCTTAAATGCAATACTAATTTATCTATTTGCCTCCTTTCTGTTTTTTTTTTCTTGTGAGCACTAATGGCTATCAACTTGCCTCTTATGACTGTTTTTGCTGTGTCCCAAAGAGAATACTGTGTTCATGATCGTTAGTTTCAATGAATCTTTTGATTTCTGTCTTAATTTCTTCTATAGTTTGAAAGTCATTTAGGAATTGTTTAATTTCCATGTTTTTATGGATTTTCATGGATTCTTTCTGTGGTTTATTTCAAGTTTAATTTTGTTGTGGTAAGAGAATAGACTGGTTTTAATTTCCACACTTTTAAATTGACATAGCCTTGTTTATGGCCCAATATGTGGTCAATCTTTGAAAATGTCCTATTTTGTCTCATCTCCTAAAAGTTGCAGGAAGGAATATTCTATATGTGTCTGTTAGGTCCATTTGGTTTATGACATCAATTAGTTTCTTTGACTCTTTGTTTTATTTTTTGTCTAGATGACCTATCCAGTGATGACAGTGGGGCATTGAAATAGCCAATACTTAGTGTGTGGCAGTCTATAGCTCCCTTTAGATTGAGCAGTCTTTCTTTTTCATATTTGGATGCCCTGGCCATGGGAGCCTAAATATTTATGTTTGTTATATTTTCTTGATGAATTAATCCTTTTAGAACTGTGTAGTGTCCTTCTTTGTTTCTTCTTACACTTCTTATCCTAAAGTCTATTTTATCTGATATTAATAGTGCAACTCCTGTCTCTTTTTCATTTCTATTTGCATGAAATGATTTTTTCCAGCCTTTCACTTTAAGTCCATGTATATCTTTGTTAATGAGATATATTTATTGAAAGCAATGTATAGAGGGTTCCAGTTTTTTTTATCCATTGAGCCAATTTGTGTCTTTTAGTTGAAGAATTTTATCCATTGACATTCAAGATAATTATTATGCTTGGATTTAGTGCTGTCACCTACTCTTTTTTATTTTATTTTTATTTTTTTTACTATTATTCACACATTAAATTGCTATACATCATTTAGATTGTGAAGAGACTTTACCCAGCACGATATACACCTCAGTCCAGCCCAGTTGAGACTATTATACATATTCTCGTCCAGATAAAAATCATTTACTCTTTTTTTCCTCCACTTGTTTTATGTTCTCTTACTTCTATTTACCTCCCATTAGTTTTCCAGGTGTAGTGTTCCCTTAAGTGTTTCCCGAAGGGCTGGTGTACTTTTGGTGAATTCTTCCAGCTTTTGTTTATCTGGGATTGATTTTATTTCTCTTTCCCATTTGAAGGATAATCTTGTTGGATGTAGTATACTTAGCTGAGATTGTTTTTCTTTGAAAGTTTTAAATATGTCTTCATTTTTTTCTTGGCTGCATTATTTAGGTTGAGAGGTCTATTGTTAATCTTTATTTACTCATTTATTTTTATTGTTTTAGTTGATATACAATAATTATACATATTTATGGGGTACAGAGAGTTTTTTTTTTAACTATGAGAATACAATAGAATGTGTAATGACCAAATAAGTGTAATTAGCCTATCTGCCATCTCACACATCTGAACTGGGAACATTCAAAATCCTCTCTTTTAGCTACTTTGAAATAACGCAACAAACAATTGTTAGCTACAGTTACTCTACTATGTTATAGAACACTAGATCTAATCTCTCTGATCTACCTGTAATTTTATATCCATTAAGCAATATCTCCTATCATTCTTCATCATCCTCTACTCTTCCCAGGCTTCAGTAACCACTTCTACTCTTCACGTCCATGACAGCAATTTTTTTTTTTGCATTTTATTGATTCACAAAAGATCTGAATTAATCTAAGTACTTTTAATAGCAAGTGCAGCTTATATAAACATATCTACGAACACACGTCTGACTTTAGGCATAAAACTCAGTGAGTAGAATGAACATACTGTGAAGTAGCACCTAGCTGAGGCTATGTAGCTTACTGCTCTAATGGGGCAAACCCTGTAAGTAACCTGGCATTTCTCTCTTATCATTTTTAGAATATTGCTTTTGATTTTTTTTTTATGAGAGATTTTTTGTTACAGGGCATGTGAGCTCTCTGAAGAGACAGCAAGTGAGAAGTGATGGTTATGCCACAATCCCTTCTTACTCCATTCTCCTCTTGGGATTTTGAGCACACACTCACGCACGCCTGGCATGTTTTAAGCTGCTGGATCCAGGTCTTGAATGATGGTTGACTGCATGGGAGTCCAGCAATGTAATCATTATGCCATTTGTTGATCCCTAGAATATAGTCTTCAATTTTTATCAGTTTGGCTATGATGTGCCTTGGAGATGATCTTCTATCTAGTGTTCTTTGTACTTCCTGGGTTTGAACTTTCATATGCCTAAGTTGAGAAAATTTTTAACTAATATATCATGAAAGAGTTTTTCTAAGCCTTTACCCATCTCTTCACCTTCTGAAATACCTATAAAATGAATATTCATCTGTTTAATGGAGTCTAAGATTTCCCATATGTGGTCTTCATTTTTGTGTTTATTTTTACATTCTTCTTGATTGCTTTGACTAAGTCAGAAACTATCTTCAAGGTCAAGAGATTGTTTTCTCTGCCTGGTCTACTCTATTGTTAATAGAGGTTTTGATTTCCTGCACTGTATCCTTTAACTCCAGAAGTTCTGTTTGACTCTTTTTCAGAATGTCTATCTCTTTATTGAGTTACTATTTCAAGTCATGGAATGACTTTCTCATCTCCTGAGACTAGTTACCTGTTTTCTCTTGTATCTCATTGAATTTAGTTATAATAAATATTCTAATTATTTTCCTGACATTTCTGTAATTTCCTGTGGCTTGTCCATTATTGATGTGGAATTATTGTATTCCTTTTGGGGGAAGTATTTTTTCATGTTTCTAGAGGCCTTGCTGTGATATCTGGGTATTTAGTGATGAATTCTAAATTTACATATAAGAATTTCTGTGCTTTTTTGCTGAGATAAATGTGGGGAGAGAATTTCTATAGGGCCTCATGGTGTTCAGATGTTTTGGCTTGTACATAACCAAAACTTTCTGGTCCCTATGTAGCTGAAAGCTGAACAGAGAAGCTAAATGTATGGTGGTATGTAAAATCACAGAATATGCTATGCATGGCATGTGGGCCAAGGCTGCTGCTCCGCCTACACACTAGGAGGCTTTATAGGTGAGCTGGGACCAGGTGGCCCCACTTGGCCTCTGCTCCAGTTCTGAAGGCTGAAACAGCTGCTCCTCCCACAGCCTAGACTTGGCAGGAGGCTTTATAGGTGAGCTGGGACCAGGTGGCCCTACTTTGCCTCTGCTCCTTTCAAAAGTTTTTTTCTCCAAGCAGACAAAGAGGTAGCACTGTTCCCCACTCATAAATTCTTTTGGACTACAAAATTATACATACACACACACACACAGACACACAGATTAGATAGATACATGCACACACATCCATATTTATTTTATATATATGTGTGTGTGTGTGTATATATATATAGTATATATATTTAAAAAGAAGAGGCTTTGTGTTTATTTTTAGTACATTCTCTTTAATTTCAAATATATATTTTAATAATTTCTCCTAATGTATGGTTTTTAGACATTTTGCCTTTATGACTATTTCTTTTAAAGTGTGAATGTCTAAATAAGAATGTGCTTTTTCATATAATCTGAATGATTTAGTATAATAGTATTTCTTTAATGTAGATCTAATTCATTAGTTAATGCAGTCTTAGTTTAGAATACATGCTGTAGGCTTCTTTTTTTAAAAAAATTTTATTTAAATTTATTTATTTACATTCATTCACTGTACATCATTAGAGCATACAAAATGAGATTTTCCATCCAGAATACACTGTATATTGGCTCAATGAAGCACATCAACATACATGTTATTGTCAACAAATAATTTTCTATTTCTTGTTTCCTATCTACTTTGCTTTTTTTTTCCCATCCTTGATTCCCTATCTCTCACCCTCTGCCATCTCCCACCCTCCTCCCACACTGTCTCTGGTAGCTGTGGTTGCTTTCTATGCCCTTCCCCCCCCCCCCCCCACACACACATTTTATTGGTTCACTAAAGATCTTAATTAATCTAAATATTTTCAATAGCAAGCACAGCTGATATATACATATCCATGAACACAAGTCTGACTTTAGGCATAAATCTCAGTGAGTAGAATAAAGATACTATAAAGTAGCACCTGGCTGGTGCTATATATCTTACTGCAGCCATCAATAGGTATTTTTAGTGCTTTTTTTTTTTAATTTCAAGAAAAACAGTTTTTTTTCTGAAACTCATTCTTTTTAACTTAATTAATTTACATTCATTCCCTAAGCATCGTCACAGCATACGAAATGGGATTTCCCATCCAGAATATGCTGCATAGTGGCTTAATCATGCATGTTATCATCAATAATTTTCCATTTCTAGTTTCATATATATATATATATATATATATATATATATATATTTCTTTCTTTTTTTTTGGCCCCTATTTCTGACCCTCTGTTTTTTTCTACCCTCTTCTCACACTATCTCTGGTGTCTATAGTTGTCTTCCATTCTTTTTCCCCCCATGTTATATTGATCACACAATTTCTTAAATAATCTAACTACTTTCAATAGCAAGTTCAGCTGGTAATTTCAAGAACAGCAGTTTTAACTTAAGGAAATCCTACAGAACTTTGCTTAAAACTTAAAGCCAGGAAACAGGTTAGGATTCTGTTCAAATAGTAGGTACATGAACCTATCCATATCTCGAGACAGGACACAAATCCTTAAAACCAGACAACAAAGCCTAGAAGAAAATCAGCAATGTTTTAGTCAAAAGTCATAAAATGCTATTTCACCAGTTCAGTCTCATGTACTTTATCTTCTGTTGTGGTTCGATCTTCCTGATTAAATTCTGGGATATAATATTCAACTCCAGACTTGTCCCTGTGATTAAGTTGGCCATTTTCTTAGTTTTTAAACTCTTATTTCTGTGTGTCTATATTTAATTTTCCTAATATAGCACTCCCTTGAGAACTTCTTGGAGATCTGGTCTGGTGCTGATAAATTCTTTCAGGTTTTGTTTATCTGAGAATTTTCTTGTCTTTTCTTCCCATATGAAGGATAGTCTTGCCGGGTACGGTATTCTTGGTTGAAGTTGTTTTTCCCTTGACACTTCAAATATATTTTCCCATTCTTTCCTCACTTGCATTGTTTCCAATGAGATGTCTGCTGTTATCCTGATGAGATATCCTTTGTAAGTAACTTGATGTTTCTCTCTTGCCAACTTAGTATCTTGTCTTTGTCTGTGGTTTTGGTCAATCTGGCTATAATGTGTCTTGGAGAAGATCTTCTTGGGTTGATTCTATTTGGGGTCCTTTGTATTTCTTGGGACTGGATCTTCGAATGCCTCTCTAGGTTTGAAAAGTTTTCTTGCAGGATTTCATAAAATAGATTACTAATGCTCTTATGAGTCTCTTTGCCTTCTGGGCTTCTTTATTGCATTTTGGGGGTATTAAGATCACCGAGGGGGCCAACAGTTGGCGTAATAGCTATGTTGCTGGACTCCCATATAGTCGACCACACTTTGAATCCTGGACCCAGTGGCTTAAACTCATGCCAGGCATGTGTGCATGCGTGCCCAAGATCCCGAGAAGAGAATGGAGGAGAGGGAATTGCGGTGTGGTCATCCCCACTGGGGGTGATTTCTCGCTTTCTGTCTCTTTGTCTCTGTCTTTCTGGTGAGCACATGTGCCCTGTACCAAAAACCTCTCCAAACAAACAAATGAACAAACAAAATCACTGGGATGGTTTATTCATAACATCCTTTCAGTGCAAAATATGTAACATGTTTTGAACCTAGATGTAGACCTTTATTTTGGTCCTGGTTTGTTTTATCTTCTTGGTATCAATCCAACATTCTATTATGTTGGGATACCTTTGATTATTTGATCCTGTTTCCTGTTTATAGCTATTTCTACCAGCTTTGTGCATCTTCTACTTTGTGTAATTGCCTGCTACAGTTTAAATTGGTATTCACAAAAAAGCCAAGACTATTTATGTTACTTGTGTGGACATAGATTTTTTTTCATTGCAAGCTAATGATAGAATGAATGCTATTACTTTTTAATTTTTTTCCAGATAATTTTACATTTTGAAGCTAGGGTTAAACAGTGACCATTTTGTCCATTATTGTGCTATCAAATGTTAACAGGCATTTGCTTTTAATGGCTGTTTCACATTTTAGTATAAACCAACTTTCTAAAATACTGTCTCAGAATAGTATACAATTTGTGTTCTTATGGCCAGACTGCGATGGTAATTCCTGTGTTATATTGACCTCATCTTTGATCAAACCGTGAGCTGTTAGAGGCAACTAATTGTTCTTTATTTCTATGAGTAATTTATTTTCTTCTAGAGCTTCAGGAGACCAAAAGCACAAAGGTAGTTCAGCATTTTCTTTCTTTGTGTGGTTTGAATCAAACTGACTGGCACTTGAAGTGTTCTGTCACCCCCACAGAGGACGTTTTTGTCATCTGAATACATTTTAGGTACTATGGATTTTATTCAAAGAGACCCTGAAGGAGTTTGTTCACTAATTTAGGATCCCCACGAAATATTCTCCCAGTTTAGAGTCTTTTAAACTTTCAGTCAACAAAAGCAACAGCTTTTATGGTCCTCAGATGGAGAAATTTATAGTCTGAGACTAATGGACTTTGATTCATTTCCAAAAGATCATGGCATTAGATGTTATTCATATTTAATTGATAATGGCAAACTAATATATTATTCTATGTATAGATTACACTATATTAAGTCATCCATTTTTATAATATGAGTGCACCCTGACAATGTGTTATGGTTGTGCAAATGATGTAAGAAAATGTTAGTATAGGAAGAAGGGGCCTGAGGGACCAGCTCGTTTGCCGATAAAATTGAACAAGTTGCACATACGTGCACACACACACATATACAGATGTGTGTGCATTTGTGTATGAACATTAAAAAAAAAACATAAAATCAAATAACCAAAGTCTCTACGCTGTGCCAGGGTTTGTTTGTTTGTTTACTTTTCAGTGTTCATTTTTTCTTCACTGCCCTTCCTGTCTGAGTCTCTTCCTGTTAAAGCCCACTCTGTTTCAGAATGCTCTTTCAGGATCTTGGATCACACCACCACCGCATCTAGAATTGTGACTGTGTAAGGATGTGCCCCCTTCCCCCTTGCCCAGTGCCTTTCATGACCTCCGCTTCATGTTCCTCTCGCCTCTTCACACATAGCATCTGGGGTTCTCTTTCACCACACGTTGGCACCTGCAGCTCTTCAGCATGGCCGCTGCTCCCCCTGTGTGCATGCCACACCCTGTCTCCTGTCTGTTAGGCCCTTCCTGTCTTCCACAAAGTCCTGAGCTCTTTTGGCATCCAGCACCGAGAGTCCGTCTTTGAAGCCTGTCCTGCCTACCCCCGCACAGTTAATCATTCCCTGCTCTCTGTTGTATCTGAACTTTGCAGTACTTCTTTGTGCCCAAGAATGTATTTGTATGTTTGAAATCCAAATAGTCACACTTACCTTCTCCACTGGATAGCATGTATCTCCAAGGTGAGGCTCTCTTTATTTTAGTCAGTGCCATTATTATAAGAGGGCAGTGAACTTAACCCAGTGCCCACCAAGTAATGGGAACTAAATACAATTTTTTAAAACTAACAAGTGACCTTGTAGAGGACTAGGAATTCATAAGCCATAAAGTGAATGATTAACATCCTACAGAGTGCCCTCCTTACCTAGGACCACTGATTCCTCCCTGGGACTCACGGTTGTGCTGTGAAGTTTTCATCAGTGGAGATTTGGTTGTGCTGTTGTCTAGGACCTGGGGAAATTCCTACTACGTTTGATTAGAAATATCAGGTAGGGTAGTCCAGTGTACATATGTAATATTTACATTTTGAAAATTAGATTATATCATAAAATTTTCTTGGACCAATTTTTGTGATCTTTCTCAGGTCAGTTACTTTTAAAAATTATGTATTGAATTTTATTAATCATGATTATTATTAATTTGCTACAGGGCACATACACTGACCAGAGAGAGTGAAAGCAAGCTACCAGGTCTGGGACTCAAACCATGGTTGGCCATGTGGGAGTCCAGTGCCCCAACTACCACACTACCTACTGGTCCCCAGCTCAGTTATCTTCGATAATATACCTAAAATGGCCTGGGATGCATACTTGCTCTGCCTGTATTTGAGGTTGATTTCTTCTTTGTTACTGTGTGTGTAACTCTGGGTGAGTTGCATAACCTCTGAGTTCTGGTTTGTCCACCTGCTTGAGAAGAGATAGTTCCTCATAGGCCTAGTGTGGGGCCTGAGGAAGAGTGACATGGTGATGAATGTTAAGCATTTAGGACACTGCTTAGCCCAGAATAAAATCTAAGTGCTAGCAACGGCACTGCTGCTAAACTGTGTTTGGCATACATAGAAGACCCCTCAGGCTTGCTTGGGTGCAGGGGCTTTGGACTAAAGCATTCCATGGCTTGCTCATTATGTGAATTGGGCATGTTACTTAACCTGCCTGCCTCTGTTCCTCTTCTTAAAATAGGCATCATGGTGTCAGCCTGTGGTGTGGTGGCTGACCTCATGGTTCAAGTTCAGGACCACGCAGCTTGAAAAACATGCGAGGTGCTTGTATATATGTGCCCAAAATCCTGGAAGGAGGGAGAGGTGGAGGAGAAGGGGTGGCAGTGTGACCATTTCCCATGAGGGAATTTTTTTGCAGTCTCTCTCTCTTTCTTTTTCTCTTTCTCCTGTGAGG
Source organism: Tupaia tana (assembly GCA_026018925.1). Taxonomy (NCBI): domain Eukaryota; kingdom Metazoa; phylum Chordata; class Mammalia; order Scandentia; family Tupaiidae; genus Tupaia; species Tupaia tana. The sequence continues at coordinate 8,844,944 of JAKSZU010000008.1, forward strand.
ATATGTACCCTCTGGTAAAATTTTTTTAAAAAAAGGATGTCATGGGAACCAGCAGTTAGCGTAATGGCTATGTCGCTGGACTCCCACGTAGTCGACCGCGGTTCGCGTCTCGGACCCGGTGGCTTACAACTCACGCCGGGCGTGTGTGCGTGCGTGCCCAAGATCCCGAGAGGAGAATGGAGGAGAAGGGATTGCGGCGTGACCATCCCCCCTGGAGGGTGATTTCTCGCTTTCTGTCTCTATGTCTCTCTCTGTCTGTCTGGCGAGCGCACGTGCCCTATAGCGAAAAACCTCTCAAAAAAAAAAAAAAAAAAAAAAAAAAAAGGATGTCATAATTTGCCTTACCTCATGGGTTTATGATGAGTATTGAATAAGAAGTACATGTGAAACATTTGACACAGAGCTCAGCACATAGTAGGAGCTTAGTAAGTGGTGATTATCTTTACAATTGAAGGGGAAAAACTTGCTGTTAGAATGACAAGACTATTCAGGCCAGCAAAGAAAGGATAACTTTTTTAAAAATGCATCAGTTCTTTCATAGTATTTGTTTCTATTTATAATCTCTTTACATAGTGCTTATTTCAAAATTCATTATAGCTTGGCAAGAAATAACTAGTTACTTTGTTGTGTTTATTGTCACCATCATTCCCAGTTTATGGATAAGATCCTGTCGGTACTTTCAAGCCACAGAGTTAAAAGAAGAGTTCTGAGTACCTTCTAGCCACGTGACATGAGGAACTTTACCTCATTACCTTGAGCATGCAATATTCTTTTTTTTTTTTTTTGGAGAGGTTTTTGCTATAGGGCGTGTGCGCTTGCTTGTCTCTCTCAAGAGAGAGACAGAGAGACAGAAAGACAGAAAGCGAGAAATCACCCCCCGGGGGAATGGCCGCGCCGCAATCCCTTCTCCTCCATTCTCCTCTCGGGATCTTGGGCATGCACGCACACGCACCCGGCGTGAGTTTAAGCCACTGGGTCCGGGACTTGAACTGCAGTCGGCTACATGGGAGTCCAATGGCATAGTCATTACGCTAACTGCTGGTCCCAAGCATGCAGTATTCTTTGTGGGACTCTCTGTTAGGAATCCAGGTGCAGTTGTTCGCATAGACAGCTGATGCAGCGTAGGCTGGGAGATGCTGTCGGCACTGCAGGCCTTCGAAGCGCCTCCGACAAGGCAGCTGGCTAGAGACTGTGAAGACAGCTGTCTACTTTGGGACTTCGTACCATCCCTTATAACCGAGGGGAGGCTGTGTGGGCACTGGCTGCTCGGGGCTGCCTCGGACACAGCATGGTGCAGCTCTTGCTCTCATGGACCCCTGTCTAGTAGGGTGTTTATTTTCAGAAATACTTCAGAAAATGTTTCTGTCCTCAATTTGCTATTTTTTTTATATATATATATATCTTATTTGAAAGTGTGCTTAATTCCAGTTCTCTTTTGTTATTGATATTCTAGTAGTTCTCTATAAAATCTATAAGCCAGGCAGGCAGCCTTATGAAAAATCTGCGGACACAGAACTGCAAACTCCAGCACCCACTGCGGGTTGTGTTGTAGCAGTGAAGACAAGTGAGAGATTGCCAGGCACTTCAGCTGTTTATTGTTCTAATTCAATTTACTTCAGTGGTTGAGTTTCAGTTGACCAGAACCTTGCTGTGAGGAGACAAGCACAAATCAACTCCCTGGAGTCCGTGCCTTTCAGAGCCTCCCCGCCTCACCCCACCCCACCACCCTGCCAAGTTTTGATGTCCTTGGGCTCTGATGTGACAAAAGATTCTGTCAGCCTGATGTTGTATGTGATCTGCCACTAATGCCGCTTTCCCCCAGTAGAAGAAATCCAGCATCCCCAAAGCAGTGAGACTCTTCTGTTAGAAGATAAATGGAAGGTGTTAGTGCTGACGGGAAGTACAGGGACTCAAGCCAATGTCACACTCTGGGTGTATGGAGATGAAGGAGTCACTGGGCCAATAAGTCTCAGCAAGGACAGCCCAGAGCAGCTCTTCCGTCCAGGACAGGAGGATGAATTCCAGGTAAACAAAATAGGCAGTAATGTTGTTCTTTGACTATTGTTAAAAGATATTTCTGTAACATGCATAGAAGAGTGTGAGTTTGTGTGTGTGTTTGTGTGTGTCCTATATAAATTAAGTTTATCAGAATCCCTGTAAACTTGTTATCTTAATTCCTATTGTAATAATCAAAGGAAACATTTTTGCATATATATCTTGTACATGTACAAGCAAGGAAAGTTATAGAAGAAAATTGCTTTCTTTAAAGACAATTTGTTTTAGGCCATTGAGTTGAAGCCGGTCCCATAAACCAGCAACCTCAACTCAAATTAAAACCATCTAGAGATTTCTGGTAATGAAAACTCTCCTTTCATATACTTGCATATACTTTTAGATGTTGCTCAGCTGAGCTATAGGGGTGTGAAATCATTTTCTTGGCATCTTTATGGGCCGTGTTTGAAGCTCTGCCCATGCTCATTCTAATTTCTCTCTCCTTTATTTCTGAGCATCAGAGAATACTGGGCTGTTTTGTTTTGAGTATGGCTGGTTGCCTCTCCTAGTTCCTCAGAGCTTTGGCCAAATTTCAATTAGGACAATTACATTCCACTCCACTAATCCCCCCTACCTCTGCACTCCCTGCAGGGCGAAAGCTATATGGTTTCTTGGTGCACTGTTTAACAGCAGTTGTTCTCCCTGGAGAGTGTTCTGTTTGCCTCCTAAAGCTGGCTAGAGAATAGAGAATGATTGAGGCCAACCCAAGTCACTGGGAAACCAAGGCTGTTTGGGGTTGCAGTGCCTGACAGTTACTAACACTGAAGTGGTTTCTAGATCTTCAGACCGGAGCCTGGCATTCTCTTTTGCAATCGTTAAGTTTTAGTGAAGAAAAGCAGTGGCCTGCAGCCAAGGAGGAGCACTTTGGCTCACTGCACAGGCAGCCCTAGTGTATACTCATAGGGGTTTCAAAAGATTATCTGATGATTGTTTAGAACTCGGCATGCATGTTGTTATGGCTGCACCTAGGCAACCCCATAAAGTCCTGTATTTCTGTAGTTATTTCTCATTCTATGCTTTGTGGTCTATGAATCTATGTGCTGATAAATCTTGTCAGTAAATCCTATTTTTCTGGAAAAATGTGCCCAGGTTCAATCTTGTAATGAATGATATAGATTACCAGTTTTTTATATAATAATTGTACATACAGTATGAGTTTTCAATATGGGACTATAATGTGTAATGATTAGATCAGGGAAAGATACTCAGTCTTGATTGTGCTTTGGAATCACCTGGGGAATTTTAAAAATTACTGGTGCTTGTTTCTACCTCCAGAGATCCTAGTCTGTTTTGTCTGGGGTTCAGCGTGGGCATTCAGGTTTTTAGAAGCTCCCCAAGTGGTTCTAAAGAACAGCCAAGGTTGAGAATTCCAGTTATCGCACTAGACTGCAAATCAGGTAAGCTGGATTGGATTCTTGGCTTCCCACAAGTCTTGGCTTAATCGTGTGCCCTTAAATGTGTTACTTAATTTCTTCAGGCCAGCATTATCTTTATGTATAGAATGGAGACAACAATATCCATTCTTTCTAATTTAAGAGTGGTCTGAAGACAAATATATATATATATATATATATATATATATATATATATATATACACATACACACACACATTACCTTAAAAACGAATATATATATATATTACCTTAAAAATGAATCCTGTTGGGAGCAGCAGTTGAGCAGTTGGTGTAATGACTATGTTGCTGGACGCCCCTGTAGTCGACCGTGGTTCAAGTCCCAGACCTGGTAACTTAAACTCATGCTGGGTGTGTGTGTGTGTGCCCAAGATCCTGAGAGGAGAATAGAGGAGAAGGGATTGTGGTGCAGCCATCCCCCTGGGGGGGTGATTTCTCGCTTTCTGTCTCTCTCTGTCTTTCTGGCGAGTGCATGTGCTCTGTAGCAAAAACCTCTCCAAAAAAAAAAAAAAAAAAAGAAAGAAAGAAAGAAAGAAAGAAAGAAAATAAATGAATCCTACTGACATAGGAAATGTAGCAAATTGGTTAAAATTAGAGGCCTCGGCATCATGGAGACAAGGTTCAAATCATACAGACCTCACACTAGTTCTGTGACCTCGAATATATTGCTTTTCCTCACTTACCCTGAGTTTCCTCCTTAATATAAAAGGGGGAATAATACTCACTTAAAAGGCTTGCTGTGAAGTTTAGAGAATGTTTGGGAACATGTGTGTTTTGTAGTCTGCCCAGCAGATGGGAAGGTCTCGTAATGACAGATACCATTATAGTCACCAAGAACCGTCCCTTACCTGGTCGTGGGCATTGGATGTTTTCTCCAGTCTTTCTCATTTTCTATGAAGTGAGAGAAGGGGTTTATCTGGCTCTGAGCTATGAGCTCAGCGATGGAGATGGGGTAGGCCTGGAAGTCCGGGAATCCAGAGTCCAGTAGACCCCAGCCAGCAGCATGGGCATCACCTGGGAGGGTGTTAGAAATACAGGATCTTAGGCCCCAGCTCAGACCTACTGGATCAGAATCTGCATTTTAACAAGATCCCCAGTAATTTGTTTTAGCCATGAAGGTTTGAGAAGCCCTGGCATAGGTGTTAGGGGCATTGGTACTCAGGCCTCTAGGTAGTCTGAGAACCCTAAATTAGGATTATCTAGCTCATGGTTACCGTCTCTTTTTTTTTTCGCTGTGTGTTGATTCTCTTATTTCTTTTTGCGGGTTTTATTGGCCCCTTTTGAATTTGTCTTGCACAATATTTAGATTATTGTTTTAATAAAATCCATGTAATTAAACAGAAATGTTTATGCAGTGAACATTATGTCCATTCAACACGTAAAGAAATTGAGGACTGCAAATGTAAAACACCATCTCCTACTCAGTTTACCTCAGCCAGGAGTCCGATTGAGCTCTCAGAGCTTCCAAAGCCAGCTCTTCACAGTGCTGCTTGGATTAATAAATTCTCATGGATCACATTAAGAACTAACCAAGCACATACTCAGAGTGGGCAGTTTGTTTTTCTTCCTTGAACTTAGAACATCTAAATCTTAGCCTAAGAGTCAAAGAATAGAGAAATTTCAGTGTGGAAGGAAGTTCTAGACTCACAGATCCTTTCCATAAGCTTGTAGAAGCCACTATATTTAGCTTTTCTGTGGTGAAAATTGCTTTCTTTCCTTCTTAAAATAAGAGCCGTCTTCTGTCATTGGAACTCAGAAAGTGTTGGCTTCCGTGAGGAATGTGCGGCAGTCAGAGGACTGAGCATATGTCTGCTCTTTACCCTATTCTTTCATCTGACTTTCTACATATTTTTAGTCAAGTCTCATTATATATTTTTTTCCTCATATTTTATGTTTTTGAGGTTCTGATAGCTTCCTGAGAGGACTTTATCTCTAGACTCTGAAAGAGACCCTGAGACCATTTCAGAAACAAACAAACAAAATGTATTTAGTATGAAGAAAAAAACAAAATTTCAATGTCCTTCATTTTAAACTCTGATTTTTTTTTCTTTTTTGGCGTTTTGTTCAGGTTGAAATAAGAAGTATTGGAACAATATATAAGATAAGAATAGGACATGATGGAACTAGCCAGCGACCGGAGTGGAGCTTGCAGAGGGTAATTGTGCTTTTAATTGTGTGGTTCCTAGACATGCTTAATGAAAAGAAGCAAGCATGCTATGTAAAACAGTGAGAAGTATTACATATTTTCCTAATGGTCATAAATAACGTGGACAAAATTTTTGTGGACAAAAATTCTAAACAAAGTTCATTCTTGTGAAAGTGTTTTTCTTTTTCTTCCTTTTAAAAATGTGCCCTATGGCATGTGTACTCACCAGAGAGAGAGAGAGAATGGGAAGTGGGCACACAGCAATCCCTTCTCCTCCATCTCTCCTTCCTTTCAGGGTTTTGGGCATAACCACATGTGCCTGGCATGTTTTTCAAGCCTCTGGGCAAGACTCAAACTGTGTTGTCAGGCAGGTGGAATGCATCTCCTTTAACCAACAGGCCACAGGTTGGCCCACAAAAAAGTCTTTTTTTTTTTTTTTTTTTTTTTTTTTTTTTTTAAGTAAGGTTTTCATAGTTATATTTGTAAAGGTAATGTGTTTGTGGAAGAAAATATGAATAATACAATTAAGTGTAAAAATAAAAATACTTATTTATTGGTTATTAGATGACTATTCTATGGTTCATGTTCTTAAATCTTTTTCACTTTTATGAATCTCTCTCATTTTACCTATCATGTATATATTTTGTGTATATATAGCAGTATAAAATATATGTAAAATATAGACCTATAAATATATGTATACTATACTAGATATACTACTACTCAGCCAGTTTGCCCTTTTAATGAAATTGAATTGGGACCAGCAGTTGGCGTAATGGCTGTGTTGCTGGATTCCCACGTAGTCAACCGTGGTTCAAGTCCTGGACTTGGTGACTTAAACTCACGCCAGGTGCATGTGCATGTGTGCCCAAGATCCCGAGAGGAGAATGGAAGAGAAGGGATTGCGGCGTGACCATCCCCCCAGGGGGTGATTTCTCACTCTCTGTCTCTCTGTCTCTCTCTATCTTTCAGGTGAGCACATATGCCCTGTAGCAAAAACTTCTCAAAAAAAAAAAAAAACAAGAAAGTAAAAAAGAAATTGAATCGTGTTATATATGCACTTTGGGACCCTGCCATTTTCTTTCTACTTAATTGTGGTAATAACAATAATTACATTAATAAGAATGTTTATTGAGCACTTGTCACATAGCAGATGCTTTTCAAATACTATCGTACCTCTGCCTAACAGTAACTCTTTGATTTAGATAGTATTAACATTCCTACCTTATAGATGAGAAAACTGAGACTCAATAAAGTTAAATTATTAACTGAAGTCTCTTAATAAATGACCTCACTGTCTGCTAGACTCCAGAGACCGAGATCATCAGCATTACCACTGGCCCTGCTGTTCGCTTTCAAAGACAGACAGCAATTCCATTCTGAGAAGCCTTCAGATTTCAGTACGGGAGCAGATGAAGTGGGGTTAGACGACATGGTTTGAATCATAGAACGTCTCTGCTCTCTACTTTAAATACTATGATTATTACTGATTCCTTTATAGTACATAACGTTATTTTAAAATATCTGTGATATTTAAAATTTGAATACCAGCGACAGAATCTAGCAAAATATCATTTTTTCCCATTTGAAATGTTTCTTTATCTTTTCTAAGATTTTTATTATTATGTCTTTTGTTGTATAATAAAGGTGAATGGGAAACTGTTAATGTTGCTGCAATAGTTTAACACTTCTCAGCACATACATAAAGTAACAAAATGTGATCACATAGCGCAGGACAGGTGAATGGTCCAGTCAGTCAGTCGGGAAGCATGTTCTGAGCACCGGCTCTGGCCTCACAGTTCCAGATGCTGTGGGGAGTGGAGAGAAACTGGGCATTGACTTAAAGTTTTCTATTCAGAAGTACTGAAGGATCTTAAAGGAATGGCAAGCAGTGATCTATTAAGATACCAACCCACGGAACCTGCAGAGTTTAGAACTACGTTTTTTAATCCTTGGGGATTGCTTGGCAAGTTGAATTAGGGCATCTTAGAAAAGACCCGTGAGTTAAGGCGGCCCTAATGCCCAGCATGGCCTGGGCTTTCTCTGAGCCTTATGAGAATCACGACACCGCTGTGTAGTGATTCTCCAACTGGACAGAAAGCCACCCCCAGCAGAACCTGAGGCGGGAGCACTCAGTCCAGGGAACTGAGGGCAGTGTCATCCATTCCCCTGGTCAGCGTTACTCGAAGGTATCTGTGAGCAAAGCAGAACATTAGTTAGAACATTAGGTAGTACATTAATAAACTAATTCAACAAATGAATTGAGCACCCCACCACCGATGTGATGGGAGAGATTTTTCTTATAACTTAGTTAATTTTTTAAATTTTGACTTAGAGTTTATAAAAATATGACAGAAATGAAACAAAAAACTCTGATTTCACCTAGATTCCCCAGTTGTTTTTGTCCTACTCTGTTTGCTTTATCATGCTTTGTTACAATGTGCGTATTATTTGGCAGATGTTTACTGATATGATGTGTAAAGACACTTGGCTATACAAATATCTTGTTCATCATAATTCATCATAAATTATTTTCTTAGTCTCCCCCCACCCCAAACATAGGATATGTGCACTTGCTGGAGAGATGCAGAGAGAGGGAGAGAGAGGCAGAGAGAAGGAAAGTAAGAAACCACATCCACACACATAGACACACACACACACACACACACACACAAAGCTGAGGGCATGGCCATGCCACAATCCCTTCTCCTCCATTCTCTTCTTGGGATTTTTGCAAATACTTGGTGTGATTTTCAAGCCACTGGACCTGGGACTCAGCCATGTGGGAGTCTAGTGCCTTAACCAGCACGCCACCTGCCGGCCCTCATCGTAAAATTTTTACCCACTAATTTTAGCACCCATTGATGATTCTTACTTGGATCAGTTATTAACTATTATTCTTGCCAAATGGCGATTTTCCAATTCTGCTAGTACCTCATTTATTATTTTGCATTCTACTACAAACTAGAACTTTCCCTTCTTTCAACTTAAAAATTTTATTGATTTTAAAACCCTGGCATTTATTTACGGATTCTTACTTTTTGATGGGTTAAGCAATTTTTGTCATAATGTACTTTGACGCTGAAATCATCCTTAATTTGGCCCTTTAAGTTCCAGTATCCCTTAGACATGTTACCATCCACTTCACGAGGGCTTACTTTCTGTTCCCCGACACTGGAATCAGCTATTTCTCAAGGAGCCCTAGTCTCTCTCGGTGGGGAATGGTACTTAGAAAGCAGTATTTGTGTAAGACACGCAGAGGAGTTAATCTCCCCACAAATGCCCGCTCCCCTCCGCCCAGAGGCCACTTCCGCTGATGGGAGAACTAGGCCACACCTCTGCTCTCCTGAGGTGCTCCCCAGTAATGTTTCCATGGTGAAACGAGTCTGTGAAGCACTGGCTGTTTCATTCCTCTCTTGGAGCATCACAATGCATATAAATATCGTAAAGGCTCCGAGATGCCCTGTGGTAAAGAAATCTGTTTAACAGCATTTCCGAAACTGAAAATTCCACGGGGCTATATTTTTCAGGTAAAATATATTAACATCCTATCAAATAATTATTGTGCATTGCTTCAGAGGCCTGAGGCATTTGGGAGCTCATCTAGGAGAAGGCTGTGGCCCCGAGGCAGAGGCGAGAGCACATGCACATTTTTTCAGGTGGCGCTGTGACAAGCGTGCGTGTGGAGAGAGTCTTTCTTAGCAGGAGTCCGTACAGAGGCTGCTGCACAGGTCTGTGCTCACAAGGGGAGGGAGGCCAGGGAGCTCGCCAGGAGTCTAAGGTCTGTCTCTGAGCCCACGGCAAAGTGGGAGCTTCTGAAGCAGAGAGCTCTTGAGCCACCACAGCAGCAGCCCCAGGTCTTGTGACCGTTAGGCCCATCCGACACGTGAGGGGCCTCCAAAAGCTCATGGAAAGTGTGCAATATGAAAAAATGTGCATAGATAGCAAAAGCTTTTTGAGCCAAAATAAGCTCATACTTTAGGTTCACAAACTTTTTGAAGCTGTTGGGTGAAGTTTTTTCCATTATGAAGAGCAGACAGTATCAAAATACCTGAACATTTTCTTGTTGGTGCTAGTTGTTGTTTATTGTTCTAAGAATTAGGTTATTTTTTATTACCATTGTATAAAAATTTGAGTTTTCTGTCTATGGCCTTTTTGGTCTCAGCTTACATGAAGAAATAAGCAAAATCAGGGCCTAAATATACAGAGGCTGGGCCGGCAGGTGGCATGGTGGCTAAGGGCACTAGACTCCCAGATGGCTGACTGCAGTTCAAGTCCCAGACCTGGCAGCTTGCTCTCTTTTCTCTCTCTCTCTCTCTTGCTCTGTTCCCTCTCTGGTCAAATTAAAATAAATAAATAAAGTAAAATAATTTTTAAAAAAATTGTAAGAGGCCATCTTTGGCTCATTTATCTAACAATTACGTACTGGAAAAAGTAGATTTGTGTGACTCCAATCATACTTAACAATATACAGAGGATTATGATTTATATGTTTTAGAAGAAGACTAGCTAATATGCTAATCTCAGGCTCTCTAGGCCTGTGGGAGAGGTAAAGAGCATGAGACTCAGGGAACCACTTTTAACCTAGAACCAGCAAGGTACGTAAATTACTGGGCCATGACAGTATATCTAAGAGAAAATGATAAACTGGACATAGATCTGTCCTTACTCATTGCAATTATACAAAATTAGAATAAACATTGTTTTAGTTTTCCTTTCAATCTGGGTAAAGAATCAAGGTCAAGGAGAAAACTTATAGTAGTTAGAGGGCAATTAAAATTTTGACATGTTCAGGCCCTAATGGCAGTAGGTTTCCAATAAGAAAGATAAATATTTCCTAGAGGAACTCAGAGAGCTTTGTGCACAAAGGAGACCTTGCAGAGTGGAGAGGTATGAGAAAGTACAGCAGGAAAGATGGTGAATGTAATGTTATTTGGAGATTGTCTAGTTCAGTTATCAGACATGGATTATTAAGAAATATTATACAACTACATACGTATAAGAATTTGTTCTCCAATGAAAGGAGAGCAATGTGTAGTGTCATGGAAAGGTCTCTTTATAAAGATGAAATAATGGGTCATCTGAAAAGTCATGATGCATTTTTTTGCATAGGAAAACATAGAAGAAGACATAGTAGTTGGCCTGTGTTTGAATGGTCTTTACTTTCTTATTTTTATTTGCTATAGGGTAGATGCACTTGCTAGAGGGAGACAGAGAGAGAGAGAAAGTGAGAAAGCAGCCTTTCCCCAGGGGGATGTCCATACCACAATCCTTTGTCTTATTGTCTCCTCTCAGGATTTTGGTCATGCAAACATATTTGCCTGGTGTGTTTTTCAAGGCACCAAGTCTGGCATTTGAACTGTGCAGTCAGCTACATGGGTCCAGCTGCCTTAACCACCACACCATCTAGCTGGCCCTGATGGTCTTTCAGTTTGTCAGACACAAATTGCTTGATCTTGGTAGGTAGAGTCAGTTGGTAAATACATAGCCTTACAGATATCTCATTGCCATCTCTCGCATTCCTGTTGAGGGGTGTAGATAGAATTCTGTGTACATGACTACAATCTTCTGTTTGGTGATTAAAGTCAAGTCACTGTCTCTTCTCTCCTCGGTGTTTCACAGTTGCACTGATAGTTCCTAGTTATGGCACGCAAAGTTTTATTCATCTATATGGATTTGCTCAGTGACACGATTCAGTCATCTTCCTGTTTTCTCCATAGTCCTCTTTTTTTAAATATATATATTATGTATTTAGAGAAGTTCTGACTCATTAGCAATAGAAAAAGTTTACAAAAATGGACAAATGACATGAACAGGCAATTTATAAAATAAAAAGAATAATAAGCATGATGAAATATTTAGCCTTATTATAAATAAACTAAAAGGAAGTTGTCAATGATTATTACTTGTCAAATTGGCAAACACTTAAAAAGTTCTTTCACATGTCATTTGAAATGTAAACCGATTACCTTTTTATTTTTTAAGAGAGATATTTTTTGCTATATAGCATGCGCATTTGTTGGAGAGACAGGGAGAGACAGAAAGCAAGAAATCAACTCCCAAAGGGTATGGCCATGCCGCAATCCCTTCTCCTCAATTATGCTCTTGAGATTTTGGGCACGCATGCACACCTGCCCTGCATGAATTTCAAGCCGCCGGGTCCAGGACTCGAACCATGGTCGATTATGTGGGAGTCCAACAACATAACCATTATGCCATCTGCTGGTTCCCTGACTACCTTTTTTTTAAAAAAAAAAAAAAAAAAAAAAAAAAAAAAAAAAAAAAAAAAAAAAAAAAAAAACAGTAAAACTGTTCGTATCAAATTTTTTTTAAAAAAAATGCATATTTGATGACTGCAGTAAGCCATATAGCCCCAACTGGGTACTACTTTATAATATGTTCATTCTACTCACTGGGGTTTATGCCTAAAGTCAGACTTGGATTCATGTATAGGTATATATCAGCTGTGCTAGCTATTGGATATATTTAGGCTAATTAAGTTCATTAGCAAATCAATTAAATGGGGGGGGGGAAGGCATAGAAAGCAACCATGGATACCAGAGACAATGTGGGAGGAGGGTGGGACATGGCAGAGGGTGAGGAATAAGGAATCAAGGATGGCAAAACAAAAAACAAAGTATATAAGACATAAGAATTGGAAAATTATTTGCTGATAACATGTATGTGGATGTACTTGATTGAGCCAATACACAGTGTATTTTGGATGGAAAATTCATCTGTATGCTGTAATGATGTATAGTGAATTAATGTAAAAAAAAAAGTCCATTGTCCTCTTAATCAATATTTCCCCCTTTTTTACATTGTATGAGCTATGCTAGTCAAACTAACTTTATAGTTAAGGACAGGTAAAGACCAAGATTTTTTTTTCTTTTATTTCAGTGTGTCAGGGTGAGGGATGAAAGCAGAGACAGTTATTTGGTACTGAATAATAGCACAGATGCATGAAAGCGTTCACAGTTGTCCTCATCTTCTAAGAATCTCATCTAGTACTCCCAAAGCACCCACGGTGTAAAAGGGGTGCTGCTAGGTGCTCGGCATGCCAACATGACTAAGAGATCGTTCTTGTTTTCTGAGTTTATTCCGATTACCCAAGTATGAGCCTTACTGTGCTTTTGTTCTCCTTAGGGTGTGATTATAATTGTCTTATCCCAGTGAAAATGCCTCTCTCTTTACACTTGTCTTCCAAAAGATTTATGGAAGGAACTAAATTAATTTCTCCCTTTCTCTCAGGTTCTGAGCAGGAAGGTTGGATTACCTGACAGAGGTGTTATAACCTCCATGTTGAGTTCTAATATGTTAATTCAGACATTGTACGTACGGCCAGCCATCTGCTCTAGTCAGCTATTTTTATGACATGTATTTAACTACTTGGTTGAAATATCTTAAAGTAATTCAGGGATTTTAAGTTCCTAAGAAACCAAGAGTGAGTTTTTATGGTCATGTTCTCTTGTGAAACAATTAATATTTGCTGCTGTAAATCAGCAGGGGGAGCTGAGCAAATGAATGTTAGTTTCTATTGAGACCATTTCTACGATTGTTCTTACTCATTTAGGAAATTAAAACGAATGCTGAGGGACTAGCAGTTGGCATAATGGCTATGGCGCTAGACTTCCATGTAGTCAACCACTGTCTGAATCCTGGACCAAGTGGCTTAAACTCACACTGGGCACATGTGTGTGCATGCTCAATATCCTGAGAGGAGAATGGAGGAGAAGAGATTGCAGCGTGACCATCCCCCCTGGGGGGTGATTTTTCGCTTTCTGTCTCCTTGTCTTTCTGGTGAGCATATACACCCTATAGCAAAAACTTCTCCAAAAACAAAAACAAAGCAAAACAAAACAAAATGCTGAATATTTTATGTGATAAAGACACTGCTATTTTCTTAAGTATTTTATGCATTCGTTTTCAAAGAAAAATGAGTATACATTTCAATGAGAAAATATTTTTGGAAATTCACCCTTCCCCCTCCCCCTCACCTTTTCTAACACAGCTTGGAAGCCTAATGTCAGTGTTTTTTCTTAGCCATATCAGCTTTTTTCTAGTACTCACATTTAGCATTTTTGTTATCAGGACTAAAGCAGAAGTCAAGACTTTGGGTCTTTTTAAATTTCGGTAGAATAATTCTAAATGATGCCTCAATCTGAAAGCCAAAAGAAAATGCCTTAAAAAAAAAAAAGTTGTTTTTATTGGATCAAAGACTTTCTTTCATGAACTGAGGAAATCTGAAATCATTATTAGGACATACGCCACAAGGGTTTCCCGGTACTAAGGGTGCACCGTGGGCAGCCAGTGGTTCCTTGTGATGAACAAAGATGGCCCTGCTGGCATGTTATCTGGAGGATGCCGGTGCTTCTAACAATGTTTGCTGAAATATCCCTAGTGTCCTGAGTTAAAATGGGTGAAAAACTACTGTTTTGCATAACGTTTAGATTAGAGAATGGGACAACTGTCCCATTTCATGGTACTCTGGCAGTTTGGGGCTATTGGCCTCGCGTTGACTCTGTGATGTCGCTCAGTGTTTTAAATTTATTGTTTTCTCGATCATACCTTAGGGGCTTTTTTGGAGTTCTGACTCATTATTTCAGCCATATTAGTACAGATTAACCAACTGTGCTATCTAGCTTCCAAAATAGTGCTTTCAAATATTAATCTAAGTTATTGAATCAATTCCAGGTTACAGGTAGCTTAGACCCTATAAGATAGCTATAACTGAACATAGGTAGTAATTAAATTTGAATATAAATATAAAGCAAAGGCTGTCATGTAAAACTAATCATTATTTTTGTATCTGAGATTTTTTCTTTTCTTCTCTGGAATTGACTTTGACCATTCCAGATTGAGTTAGTAAACTTTAGAGTTGAAGTCAAAAGACTTGAAACATGTTTAATTTCTGGAAAGTCATTTAATCACTTTTTCTATAAATTTCTGCTACTACAATATAAGGGCACAACGGTATCATGTGAGTTGTGGATGTCAAGGAAAATATTTAAATAAAACTTAAGCAAGGCTCTTGATCCCCCACCCTACCTGCTTGCTTTTCACTTGTTGAGAAAATGGAGTCACCATCCACCTAGCTCGCTAAGCCATAACCCTACACATTTTCCCAGGTTATTTTCTTTCTCTTGCTTTCACAATCCAATCCCGCAGGAATCTCCTGTTGTCTTTGTTGCTCAAAGAGACAAAGACAATCTTGATTTTGTCTTTTTCCCCTCTTATTACCATCACCTTACTGCAAGCTGCCATTTTCTCTCCTCTCCACTACCAAGTTCTCTTAGCTGCCTTTCAGCTTCCTTTCTTTTCTCCTCAGATTTAGACTTCAAAGAGCCACCAAAGTCCTCTGTAAACATCCATCGAAGATGTCTCCCCTCGTTGACTAAATCCCTTGCCCACCTCTTTGACCTTTGTTCAAGCCACTCAACCCTGGCTCCCTACGTTCAAGTCACCCTGGTCTCGCCTCAGAGTGGCCCTTGCCATACAACATCCAGGCAGCCCCCAGCTGCTCTTGATCACATTGGCTTGGTTTATTTTCTTTATTAGACATTGCTCATCTGATATTTTTTATTGTTACTGTCTTATCTCCATCAGAAAATGAGTAACATGAGAACAGAGACTTCATTTTCTTCAGTGTTATAACCTCAACTCCTGGAGTCGTGCCTATCATGTAGTAGATGTTGGATAAACATTCATAGAATAAGTGAATAAGACACATTTTGTTTACTTGACAAATATAAACTATTAGTAAACTGTTAGCATTCATTGAAGGGGAAATCACACAGTCTTGCTGGGTGTATAGCAAATGGGTATAATTTTACATGGCTGAGCCTTGATGTGTGTGAGGGCAGAGGAGGAGAGGTTTGCAGGCCTGGCCCTTCACATGGTTGGTGGTGAGACAAGGCCAGGCCCCTCAGAGTCTTGGTCCAGGGTTCTCTCCACATGTCTACGCTGCCTCTGTAGCTGGAATGGCACCTTTTAAACTGGAATAGCAGCTTTCTTGGAACATCTTGATTCTTTGGAGTTTTTGAACCAAAATGAGTCATGGGTTTTGGTAAAATTGTTATTATTTTTATCTATAACTACTTGATATAATATAACCTACATAATATGAGCTCCAAGCAATTAGCTAAACTAGGTAAGAAAAGGCTTTATTTATTTGAAGTTGTAAAGCATCTTGTTACTATTTCCAGTTCTTTTTCATTTTCAGTTACTTCTTCACTTCACAGTGCTAGAAAGAACTACAGAAGGGAAAGAACAAGTTCTGAAATGCAGTAAGAAAAATGGTTTGTTTTTGAGGATTTTCTAGTTCAATGAACAGCAGGAAGCACGAGCTTCTTCTCACAAAATCTCCAGTCAAATGTTTAATCTCAAAAGACTCCAGCAGTTTATAAAAACATTCTCAAAGTTGTGCCATTTATTTGAACCAAAGATAAATTCATGCATTTGATAGTCCTCAGTCAATTGTAAATACCATAGCTGATCCTGCTTGTGTAGCTCTTGTAACAAACAGGGCGTTATCTCAAGGCACAGGATGAGAAATAGGGAACCGGAGTCAATCTTCGACTTCGTACTGGGTTTGCAAGAACACTTACAGGGTTCTCTGAGCACACATTTAGACCTTACTAGATTTTCATATTTCAGGCTCCTAAAATAAAATACTAATAAATGACATTAGCACGCCTTGCCAGGACCAGATCTTGCAGAGTATTGTAGAAACTCTAGGTATCTAACAAATGTGTTGGTGACTACTTGCCTCTGCATGTTGTTTTTCACAAAGTTTTGCATAAATGGAATATATAATGATAAAAGTATTACACTTTTTTGTTGTTGTTTTCTAGAGTGAAGGTATATGACTTCAAAGTAGGATTCTAGAAGCATTTTTCTCAGCCTTTCACATCCCAGTGCATTGTTTATTTTATAGCGGGCGTCCAGTAGGCAACTGGCCACTTGTGTAGATCTTAGAAAGTATTTGTTGACTTCGATTGTATCTCATTGCTTCTCTAACAAAAGACTCAAGATTAAATATGGGTTTTCAGAAAAGTCATGTGTATTTTTCTGTTTTTCTATGCAAAACGACATCATGATTTTTCTGATGTCCCAATACAGTATGTGAAGGGTGTTTTATAAAACAAAGTGGAATGTAAATAGAGATGGTGGTAATTGTTGTTGGTGATTAAGTACATTTTGTCTCAGTCCTAACAGGCAAGCAAGACAGGGGCCAGGGAGGAGGGCCATAGGCTTACTCCGCCTGCAGTACCCTGAGTGTTCAGCTGCAATGATGCCTTCTCTGACCCACCTGACCGGATCCCTGCTCAACTGGTTGTTTTCCTTGATATTAAAGACAGACACGAAAGGCAAGGCGAGGGCTAAGGGGAGGTCATTTGCAAAGAGGTAAAGTCATGCAGAGGAGTTGGGATAGCGGCAGTCCCTACAGTTTAGAAAAGAATAGACACTGTTTGGCTCGTATGTTCTGGCCTGACGTACAAAGGACCAGAATGGGAGTCATCTTAGGGAAGCACGCATGAGCTAGAGAATTCAGGCAGGGCCCTGAGGAGAGGGAGCAGAAGTTACTGCAGCTCAGCACAGGGCAGGAGAGACCAAGAGGCCATGTGTCTGTCTTCCTAGAAGGTGCTGGACAGCTACCCAAGTGCAGTAGCAGTCAGGAATTGGGATAGAATTTCTCTTGCTGATAACAAAGAACTGAACACGTGCCTGACATTGTCCTTGTATTGTCTCCAGGAGGATGTCAGAGAACCACATACAATCCCAAGTCATAAATTCTGATCTAGGGTTCAGCAGGTGGCATGGTGGTTAAGGGTGCTGGACTCTGACATGGTCAACCACGGTTCGAGTCCCAGTCCTGGGGGCTTGCTTCCTCACTTTCTCTTTCTCTCTTACTCTGTCTGTCTCTGGTCAAATTAAAATAAATACATAGGCTAAAATAAAATAATTATTAAAAAGTAATAAATTCTGGTCTATAATCTTGATGGCTAGTTTTGATACTACTACTGCTGCCACTGCTGTTACTAACTGTAAACGTTTATTGAGCTCCCAGGAGACACATGATCACTTTTGACACTTATACCACAAGGCGGATACTATTCTTATCCCAACTGAGAAAACTGAAGTTTTGAGAAGATAAGCAGTTCCCATGATTATATAGCAAGCGCTTGGGTCTGAGGAGAAGCAGTCTGACTCCTAAGCACATGTAGCACCACCAGCTGGGAAAACCAGCTGTTCTGCAGTGAGGCTCTCTAATATATTCCTAGGCATCATGGCCGTCCTAAGATGGCTTTACTGTAGGAGATAACTTCTTATGTCCCACCAGCTCTAGTTTACAACTGTTTTCTGAGAGGAGTTTTAATTAATCTTATTACATAAAGCACCTTTCAACCTGGTGAGGCAGGTTATCATGCCAGTTTTGCGAATGAGGGCCTGAAGATCAGGGGTCGTCTTGTGGGGCTTTTACCGAAGGCCATGTACCTGGTAAGCAGCAGAGCCAGGACTTTAACCCAGGTCTTCTGATCCGCATACTGGTTTGTGTCACTTGTCACATGCTTTTTGATTGCGTCCTGCTATTAGCTACTCTATGACTAGGCTTGTGGTCTTCCAGGAGTTTTGCCCCCGTGTATTACTTTAACAATTAAAAACATATTTTGGGGGAACCAGCAGATGGTGTAATGGCTACATTGCTGTACGCCCACGTAGTCAACTGTGGTTTGAGTTCTGGACTCAGTGGCTTAAAGTCACACAGGACATGTTTGCATGTATGCTCAAAATCCTGAGAAGAGAATGGAGGAGAAGGGATTGTAGCATGGCCATCCCCCTTGGGGGGTGAAAGAGATAGGGGGAGAAAGAGAGAGAAAGAAAGTGAGAAAGCAAGTTGCCAAGTCCAGGACTCAAACTGTGGTCGGTCATGTGGGAGTCCAGTGCTCTTAAACACCACACCACCTGCTGACCCCAATTTCTCGCTTTCTGTCTCTCTGTCTCTCTCTGTCCCTCTGGCAAGTACATGTGTCCTATAGCAAAAAAATCTCTAAAAAAATTTTTTTGTGTGTGGAAAAAAATAATCACAACTGGGCCTTAGATCTATGGCTGTATGTGTGTATATATATCTTTACCTATATTACTCTACTTCATTATTTAGCTATCTATTAAGCAACTACTTATCTCTACACCCCAGGACTTGTCAGCCTTGGAACTACTGATATGGGGAGCCAGAGAGTTTTTTCTTATGGGAAGCCATCCTATGTGTTCTGGAAGGTTTAGCATCTTTCCTGGATTCTACCTGCTAGATGCCAGTACCCTTCTCCTCCAACCGAGTATAATAACCAGAAATGTCTCCAGACATTGCCACATGTCCCCATGGGTGCAAAAATCTCACCCAGTTGAAAAGCACTGCTTTATCTCTTCATTGGTTAAACAAACAAACAAAAGCCTTACATTTTTTGTTTCTCTGTTTTGTGGCATCAGGACTTTGATGGTAAGTGGGGCTCATTCAGAACCCTCTCCCTCAGAGACTTTTCGTTGACTGTTTAGTGGTGTTAGTGGGAGTGTGTTTAAGTTAAATCAATGAGACTCTCTACAGTGGGCACTTCTTTTTTTTTTTTCTTTTTTTGGAGAGGTTTTTGCTATAGGGTGCGTGCGCTCGCCAGACAGGCAGAGAAAGACAGAGAGATAGAAAGCAAGAAATCACCCCCCAGGGGGGATGGCCACACTGCAATCCCTTCTCCTCCATTCTCCTCTCGGGATCTTGGGCATGCACGCACACGCGCCCGGTGTGAGTTTTAAGCCACCGGGTCTGGGACTCGAACCGCGGTCGACTATGTGGGAGTCCAGCGACATAACCATTACGCTAACTGGTGGTCCCAGTGGGCACTTCTAAGGGTCAAGGCTTAGTAGTGCCTAAGAGGCTGCTTGCCCATTTCCAAGGAGCACTTGGTGTAAAAGAAGTACTGATATTTCAGGTAGAATGACTTTATAAAAGCCATGCATTTCCTGGCTAAAGCTTCAAGCCCCAAAATCTAAAAGACTCCTGTCCACCTGTGTATGATCCCCACTTATCTGAAACATCTGGTCACATCTGAAATTATTCTCGGCCAAGCCATTGTGGTACAAAGGTAGTGAACACTCTGCAATGGTGGACACCAAATGGAAGATCTGGGTTCAGTTCCCAGGTCAACCTGCACATAAAGGTGTGTATACATTCTGTGGTCCCAGCCGACAGAAAAGCTCAGGGGTGGGGGAGGTCACTGCGGAAGACCTTGTCTAAATGCTTGCTGGTCTTTCTCTTTCTCTCTCTCTCAATAAGTGAGTAAATAGATAAATAAATAAACTTAATTAAAAAAAAACCTTACAATTTCCTGATCTTTGCATCATTCTGAATCCCCACAGAACTTAGCCTGTATTAATAGTGCTTTTTAATATGCTGCTGTAATGTGTTCTCATATTATTATTTAAATATTTTGAGTCTATACTTAGAGATAACTTATTAAATCTCTTTTTTTGGGGGGAGAGGGTGGTTTAATCCTCTAGTATGCCAATATAACCTGAGCACATCAGTGTACAGACTGTCGCTGTGGGGAGGCTGGGGTCTGTGGGCCCATTCTGAGAGCCATCACGTGTTTCTGGCACCCTGGATTAGCCTTTCTCTTACAGGCTGACTCTTCAGGAGTATGTCCCTATGTATAATTAAGGGACAAACTTACTTCTTTTTGCCCAAAATAAAGCAATGTAATAAATATGATAACAGTCTCCAGGAAAGGAAATACAAAGGACTAAACACCCCACTCACGGCTGATACCTCAGCAAGAGGGCTTGCAAATCAGGCTGCAGTGGTAGGGTGTGGATCATTCTTCTTCAGCTCATCTACCACTAAGCCTCTTGGATTTTCAAGTAAGGAACCCAGGTTACAGACCTCAGGAATTGTAATAATCAAAGTTGCTTATTGGGCAGACGGCTCCAAATACTCTTGATTTGAGCATAGTATCTGAGTGAGACTAAAACCCGTATGAATGAATCATGAATTTTCAGTCTCCTGAATTTTCCCCCTAAATGCTTTAGAAATAAACCATGATATAGTCTAGAGAGAGAGGGGACAGCTCTAAGTTTAGTAGAATGTATTGTATTAACCTCTTTTATATTTATGTATGCATACACATAAAAATTTGACTAATGTAAGTATGAAATATTCAAGTAGGTTATATGAAGTTTTGTTTTATGTATTCATATACATAAACTCATCTAATCTCTACCATAACTATGTAAGATGGTCATTATTCCTATCTTAAAGGGGAGAAAACTGATATTTAAAGTGGTTATGTGAATTTCTCATAGTTGGGAAGTGCTAGGTCTAGATGTTGATCACAGTTTTTCTCACTTCAAGTCCAGAGTTCTTTGCATGGCCTCGTGCCTGGAGCAAGAAAAGCTGTAGTCGGGCATTAATTATCAGATGAACTGATGGAGTCTCATCACCTCTGTGGACCAATATGCTTTACTTCGTTGTGCATTTGATCATCCATTGCACAAATGGCCCAAGGACTACCTTGTGAAAACACGTGGAGTAACAAGATGAGTAGGTCTTGGCTCCCTCAAGCCAGTCAGATTTTAGGTGTGATGTGGATGCGTAGGCTACTGTGACCCTGAAGCAGGGCTTCCTCGCCAGATTGAGGGCTCACACATATTTAGAGGAGGTTGTGTCTAAGCTGTGTGATGGGTGGGCAGGTCCCTATCAGTAATGAGTCAGATGAAAGCTGCTCTAAGCACAGATTCAAGTGTGTGTGAAAACTCTGAGATGGGGAACAACATGGCCAGGTAGTGAAACCAAGAACAGATCTCTATAGTTAGAATGTGGGGTGCGAAGGAGACATGTCTAACAAGATTATAAGCTGATGATGAATTGCTTGTTGCATGGAGAATTGAGGATTTTGTACTATGGATGGGACTATTGGAAGATTGCGGGCAATGTGCAGAATGACCCAGCTTCTATTTTAGATTAACCGCTCTTGAAATAACCTAAAGGCAGGGCTCAAGGGAGCAAGAATGGAAGACTGTGGGTCAGAACAGGGGCTTCAGAGAATAGGCCACCCGAGAAATGGCACGTGCTCCAAGAGGAAAAGAAATTGAAGAAGAATAGTATTTATTATTTTTTTGGAGAGGTTTTTGGCTATAGAGCACATGTGATTGCCAGAAAGACAGAGACAGAGAGACAGAGAGACAGAGAGCAAGAAATAACCACCCCCCCCCAGGGTGGATGGCCATGCCGCAATCCCTTCTCCTCCATTCTCCTTTCACTATCTTGGGCATACACACACACAAGCCCAGTGTGAGTTTAAGCCACTGGGTCTGGGACTTGAACTGCGATTGACTACATGGGAGTCCAGTGACATAGTCATTACACTAACTGCTGGTCCCAAGGAAGAATAGTATTTTCAGTTGTTTTTTCTGTTGCTATTATTGAGCACCAAAGACAGGGTAATTTATTAAGATTAAAGGTTGGGACCAACAAATGGTGTAATGCATACATTGCTGGACTCTTCCCACATAGTCAACCGTGGTTTGAGTCCCAGACCTGGCAGCTTAAAATTCATGCCGGGCTCATGTGCATGTGTGCCCAAAATCCCAAGAGGAGAATGGAGGAGAAGGGATTGTGGTGTGGCCATCCCCCCTGGGGTGGTGATTTTTTGCTTTCTTTTTGTCTCTGTCTATCTCTCTAGTGAGTGCACTTGCCCTATAGCAAAACTCTCTCAAAAAAAAGGAAGAAAGATTTATTCAGCTTACACTTTTAGTAGTACAAGGATGAGGGGCTGCGTCTGGTGAAGGCTTTCATGTCAGTGGGTACTCACTGCAGAGTCCCAAGGTGGCATAGGGCATCACATGCTAAGAGGGCAATAGTGTGTGTCAACTCTGGTCTCTCTCCCTGTATAAAGCCACCAGTATTCAGTCATGGGGGACCCTCACTCTGATTTCTTTATCCAATCCTAATTAGGGTACATACCAGATGCATGTAACCTATTGAGAGTGCTTCTCCCTCTTTCAAAAAATGAATAAATTTGATAATTAGAAATCTTTAAAAAGAGTTCTGTTGTATAACTTCTTTGGTAACTAATATGAAGCTAAAATGTCATTTGGAATTCTTCCTCTAGATGACTTTTAGTCATGACCATAGATGAAGTTGACAACTTTGAATCATACTTCCCAAATGCCCTATGTATTAGCACTATAGTTGGATTAAGTTTCCACCTTCTTAAAAACCATCACAATAGTCAGTAAATTTCAACATGTGAATGTTGTGGGGGACACATTCAAACCATGGCAGAGAGGGATTTATTTAGATTAATTGGTATCTTTTTTTGGAAAACTTGCCTTTTAAAAAGTATATGTGTGTTTATTGGAGGGAGAGAGATATATAGAGAAAGAGAAAACATCTCCCTCAGGAGAGATGATCATGCTGCAATCTCTTCTCTTCCATTTCTCCTTTCGGGATTTTGGGCACACATGCACATGTACCTGGTGCGTTTTTCAAACTGCTGGGTCCAGGACCTATGCATTTGGCTATGTGGAAATCAATTGCCTTCACCACCATGCCAAGGAGAAGGACATTCCATCTATTGGGAGAGGAGAGAAGGCAAGCAATTGTGAAATTCCTTCAGGAAGTTCTCTGCTAGTCTGCTGAGATGTTAAGGGGAGGATAAAATCAAGAAAGCCTTTGTGAAATGGCCACCATGGGAGCGAGAGCTAAGACAGGGCCATTGAGGAGTCAATGGGCAAGGAGGCAAAGGCAGCTGACTTCATGCTGGGAAATGCAGGCGCAGTGGCTACAGTAGCCAAAGGCTCATTCACAGCCTACAGGTGTTCTAATATGCTTGACAGGCTGCAGAGACCCAGCCATTGGGCATAGCAGTAATACAATACTCTGCAATGCTAGAAGCCATGTGGAAGACAGGTGGGTTCCCAGGTTGATCTGTACACACCAGGTGCATGTACCCTGTTGAGAGTACTTCTCTATTAAGAAATGAATAATTAAACTTAATAGGCATTTGAAATCTTTAAAAAGTTCTTCTGTATGACCTGCTTTGTAACTAATATGATCATAAATTCTCTTCTGGAGTTCTTCCAATAGTGATTTTTGGTCATGAACATAGGCAAAATTGAGAACTTTGAATAATACAGAGTTGATTTCAAATCTCCAAGACTTCATTTTCTTACCTATAAAGTTGTAGGAATTTTACCAATCTAGTTAGTGATGATTGAAAGATAATTCAAAGAAGTCACTTAGAATAATATGTGGCAAATATTTTTTTGAGAGGTTTTTGCGATAGGGCGCGTGCGCTCGCCAGGTAGATAGAGAGAGACAGAGAGACAGAAAGCGAGAAATCACCCCCTCAGGAGGGATGGCCATGCCGCAATCCCTTCTCCTCCATTCTCCTCTCGGGATCTTGGGCACGCATGCACACGCACCCGGCGTGAGTTTTAAGCCACCGGGTCTGGGATGCGAACTGCTGTCAACTACGTGGGAGTCCAGTGACATAGCCATTACACTAACTGCTGGTCCCATATGTGGCAAATATTATTGCCAAGGAAAACACAGCTGCTAGTAATACTACTGCTCTAACCACCACCACTGCTGCTGGAATATTCAGCACATTTTAATAATCCCATGTGTGCATTTTGAATTCTGACTTATTTGAAAAACTCGAAACCACACAATCTGGTCATTGTTTCTTCTAATCCCAGGTGACCATGCAACATATGAAAAGCAGGAAGATCCTAGATTTTGCAGCAAACGTGTGGCTCTCTCGGAACCAAGCACATGGGGATGTCGTCTGTGAGCTTCCTGTAGTGAAAGAAGGACAAGCTATCTTTCCATGTGTGTTACTATCTTCAGCATCATACACTGTCTATACAGTTTTCTATAGTTGCTCACATTTACTTCTGAAACATTTAGTTACAGAATATTTTTCTACTTTTAAAAAATTATTATTATTTATACATTCAGTCACTTAGATTGTAAAGAGATTTTACCCAACATGATATATGCCACACACCAGGTGAGTTGAGAATACTATACACGACATCATCCACAGGCAACAAACTGTATCTATATCCCACAAATGTCTTACTTCTCCATTTTTCTCCAAATTTCCCTTCCTGCACTCTTCCCCTCTCCCACTCTCTTTCCACTTTGTCTCCAGTGTTCATAACAATTTTCAATGCTTTTGTGTCCTCCAGTCTTTCAGTCTCCTCCATAGATTGTAATTGTAGACATTCGGTATATGTTAAGTAGAGACATACAATGTCACTCTTTCATAGCCTGACTTGCTTCACCCAGCAATAAATCTTCCATGTTCATCCACTTTCTATCAAATGCCAGGGTCTTGTTGTTTCTTATGGCTGAATAGTATTCCATGGAGTATATGTGCCACACTTTTTCAATCCATTCGCCTGTTTGTGGATTTGAGTTGGTTCCATTTCTTAGCAATCCACAATAAGTAGAGTCATGCAAGCGCTTTTCCAACTGCGTGTTCTCCTGTCCTTTAGGTAGATACCCAGGTGTGGAATTGCTGGATCATATGGTAATTCTATTTGAAGGTCTTTAAGGAACCTCCATATTGTTCTCCACAGTGACTGGACCAATTTACATTCCTGCCAACAATGTAGGAGAGTTCTCCTTCCACTACATCCTTGCCAGCACTTACCATTTTTTTTTTTTAAATTTTTGACATTCTGACTGGGGTTAGGTGGTATCTCATTGTGATTTTGATCTGCATCTCCCTTATGATGGGGGATGTTGAGCATTTTATTGCCTTTTGGCTGATAGTATGTCTTCTTTAGAGAGTTGTGTTTTTTTCCCCCACTCATTTTTCCATCTTTTAATTGGGGTGATCATTTTTGGGGGAGTAGGCCTCTTGTGTTCCCTGTGTATTCTGGTTATTAGTTGCTTATCTGAAGCATAGTTAACAAAAATATTCTCCCATTCTGAGGGTTGTCGATTCACACTAGTTACTGTGTCTTCCACTGTGCAGAAACTTTTTAATCTGATGTAATCCCACTTGTCTATTTTTGGGATTATTGCCTGTGCTTTGGGAGTCTTATTTAAGAAGTCTTTGCCTACCCCAGTGTCTCTCAGAGTTTCCCCAGTGTTTTCTACCAGTAGTTTTATAGTTTCCAGTCTTAGGTTTAGATCTTTGATCAACTTTGAGGGATTTTTTTGGTTAATGGTGATAGATAGGGATTCAGATTCACCTTTCTACACGTAGATACCCAGTTTTTCTAGCACCATTTGCTAAAGAGGTTTTCTGTTTCCCACTGAATTGACTGGTACCTTTTGTCAAAGATCAGTTGGTTGTATGTTTTGGAGTTTATTTCTTGTGTCTCTACTCTGTTCCATTGGTCCTCCTATCTGTTTTTGTGCCAATACCATGCTGTTTTGACTATCACAGCTTTGTAATCTATTTTGGGGTCAGGAAGTGAGCCACCCACTCCATTCTTTTTGTGTAGGATTGTTTTGGCAATACGGGGTCTTTAATGGTTCCAGGTAAATTCTATGGTTGTCTTTTCTAGATCTGTGAAGAATGTCTCTTGTAATTTTATAGGGATTGGATTAAATATGTAGATTAATTTGGGTAGGATTGCCATTTTGATTATATTAATTGTCCCAATCCAGGAATATGGGATGTCCTTTTTGATGTCCTTTTTAAGATTTTCATAGTTTTCCTTCTAGAGGTCTTTGAATTCCTTGATTAGTTTTATTCCTAGGTATCTTATATTTTTTGTGACTATGGTAAATAGGATTACTTTCTTCAGTTCTATTTCTGCTTGCTGTTTGTATATGGAAATGCTATAGATTTTTATAAGTTAATTTTGTATCCTGCCACTTTACTGTATTCATTTATTACATCAAGAAGTTTTTTCATGGATACTATTGGGTCTTCTATGTGTACAATCATGTTGTCTGCAAACAGGGATATTTTCAATTTTTCCTATTGGAGTGCCTTTTATTTTATTCTCTCATCTGATCGCATTGGCTAGGACTTCTATTACTATATTGAATAAGAGTGGAGAGAGTGGGCAGCCTTGTCTTGTACCGGTTTTTTTAGTGGAAAAGCTTTCAGCTTTCCCCCATTCAGTATAATGTTAGCTGTAGCTTTTTCATAGATGGCTTTTATTATGCTGAGAAATGATTCTTGTATGCTGATTTTATTGACAGTCTTAATCATGAAGGACTGTTGTATTTTGCCAAATGCTTTTACTTATTGAAATGATCATATGGTTTTTATCTTTCTTTCTTTTATAATATGGTGTATTACATTTATGGTGTTAATATGGCGTATTACATTTAGGTGTTAATATGGTGTATTACATTTATGGTGTTAATATGGTGTAATACATTTATGGTTTTGCATATGTTGAATTACCCTTGCATTTGTGGAATAAGACCTACCTGATGGTGATGAGTAATCTTTTTTATATGCTGTTGAATACTGTTAGCACATATCTTGTTGAGAATTTTTGAATCTATATTCATCAGAGATATAGGTCTGTAGTTTCCTACTTCTGAGAGAGTTGTTTTGCCCATCGAGAAGCGACTTTTTATTATCACAGCATGAGTCACTGGGACTTTGGTGTTGAGTGTAATCTCCAAATGGCTCTTGTGGTCCAGCTCCGGGCACAGAGGCTGAGGCTGTGAGTGATCAGAAGTGATGCGGCTGCGCTTCCTCTGGCTTTCCCAGGAAAGTCGGCTGCCTCATGCCATCACTTCACTTTTCATATATTCTCTCATCATACTGTACATCATTTTTAACTTTAAGTGTCATGTACAACAACATTTTCACCCTGGGGCCACTGTAATAAGCATAAAATGTCTTACTATGTCATATATAAAAGTCTTCTTTTTGTTTGTTTTAGTTTTTTGCAATATTGCATGTGTGTTTGCCAAAATAGACAGAGACAGAGAGGGAGATAAAGTGAGAAATCACTTTTTGGGGGTGGTGGTGGCTGCAGCCCCTTCTCCTTCAGTCTCCTCTCAGGATTTTGGACATGCCCACACATGAGCCTGGCATGATTTTCAAGCTACTGGATCCAGTACTCAAATTGCATGGTCGGCCATGTGGGATTCAGCACCTTAACCTCCCTGCCACCTGCTGGCCCAAGAAAAGAACATTTTAAAAGAATTTTGCTATAAGGTGTGTGCTTACCAGAGAGACAGAGAGGAGGGGCAAGTGAGAAAGTGCCCTTCAGGAGGGATGGTCATGCTGCATTCCCTTCTCTATTCTCCTCTCCAGATTTTTGGGCACATGCGCATGCAAGCCTGTTTTTTTTTTTTTTCTCTCTCTCCAGTCCACTGGGTTTAGGACTCAAACTGCAGTTGCCATGTGGGATCCAGCCACATTAAGCACCATGCTGGCTTGAAAAGCCTTTAAAAAATTCTTTTACTTCTCTTCCTGAAGGAGCTATAAACCTGCTTTATAACATTTGTTCATGGTCTAAAAATGCCCCATTCATAAATTAAAGTGAGTAATTGGAGAATCAAGAGTCTCGTTCGACACCGGGAGTCCAGATAAGACGAGTTCTCATGTTAACTTTTCCATGATAGCCTGAGGGCCCAGGGTCTGGGTTCTGCTCATATGAATTCTAAGGTAGTGACTTTCTTCTCTTCTCCTCCATTGCTTTGCCAGTAGTGAGATACCATGTTTATGTCTACACTGGACAGTTGAAGCAAGCAGAGACAGAGTCTGACGTTTCCCTCTGTCTCTACGGGCAGCGGGGAGACTCTGGCCTTCGGCTGCTGCACAAATCTAACATGCTGGTAAAATTCCGAAGAGGGCAGGTGAGTGTGCGAACAGCTTCCAGGTTCTTAGCCATCTCTCTGAAGATAGCCATACATGGTTTAAAATGTCAAAGGTGTTTAATCCTCTTCCAATTTTAGGACACCTTTCTTAAAAAGTTATTTAATTAATTATTATTATTATTATTATTATTATTATTTTAAAGTTTGCTACAGAGCACCTGTGCTTATCAGAGACAGAGAGAGAAAGAGGGAAATTGAGAAAGCAAAGCACCAGGTCTGGGACTCGAACTGTGGTCAGCCATGTGGGAGTCCAGTATCCCAGCCACCATCCTCTCTGCTGGCCCCAGTTTTAATACATCTTTAACATTGTTTTCCTGACCAGACTTTAGAATATGTTTAATTTTTGAAGTTGTTGTTGAAAAAAATATGGGGTACATGAAACCAATCTAGAATAATAGAACAAAGAATAAAGCATGAAATGAGTGATAGCCTAAGAAAAATTATAAAAATGAGTTGAGAAGATCTTGGAAAATACATGTAAGTATGTTTTGTCAGAACGGAGAGGCACAGAACTTCATTCTAAAAGATGGAGCTATAGAAGGTGAATTATGTATTTCCTTTAAGAACACAATGTTCGAGGCAGCCTCAGTGGCTCCAACTGTATTATCTTCACACCTGAAATCCCTCACTGCTCCCTTTTGTCCTTTATGTGTTCGAGCAGTTGCAGTGGATATTTATCAGCCCAGCTGATTTTAATGTTATTTTGTTGTTTAAGAAGTGAAGATACTATTTGGGGGGTCTGCAATTATGTTTGGGGATTATGAAGCCCAGAGGCCTACTTTGAAGAAAGATGAGCTTCTCAAACCAGTTTGAGAGTGGTGTTTCTCTGACACTTTTGTTAAGCTTTGTGAAATACCATGAAACCTCAAAGCTCGTGGAACCCATCTGCACCTTTTATTTGTTGCTGCCAACTGCAAAAAGCTTTCATCAGAATGAATAGGAAAGCTAATTCTACTTTGGGTGAGACAAAAACAAAATTATGCCACTTATTTTTGCTATCACAAGTGAATTCTTTTTTTTTGGAGAGGTTTTCGCTATAGGGCACGTGCGCTCGCCAGACAGGCAGAGAGAGACATAGAGACAGAAAGCGAGAAATCACCCCCCAGAGGGGATGGTCACGCCGCAATCCCTTCTCCTCCATTCTCCTCTCGGGATCTTGGGCACGCACGCACACGTGCCCGGCGTGAGTTTTAAGCCACTGGGTCCAGGATGCGAACCGCGGTTGACTACGTGGGAGTCCAGCGACATAGCCATTACACTAACTGCTGGTTCTCCACAAGTGAATTCTTAATTTTGAACAGAAACAACATGTTAAAGATCATCATGTTGTTATTGTCACATGATCAGTGAAGTTATCCCCTGAAGAGCCCTGCTGTCTTTGCATCAGCCCCACTCTCTTACTGTCCACACACACACACACACACACACACACACACACACATTTAGGTTTTGCTATAGGGTGCACGTGCTCATGGGAGAGTCAGAGACAGACAGTGAAAGTGAAAGTAAGAAATCATCCCTCAGAGGGGAGGGCCACACCACAGTCCCCACTCACACGTGCTCAGCCTGAGTGTCAAGCTGCCAGGTATGGGACTCAAACCACTGTTGGCCATGTGGGAGTCCAGTGCTTTAACCATCACACCACCGCTGGCCCCTGTCACCTTCACTTTATGGTGTGGTGAAGGCTTCCTCCTTCCCGACTGTCCCCAGCTGGCCGGCCAGCACGCACTTCTCAGCAGAGTCACATCTTGTGAAACGGCACGCTAAGATTCCCATGCATCTTCATGATTGATCTTCAGTCGTCATTGTGATTAGCATTTACCAGAGAGTGGGGTGGGTGTGTATGGGCTGAAGTGTGAATTGAGTGAGATGTGTAACTGCAGTAGGTGTATACAGAAGAGTAAAAGTGTGGGTTTAATGTTTCGAATCAGAGACACAAAGTGCGTTTCTTCTCTGGTTCACTTTAGACTTTATATTTCACATTTTTCTGTTACTTTCCTCAATGCATGGGATGTACTGGAAATGCCAGACAATGTTAAGTTTTGTCGTGAAGAAGCTGGTAACAATGTAGGAATGTTGCCATCACAGTGACTTTATACTGGCCGTGAACCACGTCATCAGCCACTGATTAGGCTGCTGGTTGCCATTTTCTCTGTCAGGAGTCCAGGGGAGTAATCAGGCTCAGTTTATTTCTGTCTTCAAATCTAACGTTGCCCGAAGATACCAGCGAGATGATTCAGGTGATCTTTTTGGATATCAAAGTATTATGGTATGGATTTCCCCCCAACGCAGACTGAGACAAAGATTTAGGGGCAGGTAATTTATC
This sequence comes from Tupaia tana, assembly GCA_026018925.1. Taxonomy (NCBI): domain Eukaryota; kingdom Metazoa; phylum Chordata; class Mammalia; order Scandentia; family Tupaiidae; genus Tupaia; species Tupaia tana. The sequence continues at coordinate 8,875,745 of JAKSZU010000008.1, forward strand.
TGGAAGATGATCTCAGTAAGCACCTGGGAATTGAGGGGTGGGGATGACGAAGCAGGAAAGAGAGCAAAACCAGTATAGAGACTTTGCTGAGCTGCTACTGCTCGGGCTCCTTCTTGCTTTTATAACCCATCAGAGAAACTCTGGAACATCCCTCACAATTGCCTCACCAGGAGAACTCCTCAGGCAAAGAAGCAAGAGACAAGGGGATGGAGAAGAGTTGTCAGCATCCCTACACTTTCTACCGAAGTAGCAGCCCAGTCCCGAGTTGGACCCCGAGGACCCAGAGTGGGCATCGGCCACGTGGTGCGCATCCTGCAGTGACTTGCCAAGGCCCGCCAGGAGTGCAGGGCACCGGCGACCAGGCCAGCCTGGCACGCTGGGAAGACGCACAGGCAGCCATCCTCCGGGTACTGAAATCGGACTGGTAATGGTTTTGCTCTGGCCTAAACAAGAGATTTCCATCAACACTGTGAAACCAACAGCGAAGACTTGGGTAGTTTATCTTCAAATGTAATAATGGTAATTATGGTAAGAATGCAGCCAGCGATTCCCATCCCATGCAGACTACATGAGCAATCTCAAATGCACTTTTTCACTGTGAAGGAGAGCCAGAGTGGCTGACAGCTGTGATTTGTGTGAACTTCTTAAACTTAATTACATTCATGACCCACTCCTGAGATAATTTTGGAATGGTTATTTTCAACAACAGCCTCTAAGGAAGTAATTCGTGAAGGCGTTCATTTTATTCCTTTAAGTATGGCATTTTCTTCAAGGCCGACGTCTCTGAAATCTCGGTGCGTTCTTGACATGATGAACTGATCCTATTGATTCTATTTGGAAATGAGGATTCCAGGATGCTCTTTTACAACAAGTCCCAGGAAATGTTCTGTCTTTATTTACAAGGAAGGAGCTGGAGAAGGATTTATTGAAGAAAGGAAGGAAGGAGAGAGGGAGGGAGAAATCTTGTCACAGGCCTTGAAACATTCGCTTTCATGGCAAGCAGTGCGGCGTGAGCCGTGTGGCTGGCAGCCTGGCCACCTAACGAGCTGCTTCTCAGGGCGAGAGCAGCTGCAGGCAGAAAGCCTCTCTGTTAGGGTGGGCTGGTTTCATTGATAGACTGGATGCTATTACAAATGGAGAAAATAAAACTGCAAGAACGAAAAAAAAAGTAGCCAGAAATATATTTTTAATAGATAAAAAAAGTAATTTGCTTATTTTTCTTTCTTTATTACCCCTTCTGATGCTAACGGTGGCAAGACTCTCTCTGTTAAAGTGTTGTGCTGCTTCTGGCAGCCCTCCGGCTATGAGTACTGCCTGCGTCCATCCGCGCTGGACTCTACAACTTCTGTGGGTTTTGTTTTTTCTCTGTCTCCTGCTCCAGATTGATAAATTTCAAGTAGAAGCAGTGTCCCTTGGAAAACTGCAGAAGGTGCTGTTGCGCTGTGAGGCCAGTGACAGATCGCAGTACTGGTACTGTGACAAGGTCGTGGTCCAAGAGCCTGGCGCTGAGTCTGCTTCCATCTTCACCTGTGAGAGGTAATGCTGTTCTCTGTGGCACTTTGGAGGAGCGTGTTGCACTGTGGATAATTCTGTGTGTGTGTATGTGCACGTGCACACGCATGTGCATGCATGCACACATATTAGGTCATAGATCTATGTCTTTTACTCAGGATTCTACATCATGTATGTATGCTGTCTAAGTGACAGGTGGTGCTTGAATTAAACAGCTCACTGATTCTTTTTATTTAATTTTAATTTAATTTTATTTATTCATTCATTTATTTAAATTTGACCAGAGAGAGAGAGAAAGAGAAAGAGAGAGTGAGAAAGCAAGCTACCAGGTCCAGGCCCCGAACTGTGGTTGGCCATGTGGGAGTGTCCAGCACCTTAACCATACCACCTGCTGATCCCTGTACAACTCACTGATCCTTAAGTAAACAATCTTCTGCTAAACTTCATAAGAAGTCTTGTAATTTCTTCATACAATATTTTCTGAGTCACAAAACGATTGAAAATTTAATACCGGAAATGATTACATAAATCGTAGGGATGTTTATTTAAATATTGGTTTCTTTACAGTATTAAAATTGTAGTGTTACATTTTCAAAAGGGAACCAGCAGTTAGCGTAATGGCTATGTCGCTGGACTCCCATGTAGTCGACCACGGTTCGCGTCTCAGACCCGGTGGCTTACAACTCACGCCGGGCGCGTGTGCGTGCGTGCCCAAGATCCCAAGAGGAGAATGGAGGAGAAGGGATTGCGGCGTGACCATCCCCCCTGGGGGGTGATTTCTCGCTTTCTGTCTCTATGTCTCTCTCTGTCTGTCTGGCGAGTGCACGCGCCCTATAGCGAAAAGCCTCTCCAAAAAAAAAAAAAAAAAAAAAAAAAAGGGAATTAAGTTTAGAAAATTTCTGAGTGAAAAATTTCCAGAACAGAACATAAAAAATACAAAGCTTTAGGGGCTAGCAGGTAAAGTACTGGTTAAGGCACTGGATTCTCCCGTGTTTGACCCTGGTTCGGTCCCGGACCCTGTGGCTTGAAACTCACACCAGGCACATATGCGTGCCTGTCCAAAATCCCAAGAGGTGAATGGAGGAGAAGGGATTGTGGCATGGCCACCTCCTGGGGGGGCGGCGGGGAGTGATTTCTCACTTTCTGTCTCTTTGTCTCTCCAGCAAGCACATGTGCCCTTTGGCAAAAACAAACTCTCAAAAAAACAAACAAACAAACAAACAAACAAAACAAAGATTTAGATAAATTGGGCTTTCCCTTGTGCTATGTGTGAGTCCCAGAGGCGACTTCCTCCATCCTTGGCCTGGCTCTGTTCCTTTTAGGTCTGAGCCCGGGTCCCACAGGGACTTCCTTCCTGAGAGCTCTTTATCAGAAATACAATAGCTCTTTGCTTAAGAAAGTGTCACTTTCACAGGGAGAAGCCTTGCTCTCTAGATCTTTGCCAGTCCTGCATTTGCAGAAAGACTCAGCCTCAGCTGGATGGGCATTTATGTTTCTCATGATTTGGTCTCAGCCACAGGGAAGAGAGTGGGCTCCAGGCTCGGGAAGAGACTGAGTGTGGGCAGGTTTCTACACTAAAACTATTGAGGACAGTGGAGTGAGAAAAATCGGGTTCCAGTTTGAATTTCTGAGTCTTCGGTGTTGGGCCTTATGGCCTTTACTCCAAATAGATAATCGACAGGAAATGAGGCAAAAAAATGACATATGTATGTATTATATATGTGTGTTAGTTTTCAGTGGTATATTTGTAGTATTTTACCTGAATTGCTTCATTAGTACACACACACACACACACACACACACATATATATATAAATTTATATTCACTTACATATTTGTATTTATTTACGTATAAATAACATAAATAATTATAGGGACTTCAAAAAGCTTGTGGAAAATAGAATTAAGGTATGTGTTTACTTCGGTGCAAAAGAACCTTTGAAATCTCTTCCTTTTTTTATAATACACATTTTCCATGAACTGTTTGAAGACCCTCTGTACAGGCAACACGGGATCATTGGGCAGTTCAAAGGTGTGGACTCAGACATTCCAGGACAATCACAGCTTTAAGTCCTAAGCCAAAAGTGGAACCAAAAATAATGAAGCGGTTCAAGTAAAATGCTACAAGTACACCACTGAAAACTAACATGGAAGTGACTGAGAGCAGGCGCCAGGAGAACCCGGCAGGCCCACCTGCCCCGCTGCCTTCCTGCTGGTTGGACCCAGGCACTTCCTTTCCGAGTGCCTGTTTAATGCATCTCCTCCTGTTCCTCACCATGACTTCAGCCCGTCAGTGTCCTTGCTTCACCAGGACCTGACCATCCTCTTGGTCTCATTTCCCAATCTACCCTGCCCACTGCTTCCACTGCGACACTTCCTGACATCATTCGGACTTCACATTGTTTTCTCAGTCTTTCCTTTAAGTTTTTTTTTTAAGTTTATTTTTTAGTATTTTGCCATGTAATTTGACCCTAAAATTTTCAAGAATAAATATGGAAAAAAATAGTTTTAAAGCTGTAGCTTAGGGCTGGCCCTGTAGACTAGAGGTTAGAAGAGCTGGATCCCACGTAGCTGACCACAGTTGAAATCCTAGCTCCAATGTCTTGAAAAGCACACTGAGTGCGTATGTGCGTGTGTCCCAGATCCCAACAGGAAGGAGAAATGGAGGGGAAGGGATTGAGGCATAACCACGTCCCATTGGGGGGTGCTTCCCCCCTCATTCTCTCTTTCTCTCTGGCAAGTGCGTACATCACTGGCAACTTAAAAAAATGCAATTTTTAAAAAAGGACAAAATGCTGTGTTTTAAGTATATCACTCCCCCTGTGTAAAAATCACCCAAAATCCTCATAACCAAAAAGTCAAAACAAAACAGACCTCCCCCCAAAAAAATCTTCATGATCTTTCAGTTTATGACTTTATACCACCTGACCCATTTTTTTCCCTTTCTGGTTTGTTTTTACAACATTCCTCTTATAAAATCTTAGTGAAATTAGACCATTTACCTGAATTAAAGCTGTTCCACTTCACTTTTGGCCCTCGGAGCATGCTATTCTTCACTCAGGGACACCCTTTGTTCTGCTTTCCCCATCCCAATGCTGTCCTTCCTTCATGTTCCTGTTCAGACTCAGCCTTCAGCAGGAGGCAGTGTGGCCCACTGGAAGTGCTCGCCCTCTTCTCCCAATCAGCTCAGCACGTGCCCACAGTCCTGTGTGCTGAGCAGCAGAGAGGACTTGGGGATCGTGTCCCAACCTGCTGCCCCACACATGGCATCGCCGGGGCCAGGACCAGCTCTGTTTCTTTCCCCACGTCAGAAGTGCCAGGGAGGGACCAGCAGTTAGCGTAATGGCTATGTCGCTGGACTCCCATGTAGTCGACCGCGGTTCGAGTCCCGGACCCGGTGGCTTAAACTAACGCCGGGCGCGTGTGCGTGCGTGCCCAAGATCCCGAGAGGAGAGAATGGAAGAGAAGGGATTGCGGCGTGGCCATCCCCCCTGGGGGGTGATTTCCTGCTTTCTGTCTCTCTGTCTCTCTCTGTCTGCCTGGCGAGCGCACGCACCCTATAGCAAAAGCCTCTTCAAAAAAAAAAAAAAAAAAAAAAAAAAGAAGTGCCAGGGAGTGCTTCATCTAGGGTGTTCTTGTGTTTTGATTTATTTTGTCACATTAATGACTTCTCTTAAATACAAAGTCAGGTATAATTTTGATTTCTTTTCTTTTCTTTCTTTCTTTCCTTTTTCTTTGGCTTTTCAGTTTGCTAGCGGGCACGTGTGTGTGTGACAGAGAGAGACAGAGAGAAAAAGAGAGAAAGTGAAAAATCACCCTCCACGGGAGATGGCCACATCACAATCCTTTCTCTTCCAGTCTGATATCAGGATTTGGGGCATGCATGCACATAAGCCTGGCATGTTTTTCAAACTGCTGGGTCCAGGGCTTGAACCCAGTCAGCCCCCTTAACCTCCCCGCCATCTATTGGCTCATATTTATTTCTTGATTGCCACTTTTCATGTCTACCTTCCACACCACAGTGCTGCTCCACCATGACCTGTCTCCCCAGTCATCCGCTTTGGCATTTTGTGACTTCCTGTTTGAATTATGCAGACACTGCGGTGTCTGGAAGGAAGAGAAGTGAGAGTTGAATTAGTTCCAATGGATTATATATGCAAAAATGTCAGGCAACTAACATAATAGATAAGTGTCATCCTGATGGATCTAATGCCGATAATCGATGCCCTGCACACACTAGGTCCTGAAGCCAATGCCCATTTATACAAGACACTAATGAAGAAGGCCAAGTTACAAAAACCATTTCTTCTTACTCTGCAGGTAAAAGAGATGGGGCAGATCCTACTTCCTTAATTCTTAGAGGAGAGTAGCAGCAGGAATAGAACGTGGGCTCAGCAGGGTTCTTTCAGCAACAGAAAAAGACTACTCTTGTGCTACTTCTAGTTGCTTTTGTGCTCCAGAATCTTCTCCCTGCACGAAAGCTCAAGGATAGAGAATATTACCTGTGGAGTCTGGGAGGCCGCATGCAGGAGGCCGAGGAGACCCATGGCTGCCCTCAGGAGCCGGACTGCGCGGTCTGGCGGTAGGGGTGGGAGGCCGGGGCAGGCAGGATGCTGGGCATGCTCACTGAGCACCGTGAGTTCCGGGGTGCAGGCGGCGTAAATGCTCACGTAGACATACCACAGGAGGGGAAAGGATAGAAAAGCCCCGTCGTCATGTTCCTTGGAACTTCCTCAAACGGTGCGAGTCTACAGTCCAGCTGAAGAGAGCAGAGAGACCCCAAGTGCTCATTCCTTTCAGGAGCTCAAGGGGAAGGGCTTAGCCCTGCTGGAGTTCAGGGCGCGGTGGCAGGGAGCGAGCGAGCGTCTCTGCACCGCAGATGCCTCCCGGCAAGCGTTCGCGCCCAGCTTTGCTTTCCCTTCAGCTGAACACCCACGTCCTTATGCTTGTGTTTTATTTCTATACCTGGTTTTTCTGCCTTTTGTATGTTTACTATAGACGGGGGATTCGCCACTGAATTGCTACCATTCACGCAGCAAGTTAGGCTATTTGAAGTTTGGAGCAAGCAAAATTTGTGTTTGAATAAGGCACACATTCAACTGACTTTGTGAATTGATGTAAATATTCTTATTTACTACTTGTATTAGTTTTCTGTGGCTGCTGTAACAATTTGCCACAAACTTGGTCACTTTATTTATTTATTTGTTTTTTTCTATAGGGTGAGTGTGCTCATGGGGGGGGGGGGGAGCGAGCCAGAAATCACTCTCCAGAGGGGATGGCCATGCCGCCACAATGGCTTCTCCTCCATTCTCCCCTCAGGATTTAGGGCACGCACACACATGCGCCATAGGATCTGGGGCTTGAACTGCGGAGTGCCACCTACTGGCCCTAAACTTGGTGATTTTAAACAACAGCAATGTGTTCTCTCACATCTGAACTGCAAGAGGCCAGTAGTCCAAAATCTAGGTATAGTCAGGCATCCCCTCTCAGAGGGCTCTGGAAACAACCCATCTTTACGACTTCTGGTGGTTGCTGGCAACCCTTGGCATTCCTTGGCTTGCGGCTGCGTCACTCCAATATGTGCCTTTGTCGTCACACGGCTGTCTTCCCTTTGTCTGAGTCCCTTCCCTGCTTCTAAGGACATTGGACCAGGCCCACCACGTGCTAGTACGGCCTCGTCTTAATAATCACACTGCAAGGACCCTCTTTCAGATAAGATGACATTCTGTGGTTCTACGTAGACATGGGTTTTGGGAGACACTCTATAATCTGTGTGTGTGATACATATACACCATTTGAGCAGATCCTGTAATGCACTATGCACTGCAAAAGTTGTCAGCACTAAACCAGGACTCTCAGATTTCCTGTGTTACCACACTTAGAGTACTGTTTACATGGGTGTGTGTGCGAGCCTTGGCTTCACTGATGAGATCAGTGAAAATAAGGAAATAAGGTAGTATCTGTCTTTTGATAGAAATGGCATCGTCTATAATATATGTGTGTTACTCACTTGACCTTGAGGGTCTGGATGCACAGGCAGCCGTAGCCGAGGTTTCTGCCCGAGGCGGGCGGTGCTGCGAGGCTCTGTGTGGCCGTTCAGTACTCCTGACTGGTTTGGAAATGACATTGACATGAGCTTGCGGGAGCAAGTTGTTTGACATAAAGGCCCTAGCTAGGGCAGTTCTAAATAGAAGGAGAATTTATGGATGCAGGAATCGGAAAATTAAATGCAAATAAGAGATATTTTAAAAACTTACCCAACTCGACTTGTCAAGGCAGAGAGAGCAGCATGACCAGCTTCGTCTTCTCAAAACTAAATTGTGGTCAGATAGGTGGAGCGACCCTGAGGCGGATTAGCCTCAGGAATCAGGACAAGCCGCAGTGTTCCTCAGAGCCCATGGTGCAGCTCGCACCTCACACCGTCCATGTGCTCCTGCCTCATTGTTATTCAGGATTCTTTACTTTTTTTCCCCTCCTCTTCGGGAGAAGGGCTGAGATCATTTTCTTTATGTAAAGTAAGAGAAAACAAGACTTAAAAAGGTTTCCACAGGCCAGCTGGTGGCATGATGGGTCTCACATGGCTAGCTACGAGGTTCAAGTCCCGGACCCGGTGACTTGGGAAGCATAACTGGGCACTCAGCTGTGTGTGTCTAAAACCCCGGAAGGAGGGCGAGATGGAGGAAAAGGGATTGAAACATGACCATCTGCCATGGGGGTGCTCTCTCACTTTCTCTCTGCCTCTCCTCACCCCCCATGCCAATGTATGTACCCTTTGGCAAATTTGAAAAATAAATAAATAAGGTATCCAGTATGGATAGAACAGACTGTAGCAACTGTTGGATCCTTTTGGTAGATAGCATGCCACCTCCTCCCCAGGCCCACGCCCACCTCTCGCAGTCCTCGCTATCGTCTTAGTAATTGTTGGAAGCAGTCTGGTGGTCCACTGAATGAACTCTGGACCCCCTGGTGGGGCAGGCCTTTGTGCAGAGTAGGCTGACAAGCCTTCCTTCACCCCAGGGTCACACTCTGGGAGCCATCATGGCTGAAGCCAGCTTTGGCCATGCACTGGGCAACAGCCAGGCCAGGGCCTGGGCTAGCGCTCTTCGGCTTCAGTGTGCTCTCAGCTGTACCCTTCCATCTGAGTTTTGCCTAACTCTTCACCCTGCTTTTATGCCTGGAGTCCCGAAGGCTCTCACCTGTGTATTTCCTGAGGAACTGACAAAAGATGTGTTCCCTCTGCCAGGAAGTGTTTCCCGAAGCCTTAGGCTGGGAAACTGCCACTTCTCTGCCCCTTTCAGAAACTCAGCACTTACTACATCCGGTATTATTCATGTGTTTGTGTATCACTTCAAAACAGACTTTTCCTTATGGTTGGGCTGATATTTTACATTTTTTTTACTTTCAACTTCTACCATGGTTCCCAGAATCGAATAGATTAAATTTAGGTGAGTTATGGAGCGAACCAACTGTCATGTGTTAGTCAAGTCCTAAGGGAAGTCACGTTAAAGGATGGATTTGGAATTCGAACATGAAATCCAGTTTAAATATGTCTTAATCTCACTAAGACACATATAAACAAAATTATTACCTGATGCCCATTGTTAAGTGTTAATGGTAACAGAAAAGAGCCAAAGAGTGAGAATTCTGAGTATCAGCACTAGAATTAAAAAACAAAGAACTAGAGTCTCCCTGTGTAGGTTTTTAGGCAAAACGTATCATAAGTAGTTTCCTTGTCGCAAGACAGCTGAGTCTTGAAAAACTGAAGTTGCTCCACCACCACGGGAGGTCTTGACCTTGATTGTTTGATTGTTTTCTGCTTAGTGCAGGAAATCCTGAAACAGAAGCAAGACTGAAAATCACCTCTTCACTCCTCCTCCGTATTAGTCATGGAGTATTTTGCTTGCTTGTAACAATGCCAACCCTGAAAGTTACTGCAAGAAAGGCCCAGTCTCTTAGGAGGTGGTGGTGAATGTATGCAGGCAAACATAGAGCGTAGTAGGTATCCAGGAAGTGCGTGCTAAAGCAGCAAATCCATAAACTAGGTCCTGTACAAAGCAGGGCTCAGTGCATCATCTGTGAGGAGGGATAGGAGACCCAGGCCCAGCCCGCACTCAACAGCACCCTTCTTTTGTGTGCATGTAGTTGGCAAGGGACCTTCACATTGGGGCCCGCTCTGTGTGACAGATTTTAGATGAGTTAACATCCCTCCACCCCCGACCCCCACCCCCACCTCAGCCATTGACCTTTTCAGGCTGCTCTTCTCGTTCTCCCCAAGAAAGTGGATTTTGCTCTTTTTCCTCGACATTCTCCAGGGAGAATCTCAAAGTCTTAGCTCATTTGATGCTTTTCTCCACTTATTAAAATCTTTATGATTTGAGGCTCAGGATAAAATGCTACCTATGTCATGAAGCTTCCTTGCTTGTCCCAGCAGAAGCAAGGTCATCTCTCCCCACTTTCAGATAGTCTGCACTTGACTTAGACCTGGCACATAGTGTCATTTGCTGGTTGTGACGGTGTTCGCCTAAGGTAAAGGTGATAAACTTTTTAAGGGTAGGGTCACATACATTTCTTTTTATTGACCAGAATGATTTCTTATACCAAGTAGAGATTTGGCCAGTATTTATAGTCAAAAATTTGGAAAGGAAAGAAGGGAGGAAGGGAGAAGGGAAAACATAATGGGATCTAGAGTTGGAAGAAACCTAAAAGTCACCTAATCTTTATGTTAGTTACCTCTTAATATCCTCAAATGTCTCACTGAAAATAATATTCAGAGGCCAGCAGATGGCATGGTGGTTAGGGCACTGGACTCCCACATGGCTGACTGTGGTTCAAGTTTCAGATCTGGTGGCTTAAAACTCATGCTAGATGCATGTGCATGCATGCCCCAAATCCCAGGAGGTATATAGGGGAGAAGAGATTGTGGTGTGGCCATCCCCCCGAGGGGTGATTTCTTGCTTTCTCTTTCTCTGTCTCTCCGGAGAGCAGAAGTGTCCTATAGCAAAGATCTCTCAAAAAAATCTATGCAATTATTTATTTTCAAAATAATTTGGCCTATGAACAAATGATTTTATTTTCTTTCTGGGAAATAATAAGATATGATGAATAATATAGATAAAAAGGATGTTGAAATTTTGGTAATGTACAGAAATATAAAATACTATTTTAAAGAGAGAAGAGAATAATAATAAAAATTATCATGAGACTGAGCAATCATTTAACTTTACTGATTTTTTTTTTTTCCTGAAAGAGGCCACTATTAATCATTTCTTGCTATTCTGAGCATGTATTTGTGCTGCTGCAGATTTCTGTGCTCTTCTTTGTCAGTTTGAGCCATTCCTTGGTGCGAAAGTGACAAGTAGTGATGGTGGGAAACTGACAGAATGAGGCGCTGGGATGAGTCTTGCTCATTTTTAGGGATGGGGGTGGAGATGCAGAACTTTCAAGTGTGTCTTCTGCCATTTTCAGTGTGAACGAGTACCTTGTCTAAAACGTATGTCAGACAGAAGGTGATCTGTACCATTCCTTACCTTTTTAGGTGCCTCTTTCTTGGCAACAAAACAAAACAGAACACTCCAAATTTTGCAGGCAGAATCACCCCAACCCATTCTCTGATTGTCTACTCTTAAAAGATGTAGAAAGTTTTCTTCTCTTGCCTTTGTGTTTCCTAGCTAGGCCAATGAGAGCGGTGACCTGGGATACTTAGGCGTTCTTTCACGGTGGCTGCATAATCTGTGAGGTGCACTTGAGCAGGCAGGCTTCTCTGGCTTGCTTTCATCCCACTTCTTTAACATCATTACTGCCCCTCTCAAGCCTACTGCTCCAATACTCCCATCTGTTCATCAATTTGGGAGAGATTTTCTTGTCCTAATGAAAAACCTGGTTTATAGTCTTTAATACTAGCTTTGGCTAGTTCTCTCAGTTTGTTTATTTATTTTTTTATTTTTAATGTTTTCAAAGCACATTTTGGTATAGAAATCAAAGGATTCAAAGATGGGCTTGGGCACAACCTAGGCAGGCGTATGGAGGTATACATACAGAAGAAAGTGTGTGTGTGCTGTCAATATCTCACCGAGACCCACTAGACTCTCTGTGATCCTATTCATTAAAAATAGTTCATGAAGGCCAGCAGATTTCATAGTAGCTAAAAGACTAGATCCCATATGGCCAGTTCCAGGTTGGAGTCCTGGATCCCATGGTTTGAGAAACACGCCAGGTGCATGTGTGTGTGTGCCTACAATTCTGAGAGGAGAATGGAAGAGAAGGGATTGCAGTGTGGCCATCCCCTCTGGGGGCAGGGAGAGGGGTAATTTCTCACTTTCCCTCTCTCTCTCTTTCCAGTAAGCACATGCAAAAAAAAAATACATATACAAAAAAAGAAGAAAATAATAATTCATGAATAAATATCTGCTCCAATATAAAACCATTTTAAAAAATCTTCATAGAAATGGGACTAGCAGTTGGCGTAATGGCTGTATTGCTGAAATCCCATGTAGCCAACTGCGGTTTGAGTCCCAGACCCAGTGGCTTAAACTCATGCTGGGCGCGTGTGTGTGTGCCCAAGATCCCGAGAGGAGAATGGAAGAGAAAGGATTGAGGTGTGGCCATTGCCCCTGGGGGGTGATTTCTTGCTTTCTATCTCTCTGGCTCTCTCTGTCTTTCTGATGAGCACATGCGCCCTATAGCAAAAACCTCTCCAAAAAAAAAAAAAAAAAAAAAAAAAAGAGAAAAATTGCCATAGGAATGATGGCCACTGAAGGGAATGAAGAGTGAATAGTCATGATGATTTCAGATGTTTAGGAATTCTGAGCCTAGCGTAATAGAGAGTGAGTCATTTTTAATAGGCACGTGCTACCCAAATGTCTCTGTAGTGTTTAGGGCTGTAGCACATGGACTCTCGTGGCAGCTCGGCACCCTCACCAGGCGCGCTCTCAGTGGTTCCCCTCTGACCTCTTGTTTGCCTGCTGGTACATAATTGTCTAGCCTTCACTCAGCCATAGCACTGCATTTGTCCAGTACCTTCGGGAAAAAGAAAAATCAGAGAAGAGACTTCAGAAACAGACTCAGTAAGAGATGAGATTAGAGGAGAAAGTGTGATTTTTTGGGGGGGGGCAGGGTTTAAATTATATGTGTGTATATATATATGTATGTATGTGTGTGTGTGTGTGTGTGTGTGTGTGTTTGTGTGTGTGTATATATATATATATAAAATTTCAGTTGGTCAAATTTGTCAGTCAGTAAAAGCCAGTTTGGTTACAAGGATAAGAAATTCATTAAGGCCAATTTTAGAAAGGGAAACTTTGAAGGTGATCTTCATGGAATTCAGCCTTGAGAAATAAACCTAGATGTTATAAACTAGAAAATTATTAAGAACAATTTACAATGCAGGTTCTATGAAACCTCCATGCACAGTGCCACCTGATCGCAGTTTCTGTGTGTCTTAGGTCCGAACAGTAAAAGAGAACATCTGATTGACTAAGCCTGTATCAGGTGCCCATTCCTGCCTCAGTCATCCAGAATAAAGGCAGGTTCTGGAAACATACATTACTACCTAAGGCCTGCTTCGTTACCACACGTCTGAAAACCAGGGAATGATTTCTGATGGATAGGCAGTCGGCCCTCATGTATTTGCTCTAATACCAGCAGTGTACAAGGAATTGTATATGGCAATGAGTAAATGTAGTAAGAACTAGAATTTACCGACCATTATCACATGTCTGGCACCACGATAAACTTGTATGTGTTTAACCCCGTGTCCCTGTTGTGTATGTACTCTAATTATCCGTAATTTACAAACAAGGAAATCGAGGCTAAGAGAGAGCTAGGACATGGAAGTCTGGCTCCACATCGAATCTAAAGCCTATTTTCTTTTTCTTTTTCTTTTTTTTTTTTTTTTTTTTTTTTTTTGGGGGGGGGAGAGGTGTTTTTTTGTTTTTGTTTTTGGTTTTTTTTTTTTTTTTTTTTTTTTTTGCTATAGGGCACGTGCGCTCGCCAGACAGACAGAGAGAGCCAGAGAGACAGAAAGTGAGAAATCACCCCCTAGGGGGGATGGCCACGCTGCAATCCCTTCTCCTCCATTCTCCTCTCGGGATCTTGGGCACGCATGCACACGCGCCCGGCGTGAGTTTTAAGCCACCAGGTTCGGGACTCAAACCGCGGTCGACTACGTGGGAGTCCAGCGACATAGCCATTATGCTAACTGCTGGTCCCTAAAGCCTATTTTCTTAAACACAAAGCTGAGAGCTTTTATTCTGACATATGAAGTCAGTTCTTTATGGTGACAATCTAGCTGGAAAGATGGGATACATAATCCCACATGTAATATTAGAAAATTCATGACACATTTTTGCATAGCAAAACATAGAAAAATACATCATGACCTTCCTGATGACCTAATAGTGAAACAAGATTGCATCACGAGGAGATAACTTTATGTGTAGAATGAGTTGTCTGTGTTATTAGATTCCAGAGGAGGAAGACAGAATGCTGAGCTGAGGCACTCGGGAGGAAACAGGCCCTCACAGGTTTTGAAGGATGGAGATGAGTGTCCCGACAGCTGCACAGGACTGTGAGCTCGCGGCTCACCTTTGCACGCTCGTCTTACCATCATCTGGGGATTGTAGGGCGAGCTCAGCCTCCAAGTCCTTGGCATTCTCCGGTCCTATGACCTCCTCTTACATGCCCTGCCCTTCCCCGCAGCCCCGTCTTCCCCAGTGACCACCTGCACCCCAGCACGTGGACTCCGGGGCCGCTCGGCACCTCCTCCCCAGTGACCACCTGCACCCCAGCACATGGACTCTGGGGCCGCTCGGCACCTCCTCCCCAGTGACCACCAGCGCCCCAGCACGTGGACTCTGGGGCCGCTCGGCACCTCCTCCCCAGTGACCACCTGCGCCCTAGCACATGGACTCTGGGGCCGCTCGGCACCTCCTCCCCAGTGACCACCTGCGCCCCAGCACATGGACTCTGGGGCCGCTCGGCACCTCCTCCCCAGTGACCACCTGCGCCCCAGCACATGGACGCTGGGGGCCGCTCGGCACCTTCTCCCCAGTGACCACCTGCGCCCCAGCACATGGACCCTGGGGTCGCTCGGCACCTCCTCCCAGTGACCACCTGCGCCCCAGCACATGGACTCCGGGGCCGCTCGGCACCTTCTCCCCAGTGATCACCTGCGCCCCAGCACGTGGACTCCGGGGCCGCTCGGCACCTTCTCCCCAGTGATCACCTGCACCCCAGCACGTGGACTCCGGGGCCGCTTGGCACCTTCTCCAGGTGCTCTCTCAACAGCTCCCTTCCTGACCTCTTGTTTGCCTGCTGGTGCATACTTGGCTAGCCTTCAGCTCAAGTGTCCTTCTTTGTGGAGTTTTCTTTTGTTCTTCATTTTTTTTTAAGAAGTTTTTGCCTTAGGGCACAAGAACTCGCCAGAGGGAGAGACACACAGAGACAGTTAGAGGGAAAGTGAGAAATCACCCTGGGGGGGATGGCCATGACACAATCCCTTCTTTCTTTCTCCTCCCAGGATCTCGAGCCTGCACACGCATGCACACAGCATGACTTTGAAGCTGAGACCAGGACTTGAACTGTGGTCAGCCGTGTACAAGTCCAGCAACATAACTGTCATGCCAGCAGCTGGCCCTATCCTTCATCCTTTGGTACTTCCCCTTTCTTGCCATTCAGAGGCGCTCAGTCTCCTTCCTGCTCCCACACGTCTCTGTTTCTTACGTTACCCACCACGTGGCTGCGTTTGTATCTTTCACATTCGTTTCCTTCTTTTACACTGGAGCTCCTGCAGGTCAGGTTCCTTATCTCTGTTGTTCTTGCTGCCCCAGCACTTCGCCCTGTGCCTGGCACACAGGAAGCACTTTCTCAGTACTTATGGAATGGCTAGACGGATGAGGGAAAGGAATGGAAGTCTGTGTGAATGCGGGATGGCCACAACTGTGGTTTTAGTGGTGTACTAATAAGATTTATGTATTACTGAATAGTACACCAAGTACTTTGCCATGACTTTCTATTTCAGCTTCATGCTGTCATGCCTCTGGGAAGCAGGTGGTTTAGTCAGGGAAACAAAGCTTCAAGGGAGCGGGAACAGCACGTCAGTAAATGGTAGAGTTGGTTTTCTGAGTCCAGCCTGGGCGTTTTCTGTAACAGGGAGCATCTGACTCAGAAGTCTGGCTGCTTCGGGGGAAGCTGCCCGGATGAGCTATTACTCACCTTGAGCACATTTTCCAAAGGGGTAATATATTTTACCAAGTTTTTAGGTAATATGATTTTTTCCATAGACACCGAGGAAAAGATTTCACAGGAAATCATGTGAAAGTAAGACAAGGACTCCCATAGAGGACATACTAAATGGTGGAATTTACTTTTCTGTGCCAAGTTTCCATCAAACTGCTGTGCAGGCTGCGCTTCCTAGGCTGCCCAGGCTCGGGCGTAGGGTCTTAGAGCTGCCCCTGCCTTTGTCTGACTCCGAACCTTGAGCGCTCTGAGAGCCCAGGTGGTGCGCAGTGCGGGAGACTGAGGCCCAGGGACTTGCAGAGGGAGGTGGTGAGCAGATTTAGCAGACTTCGATGTTTTATTCTTTAGCCACAGTTAGGATACCATACTTAGCACAATGATAAGTATGCAGTAGGTTGTAGTAGATTGTACGAAAAGCTATTTTTATAGTTACCTTTTAATCTTACAAATTAGTCAACAATCAAGCTTATCATAAGAATCTAGAAAATCAAAAGTTAACTTTCTTTCTTGTTTTCTTCCCTCCCTCCCTCCTTTCCTTTTTCCTCAGATGGCTTCCCTTTATGTCTCAGGGCATAATTCATTCTGAAATTGAACTTCATCTTCAAGGTGAGGATTAATGAAACCGTCAGTTGAAGAAGGTACAAGATGATTTTGCCACCTCTGGATGCTACGGGACACGATTCCCCAGTTGCCCCCAGAAATTTCCTTTGATAGTTTACCTTTGTATTGGATTTATAGTTATTCCTCTCAGTGGAAATAAAAACATACGTAACGCTGTGTCTTGGCAATGTCATATGCCCTGCCCTAAGTTAAAAATCCACACAAGGATTTGCCACCGTTATTCAAGAGTTAAACTCACTTTATTTTCCTGCCACTTATAATGTCATCAGACGGATCTATTATTAACTGCACTTCACTTTTATTTTTGCAGAAATGCAAATAAATCATCACCCTAAAATACAAGAGGAAGCAAATGGTAAATGTTGTTGCCACTTTTCATCTTTTAATCATCTGAAATAATCTATTTCTGTTTCAAGATTACCTGCTTTGCACATTTTCAAAGTACATTTTTATTGAGCTTAAACTATTGGTTGAAAAATATTTGAAATGGGTATAAGAATAAGCATTAAATTAGAGTCTAATTTATAAAGAAACTAACATGAGAAACTTGCTTTTCTTCTTTAAATGCTTCTCTTCAATAACTATATGGAGAAAATCTTTTAACTAATTTCTTATAATTTCTAATAATTTTGCCTCCTTTTTACTCATTTGTATATCAGTCTCTCAGTTTTCTTCTTCCTTTAAAAAAAATTCGAGAGGGTGTGTGTACTTGAGAGAGAGAGATGGGGGAGGGGAAGGGAGAAAGCACCCCCCTGAGGCACGGCCATGCCACAATCCCTTCTCTTCCATCTCTCCTTTCTTTGGGGAGTTTGGACACACACACACACACACACACACAGGGTGTATTTCTTAGGCCACCGGGTCCGGGACTCAAACTGTGCAGTAAGCCATGTAGGATCTAGCCACTCTAACTATCCATGCCACTCGCTGGCCCTCTCAGTATTCTTTTGAAATTGTTTTGTGATTAGCTTTCTGTATTAGAATATTTTCAAATCAACCTGCAATTGCATTCTTAATATTTTTACATTTTAAGGTTGATCTGAATAAGATGGAAAAATACAGATTTCTAGTATACATACCAGGCTAATAAACTTCAATATTTCAAAAATGTGCCTACTTCATGCAGTAATTTGAAACTAGGCAAGGGTTAATGTTCACATCATTATATTCAAAGTCCTTTAGTGGTTAGGATGGTCACTGAGACACAAACCATTTACGTCCACTCCGACAAACCACTTAAACTAGCATTTACATGTTTCTATTAGAAACTACACTTAAGCTCATACTTTACTGTTTTTTTATTAAGAAAGTCTACGCATGTGTCAGATTGTTAGCAGGGCACAATTTTACTAATGTTCCAGAATCTCTTAGTAATTTTAAGGGTTCTCAAAAGGTCTGTGGCTGACAATAAAACCTTAAGTAATACAGCTTAAAATGGCATTTTAAGTGGAAAAATCATCCATGAATCCCAGAACTTGGTGGGAGCACAGATGGATAAAACAGGCTAATACTTTTAAACCAAATGCTATAATAAAGGCATAAAAATGTCAAAAGTCCTTTGTCAATAGCATAAGCCATGAAATCAACATCGCTGATACCTCACGTAAGGAGGTTTCGTACAGGAGAGGGGTTTACCCAGGCGTTTGTTAGATATCATTCACCAGTTAGTATTTTCAATAAAAGTAACGATTAAGAAATGTTTTCCTGTAATTAGTTATTTCTGTTTCCTTAGTTTCTTTTCTGGCCTCACTAAAATGTCTATTTCTTATCGTACAGAAGTGGGTTTGTCACGGACCTTAGTTCATGAGGCACTGTCGTTACTCGTCTGTCAACGATCCTTTATTTCATGCTGAAGAATATGATCTTTAATGCTTTTGGGGTATGATTCTATAAATACACACATAGTCTCATAGTTATGTAAATGAGCTAGTTTATGCTGTGGAAAGAACCTGGAGATGTTAAGCAGTAGAATTGGTTGAGGTGGTGTTCCATTAGGGTTGTGTTGAAAAGGCAACGTGGGGGGACCAGAAGTTAGCGTAATGGCTATGTCGCTGGACTCCTACGTGGTCAACCGCAGTTCACGTCCCAGACCCGGTGGCTTAAAACTCATGCCGGGCGCGTGTGCGTGCGTGCCCAAGATCCCGAGAGGAGAATGCTGTTTCAGTTTAAGGGTGTAATGGAATGAAGGGATTAATTGAGTTAACTTTAGTTCCATTTGAGGTTATTACTACTAATTCCAACTATATGCTAGTCCTAACTCCTGGCCATGTGTAACTAATTCCCAGTTATCTAAGACATGTTTTCTAAACCCTGATACCTTATAAGCCTAAATATTTTTAATTGCAATAGTAAACCCATTCTTCATAATAAAACTAACTGTCGTACCGAGTTAGACTGAACTTGGTTGTAAGATAACATTTTTAATATACATTGTATTAAATTTCCTGTTTCAGTGTCTTTTGCATATTGCTCTGAAATCTAGCCATTATGTGAAAACCTCTCATTAATGCTAGTAAATTTATATTAATACTCTAATAATAATTTAAATTCTAATCCTAATAAATTTTCTCAAGATACTTTTGTAAAGATCTGTAAAGCTAGCCATATCATATGTGAATAATGACAATTTCTTCTCCTAATATGCCGTCTAGGTGTGTGGTGCACTGTGAACTAGAAGTAGTAATGCGTTCACCATAGCGAACGCATGGTTCTTGCTGGATAGACTGAGTTAGCTACATCAGTGGACTCCCAGGAAGTCAGCCGCAGTTCGAGTCCCAGACCTGGCAGCTTAAAACTCATGTCAGGCACGTGTGCTTGCGTGCCCAAAATTTGGAGAGGAGAATAGAGCAGAAGGGATTTTGGCATGGCCGTCCCCTCTAAGGGGGTGATTTCTCACTTTCTGTCTCTTTGTCTCTCCATCTCTCCAGTGGGCACACACGCCCTATAGCAAAAAATATCTTAAAAAAATAAAAAGAAAATAATAATAATAAAGAACACAGAGGTTTTTCTAAACTTGCTTGGAGTTGCACGGTTGGGAAATAGCATTGAGAATTTGAGTGCCAGCGGTTTGACTCCCAAGTGTGCTATTCTGCTTTAAAAGAACTGCCGCTTAACGCCCCGTTCACAATGTGTGTGCATGTGAGTATATATCATCTACGTCTTTGCCTTTAGATCTATTTTATGTTACTTTTCTAACTTCTTAGGCTAGATTTGTAGATCTTTAGCTTTCAGGCTTATTCCAGACCCAAAGGAGAGGATGTTCTGGTTGTCACGGAGGGTCCCTGTCGTTATGGTTATTCTCCGTGTTTATCTCTTGGTTCATCCAGAGCTGTGGAGGCAGGCTGAGGTTTTGCTTAGCTCCCTGTGCTGGGAGTTATTTGGAGCCTAAGCTTTCACTGAGGGGTGTCACCCCTTGGGGCTCAAAAGCCTCAGCGGCCACCGTTGTGAGAGCTGGACCTCTGTCCTCTGGCCAGCAGCGCTAGCATTCAGCACACGTGCAGGCCCTGCCTTCTTGCCTGCCCAGTGCTCACCGCTCAGTCTCCACTCGTGGTCCTTTTCTTATTGTTACTGTTAGGCAATGGAAGAGATTTTTCTTCCTTTCTTGGGAGTGCTAGAAATCTTGGCACTTTTTGTAACTTATGTGGAATCTAGTTGTGGTTTTAAGAGGGTTTAAAAAATACCACCCTAGGGACTATGGCTCGGAAGGGTAGGAATCTTGCCCTTGGTCCTGCAGTTAGAAAGTGAGAGCCCTGGTCTTGGATTCAGCTCTCCATCAGTGTATAAACTGCTTCCCTTTAAATGATTCGACTTCTTATGTTTCTCAAGGATTTCTGACTTGAGGGACTTTAAAAATTCTTGGAGCTGGGGCCATCATGTGGCGTAGTGGTTGGAGTCACTGGTCTCCAATATGTCCAACTGCAGTTTGAGTCCCAGATCTGGCTGCTTGCTTTCTCACTTTCCCTCTCTCTCTCTCTTTCTCTCTCTCTCTCTGTCCCTCTCTGGTAAAATTTAAAATAATTAAATAAGGCTTAAATAAAATAATTCTTTGAAGGGGAAAAAATTCTTGGACTACTTGCCTGTTTATTTACAGGCAATGCTGAGTCTTTGTAGTATGATTATTAGCAATTTGGTAGATTATCTATTGCAAATATTATTAAAATATTTTCTCTCTCCTCTTAATTCTATTTGTGCATGCATGCTTGACTAGACTCACTACCCAAATATTGTCTGTTCAAGGAAGGAAAATTAAATTTAATGATTAGTCTCAGCTAAACATAATTAAGAACATAAAATACCCTATAACATCATCATGTATTCTAAATCACATGTAGATGGTTTTAGATTGCCCCTTGCTCTGATCATTTGGGCAGTTTTCTGTAAGACTGTGGATAATGACAGGGTAGGTCCACTTCTGTGCCTGTTATGTGAATCTTACTCTCTGCCTAGGAAGACACAACATGGATGCCTGGGAGCTTGGGTGGGTCTCAAGGGCTGAGAGAGGTCATGTGTGAGCTGAGATGGCAAAGATATCTACTTCAGGATCACTCTATTAGTCCCAACGTGCAGAGCCTGATACGGGGTTAACAAATTCCAATGGTGCTCCATGGGAAAAGACAGGTTAATGTGTGAACAAGTTGGAAATGGAAAGGAGGGGTGTGTGCCCAGAGGACATCCCTCAGCAGAGGCCAGATATGTGCTGTGACCCAGTGTTGGGAGCCTAGAGCCTTTGGTGTAGACATGTCAGGAAGAGTTAGCACCCATGGAGACCATGTATACTTCCTATGCCCTGGCCTGGCTTCAGCTTCATTTTGTCCTGGCATTAAAGAGTGGGCATTTGGTTTTTCATTTATGTTATGATGATCTTAGAGCACTAGTTCACACTTTTTCTGTCTGAGACAGAATACCCATAATTCAATATAGCAATGGAATTTAATGGATTTGACACTGAAACAGTAATACTGTGCTCTCAGCATCTTCAGACTAGTTAACGGCCATGAAAGAACCTATTCCTCAACCACTTTCTATTTATAGATAACTTACAGAGAGCATATGATTGGGGTGAATACAAATAATCAATCTGGGTAAGAATGATGTAATCCGAGACAAAGTTTCTTGACCTTGGGTCTATTGACATCTTAGCCTGGAAAATCTTCGTTCTGGAGGACTGTCCTAAACATTGGAAGCATCACATATGCTTAGCAACACCCTACCTTCTACCCACTAGAGGCCATGACACGTGTATACTCTCAGGAGCACACGCGCGCACACACACACACACACACACGTCTCCAGAAATCACTGGATGTCCCCAAAGGTGAACTCTCCCCCAGTTGAAAACCACTGACTGAATAATAGTGGATGTGTTGGCAAGGGGGCTAAGGTGTGTTGGGGTGGTCGAGTCTGAGGAGGCAGAAATGGCAGGCTATGTTTGCTGAAAATGTTTGTAGCTACGGCATTTCCTGTCCATGTGCCTTTCCATAACCTTGCCACATCAAAAAGTGGAATCAACCCAGGCAGATCTTTGAGACTGCCTCAACTAATAGTGCATGGCAGAAATAATGCGGTGTGATGCACCACTTCTACATGGCTTCTCTCTGGGGATGTTGGTCCTTAGAGTCATGCCGCCATATTGTGAGGAAGTCCAGATACATGGAGAGATTTGCATGGAGACCACTGCTCTGAGCCCTGGCGGAGCTTTCAGCAAGTCACATGAGAGGATCATCTTGGAAGTACATTCTCCTATCCACACTGTGTAGCAAAGATGATTCTTCCCTACGAAACTGGGCCCAAACTGCAGATTCACCAGCAAGAGAAATGAGTGTCATTTTGAGCCATTAAGTTTTCAGATGGTGTGTTATAAAGCAATAGGTAACAATGGCAGTAGAATTGGTAGTTCATGTAGACAGCATATATAGGTTAAGACTTGGAATTTAAATGTTAAGGACAATGAGTCGCTACCCTAATGGTCAGCACATGTAACATGGTTCCGAATGTAGGTTTGGACCTAGGCCATTGTTTAGAAGTTTGCGATACAAAATGTTTGAGAATTGTTAGCAAATATTCAAAGAAAGGCAAGTCAAGGTTTCCATTTCAGCTAGAAGGTGGGTGATCAAAGAGGCAAAGGAGCATGGAGGAGAGCTGGCAGCAAGTATCAAGGAGACTTGAAGGAAATTCAAGGTGGAAATGAACGAGATGACAAGGATGGGGTGGGAATGCTATCGTTGAGAAAGCTGGAACTTGGGGTGAAGATGGTCTGTGAATACTTGGGGTACTAGGTCGGAATTAACTATCGTGTTGTCTTCCCTGCCAAGGATCAAGATTGGAAGTGGAGTTGAATGTACTAATCAGAGAAGCAGAGGTGCATGCAGAGTGTATGGCCATCCTACATGACCAGTGACATACAGCAGGCTCCAGCATACAGGGAGGCTCCTGAGCAGATTCTGAGTCTTTGCAGCACCACCTACTGCACATATCGCTCTGTGCCTCAGTCTTTTTCCCATAAATATGTAGGCAATAATAGAAATGACCTCTTTAGTGTGTTGTGTGGATTAGATAAAATAATATCCATGAAGCACTTGAACAAAGCCTGGCACATCTTACATGCCGAATAGATGTTAGTTTTCCAACCTTACTTCTCACTGTGTTAGAATTTATCCTGGTCTTGGGCACGGCAGACTGTGTGTTTGGGCTCTCGCTGGCTGTCTCTCTCACTGTTTCAGTCTTCTCTCTTCAGCCCTGTGAAGCAGGGTGTCCTTTACTACATCATACAATAATAAATAGTAAGCAGAATCACAGGAGTGGTGAGATTCACCCTAAGCCATTATCAAGATAAAATATGTCCTAGATTCATTCCTGATAATATTTTATGGTTATTTTCTGGATTGAAAGTAGAGAAAATAAAGCATTGTTTGAAAGCATTTTATTCTAGGAAGTGTAACTGTTGCTAATTCTATGTCAAATTTATCCCAATTCCTGGGGTAGTAAGCACATAACTTCTCTATTGCTTTACATCTATAATAGGATTAATGATATTTGTTCTTAGAAGAATAAATATAAAAATATTTATACAGTACTTAAATTTTTTTAAATGTCATGATCCTCTTAGGAGGTTGTATTTTAAAGGACTCATGAGTTTATATAAATAGAACTATCTGGAGATAAAACTATCAAAAATGAAAATAATCTGTCTTGTGTACAGTATTTTGCTAAATCTCATTGAAATATATTTACATGCCCTTTAAAATGCGGATGATCCAAGGTCAATACTGTTTCCATTATCTTTGTGCTAATAGTAAGACCAATTATGAGACAAATAACAATGTCCTTGTCCTCTGTAGAAAACATGACACTAATGACACATCATCAGACAGACTCGTTCTTTGCTAATTGAGAAATAGTTATATATTTTGCTGAAACAGTCTTAATAATACTTTACTTTGAATATCCTTCCCCACACATGCAGCCTTTACTTTTCAAAATATGGATCCCAAGATGTTTCGTAAATCTCCACTCATTTGGTAATCCAGAGATATTTAAGACCCAAACTTGCCCTTCAAGGAGCTTATCATCTTAGGGGTAGAAAGAGGTCTGAAAAGTCCTTGAGCTGTTAAAGCACTTCTTTTTCTGAAGATTGATGTGTGCAAAGGCCCAACAGAAGCATGAGAGAGTGGTTTATTCTAGTGACAGGAAGGGATGTGTGGAAATGCTTCTTGCAGGTGACCTTTAAGCTAAGCCTGGAGATATAAGGTGTTCACCAGACGGGAGGAGGAGAGGTGAAAGAGGACATTCTGCTAGAGGGATTATAGCAAAGTCCTGGAGATAGAAAGGAGTCCTTCAAATAGCATCATGATGCTGCGAGGCCAGGTCCTCACGGGAGAGGGCAGCTTCAGAGGGGAGCAGAGGCTGCTTCGCAGGGGGGTTATGGGTAGTGGACATCGGTATTATAAAGAGAGCTAGGCTGAACATTTGACAGCATGTCAGTCCAAAGGAAATGGTAAGACACCAGTAGAGGGCGCCGGTGGGTGGTGTGGTGGTTAAGGGCACTGGACTCCTACATGGCCAACCGTGGTTCGAGTCCCATACCTGGTGGCTTCCTTTATCACTTTCTCTCTCTCTCTCTCTCTCTCTCTCTCTGTTCCTCTCTGGTCAAATTTAAAAAATAAATAAATAAACAAAGTTAAATGAAAGAATCATTTTTAAAAACCCAGCAGGGATGTAATGACAGAGAAAGTTCTATGTATCCTGATGTCTCTCACGGAGCTGACAATACAGTTGAGTCCCCACTGAGTCTGGGGCCCCTCGCAGGGATGGTGGAGAGGTGGATTTGGAGAGAACATGAGGACTTTTCCTCTCCTCCTGCCCAGCACTCAAGTTCTCCACGAAGGGAGAGCTGAACAGACACTTCACGCGCTCGTAAGGCCTCTAAGGCTGACTCGGTCGACCCGATGGTAATCGGGAGGGGGAGACGGAACCTGTGAGGCCTTTGGCTTCTCACTTTCACCACATGGTTCTGTGTCCTGCTCTGTAAGGCATCAAGGAAGCAGGTCTGCTGTCTGCTTGCCGTCAGGCAATGCCGGGCTGTCCCGTAGTTTTTCCTACTTGTGTGGTGGTGACTGGAGGCAGCTCTGAGGAGTCGCCCTCAGTGTGCAGCTCACAGTCACGTGTGAAGAGCTTGCTTTGCATGCCTCTCTCTGCATTTCTTGGAGTATTCAGTGGGCAGTTGCCAAGTAACTGAAAACGAGTCTAGACACAGATGTTTCCATATTCAACATCAGGGCTAATTTTCTGCACTCCAACGTCAAACGCATGTAACCCCCATCAGGGTGCACAATCCTGTTGAAGACGTAATGTTCAGATTGAAGGAAGAGCCATTGAACTTCACTGCCTGAAAATAAACCTCCAACTGATAAAGAAAACCTCGGGAAGGAAGCAGTTAATGACAGGCCCGTAATTATCGTCATCCTTTTTTTAACCTGGGACACTTGAAAAAGTGCCCCAGTCAAATCTTGCATCATGCTAATGCCCAAACTTTCTGACAAAAACCACCAATGATTTCAGTAGCTGCTTAGTTATCTATGGGTGTGCTAGAAACCACCCCCAAAACAGTAAGGGTTTAAAACACCGATTTAGGGAACCAGCAGTTAGCATAATGGCTATGTCGCTGGACTCCCACGTAGTCAACCGCAGTTGGCGTCCCAGACTCGGTGGCTTAAAACTCACGCCGGGCGCGTGTGCGTGCGTGCCCAAGATCCGAGAGGAGAATGGAAGAGAAGGGATTGCGGCGTGGCCATTCCCCCTGGGGGGTGACTTCTCACTTTCTGTCTCTCTGTCTCTCTCTGTCTGTCTGGTGAGCGCACGCGCCCTATAGCGAAAAAAAAACCCCAAGAAACCTCTCCCCCCCCCAAAAAAAACCAAAAAACAAACAAACAAAAACACCGATTTATTATTGTCTTTCACGGTTTAGCGGGTTCATATGACTCAGGGAGGTGATCTTCGCTTGGGGCCTCTCATGCGATTTGGGCCAGCCAGTGCTGCAGTTGCAGCCCCTGAACGCCGTGGCCGGGCCGGGCCTCTGAGAGGGCTTGCTGTGCTCTTGCTGATGACCGTGACGCCTGTCCAGGGGTCTTGGTTTTCACAGGGTTACTCCTGGGGTCCAAGAGCGAGTGCCTCCAGACATGACATGGTTCTCCAACACCCAGGCAGACTTAGTCTCTGAGCTCCTCGAATGTCACTTCTGCTCATTGTATTGACCCAAGGACACCCCAGACTCAAGGGGAGGGGAAATACAATACAATAAAGTCCATCTATTTTTTAAACAAAGAATTATTTATTTAATTTTATTTATTATTATTATCATTCAATTTGACCACAGGGAGACAGAAGAGAGAGAGCAAGAAAGGGAGGGAGAGTGAGAAAGCAAGCTGCCAGGAGGTCCGGAACTTAAACCACAGTCAGTCAAGTGGGAGTCCGGTTGGTTTAACCACCACGTTATCCACCGGCCCAAAACTGCATCTATTAGCAAAGTAGTAAAATAGTCACATTGCAAAAGAGAAGTGCATTGGGAGATAATAATGAGGACTTAATATTTTTATTTTAAAAAATTTGTCAGAGAGCACATGCTCTCTGGAGAGAGACAGAGAGAAAAAGACAAGAAGAGAAAGCACCCTCCCCATCACCACTACCAAGGGGCATGGTCACACTGCAGTCCCTTCTCCTCCATCTCTCCTTCCTGTTGGGACCTTGGGCACAGAGGCACAAGCACCCAGTGTGTGTCTCAAGCCATTGGATCTGGGAGGACTTTTTTGAATAATGTCATTTGCCACTGCAGGATATGCCTGATCTATTGAGGCTGCTGATTGTAAATAAACCTGGTATTTATGGATTGGTGAAGGCATGACTGGAGACTGTTATGTGAACTGGAAAATCAGTGACTTTGAATAACATGCACATGCAGATCTATTAAGTCTTGCATGTTAAATCCGTACTGACTCATGTTCTTACTTATTTATTTTTTTAAAAGATTTTTGCAGTAAGGCACATGCATTTGCCAGAGAGACAGACAGAGAGACAGAAAGTGAGAAATGATCCCCCAGGGAGGATGGCCATGCCACAATCCTGTCTCCTCCATTTTTCTCTTGGGATTTTGGGCATGCATGCACATGTGCCCAGCATGAGTTTAAGCCACTGGGTCCAGGACTCGAATCATGGTTCACTACATGGGAGTCCAGTGACATAGCCAGTATGCCAACTGCTGGTCCGAGTTGAAAGCATTTTTTTTTTTTTTAAAAAGAAAGAGAAACATATAGATAAAATATCTAATTCATATTCTCTTTGTTCACTTCTTTTGGCAAAGAAAGTTTTACAATAGAATATTACAGAAAATACTTGTACTTTTGACACATAACATAATGCAGAAACTTTATGTGTATATGTTACATATATACATATGTATGTATGTATGCATTTTGATTTGCCAGAGGGCATGTTTGCTCACCAGAGAGAGAGAGAGAGGAAAGTGAGAGAAGGCACCCTCCATGGGGGACGTTCACGCTGCAATCCCTTCTTCTCCATTTCTCCCTTTTTACAGCATTTTACAGCACACACATGTGCCTGGCATATTTCTCAGGCCGCTGGGTCTGGGACTCACGCTGCACAGATGGCATGTGAGATCCAGCTGCCTCAACCTCCATGGCTCGAACTGACCCTGTCAACATATTTCTGTTACAAATGAACAGTGGAATATATGTGCTTTCTTCCCTTTTATAAGAGAGAGATTTTTTTGCTATAGGATGCATACACTCCCCAGAGAGACAGAAAGTGAGAAATCACCTCCAAAGTGGGGGGGGGGGGGGAGGGTGGCCACGTCACAATCCCATCTCCTCTATTCTCCTCTCAGGATTTTGGGGACGCACACACAGGCACCCGGCTTGAGTTTTGACTTGAACCGCAGTCAGCTACATGGGAGTCCAGCACCGTAACCAGCACACCGTCTGCTGGTCCTGGAACTTTCAATTTAGTCATAGACTCAGGATGTTCCTCTGTCGTTTTATACAAACATTCTTACCAATTTTGTATTTTGAATAGTAAGACATTCTTAGAGAAATTAAGCAATTAGATTTTAAAAGTATAGTATAGAAAGTATCAGGCCAGGCTTAATTTTTTTTTCCAGTGGCAGAACAGAAAAACTTGAAAATAAACAAAACTAACAACAGAAGACATTTCCGGAGTTATTCCACCCTGAAGGCTTATGTCATGGTGACATGCGAACTCTAGAGGGAGGAACGCAGAGGTGTGCTGAGTCAGGGACTCCTTGCTGTCTGTCGCTATCCCAGCAGACAAGACATCCCAGCCTAGATGCAGACTCATTTGTGTCTCTCCCCCATGACCGCATGAGATTAAGATTCCAGGGCAGGCTCAGATGGCAGGAGAAGGAGTTGAAGATGAAATAGGAAGAAAATCTAAAAACGGGGAAGAGATGCTTTAACTTCGTGAATTATGCATTGAAGCCCAGGTGTGAGGTTTTCTGTGAAAAGTAATTCCATGATAGGATTCTCGATGGGGTGATCATTTGAATGAGCACCTTTCCTGTTTTCCCATGTGAATGGAAGTTCCGCAAAGCAAATGGGCGGCAGGGTAGAAATAGCACAGCGAACCCCTTTGAGTTCTGCTACTTCTCTGGCATGTTGGTACTCAAGCTTAAGTTCTGTCTCTATGATCAGATACAACACTATGCAGATGTACTTGATGCACGTTCCATCAAACTGATTGGAGGTCTTCAGTGTTCGTGGCTATCTGCTTGATGAGGGGAGTAGCACTCCTGGATTGGAAAGAAGACATCTTAGTGGAGGAGTTACTGAGAGCTCAAGCGTCCAGAATGGTGGTGGGTTTTAGCTACACTTTGGAAATGTAAAAAAATACTCACAAGGCACCATATGTTTATGGAGGCTTTAAAAATAACTATAAAGTTCTCTTCAAATTGCCCTTCTGCATCAGGGATTGCCTCTGATGAGTACATGCGTGCTCTACACAGTCCTAGTGGGCGGGACTTACCCTTTGGTGAGCCTGACTGTGCGGGGCGGACTCGGTGTGAGAGGGGTTTACTGCGGCAGGGTTGACGGGGTAGCTTCCCAAGGAAGACCGTGGAGTGATAAAATGGATACCATCTCGACTTTCCTTTCCTATTAAACCAAATCATTGAACAACCCATAGATATTTTAAAGCGTTTTCTGGCCCACTCTGCTCATCTAAGTCTATGCTTCCCAGCAGGAAGCTTGATTATCTCTTCTGCTTACAGGGTGTATTGTCTTATTGTCTTTCTCTATTTCAAATGCATCATTCTTTATTTTTTTTAAGAGATTTTTGCTATAGGGCACGTGTGCTTGACAGAGAGACAGAGACAGAGGGGCAGAAAGCAAGAAATCACCCTGGAGGGATGGCCATGATGCAATCCCTTCTCTTTCATTTTCCTCTTGGGATTTTGGGCACACACACACACACACACACACACACACACACACACATGCACCTAGTGTGAATTTTAAGCTGCTGGGTCCAGGACTTGAACCATGGTCAACTACGTGGGAGTTCAGCGATGTAACCATCACACCATCTGCTGAAATTCATTGTTTTTATTCTCCCTCAAATCCCAATTCCTGTAGCTCCTCCTTTACTTGTTGGTTTATTCCAGCTCTACGGGGATTCTAGCACTTTCTTTAAAATTGCCAGAGGGTACATAGGCTCACCAGAGACAGAGACAGAGAAGGAAAGAACACGCCTCCCAGTGGTGCATGGTCACATCCCAGTCTCTTCTATTCAGTTTCATCATTTTGTCAGGATTTGGGTGTGTGTGCACGCACACACACACACACACACACACACTCACACACACTCACCCATATCTGCTGTGTCTTTCAAGCTACCGGGACTAGTTTCCAAACCACAGTCTGCCAGGTAGGCTCTGTCTTCCTATATCATTAAAATGTGATCATCTTGTGTTTTTCATTCTTTCTTCTTTTTCTCTTTCTTTCTTTCTCTCTTTCTTTTTCTTTTTCTTTCTTCGTTCTTTCTCTATTTTTTCCTTCTTCTTCTCCTTTCCCCTCTATAGGGCATGTGCACTCTGTGGAGAGGGGGAGAGAAAGTGAGAAAGCAGCCTCCATGGGGGATGGCCACACTGTGACTCATCCTCCCCTCTCCTCTAGGGATTAGAGGATACATATGTAGGGATACGTATGCCCACGTGCCAGGCCTGTTTTTCAAGCTGCATGTATGCCCACGGTCTGGGTCTCAAAGCGTGCAGTGAGCCATATGGGATCCAGCTGCCTTAGCAACAATGCCACTGATTAAATTCCCTTTTTAAATTCCAGCACTTTTTCATGAAAAATATTTTGGATTCCCCCCTTTTTTTGTTGTCTTCATTTTAGATCTTCTATGTCCTTACCACCATTCTACTAAAATCACCAGTGTGTATTATGAACCCCGGATTGACAAGGCATTTCCTAGTACAGATAAAACATTAAAGGCAGGTTATCTGTCTTCTGTACCCACTCAAAGATTGACAGTGGTGCCTAAATCAACACCTCTATCTTTCAGGAAAGCATGGTGCTTAATACTTCCAACTCAGCTGTTTTGCCCAAAATATCAACTGTTCTCAAAAGACCTTTACTGTTTGTTTTATTAATGTAATTATAATGCCATACGATTTCCAAACTTTTTCACATGCTAGCTTCCAAAGAGGAAGTCCATATCAGCAATTATTTTAGTACTTTTTGACTTTATAAACTACTCATTTTATATTTAGTAAAGTAGAATAGTAAAATTCCTCATTTTCCTAATATTATTCATATGGTTTTCTTCATAATTTCTTATTGATTTCTTTTTCCTTTGCAGATGGAGACTGGAAGGTGACTGTCGTCACGGGAGATCTTGAAAACGCCGGTACCACGGCAACAGTATCCCTTTTTGTCTATGGAGAATCAAGATGTTCAGGTCCTATTATTTTAGGATCTGGAAAATACCAGCTGTTTAACCCCAACAGTGCAGATATGTTCAAGGTAAAAATTATATGACTATAACTTGTTTTCTATGGTACATTATGGTATGTATTCCCTAAGATGACACAAAGAATGATTTTGTTGCTGTTGTTTTGTATTGCATTTGCATTACATTTTCTTGGTTACATGGAATTTCTTGTCATAAGGGAGTTGGAAAATAGTAGTAATATTAGGAATATAAGAGTTTTGCTTCTTCCCCATTGTTATTCGTATGAAGACAAAAAAAGTTTATGAATTTTAGAAACTTTAAAAAGACAGTGCATAGATGGGGCTGGCAGGTGGATTGGGAGTTCAGGCACTGGACTTCCCTGTGGCCGATTGTGGTTCCAGTCCCAGACCTGGTGGCTTGCTTTCTCACTTTCTGTTTCTCTATCTCTGTCTGATGAGTGCACATGTCCTGGATCATGATTTAAAATAATAATAAAATAAATAAAATAAAATAAATAATTCTTTTTGAAAAATGGCAGTGGATGGGAGCCAAATAACACAGTGGTAAAATGTGATGCTCACGAGGCGATTCCACATAGAGAGATTCCCAGTTCAAGCCTTTGTGAGTACCCTGGACACACGCTTGCCCTGGACCTGGGGCTGTCTGAGACTGACAGTGGATTACAGTGTTAAGACCTATTGGGAGTGCTGTCTCTCTTTCTCTTTCTCTTTCTCTCTTGTTCATGGAAAAAAATAAATAAACTTAAAAAATTATAGTTAAAAAACTTACTAATAATCCTACCAGCAAGTTGAGTCATTCCACTTTTGAACATCTGTCCCAGGCTTCATTCATATTCACACGTGTGTACACAGACACGTGACATACATGACAAGGGATGGTGCTGCAGTCAGAAGCTGGAACCGCCTAAGGCCTGGGGTCAGATGGCCCGGATTTCAGTGACGCCTGGCACCTAACTAAGGTGATGAACTGGGCGAGCTATTTAACCCTTCTGTGCTCACGTTTTTTCATAGCCCTTCCCTCAGAGGGTTATCTTGAGGATTAAGTAAATTAATTCTTTATTTGGTATATAAAATGCTCAATAAATGTTTGCTATTTATATTGTTGTACCTAAGCAATTTTAATTATAACTTTTATTGATTAAATGACACAGATAAATGGTACTCTTGGAAGCCATTGAAATGGCTTCTATGATTTTACTATTTTATTATCATTACTATTATTATTTTGGTTTGAAGTATTTACTTTTTTTTTTTTTTTTGGAGAGGTTTTTGCTATAGGGCATGTGTGCTCACCAGAAAGACAGAGAGACAGAAAGTGAGAAATCACCTCCTGGGAGGATGGGCACACTGCAATCCCTTCTCCTCCATTCTCCTCTTGGGACCTTGGGGACGCACACACACGCGTCCGATGTGAGTTTAAGCCACCGGGTCTGGGACTCAAACCACAGCCGATTACATGGGAGTCCAGTGATGTAGCCATTACGCCATCTGCTGGTCCCAGTATTTACATTTATTAAATTTACAATCGGAATGGAAAGTCTCCTAAGTCATCAGTATCCTGAGGAGGAAAATCTAACACAAAGCAAATGAGTTTCTGTCCCAGCTTTCCACAGTGCACTGCGAGGGGAGTTCCCACTTCAAACAGAGCTGAAGTCCTTTCTAGTTCAGAAGGGGAGACATTTGGTAGTAGAAACAACTTTTTCATCTCAGTAACTGGAAGGCACGGTCATTTGTGAAAGTCTTCTCCATTTTCAAACGTGGTCTCTGTCCCCCAGCTGTGAGGCGCAGGCGCCGTCGGGGTCCAAGGGCACCGTCTCATCCCACCCGCCTGCATGGCCTCTGAGCAGCAGGAAGCTGGCCCAGTGTGGAGGACCGGAGTTCAGCTGTCTGGGGCGCTGTGGAGTCGACTGCCCTGCTTCCCTAACATTAGTTACAACCATAGACGTGCCCTTCCCTGGTGTTCTAATCCCAGTGGAGACTTTTCAGAAAGACCTTGTTCCTTTGCACACGTTCTGGGCACAGCATGTTGTCCTCCAGGTGCGGGGCTGGGAAACTGCAGGCCGGAAGTAGGAAGGTGCACACACTCCCCTGCTTGCTTCTCAGGAACCCAGGCTGGCTTGTCCTCCATGACACTGCAGCTGAACCCAGCCGCCTGTGTGTGCAGGGAGACTTCTCCCGTGGACCACACACCACCTGACACCATGGGCCTCCTGAGGGGATTCCAAGGCCTCTGATTCCGCTCCTCCATCTTCCCACCCACGGATGCAACCGAGGCCCAGGAGGCCAGCACAGCCTCTGGGGCAGAGGGTCCCACCTCAGCTGCACTGCTCCCTCCAGGGGCGCTGCTGACTCTTCGGCGTTAGGTGGAGCCTCTGCAGGTGGAGGAGCCACTTTCAGGGGATTATCGTCCCTCTCAGATCAGCCCTCCTGAGGACTTTCTGCAGGTGCTGTCCCTCTGCCCACCTTTCATGTTCTCTGTAATGACGTCTCAGTCCTGGCCTCTTTTGCCGTGGTAGGAATGTCCTTTTGGTTTGGATGAGCGCAGGCACATGGCCTCTTCTATGCATCTCATTTCTGGCCTTTGGAGCTGATTTGTAATTGCTGGCACCACGCTCCTGAAACGTCTCGGTGAAGCGGGCTGACTGGTGGCAGTTTAGAGGCACTGGGGGAACTGGCATCTCTTCCTGAGGCTGTGGGCTGTCATTGCATTGTGCCTTCTCCCCGGGACAGGAAGCTCTGCCACCCTGCACAGATCCTTTCCGTTTTCCCCTCTGCTGAGGTTGTTGGTAACCCTGTAGATGTGCTTGGTGGACTGGAAGCCCGCTGCTGCTCGTCGGTTTCTAGGATGCTTGTTCACATGTAGACTTTCCATATTTTTCCCTTGACTTCTCTGTGGATTTCCATGCCTTGCCTCTTGCATGCTCCATACTCAGAAAGTAGATCAGATTGATAAATGAAAATTCTTCTCCTGTTTTTACTATTATAAGTAAGGCTGCAATGAACATTTTTTTTCTAGGATTTTTGCCATAGGATATGTGCACTTGCTAGAGAGAGACATAGAGAGAGAAGGTAAGAAATCACACCCCACAATCCTTTCTCCTCCACTCTTCTTTTGGGATTTTGAGCACACATGAACACATGCCTGGCATGACTTTCAAGTTGCTAGGTCTGGGACTCAAACCGCGGTGGGCCATGTGAGAGTCCAGCTCCTCTACAACTATGCACCTTCTGGCCACACATGGACTTACTTTTAAACTGCACTTTCTTTTTTTTTTTTTTTTTCCTTAAATCAAAGCTATCTTCTTTTCTTATGATAAATTCTGAGAAATATAATTACTCTGTATCTGTTTTGATAATCTATTTTGTAAAAGTATCTAATTTATATACTACAGTGCCTTCCAGGACATAGCGCACAATTATTAAATTTTAATTATTATTAGATCATTATGACAACCCAAATTATGTCATTGATTTCTGCCATACCTAATATTTAATACATTTTCATTAAAATTTTCTTCTTTCTTTGCAAGTTAAGAAATGTGACTGTGGAGCTATGGACGTCATCACTGTTTTATTGAGGTAGAACTCGCGTATCACGGCATCTGCCCACTTCAGGTGTACAGTGCATGGTGTTTAGTATATTCACACGCTCACACGCTCTACAATGATCACTACACTAGTTTTTTCACCCTGGAAAGTAAGCCCATACCCACTAGCAGTAATTCCAACTACATGCCCCCACCAGTCTTAGAAAGCTAATAATCTGCTTTCTGCCTCTCTACATTTTTCTGTTCTATACATTTCATGTAAATGGAATCATACAATGTGGGGTCTCTTGCATCAGACTTCTTTTATTTAGTGTAATGTTTTTAAGATTAGGAATATATTGTACCATTTTTCAGTACTTTATTTTTTGTGGCTACATAATATTCCATTTTATGGTTGTAACATAGTTTATTCATTCATCAGTTGATACAAATTTGGATTATTCCAACTTTTCACCTATTATATATAAAGCTGCTATGAACATCCATGTACAAGTTTTTGTGTGGCTTTGTATTATTGTTTCACCTGGGATATAATGTATCTGGGAATAGAATTGCTAAATCATGCAGCGACTCTGTGTTTTACATTTTGAGCAACGATCAAACTGTTTTCCAAAGTGGCTGCACTATTTTTCCATTTCCACCAGGAATGTATGAGGATTCTCCTTTCCCATGTCCTCACAACATTTCATTTTTGTCTGTTTTTTTATTCTAGAATCTTAGTAGGTATAAAGAAGTATCTCATTGTACTTTTGAAGATTTCTCTAACTAATGGCATTGAGCCTCTATTCATGTGTGCTTTTGGTTTGCATATCTTCAATGAAGAAATGTCTATTTGGATTCTTTACTTATTTTAAGTTTTATATATATATACACACACACAAACACACTAGAGTGTATATCTATATCTATAGATATAGATAGAAATAGATGATATAGATATAGATATAGATATAGATATATAGATATGTATATTGATGTTACATATATTAATTGCCAGAGGGTCCTTGCACTTGCTAGAGAGACAGAAAGACCAAAGGAGAGAGAGGGAGAAAGTACCAATGGCCACAATCCCTTCTCCTTTATTCCATCTTATCTGGATTTTGGGGTCTCACACACACATGCTCAGAGTGAATGAAAAGGTAGAGAGTAGGCCACGTTGCAATGCACAAACCCTTTTGTTCTTTTTAATTTTTTAAGGAATTACTTTATTTAACTTTATTTATTTATCTATTTTACTTTGACCAGAGAGGGACAGAGTGAGAGAGAGAGAGGGAAAGTGAGAAAGCAAGCCACCAGGCAGGTCTGGGACTCAAACTGTGGTCAGCCATGTGGGAGTCCAGTGCCCCTAACCACCACACCACCTGCCAGCCCCTGTTTGTAACAAGGTTCAAATTTCACTGACTAAATGACCACTGTTGCAAGCTTTTGTCAATTTGCAGAGTTCTGGAAAATGTGATGTCAGTAGTTTCTGTGATGACATTTATGGAGTAGTGGGTTTACGAAGGGACTTGATCTACCATTTCCAGAAGTTCCACTCTACTCCTTATCATTACTGTATTTTGTTCTTTATTCAAATTTATATTCCATTAAATATTCCATTTGTGGCTGTGATTTCTATACTCTGCTGAAGATAAGAATGGACCCAATATAAATATGGCTTTGAGCCTACAATATGTCATGTGATCAAATCCTTGAAATATACAAGCCACTAGCCATGTGATTGTTCAGACAGTAATTATCTCATTACTTTCAGAACAGTGAAAATTTCTCTTTTCTATAACTGGTACTGGTGGTATATGATCGTGTGGCACTGGAACATTTTCTTGACCCAGTTTACAAATCATGGAGGGGAACTTCCTGTAGCACTGAATAGACAGTTAAGGAAGACCCTAACTTCAACAAAGGACCTACAAAATAGTGTCAATGGCTTTGCAGTCATTTTGAGATCTACTCTTCATAGAGTATAGAGTCATCCCTAAGGATGCACCTAGAGCGTCAGAGTCAAGCTGAAGGAAATAAAACATACCTAGAAAAACAGTCAATGCAAAAATAAGATCAAAGCGTTCATTGTGACAGAAAGTTGGAGAGAATACATGGAGAGGAATTGTGAGAGAACCAGGACTGGACCTCATTCAGTTGCTAACGCTTGAGTCTTAGCCATGCCTGACATGGACTATGTACTCAGGAATATTTGTTGAGCGCATGAAAATTTAATGGAAATGACTCCTTTAAAATTTGTTTGATATTCTCTGTTTTATCTCGGGGCATTCATTGTTGAACTTCCCTTGTGATCATTCTCCCTTTGAGGGCATCGTAAAGGCATCCCAGGTGTCTCACATGGTCATTATTTACTTATAAACCGGCCAGAGATTTAACTGAGCTTTTTATTGCATTTTTGCAAAATGAAACACTAACTAGTACTCTCTGTTGCTTGGAAAAGTTAGCACTTATGCCATTCATTCCTAGAAAATGGTTCCTGCTTCTGGTTGTATGAAGTCAATGAATTTTGTAGATGAATGGGTTTAATATTTATTAAACACTCATAGGGCACTTGCACAATTATGTGAATATCCCTTATATTCCTTAAGAAAGAATGCCTAATACATTTTTGCCTATTTAAACACAGTTTGTATCAGCAACAATTAGAAGACCCATATTTGAGTTTCAACTCTGACCTTTACTAAGTAAACATGGGTAAACCACTCAACATTTCTAAGCTTTAATTTCCTCCTTTATAACATAAGTACACTAATACTAATACCTTATAATCTTGGCATGTACAGTGAAAGTTAAAAATTGAAATACCTTATATAAAGTAGAAAACATTCTTAGTTTCATACTCTTAAAGCTGACTCCAATGATCTTTCCCACAAATTGGGGTAGGTTTCCTAATGGGTTGGGATTTAAGACACTATTTCAAATGAATGAAGGCAGGAAGGCAGCTTGGCAGATGGTTCGTAGGTGGCCGTGTTGGCATGGGAGTATGTGTAGAAACGTCTGGAGGCTGGCGTAGGAGGAAAGAACGGAGGAAGCCTGGGCAGGTTGGTCGGGCTGAGTACATAACATCAGGAAGGTTTATCTTGGGCCTTTTCAATGTTTAAAGGTTTGATGTCCATGTGTATCTACACACTGTTAGCCATCAGCTAAATGGGTATGACCGTGTCATTCTGACTTTGGCACAACAGTGTACGGCTTTCTTCTTTATGTGCATTTTCTCTTTTCTTTCTCTCTTTTTCCTCTTCTTTTCTTTCTTCTTCTTCTTCTCCTCCTCCTTCTTCTTCCTCTCTCTCTCTCTCTCTCTCTCTCTCTCCCCCCCCCCCTCTCTTGTGGACCTGAAAGTTGGACATTGGCAGTATTTCACACTGACTCTATTCAGCAATTTAGGAATAGCAGCACTAAGCAATACCCTGCTGACATAATAGACTTTCCTGTAGACAGTAGATTTTAGAACTAATGTAACAAAATCTTTTCTATCACAGACATTGAAATATTTTTAAATGACCGCTTCTACATTTGCACCACCAAATCTTCATTTATTAATTTTTATCAAGAAAAGTTAATAGAGTTGTTCCCAACAAATATAGAATAAACTTTGGAAATCAAAACCCCAATGCAAGTGATATCAGAAAAATGGCAAGTCTCAGCTATGGTACCCCTCACAGAAAAGCTCTCTAACAATTATCCACAGACAAGATTGCCTTTGTGAAGACTCCAGAACCTGCACATGAAACTGGAGCACCCATTTAGATCACAAAAATCTAGGAACGCAGTATTAGAACGACAAGAGGACCAGTGTCACTTTTGTTTGTGGGGTGTGTGTGTGTGTGTGTGTTTGTATGTGTGATGTTTTAGACAGGGTTTTGTTGTATTGCAATCCTACTGCCTCAGCCTCCTGAGTAACTGGGGCTCAGGTGCATGCCACCATGCCCAGCCTTTAGATAAGACTGGGAATCAAATCTGGATTTTCTGTATGGTCCCAGCATGTAGAGCACAGTGTCTTAGCAGCACGCGCACCATGGCTGGCCAGGAGCCGTTTCACTTTGACTGAGTTTCCCTTCCTCAGCCTGACATAGCAGTACACCTCAGACCTACAGTTTTTTCAGTGGATTAAAGAGAGCCTTAGGTAGACATCTAGCTTCCCTAGCATTCTAGAGTATTTTATGGGAGGCCCACTTCTGCCTTCCCTCATAGGGAGCACTACAGGAACTGGTAAGGCTAGAACACCTAGGGTCAGCCCAAAACAAAGTGGAATAGAGCCCACAGTGACTGGCACAGGGATCTTGGAGGCAGCTCTCAGTCTCTGCTGGTGTTGTCATCACCCAAACAGAGAGCTCAGTCAGTGTCCCGCCCTTATGGAGCTGACCTGGAGGCTCTGTCTGGCTGGGGAATACAGTTTGCTTTTCTGTCTGGTTTGCATCTCTGCCAGTGATCCAGCTCAATATACAGCCATGCCTGAGCAAGAAGTCAAGTCAGTCACCCTGTCCACTAATGGATCAAAGCCTGCAACTCTATCTAACCAGAAAACCCCCCCACAGTCTTTGCCTAGATATAGAGTCCAACCTACAACTCTGCCAGGAAGGGGAGACGAACTAGCAAACTTTCCCAACTGTAGGGAAAACCTTTGACTCTATCTGACTAGAGCCAGGCCAGAAACCCCACCAGGCCATGGAGCTCAGTCTATGTATGATACCACCTAATTGTGAAGATGAGCATCCATTCCCATGTGATCATAAAACCAAGCCTATGGCCCTGCCAAATTGCAGATCATAGCCTACAATTATGTAGTGCAGAGGGCAACAAATAACCCTACTCAGTTGTATGCACAGCCTGCTGCTTCACCCAACTATAGGGAATAATCTTAAGATCCTTCCAAACTAAGGGTTCAGTATTAACCCCAACTAACTGTGGAGCATAGGCAGAAGCTATGCATGAGCAAGGAACCCAGCCAAAGATCCTGCTTAACTATACCGCACAGCCTCCAGCCCCACCCAATCACAGAACTCAATCTGTGGCCACTCCTAAGTGCAGAACTCGGCCTGTGGCTCCTCTTGAAAACCAGCCAACAGCACTAACTGGCCAGGGAGCACAGCCTGTGACTTTGCTCAACCAGAGTCAAATGGGGGAGAACATCCAGTGCCCCACTTGACTACGGATGGAGCACAGCCAGCAGATCCATTAGTTGCAGGCACAGCTAGCAGTCCCACCCAACCACAGAGGACAGTCAGTGGCCTTATACAATGTGAACCATTGGCAGAAACCTCCACCAGCCCATGCTGACTGGTGGGCTGGCTGGTGAAGGTCTTTTCCTGCAAAAGTTAATTGTAAAGACTGGATGAAATGACTCTTTTTTCAAATGCACAGATACCATTACAAGGACAAAGGATTGAAGACAATCAGGAAACATGACACCAACTAA
The DNA here is from genome assembly GCA_026018925.1 of Tupaia tana. Lineage (NCBI taxonomy): Eukaryota > Metazoa > Chordata > Mammalia > Scandentia > Tupaiidae > Tupaia > Tupaia tana. Next base: position 8,915,575 of record JAKSZU010000008.1, read on the forward strand.
GGAAACTAATGAAGCTCTAATAATGTACACTAAATAAATAGAAATCTATGAACTGACCGACAAAGAATTCAGAATAATTCTCTTAAAGTTCAGTGAACTTTAGAAAACACAGGTATACAACTAAATAAAATTAGAAAACAATACATAAAACATAAAAATTTCAACCAAAAAAAGAAAGCATTAAAAAAAAAAAAAAAAAAAAAACAGAGAAAACCTAGAGCTGAAGGACAAAATGACTACGCTGAAAACAAAATTGATTGAAATCTTCAATAGCTAAATTGACCAAGAAGAAGAAAGAATCTGTGAACTTGAAGAAAGGTTGCCATAAATTATCTAGTCAGAAGAGCAAAATAAATAAATAATAAATAAATATTGTGAGGAAGGCCTGTGGGACTTACAGAACATTATGAAGTGAAACAATAGATGCATTTCAGAAATTCCAGAAGGAAAAACCTTAGAAAAAGGAATAGAAAGCATATTTTAAAAAATAAGAACTAAAAAATTCTAAAATTGGAGGTAAAGAAAAAAAATCCAGATTCTTGAGGCTTAGACGCCACCAAATAGGTGGAACTCAAAAAGATACAAATAGAGAAACGTTATACTTAAACCGTTAAAAGTCTAGACAAAGAGAGTTTTGAAGGCATCAAGAGAAAAATGGCATGTCATACAAGGAAGCATCCAGCAAATTACTCAGCAGAAACCTTGCAGGCCAGGACAGAGTGCTCTTATATATTTAAAATATTAAAAGAAAAAACTGCCAACTAGGACCACTGTGCCAGCAAACCGGTCCTTCAGAAATAAAGAAAAGATAAAAGCTTCCCAAACAAATAAAAACTGAAGAGGTCATCACTCCTAAACATGAAATACAAAAAATGTTAAAAAAAAATGTTAAAGGGAGTTTCCAATTTCCAATCTTACTGGCCCTGTAGCAGTTAGGTTCTTTACAGAAAAGCTGACTCTCAGGGCCAGAAGGGTGCAGAGCTTAATATGGCAGGATCCCATATAGCTGACCGAAAAGCTCAAGTCCTGAACCTGGTGGCTTGAAAAACACACTGGACATGTGTGTGCATGTGTGTGCATGCCCCAAATCCCATTATGAAAATGGAGGAGAAGGGATTGTGGTGTGACCTACGCTCTTAGGGGGTGATTTCTCACTTTCCCTCTCTCTCACTCTCTCTTTCTGGTGAACACATGTGCCCTTATAGCAAACTAAAATAAATAAAATAAAATAAACACTCTGTAAAAGCAAGCAAGCAGACTGGATCTCCACATGGCCAACCACAGTTCAAATCTTGGTCCTGGAGATGTGAAAACCATACCAAGTACACATGTGTCTGTCACCCTGATGGGATGGAGAAATGTTAGAAAAAGGAACATGGCATAGCCCTGCCCCATTGGAGTATGCTCTCTCTCTTTCTGTCTCTTGCCCTGTCTCTGGTGAGCACACATGCTCAATTAAAGAGGAAAATAAAATAAAAGGATGGTAATTAAAGATTTAGAGATATACAAATGAATAAAATTCACAGACTTGGCCCGGCTATAGTGGCACAGGTGGAAGGTATTTGTGTGCGATGCCAGGACCATATGTGGGGCTTGGTTTTGGATCCTGGATTGACCTGAACACTCTGGGTACACTCACACTCATAATTCCTGTTGCCTGAGAGGCTAGGTGGAAGAACAGGGAATAAAGATACCTGTCAAGGCTCTCTTTCTCTTTCTCAGGAAAGAAATAGATAGAATGAACTTAAAAAACTCCTAATTGGCAAAAGTAAATATGTAAAGTCAAAATTCTCTAACATTGTAATGATGACATATAATTGCTTTCAACTTCAATATAAAAGCTAAAAAACAAATAACTATATCTACTATAATTTTCTATTTAATGCACAATATATAACAGATATTATTTGTAACATCAGTAATCTCAAATGTGAGGAGGGTTAAGTAAGCATATAGAAATTTTATGTGAATTGAAGTTAAATTTTTATCAGCTTAGAAGAGGATGTTAAAATGATAATATTTTTAATTAAGCTGCATAATAACTACAAGAACAAAAACCTGTATATACTGATTAAAACTGATTACACAGAGATTAAAATAAATGAATCAGGGGCCAGCAGTTGAAATGGTGGTTAAGGCTCTGGACTCTCTCACATAGCCATTCATGGTTTGAGTCCCAGACCTGGTGACTTGCTTTCTCACTTTCCCATGCTTGCTACCTTTCTCTAGTGAGTGCACAAGCTCTATAGCAAATAAAAATAATAATAATAAATAAAATTATTTAATTTATTTTTATTAAAAAATTCTTTTTTCATTATTAATTTTAACTTTCTTTCATTCTTTCTTTCTCTTTTTCTCCAGTTCTTTCTCATTCTTTCTTTCTTTTTAGTTTAACCAGAGAGGGATAGAGTGATAGAGAAAGAGAGAAAGTGAGAAAGCAAGTTGCCAGGTCCAGGACTTGAACTGCAGTCAGCCATGTGGGAGTCCAGTGCCCTTAACCTCCATGCCATCCACCGACCCTAATAAATAATTCTTTTTTTAAAAAAAGAAATGTATCAGAGCGTTGCACATAGAACTCCTCAAATAACAAAGAAAGACAGGGATAGAGGAAAACAGGAACAAAAAACTACAAAATAGACTGGAAAACTTAAAGGTATTAAAAATTGTAATGGACTCTAGAGACAAAGTGGAAAGAGAGTGTGGGAGGGAAAGCATAGGAAATTTTGGGGGAAAATGGAGAGGTAAGACACTTGTGGGACACAGATAAGGTTTATTATCTGTTGACGAGGATGTGTATGGTAGTCTCAACTGGGCTTGACTGAGGTGTATATTATGCTGGGTAAAGTCTCTTCACAATCTAAATGATGTATAGTGATTTAATATATGAATAATAATAAAAAAGAAAAAAAAAACCAATGAACAAAATAGCAATAGTGAGTCCTTATCTGTCAATATTCACTTTAAATGTAAATGGATTACATTCTTTGGCCAAAAGAAATAGAGTTGCTGAATGGATAAAAAAAAGCAAGATATGATATTATGCTCCCTATAAGAGGCTCATTTTAGCTTTAAGAACATGGAAAATGGTATTTCACACAAAAAGTAACTAGTAATAAGTACGGGTGAGTGTACTTATATAAATAGACTTAAAAAATGTGAAAGGAGACAAAGATGGTTATTACATAATAAAAACGAGATCAATTCATAGAGAAGACAAAACAATTGTAAGTATTTATGCACACAATCTGGAGCTCCTAAATATGCAACACAAAACCAAACAATTATAGTAGAGGACTTTGACAAGAGTAGGGAATCTCACCCTCAATAATTGATAGATCATCCAGACAGAAAACCAGTGAAGAAACACTGAATTTGAACACCCTGATAAGCCACATTAACCTAAAAGACTTACATAGTACACTCCAACAGCAGCAGGGTACACAGTCCTCTCAAGAGCACATGGACAGGCCATAGGTTAGTTCTCACAACAGTCTTAACAAATTCAGGAGGAGTGGAATCGTATTAAGTATCTTTTCTGACCACAATGGTACAAAACTAGAAATCAGTATCAAGAGGCAATTTTTAAAATAGAAGAAATTCAATACACTCTTGAAAAACCAACAGGGAAAAAATAATTTGAGACAAACAAAAATGGAAACACAATGTACCAAACCTTACGAAATACAGCAAAAACCATTTTAAGAAGAAAGGTTATAAATAAAATATAAAGATATCTAATAAACAACCTTACTTTACACCCAAGGAATTATAAAAATTGAACAAACCATGCTGAAAGTTAGCGGAAGGAAGGAAATAATTGAGATTAGAGTAGTAGTAAATAAAATACTGATTAGAGAAATAATAGAAAATTACCACAAACTGAAAGTTGGTTTTTTGAAAAGATAAACAAAATTGACAAATCTTTAGCTATGCTAACCCACTCTCCAAAATTGAGAGGACTCAAATAAATAAAATTACAAATGCAAGAGGAGACAATGCATCTGATACCACAGACAAGCAACAGATACTAAGAGACTACTGTGAATAATTATACAACAACAGATTGGGTAACCTACAGGAAAATAATAAATTCCTAGACACATCCAGCCTATGTGCATTGAATCATGAAGAAACAGAAAATCTCAACAGACCAATAATGAGTAAGGAGATTGAATCAGTAAAGTAAAACAATCTCCCATCAAAGCAAAACCCAGAACCTGAAGTCTTCACTGCTGACTTCTACCAAACTTTTGGAGAATTAATGCCAGTCCTTCTTAAGCTCTTCCAAAAATTTGAAACTTAAGGAACATTATGAAGTTTTTTTTTTTTTTTTTGGAGAGGTTTTTTTCGCTACAGGGCGCGTGCGCTCGCCGGACAGACAGAGAGAGACAGAGAGACAGAAAGCGAGAAATCACCCCCCAGGGGGGATGGTCACGCCGCAATCCCTTCTCCTCCATTCTCCTCTCGGGATCTTGGGCACGCACGCACACGCGCCCGGCGTGAGTTGTAAGCCACCGGGTCCGAGATGCGAACCGCGGTCGACTATGTGGGAGTCCAGCGACATAGCCATTACGCTAACTGCCGGTTCTCATGAAGTTTTTTTTTTTATGAGGTCAATATTAACCTGATATTGAAATCAGACACAAACACTGTAAGAAAATTGTCAGCCAATATCCCTGATGAACATAGATGCAAAAATAGTCAATAAAATACTAGCAAGCCAAATTCAGTTGCACACAGAAAGGACCGTATGCCATGATCAAGTGGGATCAAAGGAAATAAAGTCAGTATCTTGAAGAGGGATTTGCACTCCTATGTTGGTTGCAGTGTTATTCATGATAGCCAATGCATGAACACGATGAAGTGTCCATTATGGATGATTGAATAAACAAAATATGCTATATATACACAAAGTATATATGTATATTAAAAATGGAGGCCAATAAGTGGCATGAGGATTAAGGCAGCTGGATCTTACATGGCTAACTGTGTGTTTCAAATCCCAGACCCTGTGGTTTGAAAAATACCCAAAGCATACGTGTATGTGTGCCCAAAATCCTGAGAAGAGAATGGAGAAGAAGGAATTGCAGTGTGGCCATCCTCCTCAGGTGTTGATTTCTCACTTTCCTTCTCTCTCTCTGTCTGTCTCTCTTTGGTGAGTACGCTTGTCATATAGCAACAACTTAAAAAAAAAAAGCTAAAAATAAAAAAGGAATATTATTCATCCATTAAAAGGAAATCCTGCTGTTTATGAAAACATAGATGAAATTTGAAGGCATAATGCTTAGCGACAGATAGCATTATGCCTTCAAATAAGCCAGACAGAGAAAGACAAATACAGTCATTCCTTGGTATCTTCAGAAGACTGATTTTAGGATCCTCCTACTCCCAATGCATACAAATACCAAAATCTGTGGATACCCAAGGCCCTCATAGTCAGCACTCTATATCTGCAGAGAAAATTCATTCTGTCGTTCCATATCTGTGGATGAGGAGAAAATTTATTTCATGGCTGGTGGAGTCTCTGGATGCAGAATCTGTAGATATAAGTGGATGACTGTACTGTCCTCATGATCTCACTTAGATGTGGAATCTAAGAGAGTCAAATGCAAAGACACAGAGAGTACAGTTGTGATTTCTAGGAGCCAGAGGGGATGCTGATCAAGAGCCCAAACTTTCAGTTAAAAGACAAACAAGTTCTGGGGGTCTAATGTATAGTGTGGAGAGTATAGTTAACAATATCATTTTGTATACTAAAATTTATTTAATCAATAGATCCTACATATTCTTAGCAGCCAGCAGGTGACATAATGATTGTGGTGCTGGGCTCCCACATAATTGACTACGGTTCAAGTCCCAGACCGTGGTTCAAGTCCTGGACCCAGCAGCTTGAGAATAAGCCAAGGCGTGTGTTTGTGTGCTCAAAATTCCGAGAAGAGGCTGCAGGAGAAGGAAATTGCGGTATGGCCATGCCCCCCAGGAGGGTGATTTCTCACTTTCCCTCTCTCTGTCTCTCTGGTAAGCACACATGCCCTGTAACAACAACAACAAAAAGATAGCTATCAATCACACCTCAATAAAGCTAAAAAACAATAAAAAGTAATTTAAAAAAGAAAAATACTAGACAAAGAGCATACATGGTCGCAGTCTCATAAGATGATGATGCAGCTTAAAAATTCCCATTGCCTAGGAACATTATAGCCATCAGACTGCCGCTGCAAACAGACCTACGGATCTAATCATACGAAAGAATAGTCCTTACAATTTTGTACAGTACATGACACTTGATAATGACAATAAATGACCATATTACTGGTTTATGTGTTTACTGTGCTACGCTTTTTGTTGTTATTTTTAGAGCGTACTCCTTCTACTTAGATAAAAAAGTTTGCTGTAAACAAATATGCAATTAATATATTGACTGGTAGCTGCCTACTACGTCTGGTATTTGCCATATCTTGACTACATCGTTTTCTCTTGTATTTGATTTAATTTCATGTTATTTTGTTCATCATGGCCCTTCTAGTGGGACAGGATGGAGAGGTAGAAGAGTATGATGTTTATAGTCCTGACCCTGTGTAGGCCTAGGCTAATGTGTGTGTTTGTGTCTCGTTTTTTTTTTTTTTTTTTTTTTTTTTTTTTTAATGAAAAGCTTTAAAAGTAAAAAAATTTAAAAATAGAAAAAAGCCCATAGAATGAACACATAAAGAAAGATAATATTTTGTATAGTTGTTTAGCATGGTTGTGTTATAAGCTAAGTGTTATTACAAAGGAAACAAAAAGTTAAAAAAGTTTATCGAGAAAAAATGTACAGTAAACTAACTTTAATTATTATCGAAAAAATTGAAATAACTTCAGTGTAGCCTGAGTGTCGAGTGTTTATAAAGTCCACAGGAATGTTCTGGGCCTTCACCACTCACTTACTGACTCACCAGAATGACACGTCCTATAGTGCGTGTTATTTGACCAAAATAATTAAGAGAGTGAAAGATTAGGAAGTTCATGCAAACACCAGGTATACAGTAAGAAAGTAAAGAAAATTGAAGTCCTTGCTTTGCTGTAAACTTGTTGGTTCTATTACCTATTTGTTCCCTGAATTTAATTATAAAAAATTCACAAATACTGGGACCAGCAGTTGCCATAATGGCTGTGTTGCTGGACTCCCATGTAGTCGACCGCGGTTTGACTCCCAGACCCAGTGGCTTAAAGTCATGCCAGGCGCATGTGCATGCGTGCCCAAGATCCCGAGAGGAGAATGGAGGAGAAGGTATTGCGTCATGGCCATCCCCCCTGGGGGGGGGGGGTTGGTTTCTCACTTTCTATCTCGCTGTCTTTCTCTGTCTTTCTGGCAAGCACACATGCCCTATAGCTAAAACCTCTCAAAAAAATTTCACATATTCTATCATGTAACATACATGTAAATATGTAAATAATAGGACTGTACAAATAAATGTCTTTATACATTTTGAGATTATATTAGTTGATGAGAAAAAAATTTACATTACATGCCACCAGCAGGTGGCATGGTAGCTAAGGTGCTGAATTGCACATGGCTGATTCTCTGGCTCAAATCCCAGACCTGGCAGCTTGAAAAATGGGCTGGGCAATTCTGCACGCATGGCCACAACTCCAAGAGAAGAATGGAGGAGGAGGAATTGATGCATGGCTATCCCTATGGAGAATGATTTCTCACTTTCTCTCCCTCTTTCTCTGTTTCTCTTCTGGAAGCACATCTGCCATAAATCCTAAAAGTAAGTAAATAAATAAATACGTTTTTTCATTTAAGATTAAACCCTAAAATACCTTGGAAAAGTTATTTTCAACTATAATATAAAGTTCTGTAAGTGGAATTTTATTTGACCAAGATAATGAACAAAGAAAGATAGCTGTGTAGTGATCAATTTTAATTCTATGTAAATTTGGTAGTTTCAATTTTTTTTGAGAGGTTTTTGCTATAGGGCATGTGCACTCTCCAGAAAGAGAGAGAGAGACAGAGAGATAGAAAGCGAGAAATGACCCCCCCCAGGGGAGATGACCATGCCGCAATCCCTTCTCCTCCATTCTCCTCTCAGGATCTTGGGCACACACACACACAGGTGCCTGGCTTGAGTTTAAGCCACCGGGTCCAGGACTCGAATCATGGTCGGCTACATGGGAGTTCAGCGACATAGCCATTACGCTAACTGCTGGTCCTGTGGTAGTTTCAATTTTAATTTTAAAAAATCCCACACTGTTCTGAATATATTTCTTCAAAACAGATTCATTGAGACCTATGGTGTAGCAAATACCATGGCAAAAGTTTTTACTTTTTCTCTAAAATTTATATTTATAACTTATCCATATCTTTATAATTAAAGTGGGTTTATTACAGACAGCATAGAATTGATCTTACTTTTTCATCCTACCTGGCAATCTGTCCTTGAACTACATTTAGACCATTCACATTCAAAGCTATTATTTATATTGCTGGAATAAAATCTACCATTTGCTAGACATTTTCTTTTCATTTCATTTGTTTTTTCTTTTCTTTTTTTCTCCTTCAGTCTTCTCTGGATTTAACTGTAATTATTTAATGAGTCATTTTTATCTCCTCTACTGACATCAGTCATACTTAATTTTCTCTCTTTCTTTTCTTTAAGATTTTACAGTGTTTGTCCTGTGGTTTAGAATATTTACTTAAAATATTATGAGTCTTTTTTCAAATAATTTTATACCATCTCATGTCGATTATAAGGCTCTTAGTATCATCCTAATTTCTATTTTCTTTCTCTTGTATCACTGTTCTCATACATTTCACTTTTTTAAATGTATAAATTACCATATATAATTACCAATTGCTTTAAATAGTTATTTATGAAAGAAAAATGAGCAAAAGGAATATTTTATTTGGCCTTTATTGTGTCTATGACACTCTTTATGTCTTTTTGTAGATCAAGGTCTCTCACGTATGCCCCAATTCTTTTGCATGAAGAACTCCTTCAATATTTTTTATTGAGTAAGACTGTTAGAAATGAATTCCCTCAGCTTTTGGTTGGTTGTATGACAAAGTCTTTATTTTTTATTTTTAAGTGATATTTTCTTGCGTTTATAATTCTATATAGAATTCTAAGGGTTTTCTATTTTAGAACGTTGAAGATGTCACTCCGCTGTCTTCTGCTCACATACATCATGGCAAAAAGTCTAGTGTGTTTTTTATCCTTCCTAATGTCTTTTACTCTGGCTGCCTTCAAAGTGTTTCTTCGTTTTGCTTTATAGCTATTTGAATATGATGTTCTTCAGTGTTTGTACGTGTGTTTTAGTGTTCATCCTGCTTAGTGAGATTCTTGGATCTGTGGCTTAGTTTCTGCATCTAATTTTGAAATTTTTTGGCTACTATCATTTGCAAATACTTCTCATGCCTTGTTCTCTTTTTTTCTCTTTTTAAGATTCCAGCTCTGTATATATAAACCTGCCTGTTTGGAGCCATATCACAACTCTGGGATGCTTTATTTTTATTATTATTATTTTTTCTCTTTGTGTTTCTATTAGTCTATCTAAAAATTCAGATTTTTCCTCCTTCAACCATGTGGAATCTACCAATGAGCCTGTAAAAGGGAGTTCTTCATCTTTGTCACTGTTTTTTTAAATCTATTTTTTTGTTATACAGTGCATTTGCTTATGAGAGAGAGAGAGAGAGAGAGAGAGAGAGAGAGAGAGAGAGAGAGAAGAGAGAAGAGAGAGAGAGAAAGTGAGAAATCACTTCCTAGGGAGGATTGCCTACACTGCAATTCCTTCTTTTCCAGTCTCCTCTCAGGATTTTGGGCACACACCCACATGCACCTGGTGTGATTTTCAAGCCACCAGTCTGCCAGTCTGGGACTCAAACCGCACAACTGGCCATGTGGGGTCCAGGGCCTTAGCCTCTACTCCACCTGCGGGCCCCATTTGTTTGCCTTCTTCTTGTTTCCAGCTATTTCTTTGAAATTACTCATCTTATCTTGCATGCTTTTGTATATTCCATTACAGACCCCAACATATTGTTCATAATTGTGTTAAATCCCCTGTCAGATAGTGTGAACATTTGTGCATATCTTTCTTTGACTCTTCAGGTTGTGATTTTCTTGACTTTTTCCATACTTTGCAATTTTTTTGAGCTATATATAACGTATAGGACAGTATATAATAGGGTAAAACAGGTAAATATTGTTTATGCTTGGAAATAAAACACGCCTTTACTGTAGGTGTTTATGCTCATGTAACCAGTAATGGGGCTGGCTTTCAAGTCTGTTGTTGGTATGGTGAACCTCAGTTTGGCATAGTGCTAATATTCCGTTTAGAGTGTAATTTAGTAATACCTTCTGTTTAGGGTGTAGACTAATTGATACAGAGTTTCCCTCAATACTGGCTTCCCAGTTGTCTTCAATCTTTGTATGTGATTGGGCACTCCTGATCTGACCTGCTGTAGCTCTTGCATTTGTATTTCACTGGTATTTGTGCTCATCACTTGTTAATGGGGTGGCGAGAGGGCTGTTGCCACTGACGTTCTGATGGAGCCTCAGTGTCACCCAGGCCCTGTGAACCTGGGTCTGGGATGTGGCCCTCACGTGTTTCTGCCCCTCCTTAGGTGTGGTGTACCCACACTTATTCCTGACAATTTCCTCAGGACCAGAGGCTTTCTTTTCATGATGCCACTCCAACTGCCCCAGCAGTTTTCCTCACTGCCCTCAGGTGACTGTAGAGGTTGCTCTTCTCTCTGTAGATTAAGTCTTTTGTTCCATATGGTTTATAGAAGGAGATAGGATTCAGGCTTCAGCAGTGGCTACTGTTCCTTCTATCAGCAAGAAGGAATCCTTCTCAGCCTTCTCCCTAATCTTTCCTCCAAGTTCCTGATGGATCCCTGGAGGAAAAATCTGTAAGAGGGTGTAGACGCTTATACTAGTCCACACCCAGCCTCTAGCCATTTGCCGGAACGGTGTAGATGAATTATTTTACTGGCTTTCAGAATATGTTGGCATCTTCCCCAGGTGAGCAAATGCTGGAGTCCTGTTTCTCCCTGCAGAAACCTGTTCCTCTCCAGATTTGGGCTTAATTTTTTACCCTGGAATCTAGTTTTCCAGGAAAGGCATTAACTTGTAGTTTGGGTTTTCCTTGTTGTAAAGATAACAGTGACACTCTTTACAACTTTACCTCTTGAGCTCAAACAATGAATATTTAAATATGCAGATTTATTTATTTCCTTTTTAATTAGATTTTTTTAATAAAAAAATAGTCACTAAAGAGCTACAGACAATATATTAAATTCAGAAATGTATAAAGGCTCAATAACCAATCAGATAAATAAGACATTCCTTTAGAAACGTAAGTCCACTGTTCATTTTCTCTGAAAAGAGAATAAATAGCATAGACTGTAACAAAAGCAGTTCAATTCATTTGCAAGAAAGATCTTCTAAATAATAAAGGTAAAACATCCTTGGCATAATATTTATTGTGGTTTCTTTTCTTTTGCCAATATGAAACAATTGAGGCATTTTCAGCATTCCCAAAGTTAGATTAAACCAACCTATAAGTAAGAGAATGGTTTCATAAAAGATTAATCATGGCATTCAGTAGAAAGTACTAAATAGCATTTAAGCATGTAGGCTTCTTTCTTTCTTTCTTTTTCCTTTCTTTTCCTTTCTTTCTTTTTCCTTTCTCCCTTCTTTCTTTCTCTCTCTTTCTTTCTCTTTCTTTCTTTCTTTCTTTCTTTCTTTCTTTCTTTCTTTCTTTCTTTCTTTCTTTCTTTCTTTCTTTCTTTTTTTCTCTTTTATTGCTTTCTTTTTTTCTTCTTTTTCTTTGTTAATTTGCCAGAGTGTATATGCTTGCCAATGAGATACAGAAAAAGAAAGAAAGAGAGAGAGAAACAAAGCAAGAAAACACTCCTTCATCGGGACCAGCAGTTAGCGTAATGGCTATGTCGCTGGACTCCCACGTAGTCGACCGCGGTTCGAGTCCCGGACCCGGTCACTTAAACTCACGCCGGGTGCGTGTGCGTGCGTGCCCAAGATCCCGAGAGGAGAATGGAGGAGAAGGGATTATAGCATGGCCATCCCCCCTGGGGGTTGATTTCCTGTTTTCTGTCTCTCTGTTTCTCTCTGTCTGTCTGGCGAGCGCACGCGCCCTATAGCGAAAACCTCTCAAAAACAAAAAAAAAAACAAAACACTCCTCCATGAGGGATGGTCACACCAGAATCCATTATCCTCCATTTCTCCCTCCTTTTACGATTTTGGGCATTCATGCATACACACCCACACACAACCACACACACAACATGTTTTTTAAGCTGCTGGGTCTAGGACTTGAATCATGAGGATGACCACGTGATATCCAACTGTTTTAACCACCACGTCATTGGCTGGCCAAGAGAATATAGGCTTTAATGAGAAAACAAAACAAAACAAAATAAGAAATACTTTGGATTTGAATTTGGAGTAGGGAGAACAGTAAACCAACATCAGAATTCTTGGGAAAGAGAAGATAAAATCTAAACAATATGTTACATCTGGTTTCTCAAAAAAAAATTTTAGGAAGACCAAATTTTCCTTTTTTAAACCAGCAAAATGTCATAATGGTTATGTTGCTGGATTCCCATATGAGTGACTGTGGTTCAAGTCCCAGATAAAGTACCTTGACAATCACACTGGGCACACATGCCCAAGATCCTGGGCAGAGAATGGAGGAGAAGGGATTGCAGCATGGCTATTCCCCACACGGGGAGATTTCTCACTTCCCCTCTCACTGTGTCTGTCTGTCTCTCTCTCCAGCGAGCACACGCACCCTAACACCAAAACCTCTTAAAATACACACACACACCACACACACACACACACACACACATATATATAAAAGATTGATATATACATACATATATATATGATTGCATCTTCAAAGGGGGATATTCATTTCAAGCTAGTTCAGCAACTGTGTCTTGAATACACAGAATGCTTTCAACACCGTGTCCAAATCTACAAAAGACACAGGAGTATGAAGTAAGAAGCCACTGTATTGAGGAGGTAAGATGCCATAAATAGAATGAGTTAGCGCCCCACTAAGCAGTTCAGATACAAAATACCTCAGGGCCGCAGAGAAAGCATCTACAGTGCTCTCCTGGGACTGGCTGAAGAGAACCTTCTGTAGCTGTTGATTAGTGGACCTTTCAACTCGGATCAGGGTCTGCTGGAGTAGGCTCTGCAGACACAGGGACGCTCGCTAAGTTCACGGGAGAGAAGCTCTTTGGCTTTCTTTGAATCCATAACTCATTCTTTCTCTGTGCTTTTTTTGTGCGTCTCACATGAATTTCTCAAGTCCAAATGCAGCAACAGTTACACCTTTGCAGAATATTTCCTCTATATGCTTAAGCTTGCCAGGCAACCAAGACTTCAAAATAGTGTTTTTAAAATACTTACCAAAAATTTGGTCTTATGTTTTAAGCCTAATCAGAGGTCATTTATTTTCATAACTACTTTTGGGATCTATGGGATGCATGAGCTGGGACCCTCTATGAAAATGTTCTCATTGTCTCTGGAGGGGATGGGAGGACACATGGACAGAATTTTGGAACCAATGATAAGATAATTAGATATCATAGTTGAACATAGAAAAACAATACTACCCTGTAGCATCAGAAATTAAGAGGCCCTCCTAGGGACCGTGAAAAGTATATTCAATTTACTAACAGTTAATGGATTTGATGTAACTGTGAGTACTCACCTAAGAAAATCGTGGGTCCAGAAAAATGTACAACAAATAATGGCATTACACAGATCACCCACACACACTGTTCAGGGAAGGATGTTACTGAACAGTTTTCTTAAAAGAGTTACTTATTGTATAAACAAGAGAGGTGTATCTCTATAAACTATTACAAAGTGATTTCCTTGATATATTTAGAAGAAAAAAGGTGGAGAAAAACATCCATGCTATCATTTATTTAAGAAAAATACATTTATGAGTATACATATGCATATATACACATACACACATACATGCATATACATATATATGTATTTTTAATTAAAAAAAACATTAGAAAGTCAAACAAGTCCATATGTGGAGGGAAGGCATAGGTTAGAGGGTGCAGAAAGAGAAATTAGACTTCTTTGAGTAAATTTTGTTTTGCATCTTTGATTTTTTTTCTCTTTTTTTTTTTTTTTGGAGAGGTTTTTGCTATAGGGCACGTGCGCTCGCCAGACAGACAGAGAGAGACAGAGAGATAGAAAGCAGGAAATCACCCCCCAGGGGGGATGGCCACGCCGCAATCCCTTCTCCTCCATTCTCCTCTCGGGATCCTGGGCACGCACGCACACGTGCCCGGCGTGAGTTTAAGCCGCCGGGTCCGGGACTCGAACCGCGGTCGACTACGTGGGAGTCCAGCGACATAGCCATTACACTAACTGCTGGTCCCCATCTTTGATTTTGAAACATAAATGTTTTATGTAATTTAAAAAGTTAATTAGCATAAGCAACCCATTGCGTAGCTGCAGTGATACAGGAGAGAGGGAGTCACTGCGTGGTGGTCGAGGTCCCACGGAGGGTCAGGTTGGCTTCTGGTTCAACCCAAACAGGTTAGGCATGGTGGTGAACACCTATGGTCCTAACTTACCGGGAGCCTGGGGCAGGAGGGTTGTGATAGGGCAAGACTCCCTCTAAAATCCCTACATCCTTTTCTTCCTTGGTGTTTTTTTTTTTTTTTTTCCCCTTCCTCCCTCTTTTCCATTAAAAAATAACAATAACCCTGAAAGTGAAAGAAAAATAAAGCAAATGAACTAACCCACACATCCAGAAGCTATTCCAAGTGACTTTGAAACCTAGTAGTTTGACTGTATGAGCCTCAGAGGGGAGGTAATAACACTTGGTTTGTGGCGGTTTTGATATGGTTAATCCAAGACTGGGTGTCTATGAACAGGGGGTGAAGCACATGAGTGGTCATGTCAGTGTCATTGAGACCCACTTAAATTTCTTCAGTGATTTAAAAAAGACTAAGCACAGCAAAAATATGGACAAAAATTTGCTGGACAGAAAGGAACAGTAAGAGGGACCGCAGATGGCACAGTAATTATGTTGCTGGACTCCCATATGGCCGAACATGGTTCAAGTCCCAGATCCGGTGGCTTCAAAATCACACAGGGCACGTGTGTGCCCAAGATCCTGGGAAGAGGGACCAGCAGTTAGCGTAATGGCTATGTCACTGGACTCCCACGTAGTCGACCGCGGTTCGCGTCCTGGACCTGGTGGCTTAGAACTCACGGTAGGCGCATGTGCGTGCGTGCCCAAGATCCTGAGAGGAGAACGGAGGAGAAGGGATTGTGGCATGGCCGTCCCCCCTGGGGGGTGATTTCTCGCTTTCTGTCTCTCTGTCTCTCTCTGTCTGTCTGGCGAGCGCACTCGCCCTATAGCAAAAAAAAAAAAAAAAAAAAATAAATAAAAATAAAAATAAAAAAGGAATAATAAGAAAAGCAAGGTGTAAGTTTGGCAACAAAAAATATTAAAGTTGAAAGCATTAATTGAGATACAGGGCACCTCACAATGTTAAAAGCTACATCTGATGCAATACAATACATCAAATAACACAGTATTCATATAGAATGAAAACTACAAGGATGAAGGGAATTGGGGGGGAAAAAAACTCAGACTAAAACATGACTTATTTTGAGACACACCAAGTGGATCAAACATAAGCAATTATATAAAGAATAAGCACTTTAATAAATTGTGTAGATCTTTTCTTCGTATATTAAGTATTTTATTCCCATGACAGAGACTATTTTCTCTCTTTCTCTCTGTTTTTAAATTTGCTGAGAATGTGTCTGCTGGCCAAAGAGGGAGAAAGCACCCCCAAATGGGGCATGGGCACGGCGCAGTCCCTTCCCATTTCTCCTTCCTGTCAGGATCTGTGGCATGCATGCACACAGGCCCCGCATGTTTCTCAAGCCTCTAGGTCTGGGACTCAAACCACATGGTTAGCCATGTGGATTCGGCTCCCTTAACCACCAGGCCATGGAGCTGCCCAGAGAATATTTCCTCTTCTAAAACACATATGGGATTGTTAAAAATTTGCGTGCCAATAGAAATATTTGTGGAACTTCAAGTACAGATGTTTGTGGTTCACCTCAGGAGCATGTCATTGCAAGCTCTGAAAAGCTGCTCATGTTATTCTCTTCTTCATCAGCATTGAAAAACAACTGATAAGACAGAATCAACAAGATGGTTTTGGCTATAGCTAAATGAATATTTGATACTGAAATTGTTTCTGACTCTCCTGGATGGAGACTTTTTATAAGCATCCCCAGTCTTTCTACATAGAACATACAACTATCTTCTGAATAGTGCTTTAATAAGTGTGTTCATATGTTACTATGGAAGCAAATATTAGTTATGCCCGTTTGGTTATTTATCTCTAACTCAAAGCTGTTCTCAGGTGAAATATCTATGTAATAGCAGAATTTTTGACCTTCTTCATTAAGTTTGAGTATTGGGCTCTAGCATCACAGTAAATACAGTTTGTGTTCTCAACTTTTCTACAAAAGTAGAGGTGTGAAATAAAATAAAATAATAAAGTACAAACAGTGGCCTCTTTTCTACCTGTGACTTGAATCATGTTCCTCTAAGTGGCGGTACCTGTTGTATATCCTACCCTGGGAAACTGGGGGTTAATTGGACTAAGTTCAAAAGTGTGACTGAGTGTGTGCAAGTGAAAATGCAAGCAACCTGGCTGGGCTCTGGGTGTTTTGTGGGAACATTAGTGATTACAACCTGGCAAGGACAACAGCTGCACACTCACATAGTGAAAATGCTTTTTTTCTCTAGATATTTTTTTGTTGTTTGCGAGTCACAAAGAAGGCAAATCAATGTAGACAGTGATTTCCAGACAGTTCAAGAATCCGGCCATGACTTACGGCATTGGAAAGGCTGTGAACAGAGGCTCCTCATGGGTAGCTCCTCAGCCACGTGCTTCCTCACTGCCCCGAGATATGTGAGGTGCTAACGGATGAACACGATTCTTCCCAGTGTAGCCACTTCACTCTTTTGCAGGCTGTTTGTATCTAACACGAAAGGGAAGAAGGTAACGAATGTGCTGTCTGTTTTGTTTTTTGAACCTCAACATAGAGTGAATTGGAGGCCGGAAAGAGGGACATCCTTTCAATGTGGAATCATGAACGTTTATTTTAGGGATGACTGATTAAAAAACAAAAAAAAAAGCCATCTTTCTTAACAAGGTTCCTGGCTGCATCTCAGTGAAGACATGTAACTGCTTTATGGCAAGCAGTGTATATGCCACTGGCTTTGGGTTTTAAATGGCAGAGTTGCCATTGTTTTCACCCCCATATTTGTTTCTTGAGCACAACTTCTAAAGTTATCCACCTTGCTACATGTGAGCATATAGCGTAGGCAATCAGGATCACACCTCACTTGATGGTTTTGCTAGTAGGACTGGAGTACTGGTCATCATCGGCACTTACGGAGGGGCTAGGGGTGGGCAGTGCTGACACAGAGCTCTGCCAGGCTGACCCATGTGGGTAGGTTCTGCGTTCACACCTGGAGACCTCCCTGAGAAGGCCAGGCAGGCATGTGACCACAATCTGGGACTAGCTGTGAGACTGGGGGAGTTGTGGGGCTGTGCTAGCTCTCTGTCCCCATCTGTGTCTCCCTTATTCGTGGAAAAAAGAAATGAACTTAAAAAAAAAGAAACTTAAAGAATGGCCCAGGGACCAGCAGTTAGCGTAATAGCTATGTCGCTGGACTCCCATGTAGTCGACCGCGGTTCGAGTCCTGGACCCAGTGACTTAAACTCACGCCAGGCGTGTGTGTGTGTGTGCCCAAGATCTCAAGAGGAGAATGGAGGAGAAGGGATTGCGGTGTGGCTATCCCCCCGGGGGGTGATTTCTCGCTTTCTGTCTCTCTGTCTCTCTCTGTCTCTCTGGCGAGCACACACACCCTTTAGCGAAAACCTCTAAAAAAAAAAAAAAAGAAAGAAATGGCCCATATTTCTCTTCCATTTGTTTCATGTATTTATACACACACACACACACACACACACACACACATACACACATGCTCATTTTTAACAAATTGTTGCCAGTTATAGGGGAGAAAGAATATTTATTATCTTAAGAGGAAATGGGTAATTTTGAGACAATACTATATTAAAATTACTGAAAGCTGACCATGTTATGCCCCAAATAGCCTAGGAATGCATCAAATTAAGTCACCTTTGTCTTTAAAGTGATTTGCCACAGAATTAGGCTTTTGAGAGAAAACTGAATAGAACAGGCCGGCTCTTTGTGGTAGGAATGTCTTATTTTTGTTTGTGTGATGGGGTGTCAAAATTATTATCTACTGGCCATCTCTGAAGGGCCAGGTTTGTTTGAGGTGTGCTAGACCAGTCATCTGCTTATATTTTCTCCATCTGCTATGACGTAGGATGCAAAAGGACAGGTAACTTGTAGAGAGCGATGGGTACACGCCTCTGTTGGTCCAGGCCTGGTAAAACCCCTCTGTCATTGTATCATGTTGCCTATTGGGTTAGGGACTGAGGTAGTCTTTCTTTCAGGGAGAGATTTTTGCTGTAGATTTTTGCTTTCATCAGAGACACAGAGACAGGAAGAGAAAGTGAGAAACCACCCTTCAAGGGGGATGGTCATGTTGTAGTCCATTCTCCTCCATTCTCCTCTTTTGGGCACTCACACATGGGCACTCACACATGCCTGGTCTATGAATTTCAAGCTGCCAGGACTGGGACTTGAACTATGGTTGACCATGTGGGAGTACAGTGCCTTAACCAGAATGCCACCTACTAGCCTTGAGACTGAGGTATTCCAATACAGGGGTCTCCAGCCCCTGGGCTGTGGACCAATGCCAGTCCCCCAAGCCATACAGCAGGCGTGGAGGCAGGTGAGCGAGCAAGGCTCTGCCTGTGTTTGCAGTTGTCCCACTGCTTGCATTGCTGCCTGGGTTCTACCTCCTCTTGGATTAGCTGTGATACTGGATGCTCATGGGCTGACAAACCCTACTGTGGTGTGATTGTTACCTTGTGTATTGGAACATGGTGGTGATGGAAATGGGGTGCATGGTGGATGTGGTTGCTCGGGTCCTCCTGGGACTAATTTCCCCTCCCCTGTGTCTGTGGAGGGCTCGTCTTCTCCAAGGCCAGTCCCTGGTGCTGGGAAGATTGGGGACCACTCTGCTCTAACTCATCTCAAAAACAGGCAGAGGGTGTTCCTTGCCCTTCAAAGAGCAAACTATTCTGAACTGGGAATGATATTTTTCTCTTTTTAGTCAGAAGCAATCATGGTACTTCCCTGGTCAGGGGCTTACCTTGCTAAACTATGGTATAACCTAAGTCAGTATCTTACTGAATCTTTCACGCCTTTGACTGCTCGAATGTAAATCTATGATGTATCGAGTATGTGTTTCTTATGTTCATCTCTTCACGTGTTTGCATTTGACTTTTCCCTTAACTTAGAGAGGTAGCTTGTCCATAGTGACCTGTCTTAGTAACAGTTTTGAACAGAAATATAACCAACAGGGTGTGTACATTTATCCATATACAGTGAGATATATTTCAGGGTATTGTCTCATAATACTTAAAACTTGCACATGTGGCAGTGCAAGCCCTCAATCTGCTGGGTGGACCAGCAGGCTTGAGACCCAGGGAATAGCGGCCATCTGATTCCAAATGCACTCTGCTGGTAGAATTCCTTCTGGATCCGGGGAGGTCAGTCTATTCTATTAAGGGCTTCAACTGATTGAATGAGGCACATTCACATTATGGAAGGTAATCTGCTTTGCTCAAAGTCCACAGAGTAAACCTAATCTCATCCAAAACAAACAAACAAACAATAACCAAAAAACCTTTCGCAGAAACATCCAGATTAATGTTTGACTAAATATCTGGGCCCCACGGCCAAGTCCAGTCGATACATAAAATTAATCATCACAGTCGATACATAAAATTAATCATCACAGTCCTAAAATTTCTTCAATAACCAAGTGAAGAGGAGCTCACAGGATGTGTGTGTATGTGTGTGTGTGGGGGGTGCTGAGATATAAGGAAGTGTCTTTCCTTCCAGGATCAGGGTTAGGGAAGTGGTAGCCATGCAATGACTCTTCCAGAAGCCCCCCCCCCCCCTTTACCCTTCACCTTCAGTAAAACAGGATCATCTCCACAAAGGTTTGTCCTTCTCTCTCCCGCTCCCAACTAGCCTGACCTTCCCACCACTCTGCAAAGTACTTCGAGGGTATGTGGGAGAGAAGAGGAAGAAGGTTTATTTTATCTTTAGCTCATTGTCCAAAACCCCTTGGCTGCTTCCCTCTCATGAGGGTGGACATCTTGGCATCTCCCCACATTTGTGGTAAATTTGCCATCAACCTGAGCTTTGACTGTGATTGAAGGCTGAGGCTGCTAGCTTTTGGAAGTTAAGGGGAGTGGGAGTTACAGCCCTGATCTTCTGAGAACACTCGGTGAAATTGTATAGATTAGGACACCTAGCTATAGGTCACGATCCCATCTGGGATTTTTCTTTTTCTTTTTCTTTTTTTTGTTTCTTTGTTTGTTTGTTTCTTTCTTTCTCTTTTATCTTTTTTTTTTTTTTTTTTTAGACTTTTGCTATTGGGCATATGTACTTGCCAGAGAGATAAAGAGACAAAAAGCAAAAAAATTCCCCCCCTCCCCTCCCCGCAGAAGGGAAGACTAAGCCACAATCCCTTCTCTTCTCCATTCTCTTCTCGGGATTTGAGGCATGCATACACACACACCTGGTGTCCGTTTTAAGCTGCTGGGTCTGGTACTCAAACTGCAGTCGACTATGTGGGAGTCCAGCAACATAACTATTATGCCATCTGCTGGTCCCCATCTTCGAATTCTTAATAAATCAAGAAGATGTGAGGAAAGCTCTCCTTCCTGTCCTTCGTTGTTCACCTGACCATTCTTTTACCATTTGTTTAAAATGTTATTTCTGTGAAACCAGCAGGAGGTATGGTGATTAAGGCACTGGATTCACACATGACTGACCATGATTCAAGCCTGGTGACTTGAAAATCAAGCTGAGATGCATGTGCATGAGTACCCAAAATTGCAGGAGAAGAACAGAGGAGAACAGATTGTGGCATCCCCTTGGGGAGTGACTTTTCACTTTCCTTCTCTCTATCTTTCTCTAAAAAGTACATTCACCCTACGGCAAAAATCTAAACACACAAAAGTAACAAAAAAAGTTATCTCTGAATGAGTATGACCCCATAGAATTTAGAAGGGTCTGGTGAAAAGGTGTGTATGTTACTTAGCTGCTGTTCTCTTCTACCTAAAAAGTACCCATTGCATTACCACAGTGGCTACCCATTCTACGTAGACTGGCTTCACAGAGCCCACTAGAGCCTGTAAGTTCTTCATATGTGCACATCTTATTTGTTCTACGGCATGAACAGTTAATTAATAAGTATGGTTTTATAATGCTAATGAAGAAGGTAAATTTTCTATGAAGCTAAAAGCTCTAGTTCTAGAAAATGTTCAAATAGTTTTAGTATTTATGCAAATGATTTTCCATGACCCTTCAGTCTTCATTAAGAGTTTACCTACATTTCCCTTTCTATTTCTGAACCCTGATTCCTTCACTGCCTTAACTTAGAAAGAAATGTGGGTCTATACAAGATTGAATTGCTTTGCTTTCAATAACTTGGAGATCTTTCTAGAATTTATATTGAGTAAAGCTTGCTAACACCTTATACTATCATGATAAACAACTCAGATTTTTACCAGGCATTCTCTTTCTTTATTCTGCAATGCAAAATTTGGATCAGTATCAGTGGGAGTGATGTTTATTCTTCTAAAAGAGGCCTGATTCTCACAGGATTTTAGAATAGCCTGGTGAAATAGTATCAGCAATAGGGCTCATTGGAAGCAATGGAGTCTCCACTGGCATCTGAACCGTGCAAAAGGCAGACTCAGGACCCGTGTTGTCCAGAAAAGTCTTACTGACAAACATTTTCTCTGTGTTTATTTCAACATTATGCCAGGAAGACATGCTGTACGATAAGATGACTGTTACTTTCACAGCCATTGTACTGCAGAAGAGATAAAAATCTATTTAGTTTGGGCTTTGCTCAGAAACTATAGCACTGGTCTAGAGCAACTTGCAGCACCCAGAACTTGACTGAGACCCTCATGCATGCCATCTGCCACGGTTAAGTCGATGCTGAAAATTAAGTGGCAACTTCAGCTATATAACTTAAGGGGGGACTAAGGAAGTCAATTTGTGATGCCGTGTAATTGTGAAAGCATTTTCCTTTGAATTGCAGTGTTAAAGAGGTAACTTCAAAACACTTGACAGAATTCCAGTTGGCAAGTAGGAGCATTTTAGTAAGTCAATACTGCTGAGAGTCCAATGGAAAAGTTCATCTGAAAGTGAAGTAAATTGATGAAAGCTTGGGCTGATGAGCGCTTTCATTGCTTCCAGCCGAGTGGGTATTTGTAGCATGCTTATGAGTAACCTTTCAGAATAGTGCACACACCTGACCATATCCTTGGGCAAATGCCATTATAATCCTTGCCATAGTTTTCAAAAAGTAATAAACATAATTTACCTTTGACACCAGCATTAATTTGTAATTATTTAGGTAAAAAGATAAAAGAGAGATACTAAGAAATATTTTTAAATGACTTGTATGCTGGAATTACCTGTTTCTCATAAGGCAGGCAATGAGAGAAGATGGCTTCAACCAGGTGATAGTTTTGATTTCAACAGAAGGATTTTAGAAAGGGTGTTTGTGAATGCTCATAACACTTATTGCTATTCTTTGGGCAATTATTTTATTACCTAAGGTAGGTAATCACTTTTTCAGTAGATTTTCAAGTTTTCCACCATTTCATCTTTTGTTTTTTGCCATGGTGATGATGATTATTGGCTTGGTTGTCAAAATGTTTTTCCCAGAGGTGTTCAAATCTCCTGAAAGGCACGAAGGCTCTCAAAGTTCGCCATATATTCAGTTATTTTTCCCTTCTATTGGGGAATGTTGGGTCATTGGAAAAGTCATAATGTATTTTTCTGTTTTTCTATGCAAAAATGCACCACGACTTTTCCGACATCCCAGTAGTTAGAAATAAATTGACTGTTAACTATTGTTCCCAAGTAAATTCCATCAAGATCCATGTGGTTTTTGCTCAGAAAGATAAATTTCACATTATGGCAACAAATGAAACATGTAATGCTCGCACTGTTTCTGAGGAAATCCCTGTTCAGTCACTGGGCCCATTTGCTATTCAGTGTTGCTTCTGGAGAAGGGGGAAAAATCTGTCCAACATGACAGAAGGTTCATAATTGTAGAATTCCATGGCTAATCATACCAAAGAAGGTAACAGAGGGCACCGTCTCAGCCCCCTGGCTGTGAAGCAGAACTTGTTAGCAGGCCAAGTCTTTGTTTCTGCCACCCTAAATGTGAGAGACTCCACTCTGCAAACGTGTGAGCAGAATGAAATATGCACACAGGGGCCAAACCAGGGCGGTGGTCTTTGAATGTTGTGAAGTATAGTTGTGTGCAGAGAAGTAAGAGGTAGCAGAATAACCCTTACTGAGTGGCTCTGGGTTGCCACAGTCCAGTCACGGTGATGTGCCCTGCTAAGATGCTGTACTCCACAGGCTGGGACCGTGCAGAAGGCCTGGATTCAACTCCTGCACTTACTGACTACAGACTAGACATGGTAGTGTGCACCTGTGATCTTAGTGATTCAGGAAGGCTGAGGCAGGGGAGGCAGGGGATCTAGGCTGGCCTAGGTAACAGCAAAACCCTGTCTGAAAAAGAGCTGGGCAAGCCTGTAGTCCCAGATGGGAGGCTGAAGGTGGAGGATCATGACACCTTGACCGTGAGACCTCATCTAAGGAAACAACAACAACAATAACAACAACTGAGCCAAAATAAAATGCTTCGGTGGGGCCAGCAGGTGGCATGGTGGTTGAGGGCGCTGGACTCCCACATAGCTGACCATGGTTCTAGTCCCAGACCTGGTAGCTTGCTTTCTCACTTTCTCTTTCTCTCTCTCACTCTGTCTCTCTGTGGTCAAATTAAAATAAATAAATACATGAATAAATAAAGTTCAATAAAATAATTTAAAAAATAAAAAAAAATGCTTCGGGAAGGGAGAAATCCCAGATCTTGACAAGCACGTCAGAGGAAATTCTATCCATCTTCTTTGTCCGTGCAGCTCTCCTTGCCTATTACTGATGCCTCTCCAAGCCAGGCCTTGTCTTATCACAGGGCCCTCCTGCCAGGCTTTGTCCTGTGATCGATTATCCCCAACCCACCTGCAGCATGTCCTCATCAACACTACTTTTAATACTTTTACTGTTAATAATAGCATGTAACATTTTCTAGTATTTTAAGGCAACACTTCCTGTATCCATGTGGCCTCTGCTTGCAGCAGAGGCATCAGTAACAGTGGCAAGGAGAGCTGCACGGACAAAGAAGAGGGATAGAATTTCCTCTAATGTGCTTGTCAAGATCAGGGATTTCTCCCTTCCCTAAGCATTTACTTTGATACCAAAATAAGTGCATTTATAATGATATCAAAAACTGACATTGTAGTAGCATGTCCATTTCATTTTTCATTTCTTTTTTCTTTTTAGTTTTTGGCTAAAAAACAAACAAACAAAAAAAAAAACACAACTCACTGGAGAGAGACAGAGAGGGTCATTGAACTGGAGACAGATAGAGACAGTGAGAGGGAAAGTGAGAAATTACACCCTCCCACCCCAGCAGGGATGGCCACAATTATTTCTCCATCCCCCTGGGATCTTGGGCATGCACGCACATGTGCCTGGCGTGCTATTCAAGCCACCAGGTCCAGGATTCAAAATAATGGTTGGCAATGTGTGAGTCCAGTGCCTTAACCACCACCACATGTCCATTTCTGAGCTGTGTGCTTCCAGCGAGATGGAGTCGTGCGTCATAGCTTCCTCCGTATTCAGCATGGTTGGACACAGGTCCTCATCTGTGAAAGAGGTTGGCTTGGATGTGATGGTGAGCTTTATGTACATATTTCAAAGTTTAGATATCCTTCGCTAGGGTTTTGTTTTGCTTTTTAGAATCCAGGGATTTAAATTCAGATGTAGGAAATGCTCTTGAAAACTTTTAATCAGTTCAATTTATAGCTTGATCGTGACACTTTGATGTTTTTCATTGAGCTCAGGACTGCACAGATGAATTCAAACTGAAAGCTCACTTACAACATATGCCCCTCCTTCCCACTGCTCAGCAAGTCTCAGCTTCGGGTCGCTTCTCATCAAAACCTGATCTGGAATCCTGCAGGGGTAGCTCAGTTATAATTAAATGAAAACATTTCATAGGTAAACAACTTTTGTGGTCTCAGTTTTAAGAACAGTTTGTATTCTCTTCTCTAACACTAGTCTATAAATTATGGGTCTATATATTAGAGTGAGCAAAATCATGCCATACCAAAGCCAAGATTAAAATTCACAGATGTCATCAATACAGAAATGTGTACATTTGCCAAATTTTTGTTTGCTTTAAAAATGTATATATGTTTTATCAGCTGTCTCGTCCCAACCCTGTGATGATGCACAGATTCGTGTTCAAACACCTCGTCCTCGTGCATAGCTTCTCAACAGTCACCCTTAGAGCTATAAAGTTATTTTAAACATTCACCTCCAAATCTGTTTTCCATCGCCTCATACGCACATGTTAATTTTACCTTCCAGAAATTCTATGGGGTCTCAAGCTTCAAAACAGTATGTTCTTCCTCTCATGACTCTCTCACTTACCTAGTTAGTTATCATCCATCTATTTATTTATCTTCTAGCTATCTATCTGTCATGTATTTATTGAATTGGAAAGTAAAGGAAGTAGAAAT
This sequence comes from Tupaia tana, assembly GCA_026018925.1. Taxonomy (NCBI): domain Eukaryota; kingdom Metazoa; phylum Chordata; class Mammalia; order Scandentia; family Tupaiidae; genus Tupaia; species Tupaia tana. The sequence continues at coordinate 8,941,446 of JAKSZU010000008.1, forward strand.
AGTATGCTGGGTAATTCTTCAAAGATTTAAGCAGCTATTGTTATTTCAGTCTCTTAAATGCCTGTGATAACTCATTCTAACTAATCCATCTGGTCAACAGATTTTAGTGGTATTAACACTTCTGTACCACAAGTCAAAATTTAGTTTTTGCTCTCATTTTCTATGAGACTGGAATTGTGGGTAATGCTGAAGAGCTGTTGAGGGGAAACCCAGTCCAGCTTTTATATCTGGCAGGCCAGCCAGGCAGGCAAGTCGCAGATCAAGCATGAACGTGAAGCCGTAGACGTTAAACTCTAATTATACCTGCATCGTCTCGAGCAGTTTCGTAAGTCTAGTAACAGTAGGCAATCAAACAATATCTACACGATTTTTCAATCTCCTTTAACTGGACTCAGAGATTGAGTGAATGGACGGAACCCAGCATGTCGAGAAAGGAATGCAGGCTTCAGAATGGTCTCACTGTCTTGGGGGACTGAGCCCACGGTCAGCCCACCTGGGCACCCAGGGAGGCACTGTTTACTCCATGACTTCTGCTGCCTCAGCAAGCTCCACCTCTGGCTCAACACAGTATGGTTTTAATTGTATTCATCTGGTCTATCTTGGGGGTCATTATTTTGGTGTTTTATGGTTAATCAGTACTATGGTGTCAACATTTACCAAATGGTTAACCTTTGTTCCTAATGCAAATTAAAATACAATAGTGTCGTGGTAAAGCCAATCACTGCCCATAGAACAGAGGAGCTGACTGGACACACTCAGCCTACGTAACTACGTAATCTTAGAGCAAAATGAGGAAACTGTTCTGCTCCATGGGTGTGAAGGACAGTTCAATTTAATCAGTTTTAACATTGTTTAATCATTTGCTCTTACAAACAAAATATTACCTAATTCCCTGGAAAGCCACACAGAAGATTTGAGGGCCAGCCAGGCTGGCTCATATGCGCAGTCACACATGCAGACTCATGCACACAATGTTCACATATGTTTGTTTGAGAAGCACAGGCTGTGTCTACACAGGGGGTGATTATGTAGGAAGGTCAGGGGCAGGAGGGGAGATCTGAAGACTCACTTGAGTTACACATATGGGACGCCAATTATATTTGCTGTTTCTATTTTTTTTTTGGTGTGTGGGGGGGGAATAGAAGCTTTATTGGCTGCAAGTTCTCCTCAGGAACCTGGTCTGCTAGGACTGGATGTCCCCAGATGAGCACCCCAGGGCCTAAGCTCCAGGTTTCCTCTGCCTTCCGAAGGATTTTGTGTAGACCAGGTTTATCTCTTGGGATAGAATTTCCCTAATGCCTTAATGTGCTGTGAGGTAGAAAGGACATGCACTATGAAATCTAGTCGTTTTAAGCTAAAGTCCCTGCTCTGAAACTTAGGGGCTATGGGGCCTTGGGCAAATGACATAAACTCTTTGAGGCTCAATTTCCTCTTTTGTAAAATGGGGAGAACTATGTGTATCTCATAGAGTTCTTGTAAAGACTTAAGATAGCATATGCAAAGTATCAGCAGCATCTCCTTCCCTCTACAGACAGTGGTCCTGTTGTTTCTGCCCTTGGGATTGCGATTAGACCAGATGAACGTCTCAAGAATGACTGAATTCTCACCGTTGGACCAGAGCTTTAGATGGGTGGTTTGAATTTCACTGTAGTTTTATTTGTAGGACTGGGTTAGTTTTAAATGAAAAGTCTATATTCTCAGCTATATTAGGCACACATCTAAGGCATTTTCTTTTTTTTTTTTTTAGCTATACATTAATTAACTAATTTTACAAATACTTTATTTATTATTATTATTCATACATTCAATTGCTATACATCATTTAGATTATAAAGAGACTTTACCAAGCATGATGTACACCTCAGTCAGTCTAGCCCAGTTGAGAATACTATACACAAAAATAAATAGACCTATTAAAGAATCCAAAAAGTTCATAGACTACTAAGAATTAGACTTACAGTGACACAAGTCACTGAATGAATATGCACTCGAAATAACTCAAAAGTAAAAAACAAACGAAGAATACCTTGAAATACCTGTATGTCCCTCGAGGTATCTCAGACTGCAGTACCAGACAGCGTGGAGTGGATGGTGGTTTGTCGAGAACAAGATGGCATGGTGGATAACCGTTAGAATATACACACGCTGGTGTGTTTTCTCACGTTCGCCGAGAAAGCTCTGGAGTGATTTGGCCCTTTAATGGGACTATATGATGGCAAAAGACATTGGCCCTGGAGACTGGTCTCCAGGTTTTCCCTGTGAAGTAGGCGTCCTGGCTATGGCTTTGGTGCTGCCAGGACGCCCTCGCAGGTGTGCTGGTTACTTGACACTCTTTCATTTGTAGATGCTTAACTTTGTTACGCTGACATTTGATGCTGCTCAAATTCCTTCAGCTGTTTTTTCCCTCACTTTGGAGTGGTCTGCTGTTGATGACAAAATGACAGTGTGCGTAAGTCTATAGGAAAAAGTGGAAAGTTTGCCTAAAAAAAGAACCTCAGCATATGGTCTAGTATTTCTTTGGTGGTTAAGGTGATTTAACAGGCACACGCTGCTCGCCTCTGTCCAGCTCCACACATGATCGCTGTCCCCAATCCTATCCTTTGTGGCTGATTCTTCTTTTAAAAGGTTGTTTTTCTACATTGTTTTGGGGGGAGGAGAGGTTTTTGCCTTAAGGTGCATATGCTCACTGGAGATAGACAGAGACAGTGGGAAATCACTCCCTGGGGGGATGGCCATGCACAATCCCTTCTCCTGCAAGGATCTTGGGCACGCACACACACCCGCCCAGTTGAGTTTCAAGCCAGTGGACTGGGACTCAAACTGTGGTTGGCCATGTGGGAGTCCAGCAATCTAACTGTTGTGCCATCTGCTGGCCCCGTCAGAAGTCAGGTAGTTTGTGGAAGGGCTGTCATTAAAATGCCTTTGTGATATGCATGTAAAATGACTATAGTGTTCAAATTAAAATCGAGTTTTAAAACTTTCTTCTTCAAAGGAGCATAAATAAAATATTGGAAGTGGTGGATATGTTTTTTACCTTGACTGTAGTGATGGTTCCTGGGTATATGCATGTCTGAACTCATCATTTTATATATATTCCATATGTGCAGTTCTTGTATATCAGTTATACTAAAGCTGTACAAATAAATTAATTAAAAACTCTCTTCTTGGGACCAGCAGATGGCATCATGGTTACATCACAGGACTCCCATGTAGTCGATTCCTGTTCGATCCCAGACCTGGCAGCTTAAAACTCAACGCTGGGTGTGTGTGTGTGTGTGTGTGTGTGTGCAAAATCCTGAGAGGAGAATGGAGGAAAAGGGATTGTGACATGTCCTCCCCCCTTGGGAGAATGATTTCCCGCTTTCTGTCTCTCTGTCTCTTTCTGTCTCTCCAGTGAGCACACAAGTCCTATAGCAAAAAGTTTTTCTCTAAAAAACAACTCTTCTTGGGGCCAGCAGGTGGTGTGGTGGTTAAGGTGCTGAACTCCCACATGGCCATCTGTGTTTCGAGTCTCAGACCCCGCAGCTTAGAATTCATGCTGGGCACATGTGTGTACCCCAAATCCAGGAGGAGAATGATTGTGGTGTGGCCATCCTCCCTGGAGGGTGACTTTTCACTTTCCCTCTCAGTGTCTCTCTCTGTCTCTCTGGCAAGCACATGGATCATATGGGAAAAAGCCTTTTAAAAACACCAAAGCTAAACAAAATCAACAACAACAACAACAAAAACTGCTTCTCGTACATTTATTAAATTAAATGCAGGAATAATTTGCTAATCACTACTTAATGTCTACACACACTTTTTGTGGAATATATAAAAGGGAACTTTAAATATTCTAGCCTATGAGTACAACCAATATTGATTTGGTATATTTAAGACAGTGCATAAGAGCTTAACAGTATTCCTAGGGCTAGCCAGGTGGCCTGGTGTTGGAGGTGACTGGATCCCACATGGCTGACTGCGCAGTTTGAGTCCTGGACCTGGTGGTTTGAAAAGCACATTGGGTCATGTGTGGACTTGCCTCAAAGCTTGAGAAGAGAATGGAGGGAGAGACTGTGGCACAGTCGTTCCCTTCTGGGAGGTGCTTTCTCACTTTCTCTTTTTCTTTCTTTGGCAAGTACACGTGCCCTATAGCAAATTTAAAAAAATTTAAAACAAAATTAAAAAAAAATTTAAGACCAATGTTTCTAACATAGCTGTGACAGTTGAGAGAGATGACAGAGGAAGTCTGGAATATTTTTTACAATATGGGATAGCCCATTTTTAGACTGACCTCTTAATGGCAGACAGATGGATTGGGTAGCATTACAAGTTCCTTTCCAGTCCTTTAATTTTTGTAGCATTTTTACAAAAACAAAGATGTGTGTGTGTGTGTGTGTGTGTGTGTGTGTGTGTTAGAGAGAAAGAGAGATAGAAAGAGAAAGAGAAAAAATGAAGAACAGCAGCTGGATAGCTTAGATTTTTAAAATAGGTGTTTGCCTTAAAATTCTTTTGCATAATGTTAGTATTTCGCAAAAAGATAATTCATACATATTTGACTCCATTGTACAAAAGCTAGTTATTGGGTTGTTGGAAAAGTCATAAACATTTTTCTGCATAGAAAAGCATAAAAAAATATGTCATGACTTTTATGACAACCCAGTATTATAATAGGGATTAATTTATGTCCAGACACAGACATTTAGCCTTTGTTTTACTGTTGTTATTTCAGGAATTATTTTTAAGGATTTATTTTATTTAACTTATTTATTTATTTATTTATTTATTTATTTATTTATTTATTTAACTTTGACCAGAGAGGGACAGAGCAAGAACGAGAGTGAGAGAGAGACAGAACGTGAGAAAGCAAGCCACCAGGCCCGGGAATCTAACCACGATTGGCCGTGTGGGAGTCCAGCGCCCTTAATCTCCATGCCACCTGCCGGCCCCTATTTCAGAAATTTTAATGCAACATAAATATGAACCTGTAGCATACTGATAATATCCAATTTTCCTAGAACCGCATCTGAATGTTCCAGATCTCAGGTCTGCTGGTTTTGTGATTGCTCTGTCTAGCTCAGTTCTTTCAGAGGTATGAATGGGGAATGTGGCTTTCAAGGAAGGTACAGTCTGGAAAGTAAAGCCCTTCTCTCCAATCATAAACAATCCCCATGAGAGAAAGGGAGAAATTATTTAACAAAGTCACTATGACTACACAGAGATTTCTTTGGTGAGAAAGCTGTGTTCTAAAATGCATAAAGGGGTAAAATTAAGAAAACATAAAAATGAATACAGGAGCTTTCAGAAAAGGTCTTTGTAAGGTTAAAGTCTTATTACAACAGAGATATTTGGCAAAGCTAATAGACATTGAAAGCAAAGAAGAACTGAAGAATAAAGGGATAAATCTCCTGCTTGGGTTAAATGGTCGATGTGGACAAAATCCAGGAAAAAAAGAGAGCCGCCAAACTTTGACTTGACCCTCACAAGTGATCTCCAACCTGAACACACCAGGAGGCTTCGCAAAGCTTGTGGAAATGTGTATTATAAAAAACTATGCTCTGACTTAGAAAACTTTTTTTTTTTTGAGAGAAATTTTTACTATAGAGGGTATGCACTCACTGGAGGGACAGAGACAGACAGAGAGACTGAAAGCAAGAAATCACGCCACCCCCCCCCCCCCCAGGGGGGATGGCCCAGTGTGAATTTTAAGCTGCTGGGTCCAGGACTCGAACCATTGTAGACTACATGGGAGTCAAGGGATGTAACCATTACCCTATCTGCTGGTCCCTAAAATACTTTTATTGTAACACAATAAACTCATGCTTTTATTCTATTTTCCCACAAACTTTTGAATGCTCTCATAAGACACATAAGGTATAATTTTAGATCAAGAAACGGAGGAGGTAGTTAAATAAATATGTGACAGGGAATGCATCCCCGACATATTCAGGATCCTTGCCTCTATTTCCGTTTCCAACATCTATGTCAGGGTCACAGTCTTCTCCCTCCCAGGTTAAAACTCTAGTCTTTTAAGTAGACTCCTTGCTTTCCCTTTTACTTTCTTGCAATCCTTCTTTCATAGAGCACCAGGGTAATCTTTTAAAAAAAACATAAACCAGATCATGTTATGTCCTGCTGAAAAGCCCTGTGTGACTTCCCATCCCTATTGGGTGGCATCTGTCTACCCCATGTCCTTCATCTGTTCTGGGCTGCTCCTGGGTTCAACAGCCAGGAGACTTCTCTTCTGCTCCAAGCTTAAATATTCCAAACACATCCCACTGTAAGGCCTTTAGAAGGCGCTGGTGGCTTGTCCCTCTGCTGCAATGCTTCCTCCTCTAATATCCACCAGCTTTGTCTTTCAGCTCTCGGCCTGCATATCACCTTCTTGGAGAGGCCTTCCCTTGCCATCCTCTCTCAAGAGGCAAACCAGTCTCTGTAGAGGACTGAGCATGTCATTGTCTTTTATTTCCATTTGTCATTTGTGTTATTGCTCCTCATGCCCCACTAGAAGGTATGTCCCACAAGGGTGGCCACCCTTTTTCTTCACTGTGATCTTGTCCCAGTGCTAGGAACAATGCTGGTATACAACAAGCTTTCAATAAACAGTTTTGAATGACTGACAGAATGAATGGATGACTAAGAACTGGGGAAATTCTAAGAGGAAATCAACACAAGTTAGTGTTGGTGTCTTGGGGATGCTTTTGGAGGAGGTGGGATCAAGCCAGAACTTTTCCTAGGGCTTTGAAATGTGGAGGAGAGTCCTGGACACACTGCAGTCCAGGGGACAATAGGAGAGAAGCTCCTGACAGGGAAGGCCCACAGCCTTTGGCGCTGGAGAACAATGAGCTGGTCTCGAAGGCAGAGTGGGGGGAAATCAGACTGAAAAATGGCGGGGGGTGGTTTTTGAAGACCAGACAAAAAGATTGGTTCCTCTGTGGAAAATGGACTATATTTCTTTGTGTGTACACTATAGAACTATTTTTTTGAGAGTTTTTTGCTATAGGGTGTGTGTGCTCACCAGGAAGACAGAGAGAGACAGAGAGACAGAAAGCTAGAAATAACCCCCCAGGGAGAATGGCCACACCGCAATCCCTTCTCCTCCATTCTCCTCTCGGGATCCTGGGCACACACGCACACGCGCCTGGTGTGAATTTAAGCCCCTGGGTCCGAGACTCAAACCACAGTTGACTACATTGCAGTCCAGCGACATAGCCATTACTCCATCTGCTGGTCCCTATAAAACTATTTTTAATGCAAAAAGTTATCATAATTAATTTTCTAAGCAATTTTCTTACTTACATAAAAATAATTTTGTTGTCATTGTTAAATGACACTGACACCCCATTATTCCATTGGCTAGTTCTACTGGTATTCACGCTTGTATGATGTATATAAAGTAAACCTTTTTTCTAAAAATAATATGCACTCTTTAATTTTTAGCCTCGAGTTATAGTGTCACAAAAATTCCACTGATGAAAAGTAATAATTAGTATGTGACCTATTTTATTTTATTTTCACAAAGGAACTACAAAAGTCACTTCACAATTGGGAAACATAGCATTCCTTTATAAACCTTTTATTTCCTGTCATAAAACTTCAACAAACTAAGTGCCCACAACCAGAATTTTCCTATAGTCTAAAAAGAAAAAAAGTGAAAACAAACTCAAAAGCAAAAACATCTTCGGCCATTTTTAACACTGCAAAGATGTAATATGTTTATAGCACCAGCTTGGGTCGTTTTTCATGCCAAGGTCATCTTCAGCTGCCTTGGCAATGGATTTGACTGACAGTTTTGAGCCAAATGTTCACTGGAGGCCTGCGTTCTTCATTTGCATGCTTCCTAAGCAACCTTGAACTAGCTACTTTAGCTCAATTTCCTCAACTGTGAAATGGATTCAATAAACAGTGTCTTTGCAAAAACGCAAACGGCAGCTGAAATCAGCCTTCTGCTCACGACGGCCTGTTCTGACAGACTTCTTGTCCTCTCGCTTCCATCAACCCGATGAGATGTTATTTTATAAAAGTCCATCAAATTTATTTAGGTTGAGAATTTGTTCAAAATAGCACCCATCTCAAAACAAACACATAAAGATTCAGTAGCAGTGAGAAATCCCAACACAGAAAAGCGAGACTAAGAGCCCTCTTGAGGCCAAAGGACTTGCAAGAGGAGCTGTTGGGACCTCAGGCCCAACTTTACTAAGGAGAGAAAGTACAACCTACAGAGAGGCTGGAAGGGGTGTCACACTGTCCCTACCGTGGTTCTCCCAACTCAGGTCTCAGGGTCTGTGCCACTGGAGAAAGGCAGCTGCGGCTGCATCTACTGTTTGCTCTTTTTCTTCAAGCAAGAGAACATTTCCCACCGGGATCTCAGCATAAGGTGGGTGTTGCAAATCCCGGAAATCGCTGCGCAAAGCATAGGAAGAGACTGGCAGTGATGGGGCACATCCTTCCTGTGAGGCAGAGTCTTTGGGAGAGGAGGGCTCAAGCTGGAAGCAGAACTCAGGCCACGATCGCCACACCAGGATGTTTCTAAGATGGGAGGGGCTGCAGGGGCCTGAGGATCAGGAGGTGAATTACACTGCAGGCTGACACATTCAAGAGGTGGCTTGGCATCTCAGAAGAATAAAAGAAGACCTGGGAGAGCAGTTGGCATAATGGCTATGTTGCTGGACTCCCATGTAGTTGACTGAGATTTGAGTCCCGGACACGGGGGCTTGAACTCATGCCGGGTGTGTGTGCGTGTGTGTCTAAGATCCCAAGAGGAGAATGGAGGGGGAGGGATTACAGCGTGGCCATGCCCTCTGGGGGATGATTTCTCGCTTTCTGTCTGTCTCTCTCTGTATTTCTGGTGAGCGCACACACCCTATAGCAAAAACCTCTCCCCCCCAAAAAAAAGAAGACCTGACCTCCAGGAATGCACAGGAAGATCTGGAAGGAGAAAATATCCTGAGATGAAGAAGATGAGGGATAAAGTTGGGAATGGCTTAGAAAGAAAACACAATGTGGAATGAAAATTCATATTCAGATATGCAGAACAGCACTGTGGGAGATGGAATCTGTGATGCAAGGTGTGCCAGAAATGAACTCCCAGAGTGGAAAAGAAAAGAAAACTAGAGACAAGATGGCAGGTGTATAAGATGGAGGATAAAAAGTCAACCAAGGTGTTTGGAAAGTAAAAACAAGGGGGTATACAATAATAGTCACCAGAAATATGAAGAGATGGGCTTTCTCTAGTTATAAAAATACTATTGCAAATAAATGATGGGTTTCTGAGGGTCTATACAGAACCAATGGAAAGAGACTGCTTATCCAGGTACACTTTGGCAATTTTTTGTAACGCTAAGGATATTCCTACAGGTGCCTGCCCAGAGCACAGATGTTGCCAACTGTGCAATCAACTTACACGAGCACATTTACACGGATTTCGACAGGCTGGTACTGTGTAAAATACATTGTAGTAATCATGGGTTTGATTCCTTATTCTGTTTTACTGTGTAACAGAGGCCAACCTAGTACCTTCCAAACCTCTCAGCTCTCTGCTCTTTAGAAAGAGAGTATAAAGATCTACCTCCCATGTAGGCTATGAGGATGAGTTATCTGCACAGGCAGCCTCCATGGTGGCTCAACTCTCATACTCTAGGGAAAGGGGAGAGCAACTGAATGTGTGGGGAAAATTGGTATGAACTCATGACCTTAAGAAAATGCATGTTTTCCAGTGTGTCACCACTGTGAGTTCCAACAGCAGCTGCTCTTTTCCTCATCACCAGTCTCATGTGTCCTGTAGCGCCCGTATTCTGTCCCTAAATATGTATACCACTGAAACCACCAGGGTGCCTGGGAGGGAAATGAGCTCCGTGTCTTCAAGTAGGAAAAGACAGAACCAGTCTGGAATATCCCTTTTTGTCTGGCATCAACAATAGCTTGACAAATATCAAGGGTAGTCCTAGAGAACAGAGGAGTGAGCTTAAAGGGGCTTCCATGAGCTAAGTTGCAAGTCCCATCACCGTAATAGTGATAATAACCATACAGCTAATTGAAACAAATTGAGTCTGTGAAAAACCATGAATTAGTAATTATATTCAAAGGAGAAAAGTGAATATAAAATGTGCAAAATGCAGTTGTAATACGAAGAAGGGGGTATATAATAGTGTATGCTTAATTATTTATTGACTTAATAAATAAAGCAATATTAATAAATGGTATTCCTGTAAAGCCCTGTGCCACTGAAATTTTAATAAATTCACTTTTATGGAAGATGTAAACCATCTGCAACATGCTACAGAGAAAAGTTACCCAGCAAGTAGCATCTTCAATTACAAAAATCTTCTCTTTCAATGTAGCCATCATAATTTTGGATAATGATGTCATTTAGTATAGCATAGTTGTTATTACCTGGAATATAAAATAAAGAAACGAAAAAAATGGAATCATTAACAATTTAGTTTATATGAATAAATTTAGTTTCTTTCCTATTTTGCCAATTGTTTATATCTTTTATAGATGCAAATGTATAAAACTTCAAACGGCACATTTATTGTATAGACAGCTTGATACAGGAGTATCTTGCTTCTTATCTTAATTACATATATATTTAAAAGTGCAAAAGTGTACTTGTTTCTGTGTGAGAACAGGGAAAAACAGAATTAGAAGGAATCCAAGTATCCAGAAAAAGACAGGTGTTATACCAAGGCACGGAAGCACTGCAAGATCAAGGAATGAAGAGGGGGTTCACCGTGTGCGCCAGAACGGTGACTTGGCTAAGTGACTAGAGGGGGGCTAACTCCACACTCGCAATCTCCTGTCTCCTGGGGTGAGGCCTCTAATTGGCTGCACTGAAGACAAGGAAATGCTAATAAGGACATTTTAAAAATGTTTAAGAAATTTAAGAAGAGTTCATCAGAGGGCTCTCATCTTTCATAGTTAAACTTCGATATCAAAAACACGACTTTGACACTGGTGCAATGTGTGTGTGTAGTCCTGTGTCATTTTATAAGGTATACAGCCTCGTGTCACCACCATGGCAATAAACCTATGGTGTGACTCCATCCCCCTGAAGTCTTCCCTGTGCTGTTCATCTGTGGTCTCTCCACCCCCGCCCCACTCACTTTCATCTCTGGAAAACAATATTTTAAGTCTCAATAATGTTTTGAATATTGTATGTTTGGGATCATGTATTAATAGCATGTGACCTTAGAGACTGACTTTTATTTTTTCACGTAGCTGAATGCCCTGGAGATCCATTCAGGTTGTTGCCTGTCACCCAGCATTTTCTTTTTCATCACCAGTAGTACTTCATGGTGTGGATGTATTCCAGCTTGACCTTTCACCTGCTGAGGGACGTTTCGTTTCCAGTTTGAGGCTACTGTAGAACAATTGTGTACAGGATTTTGTGTGGATGTGGCTTTGATTTCTCTGGGATAAATGCTCAGGGGTGCAATTGCTCAGTTGTAGAGTACTGTATGCATCGTTTTAAAGAAACCGTCAACTATTTGTGCAGATTAAATGTACCGCTTTATGCCTATCAGCCCAGTGTGAGACACACACACACACACACACATTTGCAACCTTGCAAACATCTGGTGTTGTTACTAATGTTATATCAGTTGTTTTAATAAGTGTAGAGTGATATCTTCTTGTGGTCTTAATTTACAGTTTCCTAATACAAAACATTTTTTCATGTACTTTTTTTTCCATCCTACCCTCTTTGGTGAAATGTCTCTTCACATCATTTTTCCATTTTCCAACTGAGCTTTTTTTTTTAACGTTGAGTTTTGAGATATATATATATGTGTGTGTGTGTGTGTGTGTGTGTGTGTGTGTGTGTGTATATATATATATATATATATATATATATTCGCTAGATATGAGTCATTTATCAGATATGTTATTTGCAAATATTTTCTCCCAGTATGAAACTTACCTTTCAATTCTTTTAATGAGTTCTCCCATAAATAAAGTTTTTAATTTTGCTGAAGTCCTGATTTTTACTTTTTTTTTTTTCTTTAATGGAACATGCTTTTTATGTCTGAGAATATAGAACATAAGTCAAAGAACTCTGATCTCTCTGCTTGTTATGTTCTTTTCTTCCATTGTTGCCAGGGTAGAACATCCAGAATTATGGTGAATAAGAACATTGGGACCAGCAGTTAGCATAATGGCTATGTCGCTGGACTCCCATGTAGTCGACCGTGGTTTGAGTCCCAGACCCAGTGGCTTACACTCACGTTGGCACATGTGCGTGCGTGCCCAAGATCCTGAGAGGAGAATGGAGGAGAAGGGATTGCAGCATGGCCATTCTCCCTGGGGGGGTGATTTCTTGCTTTCTGTCTCTCTGTCTCTCTGTCTTTCTGGAGAGCACACACGCCCTATAGCAAAAACCTTTTCAAAAAAAAAAGAACGTTGACAGCAAATGTGTTTCTCTTGTTCTGATCTCAGGGGAAAAACATTCAGCTTTTCACATTCAAGTACAGTGTTGACTGTAAGTTTTTTGTAGATGCTCTTCATTGAGCTGCTATTCCTTTTTTCCTGAGAGTTTTTACCATGATAGATGTTGAATTTTATCACATTTTACCCCCATCAATTAATGTGACCATGAAATTTTTCTTCTTTAGCCTGTCAATACGGAGAATTTTCAAATATTTAACCAAACCTTTCTGCCTTAATAAACCCTACTTGACTTGGTCATGGTATCTAATTCTAATTCTTCTTTATCTATCACTGAGTTCTGTTTGCTAATATTTTGTTAAGAACTGTTGTATCTTTATTCATGTGGGATACTGATCTGTAGTATCTTTTCTTTTTTTTTTTTGTTCTTTTTAGGTGATTTCTCTATGTGTGTTAGTTTTCAGGTTAATCATGGCTTCATGGAGTGAGATAGGAAATATTTCCACTGCTTTGTTTTCTGAAGAGATTGTGTAGAGTTGATAATTCTTCTCTAATTATTAGGTAGAATTCTCCAGTGAAACTAGTTTTAGGCCTGCAGATTCTTTCTGGGGAGTTTTCAAATTACAAATTCAATTTTCTTTCTGATTATAGGGCTATTTAAATTACCTGTTTCAATGTTCTTTTATTATATTTAGTTGTATGAGTTATACTAGTTTGTATTTTTTTAAGGCAATCCATTTAATCCAGGTTGACAAATTTATGTGTAAAATTGCTTTTTGTATTCCCTATTATCTTTTCAGTGTCTGTAGGATCTATAGCAATATCCTTGTTTCATTTCTAATATTAGTAATCCATTTTCTTTTTTTTTTCTTTATCAGTTTTACTAGAGGTTTGTTCATTTTATTGATCACTTCAAAGAACCAGAGTTTTATATTGTTGCTTTTCCACGTTTTTTTGTTTGAAGTTCACTGATTTCTGACTTTTTATTATTATTTTTCCTTTCGCTCATTTGTGTCTATTTAAATCTTCCATTTCTGGTTTCTTGAGGCAGAAGCTTAGACTCTTGTTTCGAGTCTGGCTTTTCTAAGGTAAATGTTCATGCTAAATATTTCCTCTCAATGCTACCTTAGCTGTATTCCATAGATTTTGATATCTTGTATTTTCATTTTTATTTATTTATTTTTTTTTGAGAGGTTTTTTGCTATAGGGCGCGTGCACTCGCCAGACAGACAGAGAGAGACATAGAGACAGAAAGCGAGAAATCACCCCCCAGGGGGGATGGTCACGCCGCAATCCCTTCTCCTCCATTCTCTTCCCGGGATCTTGGGCACACACGTACACGTGCCCGGCGTGAGTTCTAAGCCACCGGGTCTGGGACGTGAACCGTGGTCGACTACGTGGGAGTCCAGTGACATAGCCATTACGCTAACTGCTGGTTCCCTTGTATTTTCATTTTTGTTTGGTTCAATATGTCTAAAGAAATTTCCCCCATGATTTCTCTTTGACCCATGGATTATTTGGAACTGTTGTCTAGTTTCCAAAAATTCAGGTATTCTTCTGTTATCTTTCTGTTACTGGTTTCTACTTTAATTCCATCTTAGACAGAAACATACTCTGCATGATTTCAAGTTAAAAAATTTGTTGAGGTTTGTTTTAGAGTCCAACATATGGTCAATCTTTTTTTTTTTCTTTTCCCCCATGTTTGTTTATTTTATTCATGATAGAGAGCTCATTTGAAAAAAAGAGAGACAGGCACCCTTACTGGTCTGGTCATGCCATGAACCCCCCAGCTCATCAGTATCTTAGACATAAGTGTGCATGCACATCTGGTGTATTTTAGGTCAACGAGCCCAGGGATCTAACCTGTCTTTGGCTATGTGGCTTCCAGAGCTGAAGTGCAGTATGCTACAGACTGTTCCACTGGGGCTGGGCCATTGTATTTTTCTTTTTTCTTTTCTTTTTTTCAATCCATTATAGAGCATGTGTGCTCACTGGAGAGAGGAAGAGAGAGAGAGCAAAAGAGAGGAAAAGTGAGAAAGCACCCCCTAGGGGGATGGCCACACCACAGTACCTTCCTCTCAATTCTCTTTTTGGGATTTTGGGCACAATGCTTGGTGTGTTTCTTAAGGCCCTGGGTTCAGGACTAGAATCATGCAGTCGGCCATGCGGGATTCAGCTGCCTTAATGCCCATGATATTGGCTGAATCCACTGTGTATTTTAGTATATGTTCCAGGGGCATCTGAATGAATGTGTGTTCTACTGCTGTTGGGTAGAGTGTCCTATGCACATCAGTTAGTTCCTGTTGGTTGGTGATGGAGCTGAGTTCTTCTATATCCTCAATGATTTTTTTTGTCCACTTGTCATATCAGTTATTGAAAGAGGGATGTTCGAGTCTCCTATTATATTTATGTTCTCTTTTCAGTTCTCTCAAGTTTTAATTTATATATTTGTTATAATTATGTAAAAGATATAATAAATGTTTAGAAAAAAGGCATCTGAGACTGCCAGTGATTGAGTCAAGTTTGAAACACCTGGGATCAGCAACTATATTCTAGAAACTGGTATTCAAGTAAATGCTTAAATAGTGAGCCACTTTTTTATAAGCAAAGAGGTAAGGGAAGGACATTGAGCTAAGGGTCAGGTCCTCACTACTGGACTTGGGAAATGATGGAGATTGCTATGCATTGCCAGTGCCTGCTCCACAGAGGAATGCTTTGTTGGTATAGCACAGGGTTATCTTCTTTCCAAATACAAAATGGTGATGCGTAGCTGGGGTTGTTTCTTTTGTGCACTGTGGAGTTCTTTGTTCTATCATGTTTCTTTAAGGATTCAAGTTGTTTCACTCAGCTTTTAGAAAACAACCATTATAAGCAGTTCTGTTTTTGAAATAAACATAGGAGTCTCTTTATTACAGGTAGCAAAATTTAAACTCCTATCAAAATTATAGTAATAATGGTATCACATAATCCAATTACAAATTCAGTCTACATCAGGGAGGCCCAGGCTAATGGGTCTGAGCTCATCAGCAGGGACCCCTGCCCAGCCTGCAGTCAGGAAGAGGGGCTTCTCCAGTCTGCAGGGATCACCACCCAGTTCCCACAGTCCCAGAAATAGAATGTAGGAGCTGCTAACCTATGGGTGCTGAGGCCGTTCTGCCCTTCACCAATCTAGGAGCAACAGGGAGGCCCAGACCACTAGGTCTGAGCTCATCAGCATGGACCTCTATGCTGCATGAAGTGGCCCACCACCTTACATCCTACCTGGCCAGCTCAACCTCCAGCCACATTGGGAGCAGAAAGGTTTGAGTACACAGGAATCAAATACTCCGAAGGAATTCCCTCCCCACATGTCTCCTAGTACTAAAGGGAGAGAAACTCCCCTGTGAAAATCTGAACCCCCAACTCCCATTGTGAACCCCCAACTCCCACCCGCAGTAGAGGAGGGAAACTAGGACAGAGCTAGCCCATACCACAGGGAATTACTCAAGGACACAGCTATAGAAACCTACTCCATAGAAGTAGGAAGAAGTGAATATATCTTATACCAGATGACTAAAGTCAAAGCAGAACCTCAAGAAATAGGAAAAAATCAGGAAATACTCCCCCTCCATCAAGGAACATAATAACTCCTCGCTAACAATGGGTAACACATAAGAGATCACAGAAATGTCAGGAAGAGAATTCAGAACATGCATTATAACAAAACTCAGTGAGATGCAGAAGAAAACAAACAATGCAAGAGGAAACAAGCCAATGCCAGAAGATGAGGAAATACTTCCATGACTTGAAACAGGAACTCCATAAAGAGATGGACATGCTGAAAAAGAGTCAAACAGAACTTCTGGAGATAAAGAATACATTGCAGGAAATCAGAACCTATCTCAAAAGCATCAACAGTGGATTAGACCACTCAGAAGAAAGAATCTTAGACCTTGAAGACAAAACCTCCAATTTAGTCCAAGCAACTGAAAAGAATAGAGGAATAACTATGAAAAATGAAGACAACATAATGAAAATTCTAGATACCATTAAATGGCCAAGTATCTACAAAATGATATTACAGAAGGCAAAGAGACAGGTAAAAGCATATAAAAATCTCTTTCATGATATATTAGCTGAAAATGTTCCAAATTTAGAGAGGCATGTAGACATCCAAATTCAGGAAATACAAAGGACACATATAACATAAGATCCTCTCCAAGGCACGTCATAGCCAAATTGGTAAAAATCAAAAACAGTATTCTAATAATGGCAAGAAAGAAATGCTAAGTTGCTTATAAAGTTTACTGCATTAGACTAACATCTGACCTTTCAAATGAAGCAATGTCGGCAAAGAAAGAATGGGAAGACATATTTTTAAGAAACTCTGGGAAAAGAATTTCAGCTGAGAGTACTATACCCAACAAGATTATTCTTCAAATGGAAAGGAAAAATAAAATCATTCCTGGATAAATAAATGCTGAAAGAATTTATCAAAACTAAACCAGCTCTTGAGGAAATACTTAAAGGAAAACAAAGTGAGGGAAATAGAATAAAGAGAACACAAAACAACTAGAAAAAAAGATAAGTCCACACATACTGATAATAACATTGAATGTTGGGATTAAATTTCACAACCAAAAGGCTAAAAATGCAGATTACATACAAGCATGTATAAGTACAAATTCACTGATTATTTGATAGACAGTTGTCGCCACAGATACACATGTACATATATAGTTATAGATATCTATATCTATCTATTCTAGCCATTACTCATGGTATAAAAGTACATAACAGAGGTAATCCCAAAATACTACAAGTAGCTGAGCCTTTCTTTGGAATAAATTGAAAGAAGGCTGAAATCAAGAGCTTTGTAAAGCCCATAAATCACCAAATTAACTGACTTAGCCATGTTTTCACTTTTAAACATCTCTTTCCAATTTTGTTTTGCTTTTGCTTTTTCAAGGACTTATTTCTCTATGGACAGTACAGTAGTATGGTCTTAGAAGAATTCACAGTGGGAGAGTAAAAGTGGGTTTTTTTCTCCTCTTATTTCTTCCTAATAGGCTACTGTGATGCCATAAATTTTTTCAGGTGATAAACTCTTATCTCTTAAAGTCCTTTACAGGGAAATTATAAATTCTTTTTTCTCTTCTTTTCTCTCTCTCTCTCTTCCTTCCTTCCTTCCTTCCTTCCTTTCTTTTCTTTTCTTTTCTTTTCTTTTCTTTTCTTTTCTTTTCTTTTCTTTTCTTTTCTTTTCTTTTTCTTTTGAGAGTTTTTTTTCTATAGGGCGCATATGCTTGCTGGAGAGACAGAGAGAGACAGAGAGGCAGAAAGTGAACAGTCAGCCCCTGGGGGGCATGGCCACACCACAATCCCTTCTCCTCCATTCTCCTTTTGGGATTTTGGGCATGCATGCACACACGTGTACATGCACCAAGCATGAGATTTAAGCCACCAGGTCTGGGACTCGAACTGCAGTCAACTACGTAGGCATCCTGTGATGTAACCATTACACCATCTGCTGGTCCCATAAATTCTTCTCTCATTGACTATGTTAAGATTATCTTTGTTTTCAAAAATCTATCCTTGGGACCAGCAGTTAGCGTAATGGCTATGTCGCTGGACTCCCACGTAGTCGACCGCGGTTCAAGTCCTGCACCTGGTGGCTTAAACTCACGCCGGGCATGTGTGCGTGCGTGCCCAAGATCCTGAGAGGAGAATGGAGGAGAAGGGATTGCGGCGTGGCCATACCCCCTGGGGCGTGATTTCTTGCTTTCTATCTCTCTGTCTCTCTCTGTCTGGCAAGTGCATGTGCCCTATAGCAAAGAAAAAAAAAACTCTTAAAAAAAATCTATCCTTGTTAATTTATGAGACTTTATGTTGTCCAATTTTAATCGGTTTGTTTTTCTTTAGAACTGTATTTCTGGTAGAGAACTTAGACAATTCAGTACATACTTCCAGAATAACCAGTAAAGCAGGTTTTGAATGTTCACAACATAAAGTATTATTAAAACTAGAAGGTAATGAAGGACCAGTAGATGGCGTTGACGGTTATGTTGCTGGACTCACACATCATCGATTGTGAAGCAGCTTAAAACTCATGGCAGGTGCATGTTTGTGCATGCTCAAGATCTTGAGAGGAGAGTGGAAGAGAGGGGACTGAGGCATAGCCATCTCTCCTGATCTCTCCCTTTCTGTCTCTCTCTGTCTCTTCAAGGAGCACACATGTCCTATAGCAAAAAACCTCTCTCTGAAAAAAACAAAAGGGTGAAGGTAATGAGAAAAATAACAAAAAAAGAACTGCCAGATCTCTAGGATGAAAACAAATATGACTGAATTTGAACCTTACAAAATATTTAACAAAGAGGTTATTAAGAAGTAGCTGAAGAGAAGAAACATTTAAGAGGTAAATGAATGTGAAGTTCTCTATTAGGAAAAATTATACACATTCCATAAGTTTTTCTTTGTAATATATATGTGTGTGTGCATATTTATGTATATATGTGTGTGTGTGTATATTAAACATTAAAAAATGAAGAATGTGCATATGGTACGACATTAAATTTTTCCTTCACCATGCTCACATTCTACTGTATAGTTTCTAGATAGGAGATGGATCCAAATCTGTGGAGCTTGAAAGTAGGAAATACATTTTCTAAAGTATTTTTCAGCCGACATAAATTTTAGCGTGAATAGCTAACATAATCCAAATGTATCTATTGGGTTGTTGGAAAAGTCATGACGTATTTTTGCATACAAAAACAGAAAAATGTGTCATGACTTTTCCGATGACCCAATCTATGGTAATATCTCTGACTTGACTCATATGCACTGTATTCATGCTGGGAAAACTTAAAAAAATCTTGTGTTCTTAACTGATTTGCTGTTGTTGTTTAGACCTATCAAGGTCTGAGAGAGGGGTATTAAAATCTCCAAACGTGGGTCTGGCTCTAAGGAGCAGTGGCACTGCAGTGCGGAAGAAGCGGGTCCCAAGTGGTGACCTGGTTCAGATTCCCCACCTGGCCAGCCTGGGGCACCAAAGCACGTGCTCAGGAGGCCGACCCCGGAGGGGCAGGGCTGGAGAACGGGGGCCAAGCATGAGCAGACTCTGGAGCATGCTCTTTCTCGTTCACCTGTGCATGCGTGTGCTCTATGACGAACTAGGAGGGGAAACAACTTAAACATCTCCAGTTGTGATTGTGTGTGTGTGTGTGTGTTTTCCGTTCTCCCTTTTAGTTCTAGCGAGTGCTATTTTGAAACTAGGTTTGGAGGGCTTCACTTCACACTGAGGACTGTCATGTCTTCATACTGATTTGATCCTCCTGTCACTCTAAAGTGGGCTTTTTTTATTTTTTCTGGAAATACTCCTCTTCCTGCAGTCAGCATTATCTAATATTAACACAGACATACAGAGTTCTAACCCTTGATGTTTTCTTGGTATCTCACTTTTCCATCCTCTTCCTTCTTAGCTACCTGTGTCTTTACATAGTTTCCTGTATTCAACATACAGTTGGGTGTCCCTTTTTTTATCTAGTGTAATAATTTTTGCCATCTAAATGCAAAGTTTGGTTCACTTTTTTAAAAAGTTGAAATGAAGGGAACCAGCAGTTAGCGTAATGGCTATGTCGCTGGACTCCCATGTAGTCGACTGCGGTTCGCGTCCTGGACCCGTTGGCTTAAACTCACGCTGGGTGCGTGTGCATATGTGCCCAGGATCCTGAGAGGAGAATGGAGGAGAAGGGATTGCGGCATGACCATCCCCCCCTGGGGGGTGATTTCTCGCTTTCTGTCTCTAATGTCTCTCTCTGTCTATCTGGCGAGCGCACACGCCCTATAGCGAAAATCTCTCTCTCAAAAAAAAAAGTTGAAATGAAATTCATATAACCTAAAAGTAACCATTTACAAATACACAATTCACTGGCATTTAGTGCATTCACAATGTTGTGCAACCACTACCTCTAGGTAGTTCCAAAGCACCTTCATCACTCTGTACCCAGTAAGCAGTTATTCTCCGTTCTCTCCTCCCTTCCTGCTGGCAACCAGTTATCTGCATTCTGCCTCTTTGGGATTCATTCTGGATAGCTTTGTCAATAGGCTCATCCATATATATTCTTTTGTATCCGATCTCTTTCACCTAGCATAATATTTTTAGGGTTCATCCATTTGAAGGATTTATTTGTACTTCATTTCTTTTATTTAGTTATTTTTTAGGTTCTTGCCACAGGGCACATGCACTTGCCAGAGGGAGACAGAGAAAAGGAAAGTGAGAAATCACCTTCCCCTCCCCGGGGGAAAGCCGTGCTGCAATCCCTTCTCTTCCATTCTCCTCTGGAGATTTTGGGCATGCATGCACATGTGCCTGGCATGATTTTTGAGCCACCAGGTCCAAGACTCAAAACATTGTTGGATACATGGGAATCCAGCACCTTCGCCACCACGCCACCTGCTTCACCACGCCCCAGTACTTCATATCTTTGGATGGCTGAATAATACTCTATTGTCTGTACACACCATCATTTGTCTGTTTATTCATGGGCAGTTGGCTATTTGAGGGTTTCCACATCTGGCTGTGTGGACAGTACTATATGAGTGTACAAGGACTAGTTTGAACATCTGTTTTCAATTCCTTTGGGTATGCTCTCAAAGATTCCAAGTGTAAGAAGGACTTGATATGCCTTATTGACTAGAGATGAAGAGGCCACATGTCGAGGAAACTGGGAACTTAGTTCTACAATTTCAAGTACCTAGATTCCGCCAACAATGTGCATAAACTTGAAAGCAGAATCTTCCCATGTTTCCAGAGAAGGGTCTGGTAGACCAGCACTTTGATCTTGGCTTGTGAGGCCTTAGGCAAGGGGACTCAGCTGAGCCATGCTGTGGCTGGAGTGGGGACTCACGGGATTAGTAGCCAACATGGGTCTTGTCTTAAATCACTGAGTTTATGGTAACTTGTTATGACAGGAACAGGGAACTAGTGTAGTGTGTAGCTGATCAATTCTTTTCACATGACCCATACAGGAATTTTCAAAAAAAAATATTGTTTATTCTGAATGGTGAATAATACTTTAGAATATTTATTATACTAGTTAATCAGATGTTTGGGGTGAGGCATAAAGGGGCACCATCACAGTACCAACATCATTGCAAAATCATGGTCTCTCTAGTACAAATTCCATCTGTCTCAGGGCTGTCTGGTTAACCCTAGCGTAAATCTAAAGCACATGTCATTTTTCTTCCTCAAGATCTCACTGTAGTGGGAAAATAGAATCTATAATTAACGCCAGAGAACTAGAGTATCTTATTCCTCAGGTCTACCCATGGATAAACAGAGTAGGTCAATAGTTACAATACACATTTATTTTGCAAAAATAGTGATCGTGAGTTGCATACACACACACACACACACACACACACACACACACACATATATATATATATATAATGAAAACTAGCTGGATGTAACATCTATGGGTTTGTCCAAGGCCAGTGGATGGTGCTTCACTGTATAGAAGACCATTTTGTGGTATCACAGTAAATTGTTCTAAAGAAAATTGGAAAAGAGTTTTTGTGATAAAAGTAAAAAGTAGGGGGACCAGCAATTAGCGTAATGGCTATGTCGCTGGACTCCCACGTAGTCGACTGCGGTTCGAGTCCCGGACCCGGTGGTTTAAACTCACGCCGGGCGCGTGTGCGTGCGTGCCCAAGATCCCGAGAGGAGAATGGAGGAGAAGGGATTGCGGCGTGGCCATCCCCCCTGGGGGGTGATTTCCTGCTTTCTATCTCTCTGTCTCTCTCTGTCTGTCTGGCGAGCGCACGCGCCCTATAGCAAAAACCTCTCCAAAAAAAAAAGAAAAAAAAAAAAAAAAAGTAAAAAGTAGGGGCTGAGTTTGAAACGGAATATAAATTTGGAATTTGAAAAGTAAAATTAGAGACATCAGAAGTTTCATTTCCCCTTTCATTTGTGTTGCAGATTAATCTGAAAGGTATCGGTGAAATCTATAAAATACGCATTGGACATGACAACAGTGGACAGGATCCCGGGTGGTATCTGGAAGAAGTCCGACTTGAAAACACAGCCACGCATGAGCTAATCTGTTTACCTATTGATTCCTGGATAGCTGAGAATGAAAACGACGGAGATACGTGGAGGGAAATGCCTGTCATGAGAACTGACAACGCACCTTTGCCCGGTACGTAATTTCACTTCCTTTGCAAATGGCATAGGTGTTAAAATAATTGACATGATTTAGAACCGGGGTAGGCAGCTTTTTCTGTAAAGGACCAAGTATTTCACACTTTGTGGGCTAGAAAGTCTCTGTTGAAACTGCTCTACTCTGAAGCCACAGTGAGGCTGTGCATGTGAAGTGTCCTCAAAAAGTTCATAGAAAACGTGAATTATAGAAGAGCTATCCATGGATTTCTAAAGGTTTTGAACCACACTAAACTCATGTTTTCATTTCATTTTTCCATGAACTTCCTGAAGTCCCTTAATATGTAAGCAAATGGCATGATTGTGTGCCAATAAAACTTCATTTGTGGATACTGAAATGGGAATTTCATAGAACTTTTCTTTTATCAAAAAAGACTATTCTGCTTTTAATTTTTTAAACCATTAATTAAAACAAAAAGCATGTTAGCCCCTGGACTGTACAAACACAGGCACCTGGCAACGTTGGGCCACAGTCTACACAGCTTGCGTGCCCGTACTTAGAACATTAGGCTTCAGGATTAACACTGGCACGTTTGCTCAGAGGTGAGAACAGACACACGGGGATATGAGTGTGGTCAGTTCATCTTCCAGCAGCTGCTTTAAATGTAACTTTCTTCTTAGTTGTGCGATGTTAACAAATGCTGGCCATTGTGAATTTAGGAGCCTCTGAATTCCTTAGTGGGTATTTTGTTTGTTTGTTTATTACCTAAAAAAACACTAGTACGTTGCCTTGATTGTCTTTCTATCCATTTCCTATACTCTGATAACCACCTTGCTTTTGCCTCCACCAGTCATGAAATATTGTTTTAATGACTATCAATTGCCTCTGTTTAAAATTAAATGATTGTGTGTATGCTTGTGTATATGGGTACTTGTGTGTGCTGTGTGTGGATGTGTGGCAGTTTCTGTGTGTTCAGTGGGTATGCGTATTGGGTGTGTGTGTCTGTGCACGTGTTTGTTAGTGTCCTAGTCCTCTCTGCTGTATTGGCACCGTTGATCTCTCATTTGAACAGGTAGAGATTTCTAGAAGTTCTGGACCTGGACACAGTGGATTCTAGTGTTGGCTGGGGGATGGGTCTAGCTGTGTCACTGTAGCCAAGCTGGGTAGCTTCCCTTAGTCACCCTGTTTCATCTGTAGAATGGGGATTAATTAGAGCACCTATGTCATACGATTATTTTCAGCACCTGAGATAGTGCACATAGCGTATTCAGTGTAGTGTGCCGACAGTGTTCCTGGCACATGGAAATCACACAGGAAATGCCAGCCATTGTCATCATTATGATTAACTCTCTTTAACCCTACCTGCACCATGTGATTCCACCCTAGGTCTTCAACCATTTGATCCAGTTTCTGTATTTCTATCACTGGCTCCACTTGGTCCTCTTCATTGAACATGTGGGTTTACGGGCTTGGCTTGCCCCTGCCCTTTGAGCTTCTCCTTCCCTTCTTCTTCCGTTAGCTTGGCACAGAAGAATAGCACCCTTCCACCTTCAGCCCTGTCCTCTTCCAGGCCCGGGGTCCCGTGAACCGTTAGCTGGGCTGCCATCTCCTCACCCTCGTTCCCAGTCAGTCAGTCATTCCACACAGGTAAAGGGGAATGAGTGCAGACCAGAGGAACCAGGTGCCTCGTACAAGGAGCTCTGAGCTCAGAGGAAGTACAGAGGCCTCAGTCTCCTGTCCCCCAGGCGGTGTTCTGTTTCACAGCTGCTGTTACTCTCTCCAGTCTAAGGACTCTCTCTTCCTGCCCTTT
The DNA here is from genome assembly GCA_026018925.1 of Tupaia tana. Classification (NCBI taxonomy): domain Eukaryota; kingdom Metazoa; phylum Chordata; class Mammalia; order Scandentia; family Tupaiidae; genus Tupaia; species Tupaia tana. The sequence continues at coordinate 8,965,755 of JAKSZU010000008.1, forward strand.
TGTCAAATTCTTCTTTCCATTTTCTCTGGGAATCTTTGCTTGGCAGCTCACTAATGCCTCAAACCCACCACATGCCAAATGGAAGTCTGTCCCTACCCCTCTACATCCTGCTGGTTTCTTTTACACCTACATGGAGGGTCTAGTCTTTCCGTGCCAGCTTCACTTGGTTAGCTGATCTCCCAGCAGAATCTCCATTTTATTAAGACATATTCCCCATCCCCGCTGGAGTGATGAACAGCACAGAACACTTGAGTCGTGTGCCCCATGAATACCTGTTGGCTAATTCAGACATGGCCAGAAAGATTTGGGATAAGACCAGCTTAATGAAAGAAGAACTATGTAATAATGCTATTGTTATATTTGCATATATTCTGGCAGTTTGCAAAAATCTTTTCCTGTATAAAATCTCATTGAGCACAGAAAGCTCCAGATCCTAATGTTCTATTTGTCCTATAGTCATGTGAGAGGGTAAAAGTATCCAGGGATGTCTAGCAGATTCCCAAGTTTAGGAAAAGGAAAGGACCCTAACACGCTGTATATCCTAAGACCTATCTAGTCTATTTACCGAGGTGCTAACATCTGTCAAGAATCTATTCTTCTTTTTAAAAATTATTTTTAGAGGAATTTTGAAATTCATGGTATGAGCTAGCCTGTGGCATGGTGGTTAAGGCAGTTGGCTCCCACATGGCTGACAGTGCGTTTCAAGTCCTGGATTTCGTGGCTTGAGAAACATGCCAAGCACATGTGCGTGCATGCCCAAAATCCCAAAGGGGGGGGTGGAGGAGAAAGGACCACAGCACGACCACCCTCCATGGGTGGGGGCTGTTTCCTTGCTTTCCATCTCTGTCCTCTCTCTCTCTGTCTCCAGTGGGTGCACACACCCTCTGGCTAATCAAATCAGAGAAGAGGGGAAGAGATGAGAGAGATGAGAGAGAAGAAGAAAAAGAAGCAGTAGAAGAAGAAATTTATGGTACCATTAAAAAAAGGAAAAGAACAAAAGAAATTGTATTGGCCTGCTATATTACTTATGTCTCAGTTTGTAGTGTTTTCAGAGGCTGCATTATTTTTAAATGAACTTTATTTAAACTCTATGGACAACTATTTTATATTTCTTCCAGTTGCCTCTTACTTGACATATGCACAATTTGTTGCATGCAAAGAAAATGTGGAAGGCAGTCGTGTGAGTTTTTATTTTTTCTTTTAAAGATCAAGATACAAAAGAAACTGCATTGTACTTTAAATGAACTATTGATTTTGGGTTCATTTAACTTGAGCAGCAATAAAGGCTCAGCATGTCTCCCCTGCATCTTTCTGCTCATCTTGTCCCCACACGCGCTAATGACACTTTATCCATTAGGACTTCCCATTTAAAGGGGTAGTTTCTTAGCTGAAGTACACCAACCATTTCTCAAGGCATTTTCACCAACAAAATTATATAACATAATGATTCTTAGAGCTAATCTCTTACAGTTGTTTTTTTTTTTTTCCAGTTTTTCTCAGATTCTGACAAATCAACCCAACCACCCCTTTCCCAGATGAAATATTTGCTCATTTAGGCAAAAATGATTAAAATAAGAAAATGTCAAGAGAACGACACTCAATGTTCAGGGACTAAGTAGGGACCAACACTTTCTGGTCAGCAAGGGACAGTCTTGGCATGTGGAGTCCCATGTTTTAGAAAGTGTCACCAGGGGTTCATCCACTGGTCCCATGACATCAAGAGATGCCCACTGCAAATCCAAACCACTAAACTGATGCTTCTGCGGTTGGGGTGGAAAGCGGCGTGAGGAGGGGTGACCTTAAGTATTTTGGGTTGTCTATCTACCTGTCAAGGCATTCTGCAGTGTTCCAGAAAGAACACAAGGAGCAATGAGGAAGGAATTAAAAAAAAATAGATTATTGGGACCAGCCAGTGGTGTCATGGTTATGTGGCTGGACTCTCATGTAGTTGATGGGGTTCGAGTCCCAGCCCAGTGGCTTACAACTCATGCTGGGCACGTTGTGTGTGCATGCCCAAGATCCCGAGAGGGCAAAGGAGAAGGGACTGTGGCATGGCCATATCCCCTGGGAGGTGATTTCTCCCTTTCTGTCTCTCTTTCTGTTTCTTTCTCTCCAGTGAATGCACACGCCCTATAGCAAAAATCTTTCTCTCTCAAAATAAATAAATAAATAAATAAATAAATAAATAAATAAATAAATAAAAGAGAAAGAAAAAAATTAGATTATTAATACTTACCTTAGAGTTGCTAGGCTGGTAGAATCCTAGGGACGCACTTGAGGACTGTATATTTCTTTAATTTAGTAGCACAAAAAGAGTGGTTTTCCATGCATTTGGCACTCACCCTCTAAGCCAATTAATTTTGTGACTTTGCCTTTTCTTTTCAAAAGATTACTGGAATGTTTTCAAAAGCAAAGTGTTTTTTATACCATTAGTCCATAAATCATCATTCTCTGGGGCTGAGCTAGATTGCTGGTGGGATCGGAGCGGTCCCTCCCAGCGGCTGGCACTGCCAAGCTGAGCCCGTTCCACCCCATTCTCTGATTTATCCTCCGTCTGCCATGTTGGCAGGGAAAGGCACCGAGAAGCTACGGATTGCCCTTGGCTTCTTGTCCTTAGGACTCTTTAGCTGATGGCCTGGCAGGGATGCCCAGAGATGAAGAACGCCGACTCAGCTCGGGGTGGCCTCTTCAGGAGAGATGGATGATATCGGGACGTGAGGCATGGGGCCACGTCCACGGGTGAAGAGATGTTTGCTGCCAGCCTTGGCAGGAGTAAGCTCCGTAGTTTACTTCACGTCAATAAGTAACCAACTATTCGAGAATATGTAAAAGAGCCATCATAATTGAAATGTGTCTGCTTCAAAATATTTGCATTTATCAGATTTTACGCAGTTAGAAAATAAGCATTTTTCTCACATGCATGCCGAGAACCTGCAGCAAGGTTTAGGTGATAATAACTAAACCAAACTAAGTGAAAAGAAAAAAAAAAAGAAAGAAAAAAAAAAAACAGCACGTTTTCTTGAACGTGTCAGCCTTTATCACAATACCCATCAGTGTTGGAGGGGGACATCTGAGCAGACAGTCAGACAGACGTTTTATCAACGAGCCGATTTTCACTCACATAAGCAGAGTCTGGGTTGAAATCCGGTGTTCCATGGCGCCTTGCGAACTGGGACAGGTGATGCAGGCTTTCTGATTCTGTTAACTTTGTTTATGACATGGGGCACTCCTTGGGTGATCACCAGAAGATTTACTATCCAAGCTAGAACTCTATTTCCGTGAGAATAGCTGTGCCCAGAGGACCAGTGTCAGCACATGACAGCACGTGACTAAGGGCTTTGTCCGGCAGGAGGCACGCGCTAAAGCTAGCCTTTGCCCTCTGTGTGGCTCATCTGGCCCTCCATGTCCCTTCCCAGCCTTCAGCTGCTCCCAGGAGAACTGTTGGTTCTGCGAAAACATGTGGGGATCAGTGTGGTCATTCTCAACCCGCAGCCAGGCTGACTCTTAAAATATTAATGGGGTGGGCCAGCCCCTGGCATGGTGGTTAAGGCAGATGGAACCCCCATGGCCAGCCAAACACCAGAGTCCCAAGGCTGGTGGCTTGAGGAACACATGGGGTAGGTGTGTGTGCCCCCAATCCCGAAAGGTGGGGGAGATGGAGGAGCAGGGGTTAGAGCATGACCAACCTTCATGGGACGGCATTTCTCTCTCTCTCTCTCTCTCTGTTTTTAGCAAGTGCCCAGACCGTGTAGCAAAAATAATAAATAAATAAAAATAAGTAAAAAATAAAAAATCAATGCTATTATGTCACTCCTTTGTTTTCAAGGCCCCAAATGTTTCTGACTTACTAAATATAACAGCTAAAGTCCTTGCAGAACCCTTCGAGGCCCTACCGTGTGTCCTGTGCCCTGACTGGCGGCTCTCTGAAGGCCGGGCAGGAAACCGGTGCCCTCAGCTCTGTCCTGTCTCTTCTTTTCTTCTCTTTTCCTTCTCTTCTTTCTTTCTTTTCCTTTCTCTTCCTTCCTTCCTTCCTTCCTTCCTTCCTTCCTTCCTTCCTTCCTTCCTTCCTTCCTCTCTCTCTCATTCTCTCTCTCTCTCTCTCTCTTTCTTTCTTTTCTTCTTTTTTTTTTTTGTACTGTAGGACACTGTTGGGGTGGGGGGGTCAGAGAGTGAGAGAGAGAAATCGCCCCTCAGGCCACAATCTCTTCTCCTCCAGTCTCCCCTCTGGGGGCAGCGGGCATGATTTTCCGAGCCCTGTCCAAGCCTGGAACAGCAGACTGGCCATGTGGGATTCAGTGCCCCTACCTCCAGGCCTCCTGCCCACCCAGGCTCTGCCCTTTCTGTGGGCCCTTCCTGGGCCTCTGCATGGGCCAGGTCCTTTGATCTGGTCTCCAAACAAGGGACCTTCCCCTGGATGCCTTCCTAGCAGACCTTCTAGAGAAGTGCCATAAACCCCCTTCCCTGCCCCTTCCCTGCCCCTTCCCTGCCTGCCCCTTCCCTGCCCCTTCCCTGCCCCTTCCCTGCCCCTTCCCTGCCTGCCCCTTCCCTGCCCCTTCCCTGCCTGCCCCTTCCCTGCCCCTTCCCTGCCTGCCCCTTCCCTGCCCCTTCCCTGCCTGCCCCTTCCCTGCCCCTTCCCTGCCCCTTCCCTGCTCCTTCCCTGCCCCTTCCCTGCCTGCCCCTTCCCTGCCCCTTCCCTGCTCCTTCCCTGCCCCTTCCCTGCCTGCCCCTTCCCTGCCCCTTCCCTGCCCCTTCCCTGCTCCTTCCCTGCCCCAGCCTCCTGTCCTTCGCAGCTCAGAGGTACTTCCTCCTCAGGAAAAGAGAAGTAGTTCTGACCAAGGGGCGCAGGAAGGCCTGTCCCCGTCGTCAGTCGTCATCCATGTCCACAGAGCGTGACCCCGCCTTGCCCCGGGTGTGCAGTCGGATCTCAAACCTCCAGCGCCGGGCCGAGCTGTGCGAGCGGTTACCCGAATCATTCACCGTGTGTTCCCGAGACCCGGTTTCCCTGCGCCATCTGGAACACCGTGATCACACCAGCCCACAGTCAGTGCTGAGAAAGCGTCATTCCGGACCTGAGAGAAAGCACTGAAACAGCCCGTTAATTACTCCAAATGCCCAGGGGTTTGTCCGGGCGGCTCAGCGGGGCCTAGAGCCCGGGTGCTGCCAAGCGGCCTCACTGCCAGGTGGGGGGAGCGGCGGGGAGGAGGGGAGGGGAAGGGCGAAGTGCTTTGGTCTCACCTGGCGTCGGACTTCTGAGTGTGGTGACCAGGAGCAAGAGACTAGGGACGTCTCTTAAACACCCGCACAATTATTACCTTTTTTCTTTTATTGTCTGATTGGGAAGCTGCCCAGGAAAACAATCGGTATTTACTAACAATAGTCTGTACAGTGACAATGATGCGAGCATGAATGCCTCCTTCTGGGGCTTTACGACTACGCAGCGAGGTCGCCCCCAGTCTGAGCACCCAGAATGTCTCCCAGGCCTAGGAGAGGGTGCTGAGAGATGATGGCCCCAGGGCTGCCGCTTGTCCCAGACTGTGAACACTGTCTCTAAACCCGGGGCTGAATGTTTGAAAAGACCTGACTGGAGAGACTTCTGAGATTGAAAGCCCTACAAGTTTCACCGAGTCCAGTGCTGTTAGCTGCCAACTCGGGGCGTGGAGCCCTGTGCGCGTGTTCACGTGCACGTGCATATGTGTGTCCACACACACGCCTGCACGAGGGCCCATCTCTCTAGGGTAAGCCCCAGAGGTCATTTCCCAATGGCCATTTGAGCTGCAGACGGTGTAAGGAGAGTGGACGCCCGCACTGGGGAGGCAGGGGGATATGTTCTGTGACCCTATTGCTTATGTGACAAGTGGAGATGTTTTTCGTAGCAGAGTGAGAGATCTGGGATGGTGTGGAACCAGAGTACCACCACCGGGTCAGAGTGTGTTCAAGTGGGGCAGTGTTTCAGATGGGCTCCCTTGGGAGGCGTTCCCAGCACGGTCTGGGACAAGGACTGAGGAGGCTTGTTCCCTCCCCCCCTCCCTGCCTTCTTCCATTACTCCAGGCCGTTGGATGGCGCTTCTCAGGGAGGGACGGAGTCTGGGAAGCCAGGCTGTGTTGCCCACTCCCCTGGTGCCTGTGAACCCGAGACCAGGAGACGTGTCAAATGACCCGAAGCCCAGGGTGGACCACGGGGTGAAGCAGGGACCGGGTAAAGCTGGGAACGAAGAGACGAGTTCCAGTGGCCCTAACAGGGGAACACGCTCTGGGGTTGGGCTGCCTTTTCCCTGGGAATGTCAGTCTGTGCTGGAGTTTGGGTGACCCCCCACAAAAGCTCATGTTAGAACTCTGTTACATGGGCCAGCGGGTGCCGTGGTGGTTAGAGGCTGGATTTCCACATGGTTGGTCACGGTTCGATTCTTAAAACAGGCGGCTTGCTTTCTCACTTTCTCTCTCTGTCCCTTTCTGATCAAATGTACAAATAATAATAATAATAAATACAATACAATAAAATAATTATTTAAAAAAGCCCACCTCAGTTATATTGTAAACGTGTTCCATGAAAACTTCATCTTTGAGAGGGGCCTTTGTGTGTGGTAAGATCACAACGGCAGGCCCCGTGTTGGAGCTCTGGCGTGTTTCTAAGAAGGAGTGGAGACCAGAACAGGCAGAAACTTATGGGCAGCTGCTCTGTTCAACACACAGCCTGCTGCCAGTGGCAGCCTCATCGTAAGTTGGTTCTTAAACTTTGGTTGTCCAAACTGTGACCTGAATGAATTTTTTTAATGATCTTTTTGCTATAGGGCATATGCAAGAGAGAGAGAAGAGAGGAAGAGAGAGAGAGAACTCACCCCCCGAGAGGAGGGCTGTACCTCCATTCCTTCTCCTCCATTCTCCTCTGGGGATTCTGGGCATGTGGCACGTGCACCCTATGTAATTCTCCAGCAGCCAGGTCTTACTGGAATCAAGCAGCCAGCCAGGTGGAATTCAGCCACCTTAACAGCCACCCCGCTGGCTGGCCCGTAACCTCCCATTTTTATGACTCACTCAGCCTCAGGTAGTTCTGTAAGTACGGATAGTGGACGCAGCATGGGCAGAGCACAGTTCTAGGGAAGAGCTGCCACAGCGCTTAGGTGACTCCTACTTGAACGTTTCTCTGGGCAACCAGCAGAGGGCAGCACACAACACTTGTTGATGGCTGGATGAGGAAGCATTCCTTCATTCATTCAGCACTCACCACATGGGTGAGGCCTAGTGTTCAAACCTGAAAGACAGGAGCCTTGCCCTTAGGAAGCATGGGGTTTCCAAGTGGGAGCCCCAGGAACCCTCACTCCAAGGAGCACATTCCTGCAGGAGCTCCTCTAGGGCAGCTCCTTGTCTATAAGCCAACCCTGCCCACACAGCTGTGGCTGCAGATAGCAGTAACGTCAAGTGACCTAATACCAGAATTGCTAAATGTTTTGTCACTCTTTATTCAAAATCGTCCCAAATTCAGGAGACTGCTTCCCTTCGGGGCATTTGTCTGGTGGTAACTGCAAAATCTAGAAGGAAAATCGTCTGGCTCAGCTACGATTGCCGCGGTCTGACGCTGACAGTGGCACACTGAGGCTCAGGCTACGCTGGCTCCTGCGAACTGGTGTTTGGGCCTCAGTTCTTCACGGACGTTCACTTTCGCCAGCTTAGAGGAGGTTAGCAGGGGCCCTTCTCCAGACACATAAATTGGTCCTTAACACTCTATGTATGTGTAGGTATGAAGAGACGTCTGATGGAGGACTTGATTCACTTCTACAGATAAACTTTTGACTTAAAAATTCATGGAAAAAGTGGATTAAAGCATGCATTTTTTTGAGTGCAAAATATCTGAAATCCATGTATAATTTTTCCATAATATTCATTTTCCATAAATTATTTGGAGAGTCCTAGTATTTAAAACATACCATTTCAAGGGACCAGCAGTTGGTGTAATGGCTATGTCGCTGGACTCCCATGTAGCCGACTGCAGTTCGGGTCCCAGACCAGGTAGCTTAAACTCATGCCGGGTGCATGTGCGTGCATGCCCAGGATCCTGAGCAGAGAATGGAGGAGAAGGGATTGTGGTGTGGCCATGCCCCCTGGGGGGTGATTTCTCACTTTCTGTCTCTCTGTCTCTCTCTGTCTGTCTGGCGAGCACACGCACCCTATGGCAAAAACCTCTCCAAAAAAAAAAAAAAAAAAAAAATGCCATTTCAAATAGCTTAGTAAAGGACTGTCCTCACCTCTTATCTGCAGTCTTGACTTTACCCTGGGCAATCCAGAAAGAGGCCACCAAGAGAAAGATAAACTTCTTGTCACGGTAGGATATTAGAAGGTGAACCTTCAAATGGAGTTCTGATCGAAATCACAGATCACGTGAACTATTTTATAAGCAGTTAACTGACTTCAGTCCCTTGCTATAGTCATTTAAAAACAGATAAGGATCATGTTTGAGATCATCTTTCTAGATATGGCCCAGGCTGTTACGGTATCTGCCTTGTTTTTACCATCATGTAGTATATTTGAAACTTCACAGTTGTAACTTTTTTGGAAGTTTTTCTTTTCAGGCCAGAGGAACATGTGTGCCTATCAGAGACATAGAAAGAGAGAGGGAGAAAGAGAGAACCCCTCCCCCCGAAGGGCCTGGTCATGTAAAAATCTCTTTTGCCTCTACTTCTCCATCCCGTCAAGATCCTGGGCACACACACACGCCTGACATATTTTTCAACTGGGATTTGAAACAAGGTCGTCCACGTGGGACCCAGCTCTCTCTCTAGCCCTGAACTGCTGTGTACATGGCTGGCCTGCAATGATAGCTTCGAAGGGTACAAAATATAACTTTAAAAATTCTCTCTAACTGCTTAAAATAGACTCTCCTCAAGAGGAAACTTTTGGGGATGATGAAAATATTCCATCTTGATTACGGTGGTAGTTTGCTGAATTTATCACCCCACGTCCCATGAAAGACAGATCTTACAGCGCGTAAATTGTACTTTGGTGACCTTGACATAAGAACAGTCCCAGCCCCTTGTTCTACTGACCTTGGAAATCTTTTTTTTTTGGAGAGGTTTTCGCTATAGGGCACGTACACTCGCCAGGAAGACAGAGAGAGACAGAGAGACAGAAAGCGAGAAATCACCCCTCAGGAAGACAGAGAGAGACAGAGAGACAGAAAGCGAGAAATCACCCCCCAGGGGCAATGGCCATGCCACAATCCCTTCTCCTCCATTCTCCTCACAGGATCTTGGGCACGCCCGGCTTGAGTTTAAACCACTGGGTCTGGGACGCGAACCACGGTCGACTACATGGGAGTCCAGTGACATAGCCATTACGTTAACTGCTGGTCCCCCGACCTTGGAAATCTTAGTCACCTTAACTCAGAATAAGCTCGGACTCTTTCAGTCTAAAGCTTAGTTTCAAGTCAATTTAGGATTCCTCTCTTTCTCCTCTGTCTGTCCTCTTCTCCTCCATGTGGGTATTTAGTTTCTGGAGAGAGACGCCAGGTGTGAAGGCCACCCTCTGCTCTCCTCGGCCTTCTCTGGAATGTCTCCTTATGTCTGTCTTTGGGCATCTCTTCCTCTTCCATAACATCCCACGGCGGCTTTGGTTTCAGGTCCAAAGGAAAGCAGGCTGCCTTGTCGGAACCCAAAATGTAACCCTTTGAGACTGTCACCGGCTCTCAGCCATTTCCACACTTTTTTAGAGTGGGAACTGGTGGGGAGCTCTGATGCCTTCCTGGACCCAGGCAGAGTGCACTGCCCCCTTGTGGCTTCCCCTGACAGCCTCAGCCACTGCGGGGTCCAGCACTGAGGCCTGAGTGTGTGTGTGTGTGTGTGTGTATGTGTGTATGTGTGTGTGTGGGGGGGGCAGGGAAAGAGACAGAAAAGGAACAAAAACAAAACACAACAAAACTTCTTTACAAATATTCTTTTAAAAAAAGTCTTCTCAAAAATTCTTAAAATTCTAAGTCATGTCTTTATGTGTCTTTTTTAAGAATCATTCAATCTGTTCCAGAAATCCGTGGACTTTTTGTTCTAGGACTTACCCAGAACTGCCTTCCTCTAAGCAATCCGTGTCACTCTCTGGAGCCCCAGGGCCTTCAGGGAAAGCAGGGAAATGTAGGAAGGAAAGGTCTCGGTTACATTCTCCTAGTGGCCTCTTGATAGCCTTGTCAGAGCCGTGGGGTGCTCAGTCTTCTGACAGAGCGAGTTCCAGATGGAGCGGCAGAGAGCAGGCCTTGTTCTGGCTGCGTCCTCACGGTAGGCTCGCGAGAAGAGGGCCTGAAGGCTACGGGTGACAGCAATGGTAGGTTTTTACCTAATGTTCCACAGTGAATGTACATTCAGTAGAGAGACAGAGACAGAGAGAGAGCAAAAGAGAAGGAGAGAGTGAGACAGAGAGAGTGAGAAAGCACCCCGGGGGTCTGGCCAAGCCACAATCCCCTTTTCGTCATTCTCCTCTCAGGATTTTGGGCACACACGCACAGAACATGGTTTTCAATCAGCCAGGTTCAGTCCTCAAACCACACAGCTGGCCATGCGGGGTCCAGCGCCCTAAGCTCCATGTCAGCGGCTAGTCCATGGAAGTTTGTGACTCACGAGTAGATGCTGGTCACCTCTGGGCTGTAAGCCCCTCCGTTCTCTCGTTTGACTCCTGGCGGTGCCCACAGCCCTGAGGCCTGGCCAGCCTGCTGCCTTTCAGAAGCTGCAGCGGCCTTTAGCACGCCCCTGCCCTGCAGCCCTGGTGAGCATGTGCCGATGGTTCCTGGGGCAGCCGCACTGCCCGGTGTTCAGGACCAGCTGCCGGTGTAAGGGCCTGCCTGGCTCTCGGGGAGCAGGTGCAGAATGGCTCCTCCTCCCTGCTGCCCGCTCTGCTTTCACTGCGTCTGTGTGTGTGGCCACTAGTCATGTAAAACATAGAGCTTAATCAGCTCTAAATTTGAACAGTTTGTTTTTTCCCCCGTAACATGAAAGTGCGTGTGACTGGCCTCTGTTGCTTTCCTTCCCCTCATTTCCCTCTGCCCACCGACTCGGGAGAGCTCAGATCACTGTTGCAGGTGTTGTCTGGTCAAATTGGGTGGCGCGGGGGCCCCCGTGAGTGGGACGGGAGCAGGCAGATCCAGAGAGTCCTCAGCAGTTCCTACTTGTCCCCCAAGTTCCCAAGGCTGGGGCCTCCTTGGGGTCTCGGGACCTCCTCCTACTGGTCCACCTCTTCTTGGGGTCTCAGGAGAAGGGCCTGATGTGGTGCTTGAAGGAGGGGTAAGCAGAGACGAACCATGGTTTTCTGGTTCTTGGCCTGCCTGCCTTGGCTCATCCTCCCGCCCTGCCTGGTGTTGTCCAGGCCAAGGACACAGCGGAGCAGCGGACGGTTTCTGGTCTCGGACTTTCCCATCCACTCTGCTGCACAGACAGTCCCACACCTCCAAGAACAGCTGCTGCAGCCACAATACTGCAGCCTCTGCAGAGCACAGTTGTCTCAAAAGAAATCTGAGAAATGGATCACAGATATGGTGACTTAGAGCAAAGAACCTGAAACTTCGAAGACTTTAATGAACATTCCAAAAAAGGGAAAAAATATATTGTAACAAAGATTACTTCTTGGACCAGTGGGTGGTTAAGGCAACTGGATCCCACATGGCCCACTGCATGGTTTGAGGTCCTGGACCCAGTGGTTAGAAAAACGTGGTGGGCATGTGCATGCATGCCCAAAATCCTGAGAGGAGAGTGGAAGAGAAGGAATTGCGGTGTGGCCATACCCCTTACCCCCAGGGAGGGGGTGCTTTCTTCCTGAGAAAGTCTCTCTCTCTCTCTCTGCAGTGAATACACATGCCCTCTAGCAAAAAATAAAAATAAATAAAGGGGGGTGCAACACAATCTCACTTCTTTCCCAGCACGATCTTTCTAGAGAAGACAGCAGTGGCTGGGGGGAGACCGTTCAGGATGTGGCAAGGCTGTCCCTGAAGTTGGAGGGTTTAGGAAACACTGACATCCAGGTCTCATAGCCAGCTGCGATCTACCTGGGTGTTACCTTGTAAACCAGAAATTGCACGTTCTGTTCTTTGCTTTTCAGTGATTCAATAACCAACCTGGAAGGTAAGCACATAGTTCATCAAACTGGAATGGAAGGAAGACGTTAAATTTTGTTCCTGAACAAATGTTTTCATGTGTGTCTCTTACACTTCTTGTGAACAACCAAATTAGGGGGATTTATTTCAGCCCCGTTCCTGTCAGCAATATGACATTTTTATATGCCCTCGAGACTAAGGAATTGTATGTCCCAATGAAGAGCAATTCTATATTTCTTTAAAAACTCAAGTGCATGCTGCAGTTAGCAGGGACTGAAGACTTTGGGAATTAAGGATGCTATGGAGATGGTGATGCTTGGAGCGGAAGCTCATACATCATTATTAACAAGCACTTGGAAAAGAGTCTGGCCTGCAATGATGTTGAAAATAAGCCTGCAGGTAAAGATTTTGAAAGACTTTTGTGTCACTAATAAGATGATGTTAAACTGCATTATGTAGGCCACCATTTATAAGCCCAGTGTTAATAAGTTAAAGAAGACAGACAAGAAAAAATGCTGAGCTTTGACAATACACATGTAATACATCCTCTGAGCACTGGGGAAAGTTGAGCACTGGAGAAATTGTTGAAAGGATCATAAAGAATAGGTAAATGCAAAGATGAGAGTGTTGATGTTGATAATATTGCAAATACAAGTGAAAAAAATGCCCCCAAATGGTGGAAATGTGTAGTGTACTATCCGTTGATCGGGATGATGAGCGTGTCACATAGAAGACTTACATTTTATTCCACGCTTCCTGCAGAATTCGTCAGGGTAAGGAAGGTTCCCTAAGCCCCTGACGCTACTGACTGATGGTCAGAGAGAAGTGCACCATCACCTGTGGCAAAAAGAACATTGAAACTGTTTTGGCAGAAATGTCTAGCACACATGGGTAGCCTAAATCGCTAAGTACACTCTTTCAGATACTCCTCAGCCAAAGATGGAGGTGGGTGTGAGTAAGGGTACTTTAAAAAGTTTCTGCAAAGATGCAATTAAAGTGTAAGCTTGTTCTGGTACAAAACGTTTTAAAACCCCTGTATATTAGGACCAGCAGTTACCGTAATGGCTATGTCACTGGACTCCCACGTAGTCGACCACGGTTCGAGTCCTGGACCCGGTGGCTTAAACTCACGCCGGGCGCGTGTGCGTGCCCAAGATCCCGAGAGGAGAATGGAGGAGAAGGGATTGTGGTGTGGCCATCCCCTCTGGGGGGTGATTTCTCGCTTTCTGTCTCTCTGTCTCTCTCTGTCTGTCTGGCGAGTGTATGCGCCCTATAGCAAAAAAACCTCTCAAAAAAAAAAAAAAAAAAAAAAAAAAAAAAGAAAAGAAAACAAAACAAACCCTGTAAGGATTTCCCAGAATATACATCTCCATGAATTTTCAGAAGGTTCCCTATTTATTACTAGCTACTTCTTACAACCATTTTGTTTGTTTTTTTCTTTCTCTCTTTTATTTTTCCTTTGGGGCACCTGTGCTCACCAGAGAGAGACAGCGAGAAGAAAAATGGGAAATTGCCACCAGCACTCCCCACAGGGAGGATGGCCACGCCATAATTCCTTCTCCCTCATTCTCCTCTTGGGATTTTGGCCATGCGCGTGCATGCATGTGTGCATGCACACACACGTACAGACACACACAGTGTGATTTCCAACACCTTAACTACCACGCCATGTGCTGGGCCCTGTTTGTTTTTTAATTTGCCAGAGGCCCCATGCACACTCCAGAGAGAGAGGCAGAGAAACGGAGAGGCGGGAGGGAGCGAGCCACCCACAGTGCCAGGCGGTCAGGCCACGATCTCTTCTCCACCAGTTCTCCATCGTGCTGGAGTTCTGGGCATCACATGCTCCCCAGAGGTCTTAATCTGCCCGGTCCTGGACTTGAACCACATGTGGGGTCTCACTTCCTTAACCACTAAGCCACGGGTCAGCCTGTACAATTGATATTTTCAAAACGATTATACGGGGGTCAATAGGTAGCATGGTGGTTAAGGGCACAGGACTCCCATATGGCCGACTACAGTTGGAATCTCAGAACTGGAAGCTTGTTTTCTCACTTTCCCTCTCTCTCTGTCCTTTCTGAGCAAGTTAAAATAAATCAACAAGGAGGGCTGGGGCTGTTGTGCCATGGCGAGCTGCAGCTGCGATCACTGTGGTCGGTCCAGCATGGTACCCTGACTTTGTCACTGGAGAAACCAGTGGCGCTGCCCATGTTCTTTTTGGTGTCTGGGATCCAGTACGAGTGGAACCGTTCTTCACAGAAGGGATCATTGGAAAGATCCTCTCTTCAGAGATGTCAAGAACAAACAAACCCAAGTCTGGGTCTCGCTCTTCTCACTCAAGATCAGCATCAAGATCTCATTCTCACTCATTTCCGAAGTCGTGGTCTCGCAGCCGCTCCATCTCTGGTTCCAGGAAGAGCAGGCTGAGTTCTAGGTCTTGTTCCAGATCATATTCTCCAGCTCATAATGGGGAAAGAAACCACCCAAGAGTATCTCAGAATGGAGATTGCCGAGGTCAAGACAGAGGCTACTGGAGGCCCTATTATTTCCGTGGGCACAACAGAGGCTTCTATGGCGGGGCCAGTCTAACCGCGGAGGCCATGGGAACTGCCACTCCAATTGGCAGAATTATCGGCAGGCTACAGTCCTCCTCAGAGCCGTTCCAGATTCCGGTCCCCAAAGAGAAGGTCCCCTTCACCAAGATCCAGGAGCTATTCTAGAAACTCCGATAGGTCGTCTTCAGACAGGTCAAGGCGTTCCTCATCTTCTCGTTCGTCCTCCAACCATAGCCGAGTTGAGAAGCGCGAGTCTGCAAAGGAGAAGTCCTCTTCCAAGGCTAGCTGTCCGTCTCAGGCCGCCGGGGACCACCAGGGTGGTGAAGCCAAGGAGCAGGCGTTCTCTGGGGGTGCCCCGCAAGATCTGAAAGCATCTGAGAGCTCAAAGCAGTGGCCAGATGCCGCACCCTGTGCACCGGTTCTGCGGCCCCAGCCTCGGGGTTTCTGAGCTGAGCCCGGGGAGCGAACTCAGCCCTGGAAAGCCCGCTCCAGTCTGTGGTGGTGAGAAGCCTGAGAAGCCCGTGCCAAAACCTAGCCCTCTGCTTTCCAGCTCGTCCCAGAGGGCTCAGCGCTGTCGAGCAGTGCTGGGTATCAGTCTGGGACACACCAAGGTTTCGGCCATGGTTCTGGGTCCTTGAGTCCATCCAAACAGAGCCGTGTGGGTGAGAGACCCCACCACTGGCTCACATATGGCTGGTCTCAGGAGGAGGGCGCTGCTTCGGGAGGAGGACCTGTGCAAAGGGGTGTCCAGATGATGGAAGACAGAATGGGAGGGGTAAGGAACCGGGACAAGCCAGTTCCGGTGAAGGGAAGTGAGAGGAAGGGAGAGTCCCTCACAGGTTTGGGTGCTGCAAAAATGAAATCCCATCCCTTTGGTCCCAAAACTGGTTCTGAGAAGCCCTTCTGGGGCAGCCAGTCTCCCAAAAGGTATAAGCTCCGGGATGACTTTGAGAAGAAGATGACCGACTTCCACAAGGGCGACACGGGTGACCAGGAGAAGGACAAGGCGGAGGGGAGGGAGGAACCCGGAGTGGGCAACGAGCCGGATTCACGTCTAAGATGTTAGACAAAACGCAGGAGGAGGAGAATGGGCAAGCGGGAGGACCTGTGTACGCCTCCAGGGAAGGAGCAGCAGAGGGGAGGGGGCTGGAGGAGGGGTCTCTCACAGAGATCCCAAAGGAGGCCCCGGGAGGGACCGAGAGAGCGAGGGCGGGCACAGGGCGTGGTGCCCGAGGAGCATTTCCGAGTGACTGCTTCCAAAGGGGTCCGGGAGAAAAGCTCATCGCCTCCACCAAGAAAGACCTCCGCGGGCCGTGACAGGCTGGGAGCCGAAGGAGACTGCTCCTGGGGAAGGCCTCCTGCCGGGGGCGTGGGTGGGTTATCTCGACGGAGGCGGCGCAGGTGAGCAGAAGACAGAGGCCTTGGTGCCTTTTCACGCACGTCCTATGCCGGACAGCCCCCAGAGATCGCTCTCTGGGGAGTGACAACTGCTAGGAATCATCCTGCCTTTTTATTGAAAATGTGTTACATGCAAGTAAAGGGAGAGGGGCTACATGTTTCAATTATCAGCTCATAAAGTTTTTAACAAAAGGGAACATAGATTCTATTCAGGGTTGGATTAAGGGTGGGTCTGCAGTTCCGCAATTGTAGGTGGGTTTCCATGGAATTGTAGGTGGGTCTCCATAGAATGTAGTTTCGGGAAGGTGGTTCCGGTAAGCAGCGGCGCAGCAGCCATCTTGTGATTACTAGGAATGGCTCTGAGAAAAGAAAATCTCAAGAATAGATATTAGTTCCTATGGATCTTAATAAAGAATGACACTTACATAGTTTTATAGGGATTTAAAACTTGATTTGAGGAGTCCTAAAATATTTATCTATTTCGCTTGGTGAGGGCGGGGGGGTGGTCTTGGGCCAGTTTTGGCCTAATCCTATTTTAAGTAAAGAAAGGATTAAGTTTATGTTAAATGTATTTTGAAGGGCCTTCCAAAGGTCAAGATTATTTCTGCCTAGATAGAACTTCAGCCCACCCTCTACTGTGACCATGGAGATAAAGCATTGTAATTAATAGTAGGTGATTATAGCAAAGGGGAGCGGTCGGGGGAGTTCCTGGAAAATTTTATCATTGGGGAGTCAGGGGGGGTCGCTTCCCAGCAAGGCTACCAGTTTTCTGGAGCAAATAGCAAGCAGTTGCTGACATGCTAATTGACCCAAGCTTTGTTCTAAGGTCAGGGGGTGCACAACAGTGGCCTTGCCAGCACGTTGATCTGACCGGAAGCGGAGCTCAAAGGTGGGGGGGGCTCAGACAGATCTTGGGGCCTCACGGGGTGGGACTCCTCCAGCCTCCTTCTCCGTCACTCGGGAGGCCCACGTCAGTGCCGGATGGACTCCTTCCATGACGACCTCGCGCGGCCCCGTGGCTTACCGGCTCAGAAACGTCAGCTTTGTCGGATCTAGTCCACAGCCACGAGAGGAACAGGAGCCCTGCTCCATTTTCCAGCACAGCCAGCCCGCCCAGCCTGCCCACAGAGCTGCCGCTCAGCGTGTGGTGACCACCGTCCACCGTGTCGCTCTGGCCCCCAGGAATGACTGCGTGAACGCTTTGCTAAGCACTTAAAACCAGGAACTGAGCAGGAAGCGGCCAAACACAGGAAAGGCCCAGGAATGCAGAGGAGGATAGACATTCCCCCGCACGTTCAGAACACAGGTTTGGCTCCTGATGAAATGAGAAGTCCCTGGGCACCCGGCTGCAGGGGGAGGGGAGACACAGGTCCTGTGGATCCACGCCTCCCCGTGCAACGTCACAGAAAACACACGGAGAGAGATCGTGAACGAGGCACATCAAGGGACTCGGTGGGTTCCCGAGACTCGAGCCACTCGAGGGAAAGGTCAGCCGAGAAAACAGAGAGAACTCACAAAAGGCCAAAAAAGCAGAAGGAGCTCAGGAGATCACGGGGCGGTCCAGAGCCTCCTCCTCGCGGTCTCCCCTTACAAAGCAGCAGAGTGCACCGAGAAGCAGAGAGAGGAGGGGAGCGCCACGGGCTTCGACAAAGGCAGGCTGGGGACCAAGGCTTCCCAAGCCGAGGGGAGGCTGGGCCGAGGCAGCCACCCTGGTAACAACAAAGACAGCAGCGACGACTCTCAGAAGAGAAGCCAGGAGGGACAGCGGGACCCAGAGTACACCCGAAGGCGAGGCAGTGACAGGTGGGTGAGCCGGGCTGGGGCGGGGGAGCCTATCCCGGGGTCGGGTCTGGTTCCTGTTCCAGCAATCTAGTACCAGCCCCAGATGGGCCCATGACAGGTTCAGTGGGGACAAAGGGGAGACCGATGAGTATGAGAGCGGGACACAGAGCCGAGAAGAGGACAGCCTCCAGCCCACGACCGAGTAGGGGCCGCTCTTGGTGGGAGCCCTGGCCCAGGGAGAGGCCATGGGAAGACGCTCGTGAGAGCCGACAGAGGAGCCTCAAGAAGATTCTGAACCCCCACCCCTCCAGCCCTGCAGAGTCCTGCTACAGCCCGAGGCAACCCAGCGCTGAGTCCCACTGGACCGAAGAGGCCACCCAGAGCCTGGGCGGGCCCAGCTCCCGCAGAACAACTCCTCGTGGCTGTAGCTGTTTCTCCTGTTGGTGTGTGGGGTGGGCCGGCTAGGGCGGGAGTGATGCTTGGATTTTGGTTTGTCCCCTATTAAAAACGAACAATTTTGTTCTTAATTTCATTTGGAGCTAAGAGGACTAATTGAATGATTTTCTAATATCTTCTTCCTGTCCTGATTTTTTAAAAAGCCCTTCTTTTTTCCCCCTTTTCTTTAGGCATATGTAGCAATATTAGCAGACAGATTTAATCTGGGAAACTTTGATTCTTAAAAGAGAAAACAAAAGCATGTGAATAAACATAGAAGTGTTCACCTCAAAAAAATACTTAAAAAGTTAAATAAAATAATTCTGAAAAAAAGAGATTATATGTAGTCCAAGTGATTGATTAGCAATACCTGTATCTTAATATTTTTGGATAAAATGATTTCCACCCTGTGAAAAATTGCTTTCTGATAACCCACCTCTGTATTTGTCGAAAATCTGAGTAATTTTAAGTTTTCTTCTAAGTTCCGTTTTAGATTTACCATTGGGCTCTTCCAGGAGTTCTTCTTGTGTGTGGAATGGCTCTCTCTCAGGGTGCAGATAATTTACTAGTCTCATACATTTTTAAAACAACATGAATATTTGTTAGGTAGGTACTCGCGGCCCTGCCTTTAAGTCAACATCAGCTGACGTTCCTCCCCCAAGGAGCAGGACCGAGGCAAGGACTCCCTGGCTAAGGCTCATCTGAAACAAGTGGTATTTTAGGGTGCGTCCACTCGGCATACTAAGCATCCTTTAAATTCTCCCTTCGGGTTATGTCAGCAAAGGATTTTTTTTTTTTTTTAAGAGGAATTTTTGCTATCGGGTACATGCGCTTTCTGGAAAGACAGACAGAAATAGAAAAATCATCCACCACCCCCCCCCCCCCCCCCCCGGGGGAATGGCCACACTGAAATCCCTTCTCCTCCATTCTCCTCTCAGGATCTTGGCCACACACGTACATGTGCCCGGTGTGAGTTTAAGCCTCTGAGTCCGGGACTTGAACTGGGGTCAACTACATGGGAGTCCAGTGGTGTAACCATAACACCATCTGCTGGTCCCAAGGAAGACTTTTAATTGCTTTAAGGGTCATGAAAAAGTCTAGAGTTAGAATTTATTGTTATAAATTTAGCATTCTAAAAAAGACTACTTATTTTTTATTGCAGAGCTATGGTAAATTCTTAGTGAATTATATTGTGTAATACAATTAAAACAGAATTAATGCTACAGATTCTAGCAAAATGTCAGTTTCTCCATCTGGGATTGTGGTTTCTTTCATCTTCCAACATGAACTATCTAACTTTTTGATAAGGTGTGAGAATAAAACGTAGTGCTCAACTGTGATCATCACCTTGTGCTAACTTTACTTTTCTTTATTTGCGTAGCAGAGGCAGGTGCTGGTGGTGTGAGTCTGTGCTGTGCACTTATGTTTAGCCTAATGAATTTGTAGTCGCTTCGGGGACTGTGGAGAAGTAGCAGAATGGATTGGCACAAGAGCCTTCGTTTCTTAGGGGGTGGACAATAGTCTGGGAAGAGCTGGGGGCTGTTCTTTGGGTTGTAAACATACAGTCTGTCCTAAATAATTTTTAATTTGTACTTGTTTTTAAACCTTTAACTATTCATTTAATTTTCTTCATATACATTTTAATATTTTTAAGTCACTTTTTTTTTAAGAGAGATTTTTGCTATAGGGTACATGCGCTCGCTGGAGAGACAGAGAGAGGCAAAGAGATAGAAATTGAGAAATCACGCCCCAGGGGGTATGCGCATGCTGTAGTCCTTTCTCCTCCATTCTCTTCTCAGGGTCTTGAGCACGTATGCCCACGCACCCAGTGTGAGGTTTAAGTCAGCAGGTCCGGAACTTGAACCGTGGTCGACTATGAGGGAATCCAGCCGTGTCATGCTATGCCATCTGCTGGCCCCAAGTCTCCTCTTTTTTAAAAAGGTTATAAACAAGTTCACTCTTCTCCTGAAATTATTATTATTATTTTTTCAGTAAGCAGAAGCTTGGTTTCTCTATAAAGAAATCCACTCTTCTCCATTTCCTGAAGAATTTGAGCTGAGGTTTTGATTTAGTTTAGCCCGCGCAGTTCCAGGGCTACAAGACCAGCCCTTCTTTCACAGAGAGTTCTAGAGATTTTTTTGGTCATCCTGAATCCAAGAGCGGTGTTCTAATTTTCTGCTTAAACTCAGCAGGGGTGTTTTCACTCGGAGGTATTTTAGAATATGTAAGACTGCAGAAAGAAACTGATTTATCTCCTCTGCTTACACCATTTCCCAATATGCCACATTTGTCTTTTTAAAGGTCAGGCACGATAGAAACAGGCGATGTTCCTCACTCACCTTATTTCCGTGCTTGGATTTCCCCGCGTGAGTTTCCTGGGAAATGTTAGCGGGAGTGTCTATAAATGCAACTGCTCAGTTGTACAAGTATCATCCAGAAAGAGTTCTAGGAACATGGAATGAGAGGTTCTCATTGCTTCCAAGATAGTACGCATATTGGTAGCACCAGTAAGACCCATCTCTTCTAACTAGTGTCCTCTCAGTGTCTCAGAAAGTACCTGAATTCCAAGGTCAAAGGTAGTGGAGTATAATTTGCTGGTACCTCACTGGGCTCTTTTTAAAAAATTGTATTTAAATGTGCAACTCTCCAGGATCTTTGTATCTTTTCTCTCTCCAGAGGGCTATTAAAATCTCCATTACTGGAACGGTAACCTCCAAGACGTAGCAGCCTGTGTGACCGGCTGAGATTAGAACCACCAATGTTTAGGAAGAAAAATGACCATGTTCCTCAATTAAGAGGGGGGAGAGCGTTTTTGTGTGTTTTAATACAACTTCTCATAATATCGGTGAAAGTGTAGTAGTGAGTGAAAGTACGTCATTGCTAGCAATGATGATTTTGAAGCAGTAGTTCTGGGACTTGCCGAGTCTGTATGAACGAGATACACGTCCCGTGGCGGCACGTCTGCTTGGGCAGGATGTGCGTCAGAAAGGGAGTGGGCCAGCCACCGAAGGGACACTCACCGAAACTAGATTAGAGAGTGCTCAGAGTCCCTCATGGAGCATCTTACTATGTCCAAATGAGAAAGATAATACCAGATCTGTGCCTTTTTAGTGGTGGTCTATGAGATTCACGTATACACTGGCTCAAGGCCCGGGGCGGAAACCGAGTCTCACGTATTTATCAACCTCGTGGGCACCAGAGGAGATTCCGGAAAACGGAGGCTTCATCGATCCACGAACAACAAAGTTGAATTTCAGCGTGGACAGGTAACTGGAAGGTCTTCCTGGGCATTTACCTACCGTCTCCCTCTAATTCCTTTAATGAAAAATAAACACAAACAGGAAGTTTCTGGGATGCGCATGTGATACCCAGTAGGAAGCAGGGGGCAGAGTTGTGGTTTTGGGACCACATTTCTTTTCATTGTGGTGTTGAGTAGAGAGAGATAGGGTTAACCAGGAACAAAGCAACTGCTAGATTAATCCCCCTTTTGTTTTCCTGTTAGGAAACCAGCACCACAACAGAAATAAACTCTAAGATTCTACTTCCACTGAGGCTGAGGCTTGCTTGTAACAAAACAGACACCCTGCTGAGAACAACCGGCAACCTTGGATGAAACATCTTTTCTGTTACTATTATTATTTCTTTTTAATCGGTTGATTGATAAAGGGCATGTGTGCTCACAGGAGAGACAGAGAGAGAGCAAATGAACGTGTGAAAATCGAACCCCTTCCCAGGGGCATGGCCAGGCTGCAATCACTTTTCCATTTTCCTTTTGGGGTTTTGGGCATGTAACACACCTTTGGGTGTTTTTCAAGCCACAGGATCTGGAGACTCCAGCCATGAGTCAGTCAAGTGGGAGCCAGGTGCTTTAAACCGCCATGCCCCCTGCTGGTCTCTGAAACATCTTTTGAACATTAAAAAAAAAAATGTTCTTTGTTCATGTGAGAGCATCCGCACGCACAGGTGTGAGAGAGAAGCTGCTCCCCTGGTTCGGGTCTGGGTCAGGTCTTGGGTACTCACGCACATGCCCACGTGGGTTGGATCTCCAGTGGTCGTGTGGATCTGGCCTCTCCGAGCCACACATCACGCTGCACCTTGGAGAAGGCCTTTACCTTAGTCTTAAAGGCACTGGAGAGCTACCCGGCAGCTAGGGCTTGAGAATCTGAGGCTGCAGAAAAGAGCGGGTGAGAACCTGGTTTCAGCCCAGCCTTCCACCATTTGTAAGCCGAAGCCTAGAAGCAAGGAGACGGTCAGAAGGCGGCGGTGGAGAGCCCGAGGCGCGTAGGGATTAGGTGGTTGGGCCAGGATTCCAGCCCCGCAGTAAACAGGGTCCCCTTAACCTGCACCTGAAAGGCGAGACGCTGGTGTGAGCTTCCCAAAGCAGACCTAGGGCCAGTTCTGCAGGTCAGCGGGGAAGGTGACTCGGAAGGGGCAGTGAGAAAACGGGGAGAGAGAGAGAGAGAGAGAGAGAGAGAGGGAGAGGCGAGGGAGAGCCAATACGAGTGTGTATTCTGGAGGTCACAGCTGGGGACAATAGGGGCTGGTCCCTCTAGGGCTCCAGCTGGCAGGCTGGCATCAGAGCAGCCATAGCCGAAGCAGCCTTGGGGCAGGGAGTCCATGTCCTAGGCCTGGCGTGGCAGTGTCCCCCGTCATCAGGGTCACTCCACCCTTGGGGTCTTTGTGGGTAGTTAAGGCAGGACGAGTGCATGGAAATTATGAAATACTATTTGAAAAAGTTAAAAGACATAGATTAGCAGAGAAGTAGACAATTCCTATATTGGAAGACTCAACAATGTTACATAGTTCTTACTTCTATCCAATTGACCTGTTTTAATGCAATCAAAAGCCTAGGAAGATTTTCTAAACATTGGAAATTGGTAGTCTAATTCTAAAACTTATGTGAAAATGGTAAGCGAAAATCATTATATTGGGCGTAGTCTAGGAATGAAAAAATTTTAAATTGTGGTAAAATATATAAAACAAAATGTATCATTTTAATATTTTTTTAAATTGCCAAATGGTGTGTGCACTGACCAGAGAGAGAAAGACAGACAGAGAGAGGAGAAAGCAACCCCCTCCAGTGGGGCATAGTCATCCTGCAAGCCCTGCTTCTCCACTTTCCATCCTGGGGGCTTGGGGTACACATCCACACACCCCCAACATGTTTTTCAAGCTGCCTGGGTTGAGATTCAAACTGCTTTCGGCCATGTGGGATCCAGCTCCCGCCACACTGCTTAACCCCTTTGCTGAGGGACAGCCCAGCAATAAGAATCGAATAACCTATGGGGCACTTGTTTTACAATGTGTGTGTGTGTGTGTGTGTGTGTGTGTGTGAGAGAGAGAGAGAGAGAGAGAGAGAGAGAGAGAGAGACTGAGCAGGCACTCGTGCAGGGGAGGGAGAGAAAGGAGAGAGCTATTTGACAACAGGGTCTCACCCTTGCTAACCCTGCCCTGGCCTCCCAGGAGCTGGGGTTACAGACTCACGCTCCCACACAGCCTGCCGAGGAGCTGCGGCAGAGCCTCCCGAGCTGCTCCAGCCCAGGCAGGGGCGTCCCACTATGGTGGGTGGCACTGCAGCTTTGAATGCTCATGTGTGGTGCACACAGACTTTTCAATATTGCATTTTTTTTAAAGAATTATTTATTTTTAATTTTATTTATTCATTTACTTATTTTAACCAGAGAGAGAGAGAGAGACACAGAGAGAGAAAGTGAGAAAGCAAGCCACCGGGTCCAGGACTTGAACCATGGTCAGCCATGTGGGAATGTCCAGCGCCTTAACCACCACGCCACCTGCTGGTCCCAATATTGCATTTTTAAAAAGCGAGATGTTCAGTGGCCATGTGGGATCTGGCTTCTCTCCGAGCCGCACTTCACGCTGCACCATGGAGAAGGCCTTTACATTAGTTTAAAAGGTATTGGAGAGCTACCCGGCAACTAGGGCTTGAGAATCTGAGGCTGCAGAAAGGAAGTGCAGATGAGAACCTACCAAAGCTGAACATGGGACGCCCTGTAACCCGGCTGTTTTCCTAACAGAAATGTATGCAAACTCACAGAAAGACACGTATGAGAATGTTCCAGGCAGCCTTGTTCTAGGAAAGACAACCATTCATAAGTAGTAGGGTGAATAAATAATTTGGAATAACATGCAGTAATGAAAATAAACAAAATGAAAATGAACAAAATACTGTTGAACGGAACGGCATGAATGAATTTCACAACTGCCGAGCAAAACAGGCCAGGCAAAAAGAGAACACATAGCATGATTCTGTTCATGTCTATATATAGTCCCTGAACAGGCGAAGTGGATGAGAAGTGCTGAAAGTCAGCCTGGGGCCAGCACCTGGGGAGGGCAG
Source organism: Tupaia tana (assembly GCA_026018925.1). Taxonomy (NCBI): domain Eukaryota; kingdom Metazoa; phylum Chordata; class Mammalia; order Scandentia; family Tupaiidae; genus Tupaia; species Tupaia tana. Next base: position 8,990,338 of record JAKSZU010000008.1, read on the forward strand.
GGGGCGTTGGGGTGTCAGCAGCATTCTGTCGCTTCCATGGATATGTTGGAGGAGTGTGCGTTTGTATCTATGTCATAGTTCATTTTAAAAGTCCCATGTTGCATATACAGACAAATGCACAATTCATTTAAAAGACTAAAGATGCCGAGAGATGGAAAGACAGTATGGAAAGTAGGCTTTGGGGAGGCACCTCCCCGCGTCTGAGTTCTGGTCCCATCACCGACGAGGTGCTGATCTGGGGCAAGTAAGATTTCTGTGTGCTTAAGTCTCTCCCCTGTGAGATGAGAAAGGGAGTAGAACTTACTTGGGGGGTGTTCTGAGAGTGAAATGAGTTAATATATAAAAAACTATGAAAGGAGTTGGCATATGATAAGGATGACAGAGCCTATTATTACCACTAGTAGTTGATTAAAAATAAATGCCACGGCTCAGCCATGCTGATGTGCACTGCTAAGATGCTGTGTTCTTTGGCTTGGACCAATGAAAGGCCCAGGTTCGCTTTCTAGTCCAACCCAAAGACTGGGCATGGTGGTATGTGTCTGTGTTCCCAGTCACTTGTGAGCTGAGGCGGGAGGATTGTGAGCTTGAGGCTGATCCAGGAAACAGAGAAACTGTCTCAGAAAAGAGATGGGTGTGGTGGTGTTTCAGCTACCAGGTGGCGCAGTGGTTGAGGGGGCTGGATTTCACATGGCTAACTGTGCAGTTCAGGTCCTGGGCCTGGAAACTTGAGGATCATGCCAGGTGTGAGTGCATACGTGCCCAAAAATCTCTGGAGGAGAATGGAGGGATTGCAGCATGGATCCCCTCTGGAGAGGTGCTTTCTTACTCTCTCTCTCCCCCTCTTTGTTTCCAGTGAGCACTCGTGCCCTACAGCAAATTAAAAACAGAATTATGTGCTACACATTGTGTATCTCTCACAAAGCATAATGTAGAAATTTGCACATAAAATATTGGGTCGTCAGAAAAGTCATGTCATATTTTTCTATGCAAAATGCATCATGACTTTTCTGATGACCCACTAGGAAGTGGTGATTTTTATAACAGCAGTAATAGCAGTGCAGCGAGGTGTTCCTAGGGGGCAATACACTAATATATATATAGTAGTACAGGAGTAGTAGTAATGCTATTTTTTTCCTTGAGAAAGGAAATGTCTCAATGGTCACATATATTTTTCTTTATTGTACAGGTTGATATTTTCTCTATCAAGGCTGTGTCTCTTGGAAAATTGAAGAAAGTTCTGATTAGTCATGATGGGACGGGTCCAGGTAAGATTTGGATTCTTGGTAAGAAGACTGTTTTGTGAATGTATTAAAAATAGTATAACAGGCAGGTGAAAGAAAGATAGATCTACGGGTCATGCACAATTGAGATGAGAAAGTAATTTCTTCTAAGAAATTATACTTCAGTGACGTTTTGTCAGGCTAGGCATATCATATTACTTACAAAAGGACACTCATGCTGTTATGAAGAACGTTTCCTGACAAAGAATACAAAATTTTGTTTGTGTGTGTGCATGTGTATGTGTGTGCACGTGTACGTGTGTGCACGTGTGTGTGTGTTAGTCTGCTTAGCTCATCAGTAAATCAGAAACTTGGAATCATTCTTGTTTTACAGTTTAATCGTTTGTTTCTTACATGAACAGGAGAGAGAGAAAGCTCCCAACAGAGGCCTGCTGGCCGCAGGTGGTGGGCAGGCATGCATCAGCACACTCAGGGACTCCAGACACGAACCCGGAGTGTCCCTTGTGGCTCTGCCCCACAAGACTGCACCACCAGCTGCCCAGAAGTCATCCTTCATGCTCCCCCCTCCGTCTCCACCTCTGCACAGCTGCTAACCAAGTCCTGTCTACCCCACTTCGTTACTGTCGTTTTTACTATCTCCCACGGAGCTATCAAATTTAAATTTACACTCAACTCTGTATTCTTCCTCATTTGTATTTATTTATTTATTAAGAGAGATTTTTGCTATAGGGAACATGCACTTGCCAGAGCGACAGAAAGTGAGAAATCACCCCCTGGGGTAAAGGCCACCCTGCAATCCCTTCTCCTGGATTCTCCTCTAGGGATCTTGGGCGTGTGCCCTCGTGCGCCCAACATGAGCTTTTAAGCCACCGGTCTGGGACTCGCAGTGCGGTCGACTCTGTGGGAGTCCAGAGACGTACCATTACACCCTCTGCTGGTCCCCTTCATTTGTTTTTAGTTGCTAGAGGAGTGCACGCACTTGGCAGAGAGAGAGACACGGGGAGGGGCACTACCCTCCAATGGGGCGTGGTCACGCCACGATCCCTTCTCCTCCATTTCTCTCTTGTCAGGATTTGGGGCACACAAACACACACACCCACTGTGCTTCTCAAGCTGCTGAGGCAGAGATTCAAACCACAACTGGCATGTGGAATGGGACCTCCTAACCACTAGGCTGAAGTCTGATAATTCCCTATCTAACTAAGGCTAGAACATTACCAATATCAGTGATTCTATCTGAATTTGTCTCCCCTAACCTCTCCCCCAAAGCATTCTTACTGATATTTTTGTTTATTATTTGATTTTTCCCACTTGGTGTTAAAAAAAAGCCCTATAGCCCCCAAAATAACAACAACAAAAATCTACTGATTAAGTAGGCATCCTTGAAGATACTTGTATAGTTTTTGTGCTGTATGAAGTTGTGACTTGGTATTTTTTTATTCAAGGTCATTTCTAAGAGTCACGGACTCTCACATGTAATGCTATGGATCATTTATTCTCACCACTCTGTGAGGTTCTATTGCGTTATTACACATAATCAGTTACCCACCTCCTGTTAGTGGCATTTCTACTGTGACTGTCACAAACTGAAGTGAATGACATGAATGTCCTTGTCATGGCCCCAGGTGTGGAGAAGCAAGAGCTCCTCTGGGGGGTGTTTCCCAGCTGGGGACACATGTGCCCTCTCTTCTCTCCGAGGACATTTGGCAATGCCTGGGGACTTTGTGGGTTGTTGAAACTGGCAGGGTAGGCTGCCAGGACTAGTGGATAGAGACCCGGATGCTGCTACGTGTCCTACGGCACACGGGACCGTCCCACTGCAACATCCAGCTGTCCTTAGCGCTGAGGCTGAGAAACGCTGCTCTGGGGTGAGTCCCTCCCAGTCAATAGCGAGGTCAAAGGACACGATATTATTCAGCTTAATACAGTAAGCCACTTGTTTAGCAAGTGATTGTACTAAGTTTGACTGCTATCAGCAGTGCCTAAGAATTTGTTATTTTTTTTTAAAGAATTTCTTTATTTCATTTATTATCATCATCATTATTTATTTAATTTGAGACAGAGAGAGACAGGGAAAGTAGGAAAGCAAGCCTCCAGACTTGGGACTTGAAGTTGGCTTTGTGGGAGTCCGGAGCCTTAACCACCACGCCACTTGTGGGCCCCTCTGTTTCGTTATTTTTTCACGAACACCTGGAATGCTTCAATTTTTACCTTTATGAAGTGGGTATAAACTGGTATCCCACTGCAGCCTGAATTGGCATTATGATGATCCAGGAAGGGTGAACATTCTTTTGTCTTTTTATTGTCACTGAATTTCCCCTTCTGTGGAAATATGTGTTCTTGTCTATATTTAAGGTAAAGGCAAGAGAATTCTAATGAAAAAATGATTAAAGGAAGCTGCAAAAAGATGAAAACTGGCCCAGCCTGGTAGATGAGTCCATAGCCGACCAAACTGCAGTGCTGGAGGCCACATGGCTGACGGTGTCATAGTCCCGGGTGGGTCTGAAAGCGTGGAGGACATGCACATGCCCACGACCCTGACAAGGGGATCAGGCATGCTGAGACCCTGCTCGGGGTTTCTCTGTCTCTTGCTCTAGTGCATGAACATGCACTCTCTATTATGAACAAAATAAATAAATTTAACACAGAAAAGCGAGAAGCTTATTTCACACTCATAACAGCCTGAAACAAGCAGTCCAGGTGGCTCTGCTCAGCTGTCACAGACCCAGGGTCCTTCCCTTCCGTTACTCTCCTGTCACCAAAGTCTCGTGCTCTTTTGCATGATCGAAGTTGGTCATAGCACACGGAAAAGAGGGAACGTCCCAGGCAACAATGTCTTTCCAGCCAGTGAGACAGAAATTGCACACATGGCTTCTAGTACCATTGTGTCACTGAGACATTAGTCACGTCGTTCATACATAGCTGCAAAGACATCTGGGAATTGTGGGTTCTTACACTGCAAGGAGCTTGAAAGACACAGCGGCTACCAGAGGTGCCACTGTATCTGCTCCAGTTTGTAGTGTTTTTTTTTTTTTTTTTCTTTTTTCTTTTTTTAGATTTTTGCCACAGAGTGCATGCACATGCTGGAAAGAAACAGAGACAGAGACAGAGACAGAGAGAGGGAGGGAAACTGAGAAATCACACCACTCCCACGCTGCCCCCAGGGAAGAGGGTCACACTGCAATTCCTTTTTCTCCATTCTTCTTTTGGGATTTTGGGTATGCAAACACACACACACACACACACACACACACACACACACACACACCCTGATGTAGTTTTCAAGATGCTGGCTCTAGGACTTGAAATGCGGAGTCGGTCATGTAGGAGTCCAGCACCTTAGCCATCACACCACCTGCTGTCCCATGTGTGCATTTTTTTTTTTTTTGGAGAGATTTTTGCTATAGGGTGCGTGTGCTCGCCAGACAGACAGAGAGAGACAGAGAGATAGAAAGCAAGAAATCACCCCCCGGGGGGATGGCCACGCCGCAATCCCTTCTCCTCCATTCTCCTCTCGGGATCTTGGGCACGCACGCACACGCGCCCTGCGTGAGTTTTTAAGCCACCGGGTCCGGGACGCGAACCACAGTCGACTACATGGGAGTCCAGCGACATAGCCATTACGCTAACTGCTGGTTCCCCATGTGTGCATTTTGATGACTAAATTCCTTTATTTATTTATTTTAATTTTTGCCCTAGGGTGCACATGCTTGCCAGAGAAAGAGAGAGAAACTGGGAAAGCACTCCCTTCCCCTGGGGGTGGCCACATCACAATCCTCTATCTCCATTCTCCTCTCAGGATTTTGGGCATGTGTGTGAGTGTGTGTGCATGCGCACAGAGACACACACACACACACACACACACACACACAGACCTGGCATATTTTTCAAGCCACCAGATCTGGAACTTTAACTGTGCAGTCAGTTATGCAGAGTCTGACCACCTTCACCACCACACCATGGCTGGGCTAAAGACCAAATTCTTAATTTTAATGTAGTTGAATTTAGTAGCATGTTTTTCTAACGATCAGCATATATTGTGTCTTGTTTGAGAAAGTCTCTATCGATAGTGTATTCCTGACATGTAAGTAGGTAGATAGAAATCCTTATATACATGTATGAACATATATTTTAAGTCTTGTTCTTAAGATTTCAATATTCATTTAATCTGAAATAAATTTTTCTGTATGATTTGAGTATAGAATAACTTCCATTTTTTCCCCACATGGATAACCAGCATACCACCACTGCTTATCGACCACCCCATCCTTACCTGTTGCTCAGCAAAGTCAGTCGTGTCATATACATGCCATCCTTGCTTTGCAGGGTGTGGGTATAGACACATTTCAGTTACATGACTTAGTTAAATGACACACACGCCCCCAATAACATGGCTCAAATTTCAGTTATGCTGCGACATTAATTATAATTGCATAAAGTACAGATGTCATCACCTTCTTAGTCCACAGATCACCATGTGAATAACAGATGCACCGACTGACATGGCCAGCCACCTCATTCCTCTCAGTCTATCTGTTGGTGATGGGGTCATTGTGAATCTGTTACTAAGTTCATGCACAGACAGCAAAGCAGGCAGGTGTGTTGCCTCCTTGTTTTCCCGTGATGAATACATTACAATTATACAATGTATAATTCAAAGACTACACACGTATCAAAAAAAAGGAAGTGATAATGTTGAGAGTGACGTTCAAGTCTAATGTGAAGGGAATTATGGACGAAATGTACAATTATGGGAATGTTGACACTGCTGCTGTTTGAGAGACCTGATATATATAGCTAGAGTGAAGAGAATTGATCCCCATGAATAAGGAAAGTGGTCATGCCAAGATGGAGGTGTGAAAACCTCACAGTAAAAGAACTCTCAGAAATACGCTCTGACACTGAAAGCACAAAGGGTAAAATGTTGGAAGCCGATCCAGATATAGAAAGGAGTTTGACAACTTGCTAAGACCTAAGAAAAGATGTTTGCTCTGTTTGACAAATTGTATAATGAGAAAAAGAGGGCTAGCACCATTTAGGATTCTCTTTTTTTCAAGAAAATAAATTTTTAAAATGTTCAGTATATAATGTTTCAAATTATATTGCACTAATTATTAGTGTTTTTTTTTTTTCATCATCCCGGATTTTTGCTATAGGGTGCATGCACTTGCTGGAGAGAGACAGAGACAGAGAGAGAGGAAAACTGAGAAATCACCCCCTGAGGGGAATGGCCACGCTGCAGTCCCTTTCCATCCATTCTCCTCTTGGGATTCTGGGCACACACACACGTGCCCTGTGTGCTTTTAAAGCTACCGGGCCCGGGACCCAAACGGTGGTTAGCCACGTGGGAGACAGTGCCTCAACCGCAGCATCATATGCTGGTCTCAGGGCTTTTGGTATTTTTATGTTCATTTATTTTATTCGTAGTAGAGAGGGAGGATGAGAGTGAGAGAGAGAGAACCCTTAACAGAGTGTCATTCCACCACAGTTCCCCTTCCTTAGCCCTCCTATCCGTCAGGATCCTGGCCGTGCTTGCATACCTGGTGTGTGTTCAACCCTACCCCCTGCTGGAATCCAGACCTGCAGCTAGCTGACCATGTGGTCTCCAGCTCTGTAGCTCATTTTGCTACCAGCTGTACCACCAAGCTGGACCATTTTTGATGTTTTGATAAATACGTTTAAAGATCATCAAGCATCATCATTTCCCACCTGACTACTGTGATCGCTCGGCATGGTGTCAGCTGGTCATGCTTTTCATGGTTCTACCAGGCAGAGCAGGCCCAGCTGCAGCAGGTGTGGATAAATGGGCCAGGTCAATTCTGAATTCTCTTTTCTCTTCCATGTTCACCTCACCTAGCCAGCATTGCTTTAATTTGTACAGATTTACAATAGATTTTGCTCTGTCACTGTTGGGTGAACCTCCTATCTTACCTGATCCAGACGTGCCCGTTATGTTCTTGGACCTTTCTCATTCCCATGTACTTTATCATCAGCGTGCTGGCTTCCTGCTGAAACACTGTATGAGCTTGGTTTAATTACAGTGAAGTTTTACTGCTGCCTGAGAAAATGACAGCTCTGTTTCTTCCTACTGAATACAGAAGAGCTCTCCATTCGTTTAGGCCTTCTTTGATGTCATTCCTTAAATTTAGATAATTTTTCTATAAAGTATGCTGCTGTTTTTAGATTCTTAGTCTTAAGACTCTCTCAGAGTCTTACATTTTTATAGCAACTCAACATTGTCACCTCTATTAACTTTTTAAATTTTTTTCCTTCTTCATCAATAGAAATGCACTGGGTTTTATATAGTTAGTTGTTATTTTCATTTCTTATTTCACTATTTCAGTACTTTCTTTGATTTTTTAATTTAGTAAGTCATATCACCTGTGAATAATGGCAGTTCAATTTCTTTTTTCCAGAAATTATCATTTTTCTTTATTTTTTCCTGCTTCTTTCTTTTCTCCCTTCTTCCTCTTTCTTTTTCTCCCTGCTTTCCTTTCCACTTTCTTTATTCACTTCTTTCTTTTTTTCTGTGTTTTTAAAAAATTTACCAGGGGGTACATGCACTCACTGGAAAGAGACAGACACAGAGAGAGAGAGAAGGAAAGCCGAGAAGCACCCTCCAGGGGACATGGTCACACAGCAATCCCTTCTCTTCCATCTCTCTGTCCTTTCAGGATTTTGAGCACACCCATTCGTGTTTTTCAATTCAGTGAGGCTGGAAATTGAACTGAACAGTCTGCCACGTGGGACTTAGTCACCTTACCCACTAGGGCACAGGCTGGCCCCACTTTTTATTTTTCTAATTGCATTGAAAAGTAATCAGTGATAACGTCTAAATACTCACCATTAAGAATGATTATTATTTTCCACTATCATTTAAATCTACCAGTCTTCTATAGCTTGATATAACTGAAACACATTTATATAAATTTATTTCTCTATTCTTGGTTCATGTGCTTTTAAATATTTATTTTTATTTTATTTTATTTTAATTTTCTTTTATATATTCAATCACTATGCATCACTTAGCTTGTAAAGTGAATTCTCCCAACATGAATACACGTCACACCAGTCCAACTGAGGGTACTGTACACGTTCCCATCCACAGACAATAATCCATTTCTGTGTCTCATAAATGTCTTGCCTCTCTATTTTTATCCTTAATATCTTTCCTCACATTCTTCCCCTTCTCCCAGCCTCCTCCCACACAGTATACAGTATCCATAACCATTTTCCAAGCTTCTATGTCCTCATCTGCTTTTAAATAATTTTTAAAAAATTGTATAGATAGTTTGTGTCCCTAATAGGGAATGTCCCCTTCCCTCTGCTTCTCCTGCTCTGAGTAAGTAGATCGTTCACTGCTGCTTTTATTTCCCCACTGGTGTAATTTGGATGTGCATATTGTTTTATTCAAGTTGCCAGATAAGCTTACTTAAAAAAAAAAAGAAAGAAACATTTAAAGAGTCATGAATGAAGTCACAGTGCTAGTATATGCATGCTAAAGGGTTCATCTCCTTTGTCAATTTGCACAGGTAATGGATGGTTTCTTGAGAGACTCATCGTTAAGTCTGAAGAGGAGGATCACAGTTTGCTGTTTCCCTGCAACAGGTGTGCTGTCACGTATCCAGCCTTCTTTTTTTCTAAAATTTTTTTATGGAGAGGTTTTTGCTATAGGACGCGTGCACTCACCAGAAAAACAGAGAGACAGAAAGCCAGAAATCAACCCCCACTCCCCGAAGGGTTGATCCCATTCTCCTCTCGGGATCTTGGACATGCATGCACCCGTGCCCAGCATGAGTTTAAGCCACCAGGTCCAGGACTCGAACCGTGGTTGACTACATGAGAGTCCAGCGACATAGCCATTATGCCAACTGCTGGTCCCAACTTAGTCCATCCTTCTGCAGAGCCAGGCTCCCTCTTGTCCTTTTACTTGCAGCTGGGCTATCCATCAGGCCTTCTCCCAGCTGCTGGGGCCACATCATTGCCTCAAAACCAGAGCTGCAGAACTTCTCTCCTTGGGACTAGTAATTCTCTTTGGAATATCTAATATTGTAGCCTTCTGTAATAAATAGACTGCAATGAAAAGAAAACTGGATTAGAACTGAGAAAACAGGTTCCTGTTCTCTTTCTCAAATACTTGCCAAGCTCTCTGCTGGTTCTGTGAGCTTGGTTGTTACTCTCAACTTGGCTGAGGGTCAAGGCCTTCATATGTAGGACATCAATAACACCTGGTCCTCCTACTCGTCTACATCATTTAGGACCAAAAGAAGTGATGTGTATGAACTGTGAACTCTTATGCATTATACTAATATGATGCAAATACAAGAGGTCTTGAAAAAGCTCATGAAAACCGAGTGTCATGAAAAAACCATGCATAGATTACACCGTTTTTTGCACCAAGATAAACTTGGACTTTAATTCCACTTTTCCACAAATTTTTACATTCTCTTGTATAATAAAAATAGGAAAATCAGGTTACAAGTTTATCTCTGTCATCTCTTAAATATATGGTCACACGTGAATCACTTAAACTCTGATCTTTAGTTTGCAAAATTTTGTGATGAGAGTGATTAAATTGTCCCTTTCTATTTGGAACAGTTGTTATGAATGTTAAAACAAAATGCATTAAAAGTAGAAATAGTAAGGAGCCAGTAATAACACGATGCTCCGACCCATACTAGAATGCTCCGAGTTCATGTCTGGAGACCTCTCTGAACATGCTGGGCTTACACATGCCCCAAACACCCCTGCTGGCTGAGACAGGGGTGGGTCGTGATGTGAAGACACTGCTCGAGGTCTCTCTCTCTCTCTCTCTCTCTGCTCCCCTCTGCTCCCCACCTCAGCTCATGGAAGAAAGGAATACATAAACTTAATCAAACAAACAAACAAAGCAGAAATTGGGATCAGGAGATTGCATAGTGGTTACGTCACTGGACTCCCATGTAGTTGACTGTGGTTCACATCCCAGACCTGGCAGCTTAAAACTCACGCCAGGCACGTGTGCGTGCATGCCCAGAATCCTGAGAAGAGAATGGAGAAGGGATTGCGCTTTGGCCATACCCTCTGGGGGCGGGGTGATTTCTTGCTTTCTATCTCTCTGTTTCTGTCTCAATAGCAAATGCACACACCCTATAGCAAACATCTCTCTCTCTAAAACAAGCGAAAACAGAAATCGATTTCCCTCCGTTATGAATTAGTCTATGCGCTGTGTTGATTAGTTCGGTCATAGTCATGGCATAGAGAGTAACCGCTCAGCTGCCGATCTCCAGAGTGCAGTAGACGTTGAAGGGCCGTCTCTCCAGCCCATCGCACGGCGGTCCAGTCTCTGCTGGTAAAGACCCATGGCCTCCCATGTGCACACAGAGAAGTTCAGCTTAGGGCCCATGAGACACGAGTGTGTGCTGTGAGTACCCAGGTGTCAAGGTCATTGTCTGGGTGATTGCATGTCCTCGACTCTAGAGAACTTGTGCATTGTGCATATTAATTTATTCAGCTATTTACTCATGAAAAAAAATTGCATACCTGCCAGGTGTGGCACAGTAGCAGGTCCTGGACAAATAAGAGGTAAAAAAAGAAGCATTCTTCTCTTCAAGGAGCTCCCACTGGATAGATAAGGGAGGAGGGAAGCCGCTGGAGAGTTGGGGTGCCCTGAACTCAGCTGGTCACTGGCACCTCTGTCCCTGCGGTGAGGCAAATTCCTTCACGTACACAGAGATGTCATTGGTGACCACTGGGTTTTCCTTTAGTATGGATTTGATTCTAGGAAATAACCATTCTTTTAAAACTTGCCAAAGAGTTACATTCTCTATGAACACAATTTATAAGATTTCTATGGTCTGCTTTTTTTCCTTTTCTCAATATGCATTCATTTAAAATGTATGTACAGGGCCAGAAGGTGACATGGTGGTTGGGGCGCTGGACTCCCACGTGAATGTCTGTGATTCAAGTCTTGACCTTGGCAGCTTGCTTTCTCTCTCTCTTTTTCTCTGTCTCTCTTTAGTGAGCACATGTGCCCTATAGCAAAATTTAAAAATAATATTAATACTAAAAGAAAATAAAAAATTCTTTAAAAAAGTAATTCTTGGGAACCAGCAGTTAGCGTAATGGCTATGTCGCTGGACTCCCACGTAGTCGACCGCGGTTCGCGTCTCGGACCCGGTGGCTTACAACTCACGCCGGGCGCGTGTGCGTGCGTGCCCAAGATCCCGAGAGGAGAATGGAGGAGAAGGGATTGCGGCGTGACCATCCCCCCTGGGGGGTGATTTCTCGCTTTCTGTCTCTCTGTCTCTCTCTGTCTGTCTGGCGAGCGCACGCGCCCTATAGCAAAAAACCTCTCAAAAAAAAAAAAAAAGTAATTCTTAAAAAATGTACATCAGAGTAATTCTTACCATTTTATAAAATACAAGCTCTTGGAAGAACCCTTCTGTTTTTATTTTTTGCAAGAAATCTTTTTATTGATTAATGAGGATTGGAAGAACCAAGAATTGAAGATTTTTAGAACTAGTTTGAATGACAATCCCATACCAGTTAGCTCTGGGGCTTCAGTTTATTCTTATGTAAAATGGCAAAGATGACACTTATTGTGCTGGGTTGTTTGAGGATTTCAGAAAAGGTACATAAATTACCTGCAAAAATGTCTTGCAATTACTAGAGTCTCCATGATGGTAAATGTTATTGTCATAGAAGCAATCTTAGATTAAAGGAATCTTCAGACACAATGCTACACATGCAAACAAAGGAGAAAAATTCACTTTTATTTCTAGATCATACGTCAAGAACTTAAAAATCTCCCAATAATTGACTAACTTATTTTTTGTTTTAGTGTTGCTATAGGGTGTTTGTACTTGGCAGAGAAAGAAAGAGAGGGAGAGAGAGAGAAAGTGAGAGAACACCAGTGTATCTGTTAGCTAGCAGATGGCATAGAGGTTAAGGCAGCTGGGTCCCATGTGGCCTGCTCCACAGTTCAAGTCCCAGATCTAGCAGCTCAGAAAACACATCAGGTGTGTGTGCATGTGGGTCCAAAATCCCGAGAGGAGAATGGAGGAGAAGTAACTGCAGAATGGCCGTCTCCCAGGCGGGGTGGTGGGGGGACGCCATTCTCCCTCTCTCTGTCTCTGTATCTCTCTGGCAAGTACCTGCACCCTATAGCAGACTGAAAAACAACAACAAAAACCTGAATCTGCATAGTTTAATACTAACTACATACAGGTAATTAAATTTAAATGAATTAAAGTCAGATTGAATCAAACCTTCAGTTACTTGGTTGTCACAGCTGCGTTTCAAGGGCTCAGTAACATGGATGGTTAGTGACTGTAGTGTTGGCCTGCATATATGCATTCGGCTCTGTAACACCCTGGATATTTGGCATAATATGAAGGCATTTTAATATTATGCAGTATCTTTTCATTGCTTTGAATGTGATGGTAACTATGAAGGGAAGTAAGTAATAAATGAAAGATGATTGTTTTTCTAAATATGTCACACTTAACAAAATCAAGAGTAATCCAGAGAAGGCATTATTGATAATAGTACTATTCTCTTCAGGGCTAAAATTAATTTTACTAGCAATACAGGAGAGTAGTAGAGAAGATGGAAGTGACTTATTCTTACATTTTAGAATAATCACAAGCTGTGGAAATTGGATTTATAGAAATGAAATAATGCCGATGGAAATATCTCAGGGGGTGTGTTTGCTCCACCAGATGAAGCACGCACACAGGCAAATCGCTGCAGCGCCAGGAGCTGGCCCGCAGCACCGTTAAGTTCGCCTTGCCCACTGTCTCTGAGACCATGGCTACACAGTGAGAAAAGTGTTCCCGCGATCCTGTCAGAGGCCGACGGAACAAATCACACCGAACACTTAATCCTGTGCCTCCATTGACAGGTGAAAACCTGACACCTTGCCCCCCTTGGTGTGAAGCCATCTGGTGACAGCCGTTGGGGCCCTGGGCCAGCGTGGTCCGGGGTACCCTGGCGCCCAGAAACCTGAGGAGCTGGAGGGCTGGGGAAAGGGGATCTTGGCATGACGAGACCCTGTGGAGAGCTTTCTCTCTCCCACTCTCACGTGCAAACGTGCACCTTCTATCGTAAAGAGAGGAAAACAAACAAACAAAACCCTGACACCTGATGAGGCTAATGACACTCACACGTCATAAACAAGTGAGAGAGCCCTCTGGAGAATTTTATTTAGGGTCTGTCAGTCTACTGTCTCCATTATGTGACCATGATATTGTGAGTGGTCTGAAGAAGAGATCTCTGCACACAATATTATGTTTGCTATAAGGTTGTCTTGTCAGAAAATTCTACTTAGATTTTGGAGAATTTCTTTAATTATTTGCTTAATTATATAAATTATTATTATTTTAAAAAAAATTCCCAGAGAGAGAGACAGAAAGTGAGAAAGCAAGCCATCAGGTCCAGGACTCGAACCACGGTTGACCATGTGGGAGTCCAGGAACCCAGCCACCACGCCACCTGCAGGCCCCAATTTTGGAGAGTGTACAAACTGAAGATTTTACTATCTTCCCCAGAACAGCTTCTCAGCAATCTGAGTTTAAGTCCCCCTCTAATTATGAGAGAAAAAAATGTCTCTGAGAAAGAAGTTATTTATAACTTTATCATGAAGTTAATGATAACAAAAACAGCACAGAGGGTCTATTCTGTGGTGGGACCCTCTAAGGTTTATGTACCTGCTTCGTGTTGCTGGAGAACAAAGCAGAAGAACGTCCATAGCTGGCATTTGTGGCATTCTTACCAAGGAGCAGGCTTCATGGTGAGGCCAGAATTTCACATAAGAGCTTGTCTGAACCTCTCGGCAAAACCATAGGTAAGTTTTGGGATGCTTCTGGTTCACAGTCAGGGCAGCGGAGGCACCTGCAGGGGAGGCTTGATTGGTGGAGTTAGAGCTGGCCAAAGCATGTCTGTCCTAGAACCACAGCATCTCACGCGGGCCTCAGGCCACAGGCCACACGTGCCACTGAACTCTTAAACTGCAGCGATTCCCAGGGGAGGTGTGTTGTGTGTGTGATGCATGCAGATTTCAAAGACGTATACTAAAAGAGCATATAATACCATTTTCCTGCTGATTACAAGTTGAAGTGATAACTGTGACAATGAAAATAGTACAGTTGTTTCACCTTTTCCTTTTCACTTCCTTACACGGCCGGTTTATGCTCGAGCTCTCTCGGTCAGGGCTGCTCTGGAATATGAGGGTTTAGCTGCTCCCCGGGGGGGTCTTCAGAAAGCTCATGGAAAGGCATACTATGAAAAAATGGCATGAGTTCAATTTTGTTTGAACCAAAATAAACTCGTACTTTAAGTCCTTTTTCTTTGGGCTTTTTGAAGTTCACCCATTTCACCTTCCAACCTTATAGCAGAAGAAAAACTAGAGGCTAGGACTAAGGAAACTTCAGGTGAAAACTGTTAGAATGTTTGCAATATTACCAGGAGCGTCTTCCAAAAATCCAAAATGTGAGGGTGAACCCGTGTGACCCTGCGCCTCGAGGACAAGGTTTTGCTGCAGTTGGACTCCTGAAGATGTAATGTTAATAATTGGACATGGACCAGCTGCCGGTAGACATCTCGAGTGCTCTTTAAAAATTCTGAGCGTCTCTCTCTGTGGGCCCCTTGAGGTCTTTTCCGTGTCTTATTTCCCCTTACGTAAAGCCCCTTCTCTCACTGCTCTCTTCTTGCCCTCGTCTCTCTTCCATGGTAGATGGCTGGACGAGTACCGAGAGGACGGCAGGACCGAGCGGGAGCTGCTCCCAGAAGGTAGCCACGGAGCAGGAGAGACGGGATCTGTCACCTCCTGAGAGGGCTCAGTGGGGCTGTCACTCCCCTGTGATCTGAGCATGGTGGTGCATTGGCCTTCTGCTTGGACTGGAGCAAAGGCCGGAGAGGGGCCGTTGTCCTGAACTGTTCCTGGCTGTCGGGAACTTGGAAGGGGGAGGCTGCGCTCAGAGCACCGGCCTGGCCACGAGCAGCGCACGCCAGCTCTCCGAGGCCGTGCTCTCTTCCTCCTCTGCCTTTCCTTCTTTTCCTCTCTTTGAAAAAGGCTGGCCACTGTTTGGTTTATTGAAATGCTTGAACGGGTAGTCTTTCTAAAAAATAAAGAGGCACCTAATAACATTTGATTTGTGTAAAATACTTTCTTTCTTTAAATGACAGAGACCACACGCATATGTGTGGGAGAGACACCTTCAACAGGGCCTCATAATGCCTTGATCACTTTCCCCAGTGCTCCCAACCCTCGGGGTCCTGGGCACCCATGCACATGCCTGGGGTGTTTGCAGGCTGACCAGGGATCTGAACTTACGGCCACCCCTATGGCCTCCAGCTCCACTGGGCACTTGCATTATCACTGCACCACTGTGGTTGGGGCATCATTAATGTTAAATGCTTTGATGTAGCATACGTTCACCTTAAAATGTAACCTTATTCTTACATAATGGCAAATATCTCTGAGACTGTGTAGTAGTATCAACAAAAAGTGGAAAAAAGAAACGATTGATCCTTTGTGTTCCCATTGCCCTTCACTCTCACCCTCGTGTGACTTGGTCATCTGAAACCTCCTGAGGTCTGAGAATGAGTATACACAAGTCAGTCTGTGTGTGCGTATACACATTTATACATACACAAGTAAATCTCGAAAACCTCGAAGAAAGTGGAATTTAAGGACAAGTTTATTTTTGAGAAAAATGAAATCTATGCATAATTTTCTTCACAATACACATTTCTGGGCATGGTAGTGCCCTCCCTTTGGCATACCATGCATTCTCGGTGAACTTTCTGAAGACACCCTCCAAGTGCGTGTGTGTCCCTGAATAATGCTAATGGTATTTCAGTCAGTAGAAGCTCTGCTTTCTCTGGGGATGAAAACATGTCAAGCATTTAGTTCCAGTGATTTGTAGTAAAAGCAGTGAAGTGACCGACAGGTTACGTTAGTGTGAGAGGAGCAAGCGCCGTGCCGGTCTGCAGAAAGCTTGGCGAACCACTGCTAGTCCTGATGACGCTTACTGCATGGGCCTACCACAAAGCAGACATAGAAAGAACACAGTCTTTGTGTGTGTGTGTGTGCGCGTGCGCTCAGTGGAAAAGTGAAAAATCACCCTCCATGGAGATAGTCTTGGAGCAATTCTTTTGCCTCCATTCTCTCTCCTTTCATGAATTTGGGAATACTCACACATCATGTGTCTCAAGCTGCAGGATCTGGGACTTGAACAGGGAGGCTGGCCATATGGGATCCAGGTGCCTTACCCACCACAGCCCTGCCTGGTCCCAACTCATTAGTGAAGCAGAAGTTCATCGGGCATCTCCTGCATGCCAGGTGCAGACACCAGGGGACCTGGCTAAGCGTGCGGTCACTTCCTGCTCTCACAGGAGACCTGCATGAAGATGTAGGTGCCCACACAGAGCAGCGCTCTCTGATAAACGCACGCCCTCTGGGAGAGCGTCTCGGGGTCCTCGCGTGCATTCGGTCCCTGCATGTCGCCTGCTCCTGGGCAGTGCTCTCTGACTATTGAATAGTGAGTCATCTCGGCCTTGAACACAATACACCTTTTTAGAGGTTAGAATGTGAAATTATACCTGATTCAGTTCATGTTTGCCTGGGATAAAATACAGTTACGCTCAATGCTTCTATTTCCGCACTTTCCTGCAGGAATGTGTTTCGGTTCTGAACATAACCCTGCCCCTTTTGCCCCCGCTGTCCAGATGGCATTAAATGCTCCCCAGTTCTTCAGTTTGCAATCCTCTCATGAGGGGGGAGGCAGTGTAAACACTGGTTCGACCCACTTAGTGTTGATTCTTGTTTCTTTTATCCTCAGAGTGCCCATTTTCTTAGACATTGTCCGGAGTCTGTGACTTCTCAGTCTAACCCTCCTAAAAAGTGGCTACTGCCTGAAAACTGGGAAAAGAGCAGAGAAGCCATGCCTATTTCTAGGTTTTTCAAAGAAGCCAGAAAATTATGAACACACTCCATAGCATGAGATGACAAATAGATTCTTACATTTGGGGTGTCTGTTTCTTGTGGAGAGAATGATGTAAATTCTTTTTTTTTTTTTTTTTTTGGGGGGGGGAGGAGAGGTTTTCACTATAGGGCGTGTGCGCTTGCCAGACAGACAGACAGAGAGACAGAAAGCGAGAAATCACCCCTTATGGGGTATGGCCACACCAAAATCCCTTCTCGTCCGTTCTCCTCTCGGGATCTTGGGCACGCACGCACACGCACCCGGTGTGAGTTTTAAGCCACCGGGTCTGGGACGCGAACCGTTGTCGACTACATGGGAGTCCAGCGACATAGCCATTATGCTAACTGCTAGTCCCAGAATGATGTAAATTCTCATTCAAATCCTTGCCATGCATATCCCTTGAAAATGTTGGGGATGGAGCCAAGAACATGGCTCACTTCATTGCTAGCACAGTCGGAGTGTCTTCGAAGGCTTGCCTGCATGCGTGGTAAGGACAAGGTGGAATGAGGGGCACTTGGTGGGGTCAACCCTCTATTTTCAACAGCAAACTATAGTAACGGTGCAGTGGTGACGTGATCGGTCTTCAAGTGCTCATGTGTTTTCAGACAAACCTTGCTGGCAGATTTAAGTGACCTGCTTGTTATATGAAAGGATGATGAGATTTCTTTGCAGCTCTCAGGAATGGGGTATCTTGGAGAGTTAAGCTAATTGTCTTGAACAGGGAGAAAGGCTTTCTGGATCACCCTCCAGAGTTAAGTTTATCCTACAGTTGTCAGGACTGATAATTCTTTTGAATAGTAATATTTTAAGTTACTTCCAAAAACAAAGAAACACTGCAAAGTAGGCCCTCCTCCACAGCCAAGTAGTTAAGATTTTTTAAAACAGAGATTCGTTTTAATTCTTTCAGGCAGTGGGGTAGAGTATACTATGCAACGACTTCAAATGCAGAAATTGATATTGAGTCTTTACTGTAGAGAGTGCAAACTCCTAAGGGTGTAGCATCAATATACATAGATCTTCTTTTGGTTTGGATGAGAGCTTGTTCCCCAAAGGTTCATGTGCTGGAATTTGGTCTTCAGTGTAACAGCATTTGGAGATGGTGAGACTTTCAAGAGGTAGGTGGTAGGTGGATCACGGAGGCATCACTCGCATGGATGAATTAATGCCATCTCACAAGATGGAGAGAGTTCTCATTTGCATGGGAAGGCATTAGTCCCCAGAGAAGAGTTGTTACAAAAGTAAGAGTCATCCTTAGGGTCTCTCTTTCTCTGCATATGACCCTTGGCCTTGCTGTTTTTCTCCACCATGTTGTGATGCAGGCAAATGTGTTTAACAGCAAATTAGGCTCAGCTGCAAAGACAATTCATTAACTGAAATGTAGATCAGAAGGAATTTTCTCTTTCTTCCTTTCTTTCTTTTGTTTTAAATTTTGCCAGGGGGCATATGAATTCACCAGAGACAGACAAAGAGAGAAGCGGGAAAGTGAAAAATCACCTCCCAACCCACTCAGGGTGATAGCCACATGCAATTCCTTCTTCTCCATTTTCCTCTTGGGAGTTTTGGCATGCACGCACACGCACCAGCAGTATTCTCAAGCCACCAGGTCTGGGACTTAAACAGCGAAACTGGGCTGTATGGGATCCAGTGCCTTAACCTCCATGCCAACTGCTGGCCTCTTTTACCTGACTTTTATCACCTAAAAGTAGTGAATTGCCTAAAAGTAGGAAAAAAACATGAAATATGTTTGTTTAAATTTCTAATGTAACCACAGAAAGAATAAAAGTAGCATAAAATTTCCAAAAAAACAATAACTGAGATAAAAAGATTTAAATTTCCAGAAAGATACTCTAATTTTAAATTAATAGTACTAATAACATAGGCTCAAATGATATGAAGCAAAAATAAACATAAGTACAAGTAAACAAAGATATATAATATTGAGAGTGTTTGTTTTTTCTTAAACACATACCTCTCTTGATAATTAAGAGAAATAGCAGGGGAAAAATTAGGGATAGGGAAGATTTAAATAACATGATTTTATAAAGATCTAGTAATAGGCATAAAACAGTACATCTGACAAATGTTTAATGCACATCCTTTTCAGAGACACATGAACATCAAAAAATTAGGCAAGCACTGGGCTGTAAGGTACTAATGAAACAGAATGAACTACAGATACAGGGATAAGATGGAAGACCTCATAAACACCATGCTGAACAAAGTAACCCACAATACAAATACATGGATGTAATTCTATTTAGATGGAAGTCAAAAACAGGCAAAAATTTCATCTAGAATGTTATATTATGCATATGGGTTGAACTATTATATTTTTAACTCTAGAAATGGCTATCAAAATATCAAGACTATGGGACCAGTAGGAGGTGTAGTGGTTAAGGTTCTGGACTCCCATGTGGCCAACTCCAGTTGGAGTCCTGGATCTGGGAGCCTGAAACTCATGAGGGGCCAGTTGTATCACTGCCATGCCACTGTCTGGCCTCTACTGCTCTTTTATTGACTATTTTTGGATGGTTACATGAATGTTGATTTTATCATTTTTACTGTTCATATGTGTTTTGTGCTAAACTATATGTAACATAAAATTTATCTTTTAACCATTGTTTTTTGCTATAGGGTATGTGTGCTCACCAAAGAGAGAGAGAGACAGAGAGCAAGAAATCACCCCTTGGGGGAGATGACCACACCACAATCTCTTCTCCTTAATTTTCCTCTTGGGCTCTTGAGCATGCAATGCACACGCACTTGGCATGACTTTTAAGCCACCAGGTCCAGGATTCAGATCGAGGTCAACTACGTGGGAGACCAGCAACATAACCATGACGCCACCTGCTGGCCCCACCGTTTTCACCATTTGTAAGTGCACAGTTCAGTGGCAGGTAGTACACTCACAATGCTGTGCACCGTCACCATCATCCATCTCCAGGAATTTTTCATCTTTCCAAACATTCAGCAATAGTTCCCCATTCTTCCCTTTCTTCTAGCCCCCAGAAACCTCTACTTTCTGTCTCAGGAATTTGAGAGATTTCGTAGAAATGGATTATAGACTATCTGCTCTTTTGTGTCTGATTTCTTTCATTAAACATAATGTGTTTAAAGGTCACCCATGCATTCATGTGTATCAGAATTTCCTTCCTTTTTAAGGCTAAAAACTATTCCATGTATGGCTACCACATTCAGCTTACCATCGTGTGTTTTCATAGTCTTGTGTTAATATTTTATGTTACAGTTAAACAGAAAAGCTATAGAAGGACCCACAGAAATTAACAAAAAAAAAGTCACCCGTGGCTAGGGAGAAATGTGAGTGGGGAGGATGGAATAAGTCTTTTCATGCCACTTGATCTTTTTTTGGTTTTATTTATTTATTTTTAATTTGCTAGAAGGCACATGCAGAGAGAGACACAGTGATGGAGTGAGTGAGAGAAAGATGAGAGAGAGAGAGAGAGGACATGAGAAGGTGCCCCTCCATGGGGGATGGTCACACAACAATCCCTTCTCCATCTCTCCCTCCTTTTGGGATTTTGGGCAGGCACACACATGTGCACTCAGTCAGCCATTTGGGATTCAGCTGCCTCAACCAGGCCACAAGCCTGACTACCATTAGATCATTTTAATCACAAATTTAGTACTCATTAAAAAAATTAAGACTGAATGAATAGTTGAATGAATGGTTGAAAACTAATGGGCGGTTGCTCTATTACTGACACACTAAGGGGTAGGTCTTCAGAGAACATCAGCATTCTTCAGCATTCCTCCTTACCAGAATTGTAGGGGCAGAGATTTACCTCACCTGCTCTTCTATGGGAAAGCAAGGGAGGAAAAAGAAAAATGAAGGAATTTCGGAATTAATAGCTGAAAAGTTCCTGCCTGTTATATTAGTCTGTATTTCTCACTTGACCGTGAATTCCTTGAGAGCAAGAATTTTCATCTTAGCCTCTTTGTTTTCTCAACCACAGTGTTCCTGGATCAGTCCAGGCACAAAGAAAGTTGTTTTGCTGGTAGAAATTAAATGCTATTAGCAGTAATGTGGAAAATAGGAAGGCTGAGAAAACGGAAATAGTTTAGGAAATTCATCTTGCTTTATTATTTTTTTTTCCTGAACAGTTTTTGAGATTCTGTGTTAGCCCAGTGAGTTTTTCTTAGAAAAGAGATTTGTGAAGTCTCTTGTTTAGCCCAGTGTCGCTGTCAGTTAATGGAAAGGGACAGGCTCCTCACAAAGACTTAGGAGGTTAAAAATGCATCATGAAGTGACAGTTTCGGCAGCGCTGGGTCAGGGTGCACTGAGAGTGTTCACAGTTTCCCCGGAGCGCTCTCAAATGTAAAATTGGTTGGTGAAGCTCAATGTATTATTTTTTCTGAGGCAATTGGCTCAGAGAGCCACTCCATGAAAATGCGGTCTGACTCCGTAAACGTGTGTACCTATTAGTGACATTACGCTGCCTGCCCCATGGAGGAAAGCCCTTCCCAGGTGGGTGACACGGTGTCCGTGGGTGCAGACTTTCTGCCTCTCTCAGTCATTTCGCCATGCATCTTCCCATTGTTATAATTTTGGGGACTCGAAGTTAATGTGTTGCTAATTCCCTGTCAGAATTGATGATTTCTGGTTTCTTGACTTTTAAACTATAAAATTAGTGAGTGTAAGAGGGAGGTCAAATTTAAGCATCATTTGAATGTTGTACATGCATTTAAAAGTGCAATAGATTCCCTAACACTTAAATAGCCCCCGCACCCAAAAGAGAAAAGAAAAGGCTGTTTATCCTGAGCTTGTTGTAGCGAGGGAGTCGGCCACCATCACCTGTGCTTCGGCAGGCAGCGCAGCGAGAAAGCCTTACGGTGGGGAACAGGGACGGCTTCAGGGGCATCCAGACTGGCGGCGGCAGGCCTGGGGAAGCTGCAGATGGGCTGGGTAGAAGCAGGCCAAGTGACTGGTTCCGTGAGTAGTTCTGGGTGTGTATTTGGCTTTTTCTGGATGATCTTAAGCTGTAAGCAGGGACAAACAAAAGCAGGAAGCTGGCAGTTATTGATCCATCTTGGCTGCGTGGGCCATTGCAACACAGGCTGTGTGATGGCCTGCTGGAAAGGTCGCTGCAGAGGCTGCAGGCCAGATCCCTGTTGTCGCCGCTGGTCTGCCTGCTGTCTGCTTACTCGTCTCTCTACTACCACTTGAGTTTCGTGGGTTCATTTTTTTGTATCTATGTATTGAAGATACTTTCACCTTACTTTTTGTTCTCCGAGCTTTTATTTTTATCCTCAATGAAAAGGAAAAGAAATACTAAGCAATAAAATCCTCTGTCAAAGCCATGTGACGAAACCAGGAGTTTTAGTTTCTAATCATGTGGTATTTTTTGTTTTGTTTTACTAAATGAATTTTTTCAGTTGCTTTTGTGTAGTCGCTAAATGCACAAGCCTACATGCAAGCAGATTTTAAAACTCCTTCTGAATCATGTCTTCTGCCTCTGCATACCTGGCAAAGCAAGGCAGTGGCTAAGCGTTGTCCCACACGTGACTCTGATCAAAAGACTATTCCCAAATCTGACTGTACAGCAGAACACTCTGGCCAAGTTATTTAAATCACAGACCCCCAGGCTCCTCTGGAGAGCTAGTGCACCAGGCTGTCTGGAGGTGGTTCCTTTGTCCGTGTGGAGGAAACCTGCTGAGTGATCCTTACACAGCCTGGCAGGCGCTGGTCCTTGGGCTGCCATCGGGCAACCCTTGAATTAGAACTTTCACTGCGACACGTTGGTGAGACTGACACTGTCACATCATTTACCCCTTTTGTAAATGTCGCCTTGGACAGCATTGCTTGCTCTTGTGTTTCCTGAGGTTTGGAAATTGGTAGGCCCCGGGAGTTTCCAGTTTCCCACCGTTACATATATTTTACTACCGCCTGGGAAGGGAGACAGGGTAAGGCAGAATGAATAGGTTGGACTGTGTGACTTTTATCCTCAAACAATCGCCCAAGAAGCTTCCCTGAACCCAGAACAAACGTGAGGAACAAGGCTTTTCACAACGTTAGGAAGTCCAAGAAAAAGCAGATTTGCAGAGTGCCTAAGCACGAACGCAGGGAATATTTCACAGGTGATTTAATGAAAGGAGTCGCTCTATCAGTTGAACCATAGTGCTTAAAATAGCTTTTGCTCTAAATTCTTTTGAAGCCTGGCAGTGCAAAGAGACAGAAGAAGTTTCGTACTGAGTCAGACAATAAGCCTCTCACCCCTTCCAGGGTTGTTCTTGACTGAATCTTAGAGTTCCTTTCCAGACGCTTGTGACACAGGCCACACCCGCAGAGTAGGAGACAACCTGGTGGGTGGGGACTGTATCCCTGCGGGGTTGCTTCCTCAGTGGAACCTGAGCTGGATGCTGGCCACTCCTGGGTAGTCCAGAGCTTTCAGAGGATTGCCATGAAGAAAGCAGGTATGCCCTGGGGGCAAACTCAGCAGCAGCCTCGTTTTGAGGCCAGGGCTCCTGGGAATCCCGAGTCTTCAGTGGGATCCTAAGACGACATTGTAACACCTTCAGTTCAGACTCAGGCTCCCTGAAGGATGCTCCTCAGCCATTCACTAGCCCACACTCCTTCAGTGTGGCTTCACCTACCCATCCGTCATCCATTCCTGCAATAAGCACCACCAGAGATGTCCCACCAGCTTGCTGCCCAGGTAGATCCTGGGCCATGAGCGAGATGTGGTCCTGCCATGGGGAGGCTCTGAGGTAGTGGGGGTTGGGGTTCACACCCTAGTCATGTGGTAGGCACTCTCAGAGCTGTGTGCAGAGACTCTAACTCTGCCTGGCTGTGATGGAGAAAGGCAGTGGGGACCGGGCAGCCTTTTCTAGAAGGGCCCAGTGTTCTAACCACTCTGTAACACATGCCCCGTCCATTTCAGCTTGGATGTGTGCTGCAAAGACCTGGCTACCAATGATTGACTCAAACAACAGAGTGTGGGGCCAGCTGGTGGCACAAAGGTAGCCTCGTGCTCTGTAATGCTGGACCCACATGGGAAGGCCTTTGGTTCCCATCTTGAGATCTCCCTGTGTACACTGGCACGTGTGTGTGCCTGTGATACTGGTTGGCTGAAGTGAGGGTGGATTAATGGCATGGAGACCCTGTTGGAGATGCCCATATCTCTCTGACTCTGTGTTTCTCTCTGATGGAAGAAATAAATAAATAAACTTAGAAAAACAAAACAAAACAAAACAATGTGATGGTTAAGGCAACTGGATCCCACATGGTCAACTGTGCTGTTTGAGTCCTGGACCTAGTGGCCTGAAACACATGTCAGGTACATTTGCATGTGTGCCCAAAAACACAAAAGGAGAATGGAGGAGCTTTCTCACTTTTCCTCCTTCTCTCTGTTTCTGTCTCTGTTGGTCTCTGGCAAGAGCATATGACTTATAACCAAAAAAAAAAAAAAAAAAAAAAAAAAAAAAAAAAAAAAAAAAAAAAAAAAAGAAAAAGAAAAGAAAAGAAAGAAGAAAGTAAAAGAAAAAGTAATAACAGATTCTGAAAATGGTGACATGTTCTTTTTAAGTGGAAGTGGACTTAGTCACTCATTAACATTTAGATTATTATGCGCTAGGCCCTATCCTAAAGATTCCCCTGAATTACCTGATTTATCACATAACCCAACTACAGTAAACACGGGGACACTGAGGTACATGTAGTTTAACCTGTCCGGCTTTTACTGCCGTTGGCTGCCACAGAGCCGACGTTCAAAGCCAGAGCTCTTGACATTTCCACGATGTGGAGGCCCATGGTTTCCACGATCTTGCCCTGCTGCCCTCTTTGTGATCTTGAACTCATTTCCTACACATTTTAACCTGAAGTCAGGCTGAATCCTTAGCTCGTCTCAAATATGTTGTGTTCTTCCTTGTTAGATAGTGTTCTTCCAGTCTGCACATGAGATTCCCAATTCCTTTTTTTTAAAAAACATTATAATTTAATTTTACAATTAAATTATATAATTAAATTTTATAATTTAGTTATAAAAAATTATAGTCACATTTAATTGTTGTATATCTGTGTGGGGTATAATATGGATTTTCAAAGCAAGCATATGGTATGTGGTAATCAAGGATCAAGTCAAGGAGCTGTGGTCAGCCATGTGGGGTCCCGCTCCTTTGCTCACCAGGCCACATAGCTAACCTGAAAAAAACCTGTTTTCAAACAGAAATATATACATTGTTCCTAATTCCTTTACATTTCTTGAGCTCATTTGACCTGCTTGGCTTCAGGTTTCCTTAAACATGTGACCACCACACTGCCATATTCGCCCGAAAACAGCACAATGAAAATGATCCATTAATTATATTGATTCCAGCCCATTTGTGAACCTATCCCAATGGAGAGGACACTCTGAATGCAATATAATTTTTGATAATAAACAAATATTTTTTGTAAATCACCTAAAGGATAAACCAGAAACCAAATAATATTCTCTAAACATTCTAAAATTTTACAGAATTTCCCAGTATAGCCCTTTATTTAAAAAATCTGATTGTAATAGCATTAAGTTAATTAAATAACAAGAATGATGACATGGGGAAACACCTCTCCTTCATCTTCCTGAATCCATTCTCTTCACAAGTTGCCCTTTCCCGCAAAGAATGTTTCTAGAGTTTGTGCTACACGGGAATTCTAATGAGAAGCTACATTCCGTAACGATAGAGGACAGATTCATTGAACCTCACAGACTGGGACCACATTGCTGCTGGCGTTTCATATTTACAGAGGGACCAGGGAATTTTGAAAGGATATAGAAACTCTGCAGAGAGAGTGGCAAATAAGAATTAAAATGTGATTTAATGCATACAGTCTCTAGCAAGAATAGGCAATTAAAATTAAGAAATATAAGATAGGGATACAATTTATACAATTTAAATTTGAAAGTCACATGTAAAATCTACTGCAAAGCCTATCAACTCTTAGGCGTCACCATTGTGAAATACAGACTGTTTGGCCTGAATTTATCAGCTGGTACCTCTGGTTTTATGTCATAGTTGAAATACAGATTGGTAATGTTTATTTACTTGTTTGTTATTGTAAATTCACCTTCCTGCCTCAGAGCCCCTGCTACCTCTAATGTTCTCGTGATGAACACACTCTGCTATCTCATGTAATGAAGACAAAGCATTCTCTTCGGTCAACTTGGAAAGTTCCAGTTCATTTTAAAAGAGGGCTTGGTTACCTATGTTTTCTTCTGTGTTTATATGTTTTCAGATATGACATGTAAGTCCTTAATCCATTTGAGTTGATTTTTTTGTGTATGGTATAGGCCCACCTGATCTTGGGCACTTGTATTTCTTACCAAACAGGGATTTGAACCACAGTGGGATTCAGTTACTCTTGAGCAGTGCATTACTATCACACAGGGAGCCAGCCCATGGACAATTGCGTTTTAAATAATCTTCTATAATTAAAAATTTTAAACATTTGAAATTTTTTTCTAACTGCATTTTTAACTTAGAAAGTTTATCTGGAGTCCATTTAAATTGTTCTATGATATTTTTCATCTTCATTTATTTTTCAACTTTGTAAGGCCTCTTATAGAAGGCTAGAAGAATCATTATGCCTGAAAGCCCTTGGTGCTAACATTCAACATTTATACCTGTCAAGCAGAGAACAAACTGAGCAAGTTAGGAGAATAAATTCAGCAAGTTAGGTTAATTGTGGACATTCAAGAATGTTAGAGAACAGATGTTTGTAGTTCAAAGGGAACGCTCAGCATCATCACCCTCATTATCACCATCATTGTCAGGCAACCTAGGACAAGTTGTTCTTCCTTGTCATCAAGACACAGTCTTTGCACACCTCATTGTGGAAACCCAGAAAGAGAGAGAGACTTTGTAAGAAGGGATTTCATACTCATTGGATTAGGGTATTTTGAGCATCTCTTGTGCATTTCAAGATGAAAAGGTCGCAGGACTGCGTGTGTGTGTATGTGTTAACTTGGCAGCATGTCTGATGGGCGGTCGCGTAACGGATGGCCTCAGCGTCATACTCACTTGGCCTACTACAGGATCTCTGAGCCGCACACTTGGACATGTACCCATGAGTCTTTCTATGGCTCCCTCTTCTCCATCAGGTATCAGCTCTAGTGTCACCTGTGTAAAAAGGGTTGTCCTAGCCACTTCCAGTTGCTTGCTTCCTCTATCCCTGTTCAAGTTGGCCTTTTAAAAAAAGTTTATTTATTTATTTATCTATTTATTTGTTGTGAATTTCCAGCTGCCAGGTCTGGGACTCAAACTGTGGTTAGCCATTTGGGAATCTAGCACTTCAACCACCATGCCACCCACTGGCCCCCAAAGTTGGATTTTTTTTAAAAAAGTTTCTTTCTTCCTTTATTTCATGAGTGAGAGAGAAAGAGAGACAGAGACAGAGACAGATGGATAGCACCCACAGCAGGATTTGACATTACGGTCCACCCCCCGACTCAGTCAGATCTGGGTCATGGGCACATGTGTGCCCAGGGTGCTCAGGGAGGTCGCTGGATGCAAACCTGAAACAAAACCCTCCCAGATGTGCCCAGAGCCTTGCACTTTTCCAAGATAGTACACATTCCTGGCGTATTTGCTTATTGCCTCTTGTTCCCACTGCCACATGGAGCCACAAAGCGCCGACTCTGACCTGGCCAGTGCAGCATTCCCAGACCTGGACCGGTGCTGCCACAGCGTGGGAACCACTTTCATCATTTGATGATGAACGATCAAATACAAGATGCTTTCCTGTTAGTACTAATCAGAGCAGAGGACTCTTCCTGTTTGAATGGGGATACCTTCGTCTTTAAATTGTGACTATCTTTAACTTGAGCCTAATATTTTGTGACAAAAAAAAAATATAGAGAGATCGAAGCCCACAGCCATTAGGCTGGTACAGCCCTCAGCCCACACTCTAACAGTCCCTGCCAGTCACTGCTGATCACTGATTTTCACTGAAATCAAAGCCATGCCTAGAGGACAGGAACCTCCCTGCCCATAGAAACCAGTCTCTTCTGCGGTGACAGTAAAGGGCCCTCCAAAAGCTGGTCTTGGCCCAAACTGATGTATGAGTGGTCTTCAAAAAGTTAGTGTAAAAATGGAATTAAAGTCTAAGTTCATTTTTGTGGGAAAAAAAATCTGAAATCCACCCATAGTTTTTTCATAATATGCACTTTCTCTAAACTTGTTGAAGACCTCTTGAGTCAGATAAAGCCATCTCTTATTCAGCTATTGATGCAAAATGCACGTTCTCCCATGGAGTCCCATTCCCACGACCATTCAGATCCTACAGGGAAATTGGGAAGGGAATGGTTCTCCCTCCTCCCCAGGATGCTGAAACCCTCATCAATGACTGTAGGTTGTGTCAAGGCTGACTATCATGTAAGAAGTGTGTAGCCTGAAAATTTCATGAATTAGAATGGATAACAAACAGGATTAGATTTTCCCAGTCAGTAATGCTTGCCATAGTTCCATCCAGCTGAATCATCTCTCCGGGGAAGTCTGTTGTGTTCAGCTAACCATTAACATCTGATTCACTGTACTCTGTGGGTGAGGCTTGGTCCACATTTGCACTTGGGTAGGTAACTCACTGGCACTACAGGTAGAGTGCCCTACTTCTCGTTGGTCAGGACCCACTAGAAAGACAGATACATTTCATCTTTGTTCATGATCTTGCCAGGACATTAGTATTCTCAGCATGGTAATTGTTTGGGACCAGCAGTTAGCGTAATGGCTATGTCGCTGGACTCCCATGTTGTCGACCGCAGTTCGCGTCCCGGACCCAGTGGCTTAAAACTCACGCTGGGCACGTGTGAGTGTGTGCCCAAGATCCCGAGAGGAGAATGGAGGAGAAGGGATTGCAGCGTGGCCATCCCCCCTGGGGGGTGATTTCTTGCTTTCTATCTCTCTGTCTCTCTCTGTCTGTCTGGCGAACACATGTGCCCTATAGCAAAAACCTCTCCAAAACAAAAACAGACAAAACAAAAAAACACAGTAATTGTTTTTCATTGGAGATTTTCCTTCCTGAATGTTTTATCAATCCTTAAATATTATACAATAATCAGAACAGTGAGATGCAACAATAAGAAGTTGCTGTTTCAGAGAAAACGTTCTAGTTAGAAAGAACTGAAAGCATATGTGGCATCATCGTTTGTCTCTTTTGCTCCTTTATCAGTAAATCATTTATGGCAACTAGTCAGTAGAATATTTGTAAGGAAACTGGAGGGGCCGGCAGGTGGTGTGGTGGTTAAGGGCACTGGACTCCCACATGGCTGACTGTTGCTCGAGTTCTGGGCCTGGTGGCTTGCTTTCTCGCTTTCCTTCTCTCTCTCTCTCTTGCTCTCATTCTGTCCCTCTCTGGTCAAAATTAAAAATAAAATAAATAAATTTAAATAAAATTATAAAAAAAACTGGAAAACTCAAAATATTACGTTTAAACTGTGAAATGATAACACCGTGGTGCATAGAGCAGAGTTCACTCAGATGGGGAGTACATCACTGGCACGAGAAAATGATATTCTGAAAAACGTGAAGATTAGAAGGAAGAGTAAATGGGGTAAAGTTTCTAGAAGCTTGCTTATGAAATAGTTTGATGTGTTCTGAGTAGCAAGAAAGAAATCTGAAGCAAGAAACCATTAACAGCTAAGGGCCAAAGATAGTAAAGCATTAAAAATTTGTTAGCATTAATGGAACAAAGAGGTGTGGTATTATCTGTTGAAGATATTTTGTAGTTTTATCAACAGTACTAGGGAGAAATGTTCACCTCTTGAAATATCCATTTTGTAAGACAAATAATAATGTGATTGAATGTATGAAAGAAAATGAAATGAAAAAAAAATAATAAAAAATTTGTTTATCTAAAAAGACGTTAAAATTACTGAGAAAGAGGGACATTTGGTTGCAAATGTATCTTTAACATAGATGTGTGCAGTGGAAAACACCATGCAAAAATCAGGACTTTGGAAAAATATGTTAAAAAGCAAAAAAAAAAAAAAAAAAAACAGCCCACTTTTAGCAACAACCCAAGCCATGCAGCACAATGAAATATTCTTTTGGATGGCTTGTGGACATTTTTCAATATTTGCATGCAATGTGTGTCACTGGGTCACATATTGGAAAAAAGGAAGAAAACATACCCATAAAGACATTGCTGTTCAAAATTCCTTTTCTTAGTGAGAAGCTCAGGGGATGACCTTCGGGTCATAAGATATTCCTTGCGTTGAGTGGTTTGATTTGTAAGCTTCATTAGACTTGTAAACTTAAGAAGTTTCAAATGTATATTTTTTCTGAAAGATCTAGTGTGACCATTGAGTTGCAAGCTGAGACCTGAGTCTGATTAAGGTGTGGATTCAAGGATTCTGCTTGGGCATCTAGTTAACCCAAGGGAAGCTTGCGTGGCTCCTTTAAAGCCATATGCTTGTCTTTAAATAAGAATCACATTCATAGAGAAAGTGCAGAGCATCCACTCTAACATTTTCCCAGTCTTCAGTACTTTTTTTGTATCTATGTGTGGGTTTACAAAGTCACTTTTTCTATTTGCAGTCTATTTTATAAAAGCTACTTTGTTATTTTTATCCTTTTCCTTGAATTTTCAAAACTTTTAAGGTTTGTGAGTGACAGAACTCTTATTAACAAAACATATAATCTTCTAAGCAGAGAAAAAAACAATCGCTCTCTCGTTGTGATTTTTCTATACTGTGTGAGCTCCAGAAATCCTCTTCACAACTGCTAATCTCCATTACTGGAGCACAGAGACTATACAAGGTGAACCCAGAAACCTGCACCTACCTCTTTCTCTGTTAGAGTTACTATCCTTCCTAAAATGGCTGATGTGGGGGTAAGAAAGATGATATTCTAGGGCCAGAAGGTGGTGCAACAGTAACACAACTGGACTCACAGAGGAAGGGCCTGGGTTCACATCCCAGGACTTCACTGTGCACGTCAAGCTTGCACACGTGTGACTGATTCAGGCTGGAACTGGGGCACATCGTGGAATGAAGAACCTGTTGGGGGTACCTGTTTCTTTCCCTCCTTTATGGGAGAAATAAACACACTTAAAAAAAAATGATGTACTGATGTCAGCCCTATGGTTTGTTGTCCAAGTGTCTTTGGGTAAGTCATTTTATCACTTGAAGACAAATGCTTTCTTTTATAAAATGTGAATAATAGTGTCTGCCTTTATGGATTTATAGCCAGGATGAAATAAAGTAGAATGTGTAAAACTGCTCTTGGACCAGCAGGTAGTGTGGTGGATGAGGTGGCTCAATTCCCACATAGCTGACCACATTTTGAATCCAGGACCCGGTAGCTTGAAAATCACGCTGGGCACATGGGTGTAAGTGCCCAAAATCCCGAGAGGAGAATGGAGGAGAAGTGATTGTAGTGTGGCCATTTTCCTAAGGGGGTGATTTCTCACTTTCTCTCTCTGTCTCCCTCCTCTCCAGCAAGCATAAGTACCCTATGGCAAATAAAAGAAAAAAGAAAAAGAAAGAAAAAAATTTGCTCTTGCAAATGTTAATAATAATGATAATAATAGTCACCATAATATCACGTATTTTAAAACTGCTGATCTTGTCATGAGAACAGGCATATCTCTGCAGTCACCGCCAGCTACGGGCTGGTTGAGGGTCAGGGCCTTCGGCACGCGTTGGTTCTCTGAGCGCCATCTGCTAACATTCGCCCCACTTTCAGCTTCACCTTTGGTTGAAAAACTTGTTGTAACACCAAAGAGTTAAGTGTATCTTACTGGTGGCCTAAATCAAACTGGTTCATTGGGAGAGGAAATTCTGAGAACAAATTTCCCAAAGACTTACGACTCCTACTTAAGACACTCTGAGAGCAAAGGAAAGCAGTGGCTGTCTCCTTACGGCTTTCCTCATGCCGGATGAGCTCCAGAATCCCTCTCCCAACATGTGCGTAGTTGTTCGGTTGGTTTATGGTCTCTGCAGGGTCGCCGTAGGCAACATACAGTAACATGAATCTCTCTGTATCCTGCAGCTGCCAAGCTTTTCCTTCATTTTCTTTTTAAATGATGGATTAAAAACAAGAAGTCGAACTGCAAGTGACACAGGTAAATGTCTATTTCACCATGATGGTACGATTAACAGTGCCTGTTAATTTACTCAACAGGGGAATTATTAGCAACGTTATAAAAATAGACTCCAAAGTGTTCAATGACTTTTTTGCACAAAAGGGAACAGTATAGGGACCAACAGATGGCCTAATGATTATGTTGCTGGCCTTCCACATAGTTGACAGTGGTTCAAGTCCCAGACCCGTAGCTTAAAGTCATGCCAGGAGCATGTGCGTGCGTGCTCAGAATACCAAAAGGAAAATGGATGAGAAGAGATTGCAACATGGCCCTCCCCACTGGGGGGTGATTTCTCACTTTTTGTCTCTCTCTCTCTCCAGTGAGCGCACGTGCCCTATAGCAAAACATCTCTCTTTCTCAAAAAGTGAATAGTATAAACCTAAAAGTAGTCATTAAACATCAAAGACAATATTAGAATTTCTGACTGAACTTGCAGAGGTTAGGTGGGTGTAAGAGTGGATTGTATTTATGAAGCAAAACCTCCACCACTCACATTTTGTTAGAAAATGAACTGGAGCTGTTACTACAAATTATCAAATCTTTGGCCACATTGCCAGCTTTTCCAGGGGACATCTGGAATTAATAGACCCATCACTACTATCCTAGGAACGCTTTGTCTTCCCGGCAGACATGGTGACATTGAGCCACAGGCAGGGTGAACAAGGACAGTGCAGCAATGTCTTGATGTCCTGCTCTTCAAGGCAGCAAAAGCAACTGAACCTCTTCTGAAGAGCTGCGACTTATCCTGGAAATTATGACATCATCTCATCGCGCCAGCTCTCCAACGTGTTAAAACCCACAATGCAGTCGGGCATTCCCGCAAGGGGGGACAGGCCCTCTGCAGTGGCCTTCTGCTCCGTGTACGTGTCCAGCTTGAGTCTGGCGACCCAGAATGGCTTCATTAGTTTGGCTTTTTCTTGGTTTCTTTTCTGTAATTTCAGATTCAAAGTGCCCAGATGGCTTGTAATAGTGGTAGAAAAACTTAAATCTTATGAGCCACTTAATATCTAATACATTGGTTTTCCCAGAACTTTTAATTAAATAAAAAGCACTTAGTTGTATAAAATAGTTAAATACATTTCTCCAACAAGTTTATATATCTGTCTATGAAAAACCAACACCAGCACGAAGGTAATCACATGCTCTGCTCGCCTCGTTTAAGTATCACGTAGTGTCCACAATGGCTGGGGACGGAACACACAGGAAAGGACTGACCCTGGCTCTTCTCTCCGACGGCGTTGCTGGGGCTCAGAAGGCAGTGCTCCACCAACGCCACCACACCCTGACCGGCCAAGCACTCGGCACTGGGGACCATTGGAGGAGCTCGGAGGCAAGGTCTCTCTGCCCGCCTGCCCTGCTGCCCTTCTGTCCCCTATCCCTCTCCTCTAAAGTGAGTCATAGAAATCAGAATTCCTCTTCCCCACCATGGTCAGGGAAACTCGCCGCCTTCTCCCCGACACAAACCACAAAGCCTAGAGTGGTCAACCTCTCTTCTCCTTCGAAGCCCCTCGTTCCTGCCCCATATGAGGGCAAAGGATGCTACACAGAGACACCAAGAAGAATCTGCACAGTGAGCCTTGAGGGGTGCTGTAGCTGGAATATCCCCCAAATCCACATGTCGAGACTTAATTGTGAGAAGACTAAGAGAGTGAAAACTTAATTTTATTATGATGTTGAAGGCTAGAGTCTTGGGGGGGGGGGCAGGATTAGGTTACTAGGACAGGGACTCCATGGGTTTATAAGGAGAGGGAATGAGATGGACAGAGAGTCACGAACATGGATGTGTGTACTCCTGCCTTCTCCCATGTTGTAATTCAACCACAAGACCCTCACTGCATGGGGCCCTGGACCCTGGACCTCTGAGCTGTGAGCTGATTAAACCTCTTTTTTTATGAATTTTTCAGACCAAGGTATTTTCTGTTATTAACAACAGTCTAGAACATTGGGTTTCTCCCTCATTGTATACTCCCGCTAGAGCATTCTCTTTTGTCCAATCACTTTTTCAAACAGATGTCCATTTTTCATCTTACCTACGCATAAAAATAGGCAGTTTTCTCTGGGTCTGAAGGACCTGTGTCACATAACTTTGAATAAGTAGACTTGTGGGGCTTTCCTCTTGTTAAGCTGCCGTTTGTTGTAGGAGTGTGGGCCATGACCCTTCTGGTGGATAAGGAAAAGCATCACACCTTTCCGCCCCTACAGAATCTGCAGAAAGGCGAAGGCTTCAAGTGAAACCCCTGGTGGGTGACTCTCTAGATGCTGGACACAAGACCGACCTTCTCTGTGACTTGAGTTATTCACTGACTTCACCCTTTCTGTTCTTTCATTGCCTCTATTCTGGGGAAAGAAAACTTTTTTTAATAGTTTTTTTTTTCCTCTTTCGCCAGAGGGTACGTGCATTCACTGATGAGAGACGAGAGAGAGAGAGAAAAAAATGAAAAGTGAGAAGTTGCCTCCTAAAGGGCTGGCCACACTGCAATCCCTGCTCCATTCTCCTCTCTGGATTTTGGGCATGGAAGCACATGTGCCAGCATGCTTTCCAGGCTTCAGGTTCTGGGACTCCAACTGCTTTGTCAGCCATGTGGATCCAGCACCATAACCTCCACACCACCTGTTGGCCCAGGAAACATTGTTTGATTAATTACATTTTGTAATGCCTCAATTTATTTAAAAAAATTCAGCAGGAATTTAGTTCAAACACCTAAAATAAAATCATTTAGTTATATACTGGTCCTCAAGTATTAACTATCCTAAATTCCCTCATTTGACAGCTAGTGGAATTTAGTTGTCTGAAAGTGGTTGATAGAAGCACGGTAGTATGAGAGCTAATTTTCCCCGCAGATATTCCATGCTTTGCTCAACTATAAGTTGCCTGCTTAAGAGCATCTGCCTAGAAAAATAACACATTGCACTGTATTACATTACACTGCAAGCCTTTGCTCTCTTGTCCTGCTAGTCTAATGTACGTTTTAGAAGGATAGCCCATCACCGAATCAGTAAATTAAATGCTTATAATTGCTAAATAACTCTAATCAGATGCAGTCAATTGTTAATAACAATCATAACTTCATACAGGTTGCAATAGATACATAAACAGGGTTGACTGATTAAAGGGCTTGTGGGTGTTCAGAATGGCCAGGGTCTGAATATTATTTCTCCTACTTTTGACTGAGTCTTGATTTCATCATTCATGTGATGGGCTTCAAAATATCTAGCTGGATTAGCCCCAGACCCTGCACAGAAAGGCAGCCAGTGAGAAAACCGAGGCTGGAGATTGCTTTGGGAACTCTACTATCTGCTGACCATTCCAGGTGCCCAGATCATTCCCCCTCCACCGTTAGCCATAGACCCTGTGCAGAGTGGCAGCCAGTAAGAAAACTGAGGCAGGAGACCACTTTAGACCTTTAGCTGCCTGTTGCTCACTCAGGAATCCCTTCAGACTGCAGTTTCTTGAAGGGTGTGGTGTGCATGTTGCATGACTCCTATTTTCTTTCCCAGTTGAAACTCTGCAGCTCAGTCCCAGGTGCACCTGTTATCAAGAAACTGGGAGGCCATTGGAATAGCCAGGACTGGTGACAATGGTGCAGGTTGCAGGGTGAGAGTCGGGAAGACAGAGCTGCAGAGAGACCACAGCTCACTGCCTCCCACATGCTTTTGAACTCTCATAATTAACTCCAAAAAATTAGGAAGAAATTTATAATCCATCAGATGACCAGATACCAGTGCAGATATATAAGAAATATGAGAAACCAAGAAAATATCTCTACTCCAAGAGAAAAGAACAATTCCTTACCATGCACAGACAGTACAAAAATTTAACACAATATTTTTCCAATAAAATTACTGGAGACATTCTTCACAGATTTGGAAAAGACAATTATAGAATTTCTCTGGAATCATAAAATACCCCATATTGCCAAAGCAATCCTGTGCAAGAAAAGTGGAATAGAAGGCATCTCACTCCTTGACCCCAAAATATATTATAAAGCTGTGATAATCAAAACAGCATGGTATTGGCACAAAAATAGATATGGGAACTGATGGAGTAGAGACATACAGTCAACTGATTTTTGATAAAGGGTACCAGTGGGAAAAAGAAAACCTCTTTCACAAATGGTACTGGAAAAACTAGATATCCACCTGTAGAGAGATGAATCTGGACCTGGGAGACATTGGATTAGACAGACTTCTTTCTTTTTTTAAGAATTATTTATTTTTAATTATTCATTCATTTATTTATTTTAATTTGACCGGAAAGAGACAGAGAGAGAGAAAGAGAGACAGCAAGCCACCAGATCTGGGACTCAAACCATGGTTGGCCATGTGGGAGTGTCCAGCACCTTAACCACCATGCCACTTGCTGGTCCCCAGCAGACTTAATAAGACCCCAGAGCACAGGCAATAGTCTTAAAAACAGACAAGTGGAATTACATAAAACTAAAAAGTTTCTGCACAACGAAGGAAACAACAGAGTGAAGGGACTAGTAACTAGAACATACAGGGAAATCAAGTGGCTTACCTAAAAAAAAAACCACCTCAGTTAGAAGACGGGAAAATGAGCTGAACAAACTGCTCTCTAAGGAAGACATACTAACAGCCAAAATGCATGTGAAAAAATGCTCAACATCCCTCATCACAAGGGAGATGCAGATCAAAACCACAATGAGATACCACCTAACCCCAGTCAGAATAGTAAAGATTTAAAAAAATATGTTAAGTGCTACCGAGACTGTGGTGAAAGGGGAACTCTCCTACACTGCAGGTGAGAATATAAATTAGTCCAGCCACTATGGAGAAAAATATGGAGGTTCCTTAAAGATCTACAGATAAAACTACCATATGATCCAGCAGTTTCACTCCTGGTTATCTACCCAAAGGACAGGAGAATGCTCATTTTGAAAAGGGCTTGCACATTTATATTTATTGCAGCATTATTCACAATTGCTAAGACATGAAATCAACCAAAATGTCCATGAAAAGATAAATGAATTGAAAAAGTGTGGCACATATGCTCTATGGAATACTACTCAGTCATAAAAAACAACAAGACCCTGACATTTGATAGAAAGTGGATGAATATGGAAGATTTACTGCTGAAGAAAGCAAGCCAGGCTATGAAAGAGAGACATTGTTTGTCTCCATTTAATATACCGACCATACTCACTCTATGGGGGAAACTAACGATACAGAAGCATGGAAAATGATTACACATACTGGAGACAGTGTGGGAAGAGGATGGGAGAAGGGGGAGAGTATAAGGAAAGAAATCAAGAAGAAAAATAGAAAGGAAAGACATTTATGGGACATCGAAATGGATGATTATCTGTTGATGATAACGTGTATAGTATCTTCAACTGGACTGGTGTGAAGGGTATTCATGTTGGGTAAATTTACTTTACAAGCTGTAGTAATCTATAGTGATTGAATGTATAAATTAACATTTAAAAAATAGCTAGTGTGGGGGCCAGCAGGGGCCATTGTGGTTAGGCACTAGATTCCCACATGGCCAACCATGGTTCAGGTCCCATACCTGGTTGGTGCATGTGTGTTGAGAAGAAATCCTAGGAGGAAAAGGTATTGCAGCATGCCCATCACCCCTCAGGGGTGGTTTCTTACTTCTCTCTGTCTCTCTCTCTGGAGAGTGCATATACCCTCTAGCAAAAAAACAAACAAAAAAATTAACTTAAAAAATTGCATAACTGTCGAGAGTATAAAATGAAGACTAAGGATAATAGTGTCTGTTACTTTGTGTGGAGTTATAAAGGTATAGCTGTTAATGTCATTAATAGCTGTTAAAATAGCCCAGTTCCATGTCCACTTTCTTCCTGACTCTGTAGTGGAGCCCATACTGAAGGTGGAAGACAGGTACAAGCTTCAGGTCGGCCGTGAGGCCTCAGCAGTCTTTGAGGTCTGGCATTTGAAGTCTTTTCACATTGAAAAAAGGAACATACAAAACATGAAGTGACCTTTGGCTGTAGCTGCTGGTTCTCTCTTAACAGAGAAGACAAGATACTGGTCAAAGGAGGCTCTGCAGAGAGAAAGGACCAAACCACTTATCAGGTAAAAATAACCATGAGGACAGAAATAAGGCCAACTCAGCCCTGAAAACAAGTCCATGGAGCGCTACTTTTATCGCTGTTCCCGTTTCTTGTCTTTTGCTCCTGCTTCTGTGTTTTCTTTTTCTTCTTTCTTTCTTTTTTCTTTCCTTTACTTCTTTTGCTTTCTTTTTAATTAGACACAGTGTGTTTACACTATCCAGAGAAAGAGAGAAGAAGAAGAAGAAGAAGAAGAAGAAGAAGAAGAAGAAGAAGAAGAAAAAAAAAAAAAAGAAGAAAAAAAGAGGGAGAGAGAGAGAGAGAGAGAGAGAGAGAGAGCGAGCGCAGAGCACCCTTCATGGGGAATAGTCACATCTCAATCTTTTTTCTCCATCTCTCCCTCCTCTCGGGATTTTGGGCACACACGGACATGTGCATGCTGTGTTTTTCAAGCTACTGTGCCCAGGACTCAAATTGTACAGTCGGCCATGTGGGAACCAGCAACCTTAACCACCATGCCACTAGCTGGCTCTGCTTACGTGTTTTCAGAACGGCTCTGCAAATGTGGGATTATTCGGTGTTGATGAGAGCTCCAAGTTCAATTTCTATCTAATTCTAAGATTGCAAAATCCCACATGTAGTTTAGTTATCAAGACAATATATGTTGTATAAAAGTATGGGGACCAGCAGTTAGCGTAATGGCTATGTCGCTGGACTCCCATGTAGTCGACCGCGGTTCGTGTCCCGGACCCAGTGGCTTAAAACTCACGCCGGGCGCATGTGCGTGCGTGCCCAAGATCCTAAGAGGAGAACGGAGGAGAAGGGATTGCGGCGTGACCATCCCCCCTGGGGGGTGATTTCTAGCTTTCTGTCCCTATGTCTCTCTCTGTCTGTCTGGCGAGCGCACACGCCCTATAGCGAAAACCTCTAAAAAAAAAAAAAAGTATGAGCCATTATTAAAATTTTGTGCTTAATAATTTATGTCCTGCATTGAGATGTGAAAAGTATTTATAACAACCCAATAACAAGCTATTTTATTATCAAGGCTGTTTACACAATCCTTTACATGTTCTTGTTTCTAAAATACATTAGAAGTATTTAATTATGATATCTTCCAAACCTGAGAATAATCACGGAGCAGGCCAGCCACAGCGGCATGGCGGTAATGCAGTGCTTAACCGTACTGAAGCTACGTGGGAACTCTGAGTTTGTGTCCCGAGCTCTCCTCGTACATGCTGGGCACCCACCTTGAGAAGGTATGGAGCTTGCAGGTGTCCCGAGGGAGGAATGTGTTCTGGCTAAATAGAAGAATGGACAGCAAAGAGATGGGAGGGAGCCTTGACAATGAGGTCTGCACATTGAGGAAGTGTCTGGAAGCCAGTCAGGTTTGGAATAGAGTTGTGAAGGGAAAAAGTATGAGTGGGTCCAAGAACATGGGGCAAATTATGGAGGGCAGGAAAAGGCAGACTCAGGCCAGTGAGGGAGCTAACAGCCTCCAGGGAGTTCCTGGTCAGTCTCTTTCTGCTGGGGACACTAAGTCTGCTGCTTCTCCTCCATCCATGTTGGGGGCATGGTAGACAAGGAGACAGGCAGAGCCCGAGAAACTTGCCTGATGTCATCCTGTTCGAGGCTTTTCCTTTTACTCTTTTTACCCATTTCCCTAAAGAAATTTTGAGAAAAATGCCATCTCATTCATTTATTTATTTAACTTGCTAGAGAGCATGCATGCTTACCAGAGAGACAGAGAGAGAGAGACAGAGATCGAGACAGGGAAAACACTTCAATGAGGCATGGTCGTGCCACAATCCCTTTTCCTACATTTCTCTATCCTGTTGGGATTTGGGGCATGCATGCACACATACCAGGCATGTTTCCCAAGCCACCAGGTCTAGAACTCAATCCATGGGTTTGGCTAGGTGGAGTCTGGTTCTTTCTTTCTTCTTCCTTTTCCTTCCTCTCTTTCTTTTTCTTTCTCTTTCTTTTTCTTTCTCTTTCTTTCTCTTTCTTTCTCTCTTTTTCTCTTTCTCTCTTTCTCTCTTTCTCTTCTTTCTCTTCTCTTTCTTTCCCCTTCTTTCTTTTTCTCCTTTCTTTCTTTCATTTTTCTTTCTTTTCTTTCTTTTTCTTCTGTCTTGCTTTCTTTCTTTTTCTTCTTTCTTTGCCTCCTTTCTTCTTCTTTTAACAGATGTTATAGGGCACATATGCTTGCTGGAGAGATAAAAAGAGGCAAAGAGACAGAGAGACAGAAAGTGAGAAATCACCCCCCCCCCCCACAAATGGGGATGGCCAAACCCAATCCCTTCTCCTCCATTCTTCTTTCAGGATTTTGGGCACACACGTACATACCCCTGGTCCCTTGGTGTGAATTTCAGGCACTAGGTCTGGGACTTGAACTGTAGTCAATTACATGGGAGTCCAGCAACATAACCATTACGCCACATGCTGGTCCCAGGATCTGGTTCTCTCAACCACCAGAGCACGAACCCAGCCCTATCTCACAAATTTAAAAACCAACAGGGAGAGTCATTTTTTGACCGGAACTCCTCCATTACAGCAGCTTCAGATTAAAGTGCATGCCTCAGACTTACGGAAGCACACCATGGTGTGAGCTGGACACAGACAGATGTGAATTTCCTCATGGCCTTCAATGGGCATGTGACTTTAAAAAAGGTGGCCTTGAAAATTACAGGAGGAGAAGCACAAGGTAAAGTAGTCAGCCTTTTCTCATTCAGTGACTATCGCCCAATGTGGGAGAACACTCTTGCTCCATGGGGAAATTATAATTAATTATAGCTTTGTCCCTGCCAAGGGGCAGTCTCTGTTAAGAGTTAAACTTCAGGACCAGACAGCGGCCCAGCACTAACGCAGTGCTCTTCAGTGTCGGGCCTGCCTGGTGAGGTCCCAGGCCTCCTGTTACATGCCAGGTGTGTGTGCCTGTGACCAGGGCTGGGCACTGGGAGTGGATTTTGGTGCCCAGACCCTTCTGTGGGTGTTTTCTCTCTCTCTCTCTCTCCCTCTCTCTCTCTGAAGAACAAATAAACTTAAAAAAAAAGAAAGAAAGAAAACCTTTAACTCTTGTTTCTTCTCTTTTTGTCTACCAAATATATATTCTTGTGTTGCTGTTTTATCTTAAATCCTTTTTGCCCAACAGAGGCTAACTTTATGGGTTCAAATAACTGCCTTAAACTATATTTTGAACACGGTCTTATAGCACCAGAAAAATAAAAATCTCTTTAAGAGCACTCCCTGGACGCTCAGAGCTCTGGGTCTTTGAACCCCTTTGATTTTCATCAATATGTTTTATTTTAATTACGTTTATACATACTCACTTAAAATACATCATTTTAAAGCTAATTCCTCGGCAGCAGAGTTCTTGCCTGCAGTGAGAAAAGGCACTAATGGCAGGAATGAGTGAGTTAGGGTTGGTGATCTAGTCCTGTCTTCGTAATGACCAGTACTCAGGGTTCTTCAAGATCACTGACCTTTTTTTTTTCTTTTCTTATTTTTTTTTTTTTTTTTGAGAGGTTTTCGCTATAGGGCGCTTGTGCTAGCCAGACAGACAGAGAGAGACATAGAGACAGAAAGCGAGAAATCACCCCCAGGGGGGATGGTCATGCTGCAATCCCTTCTCCTCCATTCTCCTTTCGGGATCTTGGGCACACACGCACACGCGCCCGGCGTGAGTTTTAAGCCACCGGGTCCGGGACGCGAACCGCGGTCGACTACGTGGGAGTCCAGCAACATAGCC
This sequence comes from Tupaia tana, assembly GCA_026018925.1. Taxonomy (NCBI): domain Eukaryota; kingdom Metazoa; phylum Chordata; class Mammalia; order Scandentia; family Tupaiidae; genus Tupaia; species Tupaia tana. Next base: position 9,032,406 of record JAKSZU010000008.1, read on the forward strand.
ATTACGCTAACTGCTGGTTCCCTGATCTTTTTTTTTAGGTAAACAAATTCATGTGAGGCTGCAAGTACTGGACATGGAGGGCTAGCATTTTGTTTTTTGTTACTAATGGGTGTCTGCATTATCCGTATTGTGCAATGTATTAAATATCATCTACACAGCAGTGCTTGGCTTTAGATGGTAAGCAATTGAGTGTACAAATGCCAGGTTGTTGCTAGGTAGAGAGAAGCTATTAGTTTGCAGGTTCTTACAGTTTGAAGGGCTTTCATCAATTAGGCTGCATAAGAATCACAAGGGATACTTGTCAAAAATGGAGATTCCTCCACCTTATATCCTGGAATTTGCATTTTTTTAAACAAATGCAACTCTTAGGCACACTTATTTTGGAACTACTGAGGTGGCCTTTCAAGGTCAACTCTAAATTAAGAGTGTCTGTTTTGACTTTTATTCTGATAGTTGCTGGCAGTTCTGAAGCAGAACTAATAATAAATTCTCCAGTGTTTAAATCTGAAATACTCATTATTACAAATAACTTTTTTCAGAATATAGAAAAATTACAGTCATACTATACCAACTGCTTTTCAAATCTTCATTAAGTATTTATATACTCAGTGTTCATTTAATTCAAAGTTCTACTGACCAAATAATTATTATATATTTTGCCAATTTTGAATTAGTCAAACAATGAATAAATTATTATCTTATTTCATTTAGGGTAGACTTATAAACTTTGGATCAATCATTAAGGTTCATGTTTTTTGGAGTGTGATCAAATGGGTTGTAGAATTGATCATAATCTGCATAAATCTTACCCTATTGATCAATGACTTCTTTTAGACAGAGTTTTTTGCTATAGGGCTATTGTACTCACCAGAGAGACAGAAAATGAGAAATCGCTCCCCAGGGGGATGGCCACACTGCAATTCCTTCTCCTTCATTCTCCTTGGGATTTTGGACACTCATGCATACTCACCCAGTGTGTTTCAAATCACTGGGTCTGGGACTTGAACTGTGGTTGACTAGGTGGGAGTCCAGCGACGTAACCATTAGGCCATCTGCGGTCCCAATACTGTTTAATCTTATCTAAGATAAACTCTGCCTCCAGTTATTGTCAAATATATATTATTTAATTGCCAGAGGGCATGTGTGCTCACCAGAGAGAGGAAGAAAGAAAGGGAGAAAGTACGTCCCAAAGGGGTGTGGTCATGCTGTAACCCCTTCTCTTCCATTTCTCCATCCTATTGGGATTTGGGGTATGTTTTGCAAGTCACTGGGGCTGCGGATCAAACTGCTGACTGCTGTGTGAGATCCAGCTCCCTTACCCATCAGGCAACGGGGCCAGCCCCAAATACTTCTTTTGAAAATGGTAAGATTTCTTATTGCTTCTGAAGCTTGTTCTCCAGGGTGTCCCGACCCGGTTCGGGTGCCACGTGTCCCGACCCGGGGGGAACAGTCAAACAGGTTTCCTGAGGGAAGGAGTGAGAGCCGGAACAAGCGGCACAGTGTCACAGCTCGGAGACGACACAGTGTCGTCTGTTTATTGTGGGCAGCACGGTACAGCACGGAGACGACGCAGTGTTACAACTCTTTAGGGTCGCGTCGTCTGTTGTGAGCAGCACGGAGACGACGCGGTGTCACAGCTCTTCAGGCTCGTCTGGAGACGATGTAGTGTTACAACTCTTCAGGGTCGTCTGGAGACTGTGCGGTGTTTCAGCTCTGCAGGCTCTCCAGGGTCGTCTGGAGACTGTGCAGTGTTTCAGCTCTGCAGGCTCTCCAGGGTCGTCGTCTTCCTGGTCTTCTGTGTTGTCTTCGCTGTCTTCCCGGTCGTCTGGCTATTGTGGGCCAGGCATGGTGCTTATATACACATTGGTGGATCGCAAAGGTGGGTTATGATTGGTTGCAAATGGTGGGCCGTGATTGGTTGTAAACGGTGGGCCATGATTGGTTGTAAACAGTGGGTTACGATTGGTTGCTTTTGGACCAATCATGAGGTGCCAGATATGCAAATCTGAGGGATTTCTAGTGGCCAATCATGGCAATTGTTTGCTCTCTGAGAAACCTCGGCAGACTGGCTGTTGCGCAGCCTCCCACACCAGGGGAAGAAAAAACCGTGTTTTCTGGTAAAGGTTCTTAACCAACAAATAGAGCAGGAAAAGCACATTGTTCTCTTCACTGTGCCAAACCCAGCAGTCTAGGACATTCTGAAGAGCAAGGATGATTGTTTTGTGGAACTGAGTTCTCCCTGGTGCTCAGTGAACTTTGTAAGTGATGGGGAAGTGGGTGTTGCAGAGGCCATGTTTATGAACTTAAGTCATTTTAATTAAAATTAAAAGAACATTCACCAGTGTTTCATGAAAAAAAATGTACTAAGTAATATTAAGGGTAGTTTACTTTCTTCTTTCTTCAGGGGTTGGGATCGATATGCTTTAGATAGAAGACAAAACTGTGTGTCTCCCCACCACCCCAGCTGTACCTTCTTACCCAAGTTAGGAGCTGGACTGTGCAGGTCTGAGAGTGCTCCGTCTCTCTTTCTCTAGCCACAAGTGGCAGTTAAAATTACATTAAAAAGTTGTCCTTCAGTGGGACCAGCAGATGGTATACAGGTCACATCGCTGGACTCCCACATAGTTGACCGTGGTTCAAGTCCTGGACCTAGTGGCTTAAAATTCACACTGGGCATTTATGTGTGCATGTCCAAAATCCCGAGAGGAGAATGGAAAAGGGATTGTAGTGTGGCTATTCCCCTGAAGAATGATTTCTCACTTTCTGTCTCTCTGTCTAGCACATGTGACCTATAGCAAAAAAACTCTCTAAAATAAATAAATAAGTAAAAAGCGTTCTTTTTTTTTTTTTTTTTTTTTGAGAGGTTTTATGCACCCTATAGGGTGCATGTGCTTGCCAGAAAGACAGAGACAGACAGAGAGACAGAAAGCGAGAAATCATCCCCCGGGGGGATGGCCATACTACAATCCCTTCTTCTCCATTCTCCTCTTGGGATCTTGGGCATGCACACACACGTGCCTGGCCTGAGTTTAAGCTACCGGGTCTGGGACTCGAACCACGGTTGACTACATGGGAGTTCAGCGACATAGCCATTATACCAACTGCTGGTCCCAATAAAAAGCGTTCTTCAGTCACACTGGCCACAGAACAAGATATAGCATGTTTCTATCTGTACAGAAAGGTCTGAGGGACAGTGCTGGTTCAAACTCAGGCTTGGCTCTCTGGCTCACACTTTGATAGCTTTGTGCTGAGCCTACATGAACTGAGCAGCAAGAGCCTATTGGTAAATACTCAGCAACTTTGCAAATCAGTTGGTAAATTATTGGTAGCTCGAGACTGGCAATGTTGGACCCATTTTACATCATGGAAAAAAAATCTGTTATTTTTTCCCTGTCTATTAGAGAGTTGGATTACTAGTGCTCCATTAAACGATGATGTTTGTTTCAAGCACTTGCCCTGAAGAAAAGACCCAGAGAGTTGCTGCCTTGACTTTGGGGCTGTTTGGGTGAGAAGCAGATGGACTTCCTGCTGTATTTGTGGATTACAGATCTTTATGAGACAATATGTGCTTTTTCCCTGAGGAAGTAAACTTTAGAAGCTATAAGACATTGTGCCTTATTAAAATAAATCTTTAGCAATAGTTGGCGGCATACTGAGTTTCTGTTGTCATCTGACATTCTTCAACCTCATTTCCATTGTTCCAGATTCCACATGAACTCACTATCTGCTGATTAATCAAAACGTCACTGGTAGGGGCTGATAGATGGCATAGTGGTTGGGGTGATGGATACCCACGTGGCTGACCGTGGTTCAAGTTCCAGACCTGGCAACTTGCTTCCTCACTTTCCCTTTCTCTCTCTTTCATTGTCTCTCTCTGCTCAACTTAAAAACATAAAAAAAAACAATGATGAGTAAAATTAAGATAACTCTTTAAAAAAATTAAAAAGCCATCGATAGGGGCCGGCAGATGGCCTACCAGTTATGTTCCTGGACGCTGATGTGGCCAACTGTGGTTGAAGTCCCTGATAACGTAGCATAAAACTTAGGCCAGGTGCATGTGCATGCGTACACAAGATCCCAGGAGGAGAACAGAGGAGAAGGGATTGCTGTGTGGACATCCCCTCCGGGGTGTGATTCCTTGCTTTCCCTCTCACTGCCTCTGTCTTTGTCTGTCTGGCAAGTGCACTCACCCTGTTAAAAAAAAAAAAAGTCATTGATCAATGGGATCAGAACTCAGACAGATTGTAATCAACCAGGTCCCAGCATTTCCCCACTAGTGGATATTATAAACTGGGGCAGCAGAGATCACAGGAAGTGAGAATCACAGAGCCTGAGATGGACTTACAGTGTTCTTTTTTTTTTTTTTTTTGGAGAGTTTTTTGCTGTAGGGCGCGTGCGCTCGCCAGACAGACAGAGACATAGAGACAGAAAGCGAGAAATCACCCCCCAGGGAGGATGGTCATGCCGCAATCCCTTCTCCTCCATTCTCCTCTCGGGATCCTGGGCACGCACGCACACGCGCCCAGCGTGAGTTTTAAGCCACTGGGTCCGAGACGTGAACCGCGGTCGACTACGTGGGAGTCCAGCGACATAGCCATTACGCTAAATGCTGGTCCCTGGACTTACAGTGTTCTTACTCATAAGGAGTCTCACTAGTTTATATACTCCTTTTCATTTCTGTCTAATTACTATGTGACAACAGCAGTCTAGATAACACTGTCCTATATAAATCTAACAAGCCACACATGTCATCTCAAATGTTCTAGCACTAAAAACAGGTGGAAACGACTTAATAATATATCTTTATTTAACCTAATTCAATCGGACTTCAATAAGTTCACAAGAAATGTAATTATTGCCCCCAAATTTGGAATCCATGCATAATTTTTTTCATAATATGCATAGTCAATGAACTTTCTGAAGAATCCTTATCTAAATTACTATCTTAATATACAATCTACTAGACAGTTAATCGGATATTTTACATTTTAATTTCTTCGCGGAATGAACAGTCTATGCTTACACAACATCTCAATTCAGATTAGCCAAATGTAACTGAAATTAGACAGCAAAGCTCTAGAGGAAAAGGATAAGAACAAGTCAGTAACTGGTGGGATAGGACTGGTGGAACTCAGAGGGTGATGGATACGGGAGCAACTATGTCCAGGGAAGACTTCGGGAGGCTGTTAATTCCCCGTGGCACCTCCCTGCGCTCCCGACTCCAGCCGCACCTCTGCACAGCTGGCTCCTGTCCTCGTCTGATGACCCTCTGCAGCTCGTGTGCAGGATATCTCACATGAGCAGCCGGAACCACCACCCTGGCCTGCACAAGGCTGTCCTCCCTGCTTCCGTCTTGTAGAACATTCAGGCTAGGGGCCAAGCCTTCCGGCCCCCTGCCACCTGAATCTGCAGCCATCCTGTCTCTCCTGTCTTTCAGGTCCCCACGCCTACTCCCATCTCGGTGCGGACAGGGACCCTAACTGCCCTCGTGTTTGACGAGCTCACAGTCACACTGTCTTCTCAGCTCACCCCCTCTCCTGCCATCTTTGCGCTCCTGCAAGTCCATTCTAAGCAGCATCAACGGCCATGTGGCTGCATGTCAGGAAGAAGACAGAGCTGACTGTGTGACTTTCCAGGCTCTCACTCCCCAGCTCATCTCACCCCTCCACCCTTTCCCCCACCCCCCTTCGCCCTCCGCCTTGCGTGCTGACTGCTCTTTCAGGGCTCGTTCAACTCACGAATGTTTCCTCATCTCGATGCCTCTCAGCCAGCACCACTGCAAACTCCTCAGTGCAGCGCCGCTCCTTCAGAAACCCATCGCTTCCAACGCTCTGCCTGGGCTGAGGAGGGCAGCCCTCCGCTGTGCTCGGGCACCTCTGCACACAGCAGCATCCTGCCCTCACCAGACGGCGCTGCCGTTGTCCTCGAAGGCATCTGCACGCTCCCACCCGGATGGCGCTGGGCCTGGCATGCTGCCGACCATCGTGCATACTTGAGGCCCAGCTGCTTTGGAAGCTTTGCCAGCTTTTCTGGGGCAGGCCCTCCCCCACTCTCTGCAGTCATGATGGCCAGTGTACCCCTCAGCCTGTCTGACCTGTCAGGCGCTGTCCTGCGGTGTGAACTCTGCTCTGTGTGGCCTTCTTTGCCAAGTCAAGGATCCTGCCTTCAGCTGTAGTCCCAGCTCTGGGGCCACAGAGAAATGTCTACGTGTCAGATGGAGGGATGTTGGGGTCACACTTGCGTATCTGCATAAGATCAGATTGTTGGGGGGAGAAGACCACAGATGCCAGGGTAATTCCCTTTCAGTTCTACCCACAGCGACCCCAGGCCTAGACAGGGTGGCCACTCCATGGGCCCCCTCACTGCCCTCTCAGATCCTTCTCTGCCGACGATGCAGTGGGCAAAGGTGCTTCTATATGCCAGTCGTTATTTTTTTTTAATTTTTATTTAATTTTATTTATTATTATCATCTTTTTTCTATTACATTGAATCACATATATCTTTACAGTGTATTATCTTTCTTTCCCAGCACGATTATTGTGTATATCAGTCAAGGCAAAGACATTATTATCCACATCAACATCATCAAATAGCTTTTCATCATTTTTTTCAGATGATGATTATTGTTATTAGTTATTCTCATTATGTTTTAAACATTTGATCACTATGTATCGTTTGGCTTGTTATGCCGATCGTTTTTTACCTTTCAACTCCAAATAGCTTGTCGCTTCTAGTACTGTGCTTCTGCTTGAATTGCTCTGAAAACCTTTTTAAAAGAAAATACAAATTTATATTTATCCCCCAAAGAGAATCTTAAGTTGTTGAATAGGTTCCGTCCTAAGGAAACCAAGAAATGAGACATCAAGAATCTCTTCAGGAGGGACCAGCACTTAGGGTAATGGTTATGTCGCTGGACTCCCTTATAGCCGACCGCGGTTAGAGTCCCAGACTCGGTGGCTTAAACTCATACTGGGCGCATGTGCGTGCATGCCCAAGATCCTGAGAGGAGAATGGAGGAGAAGGGATTGCGGCATAGCCATCCCCCCTGGGGGAGTGGGGTGATTTCTCACTGTCTGTCTCTCTGTCTCTCTCTCTGTCTTCCTGGCAAGCATATGTGCCCTATAGCAAAAACCTCTCCAAAAAAAAAAGTCTTCGGCACTGGCACTCATGGGGCATTTCTGGAGCACAGATCCCTTCAACAAATCTATATCTCTGCAGAACTCGGTATGAAAGGCTTTGGAGTCCTGAGCACAGCCATGAGGGCCGCCATGCGGACACTGCTTCCTCGTCTGTGCAAAGTCGCGTGTTATAACAGAGAAACTGATAACAATAAACACCAGAAGGAATTATAGGACCTGAGGAGGGAGATTTAACTCAGTTCTAAAGCTTGTATATCATTTATGAGAAGTATAACTTTAACCCTCACCTCAGAAACTCTGTTTAACTACCTTTAATTATTGAATATTGTTGTAAGCATGTATGGGTAGGTGCTCTTTATTGTTATGTTAATAGTTTTAACTAACACCATATTTAATGTTTGTACCTACTCTTGTACAGAAGCTAAGAAAATAAAGTTTACTAGTTAAACTGAAAATTTGTCTTCCCTCTGATAGGTTTTGCTCACTTTACCATGTGAAGAAAATGAGAGCATTATTTTTCTCTCGTGCGTGCGTGTCATCACTGGCCCAGAACTTCTGAGGTGTATTCATTCCAGATTCACCTCCCCTCCCATTAGGGATTACCCTTTTGAATTCTAACTTTGTCAAGAGTATAAAAATTGCTTCTTTAAAGCTAGCATTTGCTCTTTTGGCATTTTAGAAGTATTTTAAATAATGACTGCAGAAGGTGTCATAATATTTGGAATTGAGCCCTTTCATTATATCATTCAGTTTGAAAGAGCTGCAGGAAGACATTTTAAAAAGAAATATCCGGAAGCTATTTTTCCCGTCACCTATGAACCGAAATAATGGGCAGCATCTTCTTTCATCCTTAGCTCGTCCCCCTCCCCAGCTTATCCAGACTGCGTCCTGCAACCCGTCAGCGGGCTTTCAGACATCGTGCAGACACTTCCGAACTTGCGTTAAGCTTTCGTTTTGACTGCACAGATCGAACATGGCTTTGCGGTTTGTGCTAAGGGAAGGGGAAGCATGCTGGGTTGGGGACGTGATCGCATCTCTCCAAAGAGCTCCCTCCAAGCGCCGGGAGTGCTGCCAGCAGAGACAGAAAACCCACAACAGCCTTGGGAATGGCTACTGTTTCTTTCTCTTCTCAAACTCATAACCAGACAAGATGCCAGTGTGTACCATTCCAGAGCAGTAGGATCACCTCCAGGCAGAGGAAATGACAGTGTTTTTCCTCCTGACAGCGCTCAGTTACTGCCTTTTCCTAGTTTTGAAAGTTGTGGCAATTTTGAAGAGTAACCTGTTAATATTAGTAGTGTCTACAGCATTAGCTCCTACTCATTAACCCAGATATTTATTAATCAGGTACTTATTAATTTGCTACTGAAATACGTAGAAATACGAAACATAGCTCTTATTTTCCATGTAGGTTCGATCTTTTTAGAAAGATAAGATGTAGGTCCCTTTGACAACACAATATTATAATTTACAAATTGTGGTAATTACACAATATTTTTATGTAGTTTTTTTTACCTCCCTTTTATCAGTGACAGAAAGACAGAAATAGGCATTTTGACAGGGTCCTGCTGTGTCGTGACTGTCCTGCCCCAGCCTCCCAATTAGCGAGGACTGCAGACATGCACATCTGTACCTGGCACGTCCAGGGAACGAGCCTGGGCCTCCCATGCATCTTCCAGTCTCCCAGGCAATGGTGCCATCTGACTCGCTGCAGCTGGGTTCCATGTAATTTAAATTTCTGTTTTCCTTATTATGCATCAGGCTGAGCTTCTCTTCATAGGGAGCCATGTCTACTTTCTAAGCTGTACAGTAATTTTTTAGCCCACATTTCTATAGCATTTTTGGCCTTCTTCTTCCATACTATAGATTTCTTTATTTTAAAATGTAGTCATTTATTTCTTCCACGAGGGAGAAAGAGAGAGAGAAAGAGTCACCTCAACAAGGTCTTCACACCTCATCCAGTCTGGGTCAGGGCATGTGTGCCTCGTGTGTACAGGGTGGCCCTGGGATGGGAACCTGGGACCTTCTCATACGGGTCCAGTTGCATTGCCCTTGCTTCACAGTTTGGCACCTCTATTTTTAGATACTCTTGATATAGTTAAAGGATATCAGCCTTTTCTGTAAGATAGGTTGTAAGAATTTTCTCCAGTTTTCATTTTTTATTATTTAAATTTTTTATAGTAGTGTGATTATTTAAAGTATAAATCAAGCATGCCTCGTTTTAATGTGCTTTGCAGATATTGTATTTTATTTATTTTTTAAAGATATTTTTTGCTATAGGATTCGTGTGCTCACTGGAGAGACAGAGAGAGACAGGAGACAGAAAGTGACCAATCACACTCTTGGGGGTAGGGGGGAGGATGGCATTGCTGCAATCTCTTCACCCCCATTATCCCTTTGGGAATTTAGGCACTTACATACATGTGACCAGCATGAGTTTCAAGCCTCTCAGTCCAGAAATTGAACCACAGTCACTTGAAAACCCTATAACAGGGATCAGAAGTTGGTGTAATGGCTATGTCACTGGACTCCCATGTAATCGACTATGGTTCCAGTCCTGGACCCAGTGACTTAAACTCACATGGGACATGTGTGTGTGTGTGTGTGTGTGTGTGCGTGCATGCCCAAGATCCTGAGAAGAGAATGGAGGAGAAGGGATTGCAGCTTGGCCATTCCCCCAGGGGTGTGATTTCTCGCTTTCTGTCTCTCTGTCTTTCTCTGTCTTTCTGGCGAGCACTCATGCCCTGTAGCAAAAACCTCTAAAAAAAAAGAAAGAAAGAAAGAAAGGAAGGAAGAAAGAAAGAAAGAAAGAAATAGAGAAAACCCTATGACAATCTGTAAGTATTGAAGTGAAAGCGTCACACATACCTCACTATAAACGATTTAGTTCAGTGAGGAATACATGTCAATAGCTGAGATAGAGCAAAGTTGGCCTCTTCTGCCAAATAGCCAAGTTGTGAAGGCAAAGGAAAAGTTCTAGAAGGAAATTAAAAGTGCTACTCCAGTAAACACATGGATGATAAGAAAGCAAAACAACTCTTTTTCTGATACGGAGAAAGTTTTAGTGGCCTGGAGAGAAGATGAAATAAGCCACAGCATTTCCAAATGCAACCCAAAGCAAGGCTGTAATCCAGGGAAAGGCCTTACCTTAGCTCCCTTCAATTCTGTGATGTCTGAGAGAGGTGAGGAAGCTGCAGAAGAAAAGTTTCAAGGCAGTAGAGGTTATTTTACGAGGTTTAAGGAAAGACAACATCTATGTAAATACAAGTGTAAGGTAGCAGCAACTGCTGATGTAGAAACTACAGGAAGTCATCCAGGAGATCTAGCCAAGACCACTGATGAAGGGGTTACACCCAACAACAGATTTTCTATGTAGATGAAACAGCGTTACATCAGAATAAGATGCCATCTAGGACTTTCTAGATAGAGAGGACAAGTCAATGTCAGACTTCAAGGTACAGACTGACTCTCTTAGAGGTTGATGCAGCTCGTGAGTTTAAGTTGCAAAGATTCATTTACCATTCCAAAAATCCTAGGGTCCTTAAGATGATGCCGTCTCTACTGCCTGTGCTCTATAAATGAAACAAAACCTGGATGGCAGCACGTCTGTTTACAACATGGTTTAGTGATGCTTTTAAACCCACTGCTGAGATCTACTGCTCATGCAAAAGATTCCGTTCAAAATAGTCCTGCTCATTGACCATGCACTAGGTCACACAAGAGCTCTGATGTCTTGTACATCTCCATCAGAACCCGCACAGTGGCAGCCAGTGAGAAAACTGAGACCAGAGATGGCCCTGAGACCTTCGCTGACTTCCAATTGTTCCAGGTACTACCCAGACTGTCCTGCTCCCATCTTCCTCCTCCACCATTTGCCCTGGAATCTGTGCAGCTGCAGCAAGTGAGAACAACTGAGGCAGGCAACACTTTTAGACCTCTAGCTGTCTTTTTCCCACTCAGAAACACTTTCAGATTTTGTAGTTCTCTGAGACGCATGATGCAAAATATGCACCACTCAACTCATAATTTATTCCCCATTTGATGCCCTACAGCTCAATCCCAGGTGCACCTACCCTAAAGAAACTGAGAGGCCATTGGGACATCCAGCTCCAGAGACAATGGAGCAGGTTACACAGTAAGCATCAGAAATGAAGCTGCAGAGAAACCACTGCTCACCACCTCCGGCATGCCTTTGAATTAACATCAAGAAATTATGTAGAAATGTGCAATCCATCAGAAGATCAGAAACCAGAACAGAGGCATAAGAAATATGAGCAACTAAGAAAATATGTCTACCCCAAAGGAAAAGAACAAGTCCTTATCATCACAGACAATACAATAAAACTTGTGGAAAGTCAAGTAAGCAATTCAGAAGAATACTCATAGGGACAAAACTAAATGAGATGCAAGAGAAAAGAGACAATAAACTCCAGGAGATGAGGAAGTCCTTCCATGATTTGAAAGAAGAAATAGACACCATAACAAAAAATTCAAATGGAACTGTTAGAGATGAAGGCTGTAATATAGAAAAATCAAAACCTCCCTCATAAGTTTAAAAGCAGATTAGAGCATGCAGAAGAGCAAATCTCAGACCTAGAAGACAAAATCTCTGACCTAGGAAAAAACACCAAACAGAATTAAGATAATGAGGAAATATAAGAGAAATAATAGATACCATTAAATGCCCAAACATCCAGAAAACTTTACAAGCCCAGAAAAGCATTCAAACATCCAGACCCAAGAAATACAAAGGACCCCAAATAGAGTCAACTCAAGAAGATCCTCTGCATGGTATATCATAACTAGACTGGCCAAAATCATAGGTAATAAGATTCTAAAAATAGCAAGAGAAAAATGTCAAATTATTTATGAAGTTTATACCATCAAGCTAACATCAGATCTCTCATCAAAAACAATGCAAGCAAGGAAACAATGGAAATGTACATTCAAAGTGTTAAAGGAAAAACAATTTCAAACAAGATTTCTGTACCTGGCAAGATTATCCTTCAAATAGGAAGAAAACAAAAAATATATTCTCAGAGAAACAAAACCTGAAAGAATTTACCAACATCAAACCAGTTCTTTAAGAAACACCAAAGGGAGTGCTATACCAGGAAAACTAAAGAGAAATAGACAGTAATTAGAGAACAAAAAACAACCAAGAAAATGGTTAACTTAATGGCAGGGACAAACCTGGAAGTATCGATAATTACATTTAATGTTAATAGATTAAATTCTCCAATCAAGAGACACAGACTGGTTGAATGGATGAAAAACAAACAAACAAACAAACAAAACCAGAAACCATCTATCTATTGCCTACAAGAAATGTACCTCATGGATAAAGGCATACATATACTTGGGACCAGCAGTTAGCATAATGGCTATGTCGCTGGACTCCCATGCAGTTGACCGCGGTTCGAGTTCTGGACCTGATGGCTTAAACTCACGCCGAGTGCATGTGCGTGTGTGCCCAAGATCCCAAGAGGAGAATGGAGGAGAAGGGATTGCAGCATGGCCATCCCCCCAGGGGGTAATTTCTCGCTTTCTGTCTCTGTCTGTCTTTCTGGTGAGCGCACGCGCCCTATAGCAAAAACCTCTAAAAAAAAAGGACATACATATACTAAAACTGAAGAGTTGAAAAAAGATATTCCATGCAAACAGAAACCAAAAGAAGGCAGGAGTCACTATACTGATTTCAGACAATATAGACTTTAAGACAGAAACTACAAGAAGAGAAAGAAGAGCATCATATCATGGTAAAAGGGCTAATTCGTCAAAAAGATATGTGTATAAATATCTATGCACCCATCTCAGAACCCAAATACGTGAAAGAAAGACTGCTAGATCTAAAAGGAGAGATAGACTGCAACATCCTAATTGTTGGGTATCTCAGCACCCCACTATCTCCTTTGGACAAATAATTTAGACAAAAACTAAGCAAAGAGATACAATATTTAAATGATACTATAAATCAAATGGATTTGATAGACACCTATATAACCTTCCACCCAACAACTATGAAATTTACACTGTTTCACCTCCTCCCCTGGAATCATTTTGAAGACTGACCACATGATAGGGCACAAAACAAGCCTTTATAGATTCAAAGGCATATAAACTATATCCAGCATCTTCTCTGACTATGATGGAATTAAATTTGATATTAATTTTGGAAAGAACCCCTGAAAATATTCAAGCATATGGGAACTAAACAACCCATCCCTGAATGACTTCACAACTCCTGAAGAAATTAAGACTGAAATCAAAAGATTAATTAAAAACAATAATAGTGACTACACGAGTTTCCATAATCTATGGGACGCAGCAAAAACAGTCATAAAAGGGAAGTTCATAGCAACTAATGCACATAAGAAAAAGGTGGAAAGGTGGCAAATGGACAACCGAACAGAGAACTGGAAAAAAAAACCAGAAAAATCAAAAAAATGTCAGGAGGAGAAAGGAAATAATAAAGATTCAAGCAGAAACAAATGAAATAGAAAATAAACTATTCAGAAAATAAATGAAATCAAAACTTGTTTCTTTTAAAAAATAAACAAGATTGACATACCATTAGCTAGACTAATTAAGAAGAGAGAAAGGAACCAGATAAATCAAATATACAATGAAACAGGCAATATTACAACAGACACTATAGAAATACAAAACATCATTAGACAATACTATGAGTGACTATATGCCAACAAATGAGAAAACCTGGGTGAGATTAAAAAAATTCCTGGACATGGGACCAGCAGTTGGCGTAATGGCTATGTCGCTGGACTCCCATCTGGTTGACAGTGGTTTGAGTCCCAGACCCGGTGGCTTAAATGCACACCAGGCACATGTGCGTGCGTGCCCAAGATCTCGTGAGGAGAATGGAGAAGAAGGGATTGCAGTGTGGCCGAAGCAGTTTGGTAAGCTGGGTTTCCTAGACAGAGAACCTAGATGGCTGGTGATGGAGGAGGCTTGTGAACAAACAATGAAGAGAGACATGCCATCAAGGCTGATTTAAAGTGCCATGTTAGGGGACCAGCAGGTGGCATAATGGTCACATCGCTGTTCTCCCATGTAGTTGGTCATGGTTTGAGTCCTGAACTCAGCAGCTTAAAAACTCAAGGTGGGCGTATGTATGAGCTTGTCCAAGACCCTGAAGGAGAATAGAGAAAGGATCATGGCATAGCCATCCCCCCGCCCTATAGCAAAAATCTCTAAAAAAGAAATAATTAAAAAATAAAGTGCCATGTGTGAGTACCAGTAGTGTTGCCTAATCGCTGTGCTGCCTTGGAAAGTTATTGTACATCAGTACACCTGATTTTCCTTATCTGCAGAGTTGGGAAATACTCTTTGCCACATCCCTGTCCCTTGGCAGGACTGTTCTTGTCAAGCAAGGTGACAAATTAAAATGTGTCAACCGTAAAGTGATAGGGAAACTGCTGATTTATGACACATGGGGAGAGAGCCAGTTACCTCCTGCCCCAGGTAAGGAGTGTGAGTCCACCCTGAGCCTAGATGGCTTGACTGCAGACCAGGGACACGAAGGAGGTGTCCTTCCCCCTTTGTGGCCCAGTCCGTGCTGGTGAGACAGCAAGGCTGCTCCCAGGATCTCTCGCATACTTGGCAGGGGGCTCAATGACTCACAGTTGGCTCAGGGACCCGCTTGGTGCCATCCTGAGGCCAGAGAAGGCTGCTGTCCCCATCAGAGTGTGGTGGTCCAGATGTCCTGCTATGGCCCCTGTCCTGGGGCCAGGCACAGTGTCCCTTGCAGCTATTTCACCCGAGTCCACATGCTGCTGGCCCCGGGGATAAGCTGAGCCTGGGATTCCAAGTCAGCCTGAGCACAGGCAGGGACTGGGATCAGACTTGGCTCTCCTTTCTCCCCACTCCCTCACCCCAACAATTCTCTGAAATCCGACAGTTTCTCTACAGCCTGACAGCTCTTCCTTCAGAACCTCTGTTCTCAAGGAGGCAACCCGAGCACCTTCAGGCAACCAGCCAACTGGCAACTGCTATGTCTCTGCTCAGGAGCCAAAAGGGCTGATTATTTTGCAATCGCCACACATCATGACGTTATTCTCCTCTCTCTCTCTCTCTTTTAGAGAGATTGTTGCTATAGAGTGTGTGCACTCGTTGGAAAGACAGAGACAAAAAGCGAGAAATGCCACGCACATGGGGATGGCCATACTGTACTCTCTGCCCCCCATTCTAGTCTTGGAGTTTTGGGCACAATTTTGGGCATGAATTTCAAACCACGAGGTCCGGGACTCCGACTATGGTTGACCATGTGGGAGTCCAGCGACATAACCATTATACCATCTGCTGGTCCCGCTCTCCTCTCTTTTTAAAAGACAGCTGCATGTCCTTCTGGAAAGATTCAACAGAGAGTGAAAGAAATTATCTATTTTTCTCTTTAATTTTCCACAGAGCATGTGCACTTGCCAGAGAGAAGCAGAGGGACAGAGAGAGGGAGAAAGAGGGAGAGGGAAGGAGAAAGTGACATCAGTGAGGGGTGGTCATGCCACAATCTCCCCTCCATTTCTCCACCCTGTCAGGATATTGGGCACACCAGCACATGCACCTGAAATGTTTTTCCAATCCTGCAGTCAACCACGTGTGGTCTGGGTCCCGCAACCCCTAGGCTACAGGGCTGGCCCCAACTGTCAACCTAATATCCAGAACAACGTCTCTTCCTGTGTGTCTCTGTCCACTTGCATCCTTATCCACACGCACGCACATACGCACACATGTGCACACGCATGCTTTATGTGTGCACTTTTGTATGGGTATGTATGCATTATTTCTTTTTTGTTTTTAATGGCTTTGAGAATTTGAGAGTTTCTATGAAAAAAAGCTTTTTGTAACTAGCCTTTCCCTTCTAAAGTACGTACGCTAATCTCTGAGTTAGCTAAGAACATACGTACTTTCTCTGCTCGGGCGGTGGGCAGTTGCTAACTAGAATAAAGTGCTTTAGTATCATTTCTCAATATATGCTTTCTAAACCGTAGCTTTCATTTCTCTAATTTGAATAAAAGTAATTGCACTCCAAAAAAACCCACCTGAATGTTCTTTTGGCTTAAAAGCAGAAGATCTGCCCTAAAAGGGACTCCCTGGCTCAAACCTGCCATCCAATGAGGCTGGACTAGTGAGGTTGTATTGTATATCACTAAACGAAAATGCTTTGCCTATAAACGGAAGCTTCAGAAAGAAAATGATGAAATCCAGAAATATTCTTGTTCTGTTCAAACAAGCCTTTAAACCCAGAAGCTGGCTAAGTAAGTATTTTGTGAATGTGAAGTCTTTCTGGAATTTTGAAGTCATCCTTGGCAAGTTGGTTTAAGATCCTACATCAAATTTTCACAGGCAGAGAGGAGCCAAAAGTTCCAATCCAAAAGGATGACTTTACTTTATAATGCACTTTGTTTCTGATGAAAATTTATCTGCCAGATATAGACATAGTTAACGCGAGCGATAGACCATTACAAGGCCAGTTGTTTTGTTTTTGTTTTTGTTTTGTTTTGTTTTGTTTTACAATTAAAATATGAATTTATTTTGGTACAAAAACTTTTTGAAATTTATACATAGTTTTCCCATTACACGTATTTCCATGAGCTCTTATTTTTCTGAAACATTTTTTAATTAATTAATTTACATTCATTCCCTAAGCATCGTCACAGCATACAAAATGTGATTTTCCTTCAGAATATACTGTGTAGTGGCTTAATCATGCATGTTATCGTCAATTTTCCATTTCTAGTTTTATATATATATTTACCCCTATTTTTGATTCTGTTCAGGTTTTGTGTTCTTCGATTGTGTGTAAGACGAGAGTTGCTATTAATTTAAAAGCAGAAAACAGGAGTACTAAAACCAGGAATTGAAGAGAAATGGTCACACTTATCAGGCCTATGGGACACTGTGGCTCCAAACCTCAGAAAGGGACTGGGGATAACTCACTAAGTTTCCTCTGTTTAACAACCCATCACATGGGCTAGCAGGTGCTGGACTGCCACAGGGCTGACCATGGTTCAATTCCCAGACCTGGCAGCTTGTTTTCTCACTTCCCTCTCTCTGGTCAAATTCCAATAAATAAAAATAAATAAATAAATAAAGGAGCTAAATAAAATAATTCTTTTTAAAAAATCACATAAATTAGACACTCTGGTATCCATGAAAACAGCAGAGACTTCAAAATAGCTCATAAAAAGGCCAGTCAGTGACTTTGTAGATAAAGAGACTGGATCCTAGTTCTAGATCCAGTGGCTTAAAAAACGCTCTGGACACATGCACATGCATGCCCCAAATCTTAGAGAATGGAGGACCAGGGATTGTGGCATGGGCACTTCCCTCTGGGGGTGCTTCTTCATTTTTCCTCTCTCTGTCTCTCTTTGTCTCTGGCAAAGGTACAACCCCTATAGCAAATTAAAAATAAATAAATAAACAACCCCCAAAAAGCTTATGAAATAAATATCCAAAACTTTAAGAACATTCCTTCCCATAAAAGGATCGTAATCTTAGCTGTTTCTAAGCAGTAGAGACCATTTACTTGATCTCAGTCTCACTCAAGCTGTAACGGCTCTTTGACTTCCTTGCCCTTTTGGACACACAGGACCTGTAGGAGAATCCAGTAGACTGTGACCCATTTTTTTTTTCTTAAGAGAGATTTTTGCTAAAGAGTGCACATACTAGGATGAGAAACAAAGATAGAGAGTCAGGAAGCAATAAATCACCTAATGGGGGCCTGGCCACAGCACAACCCCTTCTCTTGGGATTTTGGGCATACACGCATGTGTGCCTGGTGGGTGTTCCAAGCCACTGGGTCTGGGACTCAAACTGTGGTCCACTATGTGGGAATGCAGCGACGTAATCATTACGCCATCTGCTGGCCCCCTGTGGACCTGAGTTTTGCTCTCTACCTTGCAAGCGCCTCCTCTCGTATGAGGGAACCCTGGCTTGTGCACGTGCAGCACAGCCCTCGGCCTCAGGGCTCTTCACACAGCCTCTGGGGCTCCTCCTCCACACAGTTCTGTCCTCAGGGGACCCTCCTCTGCAGATTCCAGCTGCTCCCTCGCTGATCTCTGTCTCCACAGCTCAGCAGACACAGCTCTCGGCAGGGGCGCCGCATTGAAAAGTGGTCCTGGGGGAACCAGCAGTTAGCTTAATGGCTATGTCGCTGGACTCCCACGTAGTCGACCACGGTTCGCGCCCGGACCTGGTGGCTTAAAACTCACGGCGGGCGCGTGTGCGTGCGTGCCCAAGATCCCGAGAGGAGAATGGAGGAGAAGGGATTGTAGCGTGGCCATTGGGGGGTGGGGGGTGTCGGGGGGGGGTGGTGGGGGTGGTGAGGGTGGGGGGGGTGGGGGTGATTTCTCGCTTCCTGTCCCTCTGTCTCTCTCTGTCTGGCGAGTGCACGCGCCCTATAGCGAAAAACCTCTCAAAAACATAAATAAATAAATAAATAAAGTGGTCCCGGGAGAGAACTCAGAAATAAGGGGCTCACATCTCCCTCCCTCTGGGATTGTAGCTCTCACGACTGCTGCCCAGAGCTGCCTCATTTAGCCATAATACGATTGTTCTTGTAGAGTGGGAGTCCGGTTCCGGGTTAAAATAAATCGTGTTCGAATCTATTAGCCCTTCACAAATAGGTGTCTGTGTGGTGGTATCGGGTGTCACATAGGAGGCCTGGGAATTTTCTATTTCACGTTTTTAACTATTATTTTCATATTGATCAAAATCAGAAAAGGAAATAAAAGGGCATCTGGAGGCATTATCACATGATTTAGAGAATATGCTGCGTGTAAACCTGGGTTTTGTTTTTTTGTTCTTTTTGGATTTTTAGATTTTTACTACGGGGTGTACGCACTCACCAGAGAGAAAAAGAGAGAAAGGGAAAGTGAGAAATCACCCCGCAGGGCAGTCAGCCTTGCTGCAATCTTTTCTCCACTTTCTTCTCAGGATTTTGAGCACGCACATCTATGTGCCTGGTGTATTCTTCAAGCTGCCGGCTCTGGAGCTCGAATCATGGAGTGGGTTATGTGGTGTCTTAACCACCACTCCATCTGCTGGCCTATAGCATGTATTTAAAACTGGAATTAATAGAACTATTTTTTTAATTATTTAATTTTATTTATTCGTTAATTTTTATTTTTAATATGACCAGAGAGAGAGAGAGAGGGAAAGTGAGAAAGCAAGCCTCCAGGTCTGAGACTCGAACCATGGTCGGCCATGTGGGAGTGTCCAGCGCCTTAACCACCATGCCACCTGTTGATCCCCTAATAGAACTGCTTTACTTGTGCTTGGCAGAGGCACAAATCCCAGGGATGGGTTTAATAGGCAGGTGATGTGGTCAAATAAAGGCCAAATTACCTTACCGTTTTAACATTTTATAAAGGCCTAATTAGAGAAAACTTGAGGAAGAATGAGCTTTTGTGTGGGACATGATGCTATGGTTTGAATGCTTGCAACCCCTCAAAATTTACATAGGAAGCTCTAACTCCCTAGGAGGTGAGGGCTTTGGGAGGTGAAGGGGATGAAGACAGGGGCATCCTGAACGGGGTAGTGCTGTATGAAGTAAGACGAAGGCAGAGAGTTCCCCTTTCCACTCCATGGAGCACAGAGAAGGCCCCATCCGTGGAGTGGAATGCTGGCCCCGTCAGCAGAGGGTGTGTCAGCACTTTATCTCAGATTTCCAGCCTCCAGAACTTTGAGAAATAAACTGCTTTTTGAGACAAGCAGTGGCATGATGGTTAGGGTGGCTGAATCCCACAGGAGTTTGAAAAACACTTTGGGCACATGTGCGTGTGTGTGTGTGTGTGTGCCCAAAATCTCAACAGGAGAGAGAGGTGGAGAAAGAATTGCTATGTGACCATTCCCCATGTGGGGTTCCTTCTCTCTCTCTCTCTTTCTGTCTCTCAGGCAAATGTACACACTCTCTGGCAAATTAAAAAAAAAAAAGAAAGAAAAAAGAAAGAAATTTCTATTGTTCTATGATTTATAATCTACCCAGTCTATGGAATTTTAGTCTGGCAGCTTGAAAGGGCAAGGAAACACAGTAATATAAATACGTTAAACTAAAAAGTAACTGTCCTAATAGTTGTTACTCTTGAAAGCTGTGGTTTATATTCAGAAAGCAGGGTTGTCAGCCCCATTAAATACATGTAGAGAAGCGTCATCAGTCCCATGAAATACAATACAATTTGAATATTCTTGATTTTCAGCGTTGTTTTCACTGAATCTGTAAAATTGTTTTTGGTTTGGAGAAATATAACTAGCAGCATAAAGAATTTGTATCTTCCATTTTATGTGTGCAAGATTCAGGGACAGTATAATAAAAACAATTAGGTCAACACGTAGGGGTCCATAGTGGTTTGGTTTTGTTATCGTTCGGTGTGGGCTTTTGAAGAAGTGAGTGCATGACCTACGTCTGAGTAGCCTTGCACTGTGTCACCCTAAGGGGTGGGCTCGTTTTGTTCTCTGCCATAGGCGGCAAGCAAGGTCTGTCATTTCTGACTGCACTGTCATCTTCAGGTGAGATGCCTTGGGTAGGGCATTGCACCAGCATTGGCCTGGGGTCTCGAACTGTGCACACCTGCTGACAGCTGTGACCTCAGCTTCCTTCTTCCCAGCTGTGCAGGAGAAACACCACCATGACCCCTTCCATACCATCGCCTCTAATTAAAAACTGTCAAAAACATTTGTAACCTGCAAAGTATCATGAAAATATTTGAGATACTATTATTATTAGGGTAGTATAATGATAGAAATAAATTACTTCTTAGAAGGCTTTAAATAATACTTTAATCCATTTGAAATATTTCATCACTTGAATTAACCTATACCTACGCATTTAAGACAATACATTAATTCATATTTTCTTAGAGATGTAAATATTTACATACATTTTTGATTGAAAATAATAGATATTGTCAGTTATTTTGTGTAAATAGAACAATAGTTTATATAAAATAATGAGAAGAAATGCTATGGGGAAAGTAGCACTTGAAAACAGAATGAAGATTCAAAGGTTTAGAAGAAAGAGTTAATACGGATCCAGGGAAGACCCAGAACATTACCAAGCCGGTGAGAGTTAATGTTGCAGATTTGTATAGACCGTGGCTGACACTATTTAACAGACAGCTGTCTTCAACTGAATGCCCAGGGACATCTAAATTCATAAGTGCTAATGATGTTATTTATAACTTTATGTCTCAGGAACGTGTGCAAACGCCTAAGAGCAGCTGTGCTTTTCTTGTGGTTAGGGTGATTTGTAGCCCACTCGTTCAAAGGTGATTGGTAACAATATTCTTTATGAAAAGCATATAGTACCCTAAGATTCCAAATATCTAATACCAAATCCATTGTCATTATATCCACACATTCAACAATTAAGAATGACTTTTTGTTTATAACAGCATTTATAAATTTTTACTAAAAGCCCGATACCTAAATCCTTTTTTAAAGAGTTCTTTTATTTAACTTTATTTTAATTTGACCAGAGTGGGACAGAGTGAGAGAAAGATAGAGGGAAAGTGAGAAAGCAAGCTGCCAGGTCCTGGACTTGAACTGTGGGCAGCCATATGGGAGTCCAGCACCCTTAACCATCACGCCACCTGCTGGCCAAGATACCTGGTTCTAACATCGTACTAAATGTTTATAAGCACATGGGGAATGTTTCCACCTGTCTGGCAATATTCTACCTGTCGGGAGTCCATTGCCAAAAACACTGTGAGTCCTATTTTAAGAAGTGTATAACAGATGTGAGCAAATATCTAGGAAATAATTTTTAATACTGCATGTTAAATTCAGTACCAGATCTAAACAGCACAGTGGTAGAGAGATTAATTCTATCTGGGGCAAGTTGAGAAAGATCCATGAAAGAGAAGAACTTCTGAGCTGGGTTTAAAGTATGAATGGAAGTTTTCTGTGCAGATAAAGAGAAACCATTTTAGCTAAAAGAATGACATACGCAGAAGTAAAGACACTTAACATCGGATTGAGCTTTGAAATAATTAGGAGTATCATGGAGCTCCTGGAGTGTGTAAGAAAGGGACAGGGTCCCACCGGAGTGTGAAGACAGAAGCTGGTTAAAGGAAATCTCTTCAGTCTCGATGAGGAGCTTGAATTTCATTCTGGGTGATAATGAATCATTGCATCAGAGACGTTGTGTGATAGGATGTAAGGGATTCTGTCCAAGGTGGGGCTGGGGCACTGTGTGGAGCTCTACTTTCAGGGAAAATGAGATTTATTTAGTGTTTGTTTTATTTTAAAATAGAAGAAACTGGAGCTTATGGAAAGATACCAGAAGAGGGGCATTGGGAAACCTCTCCTCAGTGGCAACAAGGCAGGTGGAGCTAACGCATCCCTGCCTCAGGTACACGCATGGCCTCTGAGCAGGGACCACGGGACCAGCTGTACACTAGGCACAGGGAAGGGCCGTGAGCAGCAGCACTGCGATGCCCAGCTGGGACAGGGTGGGCTGGAGCCGAGGAGGAACACAGTGCTCCTGCATGGCCGGCAGCACCAAGGGGTTCCCTCTTAGCACCACTGAGCCCACTGACTGGGGAAATAGCATCAGCAAAAAAAAAAAAAAAAAAAAAAGTCTTGTCCATGCTTGGGCTTTGTTATGGGGATAAAAAGTATGTCTGTGGGACCAGCAGTTAGTGTAATGGCTATGTCGTTGGACTCCCATGTAGTCTACCATAGTCTACCATGGTTCAAGTTCTGGACCTGGTGGCTTAAACTCACACTGGGCGCATGAGCGTGTGTGCCCAAAATTCCGAGAGGAGAATGGAGGAGAAGGTATTACAGTGTGGCCATCCCCCATGGGGGGTGATTTCTTGCTTTCTGTCTCTCTTTCTGGTGAGTGCACATGCCCTATAGCAAAAACCTCTCCAAAAAAAAAGGAAAAAGTATGTCTGCATCAGCGTGAGGTCTGCCTTTCTCTCTGTTATAAACACACTGAATTAGAGGTTAAATGGATTCCCACCTCCTTCAGAGAGATGCCAGGGCTAAGCTCCTCAGGGAAGGTGCTCACAATCTTGGGCACCCAGGATTTCCAAAGTCCATCACATCGGAGTTCAAGTGAGAGCAGCCAGGAGTAGAAAAGAGCCCATTAAAAACCTTACCTAGCACGTAAAGAAAAAAGTCATGGCAGCAGGGAACATGAACTGGGACCATCAGAACAAACCCTTGTGGAAAAGAATGCTCTATATAATAGGATACTTATATTCGAAGTGATTTTAAGTTAAAAGAAAGAATATATATTACAATGAATAAATCGAGCACTATTTTAAAGCTAAGCAGATTTGAAAGAAAACCAAACAGAATTACGAGAAGTAAAAAATATACTCACTGAAATTTAGACAATGTTTCTGGACGATATGAGAATGGAGCAGAATGTTGAATACACTCTGTTAATCAACATGCAAACATTTAGCAACCAAAAGCAAAACAAAACAGAATTGGTCTAAATCAAATGTATAGATACTTAAAAATATGCATAATTAATCTGTGAATCTAAAACACAATGGAAACGATGGAGTGTTAAGAACAAAACTTACGGGGACCAGCAGGTGGCATGGTGGTTAAAGCACTGGACACTCTCACATGGCTGACCACGGTTCAAGTCCTAGATGTGGTAGCCTGCTTTCTCACTTTCCCTCTCTCTCTCTCTGTGTCTCTCTCTCTGGTCAGATTAAAATAAAAGAATGAATAAATAAAAAGAAATTCAAAAAAGAACAAAACATATTACATTATAACATTATCCTTAGATGCAGCAAAATCTCCTTTAAAGGAAATTAAATTGTCTGAGTGTATATTTTCAAAAAGAAAAAAGATGAAAAATTAATGACCTTATTATTTATTCAAAAAATTTAATAAATAAAATATCATAAACTTAGAGAAAGGTGAAAAAAGAAATAATAATTAAAAACTAGGAAATAATTTTTAAAAACAGGAAATAATAAATAGTGTTATTAAAAGCAAAAGTAAGTTGTGGGGAAAAATTGATAAAATAGACATGCCTCTGGCAAGAAAATAAATGGAAGAACTATATAAATTTATAAAATACATATATGTAAATTATACATACTGTATCTACATTACATATAAACATATGCATAAAACATAAAAAGTTACCTAAATGTAAAATCCTAAATAAGGTATTTACCAGCATAATTTCATAGCAGTGCCAATAACATGTAACCAACAGGTTGGCTCTTTTCCTGGAACACCATGTGATTTAAAGTTTAAAAAGTCAGTAAAAGACTTGCATGACTAGACAAAAGCTTTTCTCATAAATTTGTAGGACTGGAAAACATTAATGGGAAACCCAGCACTTTCTGTGACACCTACCTGCCCCTTGTGATGAGTATCTTCTGTCCCACTCATTGCCAAATTTCCTCTACTGAGAAGATATGGGAATATTTTATGGGAAAACACATATTTTAGGATGACCTATTAGAGACTGTAGATAGATCATCTAGCTAGAAAGAGGGAGTAGAGGAGCTTCAAGTTCAAGGAGAGTATTTAAGCAGCTTCCAACATTGGAATCCTTGGAGATCTATAGAATTCTTTAGTATCTGACCATAGGCAGTCGGTGTATGAGAAATAAAAGCCAGCACTAACATTATTAGAATTCACAACCATTCTGTGTCTCATTTGGTTAGCAACGAGATCAGTTGAGGTTATAGAGTTGGTGGAAAAGCTGAATCAAACACAGGCTTCTCCTTACACAACCACCTCAAAAGATGCTTCTACAGGCTCACTAAAATCTGGCACCTGCTGCTGTTAAAACAACACCTTAGCTATTAGATGATGATGATAGGGATTTTGTTTTTGTTTTGTTTTGTTGGTTTTTTTTGAGAGGTTTTTCTCTGTAGGGCACGTGTGCTCGCCAGACAGACAGAGAGAGACATAGAGACAGAAAGCGAGAAATCATCCCCCCAGGGGGGATGGTCACGCCGCAATCCCTTCTCCTCCATTCTCCTCTCGGGATCTTGGGCACACACGCACACGCGCCCGGCGTGAGTTTTAAGCCACCGGGTCTGGGACGCAAACCGCGGTCGACTACGTGGGAGTTCAGCGACATAGCCATTAAGCTAACTGCTGGTCCCAATGATGATAGGGATTTTAATGTCTTTGTATTGACTGATATGAATGGTATTTCTTCTGGAAAAAGAACTGTAATACACTGTAAAGTTATATGTGATTCAATGTAATATAAACAAAATAATGATAATAATAATTTTTGTTAAGGAAACAACACCTTAACAAAATAGAAATAAAAGGAAATCTCTTCAATTTGATGAAGGTAGCTGCCAAAATCTATACTAAACAAACAAAAAGAAAAAGTAAAGAGTATGAATAAAAATAGAAGAAATAAAATTCTTTTTAGTCACAGACAACATGATTACGTAGATAGTCCAACAGACTTTTTCTATCTTCCTTTTGTTCTTTTTTCCCCTCTTTCTATCCTTCCTTCCTTATTTCCTTTCTTCTTCTTTCTCTTTTATTTTCTTTGCTTTTCCTTTCATGGAACTTGGACAGCAGATTCTAGAATTCATGGAAAATAATCAAAGTCTAAGGATAGTTGAGACAATATTAGAACAAGTCCTCCTACATATCAAAATGTGTATTAGAGCTTAGTACTTAAGACCATGTAGTATAGACACAGGTTTGAACAATGAACTCAAATAAGGGCCCAGAAACAAACCCAGGAATATGACAGAGGAAACATCACATAAGTGGTTCTGGATGAACTTTTAACAAATGGGACAAATGATTATCAATACTAAAGAAGATAAAAATCTGATCTCAACTTAACACCTGATAAATTAAGTAAGCAGGAGGCCTATAGCCTGAGCCTGTCTTCAGGCTTTGAGTTCCTATATTACAAACTGCAATCTAACATAGTATATACAGAAACAGAAACCTAAGTTAGAAGTGTGTGTTTTTGTAATAGTGCAGCTGGCTTTCGGCCAGTCACAAAAAGCCAAGCTTTAGCCAATCACAGGCAGCAAGCTCATCACGGTATGTGCACATATGGCAAGTGCTTATCAGGGTTTGGCCTATACAGCCTGCTGCTTACACTGCAAGGGGGAACCCTGAACCTCATTTGTTTCTGAGTGCTGCCCAACTCATGAATTGTTTTTACTCACATAAACTCTGCTAAATGTAATTTGTCTAAAGTTTTTATTTTAACATTTAAATTTACAAAAGTAAATTCCACTTCTGCAAAATACTAACATTTGGAAAACAAAATTTTAAAAGTATTAGAAGAAAATTTAAATGACCATTTTTAATTCAAGGTTAGGAAAGATATCCTGATCAACACTTGAAAGTTTAAAAATTTGAACATATATAAAATTTAAAACTTCTGCATAATAAAAATACATGTTTAAATTAAAATATAATTGTAATGAACTTACAGAGATAAAATACTAATTTGAAGATTCAACTCATCTATAACTATAAATAAGATATTAGTACTCTTAAGAAGATAAAAATTCTTATATGTAAATTGTTAATGGTAATTCAGAGCAGAGAAAAACTAAGTGCAGACACAGAGGAGATATGTCTTACCACTGATACAGAATTGTTAGAACAGGTGGGTAGAAGGACAAATGAAAAATAATGAGGGTGATAGGAGAGAATGATTCCAGTAATGATCTCATAATGATCTCAGTTAGATAGGGCATGAAGGGAGACCAGAGAGCTGACTAATGGTTAATAGAAATTTTAAAAGTAAGGAGATAGTGTACATAAGCAGATGTAGTAGAAGTGAAGAAATGAACAGCTCGCTGGCTGGCTGGCCCACAGGGAGAGAATGAACTCTTAGCACAGAGAATTTCAGAGGTGTGAGAACTCTCGGGATGACTAAGCCAAGTTTGTCCATGAAAACAGTAAGAGGAGGAAAGTGAAGGTGGTTGGGCTGGAGAAAGCCAAGGGGTTGTGAATGGGTTCACCGAGCACTGAAATCTCTAGAATTAGTCAAGTTGCCATAAAGACAGTAGTGTTTAAAAATTCTCCATCTTATTTAATCCAAAACAGTTCAATTTCCATTATGAATGGGTAAGGGAAAAATGAAAATAAGCCAAAGATTGATTAAGATCAAACTTAAGTCAATTTTTCCTCATGTATTGACCTCTAAGTTAATATATTCAGGAAATTTAATTAAGACAAGTAATTATTCTACTTGTCAGGAGAATGGGAAAAAGTGTAAAAATAAAAGTTTCTATTTAGTGGAAATAGAATATTCGTAGCAATTCAGAGCTCTCACCCTGAGATTCATGGGTCCCTTTCTTTCGTTATTATTTTGTTTTTAGTTTATTTATTTATTTCTCCTGTGAGTGAGAGAAACAGTGAGAAAAAAAACAGAGTGAGTGCACTCCCAACAGAGCCTTGATGCCATGATCCACCCCGGTTTCACCCATCCTCAGATTGCGGGTATGTAAGTGTCCAGTATTCTCAGGGAGGTTTCTGGACATGAACTCAAACCTTCCCATGTTCCCAGGTGAGTCAGCCCCTCAGAGCATAGTATTTTACCTCTGTACCATCACTTGGCCCCAAGATAAGTGGATCTTTGCACATTTTCCCTTTATTCTCCCTGAGCTGCATGATTACTGATATCTTCTAGTATTTTTCTTGTTGTTGTTCTGTTCCTTCTTAAGAAAAATACCTGTAGGAAAAACATTACTTTTCTTCCCTTTTCAAGTATCCTGTTCCTGATCAGATTAAGTGGATACCCAAACTTTGGTTTCCTTCTGTGCCCTTTGTATATTTATTCTCAGATACTGAGACTTAAAATCAATTCTAAACCATTCTTAGTAGCCCTATGAGTTTATACAGGCTGAATGAT
Organism: Tupaia tana; assembly: GCA_026018925.1. Lineage (NCBI taxonomy): Eukaryota > Metazoa > Chordata > Mammalia > Scandentia > Tupaiidae > Tupaia > Tupaia tana. Next base: position 9,060,399 of record JAKSZU010000008.1, read on the forward strand.
GAGTATTTAAAGGCTGCAATAATTGATGGGTCTTCCAGTTCTCCTTTAAAATACACTGCCTGTCTACCTCCCTGAGCTATCATGTAACATCTTATTTAGTTATGTATGTCCCAGTAGTTGACAAGCAATGATATGCTCAGTGGAACTTTGAACAGAGCATGGAGGCTTTTGAAAACACCATATGTCATTGATGGCAGCAGTGCTTACCATTCCTGAGTACCTCTTATAGCGGGGGAGTTGAAATTACCTGACTGAGACCCACGGTAGCTGAGTTCCAGTCCTGACTGGCCTCTTACCAGCTCTGTACCCAGATGCAATTCACTTAGACTCTGCATTTTAGTTTCTTCATCTATAAAATGTTCCTAAAGACTTAAAAAATAATAGAATTATTTGAGCTGTGTGGAGGTTGTATTTTTAAGAAGTTAAGGAACATCAGTATAAGTTGAATACATGCAAAAATATTCACAAGTTGCATAAAGGGGAGTGAAAGACATGTTTTTAAGTCAACTGGTGCACTGAATCTGAGATCTCTCATCCAGGATCCTCTGCTTGTCCTTTAACTCAGGTGGATGGTTTCAGAACTGAAGCAGTGAGTCCTGGCAGATTGACGCAATTCATGTTGAATCCTGGAGTTTCAAAAAAGGTACAGTGTTTTGAAAACTAAAGTAGTTGCCTTAAATTGATCACACCATTTCGTGATATGTTAAATATATTAAAAACATTTAGAGCAGATGATTTTTTAAAGTTTGTTTGTTTTTTGGTTTTTTTTTTCTTTTTTCTTTTTTTTTTTGCATAAGGCATGTGTGATGACCAGAAAGAGAGAGAGAGACAAAGAGAGGGAAAGTGAGAAATCATCTGCTGGGGAGATGGTCACATCACAATCCCTTCTCCTCCATTCTCCTCCCAAGATTTTGGGCACACATGCGCACGTACCCAGCATGATTTTTAAGCTGCTGGATCCAGGACTTGAACCATGTTTGGTCACATGGGAGTCTAGTGCCTTAACCACCATATCACCTGCTGGCCCTGAAGAGCTATTATTTTAACTTCCTGTATGATTTTGGATTAATTCCATATGGTTCTTAGGTAATGGAAACCAGAATTTAATTCTTCTCTAAAATAATCAAGGACAACATATTAATATAGAATTGCATTTATTTTTATGATTATTCCATGTCTAATCCTTATTATTATAATTACTTTTAAGAAATTCTAGCTCATATTTGAAAAAAATAAAAAAATTCTAGGTTTTCTAGTAGGTTTTTATGTAGTATTATTTAATAGGCTTATTAAAGTTCCCTCTTTTCTCAAAACAAGTTGGGGAGGGAAAATTTCCAAAGTACTGCATAGATTTCAGGGATTTTAAAGGTTAGAAAGTTTGAGGTTGAAGTCTTAGTTACTTGATGATAGATTTTTTTTTTTTCAAGCATGAGAGCTCTCAACAGCCTTCTGAGCAGAAAGTATTAGTGTCCACTTAAGAAAAAATAATGGCCATTCCTTGGGTTCACTTCTGAAAATCTAACTAGAAAGGAAGAAATACGGTAATAATGGTTACAATTTTCAAACAGCTTCTTATACTTTCCAACCTTGCACTTGAGACTTTCTATGCCTTAAATTCTGAAATACAAAAAAGCATGAACTCCCAAAGAAAACATTATTTCCATGCATTTAGTTTTTATTTCAATTTAGAAGTAGCTTAGGTTGTGAGGATTGGAGTCCTACTATAGATTGGATAATAAGAACACATGCTGCTGCTTGAAGACATGGACTTCATGATACATATTTTACCTCATCCTGCCTGAGTATCATAAAACATAAATCAAAATAGTTGCTGAACCTACTTCATAGTATTTAGGAACATATCTAGTTCATTTATAATGAGTGCAACACACCCTGAACAAGAAACACACGTTGTATCCCCTGTAGTGTTTTAATTTTATACCACACTCAAGAAATGTTTTATATGATGAATCTTCAGCTGCTCTTTCAGTATGCACATTAATATTCATCCAAAGGGAGGCATACAGGAGATTAAGAACCTCATGCTCCCTGAGAATTCCCTTTCAGTTACCTCACATGTAAAAGCCAAATACAACACTAGCGTGGAGGGTTAGTTGAATGTGACGTGTGAATCTCTCCCTTCCTCTTCTATAACTGTCTCTTCCATTTCATTCCTCTTCTTTCATTCTTGTTTGTATCCCGGGCATTGGTGTAAGAAAGTGTTTAGACACTGGATTGATTCAATAGTTCAAAGAACTTACAGGTTCAGAAACACAGCACGGTGGGTGTGTGAGCAGAAATCAACAGGAGAGGCTTCTACTGTAATCCAAGAGCAACTTTCTAACTGCACATTCACATCAGAGAATTTCAGGTAGTCTCTGTCTCCCGGGAGTGTGTTTTCTTGCCAATTAAACAATAAGTAGTAAGTCTGTTTATATATATTGGATACCCTGGGGAGGGTGATATCCCGCCTAACAAAATGTATCACTATGTTATTTAAGTTTATTTCTTCTGGGTGGGGCACCTTTACAGAGTCCTCATGCCGTAACCTACCTTTAGTCTCATCTAGCCTGGATCTAGGCACGAGCATGCCTGGTCTGCTCAGGGCGGTCCTGGGACATCAACCCAAGATGTTTCCCATGTGGGTCAAGTTGAATTATAACTGTGCTACCATCTACCAAATACATCACTATTGACTGAGGCTGAAATAGTGAGATGATCATGCCCTCCATCCTCATTTTCAGAATCTAACTTGATGTCTCAAGTACTCTGTTTGGCTCTTGGCTTTAGTAATATAGTCATGCTCAGAGGGATCACAAACAGCAAGGGTACATCATAAGCATTTTTCAGAGTGTGATTAATTTCAAAACTTGTGCATTTATTTTTGCCAGAAAAATCTTTGACTCAGCTAGTTCTTGGCATTCACATCCAAGATTTTGGCAGATAATGTCATTTTTTTTTCTTTTAATCTAGAGAGGAGATATTTCTTTTTATTTTTCTGGCCACATATATTTTGAAAATGAGAGACTTAATTATTTACTAATTATTGTCTAATGTAACAAATCATTCTCTCTATTAGAATTTCCATCAAACGGGACCAGCAGTTGGTATGATGGCTATGTCATTGGACTCCCATGTAGTCGAACATGGTTTGAGTCCTGGACCCAGTGGCTTAAACTCACACCGGGTACGTGTGCATGTGTGCCCAAGATGTCAAGAGGAGCATGGAGGAGAAGGCATCGTAGTGTGATCATCTCCTCTGGAGGGTGATTTCTCGCTTTCTGTCTCTCTGTCTCTCTCTGTCTTTCTGGTGAGCACACATGCCCTATAGCAAAAACCTCTCAAAAAAAAAAAAAAGAACAAGAAGAAAAAGAAGAAGGAGAAGGAGAAGGAGAAGGAGAAGGAGAAGGAGAAGGAGAAGGAGAAGGTGAAGAATTTCCATCAAAGGGGAAACGACAGTAGCCGTTGATTACCACTCGACTTTACAGTCACCACATGACATTTTTTGTAAAACTGCATAAATTTGGCTTTTTATATGTTTTTATTTTTATAAATTGAGTTTCTTTCATGTGACTTTTTTCAGATTTGTCATGATGCATATATTTGTAATAAAATATTTTATATTAAAATGGAAAGGCTTTCAAGCTATGCTTTCAGTTTTTAAATTTTCCTATTTTAAGTTGATAAGTGTAGCAAAATATCCAGTTCAGGATGAGTTTGGGTTAATCAAAAAAAGGGTTATTTATTTTTCAAAAAGTGCATATACATCTTCAATAAAGTGGCCTAGAGCTGTATGCTGGCCCCACAATGTCACCAGATCCCCAACCTCTCTCCAGTTTCTAGTTACACCACCTCCAGGGTGAGAACTACAATTTCAGGGAAAGATGCTGGTGCTCTGTCATCAGCTTCAAGCAGGAAAACAGGGACAGAGAAGAGGAAAAAAGGATGCTTCGACCAGCTACTCTGCGCCTGTTAGAGCTTCCCTACCAGCATGTCATTCCCTGATTCCCGTGGCTTGTGACTATCTCTTCAGCCCACATGTGTCCTGTGACAATCTCATTCTGCAAAGATCAAGAAATACAAATACTCAGATATGTTGCAGCCCTGGAATTACGGTACACAGGCAAAAAGCAGTCTTTGAACCATCCAGAAACACTAAATAAATGTAGGATTAGCAATCGATGGGGTATATTAGTGGATGCATCCTCATACATCTTTTATCTTTTGGAATAGAGATCTAAGTAAATAGTGACGATACATGTAATGCAGTCATATAATTCTTTGTTATTGATAGAAAGATAAATATTCATTTAGCTAACTGCGTCTACTCGTATACTCTATTCTGGGCCCATGGTGTATTCCAGTGACCAGCACCAGGGCCCACTCTGTGATGTGTGTGATGTCAAACAACCAGTGAGAACATGATGCCCAACACTGCAGGTTATTTAGACCAGTTACTGGGGATTTCACAAAATTAAGCTGCTCGAGTTTGTTATAGTTTACATTTCATTTTTTTAAATTCTTTTTGTGACTTATTTGGCATGTCTATCTCATTAGAATGTTAAAGATTTTTTTTAAGTGTCATAATGTTTCCAGGAGACTTTAATAAGCAAAGGAAAAATCTTTACCTTCTCTCACAGAAATGAATTCAAATCTTGTTATTTGAATCTCAATATTCCTTTGATTTAGTTGAGAAAAAAATGATAATTTTTCTTATAAAAGCTAATTTCTAACTATAACTTAAATTTTACCTAATTGTCCACAACTACTGAAAACTTTCAAGACACATTATATAAAGGCCATAAATAAAATTTTATGACTCTATTCCACATCAGTATACTTACTATACACATGAATTAGTTTAAACCTATTTCATACAATCATGTCAGTAAATACAAATGTTTCCTATGTATACTTAACCTTATGACATGTTTGTTATTTTCTACTCCCCTATAAAAGTAATTTTTGAGAGAAAGGATAAGCAATATGGAGACCCTGGAGTCTCAGAGACAGAAGGTAGAGGTTGCTGGCCCGTGTGTGCTGATGCCATTCTGTCCTTCACCCATCCAGGTCCAACAGGCAGGCCCAAGCCAAACTACTTGGCTTGAGCTCATCAGCAAGGACCCTTGCCCAGCCTGCTGTGGGGGAGGATGGGCCCTCCAGGCCACACAGTGCATTACACACTGAGCAATCTGGTGTATGACCTAACTTTCTGTCAGCGTAACCTCTATCCACATTTGAAGCAGTTAAGTCTGGGTATAAAAAAATCAAACACATGCAAACAAGAGACTCTGAAGAAATTCTTTCTCCATGATTTTCTTGATGGTAAAAGGAGGGAAACTCCCTTCTGAATACTTAATCCCTAAGCTCCTACATCAGATTTCACACTCTGACCCACAATAGATGACGGGAATTGGTACAGATCATACCTGTCATAGAGAAGTACAGGAGCTTACAGCTACAGAAATGTACTCCAAAGAAGTAGGAAAGGACCAGCAGATGACATAGTAGTTACATTGCTGGATTCCCAAGTAGTCAACCACGGTTCGAGTCTCGAATCTGCTGGTTTAAAACTCACTCCAGGTATGTGTGCACGCATGCCCAGAATCCCAAGAGGAGAATGGAAGAGAAGGGACTGCAACATGACCACTCCCCCTAGGCAGTGATTTCTTGCTTTCTGTCCTTTTGTTTCTCTCTGTCTCTCCAGTGAGTGTGCATGTGCAAAAAAAAAAAAAAAAAAAAAAGAAAAAAAAAAAAGAAATCACTAAAGAAAGAAAAAAAAGAGAGAAGTAGGAAGAAGTGAGTAAACCACCAGATGACTAAAGATGACTAAAAATCAAACCAGAGCCTGAAGAAATGGAAAAAGAAAATCAAGAAATACCCCTCAAAGGATCATCACTCCTCACCAACTATGGAGATAAAATATAAGAAATCACAGAAATGTCACAAAAAGAATTCAGAATACTTATTGTGTCAACATTCAACAATATGCAAGAGAAAATCAAGAACCAATTGCAGGAGATAAAATCATTCCCTGACAGGATAGACCCACTGAACAAGAATGAAACAGAACTTCTGGTAATAAAGAATATGTTGCAAGAAATCAAAATTCTCTTTGAAAGTATAAACAGCAGATTAGACTATGCAGAAGAAAGAATCTCTGACCTTGAAGACAAGACTGCCAAGCAACTAAAAAGGATAAAAGAATAACTATTAAAAATGAGGACAATAAATGAAAAATCCTATACATAATTAAATGACCAAATAGCCATATCATAGGTATTCCTGAAGGTTAAGAGACAGATAAAGGCATAGAAAATATCTTTCATAATATCTTAACAGAAAACTTTCCAAATTTAGAGAGGCATGTGGAGATCCTAATCTAGGAGATATAAAGGACAAATAGATGCCACGTAAGAAGATCCTCTTCAAGGCATATCATAGCCAAATTGGTAAGTATCAAAGACAGAAAATTATACAAATGGCAAGAGAGAAATCCCAAGTTACTTAAACTGACATTGGATTTCTCAGCTGAAACAATATAGACAAGGGAAAAAAATGGGAAGACGTATTTAAAACTCTGAAAGAAAAGCAATTTCAGCCAAGAGTACTATACCCAGCAAGACTATCCTTCAAATGGGAAGGAAAAATAAAATCATTCTCAGATAAACAAATGCTGAAAGAGTTCACCAAAATGAAACTGGCTTTTCAAGGGACTACTATACCAGAAAAGCTAAGGAGATACAAATAGAAGTAAAAGGGCACAAAACAACAACAAAAAAAAAAAAAAAAAAAGAAAAAAGAAAAAATTAACACACATTACTACTAACATTGAATGTTGGGACTTGTGGGAAACTGCACATCAGCAGTGTCTGAGGCCAAGGCCATTTTATGAGTCTTATACTATAGCCATTTTAAGGAATCTTTAGGTTTCGATTTCTTAGCGAGCACACAATCATACAACGCCAAAAACCACAACTGGCTCTCCTTCAAAACCACACTCTAATTGGCTACAAAGCCATGGCGCTCACCAATTGGTGAGCCTAAAATCCCTCAAATTTGCATATTTGGCACCTTATGATTAGTCAATCTACAATCCTTCATTATCATATAAGGCAACCAATCATGGCCCACCAACATGTATATAACCACGATCCTTGACCCATAATAAATGGATAGTCCTAAAGAGTTGTAACACTGTGTCGTCTCCGTGCTGTTCGTCCTGTCTCTCACTCCTTCCCTCAGGAAACCTGTTCCACTGTCCTACGGGTCGGGACAGGGACTAATGTAGATTCAACCATTTTACACACAGCAGGCTTAAATTCAAATCCACTAATTGGTAGACAGTGGTCTCCACAGGTTTTAATTTATATATTTATTGTAACTATTACTCTAGATAGTAGAGAAAAAGTTCAAAATGTTACAGCTGAGTCTTTCTTTGGACTGAATTTAAAAATAAACAAGAAAACAAAAACTAAAAACACTAAAATCAAGAACTTTTTAAAGACTGTAAATCACTAAATCACTGCCTTTACCATATTTTCACTTTTAAACATCTCTTTACAATTTTGTTTTATCTTTGCTTTTACAAGGACTTATTCCTTTATGAACAGTGCAGTACTATGGTCTTTCAAGAACTCAGTGTGTGAGTAAAAGTGTTCATTTTCTCTCTCTTCATAATGAGCTACTGTTATGTACAATTTGTATCCATCTCTAACTGAACCAATGATTGATACAGATCTTTCAGATTATAAACTCTTATCTCCCTTAGTCCTCTATGTGGAAATGACAAATTCTTCTTTCATTTGCTGTGTTAAAATTACCATTGTTAATTTATGAGATTGCTTGTTGCCTTATTTTTGATATGTTTTTCTTCAGAACTGTAACTCACAGTAAAGAATGTCATAGACAATTCAGCACATATTTGCAGAATAAGCATTAGACTGAGTTTTGAATGTTCATGACATAATGTTAAAGGTGGTAAATATGTTCACATCCTCAATTTGCTTATTACACACTGTGTACATGCTCTTAAAGACCATTCCGTAACCTACTTTATGTAAATTATAAATGGAAATTAATATGTAGGAAAAAAATAAGAAAGAAAAAACGACCAGAGCAGAAAATTCCCCACCCAAGGTAATGCTGGAAGGAGACCTGCAGTGGAATGTCTAGCTAAATTAAGCCACATTTGATATAGCCAATGAGATATATCAGTGGGCTCAGCCACATATGATAGTGCCAATGGGATGAATCAGAGGGCCAAGCCACCTTCGATAGAGCCAGGGAGACGGGAACCATCAGTGGGCCCAGTCAATGATCAATGGACGTGACCTAGATTAAAAAACAGACCTCACCTAACATAACTATGGAGGCCTCTGAGTCACTCGTTCTCCACTCAGGCCTGCTCCTACCTCTGGGAGTGTACTTTTGTTTTTTACTTAATTTTAATTTGTTTTTTTACCAAATTACCTTTTCCTTTCACTATATTTACATATGTATTTAATATATATTTATATATAATAAAAATGGAAAAATTCCATATAAAATTGCTTTAGAGAAATAGACAAAAAACCATTAAAAAATACATGACCTGGAAGACACCAGGCAGGTTTCTCATTCCCTCTGCCTCAGTTTCCTTATTTATCATGTCTCCTGTGTGGGATGGGTGAGAAGAAACTGAGGTCCAGGGTTCCCAGCTCAGAGGCCAGCACTAGCAAGAACCTGATGGCGGCTCCTTCGCTCATTGGCCTGAGCCTGTCTTGCCCTGCTCTGGTAACTCGCCCCCTCCTGTTCCTCACAGTTCTCTACACCTTGAAGGATTCCAGATGCCTCCTCGTTGCTGCTCAGCTCATTTTCAATGCTGCTTCCCATCTCTCCAGTGTCACCCCTCTGTATCCAGACCATACTCCTCTCCTACAATCGGCACTCCTTCCAGAAGCCCTTTCCCGTCCTCTTACACGCCTGCATACTCGTCCCTGACCTTCATTAACACAGGAGGGCTTCCACACTCATTTGTCCTCTTCAATGGTTATCATAGGTTATGAAGTGCTCTCAGCCCAGCAAATATCAGAGGATGCAATATGGAGGGGAAACCTTATGTAACAGAACTCCCTCTGACTGCCTACTGGAAACAATATTTACACATCCCAATAATTATTTTTGTAAAGTTTACCAGCACATAGGCACCCCACCATGGCTTTATTTTGAAGCATTTCTGTAAACGAAGAGACCTGGCCAGTGGAGTTCCTCTGTTGAGCACTGGGCCCCCATGGCTGTGTGACTACATTGGAATGAGAGGAAAGTCCAGAGCAGAGAACTGAACATTTGAAAAATAACTCATGTTTGGTAGGGTGGCTTTAAAAAAATATTAACCTTAACCATCTATTAACTTTTTGAAGAGAATTTGCAAGAGTTCCCTGAAACAGAATAAGAAAGCATGATGTTAGCTTTCTTCCCAAACTGGCACGATTTGCCATATAACCCCAGTACATATAAAAGGAACAGAATCAAGAGAGATGGAGGAACCTGTGGTCAGGAACATTTGGAATTGCTTCTCAGACATTTGGGTTTATAGCAAAACCAGAATTGTCTTAGAAAACTTATTTTGCAACATTCTGCCAAATCCCAAATGCCGGAGAAGCTTGGCAGATTTCTTGATAATTCAGTCTAGCTGCTCAAAATCATTTTTTGGAGACTGAGTTTTGTAATGCTACATGTAAGAGTGTTGAAAGGAAGCAAAACTGCTCAGATACCATCCTTTTTTAGAAAAATGCCAAGAACCAAATATGCTTTGAATTCTAGTATGGAAAGATCATTGTTCACATGCTTTTCTTTCTTTTCTTTTTTTTTAAATTGCTTGTTTTATTTTACTTATTATCATTATTATTATATTTTTAAAATTTGAGCTGCTAGCCCCCATATGCTTTTCTATTCACTTTGGTTTGCATCCTTGTATAGTTGAATGTCAAGGGCATAGCATTAAAATGGCATTAAAATGTTCTATTAAGTGGCCTATATGAAGAGAGGAATTATGCTAAACAAGGTATTGTTCAGTATTGCATATTAATTTGTTGCATTTACGTGAACATATGTGACATATCATTGGCAGTTCAAAACTTTTGAGAAATATTATGCACTTCACTTAAATTTTTTTTTTAACTTCCAGAGGGCATTTGTGCTTGCCAGAGATAGAGAGAAAGAGAAACTGGCACTAGCAGATGGCAGAATGGTTATGTCACTGGACTCCCATGTAGTCGACCATGGTTTGAGTTCTGGACCTGGTGGCTGAAAACTCATGCCAGGCATATATGTTTGTGTGCCTAAGATCCCAAGAGGAGGGTGGAGGAGAAGGGCTTTCAGTATGGCCTTTCCCGCTGGGGTGTGATTTCTTGCTTTCTCTCTCTCTGTCTCTCTGGTGAGTGCATGTATCCTATAGAAAAAAATCTCTCTAAAAAATAATAAAAAAGGCGAGAGAGAGAAACAAAAAAAGAGAGACAAGGTGAGAGAAAGCACTCATCCTCCCCCCTGCCAATGGGGCATGGTCCTATCATATTCTTCTTCCTCCATGTGTCATCCTGTCAGGGTTTTAGGCATACACACACATGTGCTCAGTATGCTTTTCAAGCTGTTGTGGCTGGGATTTGAAATGTGGCTGGCCTTGTGGGAACTGGCTCCCCATGCATGGGGATGAGCTGCTGCGCTATGAGACCACCCTGCGTTTCACTGTTTAAATATATATTTTTATTGACAAAAAGTCAATGTAATTTTTCCAGTCAGAACTTCATGATAATTTTATAGGTAAAGGGTTAAAAATCTAACTCATGCAGCAAGTTGTAATTTTTATATGAGAATGAAATATTAATCATGTGATTGGGAATTTTAAAAGGATTTTTTTTGTTTTGGTAGTCATTTATTTCTTTTATGAGAGAGTGAGAGCAAGAAAGAGACAAGGACCTCTGTAGGATTTTATGTGTGAACCCTTCCCCCAGCCTTCCCAGCCAGTGAGGATCAAGGGTGCTCAATGCACCATGGCGCACTGAGGTCTCCAGGTCAACCTGGAAACCAGTGGATTCGGTATCTCCCAAACAGGGCGCTACCTCTGTGCCTCCTAGCTGGCCCATGATTCAGCAACTTCAGAGTTAATTTGTAAATGTCATATGAACTGGGACCTGAGCAAAAAAAAAAAAAAAAAAAAAAAAAACAGAACAACTCTCTTCTGGCCCTCTCACCAGAATGGCCTAATCCTTTGAGCAACAGCAGTACTCTCTAGAAGCCACAGATGCACACCCTTCCCAAGGATTGTTTTGCAGATGAAGGAACCAAAGCTCCTTTGAGACCAGATAATTCCTTCCTGAGAAATAGAAAAGAACACAGAGAGTCTGGAATATCCTTCTGTTGCAGGTAAAGCAAAGATATGTTAAAAAAAAAATATTTCAGGTGATGTTAAAAAGGAAAAAGAGCCAGTTTACATCTGCTACCCCTGGCCGAGATGTGCATTTTTCTTTCTCTGTAAGTAGACAGCAAGACATAGAAAATTTTGAGTAATTTTATTCTTTCTAGAGAAAGAAGGATTTTCCTAAAAATAGAACAAATGACCACTGGGGGTCAACACTGTAACAGGATGGAAGGAGTCCCATAGTGAGTGGCAACTGATAGTTCAGCCACATGTCATACAGGGAGCTAGAAATAAACCACTGCAGATGCTCTCGCCTGCTCTCTCAGCCCCTGGGAGGTAAAAATCTCAGGATTTTATAATGAGATCTTTTTATAATATCCCACTAATTACAACAAATATCCAAAAAGATGTACATAATTTTGCAACATGGCTGACAGATCAGATCAATATCAAATATTGATGGGACAATAGATTATGGAACTATCTCCACATCATTTTGGAGAAAGGCTGCATTTTAAAGAAACTAAAACCCTGGAAAGGAGAACACTTTGCAAATTGCATGGCAGTAACAATCCAAGGCTACCTGTAAGATGAGGGCCCAGCTTGAATCACAGGGAACAGAACTTGCAAATGCATTTTGACCAGTAAGATTGCTGCAAACCATGGAAGGCACAGAAAGTTATTTCTGCCTTAGGAAGGAGGGGAAGTAAATACCATGCCAGATGACGGAGGACAGGATATTGTAACAGATTCTGTAACCAGCTAGAACTGGGCCCAAGTGGGAAAACCCAGTACTAACCATGACTGTTACTATGTGACCTTAATTGCACAACACATGTGCTCAAGTGGCTGAGTGACCTAAAATTAACCCCAGCTGCAGGGCTTGCAGCTGTAGCTTGCAAGGTCTGAAAAGAACAGTATTTGTTCCTAGAGAATAAGATCAGAAGAGGGGAGGGGGTGCCTGAAACTGTTGGAGTCTGGACCCAAAGAACTGTAAGGAAAACCCCTAGAATCAACCAATCTGGAACTGGCAAAAATCATTCCATAACCCCTCCCTGCTTATTGTCCTATAAAAGACCCCTCTCCCTTGTGATCTGGGTGAGACATTTGAGACTGCCCCTGTCTTCTTGCTAGCTGGCTATGCAATAAAAACCTTTCTTGTTCCAAGACCCAGTGCCTTGGTTATTGGCTTTTGTGTGCCTCAGGCCGTGGACCTGCTTGTTCGGAAACAATTCCTCTTGGGGCTGTGCCCTATCAGCCAGCCAGTCGCTCACTTTCGCCCATCACACACGTGAGTCTCCAGTCCCTTGGTCATAGGCAGTTAGATAGATATCAGCAGCAAGTCCCAAGACACCAGCAAAAAAGGGCATCTGACATGTCACTTTGTTGTCAGGGTCTGCAGTAAGAACCCTGGTGGCCATGGAGAAAGGTTATCTAACTTTTACTGCCCAAACTCATTAGAGAACCTGTAACTTTCTGCTCCTCCTGCAACCATGCACGTACACACAGACACCTTTCTGACTGCTTGACCATATTCACCTTCCACTAGAAGCTCTGGGCTGATGTGGGCAAAATCATCCCATGAGCATACCTTCAAAGTCCACAGTAGGCATGTGTACACCTTCCCTGAACTGGGCACTTGAGTTCCCCTGACCAGGCAAGAAGCATGCCAGCATAGCTAAAACCCACGAAAATAACCAATAGGCTGGCTACAATGACAGACCTCCCTTCCTACACATGCATGACAAGACCCCACAGTAGAAGTCATACCTAAGGGTCCAGCAGGTGGCATGGTGGATAATGCGCTGGATCCCACATGGCTGACTGATTTCAATCCCAGACCCAGTGACTTGAAAAGCACGCCAGGCGTGTGTGCCCAAAATCCCAAGAAGGGATTGCAGCATGGCCATCCCCCCCACACCCCCCACGGATGCTTTCCCACTTTCCCTCTCTCTGTTTCTGGTGAGCACAAGTGCCCCAAGGCAAAAAATCTGAAAAAAAAAAAAAAAAAAAAAGAAAGAAAGAAAAGAAAAAGAAAAAGAAAGAGAAAAAACTAATCTGTAACCCCATTCCTGGTTCAGTATGGGTCTTAGCGATCTGGACTCAAGGGCTGAGCAGCCCATCACTGCACTACCCAGCACCCCACCCGATAGCACCCTCTCCTGTCTTCCTTGCTCAGGGCCCTTTGAGTTCTTCCAGAAACAGATGACCCAGTCAGATTACTGCTTTTCAGGCAAGGTTTTTATTGGATAGCTATTCTAGACTATTTTGAACCTAGAAAAATGAGCACAACAGGGCTCCTTGTGTCTGGAGAAATCATGCCAAGAATTATCTCCTAACCTCTCACATCTCGGTGGTTCATGTGTATTCCTGACACAGAGTGATCTTAGCACTCTAGGATGTGCAACTGGTAGCATTTCCACCACTTCTGTGATCGGTAACTTAACATCTTGGAGACTTACTTTTCTTACTGGTAAAAAAGGTTGTGCTTATACATTTTTTAGAATTATTGCAAAATTAGAGCAGACCATACCTGGAGGTACCTGGTGTTCTAAACAAGGTAGAATATGAATCTGAGAAGATGCTAGTTCTTACCTCTGTGTGATGGGGCAATCTTAGGAGCAGCACGTGAAAGGCCTGGCTTGGACATTAAAACTTGAATTTGCATCCACATTTCTCTCTTCTCCTGTCTTCCGCCTAGTTTTAAATTCTTACCACTGTTCTTTCTTGTCCTGGTTGTTACCTTTTCTGGTTTCTCTTCTCCCACCAGTCTTTTTCATTAGAAAGTGAAGAATGTTACTGTTATTGTAACACCAGCACTAACAATGATTACCATGCACTTGGCGCCCACCAAGTTTATGACTGGAGGTGTGCTGGTGGGTTCACATGCTGTATCTGCTTCGTTCTCATGATCACTGACTACCACAAGACAAGTATGACTGTTTTCATCTTGAATGAGGCCATTGAGAGGAGGAGGTTTTGCATGTTTTACAATTTCAGGCACTGTCTAATGACCAGACTGAGTTTCCTTTAGCAGTGTAACTCCAGAACGCTTATTTCTGCTGCTACGTGGCACAGCTGTAAGAGCTCTGAGTGCTGTCTTTTTCACATTTGAGGTCAAAGTTAATTTATTTTGGGGACCTGCAAATGGATAATGGCTATGTCGCTGGACTCCCATGTAGTCAACCACGGTTCAAATCCCAGACCCGGTGGCTTAAACTCACACCGGGCACATGTGCGTGCGTGCCCAAGATCCCAAGAGTAGACTGGAGAAGGGATCGTGGCATGACCATCCCCCCTGGGGGGTGATTTTTTGCTTTCTGTCTCTCTGTCTCTCTCTGTCTTCCTGGAGAGCACATGTGCCCTAGAGCAAAAATCCTCTCAACAAAACAAAACAAAACAAAACAAAACAAAACAAAAACAACAACAACAACAAAGTTGATTTATTTTTAAAATGCCATTGCACTGCCAGCAGGTGGTGTGGTGGTTAAGATGCTGGACTCCCACATGGCTGACCACTGTTCAAGCCCCCAGAATAGCCAGCTTGAAAATCATGCCAGGCACAAGTGTGTCTTCAAGGTCCCAAGAGAGGAATGGAGAAGGGATTGCAGTTTAGCCATCCCCCTGGGTGGTGAGTTCTCTTTCCCTCTCTCTGTCTTTCTTTCTCTGTCCTGCGAACCCATGCTCCCTATAGCAAAAACCTAAAAACAAAAATGAAACAAAGATGACATTGCAATGGAATGAAATACAAATTTCACACAGAGTATTATTTTATAAAATATGTTCATTTATAGGTATGTGAATAGGTTACAATGGAAAATGAATTCTCATTGTAAAATGTCCAAAACCTTCTGTTATTGTATCTGCCGAAAATGGCAATCATCTACAAAGAATAATATGCACGATCAACGGGCTGTGACATAATCTAAAGGGTTCTGGAACACACTAGAATTTCTATATTTTTCCCCACTTTATTCAGTTTAAAAAGCTACAAAGCAAGTTTGATGAGCACATGAGGATGGTCACTAGCTCTCTCACTGTGCTTTGATTTGTGTTTCATAAAATATGCAAGTTAAGAGAAATTAGATGTTTTATTACCTATGTTTGAGTATATGAACTATCAGAAAATGGGCAGGTAGTTAAAAAAGAAGCATGCAAATAAATGGTGAAAGATAAAAATATATTGTCAGACACAATAAAAATAACAGCATTAACACTCCTTTTATATCTAGTGCTTGTGGGTCATATTACTAGATAAATGTGAATGGAAATTCAACACAAAACCAAACCAGAAAACAAAACAAAACCCACTCTAAATTACAACAAAGACTGTACAGAATGAATCCCTACTACCCTAAATAATATTTTTCCTAAACTGTATGATGCCTTCTAATATGCAAAAGGCAGTGTAAAGCCAAGCCCTCAAAATGGGCAAAAGCTGAGCATCGAGTTTATGAAACAAACATCCGTATATTTCTTCCAAATTTCAGTTATGCAGTTCACAATACACTTGATAAAACTTCAAACTTTATGATAAGGGCCTAAAAGTTTACTCTGAGATTTTTGTTTGTTTGTTTTCCTAATAGCAGAAGAAGTGCGCCCCATGTTGTTGGAGAAACATTTGTTCTTCCTATCATAGCAATATAACTGTCTGAAGTAACAAAGGGTAACAACATGAAGATGTACTAAAGTACGTTTCTTTGTGAGCAAAGGTTCACAGTATTGGAATACACATAGAAAATATTGCTTAAAATTAAAAAAAAATGTATTAGAATAAATTATGCAATTCTGGGCAAGTGCTAACTATGTGTTCAGATGGACTATATAAATATTTCTAGTACGCTATAGTTGTGGTATTCGGCAACCTATGAAGAAATTATAAAATGCCAGAATACTTCTTTATTTTGGTGGGCTACTAAAGGAAAAAGGCATGGGATGCAGACGTGAATGATCATTTAATTAAAATGATATTTTGTGGAAAAGATGTTTATATGTAATCACTAATGAAGCAGTTACTTTGACCTGAATTTAAAAAATAATAGAGGGATCAGCAGGTAACATGAAGGTTAGGGGTTTAGACTCCCACCTGGTCAACAATGATTCAAGTCCTGGAGCTGGAAGCTTGAAGATCACACTGGACAGGTGTGCATGTGTGCCCCAAATCCCAGAATCCCAGTAGGAAAATGGAGGATAAGGTAGTGTGGCATGACCATTCCCCATGGGAGGTGATTTCTCACTTTCCTTCTCACTATCTCTGTCTCTTTCTACAGCAAGTGCATGTGCCCTATGGCAAAAACCTAAGTAGTAATAATAATAATAAAAGGGATCAAGATGAGAATATAAAGCCAGAACCCTTTTTAATATCTATTCACTGAATTTTTTATAGGCAAGTTATTGCAGCAAAGAAGCTAACATCAGAAACATACAATGTTTTACAGGACAACATCTGTATTTATATAGTTAATGTAAAAAATGTAACTTTTAAAACATGGTAGAATACTTACAATATTTTGTGATGAAAATGAGAGTGATAATTAAAATATTTTTACATAGGATTAGATAATTATTTCATGGTAAAGTACTTTTAAGGGTCACTGAACTTAAAGATGTTATTGTGCTTAACTTCATTTGCAAAAAAATGATAAGCCAATGTTGCAGGCATTTTCTATAAGTGATAACACTGATCAGTATTATGCTACCAAGCACACATTTTTGAAAAATCAAATGTATTTAATCATTCTGTCAAGATTAAGGTGACTTTTAAAAAAATATATAAATGTTATTACTTTTTAAAACACCCATACCATAGAAAGAGAATTTTGAAATGGATATCTAGAAGTGTCTTCTCCTTGAAGATACTAGTTGCCAAAAATTATATATATGTCTTGCCCATAAAAATAATGATGACTACAAACTCTAAAATTTTTTTGAATCAGAGTTTTCTAACCTCTATAAAAACTTTAAATGAAGAGTTTCCATGGATATTAATTCTATTTGTTAAAAATATAACATTGAACACCTTCTCTGTTAGTTTTCAAGAACGACCGATTGACATAATTACTAGCTGAATTTCAACAGAAAGTTTTTGCAGTGGATAAATGGCAGTGAAAAAAAATAGATTGAAATCCAGCTAGTATGATGATGTACGTTCTCCCTTTGGATTTGCGTATAATTTATGAAGCATCTTTCTCAGCAATGATGGTCATTATACTCGGGCATCCAAATAAATACAAATCAAAGCCAACCCTTCAAATGCTATGACAAAGACATGTTAAAAATGATGAGCTATTATTTAGAATGATGTGGGCTGCAGATCAAATAGACCAAAAATATCAGGGTATTACCAATGGAGAAGTTTATTGCTCATGCATTGTCCTAGAGCAGGTGTTTCCGGTCAGCAGTGGAGCTTCCACCATGCTGTGATTTAAGGAGCCTGTGCTTTGTCTTACACCTCTACCATCCTCCAGGGTTGGCATCATCTGCATCCAGCCAGTGGGAATGGAAAGGGAGCAGGAATATGTCTTGGCTTCCTAAAAGCCTTGTGCATGGAAGTGACCTGTCAATTGGATGAACAGTTGCAATAGAATAAGACATGATGCTTTTTCAAAACATTGTCTCACAATTAGTTACTACAGAGTAGTGCTTTACAACAGGGAGGTCTGGTAGACTCCCCCTTAACCAAGTAATCAGACATTACCAACCAGAGGGCAAGTGGCATAAGTGTCTTCTGATGGGAGACAGAGAGGAACTCAGCACCTCTGCAGTGCTCTTTTTATTTATTTATTTAATTTTATTTTTTTATTTAAATTTATTTATTTACATTTATTTGCTACACATCATTACAACATACAAAATGAGATTTCCCATCCAGAATACACTGTATATTGGCTCAGTCAAGCACATCAACATACGTGTTATCAACAAATAATTTTCCATTTCTTATTTCCTGAATATTTTGCTTTTTTTTTAATTGCCATCCTTGATTCCCTATCCCTCACCCTCTGCCGTGTCCCACCCTCCTCCCACATTGTCTCTGGTGTCCATGATTGCTTTCTATGACTTTTCCCATTTAATTGATTCGCTAATGAACTTAATTAGTCTAAATATTTCCAATAGCAAGCACAGCTGATATATACATATGCATGAACATAAGTCTGACTTTAGGCATAAACCTCAATGAGTAGAATGAACATACTATAAAGTAGCACCTAGCTGGGGGTATATAGATTACTGAAGTCATCAAATATGCATTTTTTTTCTAAAATTTCAATAAAAACAGTTTTTGTATTCTTTTTCTTCTGAATTTTTTTTATTAATTAATTTACATTCATCCTCTAAGCATCATCACTACATACCAAATGTGGTTTTCCATCTAGAATAAACTGCATAGTGGCTTAATCATGCATGTTATAATCAATAATTTTCCATTTCTAGTTTTCATATATTTATTTTTCACCCCCTGTCTGACCCTCTGCCCTTTCCCACCCTCTTATCACACTGCAGTGCTCTTGCGAGAAAGTCTAACCTGAAGAATCTCATCAGAGGAAACGTTCAGACAGATTTAGCTTGTGGGGCCTTCTATGCATCATCTGGTCTTGATTTTAAAAATGTCAAAATCGTGAAAGACAGAAAATGGTGGAGGAGGGACCAGCAGTTAGTGTCATGGCTATGTCGCTGGACTCCCACATAGTCAACTGTGGTTCGCGTCCTGGACCCAGTGGCTTAAAACTCACGCCGGGCACGTGTGCGTGTGTGCCCAAGATCCCGAGAGGAGAATGGAGGAGAAGGGATTGCGGCATGGCCATGCCCCCTGGGGGGTGATTTCTCGCTTTCTGTCTCTCTGTCTCTCTCTGTCTGTCTGGCAAGCGCACACGTCCTATAGCAAAAACCTCTCCAAAAAAAAAAAAAAAAAAAAGAAAAGAAAAAAGAAAAGAAAATGGCGGAGGGGACCATTTTAGTAGGTCATCGGGGAAGTCATAACGTATTTTTCTGTTTTTCTATGCAAGACAGTGTCATGACCTTCCTGACGATCCAATAGATGAAAAGAGATGAAAACAACATGACAATCGAATGTAGCATATGTTCCTTGATTGGATATTGGATGCTTAAAAACAGAGAGTTATGAAAGCTATTTTGGGATAAGTGGGATAATTTAAGCATGCACTGTATATTAGAAAATAATGTTGTGCCAGTGTAAATACCTTGGTGTGAGAATAGACTTAAGTTTATGTACAAAAATTGTAAGAAATATATACTGAACTGTTTAGAGGTAAAGTGTCATGATGTCTACAGCTTATTTATTATTTTTTGAGAGGTTTTTGCTATAGGGCGTGTGGGCTCACCAGAAAGACAGAGAGACAGAAAGTGAGAAATCACCCCCCAGGGGGGATGGCCATGCTGCAATCCCTTCTCCTCCTTTCTCTTCTCAGGATCTTGGGCACGCACGCTAATGCGTCTGGCATGAGTTTAAGCCACCGCGTCCGGGACTCAAACCACGGTCGACTATGTGGGAGTCCAGCGACATAGCCATTATGCCATCTGCTGGTCCCTACAGCTTATTTTTAAGTGGTTATCAAAAGAATACACATGTGTGTTTATATGTTTCTACATGCTTTGCCTCTATGCATATGTACAAGGGGACTTCAAAAGTTCATAGAGAAATGGAAGTAAAGTACTCATTTATTTTGGCCCAAAGAATTTTAAATGCATGTGTAGTTTTTTTCTGTTAGGTATTTTCCATGAACATTTTGAAGGCCCCTTTATCAGCATCTAGCTTGCTATATGGAGAAGAACATAAGTCAAATATTGTAAAATGTTAACAAATCTACCCAAAAAGTGTACAAATGTTCACTGTAGTGGTCCGAATTTCCCCTAGATTTTTTCAGAATAGAATGTGGAAGAGGAAAAGTACCTTCTTTTAGAAAATATTATCAGGATCATAGATTAACCATGCTTGCCATGTTTAACAAATGGTTAACTTAATTAATTATCATTGGCCTTTATAAAATGCAAAGTCACACAGTACTTACAGCTGAATATTCTGTTTATACACATAAATTAATATAAAAGACCCTGGACAAGAAAGCTGACAGATTAGAAAAAGATGGAAAGAGAGAGAAAAAAAATTAGCTAAATGAATATCTTCCAGACAGATATAAAAATACATGAAAGGGAACAAAGCATAACTAACATAAAATTTCTTTTCTATGGTGTTTTGAGTCTTGACATGCAGCAGATTGGCTGTGATTTCAAAATGACTTTGCATTTTTTGGATTGATGACTAAAGGGAGCTGCCCAAATGCAGGCAGTGTATGCTGCAGAAGCCAGACTTTCTCATAAAATTTAAACACAGATATCTAGTGTTGATAGGGGGAAAAATATTTTTTAATCACTAAAAGTAATAATATTTGGGTTCTCCAAGACAGGTTTGATTTTATTAAAAATGAGTTTGTGGGTCAGTCTGAGACAAATTTCTTTTTTTTCTTTTTTTTTGGAGAGGTTTTTGCTATAGGGTGCGTGCGCTCACCAGAAAGAGACAGAGAGATAGAAAGCAAGAAATCATCCCTCAGGGGGGATGGCCACGCCTCAATCCCTTCTCCTCCATTCTCCATCTTGGGCATGCATGCACACGTGCCCAGTGTGAGTTTTAAGCCACCGGGTCCGGGACTCGAACTACGGTCAACTACATGGGAGTCCAGTGACATAGCCATTACGCTAACTGCTGGTCCCACAAATTTCTATTTCTTACAACTTTGGCTGAAAGACACAGACATCGAGGAAGAGCTCAGCCCTTTCAGTGCAGACAGTATCTAGACGGGAAAGTGTGGCCGAAGTCCTAGCCACCTACCTAGAGGACGCATTTGCAGAGGAGAGAGGGGACCTGCACTTGGAGGCTAGGGTAAGGCCTGGAGCCCCTCCCTAGTTCTTCCTTTGGTCCCTTGGCTCCAAATCAGGCAAAGAAAGCCAAATGCAGAAGTCTGTCTAGGATGGTTTAATTTCAAGTGTACTTCATTGTAGCTCTAGTTTAAAGATTAGGGGTTTCAATTTTATCTCTCTGTTTACTATTTTAGACAAATAGCATTTTGTATTAAAGACACTTTAAAAACTTATAGCTTTCTTCGCTATCAATGTCTACTATCTAATCGTTGTTTTTGAAATTCAGTGCCAATGAAAAGAAAATGAGAAAGAGGATAAATGGGGAAAATTTTGAAGACATCATTTGCAACACTTTGAATGAGCCCACGTGTATATACCATTTGGTGCACTGTACACAAAGGAGTCTTTGTGGCCTGTGGAGAATATACTTTCGTGTGTCTGCTTGGGAGAATGTTGATCAATAGTAACACACAGAGCTGGCTGGCCGACGTGCTTCAGAGCCAAGACTGATGAAATTGCAGAGTGAGGGGCCTACGTGGCATTTAATTCTGCAGTGCACAATCCTCAAAGTAAGTTTTTCTGACAAGCTTCCTAAGGAGCTTGTATTAATTGTATGCTATCATATAGAAAATATGTTAAATGTTAATGACTCTCCTGCATTAAAAACATGAATATATCATGATTGGAAATGCGGTGCCCCTTCTCACACGGGTTGAAAGTGACAGCGATTTGCTACTGCAAATACGAAGACCACTTACACTAACTGTCTCTAATTTAGAAGAAAGAACTGAACATCTTTATGGTGAATTTTCCTCTTTTTGCTCCTCAACTTCTAGAGCAGGTAAGCAAACTATAATCAGCCAAACTGAAGGGGTATTTTAGCCTTAAGCAGAAATTTGCAATCGAAGATTAATATAAATTTTATTCCAACCTACATAAGACAAGAGTTTAAAAACTGACAGTGTAAAACTTCTTTTTTGAAAGAATTATTTTATTTAACTTTATTTATTTTAATTTGACCAGAGAGGAAGAGAGAGAGAGAGAGAGTGAGAAAGCAAGCCGCCAGGTCCAGGACTCGAACTGTGGTCAGCCATGTGGGAATTCCAGCACCCTTAACCACCATGCCACCTGCTGGTCCCAACAGTGTAAAACGTTTTAAAAGAATATATGGCAGGGTAACTCAGTCTAGAAGTTTTCCCACTAAAGGTCCTAACATTTGTGTGAAAAATTTGGGGGGAGCAAATATGACTGTACTAATTATCATGACAAAATATTTCTCAATATGAAGTCTAGATCCCAGAAGAAATAAATATCTGATAATAAAGCTTCTTTCTTAATGTTTATATTAGCAATAACCTTAAGGGTGTTTAAGTTCTTTTACTCATTTTTAATAGGTATGCTTTTCTAATCAGTGTCCACACTTGAACACAATCTGTATCTACAGAAGATAAAGACATCTTCATTGACTATTTAAAAAAAAAATGCCAGAGAGAGAGAATGTGTGCTTGCCAGAGAGAGAGAGAAAGGAAGAGGGAGAAAGAGAGAGAAAAATCAACCTCTAATAGTACGATCACGCTAAATTCCTTCTCCTCCATTTCTGCATCCTGTTGAGATTTTGAACATACACACGTACATGTACCTGGCATGTTTTTCATGTCACCGGGGCTGGGATTTGAACCACGGTCAGCCATATGGGATTGGACCCCCTTGTCCACTAGGGTACAACTCCAGCTCTCTTCATTGCCTGTTTGAAGAACACTTACATTTCTGTGAAATAAAGTCGGGTATTCTAGAGTAAGGGCCTGTTTGGGGAAAGGAGAAATGAGCAGGAGTACCATGGGGTGCTGCAGTGGTGATACGCCATGCTCCGTGAGGCAGTCCCACATGTGAAGGTTCTAGGTCTGTGTCTCAAGGCCTCCCTGGCTTGTGCCAGGCATGTGCTTGCCCATATGGCGTCGGGATCTTGTGGGAGTACTCTCTCACTCTCATTCACTTACTCGTGGAAGAAAGAAATACACTTAAAAAGTCACCTAACAAGTTTTTGTTTGTTTGTTTATTGTGACCCATTTTTTTAAGAGAGATTTTTTTCTATAGGGTATGTTAACTTGCCAGAGAGACAGAGACAGAAAGCGGGAAATTACCCCGTGGGGGAGGGCCATGCCAGATCCTTTCCTCTCCATTCTCCTGTCATGATCCTGGGCATGCATACATATGAGCCTGGTGTGAGCTCCAGGCCTCCGGGGATGGTACTCAAACTGGGGTCAGTCACATGGAAGTCCAGTGATGTAACCATTACGCCATCTGCTGGTCCCAGATTGTAGCCTATTATATTGTGAACATTTACCACACTTGCACATTTCAGGAGAACAGAAGTAGAAGATAATAATTAGTATCAGAGTCTAACATTTTTTCAAGAATTATTTATAGATAGTTTCAGTAGTAGAGATGAGATATTTGAACTACAGACTATACATTTCTTGGGGCTAATGGTTAAAATATTATAGGTTAAAATATTGCTAATGAAAGTGGACATTGCTTTCACTGTCATCTATGATAACTGAATTAAAACTATTGAAACTCATAATTGAAAAATAACTGCAAATCCTGACCAAACCAAGATAATATTGACAATTCCAATTGTCTGTCCCCACTAAACCTGTTGAAAATCTACTATTTTTATGTGCTCTGACCAATCAAATAAGTATTGATAGGTCAATAAATATTTCTACATTTTTCTCACCCAAACTATCACTTTCATCTATGAATACTTACATTTAAGATATACTTTTTATATAGTCACTGATTTTTTACAGCAGAGCATCAGTACATAGAAGGAACCAAAAGAAAGAGGAAAAAAAATTAGACGAGATAACATTTCTATTGTATTGCTTTAGTTCAGGTTCCCTGAGAAGCAGATTCTAAAATGGGATCAGGAGGGCAGGAGAATTTCTAAGGGAGGAAGTAGAGGAAGGCAAGGGAGGTTTTCATATTGTAAAGTAGGAAAGAGGAAAGGAAGGAAAGATTGAGTGCAAATTGCAGCCGAGTTCCAAGATAGGTTCCACTGGGCCCATAGAGACTTCTCAAGCAGAAATTACCAGCTCACATAGTCTCATCCTTCAGAATGGGAATGCCTTAGTACCCCACAATGCCCAGTCATAGCTGAGAGGAGCCAGTAGGAAGTGTGGCCTCAGAGCAGTGGATCCAGAGAGCAGCAGCTGTGACCATCAGCCAACCATTTCCCTGCAGCAGGAGACCTGAGTGCTGCATTCCTTGTCCACTACAGTCTACCACTTGAACTGCACACATCAGCCTCTCCATGCGAGTTTGGGAGCAGCAACTCTGTGGTTGCCATGGGCCTCTAATCCTGAAGGGAGACTTAGAAGAGAGAACTTAGCAGGAGGAACTTCAGGCGGTGTTGCTGCAGTTGATCTGGGAGCTTCGGCTAGTTCTCACTTCTATATCAATCATTTTGGAGTTTTCATAACCCTCAGTTATCACTGGGCAGGTCTTGGTGGCTTACCCGAGAATGTGACCCAAATCTTCATTCTTCAAGGTTCTGAGTTCTTGGCCTTTTCACGTTCATTCATAGTAACCTGGGGCAAGGGAGTACCTAGTGGATCATACATGTTCAATGTGTCTTCTTCCCTACTCCCAAGTGTAAAAGCAGTTCTGTCTCTTTCTGTAGATTAAGATTGGTAACACCTGCCACAACGATGACTCTTTTTCTTGCCTTTTGTATACTGGGCATGAAGAGTCTAATGTTCCCTGGCAACAGCCATAACCTACAATTCAACAGGACCAGTGAAATGTCTCCTAAAAAGAGTATGCCTCTCTTGGGACCAGAGCCTCCAGTCTACAATTGTGGAAATGAGAAACACAAATCCCTTCTTTGGATCATTGAGAGAAGTGGAAAGTAGACCTATATATTCTTTCATTTGGCAAGTAAACATATAGTCATTTCGGGCTTAATGCTCATTCCATGGATGGCTCTCCGTCTTTTACAAAGTATTACCCTTGAGCTGGGTACTCAGGTGTCTTTTAGAAGACTCCGCCATGCTCTATGAAGCTGGCTTCTTCTGGGTAGTAGTGTGTGGTATGACCAGTGGATCCTGTGGTCACCAGCTTATGCTTACCTCTTTTGCAGTGAAATGTTTCCTGAATGAATGCTATGGTGTGTGAGATTCTGAATGGATCAAGCCTCACGTGAGCCCTGGATGGTTGTGTTAGCTGCAGATCTGCAGGCTGGGAAGCTAAACCCATACCCTGATAAGTTGCTAATTGTGTGAGGATGAATTGCTGCCCTTCTAAGAAAAAAAGGACCCGACAGAGGCAGCTTTCTCTGTGGCTGTTTCCCTTAGGTAATTATTTCATATCAGGGACTCTGAACTGGTCTCTGCTGCTGACAATTGGACATTCAAGGAACAGCAGTAGCTAGATTGGTTTTGGTACGTGGGAGCCTATGCTGTTGGACACATACACAGCCTCCCTTTTTGTTACCTTGGCCAACCTGGTTAATTCACTCATTGTCTAGTTTACTAGTTCTAGGGTGCTGAGGAAAGATGGCTAGAACCAAATGGCTTCATCAGTTTGTCTCCTTGGTTGTTCAATGACTCTTCTTGTATGTTTTTTAGAGGGTGTTAATATGTAATAAGAAATCTTCACTCTCAGTGCTTACCTTCCTACGACTATGCATATTCACCTAGACATTACTAACTCCTATTGCCCCAGCCCTTTCCTATCCCCTCCAGACCAAGACATTGATCATTGCTGAGTCATCTGGATAGGTTTTTCAAAATGGATGGCCAGGAGCACTCCTCAGAGCTCTGTAAGTTTAGAAGATGTGTTTTCCTCTCTACTGTCTTTCAAGGCCACTATTCTATGTAATAGCAAGAAAGTCTCCATCACTTTAGGCTTATACCTAATCCTCAGCAGACCTATTCACAAACCAAGCTTGGCCCTTTCATCCTCTACATTTGGTCACTAAGAGGTCCCCATATCCCGTATGACCTTAGGTGTAAACTAGGAAAGGGGCACAGATAAAACCCTTATGGGTGGCATGGACATTCAGGTCTGCTCAGGAAGCTCGCCCATGCCCTTTGTCCTGCTCAGACTCAATCTCAGGTGCACTATGTTCATTTTGCAATCAACTGCTGCTGGACATACATGGTTTCAGCACATGGTGGGTTTCACAGAACCCTTCTCATGTTGAGCACCTTGGTATGATGGCATTTCATACCCCATAGTGCAGTATTACATCTCTAGTAATATTCAGAAACACTTCTGTTCATCCAAAACTGTAATTATAATATAGTACAAACACAATATAATTATAATATAAATTATAATTCTTTACAGCCAATGGCATGACCTTGCTTCAGAATCCCAGGGTCCTACATTGTCATTCTTATTCTGGGACTTGCCATTAGGTCTGTAGTATACCTTTCCCTATCGCAGACATGGAGCAGTCATAAGACTGGTTCTTTGATGACAGCCTGGACTCACTGTAGCACTCTTTTCAAAACTGGCAGCATTTTGTGCAACTTGCATATTGGTTGGTGCAGTCTTGGTGAGTGTGGAATGTATTACGTTCAGAACCCTCAAAGGCCAACTAGGCACTGGGATTTATTCTTTTTAAAATTAATTTAATTTTATTTATTATTATTATTATTTTGATTTGCTATATGGAATGTGTGTTCACCAGAGGGAGATGTGAGAAAGGGAGAAAGAGAGAGAGAGAAAGTGAGAAAGCAAGCTGCCAGGTCCAGGACTCCAACCATGGTTGGCCATGTGTGAGTCTAGTGCCTTAACCACCAAACTGTCTGCTGGCCCCTGGGCTTCTTCTTTATGGTGGGAGATCTAGGATGCAGCAATTTTCCTTTTACTTTGTACAAGATATTATTCTTTTCCTACAAACCCTGAGTGCTGAGAGCTTTATGCAGTTAGTAGGCCCCTGGATCTTACGGGATTTTTCTCCTAACCTCTGGAGTGCACATCTTACCAAGACTTCTGGAACATTACAGTAACATAACAGAGAGCAGGGGAGTTAATAAAACCCAGAAGCAAACTGTAAATGAGTACTTTTGTTCAGCCTATAGGAATGTGAACAATTTCTGATCTTTTTTTTTTTTTTTCCCGAGAGATATTTTTGCTATAGGGCACATGACAAACAGAGAGACAGAAAGTGAGAAATCACCCCCCAGGGGTGATGACCACACCACAATCCTTCTCCTCCATTTTTCTCTCAGGATCTGGGGCACACACACACACGTCCAGTGTGTTTTGAGCCATCAAGTCCAGGATTCGAACCGCGGTCGACTACATGGGAGTCCAGTGACATAAACATTATACCATCTGCTGGTCCCATATGATCATATTTTTGAACAACAACAAAAAAATATCTGCAAAGTCAATGGTAGCACACCATCTTCCTCCTAAAATCTGATCTAGTAATGAGGCCATGGCCAGCACAGCGACTGTGATCAAGGCTGCTATGCAGTTGGGCTCATGGTGGTCAGCTACATTCTCTGAGAGCCAGCAGGTTTCTGTAGGGACCAGAGATTAAATGGAAACAGGAAGAGACCATCTGTATTCGTTTTCTGAGACTGCTGTAGCAAACCTGGTACTTTAGTTAGAACAAACTTAGTGACTTAAAACAATATAAACTTATTCTCTCACTTATCTAAATGCCAGAAGTCTAAAATAGGCCATTACTTCCTTTGAAGGCTCTAGTAGAGAATCCTTTCTTTGCTTCCTCCAGTGTCTGGAGGCTTCTGATTTTCTTGCAAGTTGAGTGATCACATCTCTGCTCTGTGTTCACTTTGCCTTTTCTCTGGTTGTTCCCTTCTGTCTATTATAAGGATATTTGTCATCAGGTCAAGAGCCCATCTGGATAACTCAAGATGAGCCTCATCTCAAGATCTATAAGATTTTTTTTTATTTACAAAGACCCTTTCTCCAAACATGGTCACATTTATGGGGCCCAGGGATTTGGATGTGGCAATATTTTGGGGGAAGCCACCATTTCCACTACACTATCACCCCCTCCTCCTTGAGATTCTGAAGGAAGGCACTAATCTCTGTCATTTCCTCTATAGCACAATATTATCTTTGGTCTACTATCCTGGCCAGAGACCAAGAAGGGGAATTTTATAGAATTTACAGGGAAATTTGACAGGTGTCCTTTTCTACCATTCAAGTTCTTATTCTACCAGCCAAGGAACAAATGTGAGGATGACTCCAATGATCAATTACATCAATTTCAAGTGCACCTTTGGTCACTTGGAAGATAGCCATTGGGCCATCTAAATGTAATTGAAGACTTTAGTCAGGATTTCATGTGTGAATGTCCCCTCAAAATGTCCACATTTTTTTTTGTTTGTTTGTTTGTTTGTTTGGGGTTTTTTTGGAGAGGTTTTATTGCTATAGGGCACGTGCGCACGCCAGACAGACAGAGAGAGACAGAGAGACAGAAAGCGAGAAATCACCCCCTGGGGGGATGGCCACACCGCAATCCCTTCTCCTCCATTCTCCTCTCGGGATCTTGGGCACGCACGCACACGCACCCGGCGTGAGTTTAAGTCACTGGGTCCGGGACTCGAACCGCGGTCGACTACGTGGGAGTCCAACGACATAGCCATTACGCTAACTGCTGGTCCCAATGTCCACTTTTTTTAAAAGGACCATGATTACATGTTGAGTCTCCAGTTTAACAGCACTTGAGACCCTTTGTCAAGTAATACTCAAAATGTCTAAGTACTTATTTTTTTCAGTGTATATCATTCAAGTAAGTGACCATACATCTACTAAGACAGAGAGCATCATTAGAACACACACTTTACATTGTGTTGTTGCTCTTTTCTCTAGAGATTTAGCTAATTTTTCAGCCAATAGATTCCAAATCTGAAAATTCCATGGATACAGTGAGCCTGGCCTGGGACTGCCTCTTCTCCTGTCATCCCGGGTGCAGGGAGCTTCCGCAGATCTTAGTGATTCTGGTGCCTCTCTCACCGTACATCCCTCACGGTGTGAGTGAGTAACGTGTTCTTTGGATCTTTTTATGGAACATAATCCTCTGCTGTATCACCTGGCCTCACATAAAATATCCAACCCAGTATGCCCCACTCCCAAGCTTTGTCTTGACGACAGATCTTTCCAGTATTCCTGCTCTGCTCAGCATTGGCCAGCACTATTTTTGGGCTTCTAAGAACCACCTTTGCACTGACTTTGTCCACTCCCTTGATATAAGCCAGACCTATTAAATCTCATGCCCCAGAGAAGTATCCTATATCAATAAATTTTTGCCTATCCAATTCTGTCTTCCCTTAATCAAGAATTTTCCAAGTAACCAGCCAAAAAAGGTGTCTTTCTAGCATTGTTCCCTATGTTTTTCAAATGCCTGAATCATCTCACCTACAAGGAAATTTCCCTGCACTAGGACATTTTCTCTGATCACTACCAATGAAATCTTTAATGATTACATCAGCATCTTATGCCAGGAGCCATGTGGACCCCACATAGTCATCTGGATGGCATCTTCTATGCTGGTGGACAAGCTGTAAGTGAGCTTGCCCTGTATCCTCATCTTCCATCCTATTTCTTCTAAACCACTTTCAGTATATCTTCTGTGAATTTGTGTCTACCAGAAAGCACACACAAAGACAGGAATATCCATTCAAGAAATGTATGGAAAAAAGGAATGGAAAAACATGAGATTGTTTTCCTACCGCAGTGCAAGTCTGATATCCATGGGAAGAGCCAGGGTAGGAAGAGGATTACGGTGCAGTTCAGAGAACATTTTGGCCAAGCTTGGAGAGGGTCTATGAGCCCCAAAGTCACCTGTTAGAGGAGACCCTTGTGAAGGTGGAGCTGGATTTCAGAGGGCCAGCAGTGGGACAAGCAGGTAAATGTGCCATCCCACAGGAGATGTGGGAGGACAGTTTCATGGCTGCCACATCAATTATTAAAGTAACGATGGATGAGAAGCATAATTATGTAGTGGAACAAAACTTGATTTGAATCCCGACACTTTCACCTTGAAGAAGTCATTTTAACTTTTCTGAATATCTCTCTCTCTTTTGCTGTGAAGGTGGCGATAATAGTACTTATTTCTTAGTGTTGTGGCTACTATAAAATATGGTGATTTATGTAAAGCCCGGTGCATGGTATATAAATGTTAGTTTATCTAAGTTTAGGAATTGAGAGCCCTTTGCATTTTCTGACTACCTGGCTATTTCTTGCTTCTGTTGGATAATGTGCAAAATTCAGTCAGTCATTGAAAAAAAGAAAGAAAACTTCTTTCCTATAACATGTATGAAAAATATGTACAGACTCACTTTCCATTGCTTAAAATAGTGCCTGAAATATTATTGATATCATAGGATGCATGCAATATTAGTTAAACATCAGTTTAGAATATATAATTTAATAATAAAATTAAATTTAACCATAATAACTTTATGACAAATAAGAAATGGAGTAGACTACACATTTTAAAGTTTCTTAATAACTACGTTTTTTTAAATTACAACCCACCCCACATACTCTCAAAATAACATTCAGTTGAAACAATGATTTTATCACAGATGAGTAATTCATTCTGGTTTAATGGCTAATTTCTGAAATTGCAGAGCTTCATATTTCTTACTGTGAATTTAATATTAGATTATAGATTTACTTTTTATCTTTGGCCTAGTTTCTTGGATTACTGTAACTGGAAATTCCAATATTTACTTGAAAATGTTTCACTTACATTAGGTTAACCATTTTATGACTATTCAAATTTGAAAATATTACACTATCAACAATTGTATTATAGAAATAAATTCTTTTATATTGGGAAAAATGTAAAAATCAAGAATGTAAACATGATGTATAAAATATTGTTTTAATAGTAATGATATAGTGGAAAACATAATAAGAATTCACTCAAAACAATGACTGATTTGTCCACTACTGTCTGATGACTACGGATTATTAGGCCAAAGTCTATGGCTAATGATAGGCTCTAGTCTAATTATTTTTTAAATTTCTTTTTATTTCAATTTCTTTTATACATTCAATCTCATGTTACTTAGGTTACAAAGTGAATATTCCAACATGTATACATTTCTCACCAGTGCAGTTGAAAATACTATAAAGTTATCTTCAGTAGATAATAATCCATTTCTTTGTACCATAAATGTCTTGCCTTTCTATTTTTCTCGTTCATGTCCTTCCTCAGACTCTACTCCTTCACCTGCCCTCTTTCCACACTATATCTGGTATTCACAACCATTTACTAAGTTTCTGTAACTTTTAGTCATTCAGTTTCAGCCATAGAGTGCGGACACTCAGTATATATTAAGTGGAGACATACAGTTTAATTCTGATATAGGAAGAAAATGTGATAGAACTCACAAATCTAGACTTTTCCAAGTGATGGATCATCTAGACTGACAAAAATGATCTGTTTTCCTTTTATTGACTTAAAAAGGAGAAAAAAATAGCTTTGGAAGCAAAAACTAAAGTTATAGTACAAGAGTCCTCCATAAAGTTAATGTAAAATGTATATTACGAAAAAATTATGGATGGAGTTCCAATTTTTTTGTAGCAAAATAAATTTGTACATTAATTCTATTCTTCCATGAACTTTCTGAAGCCCTCTGGTTTCTACATTCTGTCTTTTTATTCGGGTTCACGTAGAGACACTGAAGCCCTCCAGAGAGAAATCAACCATAGCTTACTATCCCACATTTTCTCCTCCTATGGATTCTACATCTAGCAAACTTCCTGCTGGATAGCTGGTAAGAATGGGCAAAGAGAAGTTGGAATGGATGCCAGATCCCTCAAGTCCTCTCTGGTCTTGGGCACTTCCATGATGGCACAGTGGTTGGCAAAAGGGCCAAGCTTCCTGCTTTTTCCTTCCACCTGGCCCTTCTATGCCATTGTGCATTTACCCACATGTACATCTACATGTGTGAGGGAAATGGTTGCTAGGGGTGCTTACCTAAATAAACCAACTTAAACACATGACAACTGAAACATCTTATTTGGGCAATGGTGAAGCAGTCCTCAAGATGCTGGATCCATATGGAAGATTTTGGCTTCCATCCCTTGGTCAATATGTACACACTGGGCATGTGCCCTTGATCCTAGCTGGCTGGAGCAGGGGATGTGGTGTAAGACCTTGCTCATGAGAAAGAAAAAAAAAAAAAAAAAGCTTTAAAAAATGTAATTTTAGTTGAAAATATCGATCTAATAGATTATTTAAATTTTTAAATTTAAAATTGCATTGTTATGACAGTGGCAAAATAAATGCAATATTAAGAGACTGAGTTTCCATGTCATCTTACAATAACAGCATATGATTATGATCAAGGCATTCATAAGATTTCTGGGACCTAATGAATCAGGTGCCACTAATCTTATAGTTGTTGATAAATATCCTACATCTCCTCTCTACCTTCCAATCCATCTGTTTCACTACCTCTACCATTTTCCTTATGTACCAAATCAGAGGAACCTATACCGCATTTCTCACCTGACTAAATCCTCAGCTGCCGTCAGGACTCCCTCGCTGGGGGCAAAGCTGGTGCATGGAAATGGTGTAGGGCTGTGGGGATACTTGTCCCCTCAGTGTGCAGACAACATCGGACCAAAGTCTTTGGGCTGGTGCTCTTTAAGAAGCTTTGCATGTTTATCCCAATGCGCTGTACAAATTCTGGCATGTTTTATGTGGGAAACATTGAATGAACATTATCCTAGACCTCCCTTTACTCCCTGCCTCCTCCAGAGCTCAGCCCCTCTGGTCCTCACCTTGCGTAGCTCACATTTTCAGTGTGAGCACTGTGCTCTCTCCTGCAGGACACCACACAGTTCGAGGCTGCCCGGTCTAGCATCCCAGTATCAAAATGGATGAACAGACACTGCTTTATAAAAAATTCTATAAATTATCAGTAACAGCAAAGAGAAGGAAAAGTAGAAAGAAAGTCTCATCTTCAACTCAACTGAGAGATCTATAACCTCCAACCACAATAATTAAGGAAAGATGACCACAAAAAGACCAACAGAGGTTGAGAGGATGACTATAGCTGGACATCTCAGATAAAATTACTAGTTTTCCAAAGCAGAGCCAGCTCCACAGCACAGTGGTGAAACGCTGTATAGAGGAAGCTAGATCTCAGGTGGCTGACCAGGGTTTGAGTCTTGGTTCAGTGGCTTGAAAAAACATGCCAGGAATATGTGTATACCAGTATCCTGACAGATGGCTATTTGGAGGAAAAAGGTTTATTGCTGTGACTAGGCCACATTAGGGTTTTTATTATTATTATTATTATTTACTTTTTTATTTTTCTCTCTCTTTCTCTCTCTCTCTCTCTCTCTCACACACACACACACATACACACACACACACATACGCACACTTGCCCTCTGGTATTAAAAAAAAAAAGAAAAAGAAAAAAGAAAATAAATTTTCCAAAGTAGGTGTCATATCCTTAAAGAAGGACAATTCAACTAAGTAAAGACAGATAGATAGTTAGACAGAGATATACTTTTTTCCCAAAGTACTAAGAATTTCGGGCAAAAATTGGTTGTGGCATTTTTTCTCTGTTAACAAGAAGAATTAAAGAAGGAATGGGGCAGACATACCATATTTGTAGAAAAGAGTGTGGGTTGAGGAGGGGAGAGGGAAAAGGCTCTGTATGGAAATCACCTGTCCTATGACTGCTCTCTGCTTAGGGGGAAGGCCTGCATATCTTGTTTATTCACAGAACTCTGTCGCAGTAAAATTCATTGTGTGCCAAGGAAAATTCCCAAGAACCTTAAAAAGAGCCTTGGTCCTTTCCTCACTGGAACTTCCCATAAGGAGTGATCCAGGAAGAATTTTCATTTAAAAAGATCTACTCTGATTATATTGAAAAAATAAAAGAAACAAAGATTGGAATAGGTGAAACAAATTGAAGGTGAGGACCACTCAAAAAACTGTCAGAAAATAACAGTGAAGATTTTTCCCAAACTTGTTTTTATTCATTCAAAAATTTAGGTTGCATGGTGTTTTAAGGCAGTTGGGTCCTACATGGCCAACTATGCAGTGCTTAAAAAAACACACCAGGCATCTTTGTATGTATGCCCCAAATCCAAAAGGAGAAATGGAGGAGAAGGAATTTTGGTGTGGCCATTCCTTCTAGGGGTTTTCACTTTCCCTCCTTTTCTTTTTTTTTTTTTTTTTAATTTATTTACATTCATCTACTCTACATCAATACAGTATACAAAATGAGATTTTTCCATCCAGAATACATTGTATATTGGCTTAATCAAGACTATCACTATACATGTAACTGTCAACAAATAATTTTCTATTTCTTATTTCTTTTATATCACGCTTTGTTTTTCTTTGATTTCCTACTTCTCACCCTCTATCATTCCTCTCCCCTCCTCCCCCATACACTGTCTCTGGTATCCACAGCTGTTCTCCATGTTTTTCTTTTCTTTTCCCATTTTATTAATTCACTAAAGATCTTAATTAATTTAAAAGCGTTCGATAGCAAGCACAGCTGATATATACATATCTATGAACTTGTGTCTGACTTTAGGTGTAAACCTCAGTGAGTAAAGTGAACATACTATAAAATACATTAAAATACTTATTAATGTAGTAAGCTATATAGCCCCAGCAGTACCTAGTTGGGCTATATAGCTTACTACATTAATAAGTATTTTAATGCATTTTATAATTTCAAGAAAAATAGTTTTAGTTTTAATAAATCAAAATTAAAAAAATGCTTAAAGGTTAAAGTCAGGAAAAGGGTTAGGATTCATTTCAAATAGTAGGTAGAAGAATGTATCAAGAGTTCAAGAGAAGACAAAAATCCTGAAATATGGAAATAAAAGCATAGAAGGAAATCAGTAATGCTTTAGTCTAAAGTAAAAAAATTCTATTTCACTAGTTCAGTCTCATGTAATTAATCTCTCTTCTATTGATTCACAGGGTTACTGTGGTCTGATCTTTCCACTTAAACTCTTAACATTCAATTCTAGACTTGTCCTCACCATTAGACTGGCCATTCTCAATGGTTGTTTTTTTGTACTCTTATTTCTGTGTCTCCCTGGTATAGCACTCCTTTCAGCACTTCTTGGAGAGCTGGTCTGGTGTTGGTAAATTCTTTCAGGTTTTGTTTATCTGAGAATGTTTTTGTCTTCTTTTTTTCCCATATGAAAGGTATCATGCTGGGTACAGTATTCTTGGTTGAAATTGTTTTTTTACTTGACACTGAATATATTTTCCCATTCTTTCCTTGCTCTCATTGTTTCCAATGAGATCCAACATTAGCCTGATAGAAAATCCTTTGAAAGTAACTTGGTGTTTCTCTCTTGCCAAATTTAGTATCTTCTTTGTCTGTGGTTTTGGTCAATCTGGCTGTGATGTGCCTTGGGGAAGATCTTGGGTTGATCCTACGTGGAGTCCTTTGTATTTCTTGGGTCTGGTATTTAAATGCCTCTCTAAGTTTGGAAAGTTTTTTTCCTAGGATTTCACTGAATAGATTATAAATGCTCTCATTAGTTCCTTCACCTTCTGGGATACCGATGATCTGGATGTTTGGGAGTTTAATGGCACGTAGTATTACTTGTATGTTATTCTCATTTTTTTAGGGTTATTTTCTCAGTTTTTTGGTGAAATTTTCTAGGTCAAAGTTTCTATCTTCTACATTTGAGGTCCGCTCTTCTGTATGATCTAATTTGCTTTTAATATTTTCGAGGGAGGATTTGATTTCCTGTTTTACAGCCGTCATCTCTAACAATTTTGTTTGATTCTTTTTTATGATGTGTATCTCCTCTCAGATCATGCAAGAACATCCTCACCTCCTGGAACTCGTCTCTTTTCTCCTGCATTTTCTGGAGTTCACTGTCTCTCTTCTTTTGCATCTCTGTTAGCTCTGTCACTATGAATATTTTAAATTCTTTATCTGACATTTCCACAAGTTCCTTTGTATTGTCTGTGGAGTAAGAGGAGTTATACTTTTCCCTTAGTGGACAGATACTTTCTGGGTTTCTTGTATTTCTTGTGCCTTTGGGGTGGTTTCTGGTCATCTGACGGATTATATGTTTTTTCTTAGTTTTAGGAGTTAAATCTGAGCATTCAGAGGCATGCTGGAGGAGGTGATCTGCAGTCTGTATACAGTACCATTGTTCTCCCTTTGTGCAGCAGATTCAGTAGAAATTGAGGATTCTTCTGACCCTAAAAGTATTCAGATATTTGGCTACTGAGCACATAGGTGTGTCTAGAAAATCAGTGTGTGAAGGCTGAGCAGAAAAGTGAGAAAGGAAAAAAGAAAAGGAAAAAAAAAGAGACAAAACAATAAAAAAAATGTAAAAAAATTTAAGCCAAAAATGAAAACCATGTAGCCCAGGCTTCTCAGAACTCAGATATAGATGGCCGCTGACTGGCTTGTCCTATGGAGGAAGGGGGAAAGGTAGTAATTAGCAAGACAAAAGAGCAGCAGAGAGCTCCGAAGTTTAAACATTTATAAAAAAGAAATTAAAAAATATATATAGAGAGAGACAGAGAGAGATAGGATAAATAAAATGCTCGTACCTGGCTCCTGGCTAGATCTTGGGGGCAAGAGGGTGAAGTCTGGTCCTAATCCCTTTTTCCTTCTCTTTTTCTGTCTCCCTCCAGCATGAGCACATGCACTCTCTAGCAGATTAAAATATATATATATATATATATATATATATATATATATATTTTTAATGAAGCAACTATGCTATAAAATGGAATATGAAGTGAAGCTTTTTCCAGCATGTTAAATGGCTTGTGGAGGAAGAGAGCTGCTGCCTTATCTATGATCAGGAAGATACTAGCTCTTGAATTCCATGACCACCCATGATTAAGAAGCCACCCCAGGAGGAAGACCCCTGGGTGGCACTATTGCTCCCAGGTCCAGACCCAGGCCTGTACTACGGTCCCCCCCAG
Organism: Tupaia tana; assembly: GCA_026018925.1. Taxonomy (NCBI): domain Eukaryota; kingdom Metazoa; phylum Chordata; class Mammalia; order Scandentia; family Tupaiidae; genus Tupaia; species Tupaia tana. Next base: position 9,097,625 of record JAKSZU010000008.1, read on the forward strand.
CAGAATGGATGTCCCATGTCCTTCTTCCTGACACGCAGAGTGCTGGTCACGGCATTCCAGGCTGCTGTGAAAAATCCATATAGCATTTGCACAGCTGGCAGCAGAAAAAGCGGAAGCGAAGCTCCTGTCTTATCTCAGCAGCCTGGAACATCTTGTTTGTCAAATCTGCATCATCTCCAGAGCCTTGACTATGAAGGAATTTACAAATTGGAGCCTTTCACTTTTTAGCCACTATCATGTAGAACAGCAGTAAAAAGGAAAGTGTGTAGAGCCACCTGCCACTTCCATGAGGAAATATTTCAAGAGTATGCTAAAGCAAATGATGGAATAGGTGAAATTTGGGTGGTGGAAGGGAGAAAAGGGAGCGGACAATGTATAAATAAAATTATTTCATTTTTGTTCATGTTAAGAGCTATCTTGCACAGTACTTTGTTGACCCACATAGAAAATAATACATACTGAACAAGCCCCATAACCTAGGGGTTAAAGGAGCTGGATCCCTTAATCACTACAGTTTGAATCTGGGCCCAGTGACTTGAAAAAACACACTGGGCACATATGCATGCATGCTCAAAATTCTGGCAGGACGGAGAAATGGAGAAGATACTGCATTGTCACCATGCTCCACCAAGAAGTATTTTCTTCTATTCCTTCTCTCTATCTCTGTCTTTCTCTGTGGAGGGCACACACCCTATGGCATTTAAAAAAAGAAAGAGGGGCCAGCAGGAGGCGTGGTGGTTAAGGCACTGAACTCCCATGTGGTCCCCCTCAGTTCGAGTCCTGAATCTGGCAGCTTGAAAATCTCACCAGTGCATGTGTGTGTGTATGTGTGTGCCCAAAAACCCAAGAGGATAATGAAGAAGAAGGGGTTGTGATATAGCTATCCCCCCCTGGGGAATTATCTTTCACTTTCCTTCTTACTGTCTCTGGAGAGAACATGTACCTTACGGCAAAAACTTAAAAAAGAAGAAGAAAAGAAGAAGAAGAAGAGGAGGAAGAGGAGGAGGAGGAGGAGGAGGAGGAGGAGGAGGAGGAGGAAAGAAACAAAGAGAAAGAAACAAAGAGAAAGGAAGAAAGGTGAAGAAGAAAGAAACAAAGACAGAAAGAGAAAAAAGAAAGAAAGAAACAAAGAGAAAGGAAGAGAATAATATGTATCAAATGGTGCAGCACACAAGTGAGCCCGCCTATTGCCCTCTTACAAATGACCTATCTACAAGCACCTACAATGTGCTGTGGGATGTATACTGAGAAGCTCTCATTTAAAAAATAATTTTTGGGGGAACCAGCAGTTAGCGTAATGGGTATGTCACTGGACTCCCACGTAGTCGACCGCAGTTCACGTCCCGGACCCGGTGGCTTAAAACTCACGCCAGGCGCGTGTGCGTGCGTGCCCAAGATCCTGAGAGGAGAATGGAGGAGAAGGGATTGCTGCGTGACCATCCCCCCTGGGGGGGTGATTTCTTGCTTTCTGTCTCTCTGTCTCTCTCTCTCTGTCTGGCGAGCGCACGCGCCCTATAGCAAAAAACCTCTCCAAAAAAAAAAATAATAAAAAATAATGATTTTTGGGAGAGATTTTTGCTGTAGGGCATGTGCATTTGCTGGAGAGATAGAAAATGAAAAATCTCTCTCTCTCTCTCTTTCTCTCTCTCTCTCTCACACACACACACACACACACACACACACACCTGAGGGATGTTCACACTGCAATCCTTTCTCTTCCATTCTCTTGGGCTTTTGGACACACACACATGTGACATGAGTTTCAAGCTGCCAAGTCCAGGATTCAAACTGCAATTAGCCACAAGGAAGTCCAGCACCTCAACCACTAGGCAAACCGCTGGCCCCAAGAATAAGAGAAACAAGTATGAAGTGTTCATTGTCAGTGTCCATAAAAATTATAAATTACAATACCGTAGGTATTTATTATACAGATATATTGCACATGTGTAAAATGATATAGTGATATAGTTATTCATTGAAGCACATTTGCAATGCAAGAGCTTGGGACAAATTTATATACCTATCAATTGGTGACCGGTAAAATAAACTATGTTATGTCCATACAGGGGAAGATATATGTAGTTAAAAGTACTAATAGTCGGGGCTGGCAGGTGGGGTGGTGGTTAAGGGTGCTAGACTCCCACATGACTGACTGCAGTTCAAGTCCCAGACCTGATGGCTTGTTTTTTCACTTTCTATCTCTCTTTCTCTCTCTCACTCCCTCTCTCACTCTGACTCTGTCTCTCTCTGATCAAATTAAAATAAATAAATAAAATTAAAGTAATATAATTCTTTTAAAGAAAGTATTAATAGTCAGGGCTGATAGGTGACGTGATGGTTAAGGCACTGGACTCCCACATGGCCAAAAGCAGTTCAAGTCCTGGGCCTGGTGGCTTGCTTTCTCACCTTTCTTCTGTCTCCCCCCCCCCCCCCCCACTGTCTTTCTGTGGTCAAAATTAAATAATAATAATAATGAATAAAATTAAATAAAATAATTATTTTTAAAAAGGGTTAATAGTCATACGTGTATGAAAACAGAGTGGTCTCTGAGATGCCCATCATGTAAAACCAGCAAGGTAAAACAATGGTGTGAGAAAGAAGACGTGTCATGACATGTGTGTGCTCTGAATGTTGGTGTCTATGCAGCTGACCTTCCTTCTGCCCCTCCACATCTGCCTCCTCCCTTCTCCGTCTGGTCTGTTCTGGTGGTTGACTTGTGGGGGCTACATCAGAGTGTCCACTTGCCCACTGACTTCCTGTTGGCCTCCACAAATGAGGAGCACTGAGAAGAGATGGGAGAGAGGGGGAGAGAGGGTCATGTACTATTCCACCCAACACCCAACTGTGGGTTGCCATTGTAAGAATAAAACCCAACTGTGCCTGTTTTGTTCTGTGAAGATAAAAATTAACTTTTGCCTTTTCGCTTCTGTACAAAAGCTAAAGCCGCCTTTGTGATAAATAGCCATGAATTGTGCAAACTGTCAGCCCCTTGCAAGCCAGCTCAGCTCTGTGCAAAGAGTCAGGTACCTTGTACCCCCCGGAAACCCAGCCCAGATGCTTCTGCAAATTTGACCTGACCCAGTTGCAACATCTGCAAAAATGTTCTTTTAACCTACTTTAGCAAGCAACAGTTCTTGCTCAAGCTAGCAATAACAGGGTCGCCACAAACATACCCTAAGAGTCCCTTATCTTACTTCCTCATTCTTTCCTCCCCTCACCCCATGGACTTTTGTCTATATAACCTGTACGCCCCAATGATTGGGGCTTCGCTCACTATCGCGTCTTGCATGACCGAGAGTGAAGCCCTAGTGCACTAGAAATAAAATCCTCTTGTACTTTACATCAAGATCCGACTTTTGTGGTTGATTGGGGTCGCCGTACTCCCTGGACAGAGAGTGGGTCCAGCTAATTGTCAGTTGGAACCTTACACCATGACTTGACTGAAGAGGTTTACTGCTTCTTACTCAATTTGTAGATCTAAACCACTTCCTAGGTATTAAGCCTTTAGATGGAAGGCCCAGTTGAAATAGGATAATGTATTGAGTATATAGTGGCTCCCTTTTCCAGAGGGACTTTGGCCATTTACCAGGGTGCCTGCCCTAGGAAATGAGAAATCTCTAAATTTTGTAGGGATTACCGTTACTGCATTAAAATGGTTGCTGACACTCAGAAACGAGAAATATCTCTGTGTTAGACTGGTCAAATGGGAGCTTATGGAAGTCGAGTGATAAGGGAAGTGTTGGCTCGAGTCCATCTCAGAGAGGATTCGGTTGAACTGTGGACCTGTTCTGTGGCTGTTTCCCTGATTCCTGACTGTGCGGTGGGAATAGATATCTTCAGGAACTGGCATCCTGCTTCAGTTGGTTCCCTGACTCCTGGAGGGAGAGCCAATAGAAGGGTGAGGCCAAAACCTTTCCAAGGTCCCAGGCTGTCAAGGCAGAAGGCAGTGCCCTTTCCTATGTAAACCACTGAGTCTTTGCTACCATCAAAAACTGAGAGGTTCAGCATAGTAATTCCTATTATATTCCCATTTAGTGTGTCCTCTAGACCATGCAAAGCCAGATGGATTGTGGAGAAAGATTTTGTATTTCTGCAAGCCTTCTCAGATGGAGCTGTAGTCACAGCTGTGGTTCCAGATGTTGTACCTTTATTAGAGAAATAAACACAGCCCTTGACACTTATTTACTATCAAATACATTCTCTTCCCCACTGTTATCAGCATAGATAATCAGAAACAATTTGTTGTTAAAGATAAAAGCAAGGTCTTTGTCAACTTCTCTGCCTGTGTCATCATACTGCCCAAGGCAAAGTTGTCCAACTCTTGGACTGTGGCTATGGACTCTAGTAACATGACAGGTGCTGTAGAGTAGGGATGTGCTATGATGATAAATACAGACTGTGTTTTCGAGACTTACTATTAAATGATGTAAAAATAAGCCACTAACACATTTTATGTTGGCTACATGTTGAAATGGTACTTAAACTGTATTGGGCTAAATAAAATACATTACGAAGTGTACTTGCTTCTTTTTACTCTTTAATGTGGGTACTGTAAGTATACAATGAAAAAACATGGTTTGTTGTACCATTCACAGTACGAACACACACACACACACACAAATTTATATATATTTAGTCATCGGAAAAGTCATAATGTACTTTTCTTTGTTTTTCTATGCAAAAGTGCATCACTACTTCTGATGATCCAATATTCAAGTTTATTTCTTTCTTTCATGAGAGTGAAAGATAGAGAAAGAGAGAGATAAGTATCCTCAACAGGTCATCATGCCACAACCTCCTCCAACCCTCCCAGGCAGCCATGTGATTATGGGTATACCACCCCGCCGTTACAGGTTGACCAGGGAACTGAACCTATGATCTTTCATATAGATTTAGCATTGCTTGAGTGGTGCGATACTTCTGAACCCACCTTATATTTCTATTTTTCAAAAAAAAAAAATTGCTAGAGAGCATATAAGTTTGCTAGAGATAGACACACACACAGAGAGAGAGAGAGAGAGAGAGAGAGAGATAAAGTAAACTCCATGGGGCATAGTCATACTGCAATCCCTTCTCTTCCATCTCTATCTCCTTTTGGGATTGTGGATGTGTGTACACATGCCTGTCATATTTTTTAAGCCACCGGCTCTATGACTTGAATTGCGTGGCTGGCCACATGGGATCCAGCCATCTTAACCACAGGCCACAGGCTGGCCCCTCACCTATTTCTACTGGATAATGCTGGTTAGAGGAAATTCGATTATATTGATGGCCAAGAAGGCACCATAAAGTCCATTAAATTGGTGCTATTAAATAACTGGATTCATACCTGAAACTTATTAACACATCCATACATAAAACTTACTAGATCACTCAGTAAGTTTTATACATGCCAGGGAGTGAATGGCTCAGGGACCTGCTACATCAGTGAAGATCCTGGGGTTCTTGGAGTCTTTGTAGTGTCATGAACTCTATTCTACAGTGAGAGGTAAGTTGCCGCATCTCGAATGCAATTTATACTTAAAGAAGTACACTACTTGGCGGTTCTCTTTGGGCTTCAGAGGCTACATATTCTGTATTTGAGCAGGCTGTTTTGACCTATTTACCTGGTGACCAATGAAAATGGTAACATGAAGTAGAGTCCAGGGAAAAACCAACCAATAAACCAACAAGGCTCATCAGCAGGTCCAGCTCTCTGGTCCCAGGGGCCTCACATCTCAACAGACCCAGAGCTACCAGGGTGTCTGCTGTAAGCTCCAGAAGGAGAATCATGGCCCAAAACCCTTTGGCTTTAGAGTAAGGTCACACTGGGACCAGCAGATGGCGTAATGGTTACGTCGCTGGACTCCCATGTAGTCAACCACTGTTTGAGTCCTGGACCCAGTGGCTTAAAATTCATGCTGGACACATGTGTAGCGTGCCCAAAATCCTGAGAGGAGAATGGAGGAGAAGGGATTGTGGTGTGGTCATCCCCCTGGGGTGGTGATTTCTATCTTTCTGTCTCTCTGTCTCTTCAGTGAGTGCACATGCTTTATAGCAAAAATCTCTCTCTCAAAAAAAAAAAAAAAAAAAAAAAAAAAAAGAGTAAGGTCACACTTTCTTCTACTGAGAATAATTCTCCTTTTGAAAAGTCTTCTGTAGATGGCCACTGTCCACGTTAGCGAATACATGCCTGTCCGTGGGATGTCAAAGGACTGCTTGTCATGACTGAGTGTTATACTTCTACCTACTCATTAAAGAGGACACGCCCCAGGCATTCTATTATAAAATGGCCCAAGTAACAGTGCTAGAAGGTAACTCCGACTCCCAGGGTACTTTTCCCAAATTATTTACCATCTCTTCTTCAGCCCAGTTGCATGGTCTCATGAGAAATCCTTATGACCAATTAACTGAAGAGGAAATAATGGTGTTCTTTGAGGCTATTGTTCTTTTAGCCTCTCTGTGGCTACAACCTCAGGTAGTAGTTGAACTGAAAACGTTGTGAGAAATGAAAGATAGTGTCAAATAAAAATCTACACTGATTCATGAGCAGTGGCTCAGGGGTTGGCAGGTGGACACATGAAAATTAAGGTGGGACCAGGCAGCGATGCAGTGGTAAAGCCCAGTGCTCTGAAGGCTGAGCCACACGGGAGGGTACATGTGTACCAGGGGCACATGTACCTATAATCTGGGCTGGATGGGGGTGGGGATAGATCGGGGGTGGATCAGGCTTAGGGACACCTGGGGGAGTTCTCTTTCTCTCTCTCTCCCATAGAATAAATAAGTGACTAGGCTTAAAACATAAGACTGGATAGCTGTTGACAAAGTGGAACATTGGGGGAGCTTTAAAAATTGTCCAAGTGAAAATATGGATATTTCAGATGAGTATACTCAGAGGTCCAATCTTCTATTCCATAGGCCCATGCCCAAAGTGTCATGGTGGCAGGGGTGGAGGATATGTATGGTCTCAACAAAATGGACTTCCCTTCACTAAAATGTATTGATTGCTGTGACTACTGATTTGCAAACCAACGAGGCCAACACTGAGGCCCAGGCTACCTCATCCCCTGCAGGGGCAGCTAGTCACCTACTGGGAAGTGAATGCTCTTTCTATCAACCACCAGTTGCTATTGGAGGTCTCCTGTAGAAATGAGGACATGATGGCTATGTTTATGGTTTCTTCTGTTCCCTCCCTACTAACTAACATGAAGTACATCAGTGATATTTCAACCTTTAGACAGACACGTGATATCGAATTGATATCAGTTTATGGTGATATTGTAGCTGTGTCCTGACTGTACCTCTGTGTTGGTGACACAAACTTTTCACTGATATGCAGGGTAACTTCCACGTGCCCCTTCAGGCCCACTCTCCATCTCTCTGTAGAATTTTCTACCTACAAGTTGGCTGGCATGGACTCCATCAATGGGCTCTCTTGCATTTTTCTGGATGGATTTGGTTAATGAATGCTATGAGAAAGGAGGAGAATGGGTGAGGGAAGAATCTGTTTTTCCAACTTTATGTATCCCTTCAGCTCCCAGAGGAGTGCCATGATCCAACTGTATCCCTTGAATGAGAGTGAGGACATTTCTTCTGTGAGCTGGCCTTTGCCCTCCCACCTTCAGGTCAGAGTTGTCAAGGCAGAGAGGAGACTCCTGCCCTGTCTCTAGCTCTGTGGTACTGAACTATTCTTTAAGGATTCCTTCTCACCTGCTCACACTTTTTAGTCTCTTTAGAGTTCTCGACAATTACCTAATACACTCAGCCCTCTATTTCTTGCTCATACCCTGACCTGTACACGCTATTTTTAAAAAAGAGCAAAACAAGACAGAGCAAAAACAAAATTCCAAAGCTTATGATAGTGCTTCCTGCCACAAATAGAAACTGTATTGTATTAAGTAAACAATTATTCAATGATACATGCTTCAGCACAGTGAGGAAGACTTGATAAGGGCCATTGCAATAGACACAGGGACCCCTGCAATGGGGTCTTCCAATGGGAAAAAGAGGTTAAGCTCAGCTTCTTTTTTTTTGTTTGTTTTTTTGAGATTTTTTTAATTTTGCTTTAGGGTGCGTGTGTTTGCCAGACAGAGAGAGACAGAGAGACAGAAAGCGAGAAATCACCCCCCAGAGGGAATGGCCACGCCGCAATCCCTTCTCCTCCATTCTCCTCCTGGGATCTTGGGCACGTACGCACACGCGCCCGGTGTGAGTTTAAGCCACCGGGTCTGGGACGCGAATGCGGGCGACTACATGGGAGTCCAGCGACATAGCCATTTACGCTAACTGCTGGTCCCAAGCTTAGCTTCTAACACAGACTGGGAAAGGGCAGAGGTACAGAAATAGGGGTTTTATATATATATATAGCCATATATATATATATATATACATATATATATATATATAAATATATATATGGAAAATTATTGACAATAACATGCATGATTAAGCCACTATACAGTATATTCTGAATGGGAAATCAGATATGCTGTGATGATGCTTTGGGAATGAATGTAAATTAATTAACTAAAAAATGTTGCATTAAAAAAAGCTCATGGAAATACATGTAATGGGAAAACTATGTATGAATTTCAGTTTTTGTACCAAAATAAATTCATACCTTAATTGTAAAAAAAAAAAAAAATGGAAAGAAAAAAAATATGCCTTAAAAAAACACATCCTGGGGACCAGCAGTTAGCTTAATGGCTATGTTGCTGGACTCCCACATAGCTGACCGCTGTTCGAGTACCGGACCCGGTGGCTTAAACTCACGCTGGGCGCATGTGCATGCGTGTCCAAGATCCCAAGAGGAGAATGGAGGAGACGGGATTGCGGTGTGGCCATCCCCTCTGGGGGGTGATTTCTCGCTTTCTGTCTCTCTGTCTCTCTCTGTCTGTCTGGTGAGAGCACGCGCCCGATCGCAAAAAAACTCAAAAAAAAAAAAAAAAAAAAAAAACACAGCCTGGGCAAGTGACAATTCTAGTCAAGGAGCAGGGTATATCAGTGGTGGAAAATTACTAAAAGGAAACACCAAGGTTAAGGATCAACCTAATAAGATTCTTTTTCTTTTTCTTTCCTTCCTTCCTTCCTTCTTTCTCTTTCATTCTTCTTTCTTTCTTTCTTCCTTCCTTCCTTCCTTCCTTCCTTCCTTCCTTCCTTCCTTCCTTCCTTTCCTTCCTTCCTTCTTTCTCTTTCTTTCTTTCTTTCTTTCTTTCTTTCTTTCTTTCTTTCTTTCTTTCTTTCTTTCTTTCTTTTCCTTTCTTCCTCTTTCTTCTTTCTTTTTTTCTTTCTTCTGTTTTTCTCTTTCTCTTTATTTCTTTCTTCTCTCTCTTTCTCTTTCTTTCCTTTTCTTTTAATTTGTCAGGGGATACATGCACTTGCCAGAGAGAGACAAAAAGACAGAGAGAAAGGGAGAGGGAGAAAGCATTCCCCCATGGGGCATGGTCACACCACAATCTCTTTTTTTCCATTTCTCTACCTTGTCAGGATTTTGGGCCCAGTACTGCTGTGACCAGTATTTGAATTGCATAGTCTGCCATATGGGATCCAGTTCCCTTAACCATTAGGCCACTGGGCTGGCCTGGAACCTAACAGGATTCGTGCTGAAGGCAGACCAAGATGATCAGACATCGCTAGGGGAAGGTGGAGAATGAAAAACCTGATCAAACACTGAGGATGATCAGCTATCAAGAGTGGAGTTTCTGGCTAAAATGATATGGCAGGTTCTTCCTAATCCTGGGTTTTGCAAGAAAGTGCATAGCAGGGCCCAGAAGAAGGCTCAGAAGCCTGACTAACGTGGCAAGGGCTTCATAAAATAAGTGACAATTCCAGAGAAGATATGGAGGTAAAGTATCCAGACAGAGGGATAGTGGGTGAAAAGGTACACTTGGTGGGTTATTGGGAGGTGGGATGAGACCAGAGGTAAGTTTGGAGAACTAGAGAGTGCAGACCAGGAAGAGCTTCAGGAACCAGGATACAGACCAGAGCTGTAACTCCGAAGGTGAGAGGCCGGCAGGTGGTTAGTGAACCGGAGAGTGAGAGCACCCCAGCCTAGTTTCCATGTAAGAACTCACCCTGGTTGTTGCCTAGACTATGGTGAGCAAGGGCAGAGACCCGTGAGCTGGCCATTGTAGACTTAGACTAATGTAGAAACAGGGACGGTGGAGAGAAATGCGTGGATTGGGGGAACTGCTTCAAAGGTAAGGCTGTAAGACCGTGCTGCTGGGGTAGATGAGGGCTTGCATGTGAAGACTGAGGATGACACCTAGACTGTGGCACCCTCAGCTGGGCCCACAGCATCACCACTCACTGGAACAAGGAAGACAGGGAAGCAGATTGAAAGTGGGTGGAAATTAAGGATTCTGTTTTGGTTGGGCTAAGTGTGAGATGGCCGTTCTTCAAGTAGAACATGTTGAAGAGGCAGTTGGGCAGGATGTTCAAGTTTGGTATGCAAGAATAAGCCTGGATGAAAATATAGAGTTGGAGAACATTAGTGTATAGGTATATTTTTAAAAATTTTCTTCCATGAACAAGAGAAGCAGAGAGAGAGAGAGAGAGAGAGAGAGAGAGAGAGCAAGAGCGAGCATTCCACAGGATCACAATGCAGTGATCCACCCTCAGCCTCAGCCAGCACAGATCATGGGGTATGTGCCCAGCATTACCCAGAGAGATCTCCGGATGCAAACTCAGAACTTTGCCATGTGGGTCAGCCTTGAAGAACATCATGTCTTACCACTATACCACTGTCTGGAGCCTAGATACATCTTTAAACCATGAACCTGATTCTGAAAAAAAATCTGTTTCCACTGAGACTTCAGGGTCCTACCGGGAAACACAGCCTCTTACACTCTCCTCTCCTGCCCAGTCTTTCCCTATGCCTGGATTTTCCTATCCAGTTTGTGCCTATTTCATATAACAAATGCTTTCTCTACTTTTTATTCCTTGTCTCCCACCGACCTATGTCCTGAGAATTTTTTCTGCCAGTCTCAGATCACTTTTGAAGGTGTTTCCCAAACCAAGGCAGTCCCCTCCCTTCTAAACATTTCAGCTCTAGCAGTCACAGGGATCCCTGCATTGGACTCTCGAGAGAGAGATCCACCTTTGACTTGAAGCAGTTTGGGAGTGTGGCTGTCAAAGCGAAACTGAAAGTAATTACTAACTGATATACTGAGGAGTTGTGAGGTTAGAATGTTGATTGTGTGCCCTTGTGATGTTAGAAGTAATCAGTGTGAGTCATCAAGTAAGCATGGGGAGATGTGTAGCATTAGAAAAGGGTCAAAGTCTATGAGAAAGCTGTGACCCAGACTCCATGAAGGGCTGTGTATGGGCTGGACTGGGTCCTCTCAACTTCACATGTTGAAGTCTTATCACCCTTTATATCAGAATGTGACTGTGTTTGGAGACAGTGGCTTCAATGAGGTAATAAGTTAAAAAGAGCCCAATAGGGTAAGCCTTAATTCAATCTGGTTTGTTCATTTAAGAGAAGATTAAGATATAAAGAGAGGGAACCAGCAGTTAGCGTAATGGCTATGTCGCTGGACTCCCACGTAGTCGACCGCGGTTCGCGTCTCGGACCCGGTGGCTTACAACTCACGCCGGGCGCGTGTGCGTGCGTGCCCAAGATCCCAAGAGGAGAATGGAGGAGAAGGGATTGCGGCGTGACCATCCCCCCTGGGGGGTGATTTCTCGCTTTCTGTCTCTATGTCTCTCTCTGTCTGTCTGGCGAGCGCACGCGCCCTATAGCGAAAAACCTCTCCAAAAAAAAAAAAAAAAAAAAAAATATAAAGAGAGACATCAGACATGTATAAATGCAGAGAGACAACCATGCAAATATACATAGAAACAGCCAAGTGGAGGCAAGGAGAGAGCTCTCGGAAGAAATCAAGCCTGCCAACACCTTGACCTTGAACTTCCAGGCTCCAGAACTGTGAGAAAATAAATGTCTGTTGTTCAAGCCACTCTGTCTGGTCTTTGTTTATTTTTTTTTTCTTATGGTGGCACGGTAGATTAATATAGCTTGCAACAAGGCAATGTACAATGTAGAATGGTAGAATTCATTCATCACGAGAAAACTGAATTTTAACCTTCTGTGTCCATGATACACTTTTCAATATTGGATTTTTTGGTGGCCATATTTAAGAATGTAAAAAAAGAAACACCTGTTTTTTAAAAAAGTTCTAGAAAACTGAAAAAAGAAATCATTTCTGCAGTTTTTGCTTTATTCATTTGATGCTCCAAAATCCCATATCTCTGTTTTAGAACGACTGATGGCTGTAACTGAACCCTAATTCACCTATAACTAAAGGGTGTTTTTTCCTTAAGCATCTTACAATTTGCAATCAGTTTTACCCTTCTCTACCCTATCACATGATGTCCTCAGCTTCCATCCCTCCATGACAAAAATCTCTAGAAGTATGTGTCCTCATTTTTAGCAAAAACACATTGCACATATTGAAAAAATCATAGGCATACCCATGAAGGTTCAAGGATCATCCATGTGCTACAGCACACTAATTATAAATGACTACAGTTGAAGAGGTGAGATGAAATTATGGTCTCTGTGGTTGAATTCTTCACTTAAAGTGATTTCTACGGATAGAAACAGAATTGTAGTTAAGCAGTCTTGGTGTTTCTACATTGATCTTTCAATAAATTCTTAAAAATAAAACCACACAAACCATCACAGTTGCATAGTAGAAGTTCGAAGACACCTGGTTATGCCTGTGCTGTTTCTGTGATTGGCTTTTGATCAGCTGGGTAGCTTGGTCTGTGTGCAATAGACCTGGGCAATGAAGAAAAGTGTAGACTGAGCACACACCGGATGTGCTGGAAGTTGTCTGGACCAGATCATGATCCAGGACAGGGAGAAGCTACAAAGCCTCTTTTCCCAGCCAGAAGTGAGTAAAGTTAGTGATGGACAAAGATGAAAGGAGGTGAAGCTCCTTGGATATATCAACAAAGAGATACTGCTTGACAGCAGTCATGGTGAACTGTCATCGTCAAACAACTGTACAGAGGAACCAATGAACTGCAATGGCTTTTATTCAGTCTTATAGTGAATGTGGGGAGAAGGGAAAAAAACGGGGAGAATCCTTTGTTTCCAAAATGCTTTGAGTGATATTGTTATATATATTTTAAAAGTTTATTGCTTAAAAAATTTAATTCCATGGTAAAACAGACTTAAGGAATTTGCATAACTAGTTTTTTTTAATTGCCAGAGACCATATATGTTCATCAGAAAGAGAGAGAGAGAGAGAGAGAGAGAGAGAGAGAGAGAGAGAATAGGGCCACAGTTAATCTCTTCTGCATTTTTCCATCTTGTCTGCATTTGAGGCATGTATGGACATATGCCTAGAGTCTTTTTCAAGACAGGCTAGGAATTGAACTGCAGTTAACCATATGGTATCTGACTCCCTTAATCGCTAGGCTACAGGACTGTCTTACTATTTTCTTATATATGTCCCCAGACTCTATAAAATTCAGAACCAATATTAGACTTTGAATATGTTTCTCTCCAGTTCATGTGTTAAGCCATTTTAATAGGATTTAGAGAGTGAAAATTTTATCTAATTATGGTGGAAATGTGGGGTTTTGGGAAGAATATTAGGATTCAGGTCCTCAGGGTAGGCTCTTATGATTGACTCCTGGTATAAAGAGAGAGACACGTGGACACAGACCACACTCTGGCCCTCTGCCACACTGGGATGCCACAGAAGACCCTAGCAGAGGTGGCCCTGGAATTTGGATCTCCAAATTGGGAGCTGAATAAACCTCTATTCTCTTAAATTATCCAGACTTGGGTATTATTAGTATTACCAATAAGATGACCTACAACAAACAATATGTTATTTCAGATGATATATTATTTAAAAGACAGCATCTGAACTGAAAGGAGGAACTTCCTTATTCACTCCAAGCAAAATCTCTGAGGCCTCTGGTGATAAGAGTGGGTTGTTCCGAACTTGGCTTCTAGTGCATCTGGCTGCATCTGACTTGTCTGTGCCTGTCTGTATTCAGAGTTGTATTATGGATTGGCACAGATTTCACTGATACCTTTACATTTCCCTAATTAGATTTCAGATTGATTTAAATCGATGGAGCCAACCTTTCACAGTTATTGAGCTTATTGTTCTTTGACTATTTCTGCCTTCCTCCAGCACACAGTGATACAGAATATAAGACCTTAAACATATGGCTTTCTATGTAATCGGTTTTTCAGCAATTCTTCTTGTCTAAAAATACATGGCCCAAGAGATCTTTGGTTCTGGCACCTACAACAGCCTGCACCTCATGAGCACACGTGCCCACAGCAGAATAAAGGTCAACGAATAAATAAATAAATAAATAAAAATACAAAAGTTACCAACATCAATGCAAGTAGCATTTTACATTTTTTTTTTTTCAATTTTCCAGAGTGCATGTGTGCTTTATAGAAAGAAGGATAGAGAGAAAGACAGATGGAAACAGAAAGTGACCATCTGTGAACCACTCTCAGGGATGGTCATGCCACAATATTTTCTCCATTTCTTCCTCCTTTGGGATTGTGGGTACTCAGACACATACACCTGGCTTGTTTTTCAAGTCATTGGGATCAGGACTCAGAATGCACAGTTGTCTATGTGGGATTCAGCTGTATTAACCACCAAGCCACAAACCGGCCCACATAGGCATTTTTATTATTATTATTATTATTTTTAGATTTTTGCCATAATACTAGAGTGACACAGAGAGAGACAGAGACGTAGAGAAAAAGTGAGAAATCACTCCCCCTATGGAGGGTAGGGGGCAGCTACACCATAGCCCCTTCGCCTTCATTCTGTTCTTGGGATTTGGGGCACACACACATGCCCAGTGTATTTTCAAGCTGGCAGGACCAAGACTCAAACCATAGAGTTGGGCATGTGGGATCCAGTGCCTAACTACCATGACACTGTCTGGCCTACACATTTGCATTTTTAAACTCACATGAATGATATCATTTCTGTTAGATGCTATCCTCACACACCTTATCTCTGATCTGGGTCTGAGATTTCAGAAATAAACCCAAAAACATACAACCAGTTGATTTTTGATGAAGGGTACAAGACAATCCAGTAGAAGAAATCAAGCCTTTTAAGCAAATTATGCTGGGAGAACTGGATATCTGCCTGCAGAAAATGACACTAGACCCCTATTTCTCACTATTAACAAAATCAGCTCCAAATGGATCAAAGATTTAAATGTAAGACCTCAAACTATTAAACTACTTGTGGAAAATGGGAGAAACACTTGAAGACATTGGAGTGGGCATAAATTTCTTAGGTAAGACTCCTAAAGCTCAGGCAACAATTCTAAAATAGACAAATGGGATTTTATCAAGCTAAAAAAGCTCTCCACAGCATGGAAACAATAAATACAGTAAAGAGACATCTCACAGAATGGGAGAAAATATTTGCAAACTATGCTTCAGATAAAGGATTGATGTTCAGAACACATAGAGAACTCAAACACCTCATCCACAGAAACACTGATAATTTAGTTTAAAAATGACCAGGTGAGCTGAACAGACTACTCTCAAAGGAAGACATAAGAATGACCAAAAGGAATTTTAAAAATTCCTGAAGTAGTTTAGAGATTCTACATTATTTAAATTGCTAAGTAGTTTATATTTATTGTTACTATGAACAGAATTATTTGAACGATGTACTTCCAAACTTGTTTTTTTCTGATATAGTCAGTAGTTATAAATGTTTACATATTTATCAAAAATATTTGTTTTAATGATTATCTAAGTGTCCTGCTTGTTTGTTTGTTCTATTAGAATCCTGGGAGGTATAGGAATTCATACTCATCTAAAACTGATTCTTCTATTTTCCTGACTTCTAAACAGAGAATGTTCTTGCTATTGAGCCTTAGACCAATGACTAAGTCTCCACTTGCAATATATTACCCAAACTTATTAATAGCCAGCTTGAGCCTCTGCATTTCTTAGTTGGATATTTCTTCTAAACAATAGCCCCCTTTTATCTGAAATTTCACTTTCCTCAGTTTTGATTTCCCACAGCTGACTGTGGTCTGAAAATAGGTGAGGACAGTACAGTAAGATATTTAGAGAGAGACTATATCCCCATAACATTTATTGCAATATATTACTATAATTGTTTTATTTTAATATTAGTATTATTGCTAATCTATTACTGTGCTGGGACCAGCAGTTGGTGTAATGGCTTTGTCGCTGGACTCCCATGTAGTCGACTGCAGTTCAAGTCCCAGACCTGGTGGCTTAAACTCACGACGGGCACATGTGAGTGTGTGCCCAAGAGCCTGAGAGGAGAATGGATGAGAAGGGATTATGGTGTGGCCATCCCCCCTGGGGGGTGATTTCTCTCTTTCTGTCTCTCTCTTTCTTTCTGGTGAACACACATGCCCTATAGTAAAAACCTTTTTTTAAAAAAGTTTAAAAAAATCTATTACTGTGTTTAATTCATAAATTAAACTTATTATAGGTGTGTAAGAATAGAAAAAAAAAACAATATTTATAGAGCTCATTAGTATCTGTGGTTTCAGCCATCCTCTGGGGGTCTTGGAATGTATTCCCTGTGGATAAGTGTGGATGACTGTACTGTGTCCAACATTATAATGCAAGATATTAGTTGCATTTTGGAGCAACTCCTTTATGCTTTTCACTAATTGGATCTCTAATCTTTTGATTCATCTATACTCTCAAGATAATATACTGTGTCAACCCTTCAAATCACTGAAGCTGGCTGTTCTATCTGGCCTGTCTTACCTTATCAGAAAAAGCACAGTCATTCTCACTCAATCCGTCTCTTATTTTGCATTCTCTCAGACACATGGTTCCCAAAAGTTCACTCTGCATTTGTGATTTCTATTCAACTGCTTTAGAAATGTTGAATTGAACCCATGGGCACACATCCCACTTGCGCAGTTCTGTAAAATATGCAGCAGGTTACTTGTTCTTGATTCTTCGCACACTGATACAAATGCCCACACCACTTCAAATAACAACAACAACAATAAGGTATAACAAGGAAGCCCAAGTAAGACAGGATTCACATACATTTTAATTTTTTTATTTTCTGACAGTGGCAGCAAGTTGTATTTGCATAAGGCAAGGTTTGGAGAAGAACCGAGGAGAAACATTAGGCAAGCAGGTTAGAGTCAGGAAAGCATAGTCATTTCTGAAGCAAGTAAGTGATCTCTTCTTGTGTTGCAGGATGATCTCCCCCTTTAATATATTTGCTAACCAATGGGCTCATTACTTTATACCAGCTATTTCTTAAAAGAAAATAACTTTGTATTTACCCACATATAATACTAGGATTTAGGAAACAACAGGAGAAAAACCCAATAGTAGTTTCAGAGGCATCACTTGTAATGTTCCCTCAAATTACCTTGTCAAGCTCTTAGACTGATCTGCCTTTGAAATAACAAATGTTAAACCTGTAGTGTGTTTTCAAATGGAAATAAAACCATAATTCCTTGCTTCTTTGTGTTTGGAATCCTTCTACTACAAAACTCAAATCAAATGCTTACAATAAGATATGTTGTTTGTCATAATCAGATCAGCCAGCTAAAGGTAAACAGTTACGAAGCCTGGTTTACCTACTTGGAGTATCATTTAAGGTACTGTAGATACCCTCTCCTGAGGATCCCTGTGGCCCAAGTCTGCGTGGACGGGGAAGCAGTCAGTGTGGATGTCTGAAGATCTGTTTCCTAGCCTGACCACTCACCACATTTGTGAGCTTGGGCAGGTCGTTTAATCCCAGTGAACACCTTTATCTGTGACCTAGGGGTAAAAGCACTTGCATTATAGGCGTGTGTGTGATCATATTAGGGGACCTGTGAATTATTCAGTATGATTGGATAACGAGGTGCGTTTAGGAGAGCGAGAAGTCAAGAGGCTTGACAGAAGGCAGTGTCACCTCTTGCAAAGGCATTGCTCAGTAATACTGGAACAAGGACATAGACTGTGAGGAAAAAAAACCCTAAGAAATGTAGTGGAAATAAAATAATAGCACTAGATGAATGATGCCCTAAATACATGCAGTCATGTTCATTACATGCATTAATTGAAGTCCAAAATTTCCATGTTACGATCTGGATCTGCACTGTACAATATGATGATCACTGCACAAGTCATGCGTGAGTCTTGAACACTTGAAATGTGGTTGGCATGAATTAAGGTGTGCTCTCAGTGTAAAATATTCTACAGATTTCATATACTTTGTATGAAAACTGTACGTAAGATCTCTCAATAATTATCCATTGTTCATTACCATAAATGTTATGGATTGCAAGTTCAATGAGAATATTCCAAAATATTGTATTAAATAAAATGCTTTGTTGGAATTAATTTGAGCTATTTGAGCTACTAGTGAATGTGAAATTGTGTATATGACTCACATTTCTATCGGAACATTATAGATTGTTCTAGATGACTCTGGAACATTATTTGAGAAAGCAGTTATCTCAGTGCTATTATTTCCTTTCCAGATACTATCTGAAGCATAGTTAAAGCTACTTGAAAAATGGAACTCACGTTTGCTTTTCCAATTCCTGGAAAGAGTACAGTATATGCTGAAGGCCGTGGTAGCAGCATTCTTTGTGCGTTAAAGGGACATCACCGAGGGGACTAGTGATACCCCTGCCCAACTTAACTCTGAGACGAACTTTGCAATTTACTATCATTGGGATTTCTGTGCTCCAGTGCTGATCCCAGAGGGCTTACTTCAGATGGCACAGGTGTAAGACAGAGGTACAGAGAGATGGGAATGAGGGGCTGCGAAGCAAGCCGGCCCACTCCTCAGAGATGCCCCAACCAGAGACATTTGCCATTGTGACTGAAGAAAACATTAAATTATTTACATTCCTTTATTTGTTTGTGCACCTCTTTTACTTTTTAAAATTTTTTATTTCTTTTTACCATGAGAGAGAGAGAGAGAGACAGGCAGACAGCCCATACTCCCAATGCTATGATCCACCTTCCAGCACCAGATCACAGGCGAGCACAGGCCCAGTGCACTTAGAAGGCTTCTGTTGTCCTCTCGTGTGTGTCAGCCTTGCACAACATCTGTGTTTACCACTGTGCCACCATTCAACCCCTCCTTTGCTTATTAATTCCTAGGAAACAAGAACCATGCGCAGGCCCAGAGCCTTATTCCATGCAGGCAGGAATTTGATGGGTCCTCTCTGAAGGTAAAACTTTCAGCATAATCTGACTTGCTCTTTTATAAATAGTGCTAATGATATGTACTATCGAATAAGATTCTTACTTAAAAAAAAAAAATTAACTGCTAAATCCCAGCATTAAATATTTTACATGTGATGGAAAAACATACCTCTTGTGAATTTTTATTAGATGATACATGAATTGTAAAATTATTTCTAACTGGAAGAGAGCAGGAAGAGGTTGCCTGCGGAAATCAAGCTTCAAAGTTGCCCCAGTTCAATCCATTTTCACTTTTGTGAGCATGTAAGAGATTATTACCATAATTCCAAATTGGCTGTTATATGTTCCAGATATATAATCCCAAAGAGGTAATGAACTTAGATTGTCGAAATGCCTTTCGACAAAAATATCTGCCACTTTGGTTGACATGCTAAAAATGAAATGAATAGTTCAAGTGTCTGAGATGCCAAAGCTAATCCTCTGATCACATCGAAATCGCCGTGCAGGTACAGCAGTGGTGAGCAGATTAGATCCTGATCCATTTGTCCTGGCAATAAAGAGAAAGAGCAGGGGGGCGGGGGAAGAACAACTCTCTCCTTTGAAGGTTTATAAGCCTGGATCTAAGTATATCTTGTTGCTGTTGGTGGTTTTCTACTTTATTTGTTATAAACGAAACTTCTTTACCAATTGTTAAGTGCTAAAGCTGGTAGGACCGTGAAACAAACAAGCAAACATTAATCTGCAAGCCCACCTGCCAACTTCACCTTTATCTTTCTGTAAAGGATGCTCATGTTAAGCCAAGTGGTAAGTTTACAAGTGGGTTTAAAGCCTGCGTGGGCTGGGGGATCTCAGCAGCAAGCCTGTACTAAGTAAGATCTGGAACTTTGTAATTACCTGCTAGCCTGGGACCTTCAGCAAAAGACGATTATGATTCAAAGCCAGTTTAAAAGAAGAGAGCTACTGGAGTAATAATAATAATTCGACCCTGAAGGTTTTCACAGCTGGCGTGTCAATTTGGCATGGCCTCCCTTGAGCTGTTAAGTATGTCAGATTTTCCTGTGACAAACACAGAGGGGCCTGCTGCATGCAGTGTTCAGGTCTGAAGAGCTTAATGATAATCACACTCTTTGGATTCTGTGCCTACCCCACAGGAGCAATTAGCTAATTGTCCGTAAAGCCCTTTGAAATGAATACGCTGAGAGTCAGAATTTTGACACACAGGCTGCAGCTTGAAAAGATGTCAAGAATATTCCGTATCAGCCTAATAGCACTAGGCATAAAATAATGTGGACCAATGCTCTATGTATTTAGGTACATGATCATACTTCCTATCCACGAAGGTGGTTTTATTTTTCCTGTTTATTTTTCTTTTTCTGCTTTTTCACCCCTCATCACCTAATTTGAGCAAGGTGACTGTTGTCTTCAAAGTGCCATCATTAATTTCTCAATTTCCTATGAAAAGACATTATTTATCAATCTCTAATTTTTGAATATACAGTTGCTGACTTGATCTTCTGACACTAAAAGACATTAAAAGATACTAAAATAATCTTGATATTTGTGTTTAAAACACAAAAAGGGGATAAATAAGAATAATGACTAAAACAAAGGTACCATAAACATTCTTCAGCTATTTTTAATTTAATTTTTCTTTAGAAAGGAGTGTGGAACCACAAAATATCTTAATGAAAGGATGCTTGCTATCAGTCCACCAGTCTTTTATATTTAGGTAAGGTAATGTTCTCCTGCTCACTGTCACTCTTTCAAGCTGCTGAGGTCTGCCCTGAGTTAAGCTTGCAGAAAGGGGGCGGGGCCGAGCGCCACAGGGTGCAACTCTCAGCCTGGCTGTGGATTCTGGGTGTTGGGCTCCCCCAGCCCTAGGGGCATGTGGCTTTGAGGAACAAGGACAGGCCATGCCTCCTTCATTCTAAACCCCCTGAATGAAAGGCTGGATGTCATGATTTGAGGTGACAAGGGAGAAACAGGTCAGGATTGACAGGGCAATCTACTCTAGTCCCTGCCCTTAAATTACCGGACCGGTTCCAGCAGACCTTACTTCTTTATCTCTGCAGGAAGCCTAATCAATCACAATCATCAAAGCAGTTTTCCTGAGCAGCAGAAGCACTGAGGCCTCTCTCTCAGGAAGTAAGCATAGCTTCCT
This sequence comes from Tupaia tana, assembly GCA_026018925.1. NCBI lineage: Eukaryota > Metazoa > Chordata > Mammalia > Scandentia > Tupaiidae > Tupaia > Tupaia tana. The sequence continues at coordinate 9,118,936 of JAKSZU010000008.1, forward strand.
AGGTCGCCCAGGCTGAAAACGAGGGATTAAAGATGCAGTAACAGTGCCACGCCTTCCTCCCCTGGGGTTTGGAGACTCGGGGCGGGCGTTTGTCCGAAGGTGCACCGGCAGGGAACTGTGCAGCTGGCTTGGACCTGATTTCAGGACGGCCAGCCTAGTGTGCCTCTTTCCTTGTAGTGGAGGCGGTGAAATGAAACAAGGTCACCGTCACTGAGGGTCAATGCCAGAGTGTCCACAGGGAGGGCACTCTAAAACCACGGGTGTCAGGACGTCCAGCTAGGTCCTGGCTCAGTGCTGACTGGCAGCCCGTCTGGGGACTCCATCATCATGATCCTGTGGTCCAGTGCGGTTCTAAGGGGAGGGTATGTTCGGGGCTGCTTAGCTACGGCACTTCACTGCCTCCGAAATGGAGTCCGCCATCTGGGACCACCCGATGTTATGAAGAGCAAAAGAGCAGGCGGCATAATAATAAAGCCACAGGTTCTTGCCAGAGGCAGACCAATGCTCCAAGGCTTACCATGTGGACACTCCTAAAGGCCAAGTAGGTCTTAGCCGTTGGCAGCTACTACACAGCTTTTCCAGGCCTGTTCTTTTTCAGAGCAGACATTTCATCATAGACAGTGCTGATCACAGCCTTGGGTCATCATTTGCATAATCGACCTTTATCTTAAGGATTTTCCCCCTCCCATCTGCTAGAACTTAGTGTCACAGAGCAATGGTGACAATGGAAGTGTGACAAGTGATACTGAAGGTGACACTGGGACTCTGGTCACATGCTCCCCTGTGCAGGGGGCACAGCCTTTTGTGTCTAGGCCTGGGTGTGAGGTCTGCACTCCCCAGATGTCGGCAGGCCTCTGAACTTGGCAAAACATGCTTCCCTGTCTGTGAGTACAGGTTCATTTAACTAATGCCTGTTTTATAGGATTGTAGTAAGGATTATGTGAGGCAAGAGATATACATGTGCAGAGGACACAGGCAGATATTCCTTAACTGTCAGCTACCAGAAGCCTTTCTAGCTCTAGTCCTGGAGTCATTTGTCCAATTAGGAAAAAGGGTGAAGATCTGCTAAGGCCCACACTTAGAATGACAGCGCATATGTGGCGAACTCATGACCTAGTGTCACAGATTCGCAGAGCTGCTCTTTAAGGAACTTCTCCATTCTTTGACACAAAACACCAAAGAAAATACTTTTTCAACCATTTAATTCTTTTTTTTTCTTTTTCTTTTTTTTTTTTTTTTTTGAGAGGTTTTTGCTATAGGGTGCGCTCACCAGAAAGACAGAGAGAGACAGAGAGACAGAAAGCGAGAAATCACCCGCCAGGGGGGATGGCCACACTGCAATCCCTTCTCCTCCATTCTCCTCTCGGGATCTTGGGCACGCATGCACACGCACCCGGTGTATTTAAGCTGCCAGGTCCGGGATTCGAACTGCGGTCGACTCCATGGGAATCCAGCGAGCGACATAGCCATTATGCTAACTGTGGTCCCAACCATTTAATTCTTTTTGATAAACATTCTTTGAAGCACTTCTTAAAGAGACAAGTGGTTTAGACACCTGAAATGGAGCAGATACTTTTTGCCTGAACTCAGTGAGCATTTCAATATTCTAAGCAAAGCCAAAAATCCATCTGGCTTTAATATCAGATTGTGTATTTCTATTTTGATGTTTGTTTGTCATTTGACAAATCATTCAAATATGTAGCCTATGTGTAGTTTGAAAATTTTCCAGTCATATCCTTTATTAATGTCACAGCCTTATTTAACTTCACCATAAGTAGTTTATTCCAATAGTTACAACTTAGAGTGTGAGACACTGAAGCTGCTTAGAAAAGTTATTCACATCACAATAATGACTACATGAAAAAACCAACTCTTTTGTGTCTGGCTTCTTTCACTTAGCGTAACATTTTATAACTCATCCACATTGTAGCGCATATTACTCTTTGTATGGATATACCACATTTTATCTATCTATTTATCAGATTGTGATGTGAGTTTTTTCTATTTTTTGGTTATTATATTAGAAAAATCATGATGTATTTTTTTCTATGCAAAAATGCATCATGACTTTTCTGACAGCCCAATAAATAATATAACGATAAGCATTTATATCAACATTTTTGTATGAACATATGTTTGGAATTCTCTTGGGTTTATACCTCGGCTTACAATTGCCAGGTCAATAGAGAACTATATTTAAACTTTTGGAGAACTATTAGACTATTTTTCACAGCAGCTACTCCATTTTACATTCTCAGCAGTGATGTACAAGGATCCTAATTTCTTAAAATCCACATTGATACTTGCAATTGTCTGTTTTTTTTTTTTTTAGCTATTCTAGTGAGTATGAAAAGAATTATAATCTTGAGTTATTGTTGCCTTGATACCTAATGATGTTGAACATCTTTTTATGTGCTTATTTGCCATGTGCATCTTTAAAGAAATGTCTATTCAGCACCTTTGCCCATTTTTTAATTAAATAATTTGATTCTTTGTAGTTTTGTTAGAGTTATTTATATATTCTAGATAAAGACCTTTCTCAGGTATACAGTTTGCATTCGCAAATATTTTCTCCCATTCTGTGGGCTACCTTTTCAATTTCTGGATAGTTTCATTTAAAACATGAAAGTTTTTTAATTTTAATAGTATCCTCTCTCTTTCTTTCATTCTTTCTTGTTTCTTTCTTGTGCTTTTGGTGTCATATCTAACAAATCATCACCTATTCCAAAGTTGTAAATATTTATGGTATGTTATTTTCTAAGAGTTTTTTAGTTGTACCTCTTATATTTAGGCCTTAGATCCATTTCAAGTTAATTTTTAAATATTATGTGGACTGGAGGTTTCTGATTTCATTATTATGTAGCAGATATCCTATTGTCCCAGCATCATTCCTTCTTTTTCTCACTGAAATGTCTTGGCACTGTTATAGATACTAAGTTGACTCTGGAGTCCTAATTTTATTCCAGTGGTCTATATGTCTATCCTTATTCTAGTACCACACTGCTTTTATTGTTATAACTTTAAAGTAAGTAAGTCTGAATTTGGAACTGTGAGTACTCCAACTTGGTTCTTTTTCAAGGTTATTTCAACTCATTTAAGTCCCTTGAATTGGTACATGAATTTTAAGACCAATTTGTCAATTTCTGCAAAGAAGTCAAATGGAATTTTGATAGGGATCATGTAGAAGCTGTAGATCAATTTGGGAAGTGTTGCCATTTTATTAATATAAAGTCTTCTGAACCATGTACATAGTTGCCTCTCATTTATTTAGATATTTAAAACTCTAGGGCCAGCAGGTGGCATGGTGGGTAGGGCACTAGACTCCCATATAGCTGACCACAGTTCAAGTACCAGATCTTGTGGCTTGAAACTCATGCTGTGTGTGTGTGTGTGTGTGTGTGTGTGTGTGTGTGTTTGTGTGTGTGTGTACATGTACAAAATCCCAGGAGGAAAATGGAAGAGAAGGGATTGCAACATGGCCAACCCCCTGGTAAGTGATTTCTCAATTTCCCTTTCTCTATATTGTCTCTCTCTGGCAAACACATGCACCCTATGGCAAAAACCTAAAAAGCAAGTAAAAAACACAGTGCTTTAAACTTTTCAAAGTATAAATTTTTTACTTTGTTAAATTTATTTCTAAGTACTTTATAATTTTTGATACATTATAAATAGAATTTTTAAATTCTATTTTTGATTGTTTAATACAAGTGTCTAGATATAATTTTTATTGATCTTATATCCTACAACATTTCTAAATTTATTTTATCAGTTCTAAGTTTTTTTTTTTTAAATTGGGATACAATTTATATAACATGAGATTAATCATTTTAAAGTATACAATTTAATATATAAATATATTATGCAACCACAACCAGTGTCTACTTCCAAAATAGTTCATTCACCACAAAAGATAATCCTGTGTCCTATAAGCAATCACTCCCCGTTTCTGTATAGTTGTAGTCACTGATAACCACCTATCAGCTTTCTGACTGTGAATTTATCTTTCCTAGATATTTCATATAAATGGAATCAACTGGTCAAAGACATATGAGATTATTTCCGAACTTTCAATTCTATTAATATTTCGTTTGACTGTATGTTTGTCCTTATGAAAATACCACACTATTTTCATTACTATAGCTTTGTAGTAAGTTTCAAAGTTAAGAATTTAAGTCCTCTGACCTTGCTTTCCTTTGAAAGATGATCTCAGCTCATTGGTTCCTTTTATTTCTTATAAATTTTAATTTCTTATAAAAATTTAAGAATCAGTTGTTCTACTTCTAGGGAAAAAATAGAAATTTTTATAGAATCTGTTTTATATTTGTGGACTGCTTTGGGAAGTATTGCTATCTTAATACTATTAAGTATTTTAGTCCATGAACAAGGATGTCTTTCCATTTATTTAGGTCTCTTTAAATTTCTTTCAGCAATGATTTGTAGTTTTTATATTATAATTCTTTTACCCTCTTAGTTAAATTTATTCCCAAGTGTTTTATTCTTTTAGATATTGTTATGCAAATTGAGTTTTTTAAAAATCCTTTATAGATACTTTTAGTTAATGCCTAGAAATATAACTGATTTTTATGTGTTGATTTAATACCCTGCAACTTTGCCAAATTTCTTAGCTCTAGTGGTATTATTGTGAATTCTTTGGTACTTTATATATGATCTTTTAGTCTGCAAATAGAGATGCTTTTACTTTTACTTTGCATTTTTATTTCTTTTTCTTGCCTAGTTGCTCTGACTGGAACCTCCGGTACAATATTGCACAGCACTAGTGAAAGAAGACATCCTTGTCTTATTCCTGATTTTAACATGAAAGCTTTCACTCTTTCACCACTGAGCATGATTTTTGTTGTGAATTACATTTTATTTATTTGTTTATTATTATTATTTTTTCACGTGAGTTTTGCCAGAGAAAGACAGAGAGAGAGAGTGGGAGAGAGAAAGCAAGTTTCCAGGTCTAGGACTCAAATCACAATTGGCCATGTGGGAATTCCAGCGCCTTGACCACCATGCCACCTGCTGGCCCCTGTTGTGAGTTTTTAATATACCTTTTATCATGTTGAGATAATTTTCCTCTAGTCCTAGTTTTCTGAATTTTTTCTTCCTGAAAGTGTTGGATTTTGTCCAACGATTTTTCTGCATCAATTAAAATGATCTTCCTCTGTTGGTTTAAATCATTCTGTTAATATGGTGTGTTATGTAGATTTTCTTATGTTGAACTACCTCTGTGTTCCTGGGATAAATCCCACTTGGTCATGGTGTATGAGAGGTCTTCATAAAGTTCATAAAAATGCATATTATAAAAAAGCTGGATCAGTCAATGGTGAAGTGGTTAAGGCAGTTGTATCCCACATAGTGGAAGTGGACCATGCAGTTTGAGACCTAGATCCGTGGTTTTATAAAAACACTCTAGGCATGCATGTATGCATACCCAAAATTCCAAAAGAAGGGAGAAATGAAGAAGAAGGATTCGTGGCATGATCATCTCCCATGGGGAGTGCTTTCTCATTTTCCCTCCCTGTGTCTCAGGTAATCCCATGTGCCTTCTGACAACTTTTAAAAAAGGAAAAAAAAAAAAAAAAAGAAAATGGTATGCCTGGATTTCAAAAGTTTTCTGCACCAAAATAAACTTTTACTTTGTTTTTTTTTTAAAAACTTTTGAAATTCTCTCATGTATTACTTTTATTATTGTGTTGGAGTTTATTTTATAATATTTTCTTGAGGACTTTGCAACTGTATCCATAACTGTATTTCCCCCCCATATTTTTTCTTTTTTTGGCCATAGGGTGCTTGCACTTGCCAGAAAGATTTAGAGAGAGACAGTGAGAGTGAAAGTGAGACATCACCCTCCAGGGGTATGGCCATGCCACAATCCCTTCTGCATTCTCCTCCTGGAATTTTGGACACACGTGCATATGCCTCCAACTTGATTCTCAGGACACTAGGTCTGGGACTCAAACCATGATCGGCATATGGGAATCCAGCATCTCAACCATTACATCACCTGCTGGACTCTTCCTAAGTATATTAACCTATAGATTTCTTGTGTTTTATCTGAATTTGATATCAGAATATTATTGGTCTCACAGAATGAGTAAAGACTGATTCTTCCTCTTCTGTTTTATTTATTTATTTAGTTAGTTAATTATAGGAAGAACTTATATTAATTTTTTAAGTAGTTGGTAGAATTCACCAGTGAAGCCAACTGGTTTGGACCTTTTATTGTTGTGAGTTTCATGATTACTGATTCTATCATTTTTATTACGTACCACAGGGGTTACAATCAACATCTTGAATTCATAACAATTTAATTTGAATTGATTACAATTTGGCTTTGATAGGGAAACTGTTTCTGTTCAGCTTTGGTTTCCTTGCATTGTTTATTGTCACAATTTTTTATGTGCTTATTAACATATATTAATGTTGGTTTTTTGTAGTTGTTGTTGTTCAATTTTTCTAGAGGACAGATGCACTCACCAGAAAGAGACAGAGGGATAAGGAAAGAGAGAAAGCACCCCCCCTCCCCTCCATGGGAAATGATTATGCCACAATCCATTCTCCTCCCAGAATTCTTTGTTCTTCTGCATGACTTTTAGTTACTGTCTTAGTGAACTTCCGTTTCAATCTAGAAGATCCCCATTTCTTGATCTACAGGTAATGAGGTCCTTCATAATCCATTTCTTTTGGATGTCCTATTTTCATTTTCATTGTTGAAAAATAGTTTTTTTTGCTAGATATAAAATTCCCAATTCAGAGGTTTTTGGATGTCCTATTTTCGTTTTCATTGTTGAAAAATAATTTTGCTATATATAAAATTCCCAGTTCAGAGTTTTTTTTGTTTTGTCTTATTTTGTTTTTCACCTCAGCACTTCAAAAATTCCATCCCACTGCCTTGTGGCTTCCATAATTTCTGAGGAAAAATTAGGTAACAATCTTATTCAAGATCTCTTAGGTGTGATGGGTCACCTCTCTCACTGCTTTCAAGACTCTTTTATCTTTAGCTTTTGACACTTTGATGATAGTGCATATCTGGGTGATTAACTTTGCTTTATATCTCTTAGAGTTTGATTAGTTTTTGGATGTGTGGATTCATATAGCTTATGAAATTTAGTGAGTTTTCAGTCATTATTTATTTGAACTTTCTTCCTGCCCCTTTGTCTTATCTTTCTAAGAGTAATAGGAGTCCTATAGGAAAATGTACTTGATGTTGTTACTGATCTTTTGGGTATTTTTCTTTCTGCTCCTCTGACTGAATAATTTCAAGGGACCTATTCCAAGTTTGTAGATCCTTTTTTCCCCCTTGTCTGTTGAAATATGCTATTAAAACTCTCTAGTGAATTTTTTGTTTTGGGTATTTTGCTTTTCATGTCTATCACTTCTGTTCGGTTTCTTTTTATAGTATCTATCTCTTCATTGATCTTTTCAATTTTCTGGACACCTTATCCTGCTTTTGTTAGTTTCTTGTCCATAGTTTCTTTGAGCTCTTTGAATATACTTCAGATGATTAATTATAATCTTTACCTAGTAAGTCTGACTATGCTTTCTCAGGAACAGTTTTGTTTATTTCTACTATAAATGGGCCATATTTCTTATGTCTTTGTTTTCTTCATATTTTTTTAATTGAAAACTGGACATTTTGAATATCATAATGGAGAATTCTGGAAACCATACTTTTTTTTCCTCTTTAGGGCTTGTTATTAAAGCTTTTTGTGACTTGTTTTTGTGTATTTGATTAGTGGTTGTTCTGAATTTTTGAATAAATGTTGTATTACTTGTCACTTGTAATCTCTGAAGTCTGAGTTACATTAACCCATATCTGACTCTTGTTTTGACAAAGGTTCTCTTATGCAAGGATAAAGAAGAGAAAAGGAAGAGAGAAAGAAAAACTCTTTCAGCATTTGCAGATGAGCTCTGTGTTGGACCACTCCTTCAGTACCTTTTGGTGGGTCAGAACTCTGTTTTAACTTTGTTTCTTGCTTGAACTGAGTCCAAAGATCAACCAGAAGTGAAAGGTTAGAATCTACTCAGGTCTTACATGGCATGATTCTTGCCTGTGACATGTTCAAGGCTTTCTAAATTCCTTTGTGTACGTGGACCCTATTGAATGCCCTAATTTCATGGAGAAACACTCCAGATTTTCCTCCTAGGTTTTTGGTATTCTCTTGTTTCCCTCAACTACAATCTTTTGCCTAAGATGGTAACAGTTGCTTATTGACCTTACAACACTTTCAAAGAATGCCCAGCTCTTTCTTTGTTGAATTAGTTTTGACTTAGGAAAAGTAAGGTAAAATATTTTGCATGTTTTTTAAATAGCCTCCAGATAGGTTAGAATAGATAGACATAATTTCTTAAAAAAATCTCTGCTTCTTCTAGAACCAGGAATCAGGGTCTTGCACTGAGATCACAGATTTCTATTTCAAGCTTGCCACTGAGGCCTAGCTGTGAGAACACATGCTTGTAGGTGCTGCTACTGGGCAAACTGGAGCCAGATGGGAAGCCCGGTAAGGTTTCTACCTCACCCTAAATGCTGGGTACAGTGTTTACCTAAAAGGAGGGGTGTAAGAAAAAGTAAAGAGTGTCACAGGAATTGGGTGGTAGTTGGGGTAAAGATGAGGTAAAATTTCCTCCTTGTCTTATTTCATTGGCTAAAACCCCAGAACAATATTGAATAGAACTGATGTGAGCAGACATCTTTATCTTATTCCTGATCATCTTAAGGGGAAAGTTTTTAGTTTTTCCACTATGCTGTTTGCTACAGGTTTTTATTAAATGTCTTTTATTATATTGAAGAATTTTTATTTTATTCCTAGGTTGTCAAGTTTTTGGTCAGCTTGTTTTCATTGCTACTGTTGCTTTATAGCCAGGAAAAGCTATCCAATTATGTCATGCCTTTTTATGGACACTGGGTTGACCATATTTATTTATTTTTTTTTTTGAGAGGTTTTTGCTATAGGGCGCGTGCACTTGCCAGACAGACAGAGAGACACAGAGAGACAGAAAGCGAGAAATCACCCCCCAGAGGGGATGGCCACGCCGCAATCCCTTCTCCTCCATTCTCCTCTCGGGATCTTGGGCACGCACGCACACGCGCCCGGTGTGAGTTTTAAGTCACCGGGTCCAGGACGCGAACCATGGTCGACTATATGGGAGTCCAGCGACATAGCCATTACGCTAACTGCTGGTCCCACCATATATGTTTTAGACAGTTTGGGATGTTGTACCATAGACTAGGTGGTTGAAACAACATACATTTATTTCTTGCAGTTCTGGAGGCTGGAAGTCCAAGATCAAGGCACTGGTAGATCCAGATTTTGGTGAGGGTACTCCTCCTAGTTTTCAGTCCATCTACTTGTTTTATCCTCCCATGCTGTGGGGGCAGGGCGGAGAGACAAGCTCTCTCTTATATTTTCTCATAAGGATATTTGTCCTGTTAGAGCAGGCAGGATCTGACCATTATGACCTCACCCAGTCACCAAATACAGACACACTGGGCATCAAGGCTTCAACATATAAATTGTGTGTGTGTGTGTGTGTGTGTGCGTGTGGTATTATTTTAGACAAGATTTTCCTATGTCAGGATCTTCCTGCCTATCTCCTGAGTAGCTGAGACTACAGACATATACAAATGAGCCTGACTTTTTTGGGAGGCTGGGAATGAGCCTGGGTCTGCTATGTGGCCTTAGCCTACCAAGCAGTGTTTGCTATCATGGCCGGTCTTCAACATATAAATTCAGAGGGCACACAGTTCAGTGTACAGCAATTGATGGTTTTGTTGATTTTTCTGTATTGTCTTGACTCATTTACTTTTATGTATACTTATTTCATATACATTTTAAAAGTTTGTTTACTCCTTCCATGATGAAAGAGATAGAAAAACAGGCACCCCCACAGGGCCGTGATGCTGCGATCCACCTCAGCCCCAGCCAGTGTTGGATTGTGGGCACACGCATGCCTAGCATCCTCAGGGAGGTCTCTGGATGAAAGCCCAGAGCCCTCCTATGGGTCAGCCTTATAGACGTGCTACTCCATCTCAGGAAAATTAGGTGATAATGATATACTCATTCATGGACCATACACTCAAATTTGTAACATGAGTGAGTGGATCAGACCCATGACAAAGTTTTGGTATAGTAAAGAGACATCTCACGTCATGACAGGGATGTCCAGAGGAGCTGGGAATTAAGGATGCACTGAGAGACCAGTAGGGTTAAGAAGTTGAGGGTGATCAGGGAAATCTGTCAGGAGGAAATGATAATTGAGCTGAATTTTAAAAGTTCAAGTACATCTTAACTACCTAAAAAGATTAGGAAGGGCAAGATTATTCCAGCAGGGAGGAGGTGCAGATAAGCCCTGAGAAATCAGGAAAGAAGCTTCATCCACGCTGGAACCTCCAAGCAAAGGTTCTTAGGGAGCAGAGTTGTCTCTGTACAATGATTGGATTAATTGTACCTTTTTCTTTAGGCACATCTTTTCTTCTTCGTCTTCTTTTTTTAAAAAATTTATTACTTACTTATCTTTTCCATGAGTGAGCAAGACAGAGAAAGAGATAGAGAGAGACAGCACCTATCAAGTCCTGATTCTGTGATCCACCCCCAACCTCAGCCATCCTGTGTGATGGGCACCATGGGCCTGGTGTTCTCAGAAAGTTCTCTGATGTAAACCCAGAATTCCCTCATGTGGGTTAGCCTTGCGGAGAGTCACAATTTACTTTTGTACCACTGTCTGACTCTGCTTTTTAAAGCCTTGATCTTGGTTTAGCTGGATTGTCATTTTTTTTTTTTAAGAAAAATTGTGTGAATTTAGGTTTTAAGTTCTTTTTCTTTAGGTCCTAATACCATCACCAAGGTGCTGTCATTCAGATAGAGTCACCTTACCAAGGGACCTAATCAGGTCATTAAATCAATAGACTTGGCATATCAAATTGTGTTTCAGAGCATGAGCGGTCAGGTGGTGTGATCACACTAAATTTGACATTTAGACCAGTCAATTAATTAATGGAAAAAGCAGAAACAAGTGTTTTGAGTAAAGGGCAATATGCTTTCTGTCTTCCTAAGCAGAAGAATATTCTATTTATATGTGGCCAGTAAATTGGTAACCAATTATATATACATATATAAGCAAAAGATAAGATCAGTTGGTGGCATGGTGGGTAAGGCGACTGGATCCCACAAGGCTACCTGTGCTGTTGGAGTCCCAGACTTGGAGGACTGAAAAAGCCTGGGCACATGTGTGTGTATTCAAAATCTTGAAAGGAGAATGGAGTAGAAGGGATTATAGTGTGATTGAAGTTAAGAGACGTCATAACTCTTGAAATACGCATCAAAACCTGAAAGTAATTTCTAGTATAAATTAAACATTTTTCTAAAGTATATCAAATTAAATACATTTATATTTATAGTAGAAACATTTTTTATCCAAACATACTTACCTTATTACTGAGCTTTTTTTTGTTTTTGGAGGGTATGCACTTGCCACAAAGAGAAAGAGAAGGAGAGGACACGAGAAAGCACTGCCCATGGGTGATGTTCAGGCTGCAGTCCCTTCTCCATCTTTCCCACCTTTTGAGATTTGAAGCATGCATGCACGTGTGCCCAGCGTGTTTCACACTGGTGAGTCCATGACTTAAAATGCACTGCCAGCCATTACCTACCACACCACTGGCTGGCCTACTGCTTGTCTTCTTGATGCTCACTTAAAATTTTCCCCTACGCATGGTGCTCACTTCTCAATTTTTTGTTAGGCCTGTGGAATTAGTGTGGAAGGAAGCCAGAATGATCGATTCCAAGAATTTTCTTACTACGTTTCCAGATCTCCAGAAAGACGTAAAAGTCATTCCTCATTGGGTCTGAGGATTGTATTTAAGAGTAAGTGGACCAGAAAAGAAATTATTGCCAAAAAAAAAAGATGACTTTACCAAGCCAGATCAGCATTCATACTCATCGATGCACTGACGTTTGTGACACTCGTGGGCACGTCTTTCCCTCCTGAGCCGTGGCATGACCTCGCCGGGAAAGAAGTCTGACTCCTGGAATCTCAGTGGTAGAAGGGTTTTTTTCTGTTTTTGATTTTGTTTCATTTGAGTTTGGCTTTAATACTTAAATAAAGTGTAATGTTTAAGGTAGTATGACCACACATAGCGACTTGTGATCAAAACTATTGTTTTTTATCACTTTGTTTCCATCCTTCCTCACGAATGCAGATGGACACACAGTGGCCCAGGACCCAGTTCTTATAGCTAACTCTCCCTTTCTGTCACATTTGTCATTCCATCTGAAACAGTATACTGAAATGTTGAAAAATGTGTTTATATGATAGTATTTTAAATTTCACAGAATTAGTGCTTTCCAGGGGCCACAGTGGTTAAGGAGCTAGGCACTCCCACGTGGCTAGATGTGGTTCTAGTCCCAGACCTGGCAGCTTGAAACACACACCAGGTACATGTGCTTGTGTGTCCAAAAATCCCAAGAGGAGAAGGGATCGAGAGGCATGGTCATTATCCCTGGGGTGTCGTTTCTCACTTTCTGTCTCTCTGTCTCTCTGGCAAGTACATGCACTCTCTAGCATAAATCTCTCCAAAAAAGAAATAAATACGTGCCTTTCAGCCAGCAGGTTCTTGTTTCTTAAGAATGAAATACAAAGTCTGTACTTGCAAGGCATTATGATTCCCCTTGTCTAGAAACAGCTGCATCAGACTACATGGTCTCTACTTGTCTTTTCTATTCTAAAATTCCACAGTTTTTCTGGCTATATCCAAGTATTTCCCTAGTGAAGAACTATGATTTATATTATAGTGCTTACTGATCATTGATAGATGCAGACTTTGAGTCGTGGGGCTGATGGATACCCTATAGCTTCCAGTGTTACTTCTGCCTTGACCACCAGCTCAGGTGGAGTGTCCCACTGAGGATGTTTTCATTTGCTAACGACATTTTCACTGTAAGAAGAAGAGTCATCTCTAAGAAGATGCCTTAGGTATTTCTGTCTGAATCCTTGAGCAATGTTCTTTATTGATCTGTTTCTAATTTTAGATCACTAGGTAGTGACACTTGTCACTTGGACACAAATGATCCAGGTAAGTTCCAGAAGTGACCTATAGGAGGATAGGTAGTCCATCAACAGGGTTATGAGGTCATGGTCAAGCGACTAAGTTTTGTGGATTTCAGAATTTCTTTTTACAAGCAGAATTTGATTTAAAGTATTTTATATGTGAGTCTCAAATTCCCAATGTTGTGAGGCCTTCGTTTGGGTGGGCATGTGCTTTATTTTATTGTGTAATATAAGTACTCTACTCTTTCCTTTGATCATTATTAATGATAGAGAATATACACATGCCGGTGACAGTGTGTGTGAGAGCGCGAGAGCAGCACCCTGAGGGGTCTGGTAATGCTGTGATCTCCTCTGCCCAGTCCTCCAGCCCTGTGGGTACTGGGCACTCATGCACATGCCTGGTGTATTTCAGGCCGATTGGACTGGGGATTCAAACTATGGTCACTACACAAGATCTAGCTTCTTTTGAGCAGCACATTTCCACTGAGCTGGCCCAACATTTTAATTAATTAATTAATGTTTTATTGTGTGTACTCACCAGAGAAAGAGACAAAGGGGAGTGGTCATCCAATTGGCTATAGTCATGCTGCCATTCCATTTCCATTTCTTCATCCTGCCAGGACGTGGGGCACACACATACATATGCTTGGCACGTTTTTCAAGCCAGCCGGGGCTGGAATTTGAGCTGTGATTGGCCATGTGGGATCTGGTTCCTTTTTTTTTTTTTTTGAGAGGTTTTTGCTGTAGGGCGTGTGCACTCGCCTGAGAGACAGAGAGAGACAGAGAGATAGAAAGTGAGAAATCACCCCCCAGGGGGGATAGCCACGCTGTAATCCCTTCTCCTCCATTCTCCTCTCGGGATCTTGGGCATGCATGCACACGTGCCCTGCGTGAGTTTAAGCCACTGGGTCCGGGATGTGAACCACTGTCGACTACGTGGGAGTCCAGCGACATAGCCATTACGCTAACTACTGGTCCCGGGATCTGGCTCCTTTAACCACTAGGCTATGGGTCCAGACCCACTTTATTTTTTAAATGTTTTTCAGTGACTGAAAGGAATAGGAAGGTCAGAACATACAGCTGACAATTACGGCAAAGAAAAAACAGCTCAGGGCTTCCACAAGCAGTATCATGTTTTAGTGAAATAAATGTTAATCTTAATAAAAGGGAGTTTTGTTAAAACTTGAAGTGTGATTGGTAATGCTAAGCTTGCACTCACTCTAAAGTGTCCTTCTAGAGCCAGACATTCGCGGTGGCATGAACAGTTGCAGTTGTGAGCACTCGAACACTTACGAGGTAGGGCTGATGTCGGTGTCCTGTACGCACCTGCTCCTACCTCCTCACAGAGGCCCTGGAAGGTAGGCATTAGCACTGACTCTTTCTTTTTTTTTGGAGAGGTTTTCACTATAGGGCACATGTGCTGGCCAGAGAGACAGAGAGACAGAAAGCGAGAAATCACCACCCAGGACGGCCACACCACAATCCCTTCTCCTCCATTCTTCTCTCGGGATCTTGGGCACACACGCATATGCGCCCGGCATGAGTTTAAGCCACCAGGTCCAGGACTCGAACCGCGGTCAACTACATGGGAGTCCAGTGACATAGTCATTACGCTAACTGCTGGTCCTGTACTGATTCTTTCTTAATACAAGATAATAGAGGCTGAGGGCCATTGGGTAAATTCCACAGAGTTCAAGTGGTCAGTGGTGGGCAAAGGCAGCCCAAGTCTTTCTTACAGCAAAGTGGGTAATAATAGCTCGACCACTTTCAGGTTTTCTACTTTTACAGAGGTGGAAAGTACCAGAAAGCCATGTTAGTAGACCTATGGGAAGATTGTCTGTGATAAAAAAATTTGCTTTTCATTGAGAATGACCCAGATTTCCCTTCTCATGCTCTTTTGACCATACTCGTTCTGCTCAAGGCAACCGCTATTTCTTTAGTTTGCCTAAAGCCAGGTGTGATTTCATCACGCCGGGCTTATGGGAAGTCACCACCTTAGTCAGTTCCCTTCACACGCACGTGCACATATGCACCCCTCGCCTTCACCCTTGGGGCCTCTCAAAGCATGACAGCTGGAAATGGCAATGACACAACTGAGTACCTTGATCATTAGGAGGATTTACCCCCAGGATCATGTGTGTCATCAAATCATACGATAAAATTGAAGACGTGAAAGCCCAGGCTTTGTTGTCACTCACTCTCTCACTGAAAATGAAACCTGACCATGTGAGGGAGTCTGTGAGACCCATGTAGGTGTGTGTCAGTTGGCAGGGAGTTTATTTTGTGGTGACTTCTGCAGTCAACACCTCATGGTAGGCGCTGTTCCTAAAGCATGCCTCCCTGTGGTTCTTCTTGCCACAAGGGAAAAAAGGCCCACAGATGGACTGAGGGGAAAAGTGAATAAGGCATTTTCAGATTTTTTGATTTTGGCTTGTATTTCCTTTCTTCTGACTTGTGGGCAGGTTTTTTTCATTTTTGTCTTGTTCTACTGGCATTCAAATATATTTCAGGAACTTACTTGTTCAAGGAATCAGAATTACTCTTGGTAATTCTTTTCAGCATATGTCGTAAATTCTCTGGTAACTGTCAGAAAAAAAGGTCACCAGATATTTTGGCTTACGACAGTCTCATGTTTCCATACCTTTTCTTCCCACTCTCTCGGTGCAACCACAGACCCTTATTTGTCTAGGTTGAACACATCATCCGTCCTCCCCAGTCTACACTTCTCTTGATGTTCCCATCCTCCTTCATTTCTTTCCCACTTCCTAAAAGTAAGACCTTGTAGGAGGCATAGTGGCTAAGGTTAGTGACTAAGGTGTTAGACTCCCACGTGGACAACCTTGGTTCACGCCCAGACCCAGTGGCTTAAAAATCATGCTGGGCCCACATACATGAGTATGCATGTACAAAATCCCAAGAGGAGAATGGAGGAGAAGGGATTGCAACATGACCATTTTCTCTGTGGGAGAGTGGTTTCTCACTTTCCCTCTCTTTGGTGAGCACCACCTATGGCAAGCCCTCCCACCACCTTCCGAAACAAAAGAGCTGGACCTTGTAGTTCTGTGTCTCCTCCCAACACAACAGTTAAGAACACGGACCTCACAGAGAACTTAGCTTCCATTCAATCCCGGCTCTACCTCATTAAACCACTCTGTGCTGTGTTTTGTTGTTGTTTTAAATTTGTAAAACAGAGGGAACCAGCACTTGGCATAATGGCTATATTGCTGGGCTCCCATGTAGCCAACCAAGATTCGAGTCCTGGACCCGGTGGCTTAAACTCATGCCGGATGCATGTGCGTGTGTGCCCAAGATCCCAAGAGAAGAATGGAGGAGAAGGGATTGCAGCGTGGCCATCCCCCCGGGGGAGGGGTGCGATTTCTCACTTTCTGTCTCTCTGTCTTTCTGTCTTTCTGGTGAGCAAACACGCCCTACAGCAAAAACCTCTCAAAAAACAAAAAAGTTGTCACCTTGCCTGAGGTCACACATACTTCATAAGTCAAAAAGAAATTGCCCTCTTAAAGATAATATGTTAGGACCAGCAGTTAGCGTAATGGCTATGTCGCTGGACTCCCATGTAGTCGACCGCTGTTCGAGTCCTGGACCCAGTGGCTTAAACTCACGCTGGGCGTGTGTGTGTGAGTTTAAGCCAAGATCCTGAGAGGAGAATGGAGAAGGGATTGTGGTGTGGCCGTCCCCCTGGAGGGTGATATCTCGCTTTCTGTCTCTGTCTCTGTCTGTCTGGCAAGCACACGTGCTCTATGGCAAAAACCTCTCAAAAAAAAGTAATAGTAATATGTTGCCTATAAGACAGGTGGTATATGTGGGCAGTTCCTTTCTTGGTGTGCTATAACTGATTTGAGTTAACATCAAGGGTATCAAGGAATGCTTAGTGAAAAACAGACTGACCAACTTAGGACAGTTCAGTAGGTGAGACTGTTCAAAGCACAAATGCTGCTTTCTTCCCCTTTCCTAACTTGACAGACACCTCTCCAGAAGCAGTAGTTTACTCCAGGAGTCCTTCTCCCAGCCTGAGAGTCACAGCTGTAAATAAAATATGCAAGTGAGCACTAACCCAAGGAGGCCAATTCAAATGACAGCTTCAGGACCCAGAGGGCACTGTCAGGAAAGGAGGCTCCAGCTGCGAAATGTTGACAAAAACATTCCAGTAATGTTTCCTTATTTCCCGTGTCTATGCACATACGCACGTTCGCTTAGCTCTGAATTTCTCTGCGCTCTCTGGCTGATTTGGAATTGTGTCCGGTGTAAGCATATCCACCCTAGGATATTAACCCTTCCAGATATCACTGAGGTGGGGGGGCCTGCAGCAGCGTACGGATGCATTTCCAAATCCTTCTCCTCCCAGACCTACCCAGCTGCCTGGTGGTTTCTGATGAAACAAACAACTGGAATCTGAAGATAGATTTTCGTTCAAAATTTGTAGTTCAGTGTAAGAAAAAAACCTTGACTTTTAAGCTGTCTCAGTTGATGGGTTTAAAATGCCATTTGATGGACTTTAAATTGTAATCTCCTGCTTGTGAACTTGAATCTCATAACACTGAAGTGACTCTGAGCTGATAGGTCAGGAGCTTTTAGAATTAGAGCTGCATTTTCAAGCTTGAGAAGCTAGAGGGACAGAGGCCGGCAGGTAGCATGGTGGTCAAGGGTGCTGGACTCCCATATGGCCAACTACGGTTCAAGTCCTGGACCTGGTGGCTTGCTCACGTTCCCTCTCTCCTTCTCTGCCTTTCTCTGGTCAAACTGAAAAATAATAGTAATAATAAGTTTAAATAAAATAGTTTCTTTTTTTTTTTCAAAAAAAAGAAGGAAACTAGAGGAAAACTGCCCTACGTGAGTGCTCTGGTCTAAAGTTCAAAAGAAGACAAGGGGGCTGTATGGAATTGGGCTCTCTTCTTCCTCAGTCATTACCAAGATGTCAAAATAACCATTTTTCTTGAACCAGCAGTTAGCGTAATGGCTATGTCACTGGACTCCCATGTAGCCGACTGCGGTTCGTGTCCCGGACCCGGTGGCTTAAAACTCACGCTGGGCGCGTGTGCGTGCGTGCCCAAGATCCCAAGAGGAGAGCGGAGGAGAAGGGATTGTGGCGTGGCCATCCCCCCTGGGGGGTGATTTCTTGCTTTCTGTCTCTCTGTCTCTCTCTGTCTGTCTGGCGAGCGCATGCACCCTATAGCGAAAACCTCTCAAAAAAAATAAATAAATAACCATTTTTCTTGAGATAGTGACTAGACCTATCATTATTATCAGATTCAGATATGACAGGATAAAAAGCTAATTTTATTGAGTTCTTCCTTATTTAAGCACTTTGAATATATTGAGCACTTAATCTTTGAATCAATGATATCATTTAAATGCTATCACAGTCCTTCTTTAAATCAGGAACCTCAGCCACAATTAATTGAAGTATCTTACTCTTGCTGAAAAAATTAGACTAGAGAATTGAAAACCAGGTTTGTACCCCCTCTTCAAACTCAATCTTAACCTTAACCCTACATTTAAACACATTCCTAATCCTAACCTCAACCCAAACCCTAACCCTAATCCTAAACCTAAACCTAAATTTAAATACAACCCAAGCTCTAAGTTTTTTTTTTTTAAGAGAGGTTTTTGCTATAGGATGTGTGCTTGCAGAGAGACAGAATGCAAGAAATTGCTTCCCAGGGGGATAGCCAAGCCACATTCCCTTCTCCTCCACTCTCCTCTCTGGATTTTGGGCATGCACCCACATGCACCCAGCATGAGTTTCAAGCCACTGGGTTCAGGACTCGAACTGTGGCTGAATATATGGGACTCCAGTGCCTTCACCACTATGCCACCTTCTGGCCTCCCAAGCTCTAATCTTAACCAAAATAGACTGTTTCCATAAACTACACTTTCAATGATGTTGCTATAATAAACTAGTACATGCTTATAGATATTATGTGGGGACTAGCAAAAAGTTGAATGCACAATAAAATGCCCAGAGATTACTATATTTAAAAAGATAAGATTGGGACCAGCAGATGGCATAATGGTTACGTTGCTGGGCTCCCACATAGCACACTGTGGTTCGAGTTCCAGACCTGGTGATTTGAAAATCACACTGGACGCATGTGCATGTATGCCCAAAACCCTGGGAAGAAAATGGAGGAGAAGGATTGCAGCATGGTCATCCCCTCTCACTCTCTCTCTCTTTCTCTCTCTGGCAAGTGCGTGTGCCCTAAGACAAAATCCTCTGAAAATGAAATGATAAGACAATTTCATTAAACAGACTGATGAATTCAGGGAATCAATAAATTCTCTGGCTTTGGGATAGTGAGTTGAGGGAGATATTTAAGAAATAGAGTGGTCATTTATGCTTAAATTTTATGTAGCTTTCAGGTAGAAAAATGTTCCATTAGTCTAGAAGCTAAAGTAATCGTAAAGATTATAGAAATAGGATTCTCATTTTGAAAATTTCATTGGCATTCTTATAAAGTGTTTTTCTTAATAAGATTCATTCTCCCTCAAAGCTGCAAGTAAACAAGAACTTTATTTTACCCGTGAAGTACAGTACAGTCAAAATATTACATTAGTTACATAACAATCCAGCTACTGAGAACACAAAAATTGGATCAGTTGTACCCCACAGACGAGCAAGGTACAGGAGAATGGCAAACATCGACATTCAAATGGGTTTTCTGTGGACGGAGAGCTCATTTGGAAAGTGATAGTTCCTCCCTCTGTGAACCGAACACCAGCTGTAGGGCAATAACAATTACATTTCACCTTCAGTTTCATATTCAGCATAAAATTATGATAACAATGAAAATAAAAGTCAGGATTCACAAACTGGCCAGGTAAATCCAGCAAGGCAAGAGCAAAGAACGTGTCTCTATCATACTGGCATCCCCTGCCTTTTGCTCCAATGACATTGAGAACATGCATCACAAGGCTGCTTAATACCTATTTGTTGATTAAATGAAGAAAATAAGTCAGCATAGCTGATCCGTATTTTGAATGATTCAAGAGAGAGGGGCTTTTAGATACCGAAGAGCCATGGTATATACTTTTCAGCTTAGTTGCATCTTCAAAGAGCATGTGGAAAGGGTGATTCACATTTCACGTGTCCAGGTTTTTCCTTAACTGCAGGTGACTTCAGTTGCTTCAGCTTGTTGCAGGGCCTAAACATATCAAAAATTTCTCAGATAAAAAATGTCTCTTCAAGCGACCAGCAGATGGCAAAGCAGTTCCATCACTGCACTCCCACATGGCTGACTGTGGTTCGAGACCCAGTTCTAGTGGCTTGAAAATTACACCAGGTGGATGTGTATGCGTGCTCAAGATCCCAGGAGGAGAATGCAGGAGAAGGGACTGTGGTGTAGTCATCCCCTGGAGGGTGATTTCTCACTTTCCCTCTCACTGTTTTTGTCTGTCTCTTTCGAGTGAGTGCACATATCCTAAGGCAAAATCTTTTAAAAAATTATCTTCAAAATAAAATTTGTTAGGAATAGTAATTGAACTTTCAATTTATTAACTGTAATCATCTATTTAAATTGACCAAATGATTTAAATTGGTAAGATTGTCCAGTAGAGGGGAAAAAGGAATGCAAACAGCAAGCTGTGGCCTTTTTCAGCCTGTTCCTTCTAGCCACAGATGGTCACTATGAGCATGTCCTCTGAAGGTATTCGGTGCTAGGTGAAATTACCATTGTTCTTTGCTCCTCCTTTCATTGGAACTGAATAGTAAATTGTACTGTGTCTATGGTTGCATTTGTTGCCTCATAAAAGTATGACAGGATGGGAACCAGCAGTTAGTGTAATGGCTATGTCGCTGGACTCCCACGTAGTCGACCGCGGTTCGCGTCTCGGACCCAGTGGCTTACAACTCACGCCGGGCGCGTGTGCGTGCGTGCCCAAGATCCCGAGAGGAGAATGGAGGAGAAGGGATTGCGGCGTGACCATCCCCCCTGGGGGGTGATTTCTCGCTTTCTGTCTCTATGTCTCTCTCTGTCTGTCTGGCGAGCGCACGCGCCCTATAGCGAAAAACCTCTCCAAAAAAAAAAAAAAAAAAAAAGTATGACAGGATATAGGAGATTATGCTGCTTTCTCACTTAAATCCTCTCATTGGCCTCCTTCATCCTCAGAATAAAATCTTAGACTATTTTTAAAAATGTTTTAAGCTTATTTATTTACTTCTGAGAGACAGGGAAAGAGAGAGGGAGATATGGGCAACCCGGGCAGCGTCTTCATGCCATGATACATCCCTGGCCTTGGCTGGCCCAGATCACTGGCATGTGCATGTCTGGAATGCTCAGGGAGGTCCTGGGATGCAAACCCTGCACCTTCTGACATGGTCCAGTTACAATGGGTGTAACCAATCTGTGGGGAGAGGTAAATTGGACAGGAAATGGCAATGGAAGGAGCTCAGGGGCAGGAAAGAGGAGTTGACCAAAGAGGGAAGATGGACTTGGGCAGATCAACCTTTGGGCTCCCAGAGCATCTATAGCAGATGATGCACTTGAGCCCACCTGTGCCTAGAATGTGGCCCACAGCACAGGTATGATAGCGTACAAGACGTATGTGATTACCGGAGCCTCATCAATGCTTCTAAGCAGTGCGCCCAAAAGCCATAAGGGAAGACAATGAGAAGTAGTCAAGGCCAGGGTCCCCCAACCAATACAGACCATCTTCTGCATAGCTACATTTGGGGATAACTCAAAATGGTTAAATTAGAGTCCGTAAGTCCTGCCTTTGTCTGTTCCTTCCACAAATTGTGCCCACTGACTGTGGTGCTGAGACAGAGCAGTGAAGAGGCTCTCCATGGAATGCACATGCCAAAATTGAAGAAAGGCAGACTCCCTCTTAGGACTCATGAGGATATTCCAGACCTGAAAGTCAACACTAAACTAGAAAGATGATGGCTACGCTAAGACATATTTTGAAAAAAATAAAATTAGGGTAGAATTGGTTAGATTTATTCCTAAGTATCTTATACATTTTGTGGCTATGGTAAATGGAATTACTTTTTTCAGTTCTATCTCAGTCTGCCTGTTGTTTGTATAAAGAAATGCTATAGATTTCTGTATGCTGATTTTGTATCCTGCAACTTTACTGTATTCCTGTATTACTTCCAGGAATTTTTTCAAGGAAACCATTGGGTCTTCTATGTATACTATCATGTCATCTGCAAATAGTGAGAGTTTCGCCTGCTCTTTTCCTATTTGAATGCCTTGTATTTTTCCTCTTTTCTGACTGTGTTGATGAGGACTTCCAGTACCCAAATTAATCTACATATTTAATGCAATCCCAATCAAAGTACCAGACACACTCTTCACATATCTAGAAAACACAATCATAAAATTTGTCTGGAATCATAAAAGACCCCGTATTGTCAAAGCAATCCTACATAAGAAGAGTGGAGTGGGCGGCATCTCACTCCCAGACTCAAAAATATACTACAAAGCTGTGGTAATCAAAACAGCATAGTACTGGCACAGAAACAGACAGGTGGACCATTGGAACAGAATAGAGTCCCCAGAAATACATTCCCAAACACAGTCAACTGATTTTTGACAAGGGGTACCAGTCAATCCAGTGGGAAAAAAGAAAACCTCTTCAACAAATGGTGCTGGAAAAACTAGATTTCCACCTGAAGAAAGATGAATCTGAACCCCTACCTCTCACCATCGACAGAAAGCAACTCAAGATGGATCAAAGATTTAAACCTAAGACCTCAAACTATAAAACTGCTCCTGGAAAACACTGGGGGAAACTTTGGAAGACATTGGAGTAGGGAAAGACTTCTTAAATAAGACCCCCAAAGCACAGTCGATAATCCCCAAAATAGACAAGTGGGATTACATAAGACTAAGAAGTTTCTTCATGGCAAAAGACACAGCAGTTAGTGTGAATCGACAGCCTTCAGAATGGGAAAATATTTTTGTAAACTGTGTTAGATAAGGGACTGATAACCAGAATACACAAGGTACTCAAGCAGCTATTCTGTAAAATGATCATCAACCCTGTTAAAAGATGGGAGAATAAGTTGAAAAAAATCACTCTTTAAGGATGGCATTCAAATATCCAGAAGGCTTATTAAAAATATCCAACATCCCTCATTGTAAGGGAAATGCAGATCAAAGCAACAATGAGATACCACCTAACCCCAGTCAGAATGACTAAGATTAAAAAAAAAAAAAAAGATAAGTGCTGGCAGGGGTGTGGTGAAAGGGGAACTCTCTTACACTGCTGGTGGGGATGTAAATTGGTCCAGCCACTGTGGAGAACAATTTGGAGATTCCTCAAAAATCTACAAATACAACTACCGTATGATCCAGCAATCTCACTCCTTGGTATCTACCCAAAGAACAGAAGAATTCTTCATTGGAAAAGTGCTTGCACATCAACGTTTATTGTGGCACTATTCACAATTGTTAAGACATGGAACCAACTCAAATGCCCACGAACAGATGAATGGATTGAAAAACTGTGGCACATATACTCTATGGAATACTATTCAGCCAAAAAAAAAAAAAAAAAAAAAAAAAAACAAACCAACAACAACAACAACAACAACAACAAACATGACCCTGGCTTTTGACAGAAAGTGGATGAATATGGAAGATTTACTGCTGAAGGAGCAAGCCAGGCTATGAAGGAGAGTCATTGTATGTTCCCACTTAATATATACCAAGTGTCCGCACTCTATGACTGAAACGGATTGACTAAAGGATATAGAAACACAGTGAATGGTTGTGAATATCAGATATACTTTTTGTGAAAGAGTGGAGTCTGAGGAAGGACATTTAGAAGAAAAATAGAGAGGCAAAGCATTTATGGGACAAAGAAATATGTTATTATCTGTTGAATATAATTTTATAGTATTATCAACTGGACTATGGAGAAATGTACACTTGTTGGAATATTCACTTTGTAAGCTAAATAACGTGATTGAATGCATAAAAGAACAAAAACTAACAAATAAATAAATAAATAAATAAAAAGAAAAAATTAAAATTAAGAAGTGTAAATCAAAGGGGCTCTGTGGCTAGGTAGGACTGTTGATAAGAATGGCAATATTGAGAAGAGAGACTTAAAGGTAAGAATGACAAGTTGGGTTTGATGTTTGCTTGAGTTTAGGGTGATGGTAAGGTACACTAGTGAAAAGCTACTTAAGGCCTTAAAAATGTGAAACTGAAGAATAATGGACAGGACCGGGTGGAGTTATTATGTGAGACTGCTAGACAAGAAAATAATTCAGGTGCAAAAAGGCAAGTGCGACAGATTTAGTAGAAACTCCTTTTTTTTTTTTTTTTTTTTTGAGTTCAACACATTGCTCATCTTTATCTTACCTCTTCTTCTCCTCCCTCCAAAAAACACAGAAACTCAGTTAATGATACACTAAATCATTAGATCCATGTTTATGAAACACCATGGGGAATCATAGAAAACAGATCCAGAAAATAAAAGTGAAGTCAATGATGGTGTATGTTGAGACATCCTCTCAAAACTTATTTTCAGTTTTGGGGAACCAGCAGTTAGCATAATGTCTATGTCGCTGGACTCCCACGTAGTCAACTGCAGTTCGCGTCCTGGACCCGGTGACGTAAAACTCACGTCGGGCGCGTGTGCGTGCGTGCCCAAGATCCCGAGAGGAGAATGGAGGAGAAGGGATTGCGGCATGACCATCCCCCCTGGGGAGTGATTTCTCGCTTTCTGTCTCTATGTCTCTCTCTGTCTGTCTGGCAAGCGCACACGCCCTAGCGAAAACCTCTCCAAAAAAAAAAAAAAACAAAAAAACAACTTATTTTCAGTTTTAACTAAGACCAATAATTCCTCTTCTTCCCATACCTGATTTCTCTCTGGCTGAATCAGCACGGTTAGCTCCTTCCACTAACATTATACATACACAGAACAGTTAAATAGCTATCTAGATATGCTTAGACATAGCACAGGAGAAAATTAACGGTTAAGGCTTTTGGATTAAGTATTGCCCTATTTTCTATTATCTCTTCAATTTAGGTGACTAACATCTTAGTGGCAATTAACCGTATGGATTTTTTTAAAATTTTAATTAGCAAATAAAGAATGTATATGGGGGCCAGCAGATGGCATAATGGTTATGTCACTGGACTCCCATGTAGTCAACCCTGGTTTGAATCCTTGACCCAGTGGCTTGAAACTCATGCCAGGCACGTGTATGTGCGTGCCCAAAATCCCAGGAAGAGAATGGAGGAGAAGGAATTATGGCATAGCTATCCCCTCTTGGGGGTGATTTCTCGCTTTCTGTGTCTGTCTCTCCAGCAACACAAGTGCCCTATAGCAAAAATCTCTCTAAAACAATAAAACAGAATGTATATGTCCAAGGTATACAATAAGATAATTTGATATCCATATATATTTCATAATAATTCCCCCAAATTAACTAGCATGTCTATCACCTCTCATGCTGTATATTAGATCCCCAGAACTTGTTCATTTTATATCTAATCAGATTTTTTTAAAGATTCATTTATTTTCATGACTGAGACAAAGAGAAAGAAATACACATGGCTTCACACGGGGATCTTCCCTGGCCCTCCCAGCCAGCCAAGACCATGGTCTGCACACTCGGTGTGTACAGGTAGGTCGTGGAACAGAACCTTCATTCTTCCATATGCGTTAGTTCTATTCGAGCTGCATTGCCCCTGTGCCACTGCAGTGGTCCTGGACTTTTTTTTTTAATGGTTGAAACTTTGGTGCAGATAAGGGTGCTGAACTTCTGGTTGATGTGAGGGAGATAAGGAGAGACCTCACAGAAAAGATGAGTTCATACAAAAGGCAAAGACAGGGCCCCCAAGTGAACACTGCCTACCTAACACACCACTGATACAACCACACTGGATAGCATCAACAGAGCACCTGAAGGACAGCATTCGATGCATCAGACACAGAGAAGGCCGGCCACTAACAAGCTCTCCAGACTCTTAACTGCTGAGGATGGGGACATTATCTAGGACACTGTGGCCCTCACAGGGAGCAATCCTGTTTTAGGGACCCTCTCATGCCTGACCCGCTGATGTGCCTCACTTACAGCCCCTTTCTGCACTTCTGAAACCACTCCCTCCAAGACAGTGAAGTTGGATTCCCCAGAGCACGCAGCTGCAGCCTCCAAGTGGCCTTCTCTGACATTGGAGCTGGATGACATAAAATACAATATTTTATCATCAGACGCTACCCTCAAAGGGCAACTGTTTGGGAGCTCTCAACAGCCCCCGAAGGCAGCAGTCTTTCTTGCATGTCTCCTAAGTGCTAGTTGGAGGATGAGGGACAAACCAGCAGAGCCCACTCATATGGCCAAAGCATCAACTCCAAGCCGAGGGCTCCTGGGCTCTGAGGGCTCCTCCGTAGTGTCTGCACAGGTGGAGGGACGGGTACCTGTGTGCCCATGCTCTGCGTGAACAGTCCACACCACCGGAACCTCACTGGCTCTAAATTTCATGATTTAACACACTGTCTTTTCTTACTGAATGTTCCACATTTTGTGAGTTCTCTCAAAGTTCTGACTGTTTCTCAGTGTTCTGGGAAAGAGAAGGAACAACGATTACTTTGTACCCTGGGCCTTGAATAGTTCACCTTTGTCAGTGATCGCCAAGGCTGTGCCTACCTGGAACTGTGCTGTAACACAGAAGCAATAAGTGCCCCTTTATCTATGGGTTGTGGCTTCAGAGAAACAAATCCTCCTTTTTCCCTCAACATGTAGTTTCTCCCCTCAGCCTAAACTATTTTGAGTTATTACGTGTTTCTGCTGGCTTATTTTCATGTATGTCTCCTCATTGAGAATTATTAACATAGTCATTCTAAAATACGTCCATTTCTCTCTCTTCCTCCAAAAGCTTATGATTTCTAAAAACCTAACTTTAATATAACATCTATATGATAATGCAATAAATAACCTCTTAAAAACTAATAAAAAGTATAAGCCACTTTTTCCTTTATGTCTGAAAGGTAATAGATTAAAATCTATCCTCCTGTTGCCTCCCCCCAGAGAAAAACCATAATGGCATAGGAATATCATTTTCCCCTTGCTCCTCCAATTTGTCTTTTAGTAGTGAAGAACAGATGAAATCTTTCCTCACTATATTTAGACGTCAACCAGGCAGGTCGGTGCCATGGTAACGCCTCCCGCAGGAATGTCAGGAGGGAGGGGCATGGTGCTGCCAGGAGTGCTGGCTTAGTGCCGAGCAGGGAGAGCTGGGATGTCGCCGGCCAGGGACTGAGCGCCCTCTGCTCTGTTACCCACTACAAGGAAGGCAGCTGTCCTTCACCACCACCATGCCGAGTTGCTGATGTCCACGAAACAGAGAGGGATGATGCACATGAGACTGCGCTTCAGGCCCTTCGTCCTAAATCCAGGCCTCTCTCTGATCTCCGACAACGCTGCCTGGGCCTTAAGCAATTCTATCCACCTCAACTCCCAGGATTATTCTAGATGCTTATTTTATAATAAGATATGGATACAGTAAGTGTCTTTCTTGTGTATGTGTCCCGTATTATCCCAGCACACCCACCCTGTGGTAAGAATCAGAGGGCCAATAGATGTTATCAGTACTGGCCCTTTGCCCCAGACCTCTTTAGGCACTAGAGACGGAAAAACAAGACATCCAGGCTCCTAGCCTGCTCAGAGCTCCAGTTCACTGGGAAAGAGACAGATGAAAATAGCAAATACCTAGTAGTATCTAGTAAATACCTAGTAAATACCTGGTAGACATGCATAAATACCTTATTTGTAAATGCTTTGTTCTGTTTTCTTTAAGAGATAGGGTCTTATAATGTTGCCCAGGATGACCTGAACTGAAAATCCTCCAGCCTCAGCCTCCCAAGTAGCTCAGATTTTGCAGGAGCATGCCACAGTGCCCTGTACGGAAGACAATTTCCATAGAAGACTCTGGTGGTGGGGGGTAGAGGGCTCAGGGAAGGCAACTGTGGAAGATGACGCTGAGTTGTGACTTAAATGGCCAGAAGCTTGTCACTCAGGACCTGGAGAAATCACTTCAAGGAGGGGACAGCAAGTGGAGAGAATGGCCCTGTCTGCTGTGCTCCATGAGTCCAGGGTGGGGTTGCAGGTGCAGCATCATCCTCACATATGAATCCTCAAATGCCCCTTCGGCAGGTCTGGGGGTTGCACAAAGTGGTCTCCCATGAGATAGGAAAAGAAGAGCTCATGGCTCCTGGAAACATGCAACATGTGTCTTCTCTCTTGAGACCTCCAACTCACTGTGGCAGGCTGAAGACCAGTGAGGCGACCTCCAACTCACTGTGGCAGGCTGAAGACCAGTGAGGCTCTTCGATCCTCTGTGCCCGTCAGAGATGCAACTGAAGTTGTCACAGTCCTGCTGAGTAACAGGGAGGTGCCTTGATCCAGAGATGCACGCTGGCTTTACAGCCGCCAGCCTGTGACCATGACCTTGCCCACAACCTTGAGAGCCAAAATTTTCCTTGCAGTCTTCATCCACTCTCAGTACTCAGCTGCCTTGGCCTTATTGTTGGGGCCACCAAAGTGACTGCTGAACCCCACACCAAGGTGATTATAAGGAAGTCTTGGCTCCTGCTACTCTTGCATGGCTTTCCTCTTTTCCTGCAGGACTCAGCAGAAAGCCTGGGCCATTAGCCTCATGCTGACTTGAAACCCTGCTTCACTCTCTATCTCTGAACTACCTCAAGTACCACACATTTCTCTTCTTTGGGAGGTAATTCTTTCTTTTTTTTTTCAAGAGCCTCCTTAGCTTCTCAAGTGGTGGTACCTACCCCTATTGATCTTCTGCAGGTACAGATAAGCCCAAATTTGAAAATGAACCCAGTTTGGATTCAAGCTGATTCTTTTAAAGAGTGCTTATTGCTGATCTGTCCCCAGCACTGGTCAGAAATGTGCTTTCTGTGAGTGAGATATGTGGACCTAATATACAGTTCCACATGCTGGGGCTTTTGTGTGTGTGTGTGTGTATGTATATGTGTGTGTGTGTGCTAAAAAGAAAGAAAGAAAGTAAAAAATTGACAGAGAAAGTGAGAATCACTTCTTGGGATGGGGATGGCTACACACAATCCCTTCTCCTCCATTCTCTTCTCGAGATTTTAGGCAGAAACACACCTGCCTGGGCGCGTTTCGCAAGCTACAGGTCTGGGACTTGAACTGCACAGCTGGCCATGTGAGATACAGCACTTTAACCTCCACACCATCTGCTGGCCCCCAAATGCTGCTTGGAAAGGAATAAGACAACAGTGATTTGCTATAAAATGATAGCATTTGAATGTGGTCCTTTCTCTTCTTTGTTTATAGTGGGATTCACAATGATCAGGACAGTATTGCATCAGCACTCTGTAGCAGGGTGGGCTTAAGGATACAGGAGCCTCAGAGGAGTCTTTTCCTGGCAAAAGAAAGTATATCTTTCAACCTTCCACCAAGTTTCTACCTGGTCACCAAAGTCTTGAGAAGGAAAAGACACAAAATGCACAGGAATAGAGGTCGGTACCAAAGACCAGCATTTTTATAGACTTCATCGGGCTACAGTCTGAGTGGAGAATCTGAATGAGAAACCAAATAACTATTTTTCTTTAAAAAGAGGGTAAAGGAGGTAGGTAGGGCATGTAAGGAGCAATCGTTGTGGAAATGTGTTCTTTAGGTAACGTATTCATTTGTTTTGTTTCGCATGAGCTTACCATAAGAAAGGAGGAAGCAAATCTTTCTCTCTCTCTTTTTTTTTTGGAGAGGTTTTTGCCATAGGGCACGTGCACTCACCAGACAGACAGAGAGAGAGACAGAGAGACAGAAAGTGAGAAATCACCCCCCGGGGGGGGATGACCACGCCACAATCCCTTCTCCTCCATTCTCCTCTTGGGATCTTGGGCACGCACGTACATGTGCCTGGCGTGAGTTTTAAGCACCAGGTCTGGGACTCGAACCGTGGTCAACTACATGGGAGTCCAGTGACATAGCCATTATGCTAACTGCTGGTCCCTCTTTAAGTTACTGACCTTGACACAGTTCTTGCATTTTGATAGGAACTATAGAGAGTTAGGACATTTGGCAACCTGCTCAAGAGATCTTATAGGATACTTATCAGGTGGAAAACCCTGTGACTGTGGAGGGGTTGAACCCAAACCAGAGCAGAGTATTGTTACTTGTTCACCACTCAAAATACGTTGACTGAGTGCTCTTGGATAGTTATCTATCGCAGGTGCTCCAGTTAATATCTGCGTTAATAACACTTTCTCCAGGTGTTCTAGCAAAAAATAAGATCAGGCTGCTTAACAGTACTTATTAACTGGTAAAGAATTGGTAAATAATTACTTTCCTGCTCTGTATTACCTTTTCTTCAGGATAAAATGCTAAGACATTGGTGTGATATGCATGACTCTTTTAAAAAAACACTTCCAGGGAACCAGCAGTTAACGTAATGGCTATGTCGCTGGACTCCCACGTAGTCAACCGCAGTTCGTGTCCTGGACCCGGTGGCTTAAAACTCACGCCGGGCGCGTGTGCGTGCGTGCCTAAGATCCCGAGAGGAGAATGGAGGAGAAGGGATTGCGGCATGACCATCCCCCCTGGGGGGTGATTTCTTGCTTTCTGTCTCTATGTCTCTCTCTGTCTGGCGAGTGCACGCGCTCTATAGCGAAAAAACCTCTCCAAAAAATAAATAAATAAATAAATACTTCCATATACCTTATTTGGTCTTATTTAGGTGGTGTCTTAGTTTGCTAGGGATTCTCTAACAAAGTGCCTGATGTAGACAACAGAGATTTATCTCATAGTTCTGGAGACAGAAATTCAAAATGGAGGTGTTATCAGGGTTAGTTTCTTAGAGAGTTGTTAAGGAAGAGCTAATCTAGGCCTCTCTCTATGGCTTTTAGGTGGCTATTTTCATATTGTCACAAGGTTCTTCTTATACACAATTTTCTACGTTCAAATTACCTTTTTTAAAAAAGTGTAAGTACACCAGTTACATTTAATTAAGGCCCACTCTAATGACATTGCTTTAGATTAACTAATCACATCCAAAATAATACTATTTCTGAATAAGGTCATATGCAAAGATTTGGGGGTTAAGACTTTAATGTATAAATTTAGGGAGACACAATTTAGTCCATAAGGGTTTTTGTTTTATCTGCGGTATCTGAACATACTCTATTCTCCTTTATTTTCTTGCTCTTTCTACTCTCCTAAAATCACTTCCTATTGAAATCTCTCTCATCTTTTAAGTCTTATTTGATGCTTACTTAATCCCTGTAGGAAGTACATCTCTACCTAAAGACTGAATTTGTTTAAAATCATAACCTTGACAGTCATATGGGAGTGCAGCATCCCTAACCACCATGCCACCTGCCAGCCCAGGCCCACCTTGAACAAGATCTTAGAGAATGACACTTCTTTGGTAGACACTTAACAGTCCATCAGCCAGCTCCAAAAACTAGTTCCAACAGCAAATGGAGACTGGCTTCATTTAAAGGTAAATGCATTCATGAGGTCGATGGATAGCATCCGAACACTGATTTATTCATTCACAGTGAGAAATGAACTGTCATAAACACTGAAGGGCAGTGTCTCTGGATTAGTCCTATGTGGGAAGCCAGATATCATCAGTTTACTAGGTGAGCCTGGAGTCATATCAAGGAAAAATCAATAAGTGATTTGAATATTTAATGCCATCAGAAAAAGATAGCCTGATGCATCCATCTCCATAGTTGTCAGCTGCCAAGGGAGTAGCGTCCTGGAGCCCCTTGGCTAAGCACACAGGCACTAGCGGAGGTTCAGTGTCGGGCTAGTCTTCCTCTGCGCAGCGTGATTATCCTGCCTCACATAACCTTCTGGGATCATACCTTCCCGTCCACCACCAAATGAAATACTTTATGGCTCCCACCTAACTGTCTCTAAAGCAATTTAGGCACCTTTTAAACATTGTGGAGAGTTTTTGTCTTCCTCATATGTTACTACCTTTCGCCTTAAGCCACTGCTCCTGGGCCCCCCAGTCATCGCTGCCGTCTTACTACCATCTCTGATGCCATTGTAGTTCCCACTCATCCCCTTCATCTATTACTTACATACAACCCTCTCTTTATTGCCCAGAGTGAGAGGATCCCTTGGCTGTACGGGTCATTTAATGTGCTAGAAATTTGTGTCATAAGAAAATTTTGAAATAAGAAATATTCTAATAGACATTACTGCTCCCAAAGCACGGCCCATCACAGACCTGACGGCAGTTTTACCACTGTCATGCTGTTGAAACCCTTATCCTACTCAGATTAGAGACTGCTTTTCTATTTTGTCTCTTGCTCTCTTCAACTCCAAAGCTCTTGAGCTACCTTCTATAGCTTTCATGGAAAATTACTTAAAATAGAAAAATTACTTAAAAATCAAACCAAACCAAAGCATAAGCCCATGTTGTTATAACTATACTAACATTTCCAGAAAATGTTTATTAAATGCCTACTATATGCCAAATACTGTGATAGGACTCAGGATACAATGGGGAAAAATATATGGCCCTTGTTCTCAGGAAGTTTTCTTTTAAATTTTTTATACAAAGTGTATGTTCACACATATGAGAGAGAGAGACCCTCAACAAGGTCTTGTCACACTACAACTCTCTCTCCCCAGTTCTCCAGCTTGTCAGATTATTGGGTGTTCGTTTAGGTATTGAGTGTATTTCAGGTCAAATGAGCTAAGGATCTGAATCATGGTAGGCCACGTTACTCCCAGCATTGCAGTTAAGCATGCAATTGTCTG
Organism: Tupaia tana; assembly: GCA_026018925.1. Taxonomy (NCBI): domain Eukaryota; kingdom Metazoa; phylum Chordata; class Mammalia; order Scandentia; family Tupaiidae; genus Tupaia; species Tupaia tana. The sequence continues at coordinate 9,151,727 of JAKSZU010000008.1, forward strand.
TGCCACAGAGGCTGGGCATTGAACAGTGTTAATCAAAATAATTACAGAAATGAGTTTATTATTACAATCTGAGGTTGGTGTTCTGAGGAAACAAACAAGGTGTTTTTTGTTTGTTTGTTTGTTTGTTTTTTTTCCTAGAGAGAGATTTTTCCTATAGGGCACATATGCTTGCCAGAGAGACAGAGAGACAGAAAGTGAGAAATCAGCCCCCAGGGGGGATGGCCACACCACAATCTCTTCTTCGCTATTTTCCTCTTGGGATTTTGGGAATGCACTCACATGAGTACAGCGTGAGTTTTAAGCCACTGGGTCAGGACTCGAACCCTGGTTGACCATGTGGGAGTCCAGCGATATAACCATTTCACCATCTGCTGTTCCCCAAACAAGGTATTATAGAAGCATTTAACAATGACACTTCACTATTAGAGAAAACCTCTTCAGGAAGTCATGAAAATATCAATCATTGGATAGGTAGGGTAAGAAGATAGAGAGAGGGCAGCCGGAGAAGCACAACCTCCCAAGCAGAGGGAGACACGGCATAGGGAAGGTGCCTGGAGCAACTGGGAAGCTACAAGAAGCTCAACGTGACTGAAGTAGAGACTGTGGAGGAGGATGGTATGAAGCCACATGGTGCCACTAAGAAGACCACAGAGACCAGACTGTGCAGGAATTTTGGTTGTTAAAGTTCAGATTCAAGTTCTGAAAAAAAAAAAAAAGAAAAACTACTCTGGCTGCAGGGTATGAAGAATGAATTAGAGGTGGACTAGAGTCTGCACTAAAAGAGAGTCCATTTGAGAGGTGGATGGTAGGACAAGGAGCAACATCAACCAAAGTGGAGAGCAGAAGGATTTGAAAATGGTTAGAAGAATATCAGTAAACATCAGTGCAGGGTTGTATATGACTAAAAGAGAGAAATACTGCAGACATGTCCCTTACACTTGAGACTGCACACCTGGAAAGATGGAAGCACCATAATAGAAGCAGGAAGCTCTAGAAGGGCAGAATCTGGAGGGTGAAGTCATGAGTTCAGTCTTGGTCACACAGAGCTTGCAATGCCTTTGAAACATCTAAGTGGAGTTTTTGACTAGGTATGCTGACTGGAGCTCAGAAGAGAGCTCTCGGCTATGATTATTTAAGCAACATTTGCCTTGAAGAAGTAGATGAGGGTGGGTGAGACTGTCTAGGAAGCAAGTTCGGAGTGAGAAGAGCAGAGGGTCTGAACCTGAGCTGTACGCTCCTGCATCTCCAGCCTCTCACGGACAACTTGTTCACAGAAAGTTTTCTATAAAGTAGGAGAGAGAAAAGGTCAGTGTTTAGACACAGATGTGGATCAATAAAGGTTTTAGTTTAACATTTATGTGGTGTAGTGGAGGAGTTTAAAAGAAGATGACAATAAGAGAACTGATAGATATAGATGATTTTACTAGAGAGAGAGAAACTTGATAATTTTGGATTCCTGAAGCTCAAAATACTGGTGCAGAGATTACTCATGGATAAGAGGAGGGACACTGGCAAAACAGAACAGGGAAAAAGGAGGGGCATTTCTAGATACAGGCAGGGTGATAGGTTTGGAAATGGAAGAGTATTTCAAGTGATGGTGACAACTATTTCTGCTAGTAGAAGACTAGAAGACTAATTTTTTGCTTGGTAAGGGAGCAGTTGGGAAGAGATACAGACTGGAGACAGTGGAAAAAATTTGAAGTGGTCGTTGGGGTAGTGGAGAGATGCCTTGTGTCAGGCTAATGTCGCTGGCAGCCCTGAACTTACAGGAATGCCTCCGTCTGCTTTGCGGCACTGCAGGTGCATCCAAGGAGGAGATGAGGCATGAGAACAGTAGGGTTCATCCAGGCCCTTTTCCATACAGATATAATTAAAAGAGAGAAAAGACAACTTAGGGAATTGGCAAAACTGTCTCTTAAGTGGAGGACCATGAAATCAAAGTTAGACGAAGACAGAAGTGCCTCGAGTTCAGTCTTGGCCACGTTGAGTTTGAAGCAACTTGGAAACATCTAAGTGTAGAAAACAAAGCGAGTGGAAGGGAAAGGTAAATGAGCCAATCTCTGAGGGGGCATTCGTTGAGGCTCCCCAAAAGCTGAAGCCCCACAGAGTGGGAACAAGTGATACATCTGGAGGCAATGAAGCTATGGGAAGAAGAGAAACACGTGACAGGTTCTGGGTGTGGATTTGAGAGTCCATGGCTGAGGGGGGAAGAAGAAAGTCGTCTAGGGCGAGGGAAAGAAATGGAAGGCTAAGTGCTGAGTAGGTCATCAATAACAGGGGCCGATGAGCAGTCAGGTGTCTCACTATCTCACTCTGTCTCTCCAGACTAAATTCTAGGCCATAAATCCTCAAGCTAAAAAGGCCCACTGTCATGCTTTCCTGATCAAATAATGAGTCTTTTCCCTAAGATAATTTTTGTTCCCACCTTGAATGGCTTTCTCCTGACATCAAATATATGGGGTATTTTGATACCAATACTTCATTTCTCAATGCCAGTACTTCATTCACCAATTATTATGGATTGAATATTTGTGCCTCTACCTCAAATTTACATATCAAGACACCAACCCTCAGGGTAGCTGTCTGTGAAGTAAGAAAGTGTCAGCCCCAAAAGGAAGACTGAGGAAAAGTAAATAAAGCAAAAGAATGTTTTTGGGGCAAGGTTAGGATGGTTACCGGGCATCACAAAATCCAAGTTGTCATGAGTAATATTTTCTGAGGTCTAACAGACTTCAGGGTGATTTGAAAGGCCGACGTGAATGGGGAGGGAGAGTACACAGTTGCTAGACAAAGTGTTACGTTGCTTAACGCTACAGCAAGGGCTCTTAAGCAGAGACGGCTAAATTCTATGGCAAGAGGAACGGGATGGCCTCCCAGCCCTTGGGGTCAGCGTGGGAGTCAGTGAGTCTGGCAAATTGTTGTAAATGCAAATTAAGAGTAAGGGAGGAATTTAACTGAGCTCTGAGGATGTCCATAACCTAAAAAGTCCAGTGACTATCGTCATCCTGAACTATTTTAGGTGCCTTATCTCAGAGGTCCAGCACTCAGGGGAGAGCTGTGTCAGAGAGCACATTCCATCTTCTGCATGCCTGAGCTCAACGTCCTTAACAGCCTTCTAGTCTTATGTTAGAACAATGGGCTCTTTATTTATTTTTCTCATTTCACAGAAGTAATTAAAGTTAAATGAGGTCATAAGTGTGGATGCTCATCTGAAAGGATTAGTGTTCTTATGAGCAGAAGTTTTAGTGCGCTCTCTGTATCTCTCTCTTTCTCTCCTTCCCTCTCTCCCTTTTTGTGCACGCACCAAGGAAAGGCCATTTGAGGACACAGCACGAAGGCAACTAGGAAGAAAGCCTTCTCCAGAAACCAACCATGCTGGCGCTTGATTTTGGACTGCAAACCTCCAGAACTGTAAGAACGTAAATTTATGTTTCTGAACCACACAGTCTATGGTATTTTGTCATGACAACCCAAGAGGACTGATACATTAACTATCCAGAGTTTCTGCAGACTCCACCAGTTAATGGGCTCAGTTCAAGACTGCCTCACTTTAGCCATCAGTCCTAAGTCCCATCTTCTCAGAGTACCCACACTTTTTTCTGACATGGCTACAAATTTAGAGTCTCCCTCAGCTCCTCTTCATTTCACAGTTCCCTAGAACAACTCACAGAACTCAGGGGAATATATCTGGTTTATTATACAACTCAGGATCAGCCAAATGGAAGCGATGCATAGGGAAAGCTAGGAGGCGGGTAATAGAACTTCCATGCCTTCTCCAAGCAGGCTGCCTTCCAGCACCTCAATAAGTTCGCCGGGCCAGAAACTCTCTGAACCTCATAGTTTAAGGATTTTTATGGAAGAGTCATTACATACACATGACTGAGTAAGTCACGGGCCTTTGGTGATTAACTCAATCTCTACCCCTCTGTCTCTTCCCCAGAGTTCCAGGGTGTGGAGAAGGAAAATTCTGACCTTCTCCCCATACTTTGGTCTTTCCAGTAACTAGCCCCCATCCTAAAGCTATGGAGGGGTCCTCAGGTGTTACCTAATTAGGATAAACTACAGTACTGTTGAAAAGAGCTCATTATGAATAAGAAAAGCGGCTTTGGTCATCCCCTCATCCTTATCACTCAGGAAATTCCAAGAGTTTTGGGAGCTCCCTGCCAAAAATGTGGGCCAAAGACTGAATCTGTATTTCTCATTATACCATATACCCCTTAGAGACAAGACTGCAGAGAATTTGGGAAGAGCAACCGTGGTACCTTACCTCTGTCTTCATTGGTGGCTAACCCCTCTTTGGTTGATGAGTACACACATTCAGTCAATGCTCAGTCAGCCAGTTGAAATCAAGCCATGCTAGGTTAGCAGCTATTATCTCTCCCAGAGATAACCTGGTCAATCTCCAATTCCTTACGCTTTGATTTTATAATTCAACTCTTGGAAGGTATTCAGAATTTTTTTTATTGCCAGGTTATTTAGTGATACCTCACAGTAGCGTTCATGTACTTAGTAATATTGGGATGTCAGGAAAGCCATGATGCATTTTTGCATAGTGAAATAGTCCCACAAGAGTACAGATATAAATAAAAAGATTAAATAGTTACTTCTTTCTGCTACTTTTCTTCCTTGTAAAAATACTTTTCTTTTCTTTTTTCATTTGCCAAAGGGTGTGTGTGCTCACTGGAGAGAAACAGGGAGAAGGAGAGAGAGTGAGAAAACACCCCTAAGGGGGGATGGTCACACCACAATCCTTTCTTCTTCATTATCTTCTCAGGATTTTGGACACGCACACACACACACCCACTGTGTTTTACAAGTTACTGGGTCCAGGACTCAAGCTGCACAGCTGGCCATGTGGAGTCCAGTTGCCCTAACCACCACACCATAGGCTGGCCTTCTCACTTTTTTTAAATGTTGCCATTTGGGTGTTTTAAATTAATGTATAGAAAAGTTTATTAGGTTTTATTTTCTGATGGTTAAATGATTTTATGTGATACCTACACTTTGCACCCATTTATTTGACCATTCTTATGTGCATGAGAGTTCTCTAAAAATTTCATGAACAATATATATTATGAAAAAAACTGCATAGATTTCAAAATTTTTTGCACCAAAATAAATTTGTATTTTAATTTCATTTTCCACAAACTTTTTTTTTTTCTTTTCAGATTTTTGTCATAGGGTACATGTGCTTGCCAGAGAGATTCAGATAATGGCAGAAAGAAAGTGAGAAATCACCCCATAAAAGGGATGGCCATGCCACAATCCCTTTTCCTCCATCCTCCTCCTTGGACTTTGGGATTTGGGGGATGCATGCACATGTGCCTGACATGATGTTTAAGCCACCAGATGCAGACTCAGACCACAGTTGGCCATATCAGAATCCAGTGCACCTTAACCTCCATGCCACCTGCTGGCCCTTTTCACAGACTTTTGAAGTCCCCTGATATAGCTTAGCTTTTGATTTAATGCTCAAAGATAAACTGCCATTAGGCCTGATCTTCACTGACATTAATTAGTACCTGAACAGCCACAGACAGGTATTTTGGAATGAAAGAGGCTACTCAAGGACCCACACTTAATCTTGAAATTTTTAAAATAAAATGGCAAATGATCACAGTGAAAGTGTTTTAATTGGTAAAATATCTGAACTTATTGCCTGATGTCTTTAGACCATACATTAAGGGCCATAGCTTCCGTTTGTAGTAGGGATCAGACTTACTGTATCTTAGTGATTTTCTCAAAGTTAGAAGGGAATTTAGCTTCTTCTATTTTTTGTTTGTTTGGGGAAGTGGTACATTTATTAAAGAATGCTAAGGTTGTTCTACATCATGTATTTTAGTGTGACACTGGTTATAAATAATATGACGGTCTCCCTGCTTCATTTAGATACCATAAATAACCTTTTAAAAACTTGGGGAGAAATATGATCTCAAAGTTATCAAAAACTCATATTCAAGAGTACTTACCAGAGTCTTTTTTATAAATTTCCTTAAAAAAGGCAATTTTTGAACAGTAGCCTACTACAAAATGTCTTAGAAAGCACATCAGAATACAGCACTCAGCTATGGACAAAAGCAGAACTGAAAACAGCCATGGTTCAAGATCTGGTGAGTTTACTGGAATTCACAATTGACAAGTTCAATCATTTCTGTGACAAACAATGGTAGAACTATTTAGCATTACAAGTATGGCTAATAACATTCTAATAGTAACAGATATTTAAGAATCTCATGCAATTTTGGAACACCTGTTTACAGAAATTTTTATACATTGAGCACTAAACACCATTTCATATTTGACAATGTTTTCCAAGCAATTTCAACATGTCCAAAGTCTAATTTGTCTTTCTTAGACATCCAAGGGCCCTTTTAAGAATTTCCAGAAATTGTGGCTGGCAGGTGGCGTGGTGGTTAAGGGTGCTGGATTCCCATAGGGCTGACCGTGGTTCAAGTCACGGACCTGGAAGCTTGCTTTCTCACTTTTCCTCTCTCTTTCACTCTTTCCCTCTCTGTTCAAATTAAAATAAAGAAATATAAAGTTAAATAAAATACTTCTTTAAACAAAACAATTTCCAGGGCCAGCAGTTGACATAATGGCTATGTTGCTGGACTCCCATGTAGTTGACTGTGGTTCGAGTACTGGACCTGGTGGCTTAAACTCACACTGGGCAAGTGTGCATGCGTGCCCAAGATCCTGAGAGGAGAATGGACAAAAAGGGATTGCGGCATGGCCATCCCCCCTGGGAAGTGATTTCTTGCTTTCCCTCTCTCTCTTTCTGGCATGCACCATATAGCAAAAACCTCTCAAAAACAAAACAAAACAAAACAAACAAACAAACAAACAAAAAAAACCAAAATTAGTCTAAGGTCAAAAGACTTAAATTGAAACTGAAACTTGACTTCAGAGATTTGTCTGTCAAATATGAAAGGTTTAAAGCATTTGATTAAAATAGAATCAAGTCACTGTATCTGTCATTTGCTTAAGCAAAGTAACAATTTAAAATATGTTTAAAGTGTAGCCATAAAGAAAAACTTTACTCTTTGGTAGAGGAGAATCAGATGTTTTAATTACAGTAGCTAAATGACCTGACTAAGACAGCAGAAGGCACGCAGAATGCTTCTTTTTCTTCTTATGCTCAAAAAGTTAAAAAATAAAAACCTACTTATTTTTATTAGCATTACATGAAAACTTTGTTTAAAAGCTAAAACAAATTTTAGTCTTGTATCATTGTGTTTTTTAATAAATGTAGTCAATTCCAGTTAGTTTCACCTTTCAAGATTACACATTTTAAAATATTCATTTAGTTTTATCTATAATATTTATTTTCCATTTATTTGCTCTGAAACTATTTTTCAAACATCCTCTATACCAGACAAAACTACTTTTAAACAAAAATGCATTCTCACATCTTTTTCTATTTCTTATTCACCAAAAATCTTAGTTTTCCTTGCATATTTTAGATACTTAATTGTTTCTCTAATTTCTAGTTTTGGAATTTTAATGTTCATTCTATAGTAGCTAGAAATAGTTTCTTACAGCACAGTTCATAAGAATATTTAGCTTCTTTATACCATATAAAGTAAGATGCCAAAGTATTTAGACCTAAACTTTTACTTAATAATTAATGCTTCAATATTTAGAAATAACTCAAACTTTTCATTAATATTACTTAATTTAACATATCACTGCTTTTAAGGTTTAAACTATATTGAAAAGTGTAAAAATGATGGCAGGTTCAATTAAAAACATTTACTCCATTTACATTTACCCAATTTGCTTTTTCTTAACCATTATTTTTAGTTACTTATAAAAAAAACAGGGCTAGTTATGTAAACTGATTTGCTCTGGGGGGAGGGAGGGGATACCAAGCTAGTCCCACATCAGCTAGTCTCACCTTGTGTAAAGACTGAATTCTGAATTACTGGACACAGATTTCCCCAATGTTCCCCGAGTTTTCCGGTACCTAAGCATACATGTGGCATCCAGAATAACCATAAAGAACAGAAGCCACTTGGATCCTTGCTTCACGTGCTGACAATGCTGGAGGCATTTTTAATTTATAGTTAGCCATTTAAAACCAGCCTTATCAAAGGGGTTTTTGATAACGTATTTCTGAACTTCCATGATTTGAATGGGAAGATTGGACCACAGGAACACTGCAAACTCAAAAGAAGAGAGATTAATTACATGAGACTGAACTGATGAGAGAGAATTTTATGACTTTTAACTAAAACATTGCTGATTTTCTTCTATGCTCTCTTTTCCAGATTTAAAGATTTGCTAAAATTTTTTGAAAACAGCATTGAAACATTAACTTTTCTCCCTTCCTGACCTCTTCAGAACTGGAACGTATTTGTGAGTATTGTTATTTTGTGGCATTATTGCATAAATTTAATAATACCTGTTGCCTTGCATCTGAAATTGGAAACACAGGTTATTGCCAGGGCTTTGACTGGAATGTGATACCTGAAGACATACTTAGATAGCTAAGGAGCTAAGATTGATCTCAAGAGAGACCGCAGAAGCCCTCAGAAAGACTGCCTGGTACCTTAAACGGTTCTGCCTTGCAGGTAAGTAAAGAATTCCACTTCCTGCTAGGCCCCAGAACTTCAAGTACAGGTATTAAAGGCACAGTCAGATGGTGAATTCCTGACTTGGTTTGGTAACCTTGGGAGATTTTTCAGAGTCTAATCTGAAGTTCCTTATAAAAAGTTCCAGAAAAGCCAACTAAATCAATTAGTAGTATTATGTGGCAAAAAGTTCCAGAAAAGCCAACTAAATCAATTAGTAGTATTATGTGGCTTGGTGCAAATGCAGACAAAATTGGGACTAACCTTATTTTCTGCAAGTAAGTAATTGGGTCTTTGGAAAAGCCATGATGCATTTTGCATAGAAAAACATAGAAAAAAAATATGTCATGACTTTTCTGATGACCCCATAGTTTTACTATGCTTCTCTTCAGTAAAAGGGTAATGTAGAGAGGGAAAAAAATGTTTCAGAGGAAAACTATAGTGCACTTGTTACTAGATTTTAACTCTGTCCATTATTTTTTAGTTTTGAATTTTTTAGTATTTACCTAAACTTTGGACTGAATCCTAAAGTTTTTCCTAAGTTTAACTTTTCAGTAAATTTTTTGTAACTTGTTTGGATTTTCATTTTGAAGGAATGGGCTGACCATGTGAGAAAATAGAGATGTAGAGCCTTTAATGGGAGCGCTCCCAGGCGAGGTTTGCTGGTCTGACAGAGAAAGAGATAGAGGGCCAGAGAAGTCTTGCCCTTGGGAAGGGCTTAGCGATTTTTATAAGGATATAGGGAGGGAGAGTGCCTTAGAGGTAGGAATAGTCCATGGATGGTAAAGGTTTAGAGAGAGAGCAGACTGCTGTGCCATGTATGGTCTGGTGTCGTGTGCAGCGTAGAGGCCCATGTGCAGAGGAGAGTGCCATGTGCTACATCCGGGTTAGATCTGAGTGCAGTGCAGTTCTGATGACAGACTAGTTCCGGGTTGTATCAGCTGACTAGGGTGTGGCATACAGCCTTCATATCCAAGCTGCCCAGGCCTCCGCCTAACACTTTGATTAAAGTTAAGACTGCTTTTCTTGGCATTTTACAGACTGAGGATGGTCAGTTTGATGGACTCTTCAAATTGGTGTAAATGCAAACCACACACTAGGGAAGTCTCACCCCAGCCTGCTATTTTCACTGTAATTGACTGGCAAAATTTGTCCTAGACCACAAAATAGCTTTGAATTATATCTTGGCTTATTAGAGAGGAGTTTGTATGATGGCGACATTTCATGTTGCACTTACAAATCTTAGGTACAAATAAAATGCATCTGGGAAAATAAAGTAAAAAGCTACCTGGCTACTAGTGAAAACAGGCTAGCAGCTTGGCTGTCTTTTTTGTTGTATATATGTATTCACTGTGCTTTCAGATTTGGGGACTTAACAATGGAGGCTTGTGCTAGCCTAATGGTAATGAAAAACTAAAGGCAAAGTTCTGAGTACTTTGAAATGAAAGTATGCCTTTTCCTCCAATCCTGACCTCTAAAACTATGCCCCCGTTTAGCAAGAAGCAGCCAGATTGGTCATTGCCCATTTTCCCTCAGGACTGTGTAGCTTGACAAAGAATAGGGGGGACTGAAACTGAGCAGGGACCCCCAAAGAGGAATGCGTCTTCAGTTTACCCTACCGTTAAAGCAAATTAAGAATTTCCCAAACTGAAAATAAATAAGGGGTAAACTAAAAATATGTTTTTTCTAAGGGTCTTGGACTATAAGGTCATCAATTTATATAGTAATGGCCCAAAATTAGGGATAAGACTTCAGACTTTGGTTATGGTAATGAAGCAACATTGGCCATGAATAGGGCCATAAGATTTCTAAAACGCTCACTTAAAGGAGAAAATAAGGGTTTAACTTCAATACCTAAGATGTTTTATAGGATGGAAACTGCTGATTGTGAACACAAAGACTCATGCTGAATGGCTTCAGAAACCTTAATAGATTTTTGACTATCTAAGGCCTCGCCAATCAAGAATGCTCATGAGATGATCATACCTTCTTGAACCAATCATTGAACTGATCATGTGCCTGGGACCTCTACCCCTAGTTTTGCCCTTAAAAACACATGTAAGTAATGGGGGGGGGGGGGGAAGCCTTAATTGATTCATTTCCAAGAATAGCTTAACAAAATTGCTTGACCACCTTGCAGAAGCTACAACCCCAGAAAGTACTGATTCCTGAAAAGTTCCTGAACAAACACAACCCAAAACCAAGTCGCCCTTGATAAATGACTTCTCAAGATGTTGGTCGGTCACCAGCCTTTTGGTCCTTTTTACTTCCGGGTCTTTACCCTCCTCAGGACATTTGGTGGGCCTTTTTCATGGGCTTGTCCTAAGCCTGTGCCTTGATACCTAATAAGGGAATAATAAAACTTAGTTCATGTCTAGGAAGATTGTACACCCCATAGTACTCAGCCAAAGAGGAAATAGAGGAACTACAGGAGGGACTTTCACACTAGGGAGTAAATTGCTTTGTGTAACCAATTTGGGTATGCCTGTCCAACAGATACCTGATCTTACAAGACTGCCATTAAAGTCTTGCTTCCCTGTACCTCCTGTCTCTGTGTGCCCATTCTTTGGCTTTAGACAGGTGAGTGCATTTCTCGCAGGGAACACCTCGGAAAGACCGGGTCTCATGGCATGAGTTGCCTACTCTCCTTGCTTTGCTCTTTGCAATAAAGTTGCACTTTTCTTCAACAAAAACTAAAGTGTGGGGGATCTTAGTATTACCATTAAATTGAATCATAGAATTTTATAGATGAAAGAATAGGCCCACTGAATTTACCCAAATCACGGTTCAGTCTAAGCTACTTTACACTTGCAGAACTACCCGCTTTTCACAATGGTGAACGGCAATACATAGTCCTATTCCCATTTCTCCATCTTATATTTTTCTAGCAAACTAGTCACAAGTTTTTAGAATAGTTGTGTGGCTTTTAAACTAAGTTGAGCCATCAAAGGCTCTGCATTTGGTATTCTGATGGCAAACATTTGCTGCCAGGAGTCACCATGACATGAAGGCAAGCTGTGTGCCTTGAAGTGATAGAGGCGGAAAGCAGTCGGACCTGGTGGGATGATAATATGCTTGGAGTTGGGCAGAGCTTCCCTAGGAGCCCCGGCTGGGCAGCTATGTGACACTGGGCACATCACTTAACCCCTCTGAGGCTTTACTTCCTGCTCTGTCACATGAGAAAGCACATACAGTTATGTAAGGACTACGTGCACTGTGCCCGACTCAGTAGTAGACAGTAACTAGAAGCTCATAGTGTTGTTTCTCTATTTTTTCTGTGTTGTATATTAGATCTGTGAATTTAGGCAAATGATTTAATCTCTCTGAATCACTGTAGGCTCTTGGGCAAAGTAGAGAAAATATCAACTTCATAGGATTACTGTGAGGATTAAATGATAAAAATACAAGCAGTGGCATTCGATACCTATTTGCCTTCTTTTCTTACTCTCCTTTCTCCTGTCAATATGTTGTCTGGTTAATCTGTTTAGGTTAAATTTCAGATAGAAGAACTTGATGGTAAGGGTGTTGATGTCTTCATTTTAGACAGGACATTGTCAGCCTGTGCACTTTGAAAGTCAGAACTGCTAATGGATTGAGTTATGGTTTCCTGATTTGGGAAGTGCCTCTTTTAAGAAGGTTCTGATGAGAGATTCTTGCATTAATCATAGAAGCCCTAGGACTGGGAAATGCTGGTAAACATGACCCGAAAAGGCTTCTGGAGACAGTCGTATGTTACGTGGGCTTAGTACTGCTCAAGTTTATCATGCTCAGGGAGAGGAGGTTGGACCTTATGCCTCAGCCCCAGCCTAGAGTCAGCATTTTTTTTTAATAGAACTTTGGTCACAATTTTCTCTGGGTGCAGATGAGGACTGCAGCCCGGCTAACCATGACATAACCTCAGGCAGGTGAATGTGCTCAGAGAGGAAACAGTTGCCTTTGTTCTTTTGCACATGTTGGAAGTGAAGAGGGGCAAGGTTTTGACTGGCACTTGGCAAAGATTCCATGAAGGACACACTGAGAATGCAGAGAACTGCTATTTCTAGCTCAGACCTGCTAAGAAATGGAGCAGAATAGCCACTGGTTTCACTAAAAATCAAAGGTGATTTGCTGTTTCTATTTTTACTTTAAAAAATTCTTTTCATCATCATCAATTTCTGAATAATTTTCTAAAACACGTTTGGAAAAGGTGAGATATAGCCAAATATTTTTAAAAGTTTCTTTCTTTCTTTTTTCTTTCATGAGAGAAAGAGATGCACACTCAATGGAGTCTCTTGCTGATTTACTCCGCCCACTCCAGCTGACAGCCAGGATTATGGCACACACATGTGACCTGTGTGTACAGGTCACCCTAGAAGCTGCGCCCTGGGCTTCCATATGGCTTCCAGCATTGCAGAGCATTGCACTACTGCTGTGCCATTGCTGGGCCTAGCCATACATTTTTACTGTTGTCGGTAGAGCATCATAACTACTTCTACTCTGTAGCAAATGTAAGAGTTTGGACCGGACTTAGCATAACAGGCCAAGCTGGAGTCAGTGGAATTTAAATTTTATTTCCAATTTTGCAGCTGACTTGTTAGAAAAATTTGGAAAAAGATAATAATGCATTCATTCCAACAACAAAACTTAGATTCTTTGAACTATATTAAGTGAGAGAGATTGTGAGGTTTAATTGGATGATTCATGCATGCAAAACTTATCAGAAAACCCAGCATTGGGAACCAGCAGTTAGCGTAATGGCTATGTCGCTGGACTCCCACGTAGTCGACCGCGGTTCGCATCCCAGACCCGGTGGCTTGAAACTCACGCCGGGCGTGTGTGCATGCGTGCCCAAGATCCCGAAAGGAGAATGGAGGAGAAGGGATTGCGGTGTGACCATCCCTCCTGGAGGGTGATTTCTCGCTTTCTGTCTCTATGTCTCTCTCTGTCTGTCTGGTGAGCGCACGTGCCCTATAGTGAAAAAAAAATAAATAAATAAAACCTCTCCGGAAAAAAAAAAAAAAGAAAAAAAAAACAGCATCATGTTCAGAACAGACAATTCCTGCAACTTGTCCTATTTAATTAGAAAACACAATTGGAAGTTGAAAGAATTCAGGGTATTTATTAGACCACTTTAATACTGCCTGATCCAACTACAAATAACAAAATACTTACTTCTTAAGGGTTTTATGATTTATATTACATTCCCCCAAAAGTAAAAGTTTTTGATACTTACTGCATTTTATTTCCATTGGACAATAATCTGGTTTGCTACTGTTTATTAGTATGTACATCGTTACCTAATTTTTCATTATCTAGCCTTAATTTTATTACTTTTTTGAAGGAAGTGAATCACTGTCATCTGCTTATAGCAAATTAAGTTACAGACTATGTGCTAGTAAAATTGAATAGGTTTTGCTAGCTTAAAGAGTACGGCCATATATTGCTTAACAGTGAGGATGTCCTCTTCAGTTGAGAGCTGTTAGGTTCATAGTCACATGACGGTCAAGCAGTGTACTTACACAGACCTCAGGGTGTAGCCTGCTGTGTGGGATAGCTCATTATCATCTCATGGGGCCTGTGTGGTGGTGCATGACTGTAGTTTTAAGAACAATAGATAATACATGCTCTGGTGTGAAGTACTTCATGACCACAAGACTTTATCATAAAAATCAAAAGAGAAAAAGCTGCATTATGTTGTATACAGTTGCATCTTGTCCTGATTTAAGTAATTAGTTTAGTATTAAAAGTATCTGATTAATTTAGACATCGAAACCAGTGAGAGCAGTAATTATGTAAATGAAGCTTAAATAATTAAAAATGCAAAATTGTAAATGTACAGATCTAAAGCTCTTCAAAATATTGTGTGTGTGTGTTCTAGAGCCAGCTCATTATTTAGGGCAGTGCTAGGAGGCTGAAGGTAAGTAGAAAATCACACTGTAGACTTCTCAGTTTGATCCTGATCTCAGCGATAGCCAACTGCCTAACCACAAATGAATACACATGCTCATCATCATTTAGATACTGTTTTGCCAAAATAGTAATTTGGATTTCAATCTCCTTTTCAATTAAAAGTCTAGGAAAGCAAAAAATGTAATCGTCTTGCCACTAAGACACCACTATTAACAATCAGGTGAGGCATATGCACCGACATCTATCTTGCATCTAGTCATATGTTAGCTGTTAATACCATGTGAAAATTGCCCCTTGCAAGCACATTTTTCTTGTGTTACTCAAAAATAAAAATAAGAGTATATTAACCAGTCAAAATACACATTCTTATTTATTTATTTTGAAAGAGTGATTTTTACTATAGGGCACATGCACTTGCCAGAGAGACAGAGGCAAAAAGTAATAAATCACTCCTGCAGGGGAGATGGCAATGCCACAATCCCTTCTCCTCCATTCTCACATCAGGATTTTGGGCACACACATACATGTGCCCAGAGTGAGTTTTAAGTTGACAGGTCTGGGACTCAAACCACTGTTGACCATGTGGGAGTCCAGCAGCGTAACCACTACACCATCTGCTGGTTCTCACATTTTTATTCATTAAAATGATCTTTTTGATCCTTAAGTTACTATTTTGGTCCCAAAAGAATCATTAATTTTTAAAAACAGTTATTCTAAAATGGAATTATTAAAGTATTGAAAAGAACACTTGGGTAAATGCTGTATTGCCCAGATAAAAGCTAAAAAGAAAAGAGTAAAAATGTATTTTCTGTGATCAGCAGGTGGTATAATGGTTAAGGCACTGAACTCCCACATGATTGACCACAGTTCAAATGCTGGACCCAGTAACTTGAAAATCATGCCTGGTGCATGTGCGTGCATGCCTAAAATCTTGAGAGGAGAATGGAGGAAAAGGAATTATGGTGTGGCCACACCCCCAGAGGGTGATTTTAAACTTTTCTTCTCACTGTCTCTCTCTGGTGAGTGCACATGCTCTATGGCAAAAAATAAATAAATAAATAAATAAATAAATAAATAAATAAATAAAAAGGAAAGTATTTCCTGTGCCTGCCTGAATTTTGGCTATCACAGTTTTTGTAATAAAAACAGCATTTATAGGGACCAGCAGGTAGCGTAATGGCTATGTCGCTGGACTCCCACGTAGTCGACCGTGGTTCGAGTCCCTGACCCGGTGGCTTAAAGTCACGACGGGCGCGTGTGTGTGCATACCCAAGATCCCGAGAGGAGCATGGAGGAGAAGGGATTGTGGCGTAGCCGTCCCCCCTGGGGGGTGATTTCTCACTTTCTGTCTCTCTATCTCTCTCTGTCTGGCAAGCGCACGTGCCCTATAGCAAAAACCTCTCAAAAAAACCAAAACCAAAAACAAAAACAAAACCAGTATTTATATTACATTTATTATATACTCATACAATTTGGTCAAAAGACACATGGAAGATATACTTAAAGGTTCAAGAAAAGTCAGTACAAGAATATGAAAAGTCTGATTTGAGGGGAATGTGTTACTTCTAGAGGTACAAATTTGAAGGAACTTCAAAAATCTCATGGGAAAATGGAATTAAAGTACAATTTTTATTTTGGTACCAAAAAAAAATTGAAATCCATGCATACTGTTTTTCATGATATGCCTTTTCCATAAATTTTTTGAAGCCTTCTCATACTTTGCCATATTTCTGTCACTAAGTACTGCTAAAAACCCTGGACATCGGGACCAGCAGTTAGCGTAATGGCTATGTCGCTGAACTCCCACGTAGTCGACCGTAGTTCGAGTCCCGGACCTGGTGGCTTAAACTCATGCCAGGCGCGTGTGTGTGCGTGTCCAAGATCCTGAAAGGAGACTGGAGGAGAAGGGATTGCGGCGTGGCCATGCCCCCTGGGGGGTGATTTCTCGCTTTCTGTCTCTCTGTCTCTCTCTGTCTGTCTGGTGAGCACACATGCCCTATAGCAAAAACCTCTCCAAAAAAAAAGGCATAAAACAGAAGATTTAAATAAGATCCAGAGTCTTACAATATAATATCCAAAATGTCTATATTTCAATTAAAAATCATGCATCACAATCAGCAGGTGGCATGGTGGTTCAAGCACTGGATCCCACATGGCTAACTCTTGGTAGACCCAGCAGCTTGAGAAACATCAAGCATGTTACACATGTATGTGCATGCCCAAAATCCTGAGAGGAGAATGAAGAAGGGGTTGGGGTGTGGCCATCCCCAATGGGGGATGATTTCTCACTTTCCCTCTCTCTCTGTCTCCAGTGAGTGTGTGTGCCTTTGGGGAAAACCATTAAAAAAACCCTCATCATACTAAGAACCAAAAATATTTCAACTTGAGTGAGACAGACGAAAGTACCCAGATTGGGGCCAGATGGCCAGGCGATGGTGCAGTGGTAATGCAACTGGACCCACATGGGAAAGAGTCTGTTTATTCCGGGGACCCCCTGAGGATACCAGGCATGCTTGGGCCTGTGATCCGGGCTGGTTGTGATTGGGGTGGATTGGAGCAGGAAGACCCTGTGGAGGGGCTTTTTGTTTTTTTCTTTCTCTCTCTCTCTTTCTCTTTCTCTTTCATTTTCTCTCTTTCTCTCACTCTCAGAAGAAATAAATATATAAACTTTAAAAAATAAAAACCTAAGATGGCAGTGATGTGAGAATTACCTGATGTAAAATGAAAGTGACAGAGGAAAGATCAGTGAACTTGAGAACAGTATAAGAGAAACTACCTAATATGAAAAAGAGAAAAAGAGGGAACCAGCAGTTAGCGTAATGGCTATGTTGCTGGACTCCCACATAGTCGACCGCAGTTCGCGTCCCAGACCCGGTGGCTTAAAACTCACGCCGGGCGTGTGTACGTGCGTGCCCAAGATCCTGAGAGGAGAATGGAGGAGAAGGGATTGCGGCGTGACCATTCCCCCTGGGGGGGTGATTTCTCGCTTTCTGTCTCTATGTCTCTGCCTGGCGAGTGCACGTGCCCTATAGTGAAAAAACCTCTCTAAAAAAAAAAAAAAAAAAAAAAAGAGAAAAAGAGACGGGGAAAAAAAATGGACATGGAGGATTGTAACAATAATTACTATTTACATCACTACAGTCCCTGGGGGAAATGAACTAAAATATTTGAAGAAATGATAGAGCTTGTTGTAGAGCACACCAAAGAAAGTGGTTAAATGCTGTGTGGACTGACTAGGGTTTGAGTTCATATCTGGTGGCTTGAAAAACATACCAAGCACATCTGCACATGCCAACATTCTGATGAGATGGAGAGATGGAGAAAAAAGAATTGCAGTGTAACCAGATACCATTGGGGGTTGTGCTCTCTCTCTCTCTCTCTCTCTCTTTGTCTCTCTCTCTCTCTCTGTCTCTCTCTCAAATGCTTATGCATATACTTTCTGGTACAAAGGGGGGAAAGAAAAGCAGGAAAGGCTGAAAATCCCCCCAAATTTGGCAAAAAACATATATTTACAGAACTATGAACTATCAGCACAATAAATCCAAGGAAATCTATGCAAAAAAATTATAGTCAATCTTCTAAAAAGTAAAAACAGGGGCCAGCACGTGGCGTTTTGGTTAAGGTGCTGGACTCCAACATGGAAAATCACAGTTTGAGTCCCAGACTCTAGACAGAACATCAGCAAGAATGAAAAAGAGTAACATATCAACTGACCTCGATAGAATACTTCACCCAATAACAGAATATACATTATTTTCATGTGCTCTAGGAACAGATGCCAAGATGGACCATATCCTGAGCTACAAAATGAACCACAACAAGTTTAGAAGAATTTAAGTCATGCAGAATATATACTCTGACCATAATGAAATCAAACTGGAGACAGGAAACAGAAAGTAACAGGAAAGTCTTCAAACATGTGGAAACCATACACTTCTACGATAAGTGAGTGATGCGTTCATGAAAAAGTCCCTGAGCAGTGGGGGGATTGAAGTTGTGTTTTAGTGAATAAAAATTAAAATACAGAATAGCAAAATGTGTACTGATAGAATAGGTAAAGCAACACTGGAGGAAATTTATAGCACTAAATGCTTAAATTAGAAAAGAGAATACATGATGAAAGGACGAGCTACAGACGATGAGAAAATATTTGCAAACCATGTTATCTGTTAAGGGCTCATCTCCAAACTACATAAAGAATCCTCAAAATTCAACATTAAAAACATGTTGTATAATAGGTGATAAATTTAACTATTTTGGCCTAAAATGGCCACCGTACTCCCACACTTGGATTCCTGTGGATAAGCTGAAATTGCACATATGAGGCTGTTGTCCTGAGCTGGTGACTAGGTTACAACCAATCATAGCAGCTAGGCTTCAGTCAGTCACAGGCTGCACACACTGCAGACCAGTATCGGCTTCCTAGTTTTGATACTTTTCTCTACGTAAGAGATATCCCCTGAGGAAAACTAGATGAAGAACCCACAGGTCCCCTCTGTGCTATCTTTGCAATATCCTGTGAACCTGTAATTACTGAGTTGTTGGAAAAGTCAACTGACAATGTATTTTTTTCTATGTAAAAATACATCATGACTTTTCTGACAACATAATATTTCAAAACAAAAGTTTTTTTTTTTTTTTTTTTTTTTTTTTTTTTTTTTTTTAAAAAAAAAACACCTGATTTTGGGACCAACAGTTGGCGAAATGGCTATGTCGCTGGACTCCCGTGTAGGCGACCACAATTTGAGTCCCTGACTGGTGGCTTAAAGTCAGGCTGGGTGCATGTGCGTGCGTGCCCAAGATTCCAAGAGGAGAATGGAGGAGAAGGGATTGTGGCATGGCCATCCCTCCTGGGGGGTGTTTTCTCGCTCTCTGTCTCTCTGTCTCTCTCTCAGTCTGGCAAGTGCATGTGCCCTACAGCAAAAACCTCTCTTAAAAAAAAAAAAATCCTGATTTGGGGGCTGGCTCCACGGCCTCATGGTCTCAATGGTTAAGACAGCCAGACCTCACACGGCCAACCATGCAGTTCAAGTCCTGGACTGGCTGCTTGAGAAACATGCTAGGTGCATGTATGTGCAAGCCCCAAATCCCAAAGGGTGGGAGAGATGGGGAAGAGTTTATAATGTGACCATTCCTGGGGGGAATTTCTCCTCTCCCTCTCTCTGTCTGTCTTGCTCTGGTGAGGGTATGCATTTACTAGAAGAAAAAAAAAACAGTAATAATGATAGTATTCCTCATTTGGCTATAATGTATAAACCTCACTCTCTGTATGGACACTCTGTGTTTCAGAATCAAGAAACCCTTTAAAGTATATGTGTTTTTGTATTGTCTTGTTTCTTTTTAAAAAATTATTTAATTAAATTAATTATTATTATTACTTTTAAATTTGACCAGAAAGAGACACAGAAAAGGAAAGTGAAAGAGCAAGTCACAGGTCTGGGACTCAAACAGCGGTCAGTCATGCGGGAGTCTAGCGCCTTAACCACCACACCACCTACTGGCCCCTTGTATTGTTTCTGAGAGGCTTGTCTAATCAGGTGATATTTTGGGTGGTTATCTTCTAGGTTCTTTTCTCTTTGACTTGCGAATGATCAATAAAGTAATTCTTGGGCTAAAGAGTTTGGGAAGCAACACATCTGTGTTTCTTCATTATTTGAAAATGCAGAATAAAGCAACAATGGATAATTTTAGTCATTCTATAAATAAAACACTTCCTCTTCCTTTTAATGGAGACAGATGGATTGAGTCCCTGCTGAGTGGCCATTAGGAGAAGCACTGTCTGGTAGGTATCTACCCGGCTGCACTGCAGATGATAAATGATTCTGGACGCTAATAGCATTTTCTCAAAATACTACATTTTTTTTCAGTACATTTAAAAATTCCTGAAAAGCCATCTATTACTTTTAGGTTTATTTCTAATTAAACTGGCATTCATTTAGGTTTTGTTTTAGAATTAATATATCTAAAGCAAGTTATTTTCCCCACTCCTCAAGCGTTTCTTATAATGCAGAACTAAACGTGATTTGTCAAGTCACTCTAGTTTCACATTCTGCAGTATCTTCCGGTGTTCTTTCAGGTGTCCAGGCATCCAAATGATCGAGTTGAAAATAGTCTTACCCATCATCTGGTCCAGAGGTCTAGAACTGGCAGCCAGTGGATGTGTCCTCTCTTGCAATATGACTTTTTTTTTCCATTGTTTGGGGTGCCTGTACTCACCTGAGAGAGACAGAGCAATAGAGAGACCGAGGGAGGAAGAAAGCACCCCTTCAATGAGCTGCGGTTACGCTGTAATCCCTTCTCTATTTCTCTATCCTGTTGCAATCGGGGGCATACACACACACACACACACACACACACACACACACACATGTCCAGTGTTGTTTTCAAGTCATTGGCTGGGTTTCGAACCTCACAGTTGACCATTGAGAGCTGATTTTCTTAACTATTAGGTTACAGGACCGGCCATTGGAAAATGGCTTTTTAGAATCGAATTTCAAAGTCTTTAGATTGGGCCGGAGGTCTCTTAGGGTTGTGTACCCCATTAGCCTCTCTGGGTCGCCTCTCTGGGTAACCTCTGCAGTTTTCCCGTGATGCATTCTTTGTTTGGAATTGGAGTAGGAAATATCTCTTTTTTTCTTCACTGCTTTCTCAGATGGAAAATGAAGGTGATTTTATCAAGATCACATAGCCAATTCATTGCAAAACTGGGTCTATGTCCAAAATTGGGTCTCTTCTTGTTTCCTGCTTGGTCCACTGCTCAGCACACAGCAGCAGACATTAAATAGGAGAAGAAAAAAAAAAGAAAGAAAGGCTGGGGCCTGGGGAGGGAGCAGAAACCACACATGTACAGAAGAATTTCTTTATGTGTCCAAAAATGCTCTAAGGAGCAGCCCAGTGGGAGACCAAGGCCGAGTATAGAGTGATCTCTTGTTGCTTAAGGTGGATCAGAGCCTATGGCAGAAGCAGCCTGCTTCTCCTTTCTCCGCCAGCTCTCTCCCACCCCCACCCCCTGTCCAAATTGATTTTGTGCTTCCTGTTTTTCTATGCTTGACAAAGAAAACAAAAGTAACATGCTGTCAGTGGACAGTTGCCAAAAAGCCGAGTGGCCTTTAAAAAGAAAAAAATCACCCGCTTCAAATTTCCAACTGCAGTTCTAAGTCCCCTTGCAAGCAGCCACTGTATTATGCTAATAACATGCTAAATCATGAAGGTCTTCCTATTTGTCTATTGATTGTTTAAGTAGAACGTCTATGACAGGGAAGTATTGGTGCTAGAAGTATTGACCCACCTCTGTGCTTCCTAAGCAGACAGCTCTGGGGTGGGCATTACATTAACTGTGATAGATAGCCTGTCATCAGCCCTTTCATCAGGGCCTGATGTTGCACTGACATGGCTTTTGGGGCTCTTATCTTTTTAGAAAAAATGAGGAAATAGGAACTTTCATCTAAAAATGATATTAATAATTGTGTATTGTTTCCTGAGCAACTTGTAGTATTAAGAATTTGACTTACATAATTTCTTTTTGTTGTTTTTTTAAAAAACTTTTGCCAGAAGGCACATATGCTTTCCAGAGAGAGGGCACAAGACAGAGAGAGAGAGAGAGAGAGAGAGAGACAGAGAGAGAGAGAGGAGAAAGCAACCTCTGTGGGGAATGGTCACTTCAATCCCTTCTTCTCTGTCTCTTGTTTTTTTAGGACTTTGGGCATGCATGCACATGCACCTGGTGTGTTTCTGAAGCCACTGAGTGTGGGACTTGAACTGAGCAATCAACCATGCAGGATCCCACTCCTTTAATTACCAGGCCACGGAGCTGACCTGACCTATATAATTTCTAATACAACAATGCTGCACAGGGGGATTATTTCCTTCTTTGCACTTTTGGTGAATGTGGGTCTCAGAAAGGTGAAGTCATTCATCTAAACTGTGGGTGGTAATAGCTGTTGTCAGGTTTTGAACCTACACCTATTTGATTTGATGCTCATGCCTTCAAATATGGTGATATTTTGCTTAAGGAATAACTCAAATTTATTTCATTGTATCTGTGGGAATCACAGGTATAGCAGGCAAGCAAGTTCCAGCTTTTCTCTCTTTTTAAAGTTTATTTATTCTGAGAAAGAGACACTTCAGAACAGTAATCCACTCCCAGTCTCAACCCTCCAGATTATAGGCACATGGTTGCACAACTCATGAACTCAGAGAGGTCCCAGAACTCAAACCCAAGACCTTTCCCATATGGATCCAGTCACATTACCACTGCACCACCAGCTGGCCTCTCATTCTCGTTTAGCAAAGCCAGTTCTGCCCCCATGGGTGACAAGGTGAGGAACACTGGGGATGGACTGAGTCCACTGTGATAGTACCCCTCCATGAAAGAGTAACAGATACAAAATTCAGACACACCCCTGGCACCACACACTTACCGATGGTCTGACACACTGAACACCGATAGGTCTATGTCTGCAGGGAAGGTGGACAGAGGCAAGGCCCAACGGGTTAGGGACAACTGGGATTCAGAACGTTACTTTGGCACACACAGTGAAGCAAAAGGCGTTCAGAAGCAAGGGTCGTTTTTGAAAAGCTAACTGAATTGCAAAATGTTTTTCAAGTCGAGAGCCATGGAGGTGTCCTAATAGACAGGAAGCTGAGAAAAGGGGCAGGGAAAGAAGGACAGGAAATTGCAGGGGCAGCTCCCTCGATTCCAGCAGGCCTTGAGCAGAGTGCTCTTCGTGTCCCATTATGCTATTATATCTCTAGATAATGCCTAAGCTCTGTCCTTGAATGAGAGCAGTCCATGGGTGCGTTGGGCAGGAACCTGAAATAGCACCTGCATTGGCCTGAAATATTGGGACACCAGTCACAGAGTACATCAAGATCCATCCAAAAATCTTCTAGTTTAACTTTAGGAATTTGTTTTGGAAAAAATTATATCCCTTGACTATCTCTCTCTGTCTCACTTTCTCTCACCATTCATTTAGAAAGTGAATTCCTGACTGTGGACCTCCTCCCAGAATTTGCTTTGTCAGCAGAACACAGGGTCTGCAGCCATGTGCTAATTCTCCATTCACACTTACATGGATTCACTTTCTGCCAGACAAAGGGACCGCCATTATATTTCCCCGAGCAATTAATAACAGTGTTCTTTCTGTCAACAGGACTATTAGTTTTCTTGCTGCCTTAGCTGTGAGCTTAAGAAATCTCTTTCACTTCCACAACTTTTTTTTTTTTTAAATCTGTAACCTTTTTGTTACCCACGTCTTCATTCATTAATCCTTCTATGCCTGTCTCATATTCTCTGCGTGCCAGACAGCTCTCTCAAGTTGTTCTTTTACCAAGCTTTGGACTCCGTTCAGTCTTCGAAAAGATCTGTTCCCTCTTCTTTCCTTTTTCCTTTCCTTGTAGCATTATTTACTTAAAGGCTTTAAGAATGTGATTTCAGAACTTTTCCCCCAAATTGGCTCACATCAACTCTGTTCCCTAGAGAAGCACAAAGTACTGTCAAAAATTAGATAGAAAAATCTAGCATTGTTTTCATTTCAGTTCAAAAAACATTTGTTGCGTGCCGCCTACGTGAGTCACGTGCCGGGTACACGGAACCATGTGACTCAGATCCGTGCTGGTTGCCAAGACCGCTCCTGTCCAGCCTCGGCAAGATTCTGCTCAGAACCTTTCTTCGGGTCCCTTGCTCTTCATCCATAAGCATCCTGCTCCCATTGTAAGGGAAAAACAAACACACGAGTGCATTCTAAACCATATCCACACCCACATGTAAGTGATGCTCTCAGCTTCACAGGCGAACTTCGAAAAATAATACACTGCACTTCCTGTGTCTGCTCCTTCAACTCCTATTAAATGTTCTTATCCACTGTAACCCACTCCATCTGTTTTCCTACCACCCATACTACTCTTACTTTTTGAAAAACAACCTACCATGAAAAATCTCTCTAATTATCCACCCTGCACTGGCACGTTTTTGGTAACGTCTGTCTTCCTTCTCAGACGGATGTCTGCAAAGGCAGGGATCATGTTTAAGTTGATTTGAATCATGTTAAAATGCTGCTAAAATGGCTATTAATTGCTTTTAGCTCATGCAAACAGCAATTTCAGTTTAACCTCCTTTCTCTGCATCCCTAGCACCAAATACAGTGTGTGATATAAGGTTTAGTTTCAATATATTACTTGGTAACGGAATTAATATATAAAATATCCACAATTTTTAAACTTGTTGCTAGCCATTGAAAACTTTTAAACTTATATTTATTTATCAGAATTTATCATTTTTTAACTATGTTGTTCCCCAAGAGTCAAGAACCAAATATACTTTGCTGGAAGGAAAAATTACTTATGTATCATAGAATCTAATATATTATAAATATCATCCTGCAAATGTACATAAAATCGTATTCTAGATCTTTGCAAGAAAATGCATTTAAGTTTTTGTTATTAGATTATAATAATTAAATTGTAGTAAAAATTTGGAGTTTATGTTACTGTTTTTTAAAATAATTATTTATTTTATTTTAGTTTATTTATTATTATTGTTATTATTATTTAATTCACCAGAGAGAGAGAGAGAGAGAAAGGGAGAGTGAGAAAGCAAGCTGCCAGGTTCCAGGACTCAAACCATGGCCAACCATGTAGGAGTCCAGTGCCTTAACCACTATAACTCCTGCTGGCCCTTATTTGTTAGGCTTTTGCCGTAGGACGTGTGTACTCACCAGAAGAGAGACAGAGAGAGAGAGAGAGAGAGAGAGAGAGAGAGAGAGAGAGAGAAAACTCTCCCCCCTCCTGGCCCAGCAGGGAAGGGGATGGCCATGCCACAATTCCTTCTCCTCCATTCTTCTCACAGGATTTTGGGCACATGCAGCTGGTATGATTTTTCAAGCCTCTGGGTTTAGGGCTCAAACCATGGTTGGCCACGTGGGAGTGCAGCACTTGAATCACCACACCATCTGCTGGCTCCCATATGACTATTTTTAAGTTTATTTTGTCCACTAGAGAGAGTCAGAGAGAGAGAGAGAGAAGAGAGAGAGAGAGAGACTGGCACCCACAGCAGAGGCCGCACACTGTGATTGACCCCTGGTTTCTACTGGCAGGGTCACGTGCTCAGGGAGGTCCCAGGGTGTGAACCCAGGCCATTTCCCGGTGGGTCCACCTGTGTCACCACCGTGCCACTATGTGGGCCCTTTGTTGTTTCAGCTTTCATATAGTTGTGTTATTTAAAAGGAAAAGATGACATCATCTTGTAGAAGAAGTCATATTTAGAATTGTAACCTATGTCTTTTTCTCATCACAGGACAGTGGTTAAGTTTCAGGTGACACTAATTTCTAACCATTTGCTGACTTGGAGAGTTAGGCTCACCTTCAAATTCTCATCTTCAGAAGCAGGCGAGACATCGACCCTGTTCTCATCAGAAGGGGCATCCAGGAAAAGGCAGAAAAATATTCTCCCTTCACTTTCCCTAGGAAGTGCGTTTTAGTTTTCCTCTGTCGGAATCAATGTGATTTCAATTCTCTTTGCCATGACTTGATTGCCTACCTAATGACTTTGTTGTTGTGTTTATATTTGTTTTGATCCAGAGGGCTGTTGAGCTAGGGAAACTGCATCATATTATCTTCTGTTTTAGCAAATCAAACGTATGTTTTAAGTAACCTGCAGGAGTTGAAGAGAAATGTATGTGATATATATCTCCAGAGACATAGGGAGGTTTCATGTCGGCAAAAAATCCGGGCCCAAGCTTCAGCATGTGGGCATGGAAGCAAAAGTCCACTCTGGGGACTCCACTTCTGCTCACCTGGCCAAGTCCGGGGTGGGGGTGTCATGGGAACAGGCATCATTACTGTGCATCCCCCAAGGGGAGGATGCATTCAGGCGTCCCTTTGTTGGTCCTTCTTCTATGACAGCCTGCAGGAAACATAATGGCCAGCAGTCCCAGCAAAGGAGAATCCCCATGGGAGGGAGAGGAAACAGGTTGTTACTATGCAGATACCAATGTACACACCTTTCCATGCCCACTTGTATGTGGTCTTGGATATGATAGGGTGACCGTATAAAAGCAGTTCTGCTTTGGCAAGAAAAGTCCAAATGATGGTGCTACAGTTGGAAAAATGCTTCTAATCATGCAAATATTGCGTTCACATTCACAAAGGTACACTACCCCTTTGATTCATTTAAAAGAAAGAATGAACTCAATGGGACCAGCAGTTAGCATAATGGCTATGTCGCTGGACTCCCATGTAGTCGACCGCGGTTCGCATACAGGACCCGGTGGCTTGAAACTCACTCCGGGTGTGTGTGCGAGCGTGCCCAGGATCCCGAGAGAAGAATGGAGGAGAAGGGATTACAGCATGGCCATTCCCCCTAGGGGGTGATTTCTCACTTTCTGTCTCTCTGTCTGTCTGGGG
The DNA here is from genome assembly GCA_026018925.1 of Tupaia tana. Taxonomy (NCBI): domain Eukaryota; kingdom Metazoa; phylum Chordata; class Mammalia; order Scandentia; family Tupaiidae; genus Tupaia; species Tupaia tana. The sequence goes on from JAKSZU010000008.1 coordinate 9,178,591, forward strand.
AGCGCACGCGCCCTGTAGCAAAAGCTTCTCCAAAAAAGAAAGAAAGAATGAACTCAGTTTTCTAAAGGGGAAAAAGCTTATGTCGAATTGTATGCTGGAAAAAGTGAAGAGTTCAAAACCAGGAGAGGTAACTTTGGCAAATGGTGTGACTCTTGGGCAAATGGTCTGACTCTTGGGCAATGGCTTTTTCCAATAGAAATGGAAATAAGACTTCATTCTTTCCACAGTGGATCTCCCAGACAGAAACTGAAGAAGGGAATGCTAGATTTGAACTCCACTGTTCTCCACATGGACCCAACAGACATGTAGAATGTTGTATCCAAGACAATGGAATACACACTTTTCTCTAGAGTACATTAAACATTCTCCAGGATAGATCATATTGTAGGCTACAAAATAAGTCTTAACAAACTGAAGAAGATTAGAATCATATCTGATATTGTTTCAGCTTACAATGGGATGAAACTAAGATAAATTACAGGAGGAATCTTAAAAACTTCACACACGTATGGAAATTAAACAACATGTTCTTTAACAACCAGTATCTCACAAAAGAAATTGAAAGGGAAATTCAAAAAGATCTTGAGGCAAATGACAATGGAAACAAAACAAATCAAAACCTCCGAGATGCAGCAAGAGCAGTTGTGCCAGGGAAGTTTACAGCAACTTATGCCTAAAAGAGATAGAGAGATTCTAAGTAAATTGTCTAACATCACACCTTAGGAGACTAGGAAAAGAACAAAGCCCAACATTAGCAGAAGAAAAGAATTAGTGAAAAACAGAACCGAAATAAATCAAGTAGAGAACAGAATAACCATGAAAAGGTGAATAAAACTGGGTTGAATTTTTAAAAAACAATAAACCTTTAGTCTAAGAAAAAAATTCAAAGAAATAAAATGAATGACAATGAAGAAATTACAGATGCCTCTAAGATAAAAAGGATCATAAGGAACTCCTGTGAATCCCACCAGGTTGGATAAGGTAAAAGAAAAAAAACTCCTAGAAAAATACAATCTACACAGTCTGAATAGACCTTTGACAAGAGACTAAAGAAGTAATAAAAGTTTCCAGGAAATAAAAACCCAGGACGAGATGGTTTTATGGCTGAAATTATTCACCTATAATTTTTAAACTTCTAAAAACAGAGCCAGAGGGAATACTTCCAGTTCTGAGGTTAGTAATACCTTCATACTTAAGCCAGATAAAGACACCTGCAAGAAAAAAGAAAATCAAAAACAAAAGCAAAAAACCACAGGCCAGTTTCTCTGATGAGCATTGATGCATGAATCCTCAGGAAGAGGTCGGGTGGTGTTTGGTGGTTCAGTGGCAACACAGCTGGACCCAAATGAAAGGTCTTGAATTCATCGTACTATTATTCGGCTGGTAAAAAGAACAAGGTTTTGGAGGATTCCTCATGGCTCCTGCGAACTAGTCATTTCAGGGGACAGGAGAAATGAAGATTTTCTACTCATAATTCAGCCTCCAGCAAACAAAGCTAGCGTGGCAGGAGAGTTGAGGTCTTTCTTCAGAACAGGATTCCTCATGGCTCCTGTAAACTAGTCATTTCAAGGGAAAAGAGAAATGAAGATTTTCTACTCATAATTCAGCCTCCAGCAAACAAAGCTAGCATGCGATCACAACAGAACGGCAAAGAGATGCCAGATCACCTCTTTCTGCTTGCTCCTGAACACTCAGATTGCACTTCAAGAATCTGAAAGAAACACACCATCCATCAGATGACAAGAAATCGCCGCAGGACCACAAGAAATATAGGAAAGCAAGAAAATACCTCTCCTCCAAGGGAAAAGAATAACTCCTCTTCATCCACAAGCTGTTCAATGGAAATCATGGAAATGTCTGATAAAGAATTTAGAGTATTCATAATGGCGAAGCTAACTGAGATGGAAGAGAAGAGAGACAATGAGCTGTTAAAGAGAAAGGAGAAAGAAGTTGACGAGTTCCAGGAGGTGAGGAAATTCTTGCAAGATCTAAAAGAGGAATTACACGCTTTACAAAAGAGTCAAACGGAACTGTTAGAAATGAAGTCTATAATACAGGAAGTTAAAATCTCCCTTGAAAGTATTAAAAGCAGACTAGATCATACAGAAAATAGAATCAGACGTAGAAGAGAAAATTGCTGGCCTAGAAAAATCTACCACGAAGACTGAAAAAATGACACAAAAATTTGAGAATAATATACAAGAAGTACTAGATACCATCAAACATCCAAACATCCAGATAATTGGCATTCCAGAAGGTGAAGAGACCCATAAGGGCATTGATAATCTATTCCATGAAATCCTGCAAGAAAACTTTCCAAACCTAGAGAGGCATTTAAAGATCCAGTCCCAAGAAATACAAAGGGCCCCAAATAGAATCAACCCAAGAAGATCTTCTCCAAGACACATTATAGCCAGGTTGACCAAAACCACAGACAAAAACAAGATACTAAGATTGGCAAGAGAAAAACATCAAGTGACCTACAAAGGACATCCCATCAGGCTAACAGCAGATCTTTCATCGGAAACAATGCGAGCAAGGAAAGAATGGGAAAATATATTCAAAGTGTTAAGAGAAAAGCAATTTCAGCCAAGAATACTGTACCCGGCAAGGTTATCTTTCATGTGGAAAGAAAAGACAAGAACATTCTCAGATAAACAAAACCTGAAAGAATTTACCAGTACCAGACCAGATCTCCAAGAAGTTCTCAAGGCTGTGTTATATCAGGAAAATTAAATACAGACACATGGAAAGAAGAGTCCAAAAACTAAGAATGTGCACAGCTTAATGTTAGGGACAAGTCTGGAGATGAATATTATATCCCAGAATTTAATAGGAAAAATGGAACCAGAACAGAAGATAAAGTATATGAGACTGATAGGTTCATGCACCTACCATTTGAACAGAATCCTAACCTGTTTCCTGGCTTTAAGAAAAGTTCCTTAGCATTTCTATGATTTAAGTTAAAACTTGTTTTCTTAATAGTACCATGTGAACTTAGCATTGAAAGTGGTTAGATTATTTAAGAAATTGTGTGATCAATACAATGTGGGTGGAAAAGGAATGGAAGACAATTGTAGACACCAGAGACAGTGGGAGAAGAGGGTGGGAAAGGACAGAGGGTCAGAAAGAGGGGTAAAAAATTCTAGGAACTATAAATGGAAAATTTTGGATAATAATATGCATGATTAAGTCACTATGCAGTATATTCTGGATGGGAAATCACATTTTGTATGCTGTGATGATGCTTAGGGAAAGAATGTAAATTAAGTTACAAAAAAAAAGTTTCAGAGAAAAAAAAATCCCTTCGATGACCACAGTAAGATATATAGCCCCAGCTAGGTGCTACTTTATAGGATGCCTAAAGTTAGACTTGTCTTCATGGAAATGTATATATCAGCTGTGTTTGCTATGAAAATATTTAGATTAATTAAGATCTTTAGTAAATCAATGAAAAATGGGGGAAAAACAGTATAGGAAGTAAATATAGATACCAGAGACAGTGTGGGAAGAGAGTGGGAGATGGCAGAGGGTAAGAGATAGGGAATCAAGGATGGGGGAAAAAAGCAAAACATACAGGAAACAAGAAATGGAAAATTATTTGTTGACAATAACATGTATGTTGATGTGCTTGATTGAGCCAATATACAGTGCACTCTAGATGGAAAATCTCATAATCTCATTTTATATGTTGTAATGATGTACAGTGAATGAATATAAACAAATGAATTTAAATTAAAAAAAACTCAAAAAAAGAACAAGATTTTGCCCTTTGCCACAATAATCATGAGCATGAAAAACATTATACCAAGTAAAATAAGCCAACCACAGAAGGAAAAATAATGAATGATCACATTTGTAAATGAAAAAAAATATTTAGAGATAGAGAATGAAGTAGTGGTTTCCACGGTTGATGGGTAGAGAGAAGAGGAGGAGGTGGCGGGCAGAGGCTAGCAGAGAGTGGAATGAACAAGTCTAGCACTCTAACTCATGCACAACCAGGACACTTGGTAATAAAATCGTGCTATATTGGGGGTCCATGCTCATTGAATACATTTTCACTGTTTATGCCACAAAAAGGAACAAACGCTGGAGCGCTAAGACAGATTTTTGCCTCACTGTAGTAACCTTTTCCTGTCATATGTATCCCACAGCACCATGCATATACAAAGTATTCTATTTTTAGAAATATTTAAATAATACTGTTTACTTACAACTCTTACATTCAGTAGTAGTCAAAGTTCTACCTGTAGTTCTTTTGACTTTCTATAGTTGAGTTAAATGACAGACAATTCGAAAGGGGTTGGGGTGGGGGGATGGGAGGATGGGAGGATCCATGTTTCTTGAGTTTATTGTGAGCACTGAAAGCCCTGAACACTGAAAAATGTTCCTAAATGTAAAATGTGAAACAAAAGCTGATAATCTTCACTTCCACCGTGCAGGAAGGAGGTGGTGGTCCCAGCATAGCTGCTCGCCTCTTCGCCCTTGGAGGGCTGCCTTTTCTCTTCCCCCAGAGCCTTGGGAGAAGGTTGGGCAAAGCAGAAAGAGTGGGCCGGGGGCAGGAAGACCTGGTTTGAACAGCGGCTCGTTACTGGCAAATTACCTCAGAAAGGTGTTTGGATGCCAAGTGTATGGCGGCTCAGGGTCGTGACATTTTGAATTCCTTGTCACTTGTCAGTTTTGTAACCTTTGGGACATTGTCTAACCTGCATGTACCTACTGAATGTAAAACCAAAGTGTATTTCCCTCAGTATTGAGGGGAAGAGTAACAGTGGCTAAAATTAGGTTGTGTTTTGGGAAGTACGAGCTAGACAGAACACAGATTAGGAGACCCTGCACTAGGCTGGGATGGCCTGGGGACATGCGGCACTCAGCTCAAAGCTGGCGTTCGGAGAAGGAACCGGGGTACGCTTTCCAGGTAAATCCTTTGGCATCCTCTTTCTGTTGGCTACGGACTAGGCATTAAACACTGTGTCTGACAGAAACTCAGAAGAGACAATATTGGTGTTTTTAAATGAATAGGTATGTTTGATCCTTAAAATCCACCAGACAGGGGCCAGCAGGTGTGGTGGTTACGTCGCTGGACTCCCACATGGCTGACTATGGTTCGAGTCCTGGACCTGGTGACTTGAAACTCACATCGAGCACATGTGTGTGCGTGCCCAAGATCTAGGGAGGAGAATGGAGGAGAAGGAACTGTGGTGTGGCCATCCCCCGGGGCATTATTTCTCACTTTCCCTCTCACTGTCTCTCTCTCTCTCTTTCTCTCTCTCTCTCCCCCTGGCAGGCACACATGCCCTAAGGAAAAACAAACAAACAAAACAACCCCCCCCCCCCCACAACACTAAAAACAAAGAAACAGAAAAACCAAACCAAAACAAAATGAAAAACAACTCACTAGACAATCTGGTGTGTAGGGTGCTTAGCAGGACTTTTAGCAAGTATGCAGACTTCTAAATCTTCCCATCTATGAGAAACACAAACAGCTGCAGAGAGGGTCGGATGTTTCCTGGAAGCTTACCAGACCAGTCCCCACACCACGCTCCTATACTGCGCAGACTGCCCACAAAATGGGCATAAAAATAATAAAGCTCTTACAGACCATTTTCTCTGGCCAGCTGTGGTGGTGCAATGGTAATGCAGTGCTCCATGATGCTGAGGCCAAGTGGGAAGGTCCTGAGTTCACATCCCAAGGTCTCCCCCTGCACACTGGGTAAATGCGTGTACCTATGACACTGGTTGGCTGGGGCTGGGGCAGGGACTATGGCGGCGAGGGGAGGGGTGCTTCTCTCTTTCTCTCTCTCTTATTTCTTTCTCTCACAAAAAAAAGTAGTTAAACCAGCTTTTAGGAAAATAGTTATCTGTAGACCTCTAAATGTGGGCTGTCTTCAAGTACCCCCTGACTGCCTTCACTGAGCACCTTGCATCGTCAGGACACAAGGTCGAGGGTCTGCTGACTGATCCTTCCCAACCCTCACGTGAAAGGCAGGAGATAAGGTTTCATTCGAACAGAACCCAATAAAAATCAAGTGGCCACCAGGGAGCTCAGCTCTGCCATTTGGAGACTATTTTCCATTCTTCACAAAGAAGAGATGCCTCCAAGCCCTGGTCCAGGCAAGGGCTACCTAGTGACAGCAGCACCAGCTCTAACCTGGAAAGATGTGAAGCCTAAGAAAGAATGTGGGTTGTGGGAAAAGGAGCTGCAGCTACAAGCCATCCCTTATCCGGAGGTTCAGTTCTGTCTTTCCATATTCTCTTTGTGAGCAAAACCCAAGAGACGTGTTGGACATCCTGGTAAACACATTATGACGGGAAGTACATTCTACTAGGGAATTCCTTTCTCCCTTTATCAGACAGTCAGCAGTCTCCTTATGGATACCAACCAATCCCTTTCCTTATAATACAGGCTATGATAATAGTAAAGGTAAATAATTATTATCATCTGTATAGGTCTTCATAGCCTGTGAAGTCCTTTTTCTATATATTAGTTCATCTATTTCTTACAATAATCCCAGAGAGTAAATATTATTCATTATAGGAGAGAAACATTTGACTGGAATTCTTTTTTTCTTTTTGGAGAGGTTTTCGCTACAGGGTGCGTACGCTCACCAGAAAGACAGAGAGACAAAAAGCGAGAAATCACCCTCCAGGGGGGATGGCCATGCCACAATCCCTTCTACTCCATTCTCCTCTTGGGATCTTGGGCACGCATGCACAGGTACCCAGTGTGAGTTTAAGCCACTGGGTCTGGGACTCGAACTGTGGTCGACTACATGGGAGTCCAGTGACATAGCCATTAAGCCAACTGCTGGTCCCTTGACTGGAATTCTAAAACAAGGAATTTGTGGCCAACTGTCTTCAGTCATAACATACATTAAAGGAAACCTCATAAAATTCTCCAGGCAAAGGAAAACTGTTATTATGCAAGGTTTGGGTTCCCAGTCCTTCCGCTTTGGAAACTAATAACAACAATAATCACAGAGGAGTCTTCCATTTCTCTTCTTTCAAACCCTTTCCCCCTGATCCTACCCTTGTTCCCCTTGATCAGGTAAAGGTCAAGTCACCTCTAAATATGCGGAAGTCACAGATAAATCTTATGGACCATTCAAGAAAGGTGATCCCAAAATTATGAGAAAAATCTCCGCATCTTTCTGAGGCTGGTTTTGTGAACTTGCTTCTGTGTTTGTGTATCCATTTTGTACCAGTTTGACATTGCTCTACCATGCATGCGCACGCACACACACACGCACACACGGACACATCCCTCTGGAAAGTGTGCCTCTGGTTAGGATGCAGAAAAAGATAAGAGACATTCATTTTCATGACAACAAAAGAAAAATCTGGATGGAATTGTGAGAATATTTTTTAATAGACACAGCTAGCAAGGATTGGCAAATGCAAGGGGGTTCTGGTACACTGAATTACAGAAAGGAAAAAGCCCCTTACAGAGAATCTACAAACAGTGGTAGCTTCCATAAATGACACCAGGAACTTAATAATATAGGTATGGTCAGACAGAAAAGTTGGTTAGCTGTGGAGAAAGAGTCATGGAAGAAATAAGGAAAAACAAACTGAGCCTTAGACCACAGTGCAGGCTGGTAGCACTGATAAAAATTTTCTATATTTTAAGTAAAAATTATAGACCCATAAATCCAAGAAACTAACAGAAATATCCAAAAAGACTAACTACAAAAATGAGAGAGAGTGAGAGAGAGACAGAAGAAGAGAGAGAACTTTATGTAGTTTGCTGAAATACAAAGACAATTAAAAAACATACTTTAAAGTAGCAAGCAGAAATGACCCATTACACAAAGACAATTAACAATAAAGATTATTACTGATTTATAACAAAAAACAATGTAAATGAGAAGACAATGGAGTTACATCTTCAGAATATTCAGGAGAAAAGTAATTATTAGAAATTTTTCTTTTATTCAGGAAAAATATCCTTTACACATTAAGGTGCAATAACAAGACTTTCAGAAAAACAGAAGCTAAGAGAACTTGTTCCCATCACACTTAGCACTTTTAAGAAAAAAAATCTTTATTTAATTCCATTTGTTACTATTATTTTTAAATTCGGCCAGAGAGATACAGAGAGAGAGAGAGAGGGAAAACGAGAAAGCAAGGTGCCAGGTCTGGGGCTCAAACCACAGTCGGCCATGTGAGAACCCAGCGCCTTTAACTACGCGTCACTTGCTGACCCCCACATTAGCACTTTAAGAAAGACAAAGGAAAGTATTTCAGAAGGAAAAAAAATGACGTTGTAAAGAAATTTTACTCTGTTGGAAAAAATGTATATATGTATGCATTGATAGGTAAATATAAAAGATGCCTTTTTACTTTTTATATTTACATTAAATGCCACTTGATGTTTTTATAGAAAAATAAGCAGATAGAATAGTGTACCCATGGGTTTACCACACGTATAAAGGAAAACGCTGACAGCTATACAAAGGAGAGACACGCGCGTGGCAGTAAGCGTTGCATCATCACGCTGTAAAAAGAAGTGTTACGTTCTTTCAAGGTAAACCGTGACAGGCATATTTATGACAACTCCTAAAGAAAACACTAATGATAAAACAACAGACATTGCTAAATCAAGTGAAAAAAAGGGCCAGCAGTAATGTGGTGGCTGAGGTCACTGAATCCCACTTGGCAAACTGCGTGGTTCGAGTCCCAGACCTGGCAGCTTGAGAAACACATTAGGTATGTGTATGTGTGCCCGAAAAATACTGAGAGGTGAGTGATAGAGAGAGAATTGCAGTGTGGCCATCCCCTCTGGGGGTTGCTTTCTTGTTTTCTCTCTCTCTGTGTCTCTCTATGGCAAGCACACCTGCCATCTAGCAAAAAAAAAAAGGCATGGAATATTAAAAAACACTCCTATGGGTCAGGTGGCAGCACAGTGGTAGCTCAACTAGATCCACCTGGAAGAGGTCCTAGGTTCACATCCTGAACATGCCAGATTCCTGATCTGGGCCAGCCAAGCCTGGGGGTGGAACACAGCACCAAGACCCTGTTGGGGCTGCTCTCTGTCTTCTTTCTCTGTTTCTTTGTCTCATGGGAAAAAAATAAACTTAAAACATTTTTTAAATACTCAAACAATCCAAAAAAAAAGATTTTTTAAAAAAGGAGAAATAGAGGAACAAACAATAGAAGAGTTAGAAAGCAAGCAAAAAGTTGATCCACACAAGAAAAACTTTACCTCAAAAAATGTAAGTGAATTAAATATGATGACTAACCATCAGAGATTTTCAGGCCAGATGAAAACACAGAACAGGGACCAGCAGTTAGCGTAATGGCTATATCGCTGGACTCCCACGTAGTCGACTGCGGTTCGCGTCCTGGACCCGGTGGCTTAAAACTCACACCGGGCATGTGTGCGTGCATGCCCAAGATCCCGAGAGGAGAACGGAGGAGAAGGGATTGCGGCGTGACCATCCCCCTGGGGGGTGATTTCTCACTTTCTGTCTCTCTATCTCTCTCTGTCTGTCTGGCTAGCGCACGTGCCCTATAGCAAAAACCTCTCAAAAAAAAAAAAAAAAAAAAAAACCCACAGAACATAGCTATACATTGTTTATAAGTTTTAGATATAAGACAATCTGAAAGCGCATGCCTGGAAAGTGATAGAAAAGTTAAAGCACCAGATGGAAGAAGTTGATGCATTAATACATTAATACAGACAGCGTCGACTTCAAGACAAGGGTTATGATCATCACCTTTTAAAATGACAACGAAGCCACTTCAGTAGGAAGGCCTGTTAACCCAAAGAGTGTTTTAAATAATTACAGGATTTTAAAATAAATGCATTAAAATAACTAAAGGCAGAAGTATAGCTGAATTCAATTTTAGTTGAGTGTTTTAATATTACTTCCTTGGCAGTTGATAAAACAGTTAGACAAGAAACTCAGTAAGAATAGGAAGGATTTGAGCACCATTTATCGCCTCCTTGCACCCAGCTGTCACGTATGGGGTACTCCGCCAACAAGCGCAGTGAACACGTTCTTCCCTGGTTCCCATGGAGCCCCGGTGAGCCCGATCGTGAGCCAGGGAGCATTTTAGTACATTTACAAGGATGAAGATAATACAGGTTAGAAACCCTTATCAATAAAATGTTCTTAGATTCCTTCTGCGTTAGAAAGTAAATAATGAATGTCCTTAATGAATAAGGAACAAATCACAGAGAAATCACAAACTATTTAAAATAGTGACATGAAAATAACATTAAAAATCATGGCTAAACCAGTATTTAGGGAAAATGTATTATTTAGATGTTTATTAAGAAACTAAGAAAATTAGAGTATATTAAACTCAAAGTAAGTAAGAAAAGATAAAATGGAGATAAATAATCGATGAAATAAAAAACAAACAAGAAAATAAACAGAACCATTGAGTGAGTCCTTTAAAATATTATTAAAACCGGGGCCGGCCCATGACATGGCAGTAAAATAAAATCCTGTGATGCCAGACACACAGGGGAAGGTCCTGGGTTTGCGTCCCGAGGTTGCTGGGCGACCGGGGCACGCCTGTGCGCCTGTGTTCTGGGCTGGCTGATGGTGCGAGGCACTGTGGGAGCGCCTGTCTCTCGCTCCTGAAGAAAAATCTTAAAAATTGTGAAAATTGAGGGGGACCAGCAGTTAGCGTAATGGCTATGTTGCTGAACTTCCATGTAGCCGGCCGCGGTTTGAGTCCCAGACCCGGCGGCTTAAACTCATGCCGGGTGCATGTGCGTGCGTGCCCAAGATCCCAAGAGGAGAATGGAGGAGAAGGGGTTGTGGCGTGGCCCTGGGGGGTATTTTCTCACTTTCTGTCTTTCTGCTTCTCTCTGTCTTTCTGGCAAGCACATGTGCCCCGTAGCAAAAACGTCTCCAAAAAAATAAATTGTGAAAATTGATACATCTCTAGTGTTCTCTACTCAAGAAAAATAAAAATCACCTATTACCAACATGAGGAATGAAATAGAGAACAAAACAGTTGATCATATAAACATTAGAAGGAAAGTACATTATAGATATCTTTATGCCACTAAACTTCACAGGTTATATGAAATAGAAAACTTCATGAAACACAAGTACCAACACTGACATGTGAAGAAATAGAAAATGTAAATAGCTTTTTTTATTTGCAATAAATTGAATATATAATTAAATGTCCTCCATAAAGAAAATTCTAAACCCAAATGTCTTCCCCAAATAATAGCACGCTTAGACAAATTCTTTTAGAAAACAGGAGAACTTATTGCTTCTCAACTCATTTAAGGATACTACCATCACCCTAAAACAGAAATATAGCAAGGGACACAAAAAGCAAAATGAAATTAAACACCAATATGCCCAATGAACCTAAATATAAAAAATCCTTTGCAACTATATAGATTATGTACAGTCATGTGTCACATGACAATGTTTCAGTCCATAAAGAACCACATCTATATATGTATATGTATTTTGAATTATTAATTTAATTTAATTCAATTTGTTGTCATTATTATTTGATTTGACCATAGAGAGACACAGAGAGAAAGAGAAAATGAGAAAGCAAGCTGCCAGGTCCGAGACTCGAACCATGGTAGGCCATGTGGGAATCCAGCACCTTAACCACTACACCACCTGCCAGCCCTAACACATCTATATATATTGGGACCAGCAGATGGTATAACGGTTACATTGCTGGACTCCCATGTAGTCGATATAGTTTGAGTACTGGACCTGGTGACTTAAAACTCACACCGGGCACATTTGCATGTGTGCCCAAAACCCTGAGAGGAAAATGGAAGAAAAGGGATTGTGGTGTGGTTATCCCCCTGGGGGTTGATTTCTCATTTTCCATTTCTCTGTCTCATAGGCACATGTGCCCTATAGCAAAAATCTCTTAAAAAACAAAATCCGTATATATCAACAATACCAGAGATTAGTATGAAGCTGAAAAATATCTGTCACCTGGGACCAGCAGTTAAGCATAATGGCTATGTCGCTGGACTCCCATGTAGTCGACCGTGGTTCGCGTCCCGGACCCGGTGGCTTAAAACTCACGCCAGGCGTGTGTGCGTGTGCGCCCAAGATCCTGAGAGGAGAATGGAGGAGAAGGAATTGAGGCATGGCCATCTCCCCCTGGGGGGTGATTTCTCGCTTTCTGTCTCTCTGTCTCTCTCTGTCTGTCTGGCAAGCGCATGCACCCTATGGCAAAAACCTCTCAAAAAAAAAAAATCTGTCACCTAATGACATTGTAATCTTCACAATTCATAGTTCAACACATTACTCCCATGTCTGTGGTGATGATGGTGTGAACAAATCTAGCACACTGCCAGTTGTATAAAATAGAGCACAAACAACACCTGATGATGACAAGCAATGACTGGGTCAGCAGGTGGTGTGGAGGCTAAAGCAGCCAGATCCCACATGGCCAGCTACACAATTTGATACCTGGACCCAGCGACTTAAGACACATGCTGGCGTGTGTGTGTGCATGCCCAAAGTCCAAGAGGAGTTTGGACAAAGGACTGTGGTATGGCCAGCCCCTTGGAGGTGATTTCTCACTTTATCTCTCTCTGTCCCTGTCTCTGTCTTTCTCTGTCTCTCTCCAGTGAGCACATGCACCCTAAGGCAAACTTTAAAAAAAAAAGGAAAGAAAGAAAGAAAAGGAAACAAGAAAAAGAAAAACACAAGTGTCTGTCAGGTGACATGGTAGACACTGGATTCTCACATGGCTGACTGTGGACTGTGGTTTGAGTCCCGGACCTGGTGACTTGCTTTCTCACTTTCCCTCTCTCTCACCCTCTCTCTCTCTCTCTGTCTCTCAAATTAAATAATAATAATAAAGTTAAATAAAAATTCTTTAAAATAAGAAAACTACTGACTATGTTACAGGTTTATGTTTTTACTGTGTTATACTTTTATCATTACATTAGAATGTACTCCTGCTACTAAAAATAGAGAGGCAAGACATTTATGGGGCACAGAAATGAATTATTATCTGTTGATGATAATATGCATAGTATCCCTAACTGGACTGATGTGAAGTGTATTCATGTTGCAAAATTAACTTTACAAGCTAAGTGATGTATAGTGATTGAATGTAAAAAAGAAATTAAAAGAAAATAAAATATATGTTTTAAAAAAAGCGTTTACTGCAAACAGCATGGCATACTTCACCAGCAGTAGCCTCCTACGTGAGAGAAGACTGATGTTTACTGTGTCTTTTGATTGTGTTATTTTCTATCGTGACTTAATCTCATGTTTTGTTCTCCATGGTCCCAAAGCATACAAAACCTACTTCTAATGTTGCCAGTAAGGAACCACATCACGTGATTAACCTGGAAACACAACTAGAAGCGATGAAGGGCACAAAGGTGGAAAGGAGTGACGGCCATTGCTAAACAGCCAGGTCTGTCCATTGCACCAGAGGGCGATCCTGAACACCAAGAGCCGAGTGACCGAGCTGCCAAAGGGTCTGCCTCACTGAAGACAAAGAGGCCAACGAAATGTTGACAGGGGCCTATGTTACATATGGAGAAACTCCTAATGACCTGGATTAAAAGCCAGGAGCATGTCCCTCTCAGCACCATGAAGATTATGACCGAAGTGAAGAGTTTACGGTGTTGAAAGAAAAGGCTGCACCTCACTATGGTGTCGAATTTACTGCTAGCTTGGAGTGGTCTAAGATTCGAGAATCATTATTCTTACACAGTGTGAGTGCGTGTTGAGTTGTGAGAGCTGTGTGCAAGTAGCTGAAGAACTTTTCGAAAATTAAGATGACTTGCCAGAGCGAATCTTCAGCATGGATGGAAACTCTCTGTTCTGGAAACGAAGGCCTGAAGGACCTTCACCTGTAAGGAGCCAGGTCAAGGCCAGGTTCCAAGGCTTCTAGGCCAGGGTCACGGTCTTGCTAGGGGGCAGTGTTGCAGACTACACACTGAAATCCTTTGCAATCTGGCACAGTGAGAACCCCAGGGCCTTCAAGCATATCAATAAGCACACACTGTCAGATTTCCGCAGGAGCAATACAGTCAAGGATGACCCTCCTCCTCTTCCAAGATGCTCTCCTGAGTTGCTGTGATAGCAATATGGAGAGGTAATGCTTAGAACATCATACTCCTCTCAAAATGTTGCTGATTGCTGATGATGCTACTATACATCCTTCATTTATTGGTGATAGTCATCCCAATTTCAGAGTGGAATTGGGCCCAGCCATAGTGGCTGAGATAGTAGGGCACCAATGTGTGATACTGGAGCCACATGGGAGATCCAGGTTCAGATCCTGGGTGGATCTGAACGCACCAGATATACATAAGCACCTATGATCCTGGCTGGCTGGGAGGCTGAGAGGAGTATTTTGATATGTTCAGAATCCATCGATGAGTGGGAGTAGAGTACTAGAAAGTGGTATAATAACAAAAAGAAAATTGCTGACAAAATTTACTGAGTGTCAGGTGCTATTTTAAGCTCTAGTTTAATCCTTATAATAAACCTATAAGGTGGTTTTGTTTTGTTTTTTGTTTGTTTGTTTGTTTGGTCATAGGGTTTGTGCATTTGCCAGATAGAAACATAGACAGAGAGAGAGAGAAAGTGAGAAATCACCCCTATGGGGATGATCACTCAAGATCCCTTTTCCTTCACTCTCTTCTCAGGATTCTAAGTGTGCACATACATGTGCCCAGCATAATTTTCAAACCACTGTGTCCAGGACTCAAACTGCAGTTGACCATTTAGGAACCCAGCACCTTAACCACAATGCTACCTGCTGATCTCAAGGTGGGATCTATTTTCTTATTAATTTTTACAGGAAAGGAAGCTAAGGCAGGGAGATTACTGTCTAGAAAGTGGTAGCACTGAGATTTGAACCTGCTCAATTGATGGATCACTGAACTACCACTTTTAAGGCCTACTTCCTGAGAAGGATCTTCACCCAGGCTGTTGCTGGAACTGAGGAAGATTCTAATGCAGTTTGGAGGGTTACAACATCAATGGCTGTGTCAAACACATTGCATGGACTTGGGGCGATGTCGCCACGGAGGGTATGGTTGGCATCTGGAAGAAGACACTCAGCAGGTTCATCCATGACTTCAAAGAAGCTGCCAAGGATGAAGAGGTTGCAAACATTGACAAGGCCTTGGCTGAAATGACGAACTACTTTAACCTGGGTGGGTGAGGATGGCATTGATAACCTCCTGGTGGTGGTTTCTGAGAATCAACTAATAAGGAGTTGAAGTTGGAACAGAAATGTATAGCTGAAGAGGCAAAAGAAAAGCAAACTTTAGGAGCAGAATCCTCAAGAAAATTCACAACGAAGAGTTCAGCAGTTTTTGCAGAATACTTTTAAAAGCTTGAAAACATGGGGCCAGCTAGTGGTATGGTGGTTAAGGAGCTGGTTCCCACGTGGCCAACAGCACGATTCGAGACCTGGATCTGGTGACTTGAAAATCACACCAGGGTCATGTGTGTGCATGCCTCAAATCCCGAGAGGAGAATGGAGGAGAAAGGATTGTGGCATGCTCATCCCCCTGGGAGCTGTTTTCTTACTTCCCTTCTCTCTTTGTCTGTCTCTAGTGAGTGCATGCACTCTATAGCAAAAAAAAAAAAAAAAAAAAAAAAAAAAAAAAAAAAAAAAAAAAATGAAAAAAGAAAAAGTTTGAAAACATGGACCTCCACATGGATAGATTTTCATTAATGGAGAGGAATGGTCATGGTGCATTGTCTGCTTACGAGTAACTCACTGATGATGAAAAGAACAAGCCAACCAAAGCACCATGGACATGTTTCTGCAAACAGTGATACTTGCTCAAGAGAAGCATGGGGCAAGCCCCTGGGGAGATGCTGCAGAGGAAGGGGTGCTATCCTAAGAGAGGCACTCTCCACGCCTGTTACTGCTCAGGAAGGCATTCCAGTGGGACAAGATGTGAAGAAAGAAAGCCGAGATGTTGATGATCCTGACTCTGGCTAGGCTAACACTAACATCTGTGTTGGTGTTGCAGTTTTTAACAAAAAATGTTCAAAATGTTAAGAAAATAATAATAATAATAATAATAATAATTTAAAATGGAAAAATAATTTTATGGAATAATGACATAAAATATTTTTGTACAACCGTGCAACTTGTTTATGTTTTTAAGCTAAGTGTTATGACAAAAGAATCAAAAGTTTAAAAATGAAAAAGTTTGTCAAGGGCCCAGCAGGTGCCATGGTGGCTGGGATACTGGACTCCCACATGACCAACTATGGTTTGAGTCCTGAACCTGGCGACTTGCTTTCTCACTTTCCCTTTCTCTCTGTCTCTCTCTGGTCAAATTCAAATATAATAATAACAATAACAAATAAGCACATAATTCCAATAAATAAATATATAAATAAATAAATAGTTTGCCAAGTAAAAGCATTACAATAAGCTAAGGTTAATTTACTACTGAAGAAAGAAAAGCATGTTTTTATAAGTTTAGTGTCACCTAAGTGAACAGTGTTTATAAAGTCTATAGCGTGTACAGTAATGTCTAGGTCTTCACGTTTTCTCACTCACCAACTCACCTAGAACAACTTCCAGGTCTGGAAGCTCCATTTACGGTAACTGTGCAGGTGTGCTGATTTTTCTTTTTATATCATATTTTTACCGCACCTTTTCCATGTTTAGGTTTGTTTAGATACACAGATACGTATCATTACGTTACAAGTGCTTACAGTATTCAGTGCAAGAACATCCTGTATGGGTTTGCGGCCTGGAAGTGGTAGACTGTCTCTCTAGCCTAGGGGTGGAACAGGCTATGCAGCCCAGGCTTGTGTAAGTGTCCTCTCGGATTTCACGTCCGACAACAGCACCTCATGATGGAGGCTCAACAAAATTCTATAAGGGAGGGCTGAATTCTACACGAAGGGTTTGCATTTTGGTTTGGAGGATTTTTAGCAGGAAAATGGCCCAATTGGAACTGCATTTTTAGAAAATGTCCATCATACTCAGAAAGTTACTTTTTATTATTGTCATCCTCTGTACACAGTCTGATCAGAGACAGGACAGGGTGAAATGGAATAAGGACCTCAGATTTCGTCATGATGCTCAAGATCACCCCCTTTTAATCTTAAAATATAAGGTTATGGGGACCAGCAGGTGGCATGGTGGTTAGGGTACTTGGACACTCCCACAGGGCTGACCATGGTTTGAGTCCCAGACCTGGTGGCTTGCTTTCTCACTTTTTCTCTCTCTCTTTGTTTTGCTCTGGTCAAATTAAAAAATAAATAAATGAATGAATAAATAAAATTAAATAAATAATTCTTTAAAAATTATTATAAAAATATAAGATTATTTGACATCACTTCTTAGTAAAAGATGGTAATAAATTTTTTAAGAGAGATTTTTGCTATGGGGTGTGTGTGCTCACTGGATAGACAGAGACAGAAAGAAGATAAATTACCCCCAGGGAGGATGGTCATGCTACAATCCCTTTTCCTCCATTCTCCTCTTGGGGATTTTGGGCACACATACACACACACCCAGCATGAATTTTAAGCTTCCGGGTCCAGGACTCAAACCACAGTCGACTACATGGGAGTCCAGTGACATAACCATTATGCCACCTGCTGGTCCCAATGGCTATAAACTTCAAATTGAAATCTTTTAGAGCACTCTAAACATCAGACAGGAACATAAAGTATGACTCTATAAATTGTGTCAATAATTAATATAATGCCTTATGACAAAAGTAGGGTTAATTATGATTTAACTTCATTTTCAGAATGGGAAGTTAAGATTTCGTCTTCAAATTTCAAAGCCTGGCCCTGACCTCCCATGACCTATGGCCACCACAGAACCCCCTGCAGCTCTTTATGTTCCTTCTGGGCCTCTGTTTTCAGTGGTTTACCCACTGGTGTTTTGACATTGGAGAATCTTTTCAGCGGGGTAAGAAGTCCTTGACTAGCCTTTGTCTCTCTCTTCCTTCTTCATAAATCTATTTTGGAGATACAGCCTACAAATGTGGTTGTCAAGGTAAACATTTCTCATTAGCATAGAAAATCTTGAAGGATTTTGGAATGATCAGCAGCTGATGGAGGAGGCCAGGAAAGCCACTGTGGAAGACAGCTACAGGCCTGAGAGCCCACCCCAGGCACAGCACAGGAACGAACGGCAGCCGTGCGTGGAGGAATGCGAGGAGGCGTTCAAAGAACGAGAGTTTCACTCAGGAATGGGCGTGGACACTTGCCCATCACCACAATATCTTGCCTTGACTCTCCAAACCTCCCACTTCGTGCTCAGCCCTCTTTACCTGTGCTCAGGTACTAATGCAACAGAATATACTCTGAATCTCAAAGAAGTCTCAAAGTAGCTGACATCAATATCAAGACTTGCAAAGGTGGCACCAGCAGTTAGCATAATGGCTATGTCGCTGGACTCCCATGTAGTCGACCTTGGTTCGAGTCTCAGACTCCCATGTAGTTGACCGTGGTTCGAGTCTCATGCCGGGCAAGTGTGTGTGAGTGCCCAAGATCCTGAGAGGAGAATGGAGGAGAAGGGATTGTGGCATGGCCATCCCCCCTGGGGGGTGATTTCTCGCTTTCTGTCTCTCTGTCTCTCTCTGTCTTTCTGGAGAGCACACGCGCCCTATAGCGACAACCTCTCCAAAAAAAAAAAAAAAAAAAAAAAAAGACTGGCAAAGGTTTCCTTTTCATCAGAAGTGGAAGAGAACGATGGCTCCAGGTGAAGGGTAGGCACTTGCTCCAACAGCCTCGCAAAAACTCACTTTTCCTCTTTCAAAGGGGCTGAGTGGCTCTGAGCCACGTTCAAGGAGGCTCAGCTGAGCTTCCTCTTCCAAAGAGTCACGTGACTGCGTTAGTGTCACCTGCGTGTACCTTCATTTGGCCCCCAATCACGCTGTATCCTAGCTGTTCAGGGATAATTTCAGCTTTGCCCCACCCCCACTAATGGACAAAGTTGTTTTTCTTGCTTTTCAGGCCTATCGATGTTCATAATGAACTTTCTGCCAAGTAAATCAATATAAAAATAATTTGTTAGCACTTTAGCTGGGAAGCATGAGGAAAACCATTTCAACTCAGGTGAGAAATGTGGAAGTTTGCTTTCTTAAAGGCCATTGCTTTTCTAGGAGGAGCACAATGGAGAAAGAGAGCCTAAACTTAATGCTTCTGCTCTTGGTTGACTCTTGAATTATCTTGCTTGCTCTGGGCCAATATGTGCTCTTCTAAGAAAGGAGCAGGCTCTCAGTACATAGGCTTGAGGTGTCAGACCTTTCGGAACAGCCCTTGAGGTCAGGCTCTCTGCTGCCTTTCTGGGGATATGCACCTTTTCCAAGCAGGCAGCTAGTGCCCACCTGAAGGCTGGGTCTGTCTTGTATCAGAGAGAAGGCATCTGTCAGACCAGTAGTGTAATGCTGAGGTTGGAGTGGTGGGGGTTTGGGTAACAGTTTGGCCTTCAAAGATTTAAGTGCTGGAATTTGGTCCCCAATGTAAGGGCACTGGGAGGAGAACTTTCAGAGTTGAGGCCTACTGGGTGGTGTGTGGATCAGGAAAGCAGCACCCTCATGAATGCCTTCATACTGTTCCCCGGGAAGCAGTGAGCTCTCACTGGCATAGAAAGGGGCTAGTTTCTGGAGGGTGGGCTATTAGAACGGAAGAGCTGCCCCCAGGCCACTCTCTCTTCGCATGGAACTGCTGACCTTGCCACGCCTCTGCCGTGTTGTTATGGTAGCCACACATCTTGGACTTTCCAGCCACCAGAATTGTGACCCAAATAATCCCTCTTCTTTATAAGCCACCCAGTCCTGGATATCAGGTTTAGTATCACAATAATAAACTAAGAAGAAACTTAGTTCATTACTCCAAAACTATGAGTCTTTTATAGCAGGATTCCAGGCACTGGGGTTTTGATGTTACACGGGATACGTGGGAAGGGAGGGCTGTGAGGGCAGTGTGAGGAGGTGGTGGAGACCCCCCGAGCCCATGAATCACACCACTTCAGCTGGCTTTCAAGCTCAGCTCTACCAGGATCCACCCAAGTGGTTGACTCCTGGTCATCTTTTCAAGGGGGTGATCTAGGACTGAGGTAAACAAGGAACTGGTGTCTTGGCATTTTTTAACCCACCTCAGACCCTCCCTGGCTCTGTGACCATTGGTGGGCAACTTTCCTCTCTGCCTCCGTTTCCCAATCTGTAAAACGAAGGTAACAGCAATACTCTGGTGTAAGGGTGGCAATGCAAGCACGTGTCCTTGGTTACGCATTTAGCAGGAGCTGCAGTGTCAGTCCCTTCTCCCTCCCATCGTGAACGTTCCTGTCAATTCTACCCTATTTTAGTCTGTTCTGTGGCTACATAAAAATACTCAAACCTGGATCATTTAAGAAAATAAAGTTTGTTCAGTTCACAATTTGGAGGTGTGGAGTCCTGGGGCCACCTCTGGTGAGGGTCTCTGGCTGATTACAACATGCTGCAGGGCAGGCGTGCAAGCAACTGTGACCACGTGTCCTTTCTGGTCTCGTCTTTCTCCTTATAAACCCACCAAAAACCAACCATGTGGGCCCCTCCCTCGTGACCTTAATTCTAATCTCCTCCTCGAGGCTCTACCTTTGAGCACCATAGTCAAAGCAAGTTTTTACCCTCCCCACCCATCACTAACAAATATCGACAAATGAATTTTTGGGGGGAGTGGGCATTCAAACCATAGTAGTCCCCAAAGAAGAAGAAATCCGATATAGATAAAGACCACACGATGTGATATGGATCCAATTCACAGTTTCACAGTTTGGGGTAAAACATTCAAAGTTTCATTTCCACTTGAAGGATTATCTAGTGAATCTCAGGCCTTTTGTATTCTCCCTTTTTAAACATTTAAAAGGTTTTTTGTTTTTTTTTTGTTTTTTTTTAGAATTATAGGAGGGCTCAGCACACCTCTCATTTGGAAGTAAGAGACCTCCTCTTTCAGAACCACCTCTGTCCATCTTAGAATAAGAAAGAACAAACAGCAAGGAAAGGAAGCCATAAAGCATCTTAGGTCTCTGAATCTAGTGAACTATTGTAAATAGACTTCCTCTCCTGTGCCAGGAACTGCAGCATGGGGATTGGCTCTGAGGGCGCATCTGGGTTCCACTGGGTCATCAACGTCTGCCATGGGTATCTCAGCAGGACCCAGAGCATGAAGGTCACACACTTGTCTTCCCTGGCCTGGTTATGTACCACTAGGTCTTATGAGGGTAGGAGTCCAGGTAGAAATTTGAGGCCAGATCTGTAGTTTAGTAATACAGAATGTGGTTTGCCTTTAGTATCCTATTGCATTTTCTCCCAGAAAGTTACTGGGCTGTGGGTTTGTTAGTCAATCACGGATTTGGGATCCTGCCAAGTCCCTTTCCCTTAGAACGAAGAATGTCTGGCACTGCTCAGCAAACTGAAGTTGGTGTATTTGCAGGAGGCTGAGTCACTCAGGAGCCTCAAGCTGGAGCCACTGCAAAATTCATGGATATATTTTTGTTCAAGAGAATAAAGTTATGAAGAGAAGCTTGTTTCCAGGTAGGGTCAGGGTAGCTTCATTTAGGTATCTCAAACTGAGAAGCAACTGTAGACCTGGAGGACCATGCAATCTCACTTCTCAGCTGGTTAACAGATGGAGAGGGATCCCTCTGGAGCCAGGCAGGCTTGCCCTGGAATCCTGAAGAGGGGCTTTGGCTTGATTTTTTGGACACTGGGGAATGGAACAATGGCTGATCTTTCTTTATCCCTCCTTCTCCAGGAGATGTCAAGGCATGGCATCCCCGAGAGAGCTTTCCATCATACATGCTCCCAGGCTGAAAGGCTGAAGGATTGTCCTAGACCAGAGGTCTCACTCAATTCAGAATGAAGATATCAGGAATGCAGCAGCTAAAGAGAAAGTTTAAAAAAGTGTTTTAAAATATGTATTAAGAATGCTAAAGAGAATAAGAAGGCCTTCGGGAAGACTTGAGGGCTAGTGTTGGCAGTACATAGTTTCTAAGGTTAGAAAAATAGTGCTTCTGGGCTTATTCTTCTGCAGAGGAGAAGACCTGTATAGTTGTAGAAATTCTAGCTCTGTAGTTAATCTGTTTATGAGAAACTTCCTCCACCCCATGAGTTTTTAAATTCACTGGTAATAGTCTTGATAAATAGTATAAACAGAAACTAAACTGCCTTTTCCCTTCCCCCCGTCCTTCTTCTCTATTTCCTTCCTCTTGCTAGACTCAGACATTGTCTCTGCTCTGTACATAGGTGTGGATGTAGATGGCATATAGTTTGTCTTTTGAGAAAAGCCATCTTGCTTGGAAGACTACTATTCAGATTGATCATCTCTTATTTGAATTTCCAAAATCTGAAATGCTCCAAAATCCAAAACTTTTTAAGAGCTGATTTGATAGCATCACAAGTGAGAAATCTCACTTTTCTTTCTAAAGGATCAACGTGCCCTACACCAAAAATTATTTAAATATTATAGAAAAGTATCTTCTGGGTATGCATATAGGTTGTGTATGAAACATAAATGCATTTCATATTAAGTTAGGTTCTGTCCTCAAGATGTCTCATTATATATATGCAAATATTCTGGATTCAAAAAAAGAAATCTGAAACACTTCAGGTTCCACGTGTTTCAGGTAAGGAATACTCAATCCATAAAAGGCTTTTTCTTTTTGATCTCCTCGGGGTAGTGGCTACTGCAGCAGTCCTATTTGGCACTGAGATTTAGTGCCTTTGACATCTTGTCTATATGGGTGGTGGTTACAATCCTCTGCTGTGCTCAGATAGCTCCTGCTACTAAATGAGAAGATGTGTAGTGTCTACATTAGCTTATTTATCTTTCAACACTTGAAAGGAACTGGGTGAATTCCAGTAGACACTGACTTGAATGTCAGCTATGAGCCAGAGACCCCAGATCACACCAGGTCTTAGAAAAAGACCCCTTTGCCAAGGCTGAGCAAAAAGAAAATATTAGAAAGAGGAATCTTCATGCATGAGTAACTTTCATTTTCTAAATTAATTAGAGGGACTCAATGAGTGAATTAATGAATCTGACTAAACATTTATCAGATGATGAAAAATTTAATCTACTTATATTGATTTTCTATTTTACTACCAGTGTTAAAATGCAGTATTTATTGTTTAAATCTCATTTCCTTGGACCAGCCAGTGGCATTATGGTAAGGCAGCTGGATTGTACATGGTTGACTGTGCAGTTTGAGTTCCAGACCAGGTGGCTTGAAAAACAGGCTGGACACATGTGCATGTGTTCCCAAAATCCAGAAAGGAGAAATGGAGAAGGGATTTTGTCAGGTAATGAACTTAAGTGTCCAAAAACTAATGATGGGGTTGAAAAACTATGACACATATGTACTATGGAATATTACTAATACATAAGAAACAATAAAACCCTGTTGGTTGATTCAAAGTGAGTGAATATAGAAGACTTAATGTTAAGCAAGTAAGCCAGACTTTGAAAGATACACACTGTATATACCCACTTAGATATACTAAATGTCTGTACTTTATGGCAGATTTGAGAGATCTGAAGATTTGAAAGATTTGAAGATATGATGGTAGAAAGGCTAAGTGTAGATAACATAGATTGCAAGTGGCAGGAATGGGTGGTAGAGAGTGAGTGGTGGTGGTGAGGGTATGACTTGCAAAGGAAAGAAACATTTAAAAAACAAAACCCAAAAAACCCATATAGTTCTCTGTTGAAAAAATATATTATATATATCATGATGGGGACTTTATGTAAAATGTAAAATTAATCTAAAAATAACTGTGAAATAATTATTGTTTAAGTGATAGCATTTAAAAAATAATAAGAGTATGGAAAGTTAAATGGTCTAATAAATTGCAACTATTTTCTATATTCTGTCATCTTTTTAAAGAATTATTTATTTAAATTAATTATTATTTTAAAATTTGCTGTAGGACACGTGTGCTCACCAGACAGAGAAAGAGAGAGAGAGAGGAAGCAAGTCACCAAGTCCAGTACTCAAACCGTGATGAGCCATGTGAGAGTCCAATGCCCAACCACCATGCCATCCACTGGTCCCTCTGTCATTTATCTTTTAATTTAAAAAATTGTATTGTAAATTATGATTTATATTTATTCATTACACATCTTTGTAAGGTATAGAATGGTTTTTAAAACCATGTATATGGTGTGTAATAAACAAATCAAGGATAAAAACATTCACCTTCAATATTTAAAATTATATTTTGTTGTGAATATTCAAAATTCACTCCATTGTTTATTCTAAAAGTATGTAAGGAATTATCTATTGCTTTCTTTACTGCAAAATATGGTTGTAAGGAAAAGCAAATTGATTAAAAAATCAGACTACAAAAAGTCTCATAAATTAATGAGGATGGATTTTTGAAAACAAAGATAATCTTTTTAAAATATATTTTTAATTTCAATTTCTTTTGTACATTCAATCACATATGTCACTTAGCTTTCAAAGTGAATATTCTAACATGTATATATTTCTCACCAATTCAGTTGGGAATACTATACATGTCATCCTCAAGAGACAATAACCCATCTCTCTGTCCCACAAATGTCCCACCCCTCCATTTCTCTCCCCAAAGTCCCTCCTTAGTCTCTCCTCCTTCACCCACCCTCTTCCCACACTGTATCTGGTATTCATAACCATTTTCTATGTTTCTATATCCTCTAGTCATTCAGTTTCAGTCATAAAGTGCAGACAGTCACTATATATTAAGTGGAGGCATACAATGTCTTTCCTTCATAACCTGACTTGCTTCACTCAGCAGAAAATCTTCCATATTCATCCACTTTCTGTCAAAAACCAAGGTTTTTTTTTATGACTGAGTAGTATTCCATAGAGTATATGTGCCACACTTTTTCAATCCATTCATCTGTTTGTGGGCATTTATTTGGATTGGTTCAGTGTCTTAGCAATTGTAAATAATGCTACAATAAACATCGATGTGAAAGCACTTTTCCAACTAAGGATCCTTTTATCCTTTGGGTAGATACCAAGGAGTGGGATTGCTGGATCATATGATAGTTGTATTTGTGGATCTTTGAGGAATATCCATATTGTTCTCTATAGTGGCTGGACAAATATACATTCCCACCAGCAGTGTAGGAGAGTTCCCCTTTCACCAAAGCACAGTCAATAATACCAAAAATAGACAAGTGGGATTACATCAGATTAAGAAATTTCTGCACTGCCAAGGACACAACAATCAGTGTGAATTGACGGCCCTCAGAATGGAAAAATATTTTTGTATACTACGCATCAGATAAGGGACGGACAACCAGAATACACAGGTAGCTCAAGAACCTGTCCCAGGAAAAGATAGTTAATCCTATTAAAAGATGGGAGAAAGAGTTGGAAAAGCTACTCTCTAAGGAAGATATACAAATAGCCAAAAGCCATATGAAAAAATGCTCAACATCCCTCATTATAAGGATATGCAGGTCAAAACCACAATGAGATACCCTAATCCCAGTCAGAAAACAAAGACAGTTTTAACATAGCCAATGAAAAAAGAATTTGTAATTTCTATGTAGAGGACTGTGGGAGATAAGAGTTTATAATCTGAAAAGATCTGTGGTATCAATCATTTGTCCCATTAGATATAGGTAAAATTATACATAATTATAGCTCATTAGGAAGATATAGAAAAAGAAAATTATTATTCATTCACTGTGCATTTTTGTAAGACCATGGTACTATACTATGCATAAAAAAATAAGTCCTTGCAAAAGCAAAACAAAGCTAAATTGTAAAGAGGTATTTGAAAGCAAAGGCAAGGTAAAACCAGTGATTTGGTGATTTGTAGGCTTTACAAGCTTCTTTATAAAATTTAGTACAAAGACTTATCTACTTGAAACATTTTAGACTTTTCCTCTATTATGTAGTTTTATACAATGAGTAATGGTTATAATAAATATATAAATTGATTGTGGAGACAACTGCCTATCAGATAATTGGCGAATTTGTACTTACACCTGCTTATGTATGAAATAGTTGATCTATATTTTTATCCTTTTACATAGGAAATTTAATCCCAACTTTCAATGTTATTATTGATATGTGTGGATTTATCCTTTTTGTTTGTTTGTTTTGTGTTCTCTTCTATTTATTCTTTTAGTTTTCCTGGTGTAGTATTCCCTTAAGTATAATATTTCCTGAAAAGTTGGTTTAGTTTTAGTGAATTATTTCAGCATTTGTTTATCTGGGAAGGATTTTATTGGTATTGTTTCTTCCCATTTGAAGGATAATCTTGCCAGGTATAGTACTCTTGACTGAAATTGTTTTTCATTCAGAGTTTTAAATATGTCTTTCCAGTTACTCCTTGTCTGCATTGTTTCAGTTGAGAGGTCCAATGTTAGTCTAATGGGGTAATCTTCATAAGTAATTTGGTGTATTTGTCTTGCCATTTTTAGAATATTGTCTTTGAATTTTTTCCATTTTGACCATGCTATGCCTTGTAGAGGATCTTGCATTATATCTATTTGGTGTCCTTTGTTATTTCCTGGATTTAGATGTCTGTATACCTCTCTAAATTTGGAAAGTTTTTATTTAATACCTCATGGAAGACATCTTCTATGCCTTTACCTGTCTCTTCACCTTCTGGAATACTGATTGTGTGGATATTCAGCCATTTAATGATGTGTAGGATTTCTCATATGTTGTCCTAATATTTAATGGCTATTCCTCTATTCTTTTCAGTTGCTTGGACTAAATCGGAGGTTCTGTCTTCTAGGTTAGAGATTCTTTCTTCTGCGTGTTCTAATCTGCTGTTGATACTTTTGAGGAACATTTTGATTTTCTGCATCATATTCATTATCTCCAGGTGTTCTGTTTGATTCTTTTTTAGTGTATCTATCTCTTTCTCTTTACAGAATTTCTCCTTTGTGTCATGGAAGGATTTTCTTGTAACCTGGATTTGTTTTTCTATTTTTTCTTCTATCTCACTGTATTCTTTTGTGTTTGATCCATTTTTGGTGAGAAGGTATTCCCTGATTTTCTCCTATTTCTTGGGGCTCTGCTTTGATTTTTAGTCATCTTGTGATAAAGTCACTGGAGTATATTTCTTTAGTTGTGTTCTCATGTACCTTCCTATTGTGTGTGTTGGTTCTGTGCTGGTTTGACTCCTCTTCTGTGGGTAGGAATGTGGAATTCACCATAGGAGTCTGGGGTTCAGATTTTTACAGGGGAGTTTCTCTCCTCTTACTGCTAGGGGGATATAGGAAGAGAATTCCTCCAGACTCTCCTGTCTTCAAGGGTTTGGTTATTGTATAACCAGACCTTTCTTCTCCTAATGTGGCTGGAGGTCGAGCTGGACAGATTGGATGTGGGGTGGTAGAACACTTTGTGTGATACAGAGGTCCATGATAAGGAGCTCAGGCCAAGCAGCCTGGACTCCATATAGTCCCTTCTATCTCTGAGAGTGTAGAAACCAAGTGGTAGTCATTGAAGGCCAGAGCAGCCCCTCCTCCACTACAGCAGGAGGGTCGGGATCCCTGCTCATGAGCTAAGGCCAAGCAGCCTGGATCTCCTTATCGCTCTTTCTCTCTCCGGGACTGCAGAAACCAGATGGGGTTTTTTGAAGACTGGAGCAAGCCCTCTTCCTCCACAGCAGACTGTATGGGGGGGGGGGGGGAGGTCCTTGCTGATGAGCTGAGGTCATGTGACCTGGGCCTCCTTGTTGCTTCTTCTATTTTTCTATCTTTAAATTTTTGGTATCTTTCAAAAGATACCAAAAAAACCTTTAATTTTAATTAATCTTTTTTTCTTTTGCTTCCAGTGTTATAAGAAATCCTTAACAACCCAAAAGTCAAAAACATATCATCTTATATTTATTTCTAGGAACTATATATCCTTTGTGTTTACTTTACATTTAGGTCTTGTTGAACTAATTTCTTGCAATTCTCACTAAATAATTATTTTTTTCTTTTTTTGGAGAGGTTTTTTGCTGTAACAGCGTGTGCGCTCGCCAGAAAGACAGAGAGAGAGACAGAGAGATAGAAACCAAGAAATCACCCCCTAGGGGGGATGGCCACGCCGCAATTCCTTCTCCTCCATTCTCCTCTTGGGATCTTGGGTACACACGCACACGCACCTGGCGTGAGTTTAAGCCACTGGGTCCGGGACGCGAACTGCGGTTGGCTGCATGGGAGTCCAGCGACATAGCCATTACGCTAACTGCTGGTCCCTAAATAAATGTTTTTTAATTAAATTGTGATGTAAGCATCAAAGTTCCCTTCTATTTATGTAGTTAATCAATTGTTCTAACACTAGTTTTTAGGAAAAAAATCTTTCTTCATTAAAGTGCTCTGGTGATTTTGTAGAAATAAATTAGTGAGATGATTTATGAGATCTTTTCTGTTTCATTGAGATATTTGCCTATTTTTCCACCAATAACGCATTCTCCTGATTACTATAGCTTTATGGTAAATTTTGAAATAAAGCAGGGTAGGGACTCGAACTTTGTTTTTCTTTTTGAAGATTGTTTTGGGTATTCTAGTCTCTTTGCCTTTTTACCTATAAATCTGATTGCCAGTTTGTGAGTTTCCAAGTACCTGATGTTATTTTGATTGAGATCTCATTGAAACTGTAAATTAGTTTAGGGGAGACTTGACATCTCCATCATACTGACTCAATCAATAAACATGCTATATCTTTCCATTTACTTATGTCTTCTTAATCTGTCACAGAAATATTTAAACATTTTCAATGTAGAGGTTGTACACATATCTGATTAATTTTTTGTAACTGTTTTATATTTTTTTAAGAGGTTTTTGCGGTAGGGCACGTGCGCTTGCCAGACAGACAGAGAGAGACAGAGAGACAGAAAGCGAGAAATCACCTCCCAGGGGGATGGCCACGCCACAATCCCTTCTCCTCCATTCTCCTCTCAGGATCTTGGGCACTCATGCACACATGCCTGGCCTGAGTTTTAAGCCACTGGGTCTGGAACACGAACCGCGGTCGACTACATGGGAGTCCAGCGACATAGCCATTATGCTAACTGCTGGTCCCCTGTTTTATATTTCTTGATGCTGTAGCGAATGGCTTTATTTGAATTTTATTCACCAAGTATTTGCTCTTAATATTTAGAAATGCAGTTGAATTTTACAGCTCATGACCTCAACAAATTCTGTTATTAAGTCTAATAGGATTTTTTTTTCAATTTTTGAATAGAATTCTTTGAATTCTATGTACACACTCATGTTATCTATACATAAAGAAGGTTTTACTTTATGTCATTTATGAGATGCTGTTTATAGAAATTTGTATTTATGAAAAAGCTATGTATGAATTTAAAAAAAATTGGCACCAAAAAAAACATGAATTTTAATTTTATTTTCCCATGCAGCCCTTGTATTTCCTTTTCTTATCTATTTGGTCATCAGGAAAATCATGATGTATTTTTCAATGTTTTTAAATGCAAAAATGCATCATGACTTTCCCAATGACTCAATAATTGTGCAAGCTAGAAATTCCATTTTGTGGTGAATGGAAGTGGTAAGAAGAAAAATATCAGACCAGCCTGTGACCTGATCATTAAGACAGCAGGTTCCCACATGGTTAAATGTGCAGTTTGGGTTACTGGACCCCCCCACCCAGCAGCTTGAAAAACGTGCCAGGTGCATGTGGGTGAATGCTCAAAATCCCAAAGGTAAAGAGAGAGAGAAAAGA
Source organism: Tupaia tana (assembly GCA_026018925.1). NCBI lineage: Eukaryota > Metazoa > Chordata > Mammalia > Scandentia > Tupaiidae > Tupaia > Tupaia tana. The sequence goes on from JAKSZU010000008.1 coordinate 9,208,228, forward strand.
AGGGAGGATAGTCTGTCCACTCCCAAGGTGGAGTGCTTTCTTTTTGTCTTTCTCTGTCTTGTGAGTGCACCTGTCCTATGGCATAAAGTAAAATAAAATAAAAAGGTGGGATGAGATATCTTCGCCTTGGTCCTGACTGTAGAGAGTATGTTGGTTAATTTTACATGCCAACTTGACTGGGTCACAGAGTACTTAGATAGCTGGCCAAACATTATTTCGAATGTATCCACGAGGATACTTCTGGTTGGGATTAAGATTTGAGTTAGTAGACAAGCAGAGTGGAGTTCTCTCCCTAATGTGGTGAGCCTCATACAATCAGTAAACCCAAAGTGGACCAAAAAGGCTGACTCTCCAGAGATTAATAGGAAACTCTTCCTCCCTGATTGCCTTTGAGCTGGTACATATGGTTTTCTTTCCTTTGAAATGAGACTGAAAGTCCACTATCAGTACGTGAATGTGCTGTCTGGCGGGCAGTGTGATAGGTTTGTTTACACCAGCATCACCACAAACACGTGAGTTATGCACTGTGCACTGACATTACAATGCCTACCATGTCATTAGATGGTAGGCCTTTTCAGCTTCATAATGGTCCCATGAGCCCACCATTGTACGTATGATTTTGTGTTAACTGAAATGTTATGTGGTACATGACTGTATTTGTGCACTGACTAAGCCCACATCGGAGTGTAGACACTTTCCCAGGCAAAAGTCGGTGTCTCAGGTGTCCTCTGCAGGTTCTAACATGGCTGACTGCACAGCTTTGGCAGTATTTGATGCCTGTTTACTAAGTCCAGTTATAATTTGTCAAATTATAACTGGGCAGGGACCTCATTCCTCTATATATCCCACTTCAAAGTGAAGAACTATCAGTTGATGACTTGAACACATTTTTCATGCTTAAAAACTGGAATAGTCACTCTGAACGAGTACACAGAACATTCTGTCATCCATGTAGTTGGTGCTATTCTAGTTTCTTTGCTTTTACCTGTAAGTTTGATGGCCAGCTGAGATTTCATCTCTGACTTCTCTATATTTTAATAGACTCACCTCTTTCTATTTTAAAGGCTGAAACATTCCAAATTAAAACAAAGAATCTGGGTCAACTAGAGAGAACTGAATTTGGGCATAACAGAAAAGGACTTGGTAGGCTCTCCTTATGCAAAATTTAACTGAATTGGAGTTATCCCAGATATCTATCAGTGCCTTTTATACTCAAAGCAACTGCCACTGACTATGTTGCTAAATATGTGCATGAAGAAGGCTGAAAAGACCAATGTGACCAGCTGTCCTTTCTGCAGTGCATTTGAATGAAGGCTGTTCTTTCCTTAACAGCTGTAGATGCTGTTTGCTGAGCTGGTTGCTATTTTTGATTCTGCCTTCTTCAAAAAGAAGAAAAAGAATAGAAAGAAAGGCAGAGTCACACCGTTTCTGACAGCCCATGGTGAGCTGCTCTCTGCCCACCTTCCCCAGGCTTGGGACTGTAGGTCAGCAAATATTCCTGGTTTCTGTTCCCCATGTTCAGTTCACTCTATAGCAATTAAGACTAATGGAATCCACAGCTGTGCATTAGCCTCACATCTGGATCAACAGAGAAGTTGCAAGCACTGCTTCAGTGGAGCTGGCTCACTGGTTGTTTTCCAATGCTTCCTTTTTTTTGTTTGTTTGTTCCCAGATAGTACCTTATTAATGGATATCGACTCCTGGGTGCCACTGGTTAAACTGCCTAGAGAGATTCCTGTGAAGTCTGAGATGAATCTAAGTCTTCCGGCTACATGCAGGTCCCAGCATTATCAGCAGTTAGACCTTCTACACTGGACACCTCGCTTGACCGCAGCGCCTTCATGGGCACGGCCACCGTCCCGATTGATCTCCATGCATCATGATCTGCTTATTGTACAATTTGCCCTCAGAGAGCGGAGTGCAACGACTGCTTCTGATCTTTATTAGTGCAGGGAATCTTTGGCTTTAAGCAGATGGGCATATACAATCTGTTCCCCACAGGCTTGCCCCCCCCCCCCCCCACTTCACTGTGCTGCCTGACCAATATAATGCAACTGCTTGCAGAATCCTCCCGGTTCTGTACATTTATATCCCTGGTCCACAGTACGTGGCATGAAAGAACATTCGCTCTCACCCAGCAGGGCCCTCCTGTGTCACTCGGGTGCTTTTACGTCAGATCTTGTTGCGCTTTAGCTGTGCAGCTCAGAGGTTCCAACTGTGACCTCCTCAGGCAGCTTCGATGATTTCCTCATCTGTCAAGGACTTCCTATGAGAAAACAAGGACCCTCGAGTACTTTCCTGCAAACAGCACTCAGTGGAAAACATTCTAAAATACGTGTATAAAACTTATAAAGTACATGGTAACTGAAGTAAACACACAAGATCTTCCCAAGTAACTCCTAATCCCTCTTTTCCCAGTGAGAAGTGTAGTGGTGTAGGGGTACACACGTGGCCGTGGAGCTGGATCATGTGAGCTCACCCCTGTCCCTGGGCCCATGATCTCCAGAAACTACTTATTTTCTATTTCTTTAGTTTAGTTATCTTTATGAGAGGACTTGAAAAAGTTTGTGGAAAATGAAGTTAAAGTACAAATTTATTTTGGTGCAAAATTTGAAATCCATGCACAGTGTTTTATAATGAGCATTTTCCATAAACTTTTGAAGTCCCCCATATAATGAGAATAATAGTATTACCTACCTCATTCAGTTGATATGAAAAGTAAATGAGTTAATGTACATGCAAATTATACAACTAAATATAAACTAATTATGTTATGGAAAATTCTCATTCATGTATACAATTTTGTGTGTAGCTTATAAAAATCTGCCAAATCTGGGACCAGCAGTTGGCATAATGGCTATGTCGCTGAATTCCCATGTAGCCAACCGTGGTTTGAGTCCTGGACCCGATGACTTAAACTCATGCAGGGTACATGTGCGTGCGTGCCCAAGATCCCGAGAGGAGAATGGAGGAGAAGGGATTGTGGTGTGGCCATCCCCCTGGGGGGTGGTTTCTTGCTTTCTGTCTCTCTGCTTCTCTGTCTTTCTGGTGAGCGCACATGCCCTATAGCAAAAACCTCTTAAAAAAAAACCCTGCCAAATCTGTAGGTTTCAAATGTTTTAACTGACCAGGCTCTCCCTACCACTGGGAAATGAACAGATGAGTTGCTTTGGCTTGTTAAGATTCACCTTCCCCTTCTTACTCGTGATCATGATGCAAAATTCTTTCAAGTCTTTATCCTCCCTCAGTGGCTTAAAGGTCAAGGGGAAAAACATACCAAAGATATTTACACATCACCTTCTACCCAGGTTTGAGAAGTCAAAGCTAGACCGTCTATCTTTGAAAACCAACCTCGGTGTATGTGATAGTCATAGAATATTAGCATGCAGAATGTCACCCATTTTCACTGGATTTCAGTGAGCCTTTATAAATGCTCTTAGCTATGCTAGAGTCTACTGTTTCCTTCACACGTTTGCTATAAGTCAAATCAATGTATTAGTAAGCGTTTCTCTTTGGAATGGTGGTAGAAAAATGTATTTCTTATATTTGATGTATACTAATCAACTAGATTGTCGCGATCACTTAGGTCAAGAAAACAACCACTCATGTTTATTAAATGACAGGGCTATGTCACAGTGTTAATGAAGAATGAGCTAATTCTGGGCAAATGAGAACACAGCCCTCTTCTTTGAGATTAGGGTTAATACTTCTATTAAGGTCTTAGCGATGACTTACAACAATCTTATAATTTTATCAATGTCGCAACTAAAGCCTAAAAAAGTGAAGATCACAAAGCTAATTATCTTTTGACCAAATTCATGGAGCTTTCCACTGCACTGCCTAGGTCAGCAAAATGGCCTTGAAATAGAAAATCCAACTAGTGTGAAGCATTGACAGTGGAAATCTTGAATCCTTGTTATGCATTCACTGACATTTCCGATAGCTTAATCGAGCAGACACAGTGCAAAGACTGAAAGTGGTGAGATAATTTCTTTTGGTTTGATCTGTTCACAAATATCTGTGAACCAGTCCAGTGGTTAAGGGAGCTGGACTTCACATGACCGACAATGTGGTGGATCCTGGTCTGTACTGTTTGAAACCACACCAGACATGTTTATGTATGTGCCCCAGATCCCAACAGGGTGGGGAAATGGAAGAGCAGGGATTGCAGGATTGCAGCGTCACCATGCTCCACTGGGGGTACTTTCTCCTTCTCCCTCTTCCTCTTCCTCTGTCTCTGCTTCTCTCTGGCAAGTGCCTGTGACCTCTGGCAAGTTGAAAGAAAAAAGAGAAAGAAACAAAGAAAGAAAGAAAAATAAATCTCTGTTTTTCTTAGAAAACACAGCCAAGTCTCTCACAACGGTCATCTTACCTGGCCAGCACATCAGGATTGACATCATCAGACCCTACACACATTCTTGGGAGCATTTCACAGTGGGAAAAGCAGCAAAATTAGAATGTAGAAATTGTCCTTGCATTGCCTCATGCAGTCCATTTGATCTGATTCACTAAGCTGCTGCTTGGACTCCAGTTGAAATGAGATCAAGACTCACCTTCAGAGTTTAGAAGCTTGTCCTCCTAACTCCCACCACTGAATAACTTTCTCCAATGATCTGAATGCTTCATTATGGCTTTGGTGTGGGGTGTGGGGATGAAAATAAACACCTCTCAGACTGTTTCTCAACAAACCTCAGGTTAGTGGTAAGAATAAAAGCACAGACAATCTTTATCTCTGTCCGAATGAGCAGCGCATTAAAATATTTGGTCACTGGAGTATTTTTCCCTACAGTTTGTGGCTGTTTCTTTTTTTAGGGGGCAGCAAGAGAGGGGTCGTTTTTAGAAATAGAAAGTATAGAAATGTACAGGGAGCAAACACAGTTTCTTCTTTGCAATAGCTATGTGCACAAATTTGTGTTTTGTCTTATAGGAGAATTATTTTATAATGTACATGGTCTTAATATTTTGTATACTTTAATTTTCTATCTCTGTACTTTTTCATTTTCTTCACCCTATGCAGTCAACTGAATTGAGATACCTTCAATTCAAATTAGTTCAACCCAAAAAATGAAATGTGTTGGGTTGAGTCCAAGGGAAACCCAAAGTGGATTTTTATTCAGGTGAAGCTGGATCAACAAATTTAAACAGTCAGGTCAGCTTTCCCCTTTCTCTCTCTCCCTCCCTTTCTCTCTCTCCCTCCCTTTCTCTCTCTCTCTCCTCTTTCATGTCATTTTTTCTGCGTGTTGGCCTGATTCTTCCTGTGACACGCTTACTCTATTTTGGCAGAATAGAAGGCAAATGGAACCTTAGATTCAAAAGACCCCAATTGAGTGTGATTTGTATAAAGAGGCTTCCTCTTTTTTTTTGTCTGAATGACGTCTAGTGGGTGGTGTACAAATGGTCTTCTCAAGTTAGTCCCACACCATGAGTTAAATGTCCGCTGCCAGTGGGGTGGGTTACAATTCAGGCACAGCTGAGTCACAGCCCACCCTGCAGGTAGAAGTACGGGGTGGGCACCTCATCTGACAGCTCTGTCAGGACCTCAGCAACAGGGAACGAGTTTGGTCAACAGAAGCGGGTGCTAGAACCAGAAGGCTGAGGATGTGGAAAATGTGCGGAGCAGACCAAAATGGTAGTGTTGCCTCAACACACTTGGCCTTCACTTTCTCTGCAGGGTTAGACTGAAGACAAGACACCAGAGTCCAACACGCACGGATCACGGCTACTGCGGACTAACCCGCCATCTGAGGGAACACGTCACTTCAGTACGGGGATGTCCTTTCATCACTGTCCCTTAGGGGGGCTTCCCAGGCTTCTCTCCACCGTGAGTGAGTGGGTACAGCTTTCCTGCAAAAACACAGAAAGTAGGTGCTGATGGGAGGTGATGAAGGGCTGCTGGGAAAAAAGCTGTATAGTTCATGGAACACAGGCTTTGGTTCAGGGAAATCACGCATTCAAGTCCCAGCTTGACAACTGAAGAACTCTGTGGCCCTAAGTTTTCTGAACATCAGTTTCCCCATGTCGTGTCATTGTGCGGATGGATTGAAATAACATAGAAAGCATGCAGCATAACACGCGGTCATAGTAAGCTGTTCATAGTCTTCAGTAGTCTCCGTTATCATCAAAGACATTATTATTATTCCTCTCCCTCTGCTTCTCAAGCTGGGATGAAGACAGCAATTTGGGATGGTGGAACCTGCTCAAGCTAAGAACCAGAGGGTGCTATATACAGCAACACGATTTGGGTGCAAACACCTCTCACTTAGTCTTCACGGCCCCCACTGAGTTACATATCGTTCAAATCCAGTTTCAGTGGAGAAGATGGCTCCCAGTGTGATCAGTGTCAGCAGGTAGCATTACTGGTAAGTCCGAGAGGCGGGGTTCAGACGCAGGTGTCCCGACTCCTCGATCTCGCTTATTCATACCCTACTATACATACCTGCTCAGCACGCGTCTGCATGAGGCCTTCCTAGCCAAATGGCCCAATGTGTAAGAAAAGCGGCCTTAGAAGGCCCTGAGAATTCTCACTAGGTCAACAATGTTTGAAAATTTTCCAGAGTTTGTCCCAAGAGGTGAAAATGGCTGTCAGGCTGTGATTTGGGTGAGAGCAGAGGAGAGGAAACTTAGGAAGAAAGGGAACCTAAGCAAGAAAAGGAGGAAGGTTTGGTGAGCAAAACGAAAGTACCTGATTAAGACTCAGAGGAAGCACAAATTATTCTCTGAAATCTTATCACACTTCTTGTTTTTAATTTGCTAGGGGGTGTGGTGAGCTCACTGGAGAGAGACAGAGAGAGAGGGAAAGTGAGAAAACACCCCTCAGAGGGAATGGTCATGCCACCATTTCTCCTCCTCTATTTCTCTCTCCTTTCAGAATCTTGGGCATGCGTGCACACACACTCTGTGTTTCTCAAGCCCCAGACCCAGAGTTGCCCATGTGGGATTCACTGCCTTCACCACCACACCATGACTGACCTCATTATTACACTTTATTTTTTTTTTTAGAGCTTTTTGCTATAAGGCACACACACTTGCCGAAAAGACAGAGAGAGACAGAGAGACAGAAAGCTAGAGATCACCCCCCAGGCAGGTTGGCCATGCTGCAATCTCTTCTCCTCCATTCTTCTCTCGGGATCTGGGGCACGCACGCACACTCACCCTGCGTGAGTTTAAGCCACCGGGTCTGGGACTCGAACTGCGGTCAACTACATGGCAGTCCAGCAACATAGCCATTATGCTAACTGCTGGTTCCCATTATTACATTTTTTGATAAAATTATTTATCTTTGCTCAAAAGGAAGTAAATAAATTACTTAGTCTAAGAAATAAAAGCAATAATAGTCCTCACTTTAAAGAATACATTGAATTAAGTTTTCTCTGTAAATGTTTTAGATTTTAACTTTTGGAATATGATATCCTTAGAGAGTTCTATAAAGGCAAACATATTTTATTTATTTAGGTTATTTCCCTTCCCATATGAAATCTCCCAAATTTAACTTACACATCCTACTACAGTCTTCAAGATATTACTCTATAAAATACTGTTTATCCAAGATTGAGAAATGTATTTAATTTTTAATTATTATACTAAACCCAGTTTTTAACTTCCCTCTGTTTTCTCTGATATTCCAACCTTCTTTTAGGGAAGAGTCTTGCTGTTCTCTGGAGGAGAGTGCCAAACACATACAGATGAGACATACAAAACGCTTGAGGTTTGAAAGATGTCAAAAGATGTATCCATGAGATGACACCGTAAACCTGTCATCTGTACTATTTATGTCCTGTAAGAGGATACGTGTGTGTGCATGGGGGTGGGGTGGCATAGGGAGAAAGAGAACTCCCAGTGAAGTCTGGTTACCTCACAATCTTTTTTCTCCCAATTCTCCATTCTGTCAGGATCCTGAGTGCACATGCATGGTGTGTTTATCAAGCCAGCGGGGGCCAGGACTCAAACCCTGGCCAGCCATATAGGATTCAGTTTCCTCTGTGCAGCACCTAACCACCATGCTACAGAGTTGGCTCTGGGCTCTTAATTTTTATTTAATTTCAATCTTGGTGATCAGTTGTTCTCATTCCTACATAGGCTATGCAGAACATATTGTGTCATCGGAAAAGTCGTGATATATTTTTTCTGTGCAAAAATGCGTCATGACGTTTCTGATGACCCAAGGCATGTATGAATGGAAATGTATAGATTTCAATCCATTCTTCTTTCAAGCAAGATTGTGCCAAGAAGAAAGGCAGGCTGATGATGCAGTCTCTGCAGAGGGGCGACTACATTCCAGCGTGAGAGAGGGGGCACTGGTAAATAGAATTCCAAAGCAAATAGCAGCTGAAAAATGAGCTTCCAGTCTCTGATCCAGCACAGAACAAGCTTGGAAGTCATCTCTCCCGTCCACATAACAAAACAAAAGCTAAACAAACTTAAAAGCAACAACTGTTGCTAGCTTTACCAGAGAACTGAGATCACAGGGTGAACCACTGCCCCCCAAATTGGAGTAAAGTAAAGACAGAAAGTCACAGCTTCATGGAGAAGAAGTCTGAGAGCAGAGACCTCAGTGGGGACAAGTCGGAGTTCAAAACCCCAGGGGAACCCAGTCACAGGGAGGCACACTGGTGAGTTTTATTTTCTTCCAAGAACCCTATTTCTCAATGCGAAGATTGGGAGGAAGCTCCATTTTGTCTACAACTGGGGTGCACATGGCAAAGGGAAAATTAAGGAGCATATTTTGAAAAACTTCAGTTGCTCTGCCATTCTTAACGAGATCTGCCTTTAGGAGAAACTATTGGCTCATCAGAAAAGTCATGACATTTTTTCAAATGTTATTCTGTGCAAAAATGTGCCATGACTTTTCCAGCAACCAGTACTTACCAGAGCCTAACCTGCTGTGGTTTATCACATCTAACTGACCCAGGGAAAGGGAAATACCCACCTCCAGCGCTCGCTAGCTTTCCTGTTTCACTCAAGAAAAAACAAAATAAAACAAAACAAAATTGAGGAACTTGTGAAGATCACACCGCAGGGACAGTTTCACAAAAAGACTGAGACCTAATCATGGGTCTATAGCAACTGAAAAGTACTAGAAGAAATATACCCTTCAATAAACATTTCTTTGGTTTTGAGCATCTAATATCCATTCAAACTGGCTCGAATAAAATAAGAAACTCTCTTGAAGGAAGCAGGATGTCTCATAATAACTGACAAAGAAAAAAACCAACAAACTCTAAAGCCAGACAAAGGCTCTGTCAGGCCTAACTAGGACTGTGTCCTCCATCTACCCTCTTCTGACTCTGTCCCTCCATGTCCCCCCTGGTTCCCTCCATCCCATCTGTGCTGGGCTCTTGGCTGTAAATCCAGCATGCTGGAAGCCCCCCACCTAAAGCATTGGCAGGGACTCCCTCTGCCAGGACTGCTCCTCCTAGGATAGTGATATCACCATGCCTCGCTGCTTCTCCATGCAGACCTTTGCTCAAATGTCCCATCACAGGGGCTTCCACAGTGACCCAGCGGTGTTCCTTGCTCCTGGCTATGGTCTTGGTTTTATCTGTTCTCATGGTGCTTATGAACATTTCCCCTTGTACCTACCTTTCTGCTTGTTCATTTTTTTCTCCACGCTACTCGCCTCTCCCTCTGAGTTCAGAGTCACTACTTGTCCAGCAGGAGTTTTCATTAGTTTTAGTTCTTTGGGGATGGAGGTGGGAGAATTAGGTATTGCAAACTCTGCTATCTACTCCTTCTAAATTGCAATTCTAGAAATAAGGGTGGGAAGGAAAGGCGAGCCTTTGATACATGTCTCATCAAGGTAAGATCCCAGCAGGAGGATGTAAAGAGAGGAACTAGAGTTTGCGGAGCCCTGATACCTGCTAGTCCAGTGCTCAGCGTGGGGAAAGCACATCCCTCAACTTCCTACCCGCTTCCAAGCTCGGTATCATAGCGCTGTGTTCATAGAGAGATTAACCTCCTCAGAGGATGCCATGCTGGAATAGGTAGAATAGAGATTTGGCCTGCATGGCTGACTCCAAAATTGGTGTTCTTCCTAACAGGTTACCTTTGGGTGGAGTTTCGGTTAGAGTGGAAAGGAATGTGTGGAAAACACGTATTTGAGAAGACATGGGCTTGGCATTGACAGGCATGAATGAGAATAGCATGAGCAAATGGGCACCCAGTTACACACGATGTGCAGGAAACAAGAGCAGCCCTCCGCACTTGGGCTATGACAGGGAAGAGGAGGGAATGTGCCGGAAAGGTCATTTGGGATCAGGTCATGAGGGGCTTGTGATGTCATCTAAGGACTTTGGATCTGAGAGACCTCAACAACTGGCAATTAGAAGTTCTCAAGAAGTGAAACACACCCAGTTTTTACTGCATGCATGTTAGAACATGACGCTTTTCTAATACTACAGTGTCTTTAAGTATATAATCTGTGATTAGCCTGTTCAAGCTACTATGACAGAATACCTCAGTCTGGGTGGCTTAAACAACAGACATTCATTCCTCATAGCTCTGGACACTGGGATGTCTGAGATCAAGACACCAATCAACTCGGCTCATGGTGAAGGCTCCTCTGGCTCATAAAAGACGGACTTTTCTGTGGCTACATGGCTCTTTCTTTATGTCTTTCCTTTTTATTTATTTATTTTTTCCATAAGGCACATATACTTGCTGGAGAGGAGACAGACAGAGACAGAGAGAGAGAAAGTGAGAAATCACCCTGAGGGGGGATGGTCACATCACAATCCCTTTTCCTACATTCTCCTCTTGAGATTTTGGGTATGCATGCACACATGCCAGGCGTGATTTTCAAGCCATCAGGTTTGGGACTTGAATCAGCCAGCCGTGCAGAAGTCCAGCACCGTAACCACCACAACACCTGCTGGCCCCTCACATGGCCTTCCTTGATGTGTAAGTGAAAGAAAGAAGAGACAAAGGGAGAGAGGGCTCTCTGCTTAGAGACACTAACCCTGTGAGACCAGGACCATCTTCCTTGACTTCACCTAACTTTAATCCTCTCCCAGAAGGGACACAAACATCCATTGCACAACATAGGCCAAGCCAAATAAATAGAAAATGAAATTAATATAGACTTAGCTTAGGAGTGACCGACTACCTAATGAGAACTTGTTTCTTGCATGAGTCAATCTGACTTCCCAGGTACTCAGAAAGGGAGACTTGGAAATGTAAATAGAGAATCCAGCTGAAGTGGCTCTTCTTAATAGTGTTACTCAAATTTAAATATTTCCAGTAGTGCTTTCCACATGGACGAAATACAAACTGCTATTCAAATCTGAAGTGTTCTTCCAGATAATTCAGCTGTTCTTGGTCTGGCATGGCCTTCAGATCCTCCTGACTACCATCTAGGAGGTTTATGAGCCAGGGGAAAGTCTACGGCTCAAGAACCATTCTGTTTATAGAAAACATAAAGCAGGGATTTTCCCTTGTCTTGAAATATCCAAATAATCCATCAAAAAAAAATGAGCTAATAAATCTCTTACCTGGGTTCTTTGCTTTGCTTTTATCTTCAGCTTTATTTCTCACTCATCTCATCTCAGCACAACTACCTCAAAATCAGAAAATAACCTGTGTATGAATCACATACAGCAGGAGAGGGAAGAGAATAAGAATGTTCTACTTGCTTTCTCCATACCATCGATACTTTGTACATATTTCATTTTAAAACTACAAAACCTCTGCAGGAGAGTATTGATATCTTTGCTACAGAGGGGGAATCTGAGGTCAGTTGTTTGAACTCACTGGCTGCTAAGTCAGACTGCCCATCACAAAACCAAGGATCATGTGTTAGCATTTGTTACCCAAGTAACAAATGGCTAACATTAAAATTGGCAAGACTTTGGTAACTTAAAATAGATTGAGGTCTCTCCTTTTTTCTTAGGTGTATTTATTTATTTTCTCTAGAGGAGGAAGCATCCGCAACATGGTCTTAACATTGCAACCTACCCTCAGCCTCAGCCAGCCCAGATCGTATGTGCCCAGTGTGTGTAAGAACACCTCAGGTCACGAACCCAGGACATTCCCATGTGGGTCCACTGTCAAAAAGCACTGTGCTACCACTGCACCACCAGCTGGCCCAAGGATGAAGTCTCTTAATAAGCCTTAGCAAAGCTTCAACATGCTTCTTAGGTCGTACTCTCAGAACATCGCTTATGAGATCTCCCTTGTTGAAAGGCTGAGGGGGATTGTTGTGTTGTCATCAAGGCTGTTCAATACTCGTGAGTGCATTGGGGTCTTCCAGGGATGCTAAAATTCCTTACCTGAAGGCCACCTTCCCTCTCTTCAGCCAAAAGCTTCTGCTCTTGCTGTTGGTCTTTTGCCATCCTGCTGCTCCAGCCTCTGCTTCCTCTCTTACTAGTCTGAACTACGTTTTCAAAGCGAGACACATATTGTCCCTAGGTTCTTAATAGCTATTTCCATATCCCTCAGGTAGTTCCTTACATTCACCTATATAGTAAGTCTAACCGGTATCTTAAGGCAGCCAAATATTTATTTCTGCAGCATAACTTGTACTGAACAAATAATATTTACAATAAAAATGAAGAAAGATGAAGTTCCTCACAAGAATCCCACATCTTTCCCTTCTGTCCTCTTGTGGTACTAATAAAATGGGGAGCACCGAGCAGGTTTTCAATGGGCGCCCAGTGCAGTGTGCTCTGGGGAAAGACTGAGATGACAACCAATTATTTTTCTAGTGTACGGAGGGATCATGAACGTAGCAGTTTAGTTCATCTCTGAGGCATAAGCAGGAGGACTGGGTTTCAGAGGAAGTGTGGATTCGTCCTCCCAATTAGTGAACGTATTTGCCAAGGGTTACCTATCAGGCTGTTCCTAGGACAAACATGTCTGTCTGTTTGTTTGTTTGTTTTCTGCCCACACAGAGGTGACTGGGGAAGTCTGACCGCAATAGCTCTTTATGATAAAGCTTTACCTGCGAATCTGCTCTCATTTCTTCTAGCATTTATTCTTTATGCACTGCTCTTTTTTTTTTTTTTCAAGTAAATGCTGATTTTATTTCCAAGATTTCTTCACATGAAATTATAAGGGTACCACAATTATTTATGAAGCATGTCAAAACAATACATTAATAACATCGTAGAGTTTAAACCTCTTTAATATGTGATCCATTCACAGGCAATACTAAATACTAAGTAGCTCTGATAGAATGATGTGTAAATAAGAAACCAAAGAAGACTCAACCTGTGAGTTTGTTGCCTCTGTGTATTCCCGATATAATCAAGCTAGCTCATATTCAATTCTTTCTTTTTTTTTTTTTTTGAGAGGTTTTGCTATAGAGTGTGCATGCTCGCCAGAAAGACAGAGAGAGACAGAGAGACAGAAAGCGAGAAATCACCCCCCATGGGGGATGGCCACACCGCAATCCCTTCTCCTCCATTCTCCTCTCGGGGTCTTGGGCGCGCACACGCATGCGCCCGATGTGAATTTAAGCCACCAGATCTGGGACTCGAATCGTGGTTGACTACATGGGAGTCCAGCAACATAGCCATTACGCTAACTGCTGGTCCCCCACATAACTTTTAATAAAATGATATGAGAGAGTAATGGTCACATGTGCACACACCTCTATTTATCCAAAGAATTTATAAACACTGTAATGCAGTAAATAACAACATTAATAACTGAATTGGATGGGACCAGCAGAGGGCATAATGGTTATGCTGCTGGACTCCCATGTAGTTGATCGTGGTTCGAGTCCTGGACCCGGTGGCATAAAACTCATGCCAGGCACATGTGCATGCATGCCCAAGATCCCGAGAGGAGAATGGAGAAGGGATTATGGCATGGCCATCCCCACTAGGAGGTGATTTCTCACCTTCTGTCTCTCTGTCTCTCTCTCTCTCTGGTGAGTGCACATGCTGTAGAGCAAAAATCTCTCTCTTAAAAAAATAAAAGAGTAACTGAACTGGACATTTGTTGACAGCCTTGCCTCCTTCAGTTCCCGTGAAGTTCCCAAGTTTACATTTGGAATTGACCTCACGCTTCACTGAAGGAGGGAAACTTGGCTTAGCCCAGTGGCTGTTCTCCATCCTTTTGGGATTGGTCATGGGTGGACACATATTTCAATTGTATCCAAGAGATTGGGATGTTTACTGGGGGCTTCTAGAAAGTAAGCTGCACTTTTTTCCTTTAGAAGCTACCGGAAGAGAACCAATTTCTCTTTGGATAATGAGCTACGTATTTGAGATTCGAACCTCTGCAGCTGTGTTGCTACCAGGAGGGAGTGATCCCAGGGATCACGCTCACACATGGAGAAAGCCAGCACTGAAAGTCACAGAGAAAGCCTGAGCTGTACTACCTCGGAGTCTGGATTAAACCTTGCCTAAACTCAGACCTGGCATCGTTTGCTTACAAAAATCAATATATTATCAGTTTGTTTAAGCCAGTTAGCATCATGCTTTCTATTTCTGGCAACCAACGCCTGCTAACAATGCAACTTTCCAGACACACAAGCAAGAGTCCTACATCAACTTCCTTTTGCTGGCTGTTGTCCTAGGGCTCTCTCCCTTTCTCTTCAGATTTTCCTATGCCAAGAAGACCTTCTCTCCTTATTTAGTTTTTTTTTTTTTTTTTTGTTAGTTTGTATTTCATAATCATAAACTTAACTTTTCAATTTATCTAGATTTGAAGTGGAGTAAGGAAAATATGGAACGCAAAGCACTGCAGCAAGAGCAAGGGTTACAGGTCGTGGTGAGGAGAGGGGGTGAGGGTGCTCCCTGAGCTGCAGAAGAAAGGTCTGGTGGTTGAGAGAAAACACAAGACAAGTTCATTAGAGCTGTCTACAGTCAGCTGTGCTGATCTTCCTGCTGGCCCTGCCATTCTTGGACCCACAGTGCCCATGGCTTCCATGATATCCATGTCTTCTTTCACCTTGCCAAAGACCTCATGCACGTCATCTAACCACTCAGCCTTGGCAGTGCAGATGAAAAACTGAGAGCCATTTGCTATGGACAAGATGCCAGGATACTAGGGCCTGTGTGTTTCAGGAGGAAGTTCTCATCTTCACATTTTTCCCCATAGACAGGCTTGCCGCCAGGACCATTACGGCACATGAAGTCAGCACCCTGGCACATAGACCCTGGAATAATTCTGTGAAAGCAGGAAACCTTATCACCAATTCCTTTCTCTCCAGTGCTCAAAGCATGAACATCTTCTGCTGTCTTTGGAACTTTGTCTGCAAACAGCTTGAAGGAGAAGTGTCCCAAGGGCGTGCCATTGTCAGTGATGTCAAAGAACACGGTGAGATTGGCCATAGTTGAGGGAGAGAGACTCGGGTGACGGCATCTGCAAGGCCCTTCTTATTATTTAGTATTGAAAATGTAATTTAGCCAAGATGCTCTGTAGTGCTCCTTCTCCACTTCTTAAAGCAGTTTGAGACTCAGTCATTTAATTAGCTTTTATTGAGTTAATTTTGTTATTTGATGTCCACATAATTTTTAAATTTTTTTATTATTTAGTTTTGCTATAGGGCATGCGTGCTCACACTGGAGAGAGACAGAGAGAGAGAGAGAGGGAAAAAGTGACAAAGCACCCCTGAGTAGGGAGGGCCACACCACAACTCATCACAATTCTTTCTTCTTCATTCTCCTCGTGGGATTTTGGGCATGCACATACATGTGCCTAGTGTGCTTTTCAACCCTCTGGGTCTGGGACTCAGACCATGCAGTCAGTCATTTGAGATCCAGCTGCCATAACCTCCATG
This sequence comes from Tupaia tana, assembly GCA_026018925.1. Taxonomy (NCBI): domain Eukaryota; kingdom Metazoa; phylum Chordata; class Mammalia; order Scandentia; family Tupaiidae; genus Tupaia; species Tupaia tana. The sequence goes on from JAKSZU010000008.1 coordinate 9,223,952, forward strand.
CCACCAGCTGGCCTTCTACACAGCTTTTTTTTATTTATTTTTTTCCATAGGGCATATGCACTTGCAGGACAAAGACAGAAAGAAACAGTGAGAGGGAAAGTGAAAAATCACCCCCCCCCCCGGGGGGGGGGCAGGGGGTGGCCTTGCCACAATCCCTTCTCTTCCATTCTCCTCTCTGGGTTTTGGGCATGCACACATGCTTGCTTGTGATTCTCAAGCCACCAGGTCTAGGACTTGAACCACAGTTGGCCATATCTAAACCCACTACCTTAACCACCATGCCATCTGCTGGCCCCAATATTTCTAAAGAAGCTATTATGAATAGCTAGCCATTCAGTCTAACCTTCCCATCCTAAATATAACAAAGTTGAGGCTAAATAAATTACATGATTGGTTCAAGGTTTCATAGTATATTTCAGAGTTGGAAAGAAATTTCTAGTTTCTTGATCCTTGGTCCAGTGGCTTTTCATTACACTCTAGTGGTCGAATTGCCACTACCTTTGGATGTAATTATGATATTATTCTTTCTCTCAGGCTTTAATTATCCACATCAGTTTGGTCTGCAAAGATTGAATCAGAAAGCTAACAACTGACTTTCTTATGAAATTTCTAGCACTTTCTATTTTCAGACAGGCTAGAAATACCGTGTGAACAGTCTTTCTCATAAGATTTGGCATCTGCCTCTTGCTATGATCAGAAATAAAGAGTGTAGAGGTTGGAGAAAATTTAACGGGAAAAGTATACCTGAAAAGTCTTGGTGTATACACATGAGAACTTTGAATCGTAGACTCTGAGGTTGCCTGAGCGCTGTTGATTTTTGCCTGTATGTAGCCCAAATGTTTGTCCTGGCCTGTCTATTTTCCCAGCAGTCATTTGCTTAATTCAAAGTGCTATGGATTGCAATATCGCTAATTTCAGAATTCATTTGAAAATTATTTTTGTTTGTAACAATCAGATTCAGGAATGGTTATTGACTGGTCATCTCCCATAGGCTGTGAGCTTTCTCCCAACAGAAAACTTCCCCTTTGTTTAAGTTTCTTTTCTATTTTTTTTTTTCTTTTAGAGGTTTTTGCTATAGGGCGCATGCGCTCATCAGACAGAGAGAGAGAGAGAGAGAGAGAGAGAGAAAGCGAGAAATCACCCCCCAGGGGGGATGGCCACGCTGCAATCCCTTCTCCTCCATTTGCCTCTCAGGATCTGGGGCACGCTCGCACATGCGCCCGGCTTGAGTTTTAAGCCACCAGGTCCGGGACGCGAACCATGGTCAACTACGGGGGAGTCCAGCGACATAGCCATTACGCTAACTGCTGGTCCTCAGAAAACTTCCCCTTTGAAGTGATCATTATTTTCCTGTGTCTGGGTGGGTAATAAGGCAAGTGACTTCTGACAGGCTCCAAGTAGACAATAATGACATAGCATTAGTCCTACGGAAATAGAATTTCCTTTTGCACTGCTACAGCAAGAACTGGACTGGATTTTTAACTGCAGTCCCAGGAGTATAGTCTGGTAATTTAGTATCAGTATTCACTGTCCCGAACCACGTCGTCAGCCTCGATGTGCTTTGTTTCATTACTGTGCGTCTCATTAATTGCATGTAATATTAATTCTCTTTGATGCCATACTAGATTTTCAAGTGTAAATAAGCCTGTCTAATCTGTTTATTTTTCATTACTGATTTTTAAAAAATGCTTTCTTTCAGTGACCACCTGCTTAGTAGGGCTGGGAGATTTACTGTCTACCACCCTGTATCCTGTCTGATCAGTGTGCTCGTCTACCACAGGTCAACGGGGGACCTGTGCTGTGATGGTAAAACTCACTCAAAATGTGCTGTTTTTATTGTAATGAGGTAGTGAGACTGTACTTTCTTCCTAACATTAGCGATTGTCTTTGGGATCCTAGTTTCAAGATTTTAGAGAGTAAGTCCTAATGGTTTATATGAATGAGTGTTGAGAAAATCAACTGAATGAGCAACAAAAAAAATTTTATTTCAAAAGAGAACAGGAGGCATAAACTGAAGAGTGGAGTGTCCAATTTTAGCAATGAAAAGGACATTCCTCTTTCTGCTTGCTAAACTTCCTAACACTTTGTATGTTTTTTTTCTTTAATTTTGAAATCTTTTTAATATTTTAATTAACTTTTAAAAATTTTTTGTTAAAAAATTTAATTTAAAAATTAAAAAAAAATTCTGAGGCATTTTGAAAATAGCCGAAACATGTATTCTTAATAGACAGACAAAAGGGAAAGAGAGAGAGAGAGACAGAGAGAGAGAGAGAGAGAGAGAGAGAGAGAGAAAGCACCCCCTAATGGGTTGTGATCATGCCTCAATCCCTTCCTCTCCATTTCTCCATCCTAATGGGATTTGGGACATGAATGTCCATGTGTCTAGTGTGTTTTTCAAACCTCCAGGGCCTGTGTTGAACAGTGAGGTTGGCCATATGGGATCCAGCTCTCTTAACCACAAGGCTACAGGATCTGCCCCATGTGAATATTTATATAGGAGATTCTGGATAGGTAGGGAGGTGAGTGTATAAATACATACACACGCACACACACACATGTGTATATATTACACGTGTAGATGTATGTATTTATTATGAGGGATGCATATGATCCAACACAAAATCGGTGAAGACTGATGAGTTTGACTCAGGAGTCTGGAGATTGTCTTTACTGAGTCTCGACTCTGCTGCTCCTAAAACCATGGCAATGGTGACGAGCCGTGACTCCCCTCTCCCCAGCCTGGTTTGATTCTCTTCTTTCCTATGAAGCATTTGTTAATTAAAGCCTGTAACCTCTAGGAAAAAATGGCTATAGGCACTTCATTTATTTGATTCAACATCATCACTTGACCACCAAGTTCTGAAGGTGAGAGCCCTAATCCTGTCTTCAGGAGAACGAAGAATAAAGTCCCACTGGCCTTAGTGCCCTTGACCTCCCTGTCACCCATGGTGCAGCCAGCACAAACACTGTGAATAAAGCTCATTCCAATTTCATTTGTAACTTGCCTGCTCAAAAACATACTTGTGTGGAATACATGATGTGGCATTTGCTAAGTAATTAACTCCAGGGACTTTTGAATTCTTGGGGTGGCTGTGCCGGGTAGAAGTCATGTCATATCCATTACGAATCCACAGCATGTTCGAGAGAACCAAGCTTCTCACGGAATCTGCCTCCCAAGAGTGATGTCGAAGGGGACTACATTTTTCTTTGTTCTGTTCCTTTGTGAAGCAGACGATTACACGAATCTGCAAAGTTAGGGGGGAAAATCTGCATTTGAGTATAGAAATTATTTTGCTGGGCTTTTTATACTATTTAATTTTCACATTAATCCTTTGTACATTTCTAATGTATTTACAAAAGTTTTTGAGATTTTTCTGACATTCCAGATAATATCTGTATATATTGATGAATGTCTTACCAACTAACGTCTGTTTATTATCACCTTAAAAAATTTGCCATGATTAAATTTAATTCAATTGAATTCAAATCCTCCTGAGATTGTTTATATAGAAGATGATCACATTTTTTATTCCTCCTGACAAGTGGTTTATTATATTTCCAGAATTTATTTATAATATACACTGAAGCATTTTGTAAGCAACAGAAACATTAAAATGTAAAATACCTCTTATAATCCTGACTGGCTACTGGTGAGTGAGGTTTTTTGTTTTTTGTTGTTGTTGTTTGTTTAATCATTATGGTTTGGGTTTTCTTTTTTTTTTCAAAAGTACAATGTAAATTAGAGTATGAGAGAAAAGAGAATTATTCTAGCATTGCACATTTTGTTTTTTGTTTCATCATACCCTTTTATCAGAATAATTAAAAACAGTTTAAATCTACATCTGATTTATGGAGAAGTAAAGTCGAACTACGAAGCCATTGGGTTTTTCAATTACTTCCAGTTTTATTAGGCAAACAATAGGGAGTCTCCATTTCCATGCCTTCCACACCTTCATATTTTCCAAAGCTTGCATGAATCACCCCGGTGTGCTGTAATACTGTTTCTCGAGGAACTTAGAAACTTAATTAGGGAAAGGAGATCTGCAGTGGCTGGAGCAGGGCCCAGTTCTCTCTGTTCTTCAAAGGCCATGATTTCAGAGGTGGTTCAGAGGGAGGGGACAAGAGGTGACCTGGGATCTCAGAGCCACTCTCTGCTTTGGGATGACAGAGGCCTGAGAGCCATGGCTACCAAGTGCGGAGGACTCTCATTGGCTCACACCAATATCAGAAGCATTTCTGTTTCAACCACCCAGACTTCAATGGACTCAGTTTTCACTAGTCACTTTTTTACTCCTTGAGGATTTGCCATTCGGAGTCATGATTTTGCAAGTGTCTGGTCTCTACGGATTCCTCTTGTTGTGAAATTCAAATAGTTTAGTAAATATGCTGCGCTGTTTCATGCCCCTTTATTTTTAGAAATTCTACTTGTTCTGCATAAAACACTCTTTCACTGGATGAACTCGTACTCTGTAGCGTATCATCTTGTCTGCAAAGGCATGGCAGATTCCAGAGGGTTAATTACACACTGTTTGAATCCTTCATCTTCGCTGTGTGCATGGCTCACACACTTTTCATACTGTCTTACTACTACTGATAGCATTTCTGTTTGTTTGCCATCCTGGATGAAAATGAAAAGCTTTTGAAGTGATCCACATTTTTTCCACTTTCTTTTCCTTTTTTTTTTTTTTTTTTTTTTTTTCTGGAGAGGTTTTTGCTATAGGGCACGTGCGCTCGCCAGAAAGCCAGAGAGACAGAAACCGAGAAATCACCCCCCAGTGGGGATGGCCACACTGCAATCCCTTCTCCTCCATTCTCCTCTCAGGATCTTGGGCATGCACGCACACATGCCCAGTGTGAGTTTAAGCCACCGGGTCCGGGACTCGAACTGCGGTCGACTGCATGGGCATTCAGCGACATAGCCATTACGCTATCTGCTGGTCCCATTTTTTCCACTTTCTATACTCACCTACCAGAGGTTGATTTTATTCTTTCTCTATATATCCATAATTATTATTTCTAATTTTTAATATTCTCCAATTTTTACACACTTTTATAAAAGACACACAGATGCAGTATCTCCCATTTCTTTGTAGGTGAGGAAATGGGTTCAGAATGTTCAGAGAAGCGACATTTCCAAAAAGCCATAGTCCGAAAACACTCATAATTGGAGCTCAGTATAAAATCTTGGTCAGCTAGATCCCGGTCGGGAATCACTTAAAGCACCTCTATGCTCACTTCCTGAGTGGGCCACACCCAGGAAGTATGTGGTCCTTGTCTGTGGAATTGACAAAGTAATTAATTTTACGATTCCTAACAACTCTTGGTACTCTCAGCCTGCAACGTGTGCATGATGATTGTGCCCAACTGCTAGAAATGCTTGTCTCTAGAAGATAAGGCTCATGTTAACCAACGAGGAAGGGAGGAGAGGGAACTAGCACAGCTCTCTGGGACTAGGATGGGTGGTGACGTCATTGACCGTGTGACATGGAGCTGACAAATACTAGGTTCATACTTACACCCTTTGATCTTTATCCCTAGACACAATTTAGCCTCTCATTTTTCTAGACTTTCTTCTTTATTAAATAAGATCGACAGTTAACAACCTGTATCTCTTTGCTGTAAATCTTTGCGCCTTCACCTTGACATGATGTTTGGACTCTATCTGGCCCCTTAATGCCAAGAACAGGGAAGAACCATGGGTAGATATCTAGTGTAACCTGCCTCAGTTCCGAAGCGTTTGTTTTGTTTTTAGGTTTTGTCATAGAGCATGTATAATCGCTGGAGAGAGAGAGACAGAGACAGAGAGAGATAAAGTGAGAAATCACTCTCCCCAGGGGGGTCACAAGGCTGCAATCCCTTCTCCTCCATTCTCCTTTTGGGATTTTGGGTCCACATGCACATGCACCTGCATGATTTCATGCTGGCAGGGCCAGGGCTTGAACCATGGTTGACCATGTGGGAGTTCAGCATCTTAACCACCACCCATTGGCTGCCCCCTCACAAAGTGTTAACTAAAGCCTAAATCCATTGGTAAACATTTCTGTGCTCTGGACACTTAAGCATAAGAATACAGGATGAGACTTTTTAAAGCAGCCATGGCTGTAGATTTTACAGGTCTAGGTTCTCCTAGTAACGCTCTGGCTGCTTATTATGGGCTTAGGGTGTCATGGCAGTCAGAGGCCACTGCAGGGAGGGCTAAGGGAGCAGTAAACCTAGAAAGGATTAGGAAACCTTGTGGCTAAAGAAGGTGTTTTTGGCATATGAACTTTGGTCAAACTACCAGAGTGAAGTTGGAGACAGTTAAAATGTATTCCCATATTGGCTAGAAAAATCATATCCCAGACTTCTGCAGTCCTGGGGCCCCAAACTTGAATCCGCTCCTTTCTTTCTGAATCAGGATTCTCAAACACCACAGTCATCTCTTGGTACACACAGGAGACTGATTCAAGGACCTCCACGGATATCAAAATTTACAGGAGTTCAAGTCTCTTATACAGAGTGATGTAGCATTCGCGTATAACCTATGCGGTTATCCCATATTTCAGTCATCTCTAGGTTACACACAGTACCTCATTCCAACACAGGCTTCCACATCACTTCATTCACGCGGATTCAGTGCGGTATTGGCCTACAACACTATCGACTTTCTCTTTTGGGAACTTTTCAGGGCTTTTTTTTTTAATCTTTTCAATCCACAGTTGGTTGAGTCTGTGGTTGTGGAATTTGGGGGTTTGGAGCACAGTCTATACTTATCTTTTGGTTTTTACTGGTTTTCTTCCTTTTCTTTTTCAACTTGTCATTGGCCTTTTCCCTCACACATGGCATGTGCAGCATTTGGCATCCAGCTTCCTTGCTCCCAGTCCGTGGCCTCCACTCTCAGCTTACTGTCTTTTCCTGGTGAAACCTAACCTTCGGTGTCATCGGAAGGCAGCCATTAATAAAACTCCAAAAGCTGAAAGATGTATGGTTTTTAAACATGTTCTTCCATCTCTTTTGATTTTGTTGATTATTTTCTTTTCTCTGCTTTTAGTTGTTGGCCATAAAATAATATAATAATAATAATGATAATAATAAATAAGACTGCAGGAAGAAACTTTTGGAGGTGGTAGTTAGACTAGTGGCAAAGACTTTGAGATTTCATGGGTGTATACTTATTTCAAACTCATTAAGTTATATGCATTAATTATGTGTAGCATTTTTATGTCAAAAGAAATGTAAAATAAGGTTTAAAAAAGCAGAAAGATAATTCTAAGGGGATTTATTTGTTAACTTGGAGTTCAAATGATCTGTATTTTTGTTTAATCAGAGTTAGATTCAACTTAGTGGTTTATTTCAAAGTTAGTATTCTCTTTAAATATGATTGATGTACCTTCTTTATTAAAATTCTACTTCTGTGTATGTATGAAATATTTTAATAGTAATGTCACTGATTTTTTATTTCTTAATTTAATAACTATTTCATATAAGAAAATATTGTTGGATTGCAGAGATAATTTTATTTGCCATCCAAGACCAGGGGGAGATAATTTCAAAGCAAATTATAACTCCCACTGAGCTAGGTAAACATGGACTGCAGATAACTTCACTGGATTTATCTGAAGATATAAAAAGAAAAGAAACAGCAGAAGGAGAGGGTAAAAAAAAAAAAAGGAGAAGAGGAAAGATATATTACTGTATTTTTTAAAAAGTATGTAAATGTATTAAGGAAGAACTGACCATAATTTCCCTCTTATGTTGATTATCAAACTGTAGCACACATGTCATCTTTTTATGCCAAATTTCTTCCAGGAGGGGTGTGACTTCTACCATGCTATAAAATAGAAGTAGAAATTCTACTTTTCACATAAAAACATTTTCCCCAAAGTTTAAGAACTTACATAATGGATTGGAAAATGTTTACTACTAGATACAACAAAGACACCGTATCTGGTAATATGGCTGACTCTCAAAGTATGTCTCTCTTATAGAAGCCTACATAATGAGGGAGTCATTTTATTTTCATTTTGTTGGTGTGGCCCATGATTTGACAACAGTATATACTTTCTGGAATAGTTTTTGTTTGTTTGTTTTGAGAGGTTTGTGCTATAGGGCACGTGCGCTCGCCAGAAAGGCAGAGAGATAGAAAGCGAGAAATCACCCCCCAGAGGGGAGGGCCACACCACAATCCCTTCTCCTACATTCTCCTCTAGGGATCTTGGGCATGCACACACACATGCCCAGTGTGAGTTTAAGCCACCAGGTCCGGGACTCGAACCACGGTCGACTACATGGGAGTTCAGCGACATAGCCATTACGCTAACTGCTGGCCCCTATTTGTTCTTGTTTTAATATCTTCAATGCAGTTGGTAGAACCTGGGAACCTGCGCAATCTGTATGTATCTTCTGGTTTTTACTGTTTTTCTTCCTTTTCTTTTCCAACTTGTGTTTTGCCATCGTCCTCAAACCTGTTAGTCAGCTGGAAGAATGACTGCTGAGTCCGTGAGTGTCAGAGGCTGGCAAAGAACTCACTGCAGTCTGGCACATCACTGAATGGTGGAGGGGACAGACCCACCACTATTCCATCCATGCGACCTGCCCTCTAAACATTTCTGGCAGGTGTGTTTTCCCACCATGTCTCTTATTTTCTTATTTTATTTTCTAGAGCCACCTTTAAAAATTGCACATCCTGGTTGACTTAAAATAACAATTAATTCTTGGAGCCAGAAGGTATTGCATACTGGTTAAGATTCTGGATTCCTACCTGGTGAACCATGGTTCAAGTCCTGGACCTGGAAGCTTGAAAATCATGTCAGGTGAGTGTGCATGCATGCCCAAAATCCTAGTAGGGTAATGGAGGAGAAGGTATTGTGGTGTGCTCATCCTCCTGGGGGACAATTTCTCACTTTCTCTCTCATTATCTCTGTCTCTCAGGTGAGTGCACATGCCCTGTGGCAAAAATGCAATAATTCTCACACTTTGAGAAGACAGACATCCACAATGAAGTCACCAGCAGAACAAGGCTCCCTCTGAAGGCTCTAAAGAGAGGGTCCTTCCTCATCCCTTCAGGGAATTTTGGGGAGCTCCTGGCATTGCACAGCTGTGGCTGCACCCCGTCAACCTCCGCCTGTGTGTGCGTGTCGCTCCTCTCCCGTGACTTGTTGTGCTCTCTTCTGTTTCCCTTACAAGGACACTCTCAGTGGGCTTAGGGCTCGTCCTGGTACAGGATGTTCTTCTTGATTGTTTTCCCGAACTATATCTATAAAAACTGTGTTTTCAAATACGGTCACTTCTGAGGTTCTGCGTGGACACGAACTCTGCAGGGTCAGCATTTAACCACTGCAACATGTGTGGGGGGATCTCTGCAAGCCCTTGTTAGGGTGGCTCCTGTCACACATGGCCACTCCCTCAGCCCCAGGCCACCTCACCTGGCCTGCATCTCCTCAGACTTTCCCCACTGTGGGCACACCTGAGCCAGTCCTGGGCCACCACATCTGAGCATAGTTCCAACCATTCGACCTGGCAGTGTTGCTAATAGCAGAACACCCCGGCATCTGGGTAATTTATACACAGAGGTTTAAGAGCCAGGCAGTGGTGTTGGTGGTTAAGAAGGCTGGACTCCACATGGCCGTCTGCAGGGTTTGATTCTTGGATACAGCGGTTTGAAGAACATGCTGGCATGTGTGCATGTGTGCCCCAAATCCTGAGGAGAATGGAGAAGGAACTGTGGCTTGGCCATCTCCCTGGGCGGTGTTTCTCCTCTGTCTCTGTCTCTCTCTAGTGAGTGTATATGTCCTATAGTAGATTAAAAATTAATAGTAGAGATTTGTTCAACTTATAGTTGGGAGGTCCAGGGTCCAGGTGCAGTGCCTGGTGGGGTCTCTGGTTGCACCACATGGTTGGGGGCAGAAGCACATACATCTGTGTCCGTGTGTGTCTGCTCAGGTCTTGTCCATCTCCTATAAACCCTCCAGGAGTCAATGATTGGGGTGCCGCCCCGATAACCTTAGTCCTAAATTCCCAAAGGCCCCACCTTTCAACCTGACCACAGTCAGATTAGGTTTTTGCCCTCTTAGTCTTGTCATAACCAACTGTCAGCACATGACTTTTGGAGGGACATTCTAACCAATCACTGACCCAGTGTCTTCTCCCATCGTTATCTCTTATTCTGTCCTCCTAGACATGGGAACACTTGGAATAATGGAGCCTCGACTTTGCTATTCCCTCATCTGGCCAAGGAATACCAGGAGCAGAGGGATGGTCCTCTGTGGTTGCATCCTGTCTGGCTCACCCTGTGTCCAGCCTCAGCCCTGGGCTGGCTGCGCCTCGCCTGGGCTCACTCCCTTTGACCTTGTTTGCTTCAGTGTTGAAGTTCGTGTCTTTATTCTAACACTTGGTGCTCTTCCCATTCCTCGTTTTCCCCTTCCTCCGGGTTCCAATTAAGCCCTCATAAAAAATCTTCCCTCGCTCCTTTCTTATCGCCTCTCTCCTGTCTCATGTGAATTTGATTTGTGAGCTCTTGGGATCCCCTAAGCCTTAAAGGTAAGACTGCTAGTATTACATCTGCTTCAAGGAAAAAAAGACTATAAGCTTGGGCATGAAATTAAGGTAAAGAATCCATACTACCAGCTTCTAATGCTTTGAAAGGGAGGTTGTCCATTCTGTTCCTCGTGGCAAAATAGTAGTGGAAACAGTTTTTCCAAATTCTCTCTCTCCAAGAAAGGAAGAGCAGGTGGTTTATCTGATTGTCGGAGATGCGCAATTCCCTCCCTAGTTCCGTCTGCCTACAGCACTCTCTTCTCTAGGAAATGTGCTTGGGTAAGAGTCTGTCTTATCTGCACATCCATGCAGGTAGCCACGAAGCCTCAAGTAGGAAACAGAACCAGGAAGTGTAGTGTAGACACAGAGCTAAGCCAGATCAGCCTCTGCTGCCTTTTTCTTTTCGATTCAAGCTGATATTTCAGCCTACAACTATGTGAAACTGCTGTGTGATTCCATTGATTTGGAACTTAGAAGGGTAGAAAGAGATGTTTGTAATCATTACCCACAACCACAACAAAGATTGGAAAAAGTAATCCCATTAGCTTATATCTGTAAAAGCTCAGAATAGGGACTGGCAGGTGGCATGGTGGTTGAGAGTGCTGGACTCCCACATGGCTAACAGTGGTTCGAGTCCTGGACATGGTGATGGTTTGCTTCTCTCTCCTCTCTCTCTCTCTCTCTCTCTCTCTCTCTCTCTCTCTCTCTCTCTCTGTCACTTTGTCCCTCTCCGGCCAAATTAAAATAAATAAATAAATGAGTGAATAATACAGATAATAATAAAAGCTCAGCATAAAATCATTGATCACCTTAAAGAGAGCATGCGTCATCTGTTCTTTATGAATTTGAATGGAACTCTGCTGTCCGTACGGGCTACTGAGCATTAGAAATGTGTGTGCAAAAACCAAGAGCGGCTGTAAACGAGCCAGACACACACCTCCGATCACCAACAGGTAGTTACCCAGGAGGAAAACATCTCAGTCATTTTATATTGACTACATGCTGAGATGGCAGCATTTTAGATACGATTAAATGAAATATTTCACTATGACTAAGAAAAATGGAAGTGGAAGAGTGCCCTTCAAAGCCGGGATACAATCCTCCTAGTATTTTCTTCTACGTAGTTTCATGTATGGACATAAAGTTGCTTGTGTCTCCCATCCCGCTGTGTCAGTGTACTCGTTCCATGCCACTGTCACATGGACATTGCAGTCTCACTCACGTATCTGCCAGCAGATAGGATGCAGAACGTGGACACCACAGGAGACTCATGCCTCTGCCTTCCTTCTGTCACCTCCGATCGCCACGAATCTCTTCTCCATTTTTTTTCATTTGAAGAATTTTCGGTAAAGGGAACCACACAGTAAATAACCTCCTGAGCTCAGCTTTTTTTCTAAACGGTAGTCTCAGGAGATTCTCCCACGTTGCTGCACAGATTAAGGGAACGGTGCGTGCCTTTTGGTCGCTGAGTGGTACTTTGTGGTGTGGACGTGCTGCAGTTTGCTTAACCGTCCACCCAGTGAAAGATGTCTGGATCGTTTCTAGTTGGGGGCAATTATGAAGGAAGTTTCCATGAACACTCCTTTCGACGAGAATGTGGACTTTCTCTCCTCTGGCAGGAAGGCCCAGACTGCCATTGCTGGCTCCCTTTCAGGACTTATTTCCATCTTTAATTCCAATGGAACTTAAATGATTGCCTCTTTTTCTCACCTGATGTTGGTAATCATATGTGCTCTATTTTTTTAACTAATTTTGCTTTAGCTTTATTGATTTTATTAACCTTTTCAAAGTAGTCTTTTTCAGTTTTTAAATATCCTTATTTTATAATAGTTTTAGATTTACAGAAAAATAAGAAATACTGAGAATCCCTATATACCTCTCACTCAGTGTCTTCCAATATTTTGTTGTTTGTGTTTTAGTTTTGCTATAGGGCTTGCATGCTCACTAGTGAGACAGAGGGAAAGTGAGAACTCATCCCCCAGAGAGAATGATCACACCTCAATCCCTTCTCCTCCGTTTCTCCTCTTTGCACCTTGGGCAGGCAGACACATGTGCCTGACATGATTTTCAAGCTGCTGGGTTTGGGACTTGAACTGTGCAGTTGGCCATGTGGGATCCAGTGCCTTAACCTCCGTGTCACCTGCTGACCCCAGGTTCCCTCTTGTTAATGCCTTATATTCATGTGGTATGTCTGTCACAACTAAAAATCCAACATTTATACATGACTAGTCTTTCTCCCCCCCCCAATAGAGAGCACATATATGTATAAAAAAGAGAAAGAGAGAGAGAGAGACGCACTCTCTATAGAGTCTCATCACACCACGATCCCCTTTCCCAAGCCTTCCAGTTCCTCCAGAGCCTGGGTACTTGGCCTGTTTTCAGGCCTGTCTGGGGTTCCAATCCTGTGGCCAACTATAAAGCTCCCAGCCTTGCAGGGAACTTGAGCTGCTGCTGAGCCCAGTGGCTGGGCTGGTCATCACTATGAAGTGAAGTGTAGGCTTTATGCAGACAGCGCTGGTTAATCTCCCCGCCCCCCACGCGCCACATCCCACTTTGTCATCACACCCTTAGGCTCCTCTTGTCTAGAAAGGTTTTCAGACTTTTCTTATGGTTGATGACCTCAGCAGTTTGGGGAGTCCTGGGCAGGTGTTTTTTTTTTTTTTTTTTTTTTTTTTTTTTTTTGGAGAGGCTTTCACTATAGGGCGCATGGGCTCGCCAGACAGACAGAGAGAGACAGAGAGATAGAAAGCGAGAAATCACCCCCCCAGGGGGAATGGCCACGCCGCAATCCCTTCTCCTCCATTCTCCTCTCGGGATCTTGGGCACGCACGCACACATGCCCGGCGTGAGTTTAAGCCACCGAATCCAGGACTCGAACCGCGGTCGACTACGTGGGAATCCAGCGACATAGCCATTACGCTAACTGCTGGTCCCGGTCAGGTGTATTATACAATGTCTTGTCATTTATATTTCTCTCTGTTTTCTCATGTTTAGACAGGAGTTGTAGATGGAGGGAAAGAGGTAAAGTATCCTCATCCCACCTTCTCTGGGGCTCCTGCTGTCCACAGGACTTTTCCCGGCTAATGTCGACCTCCATCCCCCAGCCAAGGGACTGTGTTGGCTTCTCCATAGACAGGACCTCCCCTCGCCAGGTGGTGGCAGGGCAGTAACGCAAGCCCAGCATCTCTCTGCACATACGAGGCGTGCCTGGGGTCATAGCCGGCTGAGGCTGGGGGTGGGTCACAGCATGGAAGTCCTGTGAGGGTGCCTCTCCATCTCTCTCTCTTGTTTTTTTCCTCTCTCTGTCTCATGGAAGAAATAAACTTTGAAAAGAAAAAAAAAAAGAATACAATGTGACTGCCCCTCCCTCCCAAACTCTACCCTCTGGCAGCAAGTCCTAAGTGCAGCCCACTCGGGTTGGAGGTTGCTGGAGGAAGTAAGTGCCTGCTGAAGGGGCTCATGGACTTTTAAATTCCCCTCCCTTTGAAGCATCAGCATCTACTATAAATAAAGCTCTTTCTCATCTGACCTTACAGTATTTTAACATTTTGCCCAAGTGTCAGTATGAAAAGGATGTTTTCTGCCTTTCTATCACAAATGTACCTTTCAGCCATGTCAGGGTGAAACAGGTTTTATTGGTTGACTTGGGGACTTAATCCCCATTTGTCATTTTTCTCCTGTGGGAAAATGCACTTAAAAACCTACCTGACTCTGGGAACAGCAGTTAGCATAATGGCTATGTCGCTGAACTCCCATGTAGTCGACCGCGGTTTGAGTCCTGGACCTGATGGCTTAAACTCACACCAGTGTGTCCGTGCCCAAGATCTCGAGAGGAGAAGAAGGAGAAGGGATTGTGGCATGGCCGTTCCCCTTGGGGGGTGATTTCTCTCTTTCTGTCTCTCTGTCTCTCTGTCTTTCTGGCGAGTACACGTACCCTATAGCAAAAACCTCTCAAAAACAAAAAAACAAAAAAACAAAAACAAAACAAAACAAAAAAACCAATAATAACCAAACAAACTAAACAAACGTACCTGACTCACGCACTCACATATGAGAAACAAACCCACAGGAGTTGGAGGCTATTGCAAAGGGGCACAGAAGGAGACCCAGGCTCCCTCTTTCTTTCTGCAACAGATTGAGACTTGGGTTCCAAGCTTTTGAGAACCTAATCTGGATTTCATTTTCCTTAACTCATGTTGCTATGCCAGTTTAGAAATTGAAAAATCAGGGCAATTTAACCATTTGAATTTTTCTAATGATCATTTTTTAGTACTTATATATTTTAGCACCCATCTGCTGCTTCTTCAACTTACCTTTTTAGTTTTTTTTTTATTTTTATTTATTTATTTATTTATTTATTTATTTTTTATTATCTATTTTTTATTACATTGAATTACATATAACTTTACAGTGTATTACATTGCTTTTTCAAAAGGGAATGCCATGCATGTCAGTCAGTACAGAGACATTAATCTCCCCGCTTCAACATTCAATATCTTTCCTATATTTCCCCCAATCATTATTATTATTATTCTAAATATTTTTTATGATAAACATGATTTTTTTTTTCCAATTATCAGATCATAAAGTTCCCAACAATAGGAAACGTAGACTGCACTCAGGGCTGGACCAAGGGTGGGTCTCGTGCAGCCCCGCAAATGTAGGTGAATCTCCATGGAACACAGTTTCAGGAACGCGGCTCAGGAAAGCAGAGACGGCCATCAGCGGTTGCGGCACGCGGGGCAGATCCCGGCCACGGCACGCGGGGGCAGAGCCCCGGCCACGGCACACGGGGCAGACCCCGGCCACGGCACGCGGGGCAGGGCCCGGCCACGGCACGCGGGGCAGGGCCCGGCCACGGCACGCGGGGCAGAACCCCGGCCACGGCACGCGGGGCAGAACCCCGGCCACGGCACGCGGGGCAGAACCCCGGCCACGGCACGCAGGGGCAGACCCCGGCCACGGCACGCGGGGCAGAACCCCGGCCACGGCACGCGGGGCAGAACCCCGGCCACGGCACACGGGGGCAGACCCCGGCCACGGCACGCGGGGCAGAGTCCCGGCCACGGCACGCGGGGCAGAACCCGGCCACGGCACGCGGGGCAGAACCCCGGCCACGGCACGCGGGGCAGACCCCGGCCACGGCACGCGGGGGCAGACCCCGGCCACGGCACGCGGGGGCAGACGCCGGCCACGGCACGCGGGGCAGAGTCCCGTCCACGGCACGCGGGGCAGACCCCGGCCACGGGACGCGGGGCAGGACCCCGGCCACGGCACGCGGGGGCAGACCCCGGCCACGGCACGCGGGGGCAGACCCCGGCCACGGCACGTGGGACAGGGCCCCGGCCACGACATGCGGGGCAGACCCCGGCCACGGGACGCGGGGCAGAGTCCCGGCCACGGCACGCGGGGGCAGAACCCGGCCACGGCACGCGGGGGCAGACCCCGGCCACGGCATGTGGAACAGGGCCCCGGCCACGGCACGCGGGGCAGGCCCCGGCCACGGCACGCGGGGCAGAGCCCCGGTCGGGCCGGACCTCCGGATAGGGCATGCGGAGCAGAGCCCCGGCCACGGCACACGGGGCAGACCCCGGCCAAGGCACGCGGGGCAGACCCCGGCCACGGCACGCGGGGCAGACCCTGGCCAAGGCACGCGGGGCAGACCCCGGCCACGGCACGCGGGGTCAGAGCCCCGGCCACGGCACGCGGGACAGACCCCGGCCAAGCACGCAGGGTCAGAGCCCCGGCCACGGCACGCGGGGGCAGACGCCGGCCACGGCACGCGGGACAGAGTCCCGTCCACGGCACGCGGGGCAGACCCCGGCCACGGGACGCGGGGCAGGACCCCGGCCACAGCACGCGGGGGCAGACCCCGGCCACGGCACGCGGGGGCAGACCCCGGCCACGGCACGTGGGACAGGGCCCCGGCCACGACATGCGGGGCAGACCCCGGCCACGGGACGCGGGGCAGAGTCCCGGCCACGGCACGCGGGGGCAGAACCCGGCCACGGCACGCGGGGGCAGACCCCGGCCACGGCATGTGGAACAGGGCCCCGGCCACGGCACGCGGGGCAGGCCCCGGCCACGGCACGCGGGGCAGAGCCCCGGTCGGGCCGGACCTCCGGATAGGGCATGCGGAGCAGAGCCCCGGCCACGGCACACGGGGCAGACCCCGGCCAAGGCACGCGGGGCAGACCCCGGCCACGGCACGCGGGGCAGACCCTGGCCAAGGCACGCGGGGCAGACCCCGGCCACGGCACGCGGGGTCAGAGCCCCGGCCACGGCACGCGGGACAGACCCCGGCCAAGCACGCAGGGTCAGAGCCCCGGCCACGGCACACGGGGCAGAGCCCCAGCCACGGCACGCGGGACAGACCCCGGCCAAGGCACGCGGGGCAGACCCCGGCCACGGCACGCGGGGCAGACCCTGGCCATGGCACACGGGACAGAGCTCCGGCCACGGCACGTGGGGCAGAGCTCGTCGGGCCAGACCTCCAGACAGGGTACGTGGAGGGGAGCCCCCGCGCCCTGACCCCGCACCCCAGCACGTGGATTGGAGCCCCCGCGCCCGCCTCCCCACCCCCACGCGCCGGCACGCGGAGCGGAGCCCCCGCCTGCCGCCCCTGGACGTTTAATTGTATCTAGTACTTCTTGCATATTATTCTCAAAGTTTTGGGCCATTTTCTCAGTCTTTATGGTGGACTTTTCTAGGCCAGCCATTTTCTCTTCTACATTAGAGATTCCATTTTCTGAATGATCTAGTCTGCTTTTAATACTTTCAAGGGAGATTTTGACTTCTTGTATTATAGCCTTCATCTCTAACAGCTCCATCTGATTCTTTTGTAAAGTGTGAAACTCCTCTTTTAGATCTTGCATGAATTTCCTCACCTCCTAGAACTCTTCAACTCCTTTCTCCTTCCCCTTCAGCAGTTCCTTGTCTCTCTTCTCTTCGATCTCTGTTAGCTTTGCCATTATGAATGATCTGAATTGTTTATCAGACATTTCCATGAATTCCCTTGAACTGTGTGTGGATGAAGAGGAGCTATCCGTTTCAATTGGAGGAGGGGCATTTTCCTGCTTCTCCATATTTCTTGTGGTCCTGCAGCGATTTCTAGTCATCTGGTGGATGGTCGGTTTCTTCCCAAAAAAGCAGAGCAAAAGCCTTTCTCTTCATAGAAGATGCCAATCAAGGAGAAGCCTTTCTCCTCCCAACTTCCTAGGTAAGCCAGTGGCTGCTTCAGTTCTTTGTGTAACTCCAAGGATGTTGCCAAACTTTCAGGATTCAGTTTCTTCACCTGTGGTTTTTTCAGATTCCTGTGCTTGCTTACTCATGTACACTCAACTCTATTTTTCAGGAACCACTTCTGGAAGCTCTCATTTTTGGCTTCTACACTGCCACCTGCGCGCAGGGTCGCCGCTGCCGGCTGGTGCGCCTGCCGGTGCGCCGTCTCCCGCTGCAGAAGGAGGCGGCGGTGGCCAGACTCCTGGACTCCACGTGCCTCGTAGCACCCCAGGAGCCGCGGTTCTCGCTTCTCTTAGTCCGGGATGGCGAGCCGCCCACCTAGCCAGCAGGTTCTGCACCAATTTTTTTTTTTTTTTTTTTAATGTACCAGAAGGCATGTGCATGCATTGAAGAGGGAGAGGGTGAGAAAGGAGGGGGAAAGCATCCCCTGGGGCACGGTTCTGCCTGTCCCTTCTCTTCCATTTCTCCCTCTTTTGGGGACTGTGGGCACACATGCACCTGTGCCTGGCATGTTTCTCAAGTCACCAGGTCTGGGACTTGAACCTTGCAGTTGGCTATGTGGGATCCAGGCATCTTAACTACCACAGGCTGGCCTCCTCAACTTACTTTTAGACTTTAAATTTGTTAGCATTGCTTTAAATTTTGATTAAAAGCCTTTTTTGTTGTTGTCGTTGTAGTAGTTTTTAATGTTCTCAGAGCGCCAGCATTTCAGAAGCCACAGTCCTAGTTCTAATGGCCCTCAGAAGAGCTGCAGACTATTTGTCTGGGAAATCTTTTCCCGGAGTATTTATCAAAGGCCTGTTAATATGCCAGACACCGTGTCAGGCCCTGGGCACAGAGTACACATGAGAGACCAGTGCAATGTCATAAATCATAAAGGTTTGCTACAAGGTCTCCCTTTAATTTTCCATTCCGCTATCAGAATGATCATTCAAAAATACAAAACCAGTCATATCCCTTTTATTTTAAATGTTTAAATACTCTGTGATTTTTTTTGGGGGGGAAGGGTGGGATAGAAACCACTATATCTTTTTAACCTCTCCCATAAGGCTGGTGGTACTGGGAGACTTTCCCTCTCTCCAACTCTTGTTTGACTCTCTTGCTCTTGTTTTAATGGTAGTGGGATACCTATTTTGGTTCTTTCATGCATGTGTCCTGAGGTCTTAGTAAGGCAGTTGTGTTTCAAAACCATAGAGCATAATATCATTTCACTTTCCCCGTTTGTAAACATTTTAGTTCCTGTTTTTGTATTGCATTGAAAAGCTATGGAGAGCCTGCCCCTTAGCCTGGGAGTTCAGGGAGTTGGATCTCACATGATCAGCCATGGTCAGAATCCCAACCTGGAGTGCTTGAAAAACACATCGCCCAAAAATCCCAACAGGGTGGAGAGATGGTGGAGATGAGGCTGCTGCATGGCCCTCCTGTTGGAAGGTGAAGGCACGTGCCTTCTGGCAATCAAAGCTGTGTTATTCTATTAATTTAAACAGAAGCCAGAAGAATGGGTAGAAGTTAGTTACAAAAATGGATCTTGGAGTGAGACCAAGTAGACTGTAGTCTAGATTTCTAGAGAAGAGAGGAAATAGCCCCATGTCTGGGATCTCAAAGTAAAGCATGCCCTGGCACCTAGGTGGGCATCTCTGGCCAGTGAATAAGAACAAATAGCTCCAAAATAATGGGCTCCCACCAGCTCTTGGAATAGTTCCGGATGTCATTTGAAATGACATTGCTTCCCTGCTCCAGACTCACCTGGTACAAGCGTTCTGGGCCGTGTTAGCGTTAGTGCATGGTCCAGTGTGGTTTTTGGGTTGTAGTCTCCTAACATCATCTCAGAGCTGGTGGAAAGTGTGTGGCTGTCTGTGGAAAGAGGAGAGTGTCCTGTCCCTCCTACACATTAGCACAAAATGAGATATGCTCTTGGATGGGAATCAGAAGTGTGAGGTGAGATCCCTGTAGACGCAGTCTCAAGAGCCACTCCCCCGTCTCACTGCTCAGGAGTAAGAACTAGGAATCTGAGTAAGGGGACCAGGGTTTCTCATGCCCAAAAAGAGCCATCAAAGGAGGAAGTAAAGGCTTGAGGAAGATGAAACTTCCCTAGGGACACTTGAGAAGAGCAGTCCAGAGAGGAAACAGCACAGGGAGAGGCCCTGGCAGCTTCCCTGGGGTGGTTGAGAACTAGGACAGGGAAGAGTTCAGCTGGAATGGTGGGAGCCGGAGACCAAGAGGAGAGCATGGGTGGAAAGAAACTGGGGGTCAGATTCTGGAGGGCCTTACATGCCAACAGGCAAACTCTCCTTTCTATGTGGTGCAGGTAGAGAAGGTACTGAATAACTAAGCCAGGACTAGCTTTAGGGGTGTGTGCTATGCTCTAAATGTGTCCCCCACCCCAAACTCTTGTGATGGGAACTGTGGTGGGATTTATAATATGAATCCTAAACTGACTGTGGTGTTCAAAGGTGGGGACCCTGGGAGGTGACTGGGTCATTGGGTGGGCCCTCCTGGTCGAACCCTTGTATATTTATAAGGAGAGGAAATGAGACACAGAAACACACATTTTGCTCTGGCTCTGTCTTGCCATGTAGTTCTCTCTGCCGTGTGATCCATAGCAAGGAGACCCTCACCAGAGGAAGCCCCTTGACCTTGGGTTAACAAAACCATGAGCTGGGACCAGCAGTTAGCGTAATGGCTATGTCGCTGGACTCCCATGTAGTCAACCGTGGTTCGAGTCCCGGACCCGGTGGCTTAAAACTCATGCCAGGCATGTGTGCGTACGTGGCCAAGATCCCAAGAGGAGAATGGAGGAGAAGGGATTGTGGCGTGGCCATTCCCCCTGGGGGATGATCTCTCACTTTCAGTCTCTGTCTCTCTCTGTCTGTCTGGTGAGTGCATGCGCCCTATAGCAAAAACCTCTCCAAAAAAAAAAAAAAAAAAAAAAAACGTGAGCCAAGTAAACCTCTATTCTTTATCAACCACCCAGACTCAGGTATGCTCCTGCTAACATGGAAGTGGAATAAAACAGTGTCTGCCCTGTGCCGGAACCCAACTGCATACTCAGGCAGTCTGCACACTGCTGTGTCTTCGCGTTTCAATCTTTTGGTCCTTGAATCTGTATTTTGTAAGTGAAGTCCACTGGGGCAAAGGGTACATGCCAGGGGCTTGGAGTCGCAGCTCACACATGGTCGTGCCCACTGCCTCCCCAGGATGGGCCTCTGATGCCCACTCATCACTTCCTGATGCCCCCGTGCTGCCGGGCTGTTCCCTCTGTGCTCTGCCCTGTCCCCTTGCTGCTGTAGCCACCATGCCAGTGTGGGCTTGAGAGCAGAAGCAGGGACTATCAGGGCCAAGCATGTGGCCCTTGGTATTTTGCGGGGAGGGAAGCAGTGCCCTCCCCTCCATGAGCTGGAAGATCAGGAGCACCAGTCAGTGACTTAGTGGGGCCTAGTGCCCACCCAGCCTCAGGGTACTGAGCATGCCCAGTTGCAGGCTGCCGTCCCTTAGGGAATACCGGGCCATTATGGGTAGGGGCAGAGGCCAATGGGAAGGGAAATGGACTTCCTTGTCCCTGGCTGGAGTTCTGCATTTTCATTTCACTCCTGTCCCTAACCATTAAGCTGCCGACTCAGATGTGAGGAGTTGCATGGCAGGATCCAGCCTGCTTCATGAAGGGGTCATTCTGACTGCTACTTGATGGCAAGACAGCAAGAGTGAAAACACGAAGACCAGTGAAAAGGCAAGATCCAGAGGAGAGAGCATTGTGATTCACATCAGGATATGATCACAAAATGGTCAAATGAAAACATACTTTGAGGGCAAAACCAAAAATAGTTCCTGGCAGACTAGATGTGAGGGTCTAAGAAAAATAAGTGGTCAGCGATGATCCCCCTGGTTTGACCACAGAGTTGTTGACTGAAATGAGGGGGATCGATTTTGAAGAGATCTGGAGTTCAGTTTTGGACAGCTTAAGCTTACGAGGGCTATTAGGCGTCCAGGTAGCTGTAACAGAAGCAGCTGGGCATCTTCTGGGGTCCAGGAGATGTATCCAGCCTAGAGAGATCTATCTGAGTTCCCAGCACACTGGCGCCATTTTGAACGTGACACCTCATGAAATTCTGGAGGGAGCGAGATTTCACGGAGGGAGGTTTGAAGTCTGAGCTTATTTAAAAGGAGGGGAAATAGAAAGAGCTAATAGAAGACCAGTTTTAGCCAGGAAGTTGGCTTTGAGACAGGGGAAAGATCCAGACTGTGTGGTGAAGTGAAAGTCAAGAGCAGATTTTCCCAAGTAGGGAATGGTCTACTGTGTCAGACACTGCTGAAGGGCTCCAGAAAGGGGATATAGGCACGCATATTTGGCTACTTACAGGAACGTGGGCGTAGACAGCCAGAGACCTGGTAAGGACAGTTCCAGTGAAGTGGTTGTTAGTTTCTTTGAGTTGTGCGTAAGACAGGATCACAGAATAGAATGGAAATAAAACAAGGTTAGGCAACTCAAGGGGATCTTTGTTGTAAATGCAGTGGGGGTTAGCAAGGGAATTGGAACTGAAAGAAGTTTTACTATGTTTTTAAACTCAGGGATACATAAGAGCACCTCTGTAGGCTGATCAGGATTATCCAGCAGAGAGGGAACATTGATGGCCATGGCAACGCATGCAGAATTATACTCTTAAGTACATGCGGGTGGGAGCTGGTGAGCAGGGAGAGCAGCTGGTCTACAGAGGCCTGGAGAGGCAGGAGGCCGAGGAGGTGGGTACAGATGCTACAGGTGGGCAGAGAGGGTGCGGAGAGCTTGTGTGGGTTCCATTCTGACTCCTTCATTTTTCTCAGCGATATAGGAAGCTGAGAGTAAAGGTGGGGAAGGAGAAGCTTAGTGTTTAAGAAGGAAAGCTAAGAAAAACAATAACATAAAAAAGCAGGGATACAACAGACTGGGAAGATGAGGTATAGTTGTTGAGTAGCCTCGGGGGCCACTTCATGTTAAGGGCCAAGGATCTAACAGGAGCGCAACTGGTATGGCCATGTCCTTTCTCCAGCCACAAGCAGTGACCAGGCTCAGGCCTGAAGAAGGTCTCAACTTGGTTTTATCAGAATGGATGTTTTGCCAAGTAAGAGAGACAGCAGAGATGGAGATGCATGTAGAAAGGTGAGAGAGTGAAGCAACACAAAATGAGGTAGAGTGCAGGTCTGAGGGTACTTGGGGAAGTACACTACAGTTTAGGAAGGGTTACTCTGAGAGCAGGATGCTGGAAGTTGAGATTATAAAGCTATCAAGTCATGATAGGCTTTAAATTAATGCCTGGGATAGAATTGAAGACAAGATCACATTTCTTTTTTTTTTCTTTTTTCATTTATTTATTTAACTTTTTACACTTTTCCACAAACATTTACTTTACACACATACCAAAATTTTTGCTCATATTCCATAGTTCTTGACAGTTAATAAACAACTTTCAAAATATCAAAATGCTGAATTTTAAAGATAATGTTCAAAATATTCCTTACAATTTTGTATAGTTTTGTTTGCGACAAGATCATATTTCTGACAGGTGAGGACCTGATCTTGATGCAGGAGGTCCAAGGACCATGTTTCAAGGAAATAAAATTTCAGGGAGATGTCTTGGTCCACTTGTGCATTCCTTACAGAAATACCTGAGACATGGTGATTTATAAAGAGTAGAGGTTTATTTGACTTATGATTCTGGTGCTGGAAAGTCCAAAGGTGTGGGCCGGCATCGCAGTAAGGTCAACAGAAGCGGAGAGGATGGCCAGTGTGCAGAGAGAGAGAGACCCGGGGGGCAGTCGTCTTCCTTTTACAACAACCCACTCTTGTAAGAACTCACACCTCATGAGAACTAGAATTCACTGGGTCTCATGAGACATCATTAATCCATTCATGCCTCCAGGATCCAATCACCATCCACTCAGCCTCAGCTCTTAGAGATCTCACAACCTCCCAATGCCATCACACTGGGGAACAAATTCCAAAACATGAAATTTGGGAGCACAAATCATTATCCAAACCACGATAGGAGAGCTGAATAACTAAACTTAAAAGTTTCCAATTAAGCTAGAAAACATGAAAGGGCTGGAAGGAAAGGAAAGGATAGTAATAGAGTGTGTTTGGTGAATTGGATATGGATTGAACAGTTGACATGCATCTTTTTATTTATTCCTGGCATCAACACTGAATTCTAGCGATCCTTATCATCTCCGTCTTACAAATGATGAACAGGAGGGGCAGGGAGGGTAAGTAACATGCCCAGGGGTAATTCTTAGCCCATACTCTGAGTTCTTAGCCATTATGTCCACCTGCCTTGAAGGTTCAATGATTACGATAGAGCAGGTGACTTTCAATTGCGCATCTGGAGAGGTGAATTCTACATTTGTGGGATTAGAGACTCTTGAGAATAATACTGTATACAAAGCCCAGGAATATACAAGATCTCATCTAATCCTCATATTAATCCTGTGTATTAAGTAACTGCCGGGATCATGGGGCCAGTAATTAGGAGAGCCTGGATGGGAAAGCCTGCCCTTTAACCTCGTTTTATACACCTTCTATGATCTCTGGGTCACCATTACTTTCCAGAGATGGTTCCGACAGCAACTTTAGAGACTCTAAACAGTTTTGAATAAATGTATTAATAAGGAAACCATTATTAGTTACTTTTTTTTAGAACCTAACAGGAAAAGACTCCTAATTCCCATGTTTCCATGGGAACATTCATTAGCACAGAATGTAGCATTCCTTCTGTCATGGAATGTTTTTCTATAAATTAATGCATTCACTGTCTTAGCATTTATTGAGTGAATAGTCTGTTCATGTGCTGTGCCAGCTGCAAAGATGAAGGAATGGGAACCCTCCTGGGAACTCCTCCTGCTGTAAGGGAACCTTCAGTCAACCCCCGGGGCCGGAGCACCTCCGATGCTCTGCAGGGCCTTTTCTCACAGGGTGCAATTTAAGGCATCGCACTTGACCTAGAATACACTCTATCCCTCAAGGCCCAGTTACCACAGAGATCATCCCTCTCTCTGGGGTTTGCCACAAAGTATCATCAGCAATAGCGCCTGCAGATGGAATATTAGATTTGAACTCTGGGGAAACAGAATCAGGGTGTCTCCCCTCCCCCACCAAAAAAAGGGGATTTTTCTCACTCTAGAGGGTGAAATGTAAAGGCTTGATTTTAAAATACACCCCTCTGTCTGAAATATTTTAAAAAATATTTTTCAAGAGTTCTTTTTATGTTTAACTTCATTTATTTATTTATTTTAATTTGATCAGAGAGGGAGAGAGAGAGAGGGAGAGAGAGAAAGCAAACCACCGGTTCTGAACTTGATCCCCTGTCGGGCAAGTGGGAGCCCAACACTCCCAACTAGCACCTGCAGGCCCCTCTTTGTCTGGAATTCTAAGTGACTGGTGGGTGGTACCGTGTTGCCCCTCAGCCACCAGTTGGCCATGTCTTTTCCTAGAAAAACAGGCTTTGTTTCTGCTATGTAACTGTTTATGGGCCCTGTGGTCCCACGTGCTCCAAAGTATCAGGCAAAGGCCAGTAATACTAGGCTCTGGGCAGCAGTCTGTGAGAATAAAGGACAGTGTCTCCAGAAGGTGGGTGAATTCTGTGTCCAGGTGCTAAGATGGCCTGTGAGGGACGGCACAAGCTGTGAGCGATGTTGGTGTGTACACAGGGGAAAATCGGCGTCTATCCCACTGTCTTACTAGTTAAGAATGGAGCTCTATGCTAGTGGGAACTCACCTGGCACCTACTGCAGGAAGGGAAGCACAGTGGGGGGCGTTAGTGTTCCCCTTCAGACTCAGAAGACCCCACTGGGCCTGTCAGTGCAATGTGCACTGCCTCACTTTCCCCTGGCCTTAGGGTATGTGAGCCGCCAAAATTTAAGAACCACACTCTCAGCCTCTTACATTTACAAAAATGAGGCAAACCAGCTTGGGTTTTCCTTTCCTTTTCTTTCTTTCTTTTTTTTTTTTTTTATTTTAAGAGTCAGATCCTAATTTTGTAAGGATTTAAAAAAATCTCTTGACTGCAACATTTTTTCTAATTTGGTAAACCTCTTCGATCACAGATTTCAGTTTTAAGATCATTTTTGAAGTTGTGGGACCACGCAGCTGGCTTGCACCCCCTCACCCCCAGCTTTAAGAAAAGGTAATTCTGTAATAGTTCCGGAGTAGGAGAGGTGAAGCCAGCTCCCGGCTCTGCCACTCCCCGCCCGCGGGCTGGGGGCGGGGCAGGCACTCGGTTTCCCGCGGCTGCCAACCGCGCCCGGTGGCCCCGCCGCGCTCCCAGCCTCCGCAAGGGGTGCTGCGCTTCCCACCTGCCAGAGCACGCGGACCAGGGCCGCCGCCCGGCGGGTCTGGCTCCACCGCCTGCCATGCCCTCCTGGCCGCCCGGAGCACGCGGGGGCACCGGCCTGGCGGTGTGGGCCTGGGACGCGGTGGCCTGGAGCACCTCTTCATTTCCTGAGCTTGGACGCCCACCCGCAGAAGCACCGGTCCCTCGGGAGGTCAGCTCCATCCCCCGAGGGCGCCGCTGGGCTGCTGGCGGACCCCCAGTACTCGGGCTCCCGTGTCCCACCGCCGGGGACACGGCGCTCCGGGCCCTGCACGCCCGGCTCCCCAAGGCCGGCACGCCCACTGTCTCTGCCAGCCGCGGGCGGTGGCGTCCGAGTTAAACGCGTTCTCTACCCCTCGCGGTCCCCCGCCGTTCGTCCACCCCACTCCAGGAGCCCGTGGCTCTGAACAGAATGCGAAGAGGCCTGAGCCTCCCTGACCCTCACGGCCGCCACACCCGCTCATGCCCACTCTCCTCGACCCTCAGCTAAGGGTGGACGCAGGGACAGCTCCTCGGCTGTGCTCCTGCCCCTCCCCCAGGGCCGGTCAAATCCACCCAGTGACCTCCGACACCCCGAGAGCCGGGCCAGCACCTGTCTCCCTCCAACCCTTCATCCACTGCTCCGCGCTCCCGGGACCGCAGACCGGTGCCCCACGCCGCCGCTCCCCTCGGTCCCGGCCCCTCCTCCGGGGCCCTCCTCCTCGCTCGCCCCTCCCGAGCCGGGGTGGGAGCGGCGGCATCTGGAAGAGAAGGGATGAGGTCATCCTCTCCCTCGGAGTCAGCTGGTGGAGGAGAGGAAGCGGGAGGAGGGAGCGCGCGCGAGGGGAGGAGAGGAATGTGCAGGTCCGAGGAGCGCCGCGGCGGCCGCTGCTGCTCCTGCTGCTGGCGGCGGCGGCGGCTCGGGCGGCAGCCGCGGGGCCGGGACGGCGAGGAGCGCGGGCGGCGGGCAGGGGCGCGCGCGGGGCGCCGCGAGCAGCTTGGCTCGGCGCAAGCAGCCAGGCGGCGCTCCTGCCGGCCCCCGGCGCGCGGCTAGCCCGGCCCAGCGCCCAGCCCGGCTGGCGGCGGCGGGCGGCGGGAGAGCCGGCGCAGGAGCAGGAGGCGGGGAGCCGCGCCGCCAGGGAGGGAAGCCGGGGCGAGGCGAGGAGGTGGCGGGAGGAGGAGACAGCGGGGAAAGGTGTCAGATAAAGGAGGGCTCTCCTCCGGTTCGGAGGCATCATGGCCGCTAAGTCAGACGGGAGGCTGAAAATGAAGAAGAGCAGCGACGTGGCGTTCACCCCGCTGCAGAACTCAGACCACTCGGGCTCGGTGCAGGGATTGGCTCCGGGCTTGCCGTCGGGGTCGGGAGCCGAGGACGAAGAGGCAGCCGGGGGCGGCTGCTGCCCGGACGGTGGCGGCTGCTCACGCTGCTGCTGCTGCTGCTCCGGGAGCGGCGGCTCGGGGGGCTCGGGCGGCTCGGGCGGCGGCGTTGGCGGCCCGGGCGGTGTCGGGGCGGGCTCGGCGGCGCTGTGCCTGCGCCTGGGCAGGGAGCAGCGGCGCTACTCGCTGTGGGACTGCCTCTGGATCCTGGCCGCCGTGGCCGTGTACTTCGCGGACGTGGGCACAGACATCTGGCTCGCCGTGGACTACTATATGCGCGGCCAGCGCTGGTGGTTCGGACTCACGCTCTTCTTCGTGGTGCTGGGCTCGCTGTCCGTGCAAGTGTTCAGCTTTCGCTGGTTTGTGCACGATTTCAGCACCGAGGACAGCGCCACGGCCGCCACCGCCTCCAGCTGCCAGCCGCCGGGAGCGGATTGCAAGGCGGTGGTCAGCGGCGGGTCTGCAGCCGGGGAAGGCGAGGCTCGTCCTTCCACGCCGCAAAGGCAAGCCTCCAACGCCAGCAAGAGCAACATCGCTGCCGCCAGCAGCGGCAGCAACAGCGGCGGGGCTCCCCGGGCCAGCGGCAAGCACAGGTCTGCGTCCTGCTCCTTCTGCATCTGGCTCCTGCAGACGCTCATTCACATCCTGCAGCTCGGGCAGATCTGGAGGTACCGTGTCGGGGCGGGGAGAGGGACGTTCGCGGCTGCGGCTACCTCCCACCCCTTTGCTTTTGCACGGAAATCGTTCGGGGTTGCAGTGGTGGGAACCCTAGACATTTCAGCTTTTTGGTTTTTCAAGACTGGGGCTTGCATTTTTTTTTTTTTTTTTTTTTTTTTTTTTTTTAATTTGCGGTCTCCGCCTAGGGTGGGAGGGAAGTGGGGAAGAAAGGAAGGGCAGCAAAGTGGTTTGATCACCTCCTCCCTTCTCTCTTCCCACTCTGCCTCACTCGCTTCTCTTTCTGGATGCTACAACCCTCCCCCTCCCCATTTTCGTGATATTCTTTCAGTGAGTAGGAAGGATTCCTGTCACATCTTCTAAAAATCATTTCGTATTATGTGAATTTGAGGTGTGTGTTGCAATTCCAGTGATTTCTTTTGTTCCCTGGGAAAAATAGCTAATGCTAGTTAGATGGGAGTTTTGCTGCTCAAAAGTGCCCACATCTGAGTGATCCTTGCTGGAGAGGTGCTGTGCTCAAAGTGAAGAGCTTAGTAGGCACAAGACTTGCCATATGGATGCGTGTTTTCTTCAAGGGGAGGAAGGGAAGTGCTTTATGGGACCCAGACTGACTTTTATAGTGCATTACCTTGCAGTAGCCCCATATCTGATTTTTCATATAATTAAGAATCCTTGGAAAAGGGATGGTGCGCTGTGTAAACTTGAATCAAACTTGGCATCCTCATTGGCTTCTTTGCTACTGGTCATCTGATTTCCCAAGTCTTTACATAGATGTCTCTTCCACTTACCAACTGGAATATACAAGGCTGAACTTGTTGGGCAGGGGGGAACCATCACTCAAGCAACCACTGAATGGATTTAGGAATGTAATGAAATAGTGTGCTCAGGAATGCGTCCTTCTGACTTTTTAAATGTTTTCAGTAGCTTTTTCAAGCAATAGTTTTCATTTACAAAAATTATTTGGACCTATATACCTACATGCTAACATTCTGGCACTTTTGTTTTTAAAAGACGGTAGATATGTTGTACCAATAACATGAAGCTACCAAGAAAGTGTACCTGTATGAGGCTACACTGCCTTACCAGTGTTCTTTCTCAATTTCATTTCTAACCATTTTTGTGATAAAGGGCATCATATGTCATTCACTGCACTGAACCATGTGCAAACAACTTGGAGAACTTGTGGCGTATAACTGCAAGCTTCTTTTTGTTTATTGTGAACAGTGTTTCCAAATTAGGACAGCAAGTGTGTTGATGGTGCACCCTTCTGGGACTGATGCTTTGTAAAGCAGAGTAAGCCTTGCTATAGAGTAACCTTTCAGATTGTGAAACTTGGTTTTTCAAGTGCATACTTTCCGGAAAGTGATATATTATATGCAGTCAGACAGATCAATGTTGGAAACCTCCTTATTAGACACAAAGGTTCTTTTTGAAATGTCACTTAAATACGATAGCTGTATTTCGCATGGATGTTCTTCAAGTACGCTGTTCTTCAAGTACGGTGAAGAACTTGAATGTTTGATTTAATCACTGGAGGTGTTTAGTGGCTGGGATGCAGATGACTAGCCTTGTAATAGGGAATGTAGGTAGTGAAGCTACCATTCCATTGTTAACATTTTAAACTTTATGCAAGATTTGGACATCGCTTGTTTTAAATCACCTTTAAAGTTTCTAGAGTTGTGTAAATATTGAAAAAACTTCTCAATTCTATTAACTAAAACACTATCCAGGGTTCCTATAGATTGATACTTGATGAAATGTCTGATATCAAATTCTATGAATGGAAGAAGTCATTTTAATTGTAACTGTGTTCGCTAGACCATCGAAAGCAAGCATTTTCCCAATTCAAAAAGGATGCTTAATTTTTCTTGTGGGAAATAATATACAGTAGGTGAGAAATAATTGTGAAAAGCTAAGGGCCTAAAACATGTCAGTGAGACCACAGCTACTGGGCCAGCTGGCCATATGGAAGAGCCATAGAGGGCAGGCTGAACGCAGAGTGAAGGCCACAGTATGTCAGACAGACCCATCAAGGGCCCCAGCCCCTGGAGACACTGGGCGGGCCTGCCTCCTTGCAGGGCATCTCTACAGTATTTTCCTTAGAGTACTTGAAGTTTGTTCTGATAACACATGATCATCTGGAAGGAAAGATTATTGGTGGAAATTTTACCAAATGTTTGTCAACATTTTTGGAATAATGTGTTTGGTGCTTAAGTCTGAATTCTCATCTCATCTAACCATTCTTAGATTCTGGTTAAAATATTTGTGGGATGCCAGGGTAACCCAGTGAAGGTATGCTCTAGGACTAATTGGTCTCATTTTCTCTTTAGAAAACATACTAAAAAAAAAAACAAAAACAAAAACAAAAACAAAAACAAAAACAAAAAAAAAAACACTTTAACCTAATTGAAGACATTGGAGAAGGATAGGAAAACTTATAGGATTTAATGCTTAGTTACATTCGAATTTATTCTGGGTTTCTTTGTGTTAAACATTTGAATGTAACTTTGGGCAGTAGATGCATCTTTGATAATAAGCTGGGGAAATGTGATTCAGCTTAGATTGTTATACTAGACCTTATCTTAGACCACTGTGATACCTAAAATGCAATGAAGAGTGAGCATCCCCTTCCTCGTCTAGCTTTTCTTTGCAATGCATTGTACACAGGTATTGCAGGAACACCAAGATACTGAGTGGGACAAAGCTCAGAGGTCATTATTCATGTTTTAACATGCTACTTTCTGTAATCAATAAAATAGATTTTAGCTAGGTTGGTAACTGCTCTTTGTATTTTCATGAAATTCTAGTTATTTTAGGGATGGCCAGGTTCTAAAAGCTTTCTGTAGATAAAAATCTTTTGAAATAACATCAAAGTGTTTGCTTGTTCAGAAATAGCCATTTGAAACATTATGGACAGGCTTTGCATGTATTGATACATGTATTACAAATGCAACTGCTAAAAGCAATAGTACATATTCATTTTAATTAACGTTTATTAATGGAAAACTAATGGCAGCTTTAAAGTCACAAGCACTGACTCTGTAAAAGTGCCACTAGAAATAATGAAGTGAACTTTTGCTACCATGGTAAAAGAGCAATTACGATTTTACAGGAATGGGATCTGTGCATGAATAAGAGTACTCTTATTTCTTATTCTTCTCATATGATTCCAGAGATGACTAAGAGTGCAGTTCAGCCAGTGGAAATCACAAATACCAAACAAGAACAATTTTTACTCCTCACACCAATGGTCAATTGTATCTAAATGTCTTTTTTTTTTTCATTCAGAATTTATAAGATTTACTCTTAAAATTCTACCAGATTTCTCTTATGTATTATTTTGTACTTAGCTGTTTCATAGAAAATGTGCACAAGGCACACAGTAAGTCCACGGGTGGCAAGTGGGGAGTATTTTCCCTCTTTGGGATTTTGTTTCTGAATCTCCATCATCAGAGTCACATGGGGAAGGCAGGGTGAGGAGCGATTAATTCTGCTGTGGACGTGCTTGATAGCCCCTGAGCTTTGAGGTGGGCACCATGTTTGAATAGATTGAGAAGATGAAGATGGTTAAACAGGTCTCTCTACCACAGGATTTCTCAGAGCCTTTAATACACACATGTGCAGTTGTTGCCTTTTTTTTAAAGGCACACACAAATATATAATACACTTGGAGAAACATTGTTCTACACTGTTTTTAAACCTGGCCAAAAAGAGTAATAACAATTTTATTTGGCAGTAAAAAAAAATCTGTAAATGTTTTTATATTCCTTATCTCATCTAAACTTTACAATAACCCAAGAGGAAATTATTCTTCTATATGTGAAAAAACTGGCTCAGAGAGGTTAGATAACTGACACAAGGTCACCCAGCTTCTATGGGCCGTAGCTGGGATTTAAAACCAAGCCTGGCACACCCTAAAGTCTAAGCTCTTTCTGGCTCAGTTGGCTACTTCCAAATGCCACCTTGGATAATCATAATGCAAAGTGCAAAAATAACAATTTACCTCCATTGGGAATGGCAAAGTGGGCAAGAGAGGTGCAGTTGGGACAGTTTAGAGAGTCTCTCCCATAATGTATCAGCAGGGTTGTAGAGCAGGGACTTGAGCTCACGTCGTCTCCAATGCTCCTCTTACTATGTTGTGTGGACATGTTGAGGTTGTTGCACTAACTTCCAGCTGAGTATTGTGGTCTTGTGGTGGCATTAGTGATTCCATGGCATAATGTACACAAACACACACAAAGGTACTTGCAAATAATACAGGGGTTCTAGAAATAAGGTGTGGGTAGGATCATAAGGGAGATATAGGATACACTTTTGGCCATTGGAAAAGGTGCCTTATTGATTGGGAATTAGTCCAGACCTCTGATGTAGGTCAGGCGAGGTTGGTGCCATTTGCAGAACATATTGAGTGGGTATTTTCTGTAGATTTGTGTTCTCTCCCTATGCATATTAATTACTTTATTTTGTCAACATATATGAAGCACCTACTATGTGCAAGGTGCTGTGCTAGCTACTAATGACACCAAGGTGAGTAAAATGCACAACCTCTCATGTAATATGCTATCTGGGGAGGAAGACAGAAGAGTCACCCATTCAATGCAGGGATGTAAGCACGGAAAGAAGTAGGAAGCTCAGACCACCTTGGCCGTTTAGCTAAGGCTCTCTGGAGCAGGGGATATCTGGCCAAAGGTTGGGATGACTGGAAAAATCTGCTAGTTGAATGAAGTGGGCCATTGGCTCCAGAGCCTTGGCTACACACACGAAGGCAGGGGGCAAGAAAGAACAAAGAGGTGAAGTGTGTGCTCTGAATATAGAGGGAGGGAAGGTGAGAAGCTGAAGATGATGGCTGGAGAATTAATTGGGCTGGAAATGAAAGGAACTTAGATTTTATTCTGAAGGCCTAGAGGAGCCATTGGAAGATTATAACGGGTGAGGATTGTTAAAATGTTGAAGTGTTGTTTTACTCAAAGCAATGGCAGAATGCTGAAGTTTCAGAGAATCTGTCATCACATTCTCTTTGACTCTTCCAGTCGCTTCCACTCATGGAAACTCATTGACTTCTCAGGACTTGAGTTTGGGTGTTATTAGGGTGTAGAAATAAACCCAATAGGGCGGGAATATGGTTTTCCAGAAAAACACATTGGTTGAACATTTTCATTTTATTTATGCTAAAATAAATTTTGGCGAAAGTTTCTTTTTTGGGTTACGTTGGAAGAGATTTTCCTCAGGACAACATAGTCTTTACCTTACTGAAATTAGATTCCCTGGTCCTTCGAAACATGCTTCTTAATATGCCTGTAGCACTTCTGTATTTCCAGCGCCTTGCCATATTCTCTTTCTTTTTAGGTTCTCAGAATAATCTTCGAGGCAGCACTTGGATTTTGCATATGAGGAAACTGAGGCAGAAAAAAATGTTAAGCTCTGAATGCTTTTGAAAGTTGAGCTTATTTATTTCTTTCACAAGTGTGAGAGAGAGACAGGCAGACAGACAGACTGACAGGCAGACAGCCCGACTGGCACTCCCAACATGGTCTTCATGCCATAACCCCCTTACCCCGGTCTTGGTCAGTCTAGATCCTGAGCACATGTGTGCCCAGCAAGCTCAGAACATGGGACATGAACGCAGGGCCTTTCCCACGTGTGTCCTGTTGTCATACCTTGCCTACTACCTGGACTCAAGACAGGCGATTTTAAGTGTTTTCCTTATAATGTCATATAGTTCTGTGTAAATTCTAGACTAGAATTCAATACTGATATAGGAAAAGAAAAAAGCAACCTAAAAAAAAAATGGTTAATGGGTTTAAGGATGACTAGATAGAAGAGAAGCCTGAAAACTTGAGAGCTCTTTGGTAAGACTAATGAATTATAATGTGGAAGAGGTATTGGGTTTTCCATAGGTCCTCTGGCACAAAGTGGATGGGCCCTATAGAAAGACACTTCCAACATGTAAAGAGGATTTTCTTTTTTAACTAGTCAGAGTATCTACTTACTTAAAATTCTGTAGAAGTGAGACCAGCAGATGGCATAATGGTTACATCACTGGACTCCCACATAGTTGATCGTGGTTCAAGTCCTGGACCTGGTGGTTTCAAACTCACGCCGAGCATATGTGTGTGTGTGTGTGTGTGTGCCCAAAATCCCAAGAGAAGAATGGAGGAGAAGGGATTGGGGTGTGGCCATCTCCCCTGGAGGGTGATTTATCACTTTCTATCTCTCTCTGTCTCTCTGGTGAGTGTACATACCCTATAGTAAAAATCTCTCTCTCTAAAAAAAGAAGAAAAAAAAATAAACTTCTGTAGAAGCAATGAGTTCCCTGTCACTTGAGTGTCTAAGTTTCATTTGGAGAATGAGGTAAGAGCTATGATAGAGAGAGTTTAACTATTGGAGAATTGCACTAGAGGATTATCTTCTTGCCCTGAGATTTTATGACAGTTTTCATCATTCTGCTCCAAACACAGTGAACTAACTTTTGCTTTTTTTCTTGATAAAAGAAATAGAAGTAGAAGGTTATTTGTTTGTTTTTGCTTTTGCAATACTGCAACCATGTCACTTTAAAATCCATTCATTGGTTTATGGATCCAATATCTTCCCTGGAGCATCACAAATCCGTACCATGCCTCTGCGTGCTGGGCTTGGTATTTAAATCTCCGAGTTAGCTGGCAGGCATAAATCCTCCCACAATCAGACAGTTCCCTGTGCGTTTACTTGATTCCTCTGTTAACTGGAGAATTGGAGTAATACATGTAAAAATCTACTTGGTAGATGTATCTTTTCAAAAGTTAGTGTACAGGTTATAAAATTGTTTCCATTCACTTGAACTATGAACTGTTAGTTTTGTAAGTGTGAACATTTATTATCCTTGACCACTCTACAACAGAATTACAAACTACCTGAACAGAGCAGTTGAGGGTAACAGCTTTGTAAATGTATACTATCATTTTGGAATAATGTCTACACATCTTTAGGGCAGTGGCCTTGAAAATCTTGCTCAGTCACTTCAAAAACTTCCTTAATGACTGAATTTCCAAGTTTACAACTCACTAGTAAATATGTTCTATAGTTTACAGATGGAATGAGATTGTCTATGTATGATTTTGAGTAATACCAGTCACTATGTCACAGAAAAATGGAATGATTCCCCTTTCCATGGGCTCCCTGACTAATCTGATGAACTCCTTTATTTGACTTTAGCAACTTGTACTACGACTTGTACTTATACTACAGGACCAGCAGATGGTGTGATGATTATGTTGCTGGACTCCCACGTAGTCAACCGTGGTTCACGTCCTGGACCCAGCAGCTCAAAACTCATGTTGGGTGCATGTGTGTGTGTGCCTGAAATCCCAAAGGGAGAGTAGAGGAGAAGGGATTGTGGTGTGGCCATCCTTCCTGGGGGGTGATTTCATGCTTTTTTTCTCTCTGTCTCTCTGGCAAGCACATGTGCCCTATAGCAAAAATCTCTCTAAAAAAGAAAAAGACCAGAAAAAAAAAAAAAAGAAAAAGTAATTTGTATGGCACACTAACGAGGCTAGGAATTAGAATTCGACTTGTTATTCTTTTGCCTTATAAGATATAAGGTGCTGGTCATGAGGAAGTGTTTATCCTGTGTGATCTTGTAAAACAGTTCCAATGTTTTGTTGGATTTCAGGGAAAATCACCTTCAGTAATTCTCTAGGATGTACTGTCTTGAGTGGTAATGCATGACTCTGACCTTCCAAGGGCTCTCATTCCAGTTCCATGATGGTGTCGTTGGGAACTGACGGCATGACTGCTCAGCAAGAGGACCATGGGCAAGTCCTTCTGAGTTACTGTAGTGACGGTGCAGCACACACGAGTGAGAATACGCACTCAGGGACTCCCTGTGGATTGTGAATAAGACACTGGTGTTATTTCTTGTTTATGAGAGTGCAGCTAAACTTGTTGCCTGGTTACTTCTTTAAATTTCTAGTGGCACAGTGAATCGGAAGAGGTGCCATATTATCTAGAAAGAATAGGACACACCACCCCAGCTCATTTTAATAGCATTACTATTAAGGAAGTTGGGTCAAATTTTATGAAGTTTTAGTCACCCTCTGAGAAAAATACACTTTGAAGCCCCACTTTGCGTTCTTGTTCTTGCTGATAGACTAGTAGGCGGGGGAAGCCTTGGGATAAGGATTTTTAATTTAGTTCTTACCCATACCCACCTGTCTGAGAATATACTTATATCCAGAATGACTCAGGGTATCTTTTGTGTTTGTCTACTCACAGAAACTTTGTAGCCTCTGCTGTTCCGGCTGCTACCACTATCATTATTGTAATTCTTTTTGTTTTGTTTTGTTTTGAATTTGCTAGAGAGTGCCTGTGCTCACTGAAGAGAGACATTGAGAGAGGGAGAGAAAGAGAGGAAGAGAGAGAGAGGGAGAAAGCACCCATGATGGGGCATGTTCTCACCTCAATCCCTTCTCCTCTATTTCTACCTCCTTTCTACCTCCTTTTAGGATTTGGGATGTGCATGCATGTGTGCCTGGCATGTTTCTCAAGCTGCTGGATCTGGGACTCAAACTATAGTCAGCCATGTGATATCCAGCCTCTTTAACCATAAGACATGGGCTGGCCCCATTACTGTAATTCTTATCAGTATAAAACGTTAATTCCACATCTAGTATAAGTTACTGATTGCAAGGGAAACTAAACAAGGGTTAAAATGGCAATAAATTAGCACAAAATCCCATGAAGGTGATCTGAGTGCCACCTTTAGGTCTTTTTCATCCTAAAATGGATGGAGAAGGTGTTAATTAGAACATCAGTGATAGGGCTTATTTAGGGAGGGTCCTGTCCTTCAGGGAGTTGGAGTAAATGGGGTGTCAGAGATAACTGGCCACACAGGAAGGTCGCCTAACTGTTCTGGTGCATGGACGTATGTATAGATGATACATTTCTTAGGGCCCTGTAAAGTTTGATCTTATTTTGATTTGATCCTCTTGGGTCTTAGTTTTTTATCTGTATGATGTGATTGGTCAAAAAATAATATCCAAGGTTCTTTCCAGATCTAAAATTTAGATTCTACTTTTATTTGTCTATGTTTCTAAGGTTTTTGACATAGAACATGTGTGCTTGTCAGAGAGACAGAGAGGCAGAGAGAGGGGTAGTGAGAAATCACCCATCGGGGGTATGGGCATGCCATAAACCCTTCTCCTCCATTTTCCTCCTGAGATTTTGGGCATGCATACATGCACACCAGGCATGAGTTTCTTTCCTTTCCTTTCCTTTTTTCTTTCTTTCCTTCTTTTTTTTTTTTTTTTTTTTTTTTTTTTTTTTTTTTTTTTTTAAGATTTTTGCTATAGGGCATTTAGGCTCTCCAGGGAGACAGAAACATAAAATAGGACATCACCCCTCAAGGGGATGGCTATGCTTCAATCCCTTCTCCTCCATTCTCCTCTGGGGATCCTAGATATGCATGCACACATGCCCAGTGTAAGTCTTAAGTTGCCGGGTCCAGGACTTGAACCGTGGTCAACTACATGGGAGTCCAGCAATGCAACCATTATACCATCTGCTGGTCCCTCTGCTGTGAATTTGAAGCCACTGGGTCTGGGACTGGAACCATAGTCAGCTGTATGGGAGTCCAGCACATTAACCACCATGCCACCTGCTGGTCCCTAGATTCTACTTTTATTGTAGTTTTTGTTTCTAAACCTCCATAGTGCCCAGAGTACAGGGAATGCACCAGGAAATACATACACGTTCTTCTGAAGCTACTGTTATAACCTTTCTCTGTTTGTGTAAGTCAATGTGGACCATTGATAGTTGATAGTTTTAGTGTCTAACACCCTAGAAACTAGTAGCATTAATACATGAAAAATCTCAAGTTTATTTGTATAATGCAACTTTACTTGACTTTATAATGTCATTTCTGAATTTTACTTAAAATCAAATAAAACCATTTTCATTAAAACACATACTTAGATCTTTGCAGCTGACTGTAAAAGTGTTCCATATCACCAATTTTAAGATATAATATTTTCTTTTTAAAAATTTTGTCAGAGGGCACATGAGCTCACTGGAGAGAGACGAGAGACAGAGAGAGAAAGTGAGAAAGCACCCCACGTGGGGGATGGTCATGCTGCAATCCCATCTCTCTATCTCCCTCCTTTTGGGATTCTGGGCACAGATGCATACATGCCTGGCATGTTTTTCAAGCCACTAGGTCTGGGACTGAAACTGTGCAGCCAGCCACGTGGGTGCAGCCGCCCACGCCACCAGGCCACAGGCTGGCCTGGTACCATACAGGTTTAGGAGGTCAGAATTGCCACCACATTCCATGCAGGGAGGTATGCACAGCTGGAGTCCGTGATTAACAACAGGAGCAGCGCCTCACAGGCTTAAAAGAACCATCCATTATGTCAAGGAGAAGACTGTTGTCAGAGCTGGACTTGCTTTTAAATTAAAAGCTTGTCCTGGGTTATACTGTCACTGATTTAATATGCTGGAAATTGAATTTAAACTCTGTACAAAGATACTGTAGCCAGACCTGTTCTTGTCCAAGAAAAGGGGTGTGTTCCACTGCTAGAAGACCAGAGCACTGCATTAACCTTTCCTGGATGGGAACTGCCTGGATTCTAGGATGTTAGAAATCTCTTTTGAAGTTGAATGACTTTCAACCCCAGGTCAACATTTCATATCTTAAATGTTTTTTTTTTTTTTTTTTTTTGCAAGGTTTTCGCTATAGGGCGTGTGCGCTCGCCAGACAGACAGAGAGAGACATAGAGACAGAAAGCGAGAAATCACCCCCCAGGGGGGATGGTCACGCCGTAATTCCTTCTCCTCCATTCTCCTCTCGGGATCTTGGGCACGCACGCACATGCGCCCGGCGTGAGTTTTAAGCCACGGGTCCGGGACGCGAACCCCGGTCGACTACGTGGGAGTCCAGCGACATAGCCATTACGCTAACTGCTGGTTCCCATATCTTAAATGTTTTAAAAATCTGAGCATCTATTTAAACAATATCTGAATTAAAGATATCAAACAACATTCTCGTCTTCGTGATTCATAAGTAAGCTGTCTGAATCAGTTCTGCTCCTTTTGTTTAATTGATACACGTGCCCTAGTTCCTGTCAGGGACTCCTTTTGTATAAACAGTGGGCAGCATGTGAGGTGAGCCAGGTGAGGCACACAGACAGTACACACGTGGAGAAGTAGGATCTACAGTGACCGACTCGAAGAGACTTGCGGCGACTTTGGTTTGACTAGCCATCAGGCACATTCTGTTTAAGAAGGACAAAGTCACCTTTCTGAACCACCAATCTGAGAGAATTCATCCATGTCATAAACAATCTGACTTCCTTTTTCTGTGTCTCACAGTCATGAATAAAGATCTCAGGGCTGAATTCTTTCCAGGTCTCTTTTTTTTTTTCACTAGCAAAGGGTCAATAATCAAAGTAAAGGTCACAATTATAGCAGTAATCGTAGCAAAATCATCCCTTATAACGTCTGTCATCAGTTCCTGGCAAAGGCACAGTATCAAACTGACACACTGAGCAAAATCAGTAAATGATGCCTCAGCAAGGCAGGGACTTGACGTGTAAAAGCTTCTTTGGTTTTGATAGACTTTTTACTGCATTAACTAATTTCTTGTTTGCAAAATTAAAATGAATAACAATCATTTTTTAAATGTAGGTCAATTCCAGAAGACTCGCCAAATGTACACTGCTTGGATCTGTTATCCTAGCATAAATTAGGATGTATGTCCCACCGGGCTTTACATTTCCGGGAGATGGACTGCTATCAAGAGTAGCAGCACAGATATCCTATAGGATTTTTTTTTCCCCTGGTGGGGTTATGGTGAGGCTTGAAAATTGAGTTCTGGATGGGAATGGGTAATAGAATACCATCCTAATGAAAACATAAATACTAGTCGTGTTCTTGCTTCTGAGAAGTAATCAATAGTTACAATTATTTAAGGATGTAATAGCTACCTACTTCAAAATAAAACTGCAATCAAATGAGAAAGAGGGAGAAACCTGAAGTTTCCTTAAACAAGCAGGTTTAAATACCCTAGAAAATACTGAGTCTTATTCCCTGATCTTCTGATAGGAGCTTAGGGTGTTGCTCATAAGGCATGCATCTATTAGCTGGAGGAAGAAAAATTTAGCTACGAAAGATATGTAAAACACCAGAAAATTTTATTCCGTAATCAGAGGGCAGAGTTTCAATCCTTGGACATAGTAGTAGGAAAATTATACTGATCCCATTATAAAATGCATCACGGCCAAGCAGACAGGCCACACTCCTGTTAGTTAGTTTTGCCTGGGGACAAAAAGACAATACTCAAGTTGTGATAATGGTCAGGTTTTTGTGGTCAACTTGATATTGAGGGCACCAGTGGGATCTGTGGTCTGAAAGTGTCTTCCCTGAGGGTTTTGTGATCAAACGCAGGCAAGAAGTCAGCATATAGAGGACCAGACACGAAACACATGAACAGCAACGGGGACTGTATTAAAAACCTGGGGACCTAAGAAAGGTCCAGAAATAGACTTACTGAAAGTAGAGGGAGGTAAGAATCCCAAAGTAAGGGCATCAAGAAAGTGAATCACGAGAAGGGAAGTTTGTTTGATGTATCTTCTCAATTTATTATTTCTACATAGTCAGGCATTGAGAGCAAGGCCCAAGATGGAGGTTGAGTTCTAATCCGACTAAAGAGGGAGCAGAGAGTGGAAGCTGCAGGCAGGTTCTCACTCAGCCACCTCAGTAACAAGCAAATTCATTAGTAACCCATCAGCTAGACCACTATTTGGTCTTTATAATCAGTTGCCAAGAATAGAATGACAAAAATAAGTGACCAATGATAACTCTTTATTCATAGACTCCAAAAACAACTGCTTAAAATCATAGGAAGGAGGCCCAGTCTGGTGGTGCAGCCAGTAGCAAACTGAACTGCAGTGCTGGAAGCCACATGGCCAACCACAATTTGGCTTCCTGGAAAGGCTTGGAGACATACTGGATACTTGTGTATGTGCCCAAGATCCTGACAAACTGGAAGACTGGAGAAGGGAGAGATTGTGGCATGATGAGATGCCGTCAAAGGTGCTTGTCTCTCTCTCTCTCTCTCTCTCTCTCTCTCTCTAGTGTGTGTTCACAAGTTCTTTATCACAAATAAAAATAAACTTTGAAAAGTCATACCAAGGAAAATGTATGGGGAAGATATGCCCTCTTTTGAGTAAATACCAAGGAGTGGAATTGCTGGGCCATGGAAGTCTTATTTGTAGGTCTTTTGAGGAACCTTCATATTGTTTTCCATACCAATTAGCATCCCACCAGCAGTGTAGGCCAGACCATGAAAGACAAACACTGTATATCCCCACTCAATATACATTGAATATCTGCACTCTATGGCAGGAATGGAAAGATACAAAGATAAAATGGAAGGGAGGATAAGTATAGATATCAGAGGCTGCAGGGGAGGAGAGTGGATAGGAGAGGGTGATGAGAGGGACTCAGGAAAGAGATACTTAATAGACACAAGAATGTAAAGTTCTCTGATGAAAATGATGTATATGGTAATATCCTTCGTTTAATTGTCATGTACTACATGCATACTTTGAAAAACCATATTGTGTACTATAGGTATGTACAATAATTAAGTATGAATTATAAATCATAGAAACTATAATTTTAAAAAGAATATGCTCTAAAAAAGTTTATTGACTGGGGGCCAGCAGGTGGCGTGGTGGTTAAGGACGCTGGACTCCCACATGGCCGACCACGGTTCAAGTCTCGGACCTGGAGG
Organism: Tupaia tana; assembly: GCA_026018925.1. Classification (NCBI taxonomy): domain Eukaryota; kingdom Metazoa; phylum Chordata; class Mammalia; order Scandentia; family Tupaiidae; genus Tupaia; species Tupaia tana. The sequence goes on from JAKSZU010000008.1 coordinate 9,265,847, forward strand.
CTTGCTCTCTCACTTTCCCTCTCTCTCTCTCTCGCTCTGTCCCTCTCTGGTCAAAATAAAAATATGAAATAAATGAATGAATAAATAAAAAATAAAATAATTCTTAAAAAAAAAAAAAAAAAGTTTATTGACTGGAAAAAGAGGCAAGTCTTGCCATCTCCCCAATCTGTCTAAGACGTACGAGTGGAGCCTTGCTAATCAAGGTGGGGCCTATGGGTTCACGGCATCAGCATCTCTTGGAAGGGTCTCAGAAATGCAGAATCCAAAAAAAGGAAAAGAAAGAAAAAAAGAAATGCAAATCACAACCTGCATTTTAATAAGATCCTCAAATGACTAATATGCACACTAGAATTTGAAAAAGACTGGTCCCTTAGCCTAGTGGTTAAGTGAGCCATATTTGGAATCACAGCCCCAGTGGCTTGAAAATATGTGAGGCACATGTGTGTGCATGTCCCAAATCCCAATGGAATGGAAAAGCGGAGGACTAGGAATTGCAGCATGGCATCTCCCCATTGGAGGTTGGTCTTTCCTCCTCTCTTTCTCTTTCTCTTTCTCTTTCTCTTCTTTCTCTTTCTCTTTCTCTTTCTCTTTCTCTTTCTCTTTCTCTTTCTCTTTCTCTTTCTCTTTCTCTTTTTCACTTTGTCTCTGGTGAATGAACATGTCCTCTGGCAATTTTTTTAAAAAAAGCTGAAGAACAAAAGGATGAAAAAGGAAAACAAAAAACAAAAAACATGGAGGAGCTACTGTTGCTACCGATGTGGGCTCTTTCAGCTCAAATGGCCGAGAAAGGCTAACCTGAGCTGGACACTAATGGGCTATGTGGTTGATGCGGACATGGAAGCTGGGTAGCTCACCGAGCATGATGGTGCAGGTGGTTGCTTGGAAATCGGCAGCAATAGGTGCACATGACACAGAGGAATCTCCTAATCAATGGCACTCTAAGCAAGATGTAAAAGCTTCCATTGGTGAAGTGAATGATTTAAATCTTAATGAAAAATCCATTATGTTCTGGTTTTATGTTTCAGAACTGATCTTTAGGAAAGTGGTTTGCACATTGACTGCCCACCTCTCACAGCTTTCGTGGTGCTCAGACTTTGTATCACCCAGTCACCAGGAGTGGGTCATCAGTGTGACTGGGAGGAGGTGGGAGAGGGAGCAGGCATTCCCAGAGGAGGCAGCTGAGGGAAGCACTGGCTGAATTGAGAGAACAGAGTTCAGAGCTGCCGGTAAGACTTGGGGTTGGCCGTCTTTGTGCTCAGAAGTGGGATGGGCTGGTTGTGGCTTTCTTTTTTATATTTTTATGTTTTTCTGAAGAAGAACCAGTCATGAAGGTGGAGAAGGGCCATGCACACTCACCAGGTGGAGGGATAGAGAGAGGGAAGGCAAGTTTCTGGGCATCTGGCTTCAGCTTTTAGTCTAATGGACCACAGAGCCCCTGTGTGTACATGGGGAGAACTCAAGCAGGAATGGAAGGAAATGGAGCTGAGACTCCAGACCTAAACCCTGGCAAACAGTCAGCTGGGTATTTATTAAACTAATCTGGGAAGATTCCTGATGAGCATCCTCCTCTTTGCAATTTCCTCCTTACCCACCGGCCCGCAAGGCACAAATACGCCGGAAGAAGTAATATGATGTTCAGAGATTTCGTGCTCTACCATTTGTCTTCCTAAGCAAAAAGAACATTCAACAACATGACAAAATATGTCAGTGTCTGTCCTGCAGGATAAAGAGATAATGAGAATGGCGCCTCATAAAATCTGCATTCGCGTAGACATGTTCTCGGTTTTCTTATTTTACATTAAACAAGATGAGAACGAATGGCCTGAGGAATGCCTCTTTTCAAAGTAGTAGTTTCTGATTTCCCTTTCATCCAATACCTGGTGTTGCTATGCTGTCACTTTTGTTGCGAGGCTTCCCTCCCCCATCCGTGACCTGGGATGTGATTGTTCAGTGCTCTTAAAGGTTTCCATGGAGGGTTACCAAGCTACTTCTCCTGGCCTGCGTCCTCAGGTGGGTGTGACCTCCCTGCCATGCTCCAGGCTGTGTTGCTTTTCAATATGGCAGCTGCGAGCTACACCTGCTGTTGTGTCCTGGTGTCACAGCCCGTCCCTCCTGAGATGTTCTAAGTATCGAATTCCCTGGGAGAGTTCTCAGACTTAGTATGAAAAGAAGGATGAGAGGTACCTCATTCATTATTTTTGTATTGATTACATGTTGAAGTGATAATGTTTTGGGTATCTCCGGTGAAATGAAACAGATGATTAATATCTATCTCTTTTAAAATAATTGTTTACTTTTATTTATTATTATTACTTTTTAATTTGCTACAGGCCCTATGCACTCACCAGATAGAGACAGGAAGAGAGAGAGAAGGGAAGTGAGAAAGCAAGCCACCACGTCTGGGATGCGAATAGCAGTCGGCCATGTGGGAGTCCAGCACCTTAGTCACCACACCCTCTGCTGGCCCCTCTCCTCTGGTTTTTACTATTTTTAACTTTTAAAAAAGTTTATTTGTTTATTTCGCCCATAAGAGGGAAAGAGAAAAAGAGAGAAAGGCACCCCCAGCAGGACCTCCGTTCACATGCCACCTTCAGCCTCTGCTGGCCCAGACACAAACACGTGTCCAGCACCGGCCATGCACAGGGAGGCCCTGGGGCAGGGTCCTTCCCCTGCGGGCCCATCACTGCATAGGTTATCTCTGCTAATGACTGGCCCCTGTTTTTTACTAGTTAAATGTGGTAATTAGCAAATCTAAATGTTGGATGTGGCTCTCATTCTATTTCTGTCAGACAATGCCGAACTAGATGATTTCAGTGCTGCTGGAGGGGTGACCAAAAGGAATTGTGAAGAGAAATGTTTCAGAGTACTAGAACTCTAGAAAGTGGGCAGGGACGGACAGAGTCGTTTCACCACCGAGGCCAATCGGCTTCATGGATTTTTCAAATGCGACAAAACCCCCAATGGGAGCCAACCTCATTGTCTTGCTTGCTTCCTGCCTTGCTCGAAGTCCGGCCACATGCTGTTTGCTGTGCGTGTTTGGTGGTCTCAGAGATGGTGTGTGATGATAATGAGGACTGAGTCCCTGTGTCATTGTAGCTTGCCATGCGCGTTCATCTCCATTAAACCATCCAACCTCAGGAGCCTCTCGAGGTGGGTATTGCTGTCCACATCGCAAGATAAACCAGTGAGGTCCAAAGAGGTCACAGGCTAGCCCAGGGCCTACAGCTAAGAACCCAGCCCTGGGCACCTTAGTTCCCAAGTCTCATGCTTCCCCCACTCTGTCTCACTAATGCAAGATTAATCACTTGGAGAAACATCTTCTGACTTTTCCGATTGGCAACTCTATGGGAAATGGCACTGAATTTAACTTATCGTGACACCAGTGGGAACTATTAGGTTGTCGGCAAAGTCATGACGTATTTTTTACATAGAAAATACAGGTGGAGGGATGTGTAGTGGGGAGGCAGGGTTCTATTTTTTATAGAAGAATATGTCATGGCTCTCCAGACACCCTGGGAGTTAGGGTCCAGTAAGAGACTTTCTTTGACCATGAGGAGGGGGAGAGACACAGCTGATGAAGTCTGACTTTGCTGTTAACTTCTAAACCATAAAAAGGGGGATCCGTGTTAAATAAGGTAATTTCTGAAATCCCTCCCCGGTCTGTGATTCCATGAAAGCTGCCACTTAAACTGAACGTATCAATTCTTTTTATGCACCTTTTGGAATACCTACTTGGGGAATAGTATTCATGTTTTATTGACCTGGGCTACACTTCTGATACTACTCCTGGAAATGATATTTCTCTCTCTTTTTAGAAGTTTATTTATTTATTTCTTCCATGAGCAAGAGAGAGAGAGAGAGAGACAGGCATCCCCTAAGGGGTCTCCACATGGCTGTCCACTGCAGCCTTGCTGGCCCTTGATTGTGGGCACATGTTGACCCATGCACTCAGGGAGGTCTCCAGGTGTGAACCTGGAACTTTCCCAAGTGGGTCAGCCTTGCAGAGCATGGTGTTCTTGATGTACCACCATCTAGACCCTGGAGATTGCTATTTCATAGCACACCTCAGAGAGTACCAATCAACAAGTCCACAGTGGTTGCATTCATTTGACAGCTACTGGTAAAAGATTTTTTTTTTCTTCCCCACTGGGCGATGCATGTCATGAAAGAAAACTAAGCAGGCTCCACTCCCATGTGAATGGTGTAATTAACCTGTATTCACACCCTCATTTTGCAAGCAGTCATGCATTGCATATACTACGTTCTACCCCACATATGTTCATGAATTGTGAATTCTGTTACAAGGATGCAAAGCAAAGCCCTTCTGTCAGTCATATCTCTTTCTCTGGGAGCAGCCGAATTTACATCTATTGACATGAATTCAGATTCACCTCCTAAGACCAATCTCAGAGGACCAACTTCAATAGTGAAGCCCATGCTAGTGCTAGACTTGTTCTCAAATGCATGCAATTCAAAATTTGCAGAATCAGATACACTTTGTAAAGGCAGTTCTAAATATTCATATCTAAAAACCAAAAGAATTCCCTGGGACCATTTAAAAGATGTGCCTGGACAAGCTTCATAGCAGCTGGATCCCATAGGGCTAACTGCATGGTTTGAAATCCTGGACCAAGCAGTGTGAGAAACACAGCAGGTACGTGTATGTGCATGCCAAATAGCCCCGAAGGAGGGCGAGCAGGGAGAAGGCCTTGTGCTGTGCCCATGTCCCATGGGGTGTGCTATCTCCTCTTCCTCCCACCCTCTCTCTCTCTCTCTCTCTGTTTCTCTGTGTCTCTCTGGCAAGCAGAAGTGCCCTCCAGCAAACATAAATAAATTAAATAAATATAAAGAAGCACCCTCCTCAAAGTGGATATGACTTGCTCACTAACTGCAACCTAGTCCTTATTTTAATTTTTTATAGTATTCCAGGAAAAGCATGCAGTATTTTTCCTTTTAGTTCAATGGCATCTTTGCAAAGTGTAGTTTTTCCAGAGAGACTATTTTATTTTTAAATATGTTTTGATGGTTATGCCATAAAATGGGTTCTAATTTACTGAGATTTTTTATCTCAACTAATAAACTGTAAGAAACATGCTTTTTATCCCTCCCCCCCCAAGATTTTCTCCCATGTATACACGTGATTGTGTGGTTATGTAGGTTAAGATATGTTGGAAAGAACAGACATGATTTAATTAAACTCAGATACTCTGGAGTAAAAATACCTTTATTCATTCATTTTATAAATATTTATCAAGCATTCACTATACACAATCTCTGAAAACACGAAAATTAACAAAATGTACTCCGACTTCAAGAAATTCACTATCCTGCAGGAGTGTCTCTCACTTACAAGAGGTTACTCCTCAAAGTGTCATGTAGGACCAGATGGTGGCTTGGCTGCAATGCAGTGCTCTACAGGGCGACTCACATGAGAAGGTTCCGGGTTTGAATCTGGCGACCTCCCCAAACACATCAGACATTTTTTTTTTTCTTTCTTTCTTTTTCTTTTTTTTTTGAAGAGGTTTTTGCTATAGGACACGTACAGTCGCCAGAAAGACAGAGAGAGACAGAGAGACAGAAAGCAAGAAATCACCCCCCAGGGGGATGGCCACGCCACAATCCCTTCTCCTCCATTCTCCTCTCGGGATCTTGGGGACATACGCACACGCGCCCAGCATGAGTTTAAGCCACCGAGTCTGGGACTCAAACCACGGTCGACTACATGGGAGTCCAGTGACATAGCCATTACACTAACTGCTGGTCCCAACACACCAGACTTTTTCACACCCGTGATTCAGGGTTGGTATAACAGGGTAGATTATGGGATGAAGACCTTTTTGGGGGGTGATCTATCTCTGTCTCTTGCTCTTCTTGTCTCTTTAAATAAATACACAAACTCAAAGTTATTATGGGTCATGTCATCAAAAAGAGTGGGGATAGAATTCTTTTTTGAAAGAGTTGGGGGAGAAGGGAGACTTTCGCTTGGAGGGTTTCACACAGAGAGTGACTTTTCCACAGGTGCTAAGAGAAGGCCAAGCAGAGAGAAAAGCACGGGCACAGAAATTTCATGCTGTGCGTAGGGGCTGGAATGGAAGACGTGGTGGGAAGAATGTCAGCTGGTGAGACATGCATTTGGAGCTGAGCTGACCAGGACTTTGACTGCTTCCCTAGGGAGTCTGGATCTGGTTCTGAACTGAGTATCAGGGAGGCCCAGGGGACACGCTCAGGTATTTTCAAACAGTTATCTTTCCCAGTGGGAAAGATCAAACTGCAGCTTAGAATATTGGAGAAGGGGGAACCAGCAGTTAGCGTAATGGCTATGTCGCTGGACTCCCACGTAGTCGACCGCGGTTCGTGTCCCAGACCCAGTGGCTTAAAACTGACGCCGGGCGCGTGTACGTGCGTGCCCAAGATCCCGAGAGGAGAATGGAGGAGAAGAGACTGTGGCGTGACTATCCCCTCTGGGGGGTGATTTCTCACTTTCTGTCTCTATGTCTCTGTCTGTCTGGTGAGTGCATGCGCCTTACAGCGAAAACCTCTCCAAAAAAAAAAAGAAAAAGGAAAATAGAATATTGGAGAAGGAAATTACCTACACCTTTCAGAAGCAGAAGGAAGGAGACAGACTGAGAGGTGGACTTAAAGAATATTCAGAATTCTAAAATGCTCTGTAATGAGTGAGTGAAATGAAAGCCCCACAGAGGCTTGGCCTGGTTCTCACGACAGATTCTGATAGTACTGGTTAAGAACTCTATTTAATGAGTTATTGGAAAAGGCATAAACATAAACAGAGTTGGGAACACGTTAAATAAAGATGCGCTGTAAATGCAGCCTGGGCAATTAAAAAAGATTTGCTAGAGAAAAGCTAAATACAGTATAGTGGATAATTAATGGGCCTGCGATGACTCTGTAATAACTACTCTGAACTTTCACAATGGCACATTAACATATGTGTGCATCAGAAGGAGGGTTTGCTTGTACAGTCAACACCAGTTAGCTCAGAAATTTCTCGACAGAAGTTAATTAGGGATTCCTGGGAATTGAGCCTGTGGATCGGTCAACCTCCTGTGCCAAAGGGGTGACTTTGCTGTTCACTCTGGGGGTTCTCGTTAAGCCTAAAGGAAGCTGGGTTGTAATGTCGGTTTCCTCCTTAGCTCTGGATGGTGTTTTGACATTCAGTGGGGTTTGCCCTTCTTTCAGGAAATAAACTCCTGTTCTTTTTGGAGGATGGTGAACTCCAACCTGGAAAGACCTTTGGAGGGTAAGTGCAGGTACCTGCGTGGTCCAGAGCATGGTGAATCCTTGGTCTTTGATACTTTTGGATCATGGGTTAGAAATAGCTTGGTAAAGACTCTTCTTCAGAGGAAGGTACTTTTGAGAACCATTGACTTCTTTTATTTCAGTACTTTTTTATTTGAACAGTTTTAAGTTTACAGAAAGTTGCCATATACTCCCCTTCCAGTTTCCCCTATCATCGGCATCTTGCATAGTGCGCTGTGTGTGTTGCAAAGGACAAGCCGGCACCGACACACTGTCATTGACTGAAGTCCACAGTTTACATGGAGCACTCTGTGCTGTACCTTCTGTGGGCTTTGACCAACGTGCAATGACAGATGCATCATTACAGTGTCATGCAGAATAGTTTCACTGCCTCGAAGTCCCCCATGCTCCCCCTCTTATTCCTGCGTCCCTCCCCCCAGGCCCCTGGCAACCAGAGGTGCTTTACTGCCCATCGTTTTACCTTTTACAAAGTGTCATACAGTGGGGTCATGTTGCCCCTTGCCTTTTCAGTCTTGCTTCTGTCACTTAACACATGCATTGAGGGTTCCTCCGTATCGTTTTGTGGCTTGGTAGTTTATTTCTTTTTTTCCCTGCGTTATTTCTTTATTGAGGAGTAGTTTACATACTGTACCATTCACCAGTTGGGCAACCTTCTCATAATCTAGTTTTAAAACATAGGAATATCCCTCTGTTTATTGAGATTCTCTTTCATTTCTCTCAGCTATGTTTCATAGTTGTTTATTCATTTCTTTTTAATGCTGAGTAAGACTTCATTGTACGGATGTACCACCATTTGTTCATCCATTCACTTACTGAAGAACATCTTTGCTGCTTCCAAGTTTAGAGAGGTATGAATAAAGCTGCTATAACAGGGGTATGGGAGCCAGCAGGTGCATGGTGGTTAAGGTGCTGGACTCCGACATGGCAAACCATGGTTTGTGTCCTGGATCTGGTGACTTGAAAATCACACTGAGCATGGGCGTGTGTGTGTGCCCAAAATCTTGAGAGGAGAATGAAAGAGAAGGGATTGTGGTGTGGCCAGACCCCCAGGGGGTGACTTCTCACTTTCCTTCTCTATCTCTCTGCCTCTCTCTGGCAAGCACCTGAACCTTATGCTAAAACCCTAAAAAACAAGCAATCAAACGAAAACATGAGTATGCTAGGTTTTTGTGTGAACACAACTTTTCAGCTTATTTAGATAGATACCAAGAAATATGATTGTGGGATTGTATGAGAAGAATATGTTTAGTTTTGTTAGATACTGCCAAATTGTTTTCCAAAGTGGCAGCACCATTTGCACTCCCACACTTAGCAACCTCTGGGCACCTATTGTGTGCTGAGTGACTCTCTTGGGGTTTAAATTTAGGGAACCAGGGCACACAATATTAATTTAGAAAGAGCTAAAATACTGTGACCTTATCTAAGTTACAGACACATCAAAATTAAGGAGTAAGTTTTTATTTAGGATGTATGTTTCATAGTATTAATACAAATCACATCATTCTTCTGGATGAAAAATGGTAAGATAATACAAGTTTAAACGACAGAGAAACATCCCATTTTTCTGATGATGCATATTTGTCGTTCTGTGGCCTCTTTCTGCTGGACATCTAGACACCAAGTTCTGGGTCCTCTGGTTTCACATGGTGAAGGAAACCATTTGAACAAAATTTATCTTTTTATCTTTGGTATTAGTGATTTTCATGGATTTATAAACTTGCTCAGTAATTATTGCTTTAAGAATGTAATCCTGGAGACCAGCAGTTAGCGTAATGGCTATGTCACTGGACTCCCATGTAGTCGACTGCGGTTCGAGTTCCATACCCAGTGGCTTAAACTCACGCCCGGCACATGTGTGTGCGTGCCCAAGATCCCGAGAGGAGAATGGAGGAGAAGAGATTGTGGCATGGCCATCCCCTCGGGGGGGTGGGAGTGAGGGTGATTTCTCGTTTTCTGACTCTCTGTCTCTCTCTGTCTTTCTGGCGAGCACACGTGCCCCATAGGAAAAAAACGTCTACAAAAAAAAAAAAAAAAAAGAGTGTAATCCAGTGGTAAATACTTCCTGTTTTTCAGAGAAAAGAAAAAGCCCCATAGGATACACACGACCAGCTTGGGCTCTGCTTCTACTGGGCTTGAGTAGAAGTCGCACACCTATGAATGGTAGAAAATCGGTCTCTCTGCCTTTTAAAAGGCTTTGTCATAATCTTTATTTGATTTTTTATAATAGTATTAGCTAGGATGGAGAAGAATTATTTTTATAAGTTTTAAAAGCAGATAGGGAAATTAAAATTTTTTGGTCATGTTTTCAACTAAAGCCAAGAAATGAGATAACCATGTGAATTGTTTCTAGCCTAAATTAAATAATCTGACCATTTCTTCTGTATCAGGTAGTTTTCTTTTATCAAAAGACAAAAAACATAACATTCTAAACAGCTTAATGAGCTTTATTTGCTATTCTAGAATTGGGTGGCACTTTATTCCCTGAACTAAAGTTCCATTAACTAAAGTATTCTAATGAACTGAACGAAGGGGTGGGTTTTGTAGACAGAGATGGTCTGAAGACAGCAGAAACGATGAACAAATAGCAGATATTGGTCATTTCAAAGTTACCATTCTTCTAAAGTAGAGATAGATAGTGGGCAGAACAATAACAAAATGGTTAATTTCAGGTTATTTTTTTTGTTACAAGGATTGAAGGCAGAAGAAACCTTAATATTACAGCAATTGAGGGACCAGCAGTTGGCGTAATGGCTATGTTGCTGGACTCCCATGTAGTCGACCGTGGTTCAAGTCCCAGACCCAGTGGCTTAAACTCACGCCGGGTGCGTGTACATGTGTGCCTAAGATCCGGAGAGGAGAATAGAGGAGAAGGGATTGCGGTGTGCCCACCCCCCAAGGGGGGTGATTTCTCACTTTCTGTCTCTCTGTCTCTCTCTGTCTTTCTGGCAAGCACACACGCCCTATAGCAAAAACCTCTCCAAAACAAAACAAAACAAAACAAAACAAAATATTATGGCAATGGAAACTGGCCTGTTTGGGAAATGTGCACTCTCCTTCCTTCTCCCTCTATATCTCCCCTGGTTTTGCAGCAGGTCAGAGTTCTGGATTCATGACATGGAACTTTGGCCCGGGTGACTCTACATTGAGTTTCAGTCTGGTCTGTGGGAGCCTGGTGCAGGGCTTAGTCTAAAACAGCACCCTCCCACAACTTTTGTTTAACACATTGTAATGTGAACACACACACTGTGGTGTCAAGTCAATGTCAAACGTCCAACAGTGCCATTTATCTCAATCATGTTCCTGAATCTGTTTCCACACCTCCAATGCGATTTGGCTTTAGAACTGCACACAAATATTTGAAAATGAAGATCCACCGTGGCATGTATGACGATGCTAGCTAGGCTACGAAGGGCACTGGAGCTCGATTAGGCTAATTCACCAGAGTAAGTCGCTCTGTCTGACTGAGCCTCGTCAGTGAAGACAGCGATCGAGACTTCCGCTGTCCAGGGTGACTGTTAATTGCGTCTGTTGACTTTTGAATGGGCAGTATGTGATCCCTTTCTTTATTTTTGAGTTAGCAGTGACATGCTGAAGAATCACTTTTTCTCGTATTTCATATAGAGAACAGTCTCACCTGATTTAAGCATGAAGGCTTTGAAAATGCACGCACGAGGTAACAGTTAAAAAGTAGTCTCAGTGCTGTGACTTGTACCAACCTGTATGAGAAATCCTTCATGAAACCTGCCGTCACTTGTGGGTTTCACTGAGACAGGTGGCTGGGGTGGGGGTCTCCTAGGGGCACCAGAGGAAGGTGGGCTGGGAAGAGGGGAAGAGAGGAAAGGCAGGCTGTGAGCTAGACCGAGCGGGGCAGGTCCCAATATTCATATACTGGCTTGTGCTTCTTTCGGTAAAGTCATGATGTAGTTTTCTATGCAAAAATATCTCTCACTGCCTGTGGATCATAGCTATTGATGACCTTTAGTTTTAGCAACTTCACACTCGTTAGTTTCATTTGTAAATTCTGCCACTTTAAAAAGTTTATTTAAAAAAAGTTTATGCATTTAGTTCTTCCATGAGAAAGAGAGAGAGGCAAAAGACAGACAGGTACTCCACCAGGGTCCTCACGCCGCGATCCACCCCCACCCTCAGCCAGCCCCACATCACGGGGACGTGCCCTCCCGAGACCCGAACCCAGGACCTTCCCCGCGTGGCTCCAGCTGTGGCCTGGAGGAATTGGTGCCTGCCCCTCCCTCCTGCCCATTTCCGATCTGTGCTTTTTGTCAGGGCAGAAGCCTTGATTTGCTTCCGGGGGTGTCCCCAGCAGACAGCGCGTTATCTGGCACGTCCTTGTCACTTAGTACATATTTATTGAATAAGTGAAATGGGTGTCAGCACGTTATCAGAGGACTTGCTTTTCATTCCAAGGAAAGATGGGGAAATTGCTGATTTCAATGTTCTCTTTTACTTGTGAACTTCATCTGTGTGACGTAAAAAAAGCAGAAGGGGGGACCAGCAGATGGCATAATGGTTACATTGCTGGGCTTCCATGTAGTCGACCGTGGTTTGAGTCCTGGACATGGTGGGGTGGCTTAAAACTCAGGCCGGGCGTGTGTGTGTGTGTGTGTGTGTGTGTGTGCCCAAAATCCCAAGAGGAGAATGGAGGAGAAGGGATTGCGGTGTGACTATTTCCCCAGGGAGTGATTTCTCACATTCAGTCTTTCTGTCTCTCCAGCAAGCACACATGCCATATAGCAAAAATCTCTCTCAATAAATAAATAAATAAACAAACAAGCAGAAGGTGCCTAAGACATCTCCAGGTAGTGCCTGGTACACTCCCCGTTGAGCTTTGCAATTGGCGTCAGGCAGTGGAGGGAGGGAGTGGGTTTCTGCCGAGTCAGGACTCCCTGTGAACCTCAGAGCCCCCCCCCCCCCCCTTGTTTGCAAGGACACCATGTCATCTAAGTTTGCCTGTCACTTTCCTGGGGAACATCTCCAGAGCAGCTTCCACAGGGGAGGCTGAGCACCTGCTTCCCAGCCTGAGGTGAGCCCTGTCTCGGAAGCGGCAGCCTGGACTCTGCCCTAGGCTGTCTCTCACCGAAGCAGCCTCCAGCCTGTCTTTGTGTAATCCCTGCCTGCAGCGTGTGCCCATGGGGAAGACCCCAGGGCCTCCAGTGACAGGGAGATTTATTACTGCAGGGGGTCTGTTCTGCTTTTCTCTGTGGACTCAGAACCAGCAATGAAATCCCCACCATTTCCTTACACCCTAAAATGACATGTTACATTTAGCAATTCTGACTGGACAAAAACACAGGCCAGAGTAATTAGAGCATCCCATCATTTTCCCTTGCTCGCGTGTCACCATAAAACATGCTTACGTACAGTCCTTGGAATTTTTTGCCCCTGTCTGCAAAGCAAGGCGCATTCTCTTGTAATTGAGTCCCATCGCCTGTCCTGGGGTTAGGGCACATCATGATGCCGCCTTGATGTTCTAATCTTTTCAGTTGATTTTTTAATTAATTTCTCCATGTGAGAAAGAATGGGAGGAGCACCTGCAAGAGGGTCTTCATGCCTACCAGCTCAGCTAGCTCAGATTACAGGGACACGTGTCCACCCGGCGTGCTCAGGGAGGTCCCCGGGCCTCTCCTGTGTGGGTTCCGGGGCGACTCCACTGCACCATCACCTGACCCCAGTGCTCTAATTCGAAAGCATGTGATTGACCAGAGCTTTCCGACTGACCCGGGCCTTCACCAGAGCTTTCCTGGCCTGACCCAGGTCTGGCTTGGAGTGACGTTCTCCTTCCTGCCGTCCTTCCTGGTTCCCCCAGGCTGCTGCCTCTCCTCATGCAGAGGGAGAGCATTTTTCCCTAAGGGACTTTGGTTGTCCCATTCTCCAAGACTCCTTTCAGTCTGATTTGAATACCAGGACCTCAGTAAGATGCAAAGCTCATTATCATAAATATTGTTATTACTACTAGTAATACAGCGTCTCCTGATATTTGTTTGGTTTAGTTTTTTTTTATCTTTTTCAAAACATTCTCGGGAACCAGCAGTTAGCGTAATGGCTATGTCACTGGACTCCCACGTAGTCGACTGTGGTTCGTGTCCTGGACCCAGTGGCTTAAAACTCACGCCAGGCGCGTGTGTGTGCATGCCCAAGGTCCCGAGAGGAGAATGGAGGAGAAGGGATTGCGGCGTGACCATCCCTCCTGGGGGGTGATTTCTCGCTTTCTGTCTCTAAAATGTCTCTCTCTGTCTGTCTGGCGAGCGCACGCGCCCTATAGCAAAAATCTCTCAAAAAAAAAAAAAAAACAAAAAAGACATTCTCAGCAACTTTCACCCCTTTATCCATGATCGAGTGCACGCACACACACGTGAGAATTAGGGGAGGACCAGGGAGGAACACTCGCCACAGGGCCTGGTCACGCCGCCATCTCCCCTCATCTTCCAGCCCCTCCGATCCCAGGCCCTGGCAGTCGTGCCTAGCACATGCTCACAAACGTCTACAGCTAAATGTACAGAGACTTCAAAAAATTTGTGGGAAATGAAATTAAAGTACAAATTTATTTGGCATCAGAAAAAAATGAAATCTATGCTTGTTTTTTTTTTTCTGTAATATGTATTTTCATAAATTTTGGAAGACTACCTTGTCTTATTTTTATTACAGTTTTTCTAAAATATCAGAGTTAAATGCTGAGCTTCAGAAGAGCCTTAGCATCTGGACAACTTAGGGAACTTGGGTCATCGTTTTTCTGTTCTCTGAGATACACCATCCAAACCGTTTTACACATCCTCGTTTTAAAGTGGAAAGCCAGGCTGAGCTTGCCAAGTATAACACAAGGTCACCATCATTTCCTTTCAGTATTGAGATATGACCTTCAGTAATTCAGTAAAGTGTGCAATCAAGTCATAGCAGATGCCAGGCAGCCACTTGTGCCAACACCTAGCCTGGGCTAATCCTGTGACGGTATCTTAAACTCAGGGATCACACGTTTTAACATGATGCCGTTTTCCTGGAAAATGGTGCTAACAGGAAAAATATGTATATCAGGTCTTACCTATTTTTTAAAAAATCCAGTTTAGGGCTGGAAGGCGGTGTGGTGGTTAAAGGTGCTGGATTCCCACGTGGCCAGCCGACCGTGGTTAGAGTGACAGACCCGGCAGCTTGCTTTCTCACTTTCCCTTTTGTTCTCTCTCTGCCTCTCTCTGGTCAAATTAAAAAATAATAATAACAAAATAAATAAATAAATAAATAAATAAATAAATATTTTTTAAAAAATCCAATTTAACTGGTGTTTTCTCAGGTGGCTACAGATTGTAAATTCTATTTGCCTATCAATCATTAACTTGTTGATTAATGTTGGTTTCACTTCTTTGAAAATATTTTATTCCCCTTTAATATGGTAAAATCCTTTGTAAAACAGAAGGGAAAAGCCATATGACATATGACCAACTGGAAAAATACCTTTACAATATATATTACCAAGAGCTGTTTTTTCTAATATTGTTCTAATATTGTTACTTGTTCTTCAAGTAACAAGAAAATATGGCCAATAACTCACCAAAAATAGGCAAAGAACATACACATAAAGTTCACAAAATAAGAGAGACTTCTTTTTGTTTTTTAGAGAGAGATTTTTGCTATAGGGTGTGTGTGCTCGCTGGAGGGACAGAAACAGAAAGCAAGAAATCACCCCCCTGTTGGGATAGCCATGCCATAGTCTCTTCTCCTCTGTTCTCCTGTTGGGATTTTAGGCATGCACGTACATGTGCCCGGCTTCAATTTTAAGCCACTGGATGTGGGACTTGAACCATGGTTGACTATGTGGGAGTCCAGCGATGTAACCATTATACCATCTACTGTTTCCAGTATGAGATATTTGTAGTGTTCAAAAACATAAATAGTTTTACTTATAAGTAAAGAAATACATCGTGTTTTAAAGCTCTGTATTTACTCAATGTATAAAAGCCACTTTGCTTCTTAAAACCACGTGCAAGACCCTTCTCTGTTAGGGCCGTGCGTTCCCGCACAAGGCGTACGTCCTTGACGTGGGCCCTGACAGCATCCTCACCTGTGACCTGGAGACTTCCCATCCCTTTGCATACAGAACAGACAGAGGTCAGCTCACTGAACACCCAGCCCCTCTCTTCTAGTATCTCTTAGGTGATAGAAACTGGAAAGCTACCAAAAAAATTTTAAAAAAGAGAGGGAAGGAAAAAAATAAAGAAAATAAAGTTTCAATCCTTTCATGTAGCTCGAGAACCCAGTTGTGCCAAAAAGTTGCAACTGTAGTAATATGAGTACTGAAGGGAGCGAGTAGGGATATGTCTTTGCTGAGAAGCGCTTGGTCTGGGGAAGCAGTGATAGACGCTGAAGCCCTGTCCCCATAGCTGCTTGCTGAGCAGGGGTGGCTGCAGCTGAGGCTGAGCCAGCCTGGTTTGCCCACATTGCTCCTCGCTGTGGAGCTTCCAGTCTTGGCTCCTCAACTACCCTGGAACATCTAGACGTCATCTGATACTGTGTAATAAATCTTTCTCCACTTAAACACGCTAGCGAGGATGCACCAGACACCTTTCAAGAGAGAAGTTGTCTTTTGGCACTCACAGGGCAGAGGTGGGGGATAGTGGGAGAACTGAGGCATGTTGATAAGGAAGACCGTCAAAGCCCGGAGCAGGTCCATAAATATTCCCACCAGGTTTGTAATTCCAGCACTGCTGAAATACACTGTTTGCCAATTAAAGCGAAATTTGCCTTTTGGTCTCCCCATTCGAATCTCATAATCTCTATCTTCTAAGCATTCACTCATTCATTTAGTCAGCTAGCATGTATCAATCAAGTGCTTTGCCAGATTAACTAATTACAGAATTCAGGCGCACTCTGATTTATGTGATGTGCTGTTTTCTTAAAACATTACAAACCTCAGTAATAACTTGCTGTTTTCAAAACATCTTAAACAGGGGGAACCAGCAGTTAGCGTAATGGCTATGTCGCTGGACTCCCACGTAGTTACCGCGGTTCGCGTCCTGGGCCGGTGGCTTAAAACGCACGCTGGGCACGTGTGCGTGCATGTCCAGGATCCCGAGAGGAGAATGGAGGAGAAGGGATTGCGGCGTGGCCATCCTCCCATAGGGGGTGATTTCTCGCTGTCTCTCTGTCTCTGTCTGTCTGGCGAGCGCCATCCCCCCTGGGGGATGATTTCTCGCTTTCTGTCTCTGTCTCTCTCTGTCTGTCTGGTGACCACATGCGCCCTATAGCAAAAACTCTTAAAAAAAAAAATCTTAAACAGAAATCCTTTGTATAGAATAAAGAGAATGGGCAGGTGAATTGGATGTGGAGCCTCACCTTCCGGGGCATTGCATGCATTGAGCAGATTAGAAAACCAGTCCCCAGGGCAGGCTGGTGAGTCCCTCAACTGCAGCGTGTTGCACCCGGAACTACAGGAGAGTGCAAAAACCGGCTCCAAACTCAGATTTCTCCACTTTAAGCCAGTCTCTTACACAGCAGAATTCCCTGAAAGGAAGTGTGGAGCTCATGGAGCCCCATAATTTAAGTTTAGGTGCCTGATGCTTTTTTTTTTTTTTTTTTTAATTGCCAGAGGGTGCACACACTTCCCAAAGATAGGCAGAAGCAGAGAGAGTGAGAAAGAGAAAGCATCCCGTCCTATTGGGCATGGTCAGCCTCAATCCCTTTTCCTTCATTTTTCAATCCCTTCAGGACTCAGGGTGTGTATGCAGATGTGCCCAGTATGTTTTTCAAGCCATTGGGGTGAGGATTTGAACTGTGGTCGGCCGTGTGGGATTCAGCTCCCAATGTATGGTGTTGACTCACAGTGCCATGGCGCAGCTGGTCCCTGATCCTTGAAGCAGAATCAGTATTGCTGAAGCTTTTGTCGTCACATCTGCCATGCGTTTAGAAGCCAGAGCCTCCCACACAGGCTGCCGAGCTGGCCCGGACATTGCTTTAGCCAAGAACATTCATTCACTCCTCTTTGAGTGAAGAGCCCGCAATGCAAAGTGACGTGGTCAAGCTGACTTAAAGGCAAGCCTTTGAGGTCACTAATAAGTGACTGTGTCTTGTAAAAGAGTCATGCCTCCCATGACAAAGTAAGAGAAAGAGTGATTGAGGCTGCCTGGGATGACTCTATGTACTTTCAATGTATTTCAAACTTGGAAAATTAAAAATAAAAAAAAGAAAGACTAGCTTAGTGATAAGCACCTGGGCACTTCTCTGGCTGATAACCAAACTGAACATGCAGTGGCCCCTGACATTTCGATGCTTCATGTTTGTGCAGCACAGTTCCCTGGTTTCTCTTTCTGGAAAAAGCAATGGGAGTGTTCTGTCCAAGAAGTGCATGGCGCAGGTTCTCAAAGTGCAGATGGCGCTGCATGTTTGTGCAGCAGCATTGCATTCAGGATGTCGTGACCTGGGCACTTAGTCATAAGCTTAAATAGGGACTAGAATTCGGTGGAAATGTTTCCCAACACTTGTTTTATAGAATCATCTTCCCAGTCATAGTGACAGCCTCTGAACCCTTCATCAGCACAACCCCAGGAGAACTGGAAGCTTCTACAAATATTTTTGCATCTCAGCTGAACTCAGGAGACATTTGAATCATAGTAATGAAATATTAACCTTTCAGCAAGAAAAATATTTTCAGCAAAATCCTGAGAAGGCATGAACATCCCTTGAGTTTTGAAAAGGGAGTGATAACCCCAAATTCTCAGCTGTTGTTTTTCAACTTGCCAGAGGGCACATGCACTTCCTGGAGAGAGACAAGTAGGGGGTGGTGAGAAAGCATCCCCCTGCCCCTCAGCCGCAAGGAGGATAATCACACCACAATCCCTTTGCCATTTCCCTCGTAGGATTTTGGGCATGCATACGTACAAGGCCCACGTGTTTTCCACACTGCTGGATCAGGAACTCGAACTGTGAAGTCAGTCATGTGGGATCCACCCACCTTAACCACCACACCGCCAGCTGGCCCAAATCTCAATTTTAAAGGTGAAAAAATATATACAGTTTCTGGTTATAAGGCGGGTTACCCACACTATATTCTGAGTCAAGGAAAGAGTTTTCTGGGCTGAATGATTATACAGTAGTAAAACATGATGCTCTGAGACACCGACCCACATGGGAAAGTTCTGGGTTTGCACCCAGACACTTCCCTGAATAGGCCAGGCACAGGTTTGCCCATGATCCAGGGCTATCTGAAGCTGGGAGCGGATCACAGCATCAAGACCCTACTGCAGGTGCTATTTTTCTGTCCTTCCTTTATCTCTCTCTCATGCTCATAGAAGAAATAAATAAATAAACTAGAAAAGAAAGGAAATTTCAGGGACAACAGCTGGTGTGGTGATTAAGGTGTTGAATTCCCACATGGCAGACCCTGGTTCATGCCTCAGACCTGACAGTTTGAAACTCATGCCAGGCATGTGTGCGTGCGTACCCAAAATCCCTAGAGGAGAATGGAGGAGAAGGGACTGTGGCATGGCCATTCCCCTGGGGATGATTTCTCACTTTCTCTGTCTCTTTAGTGACTGCACATGTCCTATAGCACAAAAGCTCTCTTTAAAAAAAAGAAAAAAAGAGAGAAAAGAATCTAAGATAAATAGGTTATACCCTCCAAGGACCTCTTCCTGAGGGCAAATTCCAGCAAGGAAATCACCCAGCCTCTCTCCTGCCAGTCTGGTGCCAGGAGGCAGAAGTGTTCATGCTCCATGCCTGTTCCTGGAGGGAGAAGTGAGTACATAGCCTAGGTGGGGTACCTGTGTTTCCCTAGTTGCCTCCCACCAACTCCTTTGGATGGAGCCGCAGTTTGCAAAGTGTATTGTTGCTTCTGGCCTTGTCCTGGACAGTGTTTCCAGATCCCACTCCTGCAAGTCTGAGCAGATGAGCAAGCCTCTGTTGCCTATGAGAGTTGACATAACGGCATATATGCATGTGTGTGTGCATATGTGCATGCATGTGTATGCACACGTGTGTTAAAAGGTAGTGCCATTTTGCCCCCGACTGCCTGACCGTGACCTACTGGACTTGCAGTTGACGTCGACTCGCCACTGTGAGACACTTCTGATCACACCTAATCTACTGGATCAGAATCTTCATTTTAACACAATTCCCAGGTGATTTGCATGTCTTCAAATTTGAAAAGCTCTGCATTAGAGATCCTCAAAGAAAACTGGAAGGTTTTTTCAGATCTCTTTTTCTGAGATCCTTCTTGTACTAAGCACATTCTAACAAGCCTTCCCTACTTGTATTGAACAAAGTAGAAACATTTGTATAATTACTTTGTTACAAAGTGGAGCATACATCATCTAATTACTTGTGTGGTGGGAAATCATTCCCTTTTCATCTCATCTATTCTTTCAAGATCCAGATCCTTTTGTCTCTCGATATAAGAGTCCCCTTGCCTTGAAGTTCAGATCACTTCCGCTATATCAGATGTCTTGCAAAATTTTGCTTCCCCTGAACTTAGTTGAGTTAAATAACTCATACTGTATGATTCATATGCTCACCACTAAGCTTTTTAAGAAGATTTGCCAGCATCTTCCTAATATGTCCTTTCTTTTTCTTTTTCTTTTTCTTTTTCTTTTTCTTTTTCTTGTTCTTGTTCTTGTTCTTGTTCTTGTTCTTGTTCTTGTTCTTTTTCTTTTTTTTAAAGGTTTTTACCACAGGGCATGTGTCAGAGAATCAGAGAGAGACAGTGAGAGGGAAAGTGAGAAATCACTCCCCCCCCCCCCCCCCCCCCCCCCCCCCCCCCCAGATGGCCATGCCACAATCCTTCTTCTCCATTCTGTCACACCTGGTACGAGTTTCAAGCCACCAGATCTGGGACTCGAACTGCAGTCAGCCATGAGTCCAGTGAAAATGACCAGTCCTAGTAATTTTAACTGGAGAGTGCTGTGAGCTCTTGGCCTTTGGGCATAGCCTTCATCAAAGTCGCTCTGAGAGGGAGTGACCGCATTTCTGCCCTCACAGGGCGCTTTGATCCAGCAGGCAAAGCGTAGGCTCAGGGGGAGTGGGGTGCACACCCACCCCGTCATCGGGCCAGGGAACGTGCAGGTAAGCGACATCTGCCCAGGTGGCAGAGCGTGCTGGCCTGGACTGAGCGCCGCGGCTTCCATGGACCAGCGTGGGCTTGGCCTGCGCGAGCTCCTTTGGCTCTCAGCCCCCCCCCCCCGCGCCAGCACTGCTGTGTGTTTCACTTCACCAACAGGTAAGGGCTGAGGGAGGAGGAGCTGGCGCGACCCTGCAGTTAGCAGCGTACCTGACTCCAGGGACACACTATTAACCTCTGCCCTGGAAGCACTGGTCAGAAATTGAGGTCTTCAGCCCCTGCACTTCGAGGGGGGCGGCTGCTGGTCACCGAGCACGGACCTGCCTGAGGAGGCCCCGGGGGAGGAAGTGCAGACGTGCCCAGGACCCATCAGGGCGGAACTGCACTAAGAGCAGACGGGAGGGCTGGGGCCCAGGAGCAAGGCAGGCCTCCAGTCTCCAAACCAGGGCGCCCCTCCATCCCCGCCCACTGCGCGATGTGATGTGGGGCCTGAAGCTCGGTGAGGACAGACAGGAGCGGCGATAATGAGGCAGGCTCCGTCTTGGCAGGGGTAGGCTGGGGCCTGAGAAGGAGAGGCAACTCCACGATAGGCCAGTTCTTTTTTTTTGGAAAGGTTTTTGCTATAGGGTGAGTGCGCTCACCAGACAGACAGAGAGAGACAGAGAGACAGAAATCACCCCCCAGGAGGGATGGCCACGCCGCAATCCCTTCTCCTCTTGGGATCTTGGGCACGCACGCACACGCGCCCAGCGTGAGTTTTAAGCCACCGGGTCCGGGACGCGAACCACGGTCGACTACGTGGGAGTCCAGCGACATAGCCATTACGCTAACTGCTGGTCCCCCACAATAGGCCAGTTCTTGAAAGATGACTAAGACTTGAATGTGTGTGAGGGTGGACATGGGAGGAAGGAGAGAGAAGGATTTTTGCCTGAGCATAATAGAGCGTTGTCTGAAGACCAGCAGTTGGCGTAATGGCTACGTCTCTAGACTCTCATATAGTCGACCTTTATTCAAGTCCTGGACCCAGTGGCTTAAACTCATGCCAGGTGCGTGTGTGTGCAAGATCCCAAGGGGAGAATGGAGGAGGAGGGATTGCGGCGTGGCCATCCCCCCTGGAGGGTGATTTCTCCCTTTCTGTCTCTCTGTCTCTCTTTCTCTCTGGTGAGCACACATGCCCTAGAGCAAAAACCTCTTAAAAAAAAAAAAAAGAGCATTGTCCGTCTTGTTCTTTCCATTTGTTCAAATACATATTTAGAAAAATGGGATTAGGCCAGCCATGGCGCCACAGAGATAGCAAGTGCTAACACATGCTCTGTGATGCTGACATACCGGGGTGGGGGTGTCTCGGCTTGCGTCCCGTGGCCTCCTCGTACACTGCAGGTATGTCTGTGCCTGCAGCTCACGGCTGGCCAAAGCCGGGGGTGGATAGTGACACAAAGACTGGTGGGAGTACTCATCTCTCTCTTCATGAAGAAAGAAAGAAAAATAAACTTAAAAATAGATGAGAACAATGAATGGAAAACAGCCACAAAGTAACAGAAAAAGAAACAATGGTGTAGGGAAGGCATAATACGAAGAAAGAACGACTCTACCATGAAGTTTTTTAAATCACAGTTTAGCTGTGTGGAGGACCTCTTGCCTCCACCTCTCAGCTGAGAGTCCAGTGCACGCCACCATGCCCAGTTCGTTTTTAGATGGGGTCTCTCCCAGGCCAGCCTAGAGCTGGTGATCTTCCTGCCGCAGCCTCAAGGCCCTGGGATTACAGTCATGCACACCTGGCCTCGGGGTTGGGCCTCCCATGTGGTCCCAGGCTGTGGGACACAGCATCTCAGCAGTGCCCAGCACTGTGGCTGTGCCAGAAAACACAGCATTCTAAGGAACTCTGGCTGGAACTACTGTCCAACCTGGAAGTAGTAGGGGCACACTTCATCTCCCCCCGGAGCACAGATAAACACATTTCCATGCATGAGACAGGTGCGGCTACCCAAGCTGTATGCATGTAGTTCCCATCAAATTCAACGAAGCTGGTTATATTAGAAGTGAGCGTGCTATCTGGTGGCTTAGCACAATGGGCAGTGTAACGGATTGGGGTGGAAGAGTGGTGTGTGAATAGGAATGGCAGGCTGGGGCATCCCACGTGGACGTCTGTGCTGAGCTGTCTCATGTCTGCAAATAAGCAGAGAGGGAGCAATTCTTATAGTAGCCGATATTGGAGTTTGGGAGCAATTCTTGTAGTAGCCAATATTGGAGTTTATTGAATAATAAAGGAACATGTCAGAGCCCAGGGACTCTATGTCATTTAAACCACTATAGCAACAATATTTCTCATGGGAAAACCAAGAATGTACTTACTAGTCAAAATTGTTAAGGTCTTGAATAGGTAGCTACATAATGGATGATGTTTGCTTCCCTCAGTTACTGTCATCAATTAAAAAGAAGAGGTGGAGAGGGAGAAGTGAGTCGCACCTACTGTAATATGGATACTTAATCGCAGATGACGGAGAGGAAAGGAGGGAGAGATCGTTTGACCTTCTGAGACACTGTTGGATCCTTCTCAGCTTTGGATTGCTCAAAAAGTGGAAAAGTCCAAAAGGCTATCGAGATCTGAGGTTCACAAATTTAACCTTTTAGATATTTTGGAAAAGTTTTTTCCTCACATGGAATTTTTTTTCCCTAAAATCAATTTAAAGTTTCTTCAAATATTGAATTTGGAAAGAAAATAAAACAGTGTGGATAACAGCTAATTAAACAAAAACTGCTGTTCTCACAATGGTAAAAGAGATTCATATCTACTATATACAAAGGAGCCTTCAAAAAAGTTCATGAAAAATGTGTATTATGAAAAAACTAGGTTGCCATTTAAAAAATTATTTAATTTTATTCATTTTTTAAAATTTTCTATAGGACACATGCACTCACCAGAGGGGGGAGAGGGAGAGAAAGTGAGAAAGCAAGTTGCCAGATCCAGGACTCGAACCGTGTTAGGCAATATGAGACTCCAACGCCTTAACCACCATGCCAACCACTGACCCCTGGATTTCCGTTTTTTTTTTTTTTTTCTTGCACCAAAATAAACTTGTGCTTTGATTATACTTTCCAAAGACTTTTTGGAGCAAATTAAGATTTCCTCCCCGAAGAAAACTACCCAGACCAGCTGAGCTCACCCGAAATTCTAGAAGAGAAAGTGGGTAAAGATGAAAATGGTGGGTGCTATTCAGAGTGGGACATTTCTTTCCTTTCATTTTTCTCAAACTTAGATTTATCAAAAATATTTCTGGGACCAGCAGATGGTTATAAGGGTTATGTCACAGGACTCTCAGGTAATTGACTGTGGTTCGAGTCCCAGACCTGGTGGTTTTAACTCACATTGTGCACGTGTGCGCGTGCCCAAGATCCCAAGAGGAGAATGAAGGAGAAGGGATTGCGGAGTGGCCGTCTTCCCCGGGGAGTGATTTCTCACTTTCTATCTCTCTGTCTCTCTCTTTCTGGTGACTGTATGTGCCCTATAGCAAAAATTTCTCTTAAAAAATAACTTCTGTGATTATGAGGAACTATTGTTCCTAAGAAAGGAAGAAAAGAGACAGTGGATAAAACCCCCAAATAATGTTATCGACATTCATTTGTTCATTCATTCGTTTCCCGTAGTGTGTGCTCTGTCCTCTCACCCATCTTTTGTTCAGCTGGAAGGGAGCCCTGGGAGCAAGGACCTGGCAGTTGATCTTCTTTCTGACTTTATCGCCCCTGTTAAGTAGCTGCATGATTCTGAGGAAGTTAAATCTCTGAACTGTGTTTCTCCATTTGTAAGTGGGGGAGTAATAGCTGTAAACTTCCGTGGGTGGGCTCAGGTACCCAGTAAAGCAAGATTTGTAAGGAAGCTCCTATCTTGTGTTAAAAGGCACATGCATGTTGAGTGCTCCACACTGAGCATGTTTAGTAGATTATTTTATATCATTCTCACAACCGAAGCCCTAATTATCAGACAAAGAATACGAGGGACTAAAGACTTTGAGAGTACAGAGCTAAGTAGAGAAGTGAGATTTAAACTTTAGGGGTAGGGTTTTTGGTTTGTTTGTTTGTTTGTTTTTTACTTGCATAATAAGAAACACATTTGATTGTGAATCAGTACACATAGATAATACATATATATGTGTGTATGTATCTATACATATTTGTGTAGGTTTATGAATGTAAAATTAAAACAAAAATTTCATGAACCAATGATTATACTTTGTGTAATGTAAACTGATACATTTTTGTATATGTGTATACATATATATATATATATATATATATATTCCATATATATTTTTAAGTGGGGGATTAATATATATATATACACACACACATACACATACATACACACACACACACACACACATATATATGGATTAGAAGATATTTCCTTCTATGCCATTTCTTTTTTGTAATGGTTGTAACATACTAAATTGATAATACAAGTTAATTATGACACATGATTTTTAAAACACTAACCTAAAGCCCACACTCTTTTACCACTCTGATGTAATGCCTCTTTATTTGATAACAATTCTCTATACATAGTAGGTATGCAATAAATATTTATTGAATGTTGTATGAATAGGAACAGGAATGGTGAAATCTGCAGATCCTCTAAAAATTGCATCTAAGTCAGTAGCTTCTGTTTTGTCCATCTGTGATGTTAAATCTTCCTCTTTACTAGTGACAAGAAGCACAATCTAATAAATCCATTGCTTTCTGCAAGCCACCAGCATGTGAGCTGTCTGATGAGGGGAAGCCAACAGCAGATGGATTTGCTGGATAGAGGAGTTTTCAAAGAACAGGGTTCTAATCTGTTCTGTGCTAATAGAAAATGCCGAAGCTGGGAGATTTGTAAAAGTAGATGGTTATTCAGCTCCTGGTTTGGAGGTCCAGGGTCCGGAGTCCTCTCACAAAGTTGCATTACATCATGGCAGAGGACAGGAGAGCGTGGTCTGCAGTCCACACATCTGTCTCATTTTCGCTTTTTGGTTTTTAGGTAGCTATAGGATGTGTGTGATTGCCTGAGAGAGACAGAGAGAGAGAGAAAGAGAAAAAGAGAGAGGAAAAGTGAGAAATCACTCCCCTTAGGGAGAATAGCCATGCTGCAATTCCCTTCTCCATTCTCCTTTTAGGCTTTTGGACACAAGCATATGCAATTTTCAAGCCACTAGGTCCAGGACTCAAACCGTGAAGCTGACCATGTGGGATCCAGCATCCTTGACTTTCATACCACCTAGCGGCCTTTATTTCCTTTTTTAATACACTCAGGAGGAGTGGGGGCCCTACTCTAGGGACCTTAATCCTAATCTCTTTCCCAAAGGCCCACCTTTGAACACCCTAATTGGATCAAGTTCTCACCCTCTTAATCCCATCACAGTGGCTCAGCACTAAGTTTTTAGGGGCTATATTCAAACTAAAGCAAACAGAATAAAGTCAAAGCTGAATTTTGGCCACTTTACGCCCATAATGCCCAGTGATACCAGCTTTGGATTCTTTTGCAACCTCAGGACTCCTGGCCCAGGGGCCAGTGCCTCCTGCTCTTCCCGATGTTGCGCCCTCATTCTCACCTGTGCGGTGGGCTGAGTTCTAAGACAGTGGAGATCAATCTTCTATCTTATTTTTCTCCTAGATTTTCTTTCAGTATGCTCAAGAGTTGTCTTTACTGCAAACAAATCATAATCTATCAACAGTTACTCATTGGTATTTTATAACCAGGATTTGTCATTGTGTATGCCTGGGGTGAGCAGGAACCATACTGTGAGTGGCAGATGTGTCTTCCCTCCTTTACAGAAGACAGCCTAAACCTTCCAGATATTCCCTTGCTGATCCCTTATAGACTAGAGTCGAATGAATTCCCTTTCAAATAGTCCCTCAGTTTAACTACTGCTTTGTAGCTATTTCTGTAAATGTATGCAGCTTAAACGAGGGCTGTATTCTTTCATTTTCATTCTCACACTGGTTAGGTTATGCATGTGAGAGTTTTGATAAGTACTAATCTATTTAACATAATAGCCATGCCTCCTGGAGTCGTCTAAAAGCCTCTAGTGATTATGGTATCAGAAAAGTTGGCTACTAATCAAACAATAATAATTGAAATAATTAAAAATATATAGGTCTTGATCATTTTTGTTCCAAGATAGCAAAGGAATTGCACGTTCTCCTTTCACTGTGGATACATCTGATGTCTTCTAGCCGATTGGTTACACTTCTTTAATGAGTGACGAGGACTTTAAAATGGTAGTTATGCAAAGAAATTAGAAGACCTGTTAAATAATTTTAGCTTAAGTTTAAACAACTTTAGATCTTAAAACAGTTCTGAAGAGATACCCTGGGGCTTTCTATATGTGCTACAGTTTTAAATTCACAACTAGCATATCCAGGAAAGATATGAAAAAAAGGAAAATATTAAAAGCCTCCCCCCCCCCCCCCCAGTCTGGCCTTGTGGTCTAGTGGTTAAGGGAGCCAGATCCCACATGACCAACCTTTGTTTGAATCCCAGTCCAAGGGGCTTGAAGAATAACAGCAGGCATATGGGAACGTGTGACCAAAATCCTCACAGGAGAGAGAAATCGAGGAAAAGGAATTGCAGTGTGACCACACCCTGGGAAGCTTTCTCCCTGTCTGTCTGTGTTCTCGCTGGCGTATACATGCATCCCCTGGCAATTAAAAATAAGTAAATAAACTTTTTTAAAAAAAAAAGTTGTTGTCGTCATCATCATCATTATTATTATTGGCAGAACATCCCCATAAACTGAATACATTTACAACTGAGCATGAATGAGTGTCTGTGCTGAGGCTGGAACTGGAGTCCATGGCCCTAACCCACATAAGAAATGATAATGCCCGTCATTTCTAAGAGCCCCCAGTTTTAGGTCCTGGAGCTCAATGACAGTGTGAACATTTTACATTTAGTGGTCGTTAGGACCGGACTGCCATCTCAACTTCTGGGATAATATCTCAAGAATTTGCTAGGAAAACGGGTCAGGAGACTTCACACATAAAGCCAAAAGAAAATTTGGGGAGGGGGTATGGTAGGAAAAGGAGGGAGATAAACTAGATTCATCCAGGTCTCTCACCCTCTGTCTTGAGATTGTAAATGTTACCTTTTAGGGGTCAGGTGGTGGCACTGCAGTAAAATGGGACTCTGTGAGGCTGGCCCATGTGGGACGGCTCTGTGTTCGCTCCCGAGACCTCCCTGGATATGCCAGGCACCTGTGTGCCCTGGATGACAGCGTAAGACCATGTTGGGAGTGCTGTCTCTCTGTCTTCTTGTCCATATTGTTCATGGAATAAATAAATAAACTTTTAAAAATTTACCTTTACAGTAATGGCTGAGTTCCCACTACTATCCACTCAGTTCTAGTATTTTGAGCATGTGCTCTGATCAAGGCATTTAGTTAGGTTAAATTGGAAACTAAAAAGTAGTAGCTTTTCTCAAGCCCTTCAGGGAGAGAGAAAAATATAAATACCTGAAACTAATAACCTGAATAACTAATAATTCAAAACTAAAAATGGTAAAAGATACAGACGCTTTGCAGAAAATTATAGAAGAGAGTAGACTCATCCTTGGAATGAAAGAATAATTTGAATTATTATTATCTTTTTGCTATAGAGTGTGTGCACTTGCTGGAGAGAGACAGATAGAGAAAGTGAGAAATCACCTCCCTGCCCCCCTCTCCAAGATAGGATGCCCATGTCACAGTCCCTTCTCTTCCATTCTCTCCAGATTTTGGGCATGCATGCACACATGCCCGGCATGTTCATCAAGTTGCCAGGTTCAGGACTCAGACCATAGAGTTGGCTATGTGGGATCCAACTCCTTAACCACCATGCCACCTGCTGGCCCAATCATTTTAATATGTAGTGTAGAGGGCACACTACATATTAATACAGTGGTATTATCTGTGTTGAGATGTGTTTTCTGGTATCTTCCAAGAATGGCTGTTTTTGCATGTCTAATGTACAATCTCACATAGTTAGAGGGTTATTATGACGCCTCTTTTGTTCTAAGACTGTCTCATCCATTATTCCTTTATTGACATTTAGCTCATTTAAGCACGCTTACCAGCTGTTAGTAAATTAAAGAGATAAGATCAGTGAGGAGGAGATTGCATTCAAGAGACACAGCAACTCTTTTTATTATCTGTTGGTTTCAGACCCATGCTGTCCTTCTCCTCCAAGCACAGGCAACGGAGCATGTGCTCAGAGAGGAGGAGAAGAGAAGACTGGGCATAGTAGAGAGAGGAAAAAAAGGTTGTTTTTATTTTTTTTTTTGTCCTTTATTTATAACTGAGTGTATATGCACCCCCGTGAAAATAGGGGGGTGATGGAGAGAGAGGAGCGCTCTTCACAGGGCCTCATCCTGCTATGATGTTCCTCCAGTTCTCCAGCCCATCTGATCTTGGGCGCTTGCCTACATGCCAGTGTATTTCAGGCTGACTGGGCAGGGACTTTGAACTGAGATTGTCATGTGAGGTCTGGCTTCTTGTGAGTAGGTCATCACTGCTAAATTATGAAGCTAGCCCCCCAAAAGATTTTTCTTTCGCATTAAACCTTTTTTTAATTTGCATATAATCATTGTACACCTTTGTAACATGTGACATGGTTTTTCACAGTATGCGTGCAATGCGTATCAATCAAGTCAAAGATATCACCATATACATCATCACCAAAAGATAATTTTCTATTCTTATATCCATTAAATATTTTTCTTCCTTGAACCTCTCCCTCTTCTCTGACTCCCTACTCTCTACTCTACAGTCTTTGGTAACTGTGCTTGCCATCTCTGCTAGCAGACCTTCCAATCTTTCAGGTTTTGCAGAGTGTAGACATTTGGTATACATTGAGCCGGGACATACATTGCCTGTCTTTCATAGTCTGGTTTGCTTCACTTAGCAGTAAATCTTCTATATTCATCTACTTTGTATCAGATGTCCAAATTTCTCTCTCTCTCTCTCTCTCTCTCTCTCTCTCTCTTTCTTTATGGCTGTAGTATTTTGTAGTGTATATGTGCCACAGTTTTTCAATCCAGTCTTCTGTTCTTCAGCATTTGGGTTGATTCCACATCTTAGCAATTGAGGATAATGCTGCAATAAATATGGATTTGCAAGTGTTTTTCTAACTATATTCCTATACTTTGGGTAAATACCCAGGAGTAGTATTGCTAGATCATATGGTGGTTCTATTTGCAGGTCTTCGAGGAACCTCCATATTGTTATTTACAGTGGCAGTACTACTTTACATTCCCACTAACAGTTTAGGAGGGTTCCCTGTCTCACCAGCACAGGTCATTCTTTATTTTTTTAATCTTAGGCTTTCTGACTAAGTGGTTCTGATTTTCATTTCCCTTGAAAGAGATGTCAAGCATTTTTCTTTTTCTTTTTGGCCATTGGTATGTCTGCCTTGGAGAGCTGACTGTTCAGCTCATTTGCCAATCTTTTAATAGGATTGTTTATTTATTTGTGGGTAAGCTGCTTGAGTTCCCTGTATATTCTTGAAAAATTTTTAAAGTCAACTCACAGGCGACAACTCAGAACCTTATTAAAGAAATGTATAATAGATAAAAATTCAGTCTTTCTTAAATGTTCTAGAAATATATTGAAATAACAATGGTTGCTTAAGAGTCCTTAGATATTTCTAAAGCATGATGTCTAAAAATTGGTACTGAGTCCCACCAAGTAGGTAGGGTGCTTCAAGTTAAAGAAAACTGTCAACGATTGTTTTCTCTATGACATGAAGCTTGCATATAATATGCGATAAATAATGGATTTACAAGTGTTTTTTTGACTGTATTCCTATGCTTTGGGTGAATACCCAGGAGTAGTATTACTAGATCATATAGTGGTTCTATTTGTGGGTCTTTGAGGAACCTCCATATTGTTCTCTACAGTGGCAGTACAGTGGCTCATTCATTTATTCAACAAATATTGAAGGTTTACCATGACCTGGCATTGTGTCACGAGAAGGTGATAGGAAGGGCCAGCAGGTGGTGTGGCGGTTAAGGCACTGTACTCTCACATGGCCAACCTTAGTTTGAGTCCTGGCAGCCTGAAAATTATGTTGAGCATGTGTATGTGCATGCCCAGTATCCCGAGAGGAGAATGGAGGAGAAGGGATTGTGGCATGGCCATTCCCTCTGGGGGGGGGGGCAGGGGAGATTTCTCACCTTCCCTCTCACTATCTCTCTCTGTTGAGCTCATGTGCCCTATGCCAAAAAAACTTTAAAAAAAAAAAAAAAAAGGTGATAGGATAGTTTCCAGATCAAAATGCTGAGGGAGGTGATGCTCTTGGTTTGGCTTAGTTTTGATAATTTTGGAGATAGGCAGTAATTGATATTGGCTGTGCAGGAGCCCAGTGAGAAGATAAGTTGAATATGCAGGAGAGAGGGGAAGTAACTGCTGAAAGGCCTTAGAGAAGTGTGCAGGGAATAAGGTTGTGACCATGTAATAAATGATCATCTGTGTAAGAAATGAGGTGGTGTTCTGTCTGAATTCCTGAAATTCTGCACTCAGTCTGTATACACTAGAGAGGGAAATGTAAGCGGTGCCTGAGTGTCTGTTTTTGCATATTGGGACAGGGTTATGGAAACTCAAGGTCTAATCTCCCCCTCACTGTCTCACTTCAAATATGCTCCATCTTTATTGCAAAGGGGCTGTAATTTTGGTCTCCTCTCTGTCCCAGGAGGGGCTATGGGGTTGATGAGAATGCGTTTGTAGTAAGAAAAATTTAGAAATGCTGGGTAGGTACTTTTGAGCCCTAACTGGAAGGTTCTACATAAACAGATTTCTCAGAAGAAGATATACTTAACAACACTGTTGTATTTCAAAATGAAGATCTTAAAAATCAAAAGTCTAATGTTAAAGAGAGAGTTTTTGGGGGGCCAGCAGGTGGAGTAGAGGTTAAGGCACTGGACTCCCATGTGGTTAACTGTGGTTAGAGTCCTGGATCCAGTGGCTTAAAACTCACGCCGGGTGCATGTGCATGTGTGCTCAAAATCCCAGGAGGAAAATGGAGGAAAAGGGATTGTGGTGTGGCCATCCTTCCTGAAGGGTGATCTCTTGCTTTCTGTCTCTCTGTGTCTCCAGAAAGTGCATGCACCCTATAGCAAAAGTTTCTCAAATGAAATAGTTTTTTAAATATGACGATCTTCTTTGAGAGAACGCTGAACTCCTAAAACATCACACTCCTAATCTGCAAAACGGTAATACCGACAGTTGCCACCTCAAAAGGTTTCTTTGAGCATTTCATTAGCTGACATATTCAGAATGTGCCTGACACTGACAGAGTGCTCGGGAATCATTAGCTATTGTTTCTATCATCCTCATCAATGAGAAACAATGATAAGACCCTTTTACTTAATTGAATATGCACACCATTAAGCACATGTCCTTAATTTACAAAATTATGTGTGATTAAAGTTAATGTATTTACAAATAATTCACTCTTTTCACTGCAATCAACTAGGTTGATTTTTAAGCTACCAAAAATGGAAAATTTCACTGAAAAACTTTACATTCAATTTTATTTGTTACAATAAAAAAAAATACATTTTAGGGCCAGCCAAGTGGCATAATAAAGGCAGTTATATCCCAAATGGCTGATGGCAAGGTTCGAGTCCCAGACTAGCAGCTTGAAAAGCATACTGGGCACATATATGTACATGCCTAAAATCCTGAGAAGAGAATGGAGGGGAAGGGTTTATGGTATGGGCATCCTCTGGGGGGTGATTACTCACTTTCCCTCTCTCTCTCTGTCTCTCTCTAACAAGTGCAAATATCCTGTGGCAAATTTTTTTAAAAAATTACTTTTTAAAAGAAGTTTATTTATTTTTTCTTCCAAGAACAAGAAAGAGTGTGAGAGACAGTTACCCCCAACAAGGTCTTGATGCCACAACCTGCCCTCAGTTTCAGCCAGTTTGGATCGTGGGTGAATATGTATGTGCCTTGCATACTCAAGGAGGTCTTCAGACTTGAACCGGGAACCTTCCCACGTGGCATTGTCTTTCAGAGGGTTGTGCTTTATCACTATGTCACCATCTACCCCTCTAAAATACCACTTTTTTTTTTATGATTTTTACAAGGTGATCTCTTTCCTCAGGATGAAAATCCTCCTTCAGTTATTCTGGGCTGGTGCCATCTTGACAAAGTGTCTTTTCCTCTTTAATTATCTCAAAAGTGAGTTCTGCCTTCAGACTCTAATAAATTATAATCATTTTCAAATCCTAGCGTCCATTTCAATGCTAAAGAAGTCAAGCGTGGCGACTTAGGATGTGGTGTCAGTGAGAGCCCGACTGTGGAAGCTTTGTGTTGGGTCCATTGTTTTGTTCACATACTTTATTGAGACTTCCAGCTGGTAAGGCCATGGTAATGAGAAAATGTCTCCGCTTGGCTTGTGAGGAGACCCTCACATCCTTGGGGCCCCACGAGTTTCTCAGCACCTGAAATCTCTGCATTTTAAAAAAATTATTTATTATTTCTTCAGAGAGAGAGTGAGAGGCAACCCCAATGGCATTTTCACGTTGTGATGCACCCCAGTCCCTGTCCGTCAGGTGATCCTCAGTCAGGATCATGCCTGGTGTACTCAGGCAGGTCTGTAGATACGGCCCCACCTCGCCCACGTGCGTTACCACTATCCCACAGCTACCCCAAAGAGCTCAGTCTGAGGAATGGCTTGGCCACAAGGACTAGGACGAAACCCTTCATGCTCTCCACGCTGCTCCTCTGTGAGGTCCTCTTCTGTCTCTGTTCACTGTTTTCATCAAGTTCATTGACATTTATCGATACTGATATATGGCATCGTATACGGGCTAGAGGATGCTCTGCCGTGGGGGTTTGCAATGCCTACTTGTATTTCTGTTTTGTTTGCCGTTCCCACTGAAACGATGCTGAGGTGTGTAGTGGGCTGTCTAGTACTGTCCATGAGCTGAGCCTGCTGCTGTGGCTTCCATGCTGAAAGGGTGCTTGGCCTCCTTTGTCAACGCCCTGACCCTGCACTGTGCTTGAGGTGGGCTCTCCACCTGCCTGACAAAAGGTGCCCATCCTCTGGACAGAGGTCTGCTTTTACAGAAATAATCTTCATCAAATAGAAAGATAATTCGGGATCATAAGGCCATCCGAGAGGGCGCTTTCAGATGAGCTGCGCTGCGTTGTCCTTCTGCTCATGAAGCCTTTTTGAAGGCTGCAGCGGACAGCCCTGCCCACAGCCCACACTCCTCCCTCAGCCTGGCCTCCTCTTCCTCTCCTCGTCCTTGCTGTTGTGGTGTCTGTGCCTCCCTTCCCTTCTCCCTGGTCCTAGTGCTCTGTCGCTGGGGACCCTGCTCACCACAGCGGAGCGTCCAGTCTCTTCAGACCTCCTCCTCACACTCCACCTGTACGGAAACCTCAAGGCCCATCTG
Organism: Tupaia tana; assembly: GCA_026018925.1. Taxonomy (NCBI): domain Eukaryota; kingdom Metazoa; phylum Chordata; class Mammalia; order Scandentia; family Tupaiidae; genus Tupaia; species Tupaia tana. Next base: position 9,299,590 of record JAKSZU010000008.1, read on the forward strand.
CCACAGGGAACACTGGGTCAGACAAGTCGGAAACACGCAAAGGGGAGAGGAAAGTGAGAAGGTCAAGAAGCCCTAGGGTTGTGGGAGGTGGGCAACTGTGGGTGCCAGCTGTGCCCGCAGTCAGGCCTGTGCTCTCATTTCTGCTTCTCTCTTTCTCTTTCCACTGCTCTCTTTTGGTCCACGTCTTTCTAATCCATCAGTAAGAGTCCCTCTAACAGCCTGCCACAGATTCAAATCTCTGAATGTCAATTAGAAGCTCCCCCAAAAGAAAACAGGTGGGACTAAATTTGGCCTCAAGTCAATGAGCTCTCTGGGGGCTTGGAGGGGTCCCGCACCTACTGCTCAGTGCGGAGGAGCTGGTCTCCCAAAGATGAGAGGGGAGTGCTAAGCCCTGCAACTTGTCCGCCCACCCCACCCCATTCCACTCCAGCGAGGCTGCTCCAGGCTCTGCAGCTCAGCCTGTCACCAGGTGCAGTGAAGCCACCCATGAGGCACCTGTTTCCCTCCTCCTCCCCTGGGCTTGCAATCTCCTCCCACTTCAACCCTGTGTTGCTCCCAGCTGCTGGGGATTGTTCCCCTCCCAGGGCATGAGCTTGCCAGAGAGAGACTGAGACAGACAGTGAGAGGGAGAATGAGAAATCACCACCCTCCCTTAACCCCACCCCCACCCAGGGGCATTGGCTATATTGCAATCCCTTCTCCTCCATTCTCCTGGGATTGGGGACATGCACACATGTGTCTGGTGTGATACTCAAGTTGCAGAATCCAGGGCTTGAACCCTGATCAGCCATGTGGGAGTCCAGCACCTTAACTACCATACCACCTGCTGACCTTGATGGGGATTCTTAACAGTTCTCTCCTCCTACCTTCTATTCTTACACCACAGGGAGCCCAGGGCATTACTCACCATCTCTCTCCTGACCACTTTGCCTTAGCCTCTGCATCTGGGTCGAACTAGAGAATTTTATGACACTGAAATTTGCTCTCAGCCCTCGCCGAGGCCTCTCCTGGAAGCGGAAGGGGTGGGCTATGCAGTGCTCTCCAGACTACAGACTGATCGCCCACACCCTTCCCTCCCTCTCCTTACCAAGATGTTTTCCCTGCTCCCAGTCCCGGGGTCTCCTGGGTCCCTCTTAGTGTTCCTGAAGTTGTCAGTGGTGCAGTTGGTCCTCAAAATGAAGAGACTTCTGTTTTTAAAGTATTATTTAAGAATTTACACTCAATTCTATTGTGTTGTTGGAAAACTCATGACACATTTTTGCATAGAAAACCATTTTAAAAGTCATGACTTTTCCGACAGCCCAACAGTAAACACTTATTTTAGTTATTATCGGTGAATTTTTGTTTTTCACAACTTAGATTTGGAAAGTTCATCTCTGGAAATCTAAACACAAAGAAAATACAACAGTGGAACCTGTAAGCATATTAATTCTTAAGTGTTAATAAATGTTTTCTTCTTTTAAAGTCCCCAGTCTGGGCAAGTAAATCCACCAATATTCTGAACTTTGAACCTAGACATTTTGGATTCGCATTTTCTGCTGTTACTTTTCAGTAAGCTTCTATTGCCTGTATGCCTGACGGAAACACATGCACAAAACACGCACGATGACATGCAGCTCAGTGACTTGTGAAGAATGCAATGGAGTACAAGTGTATTTTGGAGCCAAGTATTTTTAGACACTAAGTTTTTTAGTGAGATGTATTTCTCATGGAGTTTTTGAAGTCACTTGATGCTGGCAGAATGAGCCACCCACGTGACCAGCATCGGCTGGAGGCGCAGCCGCCTTCGTGCTCTTTACAGCCCGCAGGGTGACCCCAGGACTTCGAACACTCTGGATTAGTTTTGCCTGTTTTGTAAATTTCACACAAATGGAACTGTGCAATATATATTCATTTTTGTCTGACTTTCACTCAGCATTAAACAGAGCAGAGTCACCTCTGTTGTGTTGTGATCGCTCATTGGTTCTCACTGCCATGTGGGGTCCCATAGTTCAGATTCCCCACGTCATCCTGCTACTGCTCAGTGTTTGGAAATGTGTTTCCAAGGCAGGCCGGCACAGCTAGCACGACTGGCTGTAGTGAGCATTCCTCCGCGTGCCTCCATTGAACACCTTCACGCATTTCTCATGGTTGTTCACCTGGGAAGGGACGCTGAGTCACAGAACTTGTATATGGTCAGCAGTGGCAGACACTGCCCAATGGTCCTCCAAGGCTGTTTCACCTCTCAGTAATGATTTCATAGTGTAAAAAATGATTTTTCATGAATTATTTATTTAATTTTACTAATTACTATTGTTATTAAAATTTGTGATAGGGCACATGTGCTTACCACCGAGAGACGGGGAGAGAGAGAGAAAGTGAGAAAGCAAGCTGCCAGGTCCAGGACTCGAACCGTCATTGACCATGTAGGAGTCTAGTGACTTAACCACTATGCTACCTGCTAGCCCCCCCAAATTATTTAACATGTGATAAAATTTTAATGTTTTTCCCTGAAAGAACTAACATCTTTATAAGGCAATAAGTATATTTGCTTCTTTCTGGAAGGATAGGAGTCATTATTATTTAGAGGAACTAGCATAGAAGAGATTGGAGTTTTTTAACTCTACATCACCCAGGACACTTTGAGATAGGAAACACACATAGTTGGCGTTGTGCTCCTAGGCGTACCATGAAGGAGAACGAGAGCAGGTCTCCCCTTCCCAGTTCCTTCTTTGTATGGTCCATGACCTTTCATTGCCACTAGATTCTATAGACAAACCCTCATTGAAATCCTCATCACCACAGGATTGAATAATTGCAATGACCTTTTGGCTGGTTTCCTCAGCTGTATCTTCTGACATCTCTGTCAGCATATTTCGGATCACATGAGTCTCCATAAAACAACGCCTTCATTTTGGTCAGTATTCTTTCACAGATGTTGCATGCTCAAATACCTAGGGGTTAGTTGGTACAACTGTGTGAGGAAGACCAGATATTGAGCGGCCTTTGCACGTTAAGCATCTAGTAAGAGTCCTTGGCCCATAGAGAACTATGTTTCCAGGGCCAGCAGATGGTGTAGTGGTTACGTCACTGGACTCCCACATGGCCAACTGCAGTTCCAGTTCCAGACCTGGTTGCTTGAAAATCATGCTGGGTGCGTATGCATGCACGCCCTAAAGCCCAGGAGGAGAATGGAGGAGAAGGGATTGCCATGTGACCATCTCCCTTGGGAGATGATTTCTCACTTTCCCTCTCACTGTCTGTGTGTCGCTCTCTCGTGATCTCAGGGACTGTTTGGTCTATATTTCATTTTCCCAATTTAACCAACTGTGAAAAAAAAAATCCACTTCCTCTTTATGCCTACAACAAGAAAACCAACAGCACAATCCCACCTAGAAAAAGAAGCTGAAACTCAATAAATCCCCATTTCAGACGAGTCATTCAACCCTTTAGCTGCAGGCAATCACTACTATGATGGTTGTTGGCCTAGCATTTTGAAATCTTTTAGTTTTTCAAAAGATTTTGGAAATCCAGATTTTTCTATAAAATCTGATATTTACATTTTGGCGCCTAATCCAAAAATGTTTGAATCCAAACTTGTAAGTCAAAAGATGAAATAATAGGAAAAAGAGTTTCTGTTGGTGAAGTGTGGGCTCCGGCTGCCTGTTTGTGAGTCTTGCCCTGAAGCCAGGCCGTGAAGTGCCTTCACGGCATCCAGCTGTCCTGAGCCTTGGAAGCTGGGCCACCCTCACTCTCAGCATTCTGGCCCATCTTCCCAACACATGAGCTTGGCTCCGTCACACTGTCTCCCGTTCCCCCTCCCCCCGTGTCCTTCCCAGGGCACGTCCACTCCTTCCCGTGGCCATCCCTTTGGTCCTTGCAAAATTTTCACCCTCTCCTGCTCTCTGCTCCCCATGCACTCCACGTTCTTCTCTCCTGCACACCCTACTTCATCCATGAAACCATTCTTGCTACTTTAGGATAAAATGAACTTCCGTTTTTCTGAATAGAGTATATTTAAAATCACTGACACCACAGTTAACAGGCAAAAATTAGTTTTCAAGAAAAACATTAATTGAATTCCCTAACAGGGTCACCACACTCGCATTTTCGATCTGTTTGTGACGCCTCTCCCCAGCAGCATGTGACGTGAGTTCAGGTCTTGCAGAGAGTGTCCAGTAGCTGTTTTGTTTGGCTGATTGGTTTATATGAAATGTGAAATGGCATTTATAGCTCATCAAAATATTTTAGCAACAACTTGGTTTGTTACAGTGCATACATACTTTAACACAAGATGTTTTGTTTGCTATTTAAAAATCTGAAACAGATTTTTAAAATCTGTATTTTTTTTTCCTTTTTTTTTTTTTTTTTTTGAGAGGTTTTTGCTATAGGGCGCGTGCGCTCGCCAAACAGACAGAGAGAGACAGAGAGATAGAAAGCAGGAAATCACCCCCCAGGGGGGATGGTCACGCCGCAATCCCTTCTCCTCCATTCTCCTCTCGGGATCTTGGGCACGCATGCACACGTGCCCGGCGTGAGTTTAAGCCGCCGGGTCCAGGACTCGAACCGCGGTCGACTATGTGGGAGTCCAGCGACATAGCCATTACGCTAACTGCTGGTCCCTTAAAATCTGTATTTTGAAATAAACCTCTTTAATGCCGTACATGCTCATGAAAGTGCTTTTCCCCCTATGAAGTCCTTGAGGACAAGAGCTATCTGTTCGCATCTTTCTGTCACAAAAATTTCATGTGCATTAGTGCAAAATGGATACATGTCAGCTGGCTAGTTCATTGCAGCGTAGCACGAGGGAGTTTGAATAGTTTCATTATGGGAAACAGATCTATTTGCGAAGCAAAGACATTATCACTCATTTATATTTGGAAAAATGTTTTAGGCGCATGTGGTAATGCAGATCTTATCTTAGGTCTGTCATCGATTGGGTGAGCTGTGAAGTATAGCTGATGTTCTGGCAATGAAATACGGCATGGCTTTGTAATGAGTTGACAGAGAGCTGGAAGTGTGACCTAGGGCAATCCTGTTTTTGTTAGACCTTGTATGTTTCCTAAAATGACTTGACTGCTAGTGTCCTTTATTACTCTGAAACATAACTGAAATTCCCAAGGAAAAGTCCCAGCTTCCTTTGGAGCTTTCTCAAATAGTCGAAGTGAGGTTAGCAGAGATGGCTAACAGGAAGGGTTGCTTGGGGTTGGGAGAGGGGAAATTTGAGCCTCTGTTTTCCAAGAAGTTAATGAAGGAAACTTTCTGTAGTAGTTGCAATGAGATGCAAATTAGCTTCCAGTCGGGCAGATAACCATTATCTCACAAGGTACCATATTTGCTGATATTTCCTATTGCACAGCTTTCTGCAACAATGGATGTGTTCTCTCTCTGTGCTGTTCAGAATGTGTCCATTTGAACACATGAAGTGTGACATATGTAGCAGCTGTGACTGTGAAACTGACACTTTTATTTTAATTAATTTAAATATAAATAGCCACATGCAGCTAGTGACGCCCCTCTGGGACAGCACAGTGCTGGGAAAAATGTTCTTTTCATACCTGCTCTTCTTTTTTTTTTTAGAATTATTTTATTTAACTTTATTCATCATCTTTTCTTTCTCTTCTTAAATTTGACCAGATAGAGAGACAAAGAGCCAGAGAGAAGGAAAGTGAGTGAGCTAGCCGCCCGGTCCAGGACTCTAACTGTGGTTGACCATGTGGTAGTTCAGCACCTTAACCACCACACCACATTCTAGCCCTCCAATGTCTTTTTTTTTAAGTTTATGATCTTTTAAATGTATTTCTTCTTATTTCATAAATGCATGAGACACACACACACACAGGCAACGCCCAGTAGGGTCTTATGCTACCATCTACCCCAGCCTCAGCCAGCCCTAGATCATGGTCTTGTACACGTACAGTATATGCAAGACGGTCTCTATCAGAAGCCTGGAACCTTCCATGTGGGCCCACCACACAGAGCATCTATTTTACTGCTGCATCACTGTCCAGCCCATCTCTTCCATGTCTTTAATAGGGGCTTAAAAATAAGTTTTGCTCTTCCGTCCAGGCCACGGACTCTGAATACTTTCCATGACTCTATTTATTTTTCAGTCATTCAAAGTGAACAGTCTTTAGGGAGAGACAGGGCATGGGCAGTGTGAATGACAGCAGGGAACAGGAAGTCAGGGCTAAGGGACATGTCCTTGCCATGCTGGTTTTCCCTTCTGGAGAAATGAGCATGGCAGCAAACTTTGCCATTTAGAAATCATTAGGCTGGGCTGACAGGTGGCATGAAGGTTAAGGGGCTAGATCCCACACACCTGGATACACAGCTTGAATCCTGGACCCGGTGGCTTGAAAATCACACTGGGCGTATGTGCATGCAAGCCCAAAATCCGGAGAGGAGAACGGAGGAGGAAGCGGCATGGCCATCCCTCCAGGGGATGATTTCTCACTTTCTCTCGGTCTCTGTCTGGCACACATGCCCTGTAGCCAAAACAAAACAAAGTCTCAATTTCCAATAAGATATGTTTAAAGATATGTGACAAAATTAGTTAAACAACATAAACACGTCACCAGGCGATAGAAGGGAAAGCCGCATGACCGTCAATACAAGGGAGTACTGGTTTTGTGTTTTTGTTTTTCTGGGGGAGAGTTTTTTTTTTTTTTTTTTTTTTTTTTTTGCTATAGGGCATGTGCACTCACCAGACAGACAGAGACAGAGAGATAGAAAGTGAGAAATCACCCCCCAGGGGGGATGGCCATGCCGCAATCCCTTCTCCTCCATTCTCCTCTCGGGATCTTGGGCACGCATGCACACATGCCTGGCATGAGTTTTAAGCCACCGGGTCCAGGACTCGAACCGTGGCCGGCTACATGGGAGTTCAGCGACATAGCCATTACACTAACTGCTGGTCCTAAGGAAGTACTGTTTTTGACAATAACTTGGGTACTTTATTAAACTCAAGGACAATATGATTTGGTAGGTCACAATATTAAACATACATACTTATTAGAATGAGTCTGGACAGATCTAAAATCAAGCATCTATTTTTCAGTGTATGTTTGCTGGTAAATGTGGGAAGCAGATACATAAGAAAATCCAGTTTCAATTAGTATCTGCTTTTACTTAAATGAGAGCAAAGCTTTGTCTGGAAAAATCACTGTTCAGAAAATAACAATATAAGGAGAACTATCAAATAATACAATAGCCGGTAGCCGCAAGCATGAGACCGGGAAGCCCTGCTGGAGCTGGTTAGCAAAGACAGCCTTCCAACTGGGCTGAGGGTGCTGAAATCACACCAAAGCGAGGAGGAGCTCTCCTGTCTTTAAGGACATGCAGAAGAGAGCTAATAACCTCTTCCAGTAATGGTAAGCCATTTAATTACGAGGCGCATCCTATTTTGTGCTCAATCTCATGATTCAGATGCTTATTTGCATGATTTTCAGATTCCCCAATCTCTTCAATGACTGACTAAATCATTCCCAGTGCATCTTGAGCAGAATCTGGGGCTTACTGAAGTCTAGGGGCTTTGCCGTTGGTTGCAGAACTTTGTCCAGTGGAGGTCGGAGGCTTGCGGACTCCCCGTCCCTTTGCCATTCTTCGACGTTGGTACATCCGGCTTGGAGTGTGGCGTTAGTTAGAGCATTTACATCCCGACTGGGAGAAGCTGTGAACAGATGTTCATGGTGGCAGGTCAATCAATCACCTACCAAGGGCAACAAGTAGCATCTCAAGTTTTTCACGCTTGGTATGAAGCCCTATTTTGTGTATTTTATCATTTCCGGTCAGAAATACAAAATGGTGCTCCCAAAGAGCGGAACCAAGCGAATGACACAAATCAAGAACACCAAGGCCGTGTTATTTGTGAGTTAAGATCTTTTTCCTTTGTGTCAATGTAGCTGCCTGTGCCTCTGGAGGACAGGACTCCAGGTGGGAAGGGACAGGTGCCGGGACGCCGGTGGTCTTGGTTCTCCTTCCTCATTCTAGCCCGTCACCTGAAGGAAGTGGGGTTGTTACCGGCACGCTGGTCCATGCTACAACGCTGCCGCACTAAATGCTCACCTGAGTTAAAGACATTGCACAAAGACACAGCTGCCTTCTGGGAATGCCACAGCGTAGCCTGATGACCACCTGAAGGGCCTGTCTCTTCCGGGAGTACTATGTCTCCAGTTCTGGGCTGGAATGTGATGTAGAGCTTTATCTTTCAAGTTGTTATTTATCGATTTGCCATTCAGTTTGTAAAGAGACTGTTGCCTGTTTTAAAAGTTTAGGCTTTGTGTAGACTTACAAAAGCTATCTCAGTTTTATAGGGGCTGAAAATTTGCTTTTACATATAGTGTGTCAGTTCAAATGAGATTTTCTTTTTTCATTTTTAAAATAGTCTTATTTTTTGAAGTCATTAGTAAGTCATCAGGTAAAATGCTATAAAATACACAACAAAATATTTAAATTCTGGACCCAGCAGGTAGCTGACCTGTTCATGTTGGAAAGGTTTGCCTTTCAAAGGGGTGCCATGATGCAGCAGGAAGGACTTGTTCTTTGAGCTGGAAGATTTTGATTGAAGTCTTGGCTTTTCTAGTCCTACTGTATAATCCTGGACTCCCACATGGTTGACTGTGGTTCAAGTCCTGAACCTGGCAGCTTGAAAATAATGCTAGGCATGTGTGTGTGTGTGCATGCCCCAAATCCCAGGAGGAGAATGAAAGAAAAGGAATTGCAGCGTGGCCATCTTCGGGGGAGGGGGGGTTGATTTCTCACTTTCTCTCTCATTGTCTCTTTATGGTGAGCTCATGCACCCTATGGTAAAAACCTTTAAAAAAACAAATTTGAGCCTGAAGGTGGTGTCATAGTTAAGGTCCCAGGCTCCCATATGGTTGTTTAGGGTTCGAGTCCTGGACCAGGTGGCTTGAAACTCACGCTGGGTGTGTGTTCATGCCTGCCCAAAATACTGAAGGAGAATGGAGAGGGGATTATAGCATGGCTATCCCCAGTAGGGGATGATTTCTTGATTTCTACGTCTCTTTTTTCTCTCTCTTGCTCTCTCTGGTAAGTGCATGTAACTTACATCAAAACAAATAAACTCTAAAAAAAAAAATACATTCTAGCTTGTTTAGTTGCCCCAACAAGTTATGATAAATTATATCTAACTCAGTTACCAGGAGGATTATAATTTGTTATCTCTCTTTCAAATAATTAAGGATAGTTTTTTTCCTTATTTCTTTTCACAATTAACACTAAACCTGTATGCATTGAGCAATCAATTAGCTTAAGTGGAAGTTAATATTGTATGCATCTACTTTCAACTTGATGGCATTTCATTTCTTAGAGCAAGACTGTGCTCTAAGAAACAGATCTTCCGTCTCTTTACAGAAAGAGTTCTTTTTTTTTTTTTTTTTTTTTTCATTTTTTAAGAGAGATTTTTGCTATAGGGCACATGTACTTACCAGAGAGACAGAGAGAGACAGAAAGCAATAAATCACCCTTCCTCCAGGGACGGTGGCCATGCCACAATCCCTTCTCCCCCATCTCCTCTTGGGATCTTGGGCATGCACATACCCATGCCCGGAGTGAGTTTTAAACCAGTGGGTCCAGGACTTGAACAGTGTTCAACTATGTGGGAGTCCAGTGGTGTAACCATGAAGCTAACTGCTGGTTCCCAGAAAGAGTTCTTAAGAGAGAGTTAGCTTTCCTCACTACTTACTTCCCTACTTGTAACTCTCAAAATCTTGAGAATGAAACCGGTATTGAAGACAAAGGAACAAACAAGCTAAATTCACTCTTGGCTGAATTAGATGATGCTCAAAAAATACTATTTGGGAAACAGCTTATTTTTTTTTTCTTTTGGTCCCCTCTAAGATATAGTCCTATTTAGTTTTTACTTAGAAGCAAGTCTTTCAAGCTTTGGCATGCAGCCCTATTACATGTGTTTTATAATTTCTTATCATAAATATGAAATTGTGTTCCTAAAGAAAAATAGAACCAAATGAGTGACACAAATTAAGAAAACCAAGGCCATGTCATCTGTGAGCCAAGGCATTTTTCCTTTGTGGAGTTGTAGCTGTCTCTGTCTTTGTTGGACAGGACTCCAGGTGGGAAGGGACAGATGATGGTGTCTTCCTCAGAGTGGTTTCCATGATGCTGGGTGAACAGTCGGTGCCAAAAAGCGTTGTTGGAAAGAATGAAAAGGCAGATGGATGAATGGAGAATGAAGGAATGCATTTGTCTTAGCTGATGTCAGTAAATGAGATCACTAACGTTCCCCCTCCTGTTCCATCTCAGCTCTCTAAAGAACAGACTTTAGCCAAGGTATGCTTGCTTAAAAACAAATCTCTGATTTTAGTGGTTAGTGCACTTGCATGCAGTATTTAAAGGCAGTTTAAAGAACTTATTTGGGTAGTGGGCAGCACAGTTTGCCCTGGGCCTCACGCCAGCAGTGTGTGACCTTGCCACCATTGTTCAAGAGCCTGACGTTCCCATAACGTGCTTGACCTCCGCAAGCATCCTAAGTGCCCACTGAGCCATCTCGTTCTTCCCGTCATTTACCTCAGCCGACTAGTTCATTCTCTCAGGTGGACCGCCTTTCTCCAGATGCTAGTGAGTGAGGAAAAAATGTAATACTGTCAGAAGAGCTGCCTTCAGAATGTGAAGGAGGAGAAAATGCTGGGAAGCAGGGTGGGGAGCAGGGGCAGAGAGCTGATGCGTCTGAAAGGCTGAGCACAGCAAGTCGGAGAGTGAGAGAAAAGAAGAGAAGAAGTATGCCTGGACGAGATGCCCGGAGCCCTTGGAGTGCAGGAAACATTTAAATTTAGGCATTACATAATGTTCATCAGGGCTTCTCGGCAGCACAGGGATGCTTTTTGATAACTAACAGGATGATCATTTCCAGAATGATCTTCAAATGGGAAGAGCACTTCAGAAGATGCCCCAGTCTGGGCTTTTTGGAATATCTATAGCTGTTATATTTGAGCCTGGTGGTTCGCCACCTCCTGCAGAACCAGGTGCTACCTTAAAATGAATTCATGAGAACCTCTCTTAGTGGCATGTGGTGCTGGGTCTAGGGAGACTTGACTACCAAAACCTCTACTGTGGACCTTGGTTGTTTATTGGAGACCAACTCCATACAGAGGGGGAACCATGCTCACCTGTTCATGTTGGAAAGGTTTGCCTTTCAAAGGGGTGCCATAATGCAGCAGGAAGGACTTGTTCTTTGAGCTGGAAGATTTTGATTGAAGTCTTGGCTTTTCTAGTCCTACTGTATAATCCTGGACAAGCCCACCTATAGCCTCAGGTTCTCTAATCTGTAAAATGTGGTACAACACTACCCTGGCTATGCATTTAGCTCTAAGCTTATACAGACACCATTGCATGGGTTACTTACTAAAATTGTCATTGGCCTACCCAACCAGGTCTTAAAGTTAATTAGAGCCTAGTTCAAGTGTCTAACATTGCTAGGTGGCTCTAACACATTTCTTTGCCGCTTCTTTCTGTTCTTGTTTTGGTTTAATTTACATTCAAATCTGTGCTTCTAAGTAAAACACTGCCGATTTATTGCAGACTGATGTTTTAGTACACTGCATGGGTTGCTGAAGAAGGAAGCGGGAGGGAGGAAGTTGTAATAGAGGGTTAGATTTAGTGATTCCAGATCATGTAGATAAAATAGAACTTGAGCATCCAGAAATTATGGAATGATCTTTGTAAAGATGCCACTCACATTGGCAAGTCATGCATGATCTTCTGGAAGTCTCCCATTCCTCAATACTCTGGCCCTCCCCTGCCAGTGCACCGTGCACTGTGCACCCTGGCCTCACCATAGCAGTCACCATCCCACCAGCATGCCACGTGCCTTGAGCCCTGTACTTAGCATGTTCTCTGTCTAGTTACGTTCTGTGCCCTGGCCATCTTCCTGCTTAGGAAATTGTTCCTCACTCACACTTGATTCAAGTATTGCCAGATAACTACTTTTTTCTTCTTGATTTACACAGTATCAAAGTATGTCTCATATAATATGACTCACATGCTACAGCCACTTATGTGTCTAAGTCTTTTTAAGTTTATTCCTCCGTTTCTTCCATAAAGGAGATAAATGGAGATAGAGAGAAGCAGTTCCCTAAACAGACGCCCTATGCCACGATTCACCCTGATCTCAGCCAGCCCAATCAAGGGCATGTGCAGCTTGCTCAGGAAGGACCTGGGACACAGAAGGCCTTTCCCGTGTGGGTCCAGCTGCATTACTGCTGTACCACTACCTGGCCCCACTTGTGTGTTCTTACACTCCAGAAAAGTGCAAGCTCCATGGGAGGATGCTGGTGTCTTCCTCACAGTGGTCTCTGCTGCTGCTGGGTGCACAGTTGGTGCTGAAAAACATCATTGGAACGAATTAAGGAGCAGATGGATGAATAGAGGACAAACAAATGCATTTGTCTAAGTTGATGTCAGTAACTGAGATAGCTAACATCCCCCTGCACCTCCCATTCCTTCTCAGTTCTCTAAGGAACAGCTTTTAACCAAGGTGTGATTGCTTGGAAAGAAATCTCTGAATTTAGTAATTATTAAACTTGCATTCAGTATTTAAAGGCAGCTTACTAACAGCAATATATTAGGACTTTTTTCAGTACAAAATTGTGTTCTGTTTATCATGTCCCAAGCTATAGATAATACATACCCCAAATCATCTGCAGATGGTTAAAGCAATATTAGCAACACATGAATATTTAAAGAACAAGAATAGCACTGCTATCTCATTATATCTGGAATTTATACCTCTGTTTCTGGCCTGCAAAGTAAACTTCACGAGACAGTGTCTGACCTTAACGATGATCTGATCTAATACCATATCTGGCAGTAAAAGAAGCTGAGCCTGAAGGAAAAGCAACAGAAATACAAGGTGAATTTCTATCATCAACGTTATCTGAAGCAGAAGACATGCTGCCAATCATATTGTACACGTCTGTCTCTCCTCGTGGTCTCACACGTGACATGACTGTACAAGATCAGTGAATAAAGCCACACATAAAATAATGCAGGCATTAGGTTGGATTCTGGGCACAGATATCTAGCTATATGGCAAAAAATAGATTATTATAATTTAGGGCACACCTGATAAGCATTTAGATATAGCTTTCCCAAGTAAAAAAATAATGATGTGTTATAAACTTTTAAAAATTTAGGAAGGTATGAAAAAATAAATTTAAATCGCCTATACCTTCCACTCACTATCAATATTTTTGTGTGCTTTTATGGAAATGCAAAGACAGACATTGATAGAATAGAGTCAAGGGGGGCCAGCAGGTAGAATAATGATTAAGGTGCAGGAATCCCATATGATCGACTGTGGTTTGAGTCCTGGACCTGGTGGCTTGACACTCATGCTGAGTGTGTGTGCATGCATGCCCAAAATCCTGAGAGGAGAGTGAAGTAGAAAGGATTGTGACACCCCCCTTGTAGACTGATTTCTTGGATTCTGGCTCTCTGTCTCTGGTCAGTGCAAGCACCCTATAGCAAAAACCTCTCTTAAAAAAAAAAAAAAAAAAAAAAAAAAAAAAAGAAAGAAAGAAAGAAAGAAAAAAAGAAAGAGAAGCAATGGAATCAAGCTGTGAATGATTTTATGTCCTATTTTCACCTAAAACGAGCATTTCCTCATATCATCAAATAGTTCTCATAGACCTGAATTTGATTTTTTATTAATACTCCAATAAGTGAATTTACCATAATTTATCTGAACATTTTCCTAATGTTCCCACTATTATACTGTCAAAATACAACGAAAGGTCTTGTGATTCATTCTGGGTAGGTATCTTTACTTCTTTAAACTGAATTCCCGGACATGTAATTGTTGGGTCAAAACATGAAGATCGTTCAGGCTCCTGATACGTGATATAAATTGCCCATCTAATCGCTTGTGTCTTCCAAAGCCTACTTAAATGAAAATAATTCTCTGTCTTACAATAGAAAAAAGTACTTTGAAGCCTTAGCTAGAAAAGTTCCCAAGAGAAGGGGGTATGAATGGAATGAAGTACTGGTAACATGAGCTGTGTAGAAGTCTCCTCTTATCACTGGGGGGTAGGTTCCAGATCCCCAGAGCATGCCTGATAGTCTTGAACTCCATAGATGCTGGATTTTGTTTTTCTTCTGATAACTTAGACAGCTAAGTGGAATCATGATTAAGGTGCCAGACTCCCATATGGCCGACTGTGGCTAACAGGTAGGTAGCATCTCCTTCATGGATATGTGGTCACATGGCTGGTTCACGTTATATGGGTTGGCTCTAGACAGGAACGGATTTCATCATTGCATGCAATTTAGAACTTTTGAATTGTTTATTTTTGGAATTTTCCATTTTAGACTTTGGTTGACCACAGATACGTGAAATCATGGAAAGTGTAATGGCAGACAAGGGGTGGGGGAACTACCGTATTTATGAAAGAGAAGTGATTGCAGAATCACCCAAGGATAATGAAATAGAGGTGCTGACACTTTTGTTATCTAGGTAGTCCCATACTCTGTTTAAAGCTAGATAGATAAAATGGAATCTAAAAAGACTCTCCATAGAGTTTTAAGGCATGATTTAAAATCTGATAAGATGTTAATTATGGGCTATTTGTCTTTCCTTCACAGAAAAATTACAGCTTTTTTTTTTTAATAAACAGAATCTTTAGTGAGATAAGAATTTAGAATAAAGTACATAGGCTGTGAAAATTCCATTTTGCCTTCAAGAAATAATAAATAAATGGTCAGTCATTTAGATTCCTGAATTCTTAACTTCTACAAAGGACAGATCACCTTTTAAATCTGGTAATAGTACTCATCCAAATAAGAAATGGACAAAGCTATTGATACTGATGAATCGTGAAGCTGCGTACACCAGACAATAGGTTAAAAATTGAAGGGGAATAGTCTGAATTGTCTTTCTGTAAATTAAGTGATCAGATAATAGGAGATCACATGTTTTGGACTGAGACATCAAGACTCAATTTTAGTTTCTCTTTAAAGCAGGTTTGATCCTAAGTAAGTTGCTTCATGGCTAAGCACCTCCATTGCTCACTCTGAAATGAGAGGACTAAATGATGCAATGTTAACTGTGGTATCTAACTTGAAGTCTAGTACCTGATCTGTAAATTTATGAGCCTAAGCCTTTGGGTTAGAAATGATGAAGAACTCGAGGTAATAGATCCTATTTCAGGAGGTGTCTTTTTTATTTTGAGATTTTTTTTCTGTAAAGTGAGTGCACTTGCTGGAGAGAGATACAGAGAGAGAAAGTGAGGAATCACCCCACCCCCACCCACCCCCAGGAGAGATGGCCACACCACAATCCCTTTTTCTCTGTTCTCCTCTTGGGATTTTGGGCATGCACATACATAAACCTGGCATGCCCTTCAGGCTACTGGGTCTGGGACTAAACGGGGAGTCACTCATGTGGGATCCAGCACCTTAATGACCATACCACCTATTGTGCCCCTGGGCATGCCTTTTGACTAGTATTTTTATGGAGCTTCCTTGGAATGGTCCAGGTCCTGTGGGGTTGACTGTAGTGCCTTTCTTGATTGAGAATGACCAAGATTCAAGGTCTTTACTAGAGATGACCTTGATTGACTGAATTGCCATACAAATTGCAGTATCAAAGTGGCCTTTCCACAGTCTCCCGATTTTAAAATGGGATGGGTTGTTTGTTTTACTCAGCTTACTAATAACTCTTGGTCTAACTGTGATACAGAACAACTTTTTCTGGAGCAAACATCAAAGAATTGACATTACCAGGGCTTTCACCTAGTTTTTTCACCAATTAAGAGATGGGGGAGAAAGGCTGTATTTCTCACACCAGTGGACACTTAATCAGAGAAGTTTTTTTGACTAATATTTCAGCCTACTGGAAAGAACAGAAGAAATTAGCATTGCTGCTGCTTAGAGAACTGGCTTCCTAGATGTGTACCCACTGTGATGATGAAAATAAAATCAATGTGGGTCAAGTTCAATCACCTGTTTCTCTAAACTCTATTCTACATGAGGACCCTGAGAACATTCCATAAGAGTTCTAATACAGAAGCAATGCTTGGATTGAAAACATTGGTTTGAAAGCTTATTTTGAAAGCAAAACTTAACTCATAAGTGCTCAGCTAAGACTCTCTTCTGATTATGGAAGAGAGCAAGTTCTTGGTGCAGATAGAGCAAGGATTTTCTCTGCCACTCACTAGTAGGTTCAGTGCTTTCCTGATTCTATACACATCAACTCAGATAAAGGAAAGCCGGTCTTGTTAATGCATGGAGATGTTAGACACATAGACAAATCAATGATATTCTGGAATTGACAAAGCATGTTGGCTTAGAGTATACTTTTGATGAGAGTGTATTCCCGGGAAGGGTAAACACATTGATAAACTCATTGCCCTTGATCTTCCAACACCATTTCTATTGACATTTCTTTCTGCTCCAGGCACAGATTAGAGAGTATATGGCCCATTGATTGCATTTAGGGCTCATAATGACAGAAAAGAAGATTGAATTCCTCTCCCTAAATACATAGGGAAGGTTAGTAGCATCCCTGTTTTGGTCTTAACATATTCTTGGAGGATGGACTGTGGCGAGGTTGTCAAGGTGGCTGGATCTCCCATGGCTGACCACACGGTTTGGGTCCTGAACCTGACAGCTTGGAAAACACACCAGGTACATATGTATATGTGCTCAAAATCCCAAGAGGAAAATGGAGAAGAAAGGATTGCAGTGTGACCATCCTCCCTGGGGATTGCTTTCTTTCTCCCCTTCCCCATCTATGTCTCTCTGGCAAGCGCACATACCCTATAGCAAATTTAAAAAAAATAATAATAAAATACATATTCTTGGATTTGACAGTCTGTTTTCAGATTCTGTTACTAATTCAGTAGATTTCAAAAGATATTTTTACTATAATCCTTCAAAAGTTAAAAATATTATTAAAAATATGATAATCCAAGTCATAGTTTTTGAGTCTTTATCCAAATGAAATTTTGAGAAAGTTGTTTGAAAAAGGCTTTCATGGGAACCAGCAGTTAGCGTAATGGCTATGTCGCTGGACTCCCACGTAGTCGACCGCGGTTCGCGTCTCAGACCCGGTGGCTTACAACTCACGCCGGGCGCGTGTGCGTGCGTGCCCAAGATCCCGAGAGGAGAATGGAGGAGAAGGGATTGCGGCGTGACCATCCCCCCTGGGGGGTGATTTCTCGCTTTCTGTCTCTATGTCTCTCTCTGTCTGGCTGGCGAGCGCACGCGCCCTATAGCGAAAAAACCTCTCCCAAAAAAAAAAAAAAAAAAAAAAAAGGCTTTCATTGTTCTTGTGATATTTTCCATGTATGAGACCTGACAAATGTATTACAAATATAAGGCCAGCCAATATTGATATTCCTACGTACTGAGGAAATGTTTTCTATTTAATTTTACTTTTCTAATTGCATTTTACTTATTTTTAAATTAAATTAATTTTTTTCTTTTCCTTTTTTGCCATGCATTCACTGAAGAGAGATAGTGAGAGCGAATGTGAGAAATCACCCTCCAGGGCGGTGGCCACACCACAATCCCTTCTCCTTCATTCTCCTGGGATTTTGCACATGTGCCCAGTGTGATTTTTAAGCCACCAGGTTCAGGACTTGAACTGTTGTTGACCATGTGGGAGTCCAGAGCTTTAACCATCATACCACCTACAGGCCCCTAATTCTATTTCATTTTTTTTTTTTTTTTTGGAGAGGTTTTTGCTATAGGGTGCGTGCGCTCGCCAGAAAGACAGACAGAGACAGAGAGACAGAAAGTGAGAAATCACTCCCCAGGGGGGATGGTCATGCCGCAATCCCTTCTCTTCCATTCTCCTCTCGGGATCTTGGGCACACATGCACACATGCCCGGCATGAGTTTTAAGCCACCGGGTCCGGGACACAAACCACGGTCGACTACATGGGAGTCAAGTGACATAGCCATTATGCTAACTGCTGGTCCCTCTATTTAATTTTTTAAAATGAACAATTCTTGAGAAAAGCATACTTACCGTCAGCAACACCGTATGTTAGTTTCTACTAAGTTGTGTATGCTGTTGGATAGGAGATGGCTGACCTGCCCTCATTTGCCTTGCCTTGACAGACTTCACAGCATTCTTTGCATATTCATGGTATTGGGGAAAATCCTCCGAAAGCTTTCCTAAAGATATATTGGGGCCAAAGGCCTATTCATTAAGACACTGCACTTTAATACAGATAAGAAACTCATTTTCATCCTTAGGTCATTAGTAGCTGTAAATAACCTGAACTTGCTCAGAATACTTCAATAGAAAGTGGTTATAATGAATGAAAAGCAGCGTGTTTACTGAGGAGAGAACAGGTCAATTAAACAGAGATTTGGAGCTATGTATTGACTGGGAAGAATCACTCTAAAATTTATATTTGCACAGCCTGGAAAATGTCAGTGTTCTGCAGTGTGAGACCTGAGTGAGAGTACTTCTGGGTAAACATGGCAGATTGGCACGTGGTGCTTCACAGCAGCCGAGAAAGTGCCCTCCTCTATTCTGTGAGGACAGATGTCTTCTCTTCTTCACTCTTTCTGCATACCCGAAGCTGATTCTCTAGAGAAATCAGTTCAGAGGCCCTGGAAGCTGGTCAGTAGTGCACCAAAGAGCCGGGTTAGAGGCGTACGATTGAAGACCAACACAGGACACAATGCTGCGTGCTGACCCAGGAGAGCCCTGGCCTTCCCCGAGAGCTGCAACACCCATATGCCTCTCAGTCTTCTCCGAAGAAAACAAACGACCCAGAGAAAATGAAGTCATAAATACGCATAAATACGAGCTGACAGCTGAGGATCCCCAGACAGTAGAACAGACCAAAACGAATTAAAAAAATAAAATAATTCTGAAAGGAAACAACATAGGAGTAAAAGAAAAATTTATATATATATATATATATATATATATATATATATATATATATATTAAAGAAAGTGTTTGTATATAACATAAAATAATAGCATATTGGAGTAATGGAAACATCAGAAATAATAGAAAGCTCTTAGCAATTTAAAACAAGGTAGAAATGTTAAAAAAAAAAAAAAAAAATTGGACCAGCAAGTGGTGTGGTGGTTAAGGTGCTGAAACCCACATGACTGACTGCAGTTCATGTCCTGGACCCAGCACTTGAAAAATATGCTGGACACATGTATGTTCATGCCCCAAATCCTTAGAGGAGAATGGAGGAGAAGAGATTGTGATGTGGCAATCTCTCCTGTGGAGGTTATTTCTCACTTTCTCTCTGTCTCTCTCTGACGAGCGCATGGGCCCTATGGCTAAAGTCTAAAACAAAATACGTGCTGAAGAAGAAGCATCTTGAAAGATGCTTTTCAAGAAGTTTGGAAGAAGCCAGTGAACCTCTTAGGAAGTAGAACAAAAAGATAAAGATAGTGAGAGATGGAAAGATAAGAATCTTAAATGAATGATTCAAGTTTAGTATAACTGAGTTTAAAAGGTGGGGGGACAGGCTCAGCTGCAGTGGCAGGGTGTGCTCACTTCTAAAGTGCTAGAGACCATGTGGAAGATGGATTCAACCTGTATGTGCTGAGCATAGCATGTGTCATAATCTTGGCTAGCTGAGGAGGCTGGTGAAGGATCAAGGTGTGAGGCCCTGTTGAGGACTCTATCTCTTTCTCTCTCTCTCTCTCTCAATAAAGAAATAAACTTTAAAAGAAGAAAGAGAACAGATAAAAACATAAAGATATTATTTAAGAAATAGGCTCAGTCAATGTGGCATGTGTTCCATAGGATGGAACCACATGGGAGGTCCGGTTAGATTCTTCATTTAATCGAAAGACCAGGTTTGATGGTGTGTTCCTGTGCTCTCAGTGACTGAGAAGAAGCTCAGACAGGATGACTGCAATCTCAAGGCTGATCTAGGCAATGCTGTAAGACCCCATCTAAGTGCCAGGCATGTCCGAGCTGGGTTGAGACAGGAAGACTGCAACAACAAGCTCTTATATGTAGTATAGTGATTAAGGCACTGGAATCCCACATAGCTGTCTGTAGTTCGAGTCTTGGACCTGTGGCTTACAACTCACACTGGCTGTGTGTGTGTGTATGCCCAAAATCCCAAGTGGAGAATGGAGGAGAGGGGATTGTGTCATGGCCACCCCCCTTGAGGGTTGATTTCTTGCCTTCCCTCTATCTCACTCACTGGCAAGTGCACACACCCTATGACAAAAATATCTCTTAAAGAAAAAGAAAGAAAGAAACAGAGAAAAGAGAGGGAGAGAGAAAGAACAAGGAAGCATAGAATTGTGAAGACTATGATTTTCTAAGTTAAAAGGGATCAACAAATGTTCTGTCTAATTAAGAAAGAAATAACACACATACTCACACCAAAGTAAAATTCAGAATAACAGGTACAAATACTAAATCTTAAGGTGTTAAAAAAGAAAGATGGGTGACCCATAACAAACAACAATCAACCCTTATAAACATTAGATTAAAAAAAAAAACTGTAGAGATAATCCCTACAATTCTTAGGGGAATATGGTTTTCAATATAAAATTCTCCTTTCAGCTCAGTTATCCATCAAATGTAAGAGCAGAATGAAGACACTTGCAGATATGTAAGGACTTACTAAAAATAAATTACCTTTCAAACAACTTCTTTTAAGAAGCTTCTAAAGAATGAGATCCAGCCAAATGAAGAGTTTAACAGAGAATGAGTAAAACACAAGATATGAAAAACTGGGCTTCACACACAGGAGGGTGGCCTTTAGGAGTGGCTCACTGACTGGAGCTGAGAAGCGTGAGTATGGAGAGAAACCCCCTCTAAGGAAATATGGTATAGACTGTTATTGCTTTGTTCATTTGGGGAAAATCTTGCTAAGTATCTGGCAGATCTGTTGGAACACTTGGGAGAAATATTAGCAATAGATATGTGAGAAAACAAACAAATGGGGAAAAAATGGGATAATTCAAAATCCAAATGAATGTGTAAGACTTGTGAGTAAGAACATTTGATCATAGTACACTGGGCAGTAGGAGCTGTTTACAGAGGCACAGTGTGAGATAGTAAGGGAGGTTGGGGAGTGCTTTGGTATGAGAGTTAAATCTTTACCTTCTGTAGTAGGCAGTTAACCAGAAGGAAGTTAATTCTGTAAATCTCATAAGGCAACAAATAGACACATCGATTAAAGATACAGGCTTGAGCAAATGCTTAGGAAGACTAGAAGTACAGGTCTCTGGAGTATAAGATTGGGCTTCCAAGCTAGGAAAGAATGGAGTATGGACTTGTGTTTTTCCTCATTATAAATCTCCTGATGCTATTTCACTTTTAAAAATAAGTGTAAGACTGAATAAAAGCTTAAAAGTCATTAGAGAAATGAAGATACAGGAAAAAGCATGTAGAACGTAAGTGCCAGGGCTCCCAAATCTTGTTATAGCTCCCCTAGACAAGGGTGTAGGTTTATTTATAACAAGACAGTACTAACAGTGTATCCCTATGAACTTGCTGGGTAAACCAATCTCTAAGAAGATGGTTAACAATGGAACTGAGCTGATATCTAGGATCCCAAATGCAATATCAGACCATAAAATATAAAGCAGATTTTCACAAGGGAGCATTACATCATCTGCTAAATTGGTGCTCAGTGAATATATATAATCATTGTTCATTTTGTTTTAAGGTTCATTCTATTCCTACAGATAATTCATTGTTCTGTCATCTTGACATAAAAACCTACCACATGGGGAACTGGAAGACTGGATCAGCTCTCTCCCATGGAGCCAAGTGACCTGTTGGCTTGTGTGCTGTTCATGGAATGCAAGACTTTAGGGTTTGCTGGTTCTATGGGAACCCGCTGAGCATGTCAGAAAATGGCGGAAACCTTTCCCAAGTTCTTCCTCCCAGTTTGTCTTTCCCTTCAGTGATCTTCCCCAGTAAGCCTTCAGCTGTGTGTTACTCAGACGATGGAGTATGCCAGTTTTGCAGGAAATACAGTCTAACAGAATAAGGTAGCTCACTGCCTCCACCACCAGCAGCTAATTGATTTTTGCTCTTTGACTGTCTCACTCCATTTGATGCTGTACTGGTTCCTTTTATTGATCACATACAGATCTATGCTGACTTTATTAGGATGCTGAATTACTTTCTCTGATGTACTGTGAGGAACCTGTCTCACCCTAGCTGCTGGTTACCCATGTGGGCAAAATTGACCAGGGCTTACTTACACCACATTCATGCCCGCCATTCACTAGGCACCTGTCCCAGCCCTCCTCTGCAAGTCGGCATTGCTGCTATAGCTTCTTCAGCAACTTTCCATGGCCTCGCCATTCTGCAACACACCTCCACCTATGTTGTGTCACTTTGGGCAAGTCATTAGCTTATTGATCTTTTTAAAATCTGTTGACCAAACATGGATCCATAACCTACATTATTTATAGAGATATTTATGGATGGGTGTTAAAAATAGAAGTAGTAGGAAACTTAGAAGTGGGAGTTATGTAGTCATTGTAAAATTAGAATGATCAAAAAAATCAGTATGAGTCTGACAAAAGCAAGGGAAAATGATTGGAAATTTTTAACATGTCTTGCTTTTATTCACCTGGGTTTGAGATATTTCTGACAGCTCTAGAGTGGAATGTGTATTCACCAGCTCAGAGTTGGTGTCTTTTCTTTTTTCTTCTCTTCTGTGTTTGCCGTCAAGATACCTCCAGCTGTTGCATTGGGTACCTCCCCTGGTCCTGGCCAAGGAAGCCCAGCAGTCACCACTAGAGAGCAGCACCAGGCTTAGACCCCTGGGGAAGGAGCAGAGTTCTCATAGAGCACAGATTGGGAGTTACAGGGCACTCAGGACTGCCTCCTGGTCATTTCTGTTCTAATCTCACACGGTGGATAATCGCAAACTAAATCCAGGGCAGAGCCCTGGTTTCCGGATTGCTTGGTTAGAAGTGGAAAGAAAGGAAATGATGACCTGGAGGGTGAGGCAAAGCCATCCTCTCTGCCTGCTCCTCTCCGGATAAGAGCCAGTCATTGCTTAACTCTTTCTTGGAGCAGTGCAAGATCATTGCAACAGAGTTTACTGGAGATGAGTGGGGAGAAGAGGCCTTCACATATCAGAGTGAGAGATAAATCTGACCTTAATCATCTTGAAGTTTTCTGTTCTGTGAATACTTTTTTTTGAGAGAGAGAGATTTTTGCTATAGGGCACGTGTGCTCACTGGAGAGACAGAGAGAGACAGGGAGACAGAAAGCAAGAAATCACTCTCCAGGATGGATGGCCACGTCGCAATCCCTACTCCTCCATTGTCCTTTCGTGATTTGGGGCATGCATGCACATGCTTCTGATAGGAGTTTCAAGCCACTGGGTCTGGGGCTGAACGGTGGTTGGCTACGTGGGAGTCCAGCAATATAATCATTACACCATCTGCTGGTCTCCTGTGAATACTTAGCTGATACAGACCCCCTGGGTCCCATAGATGGCCCTAGAGATTGCCCTTTTTGTAAGTGCTTTTGTAACAGGCTTCTGAAAACACTTAGTTGTTGAAGTGCAAACAGGGAAATTGTAAATAAAAAAAGTCTGTCATATAAAATTTAGGGAAATATTAAAAACTAGAATGCCTCGTTTTTCCATTATACATTTATTATATGCTCATTATAAGCAAATTTTAAAATAAAAATAAATAAACAAGCCAGTAAATATCATCCATAGTTGTCCCAACTAAAGTCACCCTCTCTTTTTTGGCATTTATTATATGACTATGGTCCCACTGTATATGCAATTTTATGTCCTTATGTTTTCCAATTAGCATGATAACTAAGAATTTCCCTAATTTTTATGATCTCTTTAGTAACTGTTCTCAGTGTCTACTCCCCATGTAACTGTATGGCATTATTAGAATTTATGTATTCAAGATTTTGTTCAACTTTATTACAGTACCTGGAACACACTGCTTTATACATTTTACCCTTATGATGTAGTTTCCTGACTGGTTTACATAGCTCTGAAATTCTTTCTTGGGAATATTCGTCTATGACATGGACAAGCTTACTTAGTTACAGGGTGACACAAGTAGTACCTTGAGCAGCAAAGCTTCTTGTTTTGAAGGAATCCTCATTTCTCTTAAGAGTAAAGAAATCGAGATAGAGGAGTACAGTGTCATCCTGAGATGTAAGATCGAGATGCAGCCTGCTTAGTAACTTAGAATGTGGTATCCATTCTTGGGACCAACAGATGGTGTAATGGTTACATCGCTGGATTCCCACATGGTCAACCATGGTTTGAGTCCTGGACCTGGCAGATTAAAACTCATGCAGGGCACATGGGCATGTGTGCTCAGAATCCCACAAGGAGGATGGAGAGGGGATTGCGGAGTGCCCATTTCCTCTGGGGGATGATTTCTTGCTTTCTGTCTCTCTGTCTCTCCGGTGAGTGCACACATCCTACAGCAACAAAATATCCCTCAAAAAAAAAAAAAAAAAAAGGATGCGATATCAACTCTTACGAGTGTATTTATCCTCCTCAAAACATGAGGTAAGTATAGACAGCTCAAAGCACTGTTAGAAGTTCTCTTTTAACCCATAGACATTTGTTGAATGTCTAATATGCACCGTGCATTTCAAAACACTTGGGATATCAATGAAAGAAGCAAAGATCCTTGCCCTCACAGAGATTAAAGTCTTGCACAGGAGACAAATACTGAACGAAATACTTTAGTAAGTTATATACACACACACACACGCACACACATACAGACACACACGCACACACACACGCACACACACACACACACACATACAGACACACACATGCGCACACACACACGCACACACACACACTTCAAGTTAAAAGGCCATACATGCTATAAAAACAGAAGGAGGGGGAATGGTCCTGGGGCCTAGTGGTTAAGGCAGCAGGATTCCACATGACCAACCCCACAGTTCAAGTCCTGGACCTGGGTGGGGATATGCCCAAAATCTGGAAAGAAGGCAGAAATGGTGGAGAAGGGATTGTGCTGTGATCACCCCCATGGGGGGTGTTTTCTATTTCACCTCTCTCCATCTCTTTCTCTCTCCATTACTTTCTGTCTGTCTCTTGGGAGCCCATGTGCCTTCTGGTAAAATTTTTTTAAAAAGCAGTAGGAAGGGGTTTGGAGGAGTGCAATTTTAATACAATGGAAGTCTTCTATATCTTTTGAGAGAAAAACTTGAAGAAGTCATGTTGCCTGATGTGAATAGTTTAGGGTGAATGGTGAGGAGAAAGTCTGAGAGAGGCTGAGTAAAAGAGAACTGAAAACTTTAAACAAGTCCCTTACAAGCAATCTTGGTGCACAGTTGAACATCAGAAGGGTATAAGGTTAAGATCTATTTGTTTGCTTAAAAGGGTGATGTAATAGGGAAAGAAATGATCAGAGGAAGGAGAAGTTGGTGATGGTGAGACTGAGACAGGAGTCTAGGGTGCAGAGGGCCTGGATGGGGTTCTCGCGGGCTGGGCAGTCTGTAGCACTGGGACAGAGTCAGGTGGGTGGTGGGCCGGGTAGTCAAGTGGTGAGTTCTTCTCACGAGAACTTGGAGGAGAGCCGGGATGTGAGAGGGTACTGTGGGTTTTAATGAGAAGAGAGCTGTAATAGTCGTCTGGAAGCATGGAGGATGGACACACACGGGAGGTGTACATGGGTGTCTGGAAGCATGAAAGGTGTGGTCTGAAGGCAACTGAGACCCTGTGTGTGGTCGTGTTTTCACTCCAGCCATCCTCAACTGGTGGGTGCAGGCCTGACTGGGTGGGAAGCTGGACTTAATCAGGCTGTGATGTTTTCAAGGGAGAATAGAACGTATCCGAGGGCTTTAAATTGGTTGACGTGCAGTGTGACCGGCAAGGAGGGGAGAAGGGTTAAGGGACAGCGAGAAGGGTAGGGTCAGTGGGTTGGACCTGATAGGCTGGAGTTGGAACTCCATGTATGAGCTGGACGGGTTAAAGTGACAGTCGGTGAGTGGGACGAGGTGTCAGGCTGGCTGCCGCCTGCACTGTGGGCCCTGCCTGTCCAGAGGGTCTGCAGGTGTGTTTGTCATCAGAATGCAGTCCACCCTCTCAGGGAAGTCCACATGTCTTCCTCGGTTCCCGTTTATTATTGTCGTGTTTATTGTATTAGGTTGAACTGCGTGAGTTTGCCGGCACCTGACTGCTTTTGCCCATAAGAAGGGCAATGTCAGGTGGTTTGGCCTAATATTTGCGCTGGTCTGAGTTCCTTGAGGCTACCCTGTTACATTTCTCTTTCTAATACTCATCTCAGCACCTCTCATGGTGTTGTGGGGGCCATTAAATGCTGCTGAGTAAATAAATGAGGCCCAGCAGGGTGGCATCGGCGCTCCACAGGCTGGGACAGCATGAGCGTGCTCACTTCCGCGTCTGACCTCGCCAGGTGCTGTGGTGTGGGCCTGTAATCCCCTGGAGAGGCTGAGGCGGGAGGATCAGGAGCACGAAGCAGCCTGTGCAATGTGGGACTCTGTCTAGAACAGTGCGGCTGGGCAGTGTGCAGCAGTAAAGCCCGGCACTGCAGGGACCCACACGGAGGTTGCCGTTTGAATGCAGGGACCTCCCTGAGTGCCCGTGATCCCGGCTGGCTGGCGCTGAGGACGGCTTGGGGTGTTAAGATCCTGTTGAGGGTACCATCTCTCCGTCTGTCTCTCATTCATGGACTAAATAAATTATTATTATTTTTTTTTGGAGAGGTTTTTCGCTATAGGGCGCGTGCGCTCGCCAGACAGACAGAGAGAGACATAGAGACAGAAAGCGAGAAATCACCCCCCAGGGGGGATGGTCACGCCGCAATCCCTTCTCCTCCATTCTCCTCTCGGGATCTTGGGCACGCACGCACACGCGCCCGGCGTGAGTTGTAAGCCACCGGGTCCGAGACGCGAACCGCGGTCGACTATGTGGGAGTCCAGCGACATAGCCATTACGCTAACTGCTGGTTCCCGAAATAAATAAATTATTTTTAAAAAGAGTCAGGCATGGTGTCAGATGCCTGAAGTTCCAGCTAATTTGAGAAAAAGAATTCCGAATGGTGAGACTCTGCCTTTAAAATAAATGCATGCATGAGTGAAATTCTATCAATGAAACTGATGCATGAATGTCTGAGGGCAACATCTGGTATAGCCCAGGGGACGGGGTTTCTCAGCAGCACCTGGAGATTTAGCAGAGACAAGGGCACTCTCTGGACGTGTCAGCCGTCAGTGAGCAGGTGTGATGGCTTTCTGAGTCCAAGCAGGCCCCATATTCGGAGCTCCCACTCTGGGGTCTATTCTCTTTCACTGAGTCCTGTTGGCACCTGGACCCTGTCGCAGCCGGGACTCCTCACGGTGACCCTGCACAGGAGGTGGGGGTTCGTGCATTCAGGACACACATCCAGGCACAGAAGCACCTTCTCACACTCTCGTAGGTATAGTAAAACCGGGAGCTCTCCTCTCTGCTTCTAAGACACGTTGATGTCACTCACAGGCATGTTTCCTGCAAAATAAGGTACCGGCTAAGACTTAGTGTCATTCACGACGTTTTCCCACATCGTCGAGTTGCTGGCTTCTCTCCCCACATCGCGGTGCATGACTTAACTCCCGGCTTCTCCCTCAGTGGACCTGGATTCTCTGAGCATCTGCTGGGCTGGGCAGTGAGGGGCCAGGTACCGTCACCCCCTGGAGAGGCAGGAAAGGGCAGAGAAGCAGCACTCTAAACTCCCTCCGCCTCTGCTCGCTGCCTGACCCTGACGAGTTGCCCCCAGCAGTGCCCACTTCCCACAGATGCAGTGAAGGCTGGGTGGGTGTGTGCCGGGCATTGAGGAGAGCACCTGGGCCCTACCTAGCAGTACCGAGCAGTGGCTCTGGGCAGGTGCCACCTGCTGCATGGATTGACTCATTTAAACATTCTAAATCCTTTTTTCTAGGTGACAAAATTGCTTAGCAAAGTTAAACATCCAAGGTCTTAGAAAGCAATACATTTCCATTTTTCTCCTTCAAGTCCTATGGTATGTCACAGGTTTTTGAGAAATTCTTTCATGGTCTGGCCTCTGCACTCTCTCTGGTCTCACTTTCTGCTCTTTTACCTCCCATAGTCCTTCGAAATATTGTTTTATTTTTTATTTATTTATTTATTTTATTTCCATGTAGGAGAAAGAGACTAAGGCCTAAGACCCCCTATCAGGATCTTCATGCTGTGATTCACCCAGACCCAGCCAGCTCAGGTCATGGGCACAAGTGCGCACACCCCACGTGTTCGGGTCCTGTCCCACGTGGGTGTAGTTGTGTCACCACCGTGCCACCACCTTGCCCAACCAGAGTCCTCTGATCTGCAGAGCACCTCGTGATGTCTTATGGGTTCAGGCTCTAGGTAGATTTCTTTTCTCTTTGTTTTTAAGAGGTATTTTTGCCGTAGGGCGCGTGCACTTGCTGGAGAGACAGAGACAGAGACGGAAAGTGAGAAATTGCTCCTCAGGGGGACAGCCACACCACAGCCCCTTCTCCTCCATTTTCCTCTTGAGGTTTTGGGCATGCATGCACACGCGCCTGGCATGAGTTTTAAGCCACTGGGTCCAGGACTTGAACCCCAGGCAACTATGTGGGAGTCCAGCAATGTAAGCATTATGCCATCTGCTGGTCCCGGCTCTAGATAGACTTGAGAGTATGGTCTTCCCTGCCCTATTGGCCACCCCTATGTAAATCATTCTACCTGTCATTCTAAGCCTCTAGGAAGCCCTCCTGAACTTCACTCCAAGTCCAGCTGCGAGTTTTTTCCTGTCCATTTCCAGGGAATCTTGTCCACTGCCCTGTCACGCTGCTCACTGCAGTCTAAAGTCAGGAGTGCTCCCTGGTCACTTCTCGGGACTGTGAGGGCTGTAGAGCCGCAAAGCATGCCTTATCTGTGCCTGTGCCTGTGGCCCGCAGCACTGCCAGCACTGTGCGGGAGCAGCAGTAAGTGCCTTGAAAGTGAGTAGTTAAGGGGGAAGCCTGTGGTCTCTAACATCAGATAGACCTAAACACCAGAGTCACTCCCATGACCGAGTAGCTGAATGAACTGTTTCTTAAAACCACCACTTCTGGGCCAGCAGGTGACATGGAGGTTAAGGGAATCAGATCCCATATGGCCTACTTGACAGTTCTAGTTCTGTATCCAGTGGCTTAAAAAATGCACTAGGGACCAGCAGTTAGCCTAATGGCTATGTCACTGGACTCCCATGTAGTTGACCGCGGTTCAAGTTCCGGACCCAGTGGCTTAAACTCACACTAGGGACGTGTGCGTGCATGTCCAAGATCCCAAGAGGAGAATGGAGGAGAAGGGATTACGGCGTGGCTATCCCCCCTGGGGGGTGATTTCTTGCTTTCTATCTCTCTGTCTCTCTGTCTTTCCAGCAAGTGCATGCGTGCCATAGCAAAACCTTCTCAAAAAAACAACACTGGGCACTTTTGCAGGTGTGCCCAAATCCGGAGAGGAGAATGGAGAAGGGGTTGCAATGTGGCCATCCCCTCTGGAGAGTGATTTCTTACTTTCCCTCTCTCTCTTTCTCCAGCAAACACATGCACCCTACAACAAAAGCAAACCAAACTAAAAACCAAACCAAAAAGCAAACCAAACCAAAAACATAACTTCTTTGACTGCCAGTTGAAGATACAATAATATCTTTATTCTACAATAGAAGTTTTGCGAAGACTAAATAAGACAGTGTAGCTAAATGCTTTACGCAAATCTTGGTGAATATTAACCACTGAATAAATGATATTATGTGATTTTTTTTTATAGTTGTTAGAGGGTTTGTGCTCTCCACAAAGAAAGGGAGAGAGAAAGCACACCCTGTGGGATACGGTCTCACTGATCACACCGCAATCCTGTCTCCTCTAGTTCTCCATCCTGTTGGGATTCGGGGCACATACGCACACGTGCCTAGTGTGTTTTTCAAGTCACCACGCCAGGACTCAAACAGCAGCCAGCCGTGTGGGGTCCAGGTCCCTTAAGCACTAGGTTATAAAGCTGGCCCCATCATTATTTTTAAAGCTGGGATTTAAACCTAGGTCTGATTCCAGAATTCTTATTCTTTCCACCACAACCAAAATCGCTTCCTGGAAAGAAGCCAAGTACACAGAAAGCACTTCATTGTTGGGGTCCCGAGAGTACAATTTAGGGTATTACTGTGTGAAATTGGTCTACTTGGATCATTTTAATATTTAAACTATGCAGTAGAAATGTCCGGAATCGATGCTAGAATCTATGCTAGAATGTTTTTTTTCTAATAAGAAAACCGTACTACATCTGTCCATAAAAAATGGTTATTTCGGGAACCAGCAGTTAGCATAATGGCTATGTCGCTGGACTCCCACGTAGTCGACCGCGGTTCGCGTCTCGGACCCGGTGGCTTATAACTCACGCCGGGCGCGTGTGCGTGCGTGCCCAAGATCCCGAGAGGAGAATGGAGGAGAAGGGATTGCGGCGTGACCATCCCCCCTGGGGGGTGATTTCTCGCTTTCTGTCTCTATGTCTCTCTCTGTCTGTCTGGCGAGCGCACGCGCCCTATAGTGAAAAACCTCTCAAAAAAAAAAAAAAAAAATGGTTATTTCAACTGAAGTCTACAGATATTTGCACTTAATAGCATATATCTCTGAACATATAAATGGGGCATAATTTAAAAAATATGATAACTCAAAGTGTTTTGCAAAACATATTATACAAATACGTCATGAGGTACATGTTTTACCTCTTTTATTAATGTCACTGTGTATAAACACACTAGATTTCCCATACGTTTCCAGTCCTGGCTTTACCCGTTACCAGGCAGAAACATTTATGCTGTAATTTCAGCAATAGAGAAAATGCCTCGCTCTCTAAAAGAAGTGTACCCCAGATGTACACGTACCCCCTAGAACATCTACAGCGTAATTCAGTAAACCGTGAGGCTCTGACCTCTGTTGACATGAAGGTAACCCTGGGAAGAGAAGACCTTCACTTTTTGTGACCCACTTGCTTTTAAGTGTAAGTGACTTTCCGATCTGGCCACGGAAATAGATTGCATTTTGGGAGGGGCTGCAGGAATCGCTGGTGAATGCCTGTGGACTCCAGAGAGAGAAATCACAAGAGCAAGTAAATGGGAAAAGGGGCGGCTCTGGCTTTCTAGGCCACTGGTGTGGTTCCAAGCAGAATTCCACTTCCATGTAGGCTTCCAATATTCCCAACTTGTCTTTACGGATTCCGTCATTTGGTTCCACAGTTCAAGTAACCATGTTCCATAATTTGCATTATTACAAGTCATTCTAAATATCATATAAAATAT
This sequence comes from Tupaia tana, assembly GCA_026018925.1. Lineage (NCBI taxonomy): Eukaryota > Metazoa > Chordata > Mammalia > Scandentia > Tupaiidae > Tupaia > Tupaia tana. Next base: position 9,330,847 of record JAKSZU010000008.1, read on the forward strand.
CAATAATTAAAAATAAACATTTTTAAATGTTTCATTTACTAAAGAGTGCATGTGTTTGCTGGAAAGACAGAGAGCGAGGGAGAAGAGAAAGCACCACCCATGGGGTATGGTCACTCTGCAATCCCATCTCGTCCATCTCTCCCTCCTTTTGGGATTTTGACTATGCACACATACATGCCTGACATGTTTCTGAAGCCACCTGCTCTAGGACTTGAACCACAAGGTCAGCCGTGTGAGATCCAGCCGCCTTATCCACCACACCACCTACTGGCCCAACATGTGTGCCCTTTAGAAATACAGAAAGCAGATGTGGAGGTACCAGCTCACTAATGCCTGCATGCCTAGGTTGACGCAGGCACAGTTATATATAAGAGGGGTTTCAAAAAGTTAATGGAAAATGCATATTATGAAAAATCTATGCACAAATTTCAAAATTGTCTTGCGCCAAAATAAACTTGTACTTTAATTCCATTTTTCCACAAGATTTTTGAGGTCCTCTTATATATACGGTACATATGCACACATATTCGGTCATCAGGAAAGTCACATTGTATTTTCCCATGTTTTTCTCTGCAAAATGCATCGTGATTTTCCAGAGGACCCCATACACTCCTTGCACACGTGCAGTTGTTTCATGAGGCTACATTGTCCTTTTCTGTGACCTTCACTGAGACCTCCACCCTCTCTTCTATCCAGACCACAGCCCCAGGCCAGCCCTACAAGCTTTGCCACGAGTGTCACCGGCCTGCCTGAGCACACGGGCGCTCCCTCAGCCCTGCCTCCCCTCAGTGACAGCCCTGCCTCCCATGGACTTTGGGACCCATCCCCTGGTCCTCCATCTTGATTCACTGGGCACACACCCACCATCCTGGTGGACAGCTGCCACTGCTTGGTAGAGGAGATGACCCTGCATAGAAATGACTCCCGCATGTTTGGAGACCCAGCCTCCTGCAAACCGGCACAGTCCCATTTCACTGGTGAACCCCTGAAAGCAAAATTAGGCTCCTTGAGAACAGAGATGGAAAAGTTCTGTCTCAGCATTCTCCACAGCTGGGAACACCATGTCCTGACAATATATGCCCCCCAGCCCCAAATATTTAAGAGCTCTTTTTTATCCCTAAGATAGTACCTGTGGGCAAAACAGAAAATCCCTGGAAATCTCTTCAATGATTGGACTGTGAGAAAGAAGAAGGGCATGGGTCATTTCCTACATAAGTTCTTATTTAAAGTTTACAGAAAGGGGGACTAAGACAATACTAGTGAGTCAAATCAGATCTACATAGGAAAAAATGATCCATTTTCTTATTTTGTGTTTTATTTACTTGCTTTTAAAAAAGAATCAATTTTATTTATTATTATGTTTAAATTTGCTATAGGTCATGTGGACTCACCAGAGAGCAACAGAGAGAGCGAAAGAAAGTGAGAAAGCAGGCTGCCAGGCCCGGGACTCAAACCATGGTCAGCCATGTGGGTCCACCACCTTAACCACCATACCACCTGCTAGCCCTCTTATTTTGTGTTTTATTCCAGTTCCTCCTAACAAAAGTTGATATATATTCCTCAGTACTCAAGTCGGAAAGGAATGCCAGTCTTCATACTAAAAAGTGGCGTATTCTGCATCCAGATTTCTGAGTCCATTAGCTGACTTAACCCTCCATCCCCTGGGCCCTTCAGGCCTGGGGTTCAGGATCAGACCTTTGAATCCACTTGCAGACCAGGTGGTCATTTCTTGTCAAAAGGGAAGTCTGTGGAATTATGGCCCAGTGGCAGGAAGGAAGTGGGGCGGCCCTAGATAGTGGGATGGTCAAGTCCCTTAGAAGAGGTGACAACGAAAACCTGATATAGTTATTCTTCCCAGTAATTCCCTTTCAGATAAAGACAAAGTTGCTTAACTGGTCTTTATGTAAAATGAGAGTGCTGATTTGCGAGAGCCTCTCAATGTGAGAGTAATGACACGTTCAAGGTGTATTAACGAACCCATGCACAGGGAGACAAAAGAGGAATCAGGGCTGATCAAAATGCCAGCTATTTAAAGATCTTCCCTTGACCATGTGATGACCTTCATGTGTATTATACACCATTAGTATTCATGACAATTATATATTTTTAATTTTCTCAGTGTTACAAAACATTAATCATCACTACCAGCAAATAAGATATTTTTGCCGAGTAGACTACATAAAATTCTGGCAATACTGAACTTGCGAATATCATGAACTGTGTTTTAAAAAAAGCCAAAATCTAAACGTAATCCACAGAACACGCACTAAATTCCAGGTATTGACAATTTTGGTGTCATGATGTCAGTAAAGAGGCATGTCAAATTCTAAGTGACCTAAATCTTCATCTTTTCATCTGAAAATTCATGAAATATGGCAGCTCAGAGTCAAAAACTTTGTATAAAAATAGAATGGTAATGCCTACCTGTCTTAAAAGAAAGTAGTCACTCGAATACAAATAAATGAATCCATATACTTTCTGTCTTTTTTTTTTTTCTATATCTTCCCTCCTCAGGGTCAAGTGTGATGTATGCAGAAATGATTTGAATAAAATAACTTTGAATTTTGGCTTTTTACTTAGAAAGACCTTTCAGGTGGGGTTTTCTGTTCTTGTATCAAAGGAATGTAATTCTTATTGATGAGTTTTAATTTCTAATAAACCATCTTTAGTAAGTTAGAATTTGTTTGTTTGTTTTTTTAGTTTGCTTATATGAGATGGGATGGCCACACCACAATCCCTTCTATTCCATTTTCTTCTCTAAATTTTGGGCATGCATATGCATACCTGGTGTATTTTTCAGGCCCCCAAGTCTGGGACTCGAACCACATAGCCAGCTCTATGGGATCCAGCCACCTTACCCACCACACCACTGGCTGGCCCAGAGTTAGATATAAATGTGATCTTGACCTTGGTAGACTGCAGTACGGTAGAGTGATCACCTAAATGTTCATTGAAAGGTCAGATTAACTTTCCTATTTAGTTAGCAGCACATCCGGAATTTTATTGACCGTGAGATGCCAGTAGAGTTACATGCAGGTGGCAAGCCTGCGTACTTAGCCTTTTCTCTCACCCAAATGAGTTGGAAAAGGGAGCAAGTTGGTGCTGGAGTTGCCCAACTTTGACCCAGCAAGTGCTTTATCAGCCGTAAACAGTCAATCCGACTACCACTACTGTGCTTAGCATGGAAGGTGTCTTCTTTTCTTGTGCCATGGTACTCAGTGACTGTTAATCCTGAGTGGTGACTGGACCCGAACCTACAGACTTTGCAGCATGACTGGATGGAGGAGGGGAGTCTGATAGAGTGAAAACAGGCTCCTAGCCTGAGTGTAGAGAGGAAATAGTTTGTCCTGGCTCCGTGGCACAGCAGTGACACCCTGCTCCCATGAGGCCCCCATGCTTTGAAATATTGCAGGACTGGTTCCCTGGCTGACCTGTATAGACTGGGCACACCACCGCAACCCTGGCTGGCTGGGGAGGCTTGCAGGGGTTGCAGCATGAGACCCTGTGGAAAGCAGGTCTCTCTCCCATGCTCATGAAAGAAATAAACTTTCCTATAAAGTAAAATAGTTTTTATTTTTTTCTCATTTCCAGTATGTTTTAAACACCTACCATGTGCCAAATGGTACCCTGGCACTGTGGACACAGTAGAAATGGCCAAAAAAAACATGCAAACAGCAGAAAAGAATCTTCCCCTTCATGGAGTTCACACTCTCCTGAAACAGAGAACTAAGTCGCTCAATGAGATAAACACAGAGTATGACCAGGATGGCAAATGCTTTGAAAAAAAAAAAAAAAAAAGCAGAGAAGGACACGGGGAGTTCTGGACAGGGTGGTGGGGTGATTTAAATCCTCCTGAGATGACGTCAGTGACCTCCATGGCAGGTAAGGTACACAGGCCGGGATCCAAAGCATACCTTTTTTTTTTTTTTTTTCTTTTGGAGAGATTTTGCAGTGAGAGTTTTTTGAAGTGATTACAGCATGGCCATCCCCCCAGAGGGGGATTTCTCACTTTCTGTCTCTCTGTCTTTCTCTGTCTCTCTGGCGAGTGCACGTGCCTGACATTAGACTTTCTCCTGCCTTGACAACCAGCTAGCGTGCTTCCTGGCCTTTCTGCAGTTAGTCTGGCTCTGTGGCTGAGCTCAGCCTGTAGAATGTGATTGTGGTCATGTGCCTCACTTCAACCATAACCCGAGAACAGCTCCCGAGCACAGGCCCCAGGATCGCCCCCACCTGACAACAGCTCCCGAGCACAGGCCCCAGGATCGCCCCCACCTGAGAGCAGCTCCCAAGCACAGGCCCCAGGATCGCCCCCACCCGAGAACAGCTCCTGAGCACAGGCCCCAGGATCGCCCCCACCCGAGAACAGCTCCTGAGCATAGGCCCCAGGATTGCCCCCACCCGAGAACAGCTCCCGAGCACAGGCCCCAGGATCACCCCCATCCTTAGGAGTTCTCAAAGAAGAAAGAGCCACATAAAGGAAAGAGCCCAGATTCCCTCAAATAACCAGGTCCAAGGCCACCTGCCAATCAGTGATGTTCATTACCACCTTGGGGAGCAAGACACAGCCTTTGCTGCATGCAGCCACTGAGATGTTGAGGTTTATGTAATACAGACATGAGAGTTACAGCAACTGGTACAGGCTGGAAGCTCCACCTGGAGTCGCCATCCTACAGATGGGTTTTAGCGACATGCGAGTGAATGTGATTGGAAAGAGAAGAGGCCATTGTCTGAGCTTTAGCGATCTCATCTTTAGAGATTAAGACGACGGGGATGAACCAGCAGAGAAGCCTGAGAAGGGGAGGCCAGGGAAGCAAAAGGACAGCTAGGTGAGGGTGACATCTAGAAAGCCACTTAAAGCAAGACTTTCAAAGAGGACGGACAGTCAACTCTAAAGTGAAGCTGATCAGTCAAGAAAATGAAGAACTAGCAATTTTATTGTGGGAAAAATACTTCAGCGGAGAAGTTAACTTTACAATAGAATACAATACAGACATGAAAATTGGGTGATTCTAAAATCCTTAAAAATAATACCCATTAGGGCCAGAAGATGGCGTGCAGGTTAAGGTGGCTGGATCCCACAGCAACTGTGGCCGACTGCAGTTGAGTCCCTGGCCTAGTGGCTTGCAAAAACACATCAGCACGTGTGTATGCACGATCAAAATTCCAACAGGAGAATGGAGAAGTGACTGCGGTATGGCCATTCGCTCTTGGGGGGTGCTTTCTCAGTCTTTCTCTCTGTCTCAGTGAGCATACACAACCTATAGAAAGTCTTTTTTTTTTTTTAAGGGATATTTTTGCCTTAAGGAACATACACTTGCCAGAGAGACAGAGACAAGACACAGAAAGCAAGAAATCACTCCCTGGGGGTGGGACGGTGGTCATGTTGCAATCGCTTTTCCTCCATTCTCTTCTCAGAATCTTGGGCACACATGCACATGCGCCTAGTGGTAAAGCCACAGGGTCCAGGACTTGAACTGCGATTGACTACGTGGGAGTCCAGCGATGTATCCATTTCACCATCTGCTAGCCCTGCACAGCCTTTTTTTTTTAAAGAAATAATAACACTCATTGTTTAAGAAGATACAGAAAGCCTGTTCTAAGCAATAGCCCCGTGCAATATTCATTTATCATTCACTACCTGAACTGGAATTCTTCTACTGGCCAAACATTCCTTTTTCATTTCAGAACCAGTGAACCTTGAATAGAAGGGCTTTTTCATTTGCAGTGCTTTTTGTTTTGTTCGTGGTGGTGATTTTCATCAAGGATGTAGAGGACAAAACGGCTGCTCTAAATTGGGAAGCAGGAGATGAGTGAATCAAATATTGTGTATCAAATTCTTCATCCTTTTTTGCTTCATTTTAAATTGCATGAGCTACTGATAGGTAGTTACTTTATGATAATTTTTAAAGTCATCCATTTTTCCAATTCTGTGCACGTTCCTCCTTTCCTGTGCTTTATTTTAGAGCCAGGTAAGTCTCTGAAGAAGTTGCTCTAATTAAAATGAGTGCTTCACCTTGGGAAAAAAGGATGCCCCGCCGTGGACTCCCCGGCCTCGTCTCATCTACTTCCTACAGTTTTTCACTGTTGTTTTTAATTTGAAGTCTGTCCAGTGTATCCTGTCCTATCAAAATTGTGGTCAACTCAGATGATCTTATACTTTTTAAGACTGCAAATCTCCTTTACAGCTTCTCCTTATTTATTATCCTCCCTTCCTTCACATGAACAAGGAATTCCAGACTTGTGGTCTTAATTTACAAACAAGCGCATAGTTATTATCTTTGAAGTGTATGCACAGAACCCTCTGAGATCTTGGTTCGTCAGCAGCCGGTGAGCTGATTAACGAGACAGTTCTAACACTCTGAAGGCCTACAGAAAAGTCACTTTATGTCCCATAGACCACATACATAAATAGATATTTATCTATCTATTTATTTTTTTTTTAATTTGACCTAAAAGAGACAGTGAGAGTGAGCAAGCGTGAACGAGAGAGAATGTGAGAAAGCCAGCCACCATGTCTGGGACTCAAACCATGGTCAGCCATGTGGGAGTTCAGTACCCTTAACCACCATGCCACCCGCTGGCCCCTCATAGACCATTTCTTAGTAGACATTTTAAAAATGAATCTTTTCCCCAAAAAATTATATTCCTTTAAATGTATATTCTGGCCCAGTTTTCATTCTTTCTAGATACATGTTGCATGCTAAATTCTCAAAGAGTAAGCAATCTGGTTAATAACATGTGTTCTGAAATATCAATACTATTCAAATTTCTCATGTCACTAGTCATTTGCTAATGTTTTTATATATGGTTTGAAATATAAAACTAATACCTCTTACTGCCCATACCTCCATGCTGCCATGGGTTCTGGCTCTCGGAGCCTTTCTGTCAGTGATAGTTTCTGACTAGTCTGTTTTGGCTGAACACTGTGGGGAGGAAAGAGGGAAGGACAGGAGAAATGATAATAATGTCCACCAGTGGTTTCACCCCTTCACAAAGATTAAATTTGAACACTAAATGCCAAAGCCTATATGAAAGTCATCCATCCAGAGTGACAGAAGGGCCCTGACTTGTTACTTTCCCAGGCCATGTGTGTTTTACCTACCATTTCCAACATAATACCAGGTGGGCAAGGATCCAGCATCTGGGTGACCCTGTCACAAAACCCCCATGATGGCATGGGTATTTGGGATCAAGGCGATCCTTTCTCTTTTGTGGTCAGAAACACACCGGTGTGCAAAACACTTCATGTCCCCTGCATTCTGCCCAAGGACTCTATTGATTTCAAAGGAACTTGTATTAAGCTCTTTCTTCAATGAAATAAAAACTGAAAGTTGCCAGCCACAGTTGAAATATCTGCTATTCAGAATTTAAGGGTAGGACCTTGAATAAGAATATTTACATAGACACAACCTCCCAAGTGAAAGGAGTCATTGTGTACAAGGAGCTCTTCCTCCATTCCTACCAATACTGACTCACATAATAGTAACTAGGATGAAGTAGCATCTCTTGACCCTAGTTTAGCTTTTATTAATCTGCCATTTCATCATGCTGTATATATTTTGTGTAACACAAGGAACTTGTTTGTTTTTTATAAAGAGATTTTTGCTCAAGGGTGAATGCGCTTGTAAGAGAGACAGAGAGAGACAAAGAGACAGAAAATGAGAAATCACCCCCCCCCTCCGGGGTGGATAACACCACCACAATCCCTTCTCCCTCATTCTCCTATTGGGATTTTGGGCACACATGCACACACACCTGGCATGAGTTTCAAGCCACCAGTTCTGGGATTCGAACTGCGGTCAACTACATGGGAATCCAGTGACATAACCATTACTGTATCTGCTAGTCCTGTAATTTATTCTTTTATACTCCAACAAAACAGGCAACAGTCATTCTTTTCCTTCCAATCTGTACTCATAGTCATATCTTGATGTTCTTCAGTAAGAATTTTACAGCATATTCTAAACATAGCGCTCCTGGGTTCTGTACAGTGAACTAGGCCAGGAAGCTAAATGCTATGGTGGGCAGAACGATGACCTCTCCTGAAGATGCCACATCCTCAGCCTTGGGACTGTGAATACATTAGGTTACCAAGCAGAGAGGACTTAATGATACAGGTGGAATTAAGGTTGCTAACCCACTGACTTTGAAGTAGAGAGTTTATCCTGAATGATCCCGGGGTTCAGTGTAATCATGACGGTCCTTAAAAGTAGAAGCGGGAGGCAGAGATGGAAAGTCAGAGACACGGATGAAGCTATCGCTGGTATTGAAGCTGGAGGAACGTGGCCATGAGTCAGGGATGAGGGTGGCTTCTAGAAGCTGGAAAAGAAGAGGAGACAGATCCTCCCCTGGTGCCGCTAAAGAAACCAGCTCTGCTGACAGCTTGATTTTAGCCTATGTCAGAGGACTGAGCTACAGGACTGTAAGGAAATGAGATGTGCTGTTCACTCCCTAAGTTGCTGGTGGTTTGCTACCGCAGCGGGAGGACTTCCTACAGGTACCCTTGAGACACACGCATTCATCACCTTCTGTACCTACTGGTTGCCCTTGTTTTAAGGTGAAAGGCATAAGGACGTGATGGCGTAATAATGGGCTCTGTGGAAATGTTTTAGTCCATTCACAGGAAGGCGAGCACCACGGTGTGGGTTCCTGAGCTAAAATCTTCCTCTGACATTCTAGGGATTGATACTTTAAAAAGCCAAAAACTAAAAAGTAGCCTGTAAGACACTCACTAAATTCTCATTGTTGACAATTTGATGTTGTCATCAATATCACTGATGAGGCCCAGGGTCCGTGTGAATGACAGCATGTTCACCCTGGGTCTCTGTCCTGCTCTGATTCCCCCACGTGCTCAGCTCACCAGCTTCGCACCTGGTGCTCTCAGTCTCCTGTTCCTAACGCTGTGGTGAGGGTTAGGTGAGTAACGCATGCTTGCTGAGACCCATTTCTGGCTTGTCTCTGTTAGCAGCCATCGTGGTTATTAGTTATTTGTGGTGGTATGACCTCTCCTCCTCTAGCCTAATTCCTAAATATTCCCTCCCTCCATTGTCTTGCACTTAATCCGTCATCAGTACAAAAGTATGTATAGCTTTAGGACAGATCACATTGCTGCAGACTTTCATTGTCTTGTCTCCTCTTCTTGGACTGCTTCTTTTTCAACAGTTTTTATGGTATCTTCACAGAGGATTTACCTTTTTAGGTTTTTTGTTTGTTTGTTTGTTTGTTTTTGAGAGGTTTTTGCTATAGGGCGCGTGCGCTCGCCAGACAGACAGAGAGAGACAGAGAGAAAGCGAGAAATCGCCCCCCAGGGGGCATGGCCACGCAGCAATCCCTTCTCTTCCATTCTCCTCTTGGGATCTTGGGCACGCACACACACATGCCTGGTGTGAGTTTAAGCCACTGGGTCTGGGACTCAACCATGAGTCCAGTGACATAGCCATTACACCAACTGCTGGTCCCTCTTTTTAATTCTAACCGTACTTCTCTCCTTTCACAATTCCAATGCCTGGAACAGTACAAGCACACTGTCACAGAAAAATGTTTGTTGAATGAATGTAGGTCAGTCATACGGCAAGGCTTTTAAGGTATACCACCAATTAAGAATGCAGATGTTGGACCAATAGGTAAGAGGGCCAGATCCTACATGGCCAACCACAGTTCAAATCCTGGACTGAGTGACTTGAAAATCAGGCCGGGTATGAATGCATTTGTGTGCATGCTCCCAGTCCCTACATGGTGGAGAAATGGAGAGGAAGGAATTGCAGTGTAACAGTGTCACACTGGGAGAGTCCTCTCTCTCCCCCTTCTATCAAGCAAATACACATGCCCTTAGGCAATTAAAAAAAAATGAATGCAGATGCTTAATCCAATGACAAGTTTCATTTTTCATGTTACAAAGTTTTTTCAACAATGGGGACACTAAAAAAAGTAACTTCCTGATTTCTTGCATAAACACTTCATCCTAAAATGTCAAGCCACCTCACTTTTATAGGCCAGTTTCTATTTAGAGTGAAAGCAATTGTCCCATGGATCTTGTATCCACCTAAAATAAAAGGGAAGTCTGTTTTACGGTATCCCACATTGATCGCCTTTCAAAGAACAAGATGGTGTTGCTTGCACAAGAGAAGAAGGATGGGGACCACATCTCCTGCCTCTGAGAGTATCCGGGGCTCGGCACGATGCTTGGCATGTGGCATTCATCACTTGTTGGATGTCTGATTGAGCATTTCCTTCAGAAAAAAGCAACCATCCTGTGATTTTATGTTGAGTCCAATCTCTCTCTTCCCATAGCCCAATGGTTCCTAGTCAGAAGGTGTTGGACAGTCTCTGGGTACAGTTGGGAAGGCCTAGGGAGTTGACTGCTTTCAGTACTACTCATAGCAAGCCTCTCCTAGTTTGTAGGATAGTCCTATGTCAGTTAAAGTTAATTCAGGGATGGTTTGTCATTTAAGAGGCTTAATATGGGACTGATTTGGGCATGCAAAGACATCTCACAGAGTGGAGATGACAAGGCATGGCTGCCCCACCAGCAATCCCAAATCAAAGCCTGTTTGTCTTAGATGGTTCTCCAAGGTTTCATTAGAAATCTGAAGTTTTTACTCAGATAAGACAACCTAAGAGAGATGTGACTAAGGCACTGTGGCTTGGAGTGGTAATCTGGAAGACAGTGATGTTATTATTAGACTTCAGAATTTTACATACACATAAACACACACACGTGAATGTTAAATGGTATAATTCAAAACAACAAGTAATAGAGCACTGTTTCATTTGGCTCAGAATGCACCGAAAGGTAGTATTTTGAACATTAACATCATTTCTATGAGATTTGTGAAGAACCCCTGGAGATAGTGGTGTACTGTGAATAATTAGAGATTTAAAACCAAATTTTCACCTAATGGTTGAAGAGGCTTTTAAGACATTTTTATGAGAAGCTGAGGTTTTGTAACTCAGAGCTTTAACACAAATTCATTTTGTCAGAAAGCAGTTTTGTATTCAATATTTTGGTTGCTATGGAGGCAATTTAGGCACATTATGAATAACATAAGAATAATATAAGTTCTGTCTCCCAAAGACCTGGGCCCATGATTAGGAGATGCACCAGTCTGACAAATGAATCAACTACATTTTTAAATGTCTGGTTTTGTAATTGAAAATTCCTGCTGAAATAATCAAGATTTATGCTTTGTCATTCAATGACTCAAGAAACCTTTCTTAGGTACTTTACCGCATGTCCAGAATTAGGTCGGGATGCTAGACTCATGAAAAAATTGCAAGCTATTCATATTTTAGCTTTCTTAATGTCTAGGCCAATGTCATAGAAATGGAGACACCAAGGAATGAATATCAGCACCATCAGATCAGACAGAAGGCATTATGCTTACATAAGCTCAATTTTAGATCTTTTTGTAAAGAACTAATCTGCCTTGGAGTCATTTATGGATAAGAAAGACCACACTAGTGTGTAAGAGTATTTTAAAAAATAATGAATAAATTAAAAAGTGCAGATTCATCATGTAAGTGGTATGTAAAGTTCCAGGGAAGGTGCACATTTAGATGTTTGAGGGTATAGGACTCCTTCCTCATAGTGACCCGAATTAGGGGAAATAAGTTAAGTCATCTAAAAGTTGCTCAAACTTTATAGAATGAAATTCTTAATATCTGTAAGTGTGTGAGGTTTTTTTTTTTTTTTTTCATCTCTGCATTTGGCAGATAGGAAGTTGAGACTCACTTTAAAAGCATGGGCTAAGTGCACATCGTCTTGGTAGGTTACCTAATGAAACAAAGCGTACATATGCAGGTGGCCTGTGACCAATGAAGCTCTGTACTGTAAGAACTAAAGAACAAATCGTGCAGTCACTAATATTTTTCACTGGCATGTAGAACTTCCATTGCAGGGGACCAGCAGTTAGCGTAATGGCTATGTCTCTGGACTCCCACGTAGTTAACCGCAGTTCGAGTCCCGGACCCGGTGGCTTAAACTCAAGCCAGGTGCGTATGTGTGCATGCCCAAGATCCCGAGAGGAGAATGGAGGAGAAGGGATTGCGGCGTGGCCATCCCCCCTGGGGGGTGATTTCTCGCTTTCTATCTCTCTGTCTCTGTCTGTCTAGTGAGCGCATGCATCCTATAGCAAAAACCTCTCCAAAAAAAAGAAAAAAGAACTTCCATTGCATTGTTTTTCAAGGCATTCCGAAGCATATATTCTGGAAATGCAGCATCTGGAGCTGGGGTACAAGCACTACATCTTGGACAGATTAGGTCCCTGTGTCACTAAAAGGGTTCACAGTAAAGTCAGTTGGGCCAGCTTTCCTTCTGTGCACAGTCCCCCACTGTGGCCTCCAGAAGAGATTGTTAAAGACAGAGTCCTACACTCCATTTTGTGCTAGAGAATCCTACTCATGGGGCTGGACACTGGTGTGTGTATGGGTGTGCGTGTGTGCATGTGCATATGCAGCAAAGCCTCTCAGTTAATTCTGATCATCTGGTTTCAGAAGCACAACACAAAGTCATTCTTTCTTAAAGAAGTCCATTAGGTTTATATTAGTAGTAGACACCAGCCATGCCCTGCAGGCCTTTAGTAATGTTTTAAGTTTGCAAATACGGACAATCCTCTGACTTTGATTTGACTCATTTCTGTTGAGAATTGTGTGTTTCTTGGTTATAACCTTTGTAATACACCTTGGTATACTTTTCACGTTTATTGACATTTCCTCCCATTAGGCAGCCTTTTTTTTTCCCCCAATACATAATGGACTGGTGATTTTATGAGAATCATAAGCTGAGGCTGGCGGTAGTGGGTTGAGCTGTGGAAATGTTGACCAGTTATCTCATCCCTGCCTGATTCAGTTCTATGCACGCACATCTACCTCAGGAGAATTAGCAGCAGGCAAATCGACTCACAGCCAAATTACAGAATACCTGATATGTTGCCTAATCATTTTCAAATAACCACAAGCATGAAAGTTAAGTCCGTAAATGTGAATAGTCAAACTACCCATCTTGACTACAAAACAACCTGACTTTGGCATTCCTAGGGACACGTACTCGCAGTGAAATGTTGGGCTCCCACAATGGGGCCATTGCAGCACAACTGACTTCTTGAGTATGACAGTGCATGGGAATATCTAGAAGATCTTATGCCCATTTTGAGCTTTCTTAGAGAGCTAAACCATGCATAGATCTCCTATTGCTTTTAAAAATAATAAATAAATAAGTTTATTTGTTTTATCCATGGGCAAAAAAAAAACAGAGAGAGAGAGAGAGAGAGAGAGAGAGAATGCTGCAAAGTCAAATGATCCTTACACTTGCTGAACACGTGAATGGGTCCTTAGAGGCCCTCCAGTCCAGTCCTCTCACTGTCTTGGTGAAGTAACATCGGTCGTTGGGAAAGTCCTGTCGCATTTTTGTATAGGAAAACACGTCATGACTCGGCTGGCAACCTAACAGTTTAGAAACATTAAATGACCGGGTTGGGTCAGTTTTAAAGGCCAGCTATGCTAACTACTATCAATCTTGGACTAACAATGTAAACTCTGTGTCTCAGTCTCTTCATCTGTGAAACTGAAATGGTAATGTCAAGGAATTTATTGTGTTGTTCTGGAGGTTAAAAAGGATGTTGAACATCGAACACTTGGTACGCTGCCTGGCATATTTTAAAGTGTTCCCTTAGGGAGCCAGCCAGTGACATGGTGGTGCTAAACTGCCATATGGGCAACTGTGATATGAGTCCCAGACCTGGTGACTTAAAACTCACACCAGGCGTATGTGTGTGCGTACCCAAAACCCTGAAAGGAGAATGGAAGAAAAGGGATTGTGGTGTGGTCATCCTCCTGGGCTGTGATTTTTCACTTTCTCTCTCTCTGTCTCTCTGACAAGCACACATGCCCTATAGCAAAAAAATCTCTCTAAAAAAACTTCTTTTTTAAAGGACTGTTCCCTCTGATAATTATTACTATCATTACTAAAACATCTCCTGACCCCAACCAGTGAAGGGTTGTTCCTATTGTTCTATTGCCCGGGGTACTTGGAAAACCATACTGCCTGGTTTTACACCCTCCAGTATAGGAAAGAGCCCTGGGCTGACAGTCAGAGCGAGATCTGACCTGCATCTGAGCTCCAGCTGGCCACTAACTCGTCCTCTGAAAGTTAACCCAACTTCTTTCAACCATTTCTTTACATACAACATCACAAGGAAACTGGAAACTCTGAAACTTTGCCATCTCTAACAGTTCTAGGTCTACAGAGATGAAAGCAGCCATCTGTCCATCTTGTCTTGTGTCGGGCTATTGGCTATCAACTAGGATCACAACCTCCTCAGCTCCCCTAAAGAATAACCTAAAAAACTCTGAGTAGCTTACTCTTTGGATTCTTGTTAAAGGAGTATGGTGGGCTGGCAGGTGGCATGGTGGTTAAGGTGCTGGACTCCCACATGGCTGGAGGTGGTGTGAGTCCCAGATCTGATAGTTTGATTTCTCACTTTCCCTTTCTATCTCTCTCTAGTCAAATTAAAAAATAATGATGATGAATAGAACTAAATACTTTTATAAGAAAGGAGTAGATTATATTCAAGTAGACTATAATCTATATTAGTATTAGAATAAAATTAGAATAAAATATAATTAGATTATATTATAAGTAAAGTAGATTTATTGGAGCCCTGGAAAAATAATAAGTTATTGTGAGAACCTCTTTTTTGCTTTTCCTGAAAAACTAGACAAGAGAAAGTGGGTTTCAAGATGATGGGACTTCACAAAGGTTGTTGAAAAATGGAATTAGAATATAAGCTAATGTGGGACCAGCAGTTAGTGTAATGGCTGTGTCGATGAACTCCCATGTAGTCGACCGCAGTTTGAGTCCCAGACCTGGTGGCTTAAACTCACGCCAGGCGGGTATGCGTGCGTGCCCAAGATCCCAAGAGGAGAATGGAAGAGAAGGGATTGTGGCATGGCCATCCCCCCTGGGGGGTGATTTCTCGCTTTCTGTCTCTCTGTCTCTCTCTGTCTTCCTGGCAAGCGCACGCACCCTATAGCAAAAACCTCGGGAAAAAAAAAAAAAGGAGTATAAGCTAATGTTGGTGCAAAAAATTTTGAAATCCATGCATGTTTTTTTCATAATACTTATTTCCCTTGAGCCCCACATACAGCAGGTAAGCTAGAAACTGAGGCATCAGAGTTTAGTATAGAGTCATTTAATATCAGTGTTTTAGTAGGAAAATCCTGCTAGTAACTGTGAATTGAATTACCAGACAATATTTGGAACATGTTAGAAACTTTAGAATAAAACAGATTAGTTTTCTGGAGATGTTTTTAAGTACAACTGTGTCCAAGGGCAGAAGCAGCATACTGATGTTGCCCAAAGCACCTTTAAGTCTAAATTTATTTTAAGGTTTCTTTTCAGTGAATTTTACAAGCGGTCCATTCATTCTCCAGTCCTGCATTGTGTGAGTACCTTCTGGATACCTGTGCTGACATGCTAGCTTCCCAAGACCCCTTTCCACCCCAAGTTCTCTCATTTTAGCGAGACGATTATTGTTTTGCCCAAAATATGGTCATAGCTCACGTTTTCAGGCTGTCATTCATGCATGCGTTCCTACCAATCTGTAGCTCTCGTGCTGTGCGGCTGACCAGTTGCCTAAAACTGACCGCTTTGTTTAAAACTCTGAAGTTTATTAACAACTTTTGTAAAGATCAAGCAGGTTTCAGCTTTGCATTCAGACCTGTAAATGCTCACGGCAGGGCTTCGATTCTCCATATTTCCACGGAGAACCTGTGCACGTCTCTTGTTGCCGTGACGTTGTGCCTTGGCTTTGGCCTCTTAGCACCCCGATCACCACACAGACGAACTGTAATAAACAGCGACACGCGGAATGCAGTACTGCAGGAAGTCTCTCCGTTTTACTCTTTATAATTTATCTTTTGTGCTATTTCCATTAATATAATAAAATTATATACTTAAATATGATCCTGTTTTCTTTTCATTGATAATCGGAAATTTCTGAGAAGCCTTTACAGAAGGGTTTCTTCCTCTCCTAGCAGAAACTAGAATAACCAGTTCTAGCAGACCTTAATTATAGTCATTCTTTTTGCGCAGCGACGTTTAAGCACAATATTATTATAATTTTATGCATAATGAGCTCTATCTTGATGTCAACATGTGGATTATAAACCTTTCTATTTGAATTAAATACTGATTCAAATGAACTAAATCATCTTATATTAGATAGTTAGAGAGATTCATGAGTCAGAAGGTACTTCATAAAGATCATCAATGGAATCATGCATTTCAGCATTTGTTGACTGTTAATCAATCAGAAATTATTTGTGTGGGCGTGGCTGAGCCAACGATGTGTGAACATACCTATATATGAATGAGCGTGAATTAGACGGGTGAAAAAGCTGGTATGTCCAGTCTTTGGGAAGGACCATGAATATGTAATGACTACCTCTAATGAAAACTACCTGGTTAATTTATTTATGAGATAACTCATTCCCTGTGCATCTCTCGGACTTAGAGCTCATAGGAGTTGAGGTGGCCCAAGGAATTGGGAATGATTTTTCTAGTATGACTGTGAATATTTGTAATAAAAAAGTATATATTGTTCCGTAATTATTTCTCTCTCTAGGTTTTCTTGTCTATAATAAATGAGATTCATTTTGCTTTCAAATATTGAGAACTGGGGCCAGCAGGTGACATGGGGATTAAGACACTGGATCCCACATGGCCAACTGCTGTGGATCAATCCAAGATCCCAGGGCCCTGAAAAACGATGCTGGGCATTTATGTGTGGACATGCCCAATAACCTGAGAGGAGAATGGAGGAGAAGGATTATGGTGTGCCCATCCCCCATGAGGGAGGATTTCTCACTTTCCCTCCCTTTTTCTGTTTCTGATGAGAAACATTTTTACACTATAGGTAGAGCGGGGGGGAGGGTTACCTTACTCAGACTACAACAAACTTGTTAAAGAGTAGTTTCAATGAATAATGCTGATGTTTGATGATATCAGTGGAAATTGATTAATAAACTCATTAAATGAATAGAAACCTTAAAATAAATTTAAACTTGAAGTCCATTTGGAAATCATGCTATGAATAGATCCCAAATCATACTGTCTCAAGAGGGTACATTTATAATTGCAGAGAAATGAACCCCGTCTGATTTATCTGTCCTACTCCTGGCTTCAATGTTGTCCCAGGACTTATGCTTGATTGCCAAGTAAGCGTCTGGCTCTCTAGATCATCCCGTGAGAGCAGTCACTGGTTGAGTTTAGCATCACTGTTTCTTTGTCTGCTTGCGTGTTGCCCTGGTCTTCGACTCCAGCTGGGTCACCTCCTTGCACCCGCAGGTACCCACCAAGCTGCTCACTGATAACAGCACCATGACTTCCATGCCTCCTTCCACATGTGGCTACATTCTGCACCCTTCCATTTCCCTCTCTTCTTCCCTCTCCCCTCCCTTGTTTCCTGCCTTCCCTTCCTCCTTTCCCTCCTTCCAGACACTCTAACTGAGGATTTCTACTGAAATGTATAAAGCAACCTGAGGGCCCACAACTCACATTGTGCAACCAATGACTGAAGAATTTGTCTTGGGACCAGCAGTTAGCGTAATGGCTATGTCGCTGGACTCTCATGTAGTCGACTGCGGTTCAAGTCCTGGACCTGGTGGCTTAAACTCACGCCGGGCGCGTGTGTGTGCATGCCCAAGATCCCAAGAGGAGAATGGAGGAGAAGGGATTGTGGCGTGGCCATCCCCCCTGGGGGTGATTTCTCACTTTCTGTCTCTCTGTCTCTCTCTGTCTTTCGGGCGAGCGCATGCGCCCGATAGCGAAAACCTCTCAAAAAAAATAAATAAATAAAAAGAATTTGTCTTCATTTTAGAAGGGTCACCTGGACAGCAACGTGAGGGCTGAGAGGCAGATAATCTATTAGGAACCTGTCATGTTAGTGCAGGTAGAGGATGACAGCGACTGTGGGGATGGAGGAGAGGAGACATATAAAAGGAGAGGAAGTCAAGTGGTAAAACGTGGAGGACTTAGAAACGGACCTGCTGGGGGAGGGGGGGTGTGTGTATTAAAGCAGTGGAGCCCAGAAAGATAAGAATTTCTGGCTGAGTAATTTAAGATCCACATAGCTGAAAGTCTTCTCTTCTGTGAATCCTTTTTTGAACTCTCGCAGACCACATGAATTAATTGATCTTTTTTTCTTGATTGCCATGACATATTGAATGGAAATTGTTTTTGTGGAGTTCAAACATCTCAAAATTAGGATCTCCCGGGACCAGCAGTTAGCATAATAGCTATGTCGCTGAACTCCCATGTAGTCGACCGCGGTTCGCGTCCTGGACCCGGTGGCTTAAAAATCACACTGGGCGCGTGTGCGTGCGTGCCCAAGATCCCAAGAGGAGAATGGAGGAGAAGGGATTGCGGTTTTCTCGCTTTCTGTTTCTCTATCTCTCTCTGTCTGTCTGGCGAGCACACGGCCCTATAACAAAAACCTCTCAAAAAAAAATAGGATCTCTCGAAGGCCGAAGCTGTACAGAGGCAGTGTTGCATTCTCATACATCGCCTGGGCCGCAGGTTACAAGTCCAGGGCAGACACCTGGGCACTGACTCCCCATTCACCGCCGCCTACACCAGGTATTCTGTTGAACATTTTTCTCACATCACAGACACATTCCACTTATGTGAACTGTCTGGGCCATGATA
Source organism: Tupaia tana (assembly GCA_026018925.1). Lineage (NCBI taxonomy): Eukaryota > Metazoa > Chordata > Mammalia > Scandentia > Tupaiidae > Tupaia > Tupaia tana. Next base: position 9,349,550 of record JAKSZU010000008.1, read on the forward strand.
TGCAGTGGTCAGAATTCCTTGAGCAACTCACAGCTATGTTTTAACTTTTTATCAGAAAAATGATTTTAGACATACAGAGATATACAAAGGTAATGGAGTAAGTTCTAGTATAGTCTTAACCTAGAATCCCCTTTGTTAATGACCTACATAACCAACATACAGTTATCAAAATAAACAAGAGATACTAGTATAATATAATTAGTATAGTATACTCAATTAATTAAAGCAATTTGCTGATAACTGATGTAAATGTTATTAAATAGACTACAGAGGTCATTCAGATTCTCCATGTTTTTCAACTAATGTCATTTTTCTTTCCTGGAATCCCATCAAAGATACCACAAATTGCTTTTATTTTTCCTTAGTGTCTTCTTCTTCTTCTTCTTCTGTTCTCTAGAAGTTCCTTCATCTTTATCTGTGTTTTATGATCTTGATACATTTGAAGGGTGATGGCCAGGTGTTTTGCAGACTGCATGATTTGGCTTTGTCTGATATCTTCTCGTAATTAGCCTGAGCCTCTGGACTTTGGGAAAGACCACAGAGGTGATGCGTCCTTCTCACCGCATCATACAGGAGTATGTGCTAAGAACATGGCTTCTTCTCCTTCTTTTTCTTCCTTTCTTTCTCTTCTTTTTATTGTTCTTCTTTTCTTCTTTTCTTTTTTTTTTTACTTAATTGCCAGAGGGAATGTGTGCTCACTATAGAGAGAGACAGAGAAAGGGAGAGAGAGAGAGGGAATGAGAGCAAACACCCCACAATAGGGTGTGGTCACACTGCGATCCCTTCTTCTGCATTTCTCTGTCCTGTTAGGACTGGGGCACATATGGACACGTGCCTGGCATGTTTTTCACTGCACTGGGGCTGGGATACGAATTGCTGGGCTGTGAGGCCAGCCCACAACATGTCTTCATACTAGTGATGTGAACCTTGGTCACTCGATCAAGGTGGTATCTGCCATGATTCATACTGCACTGAAAAAGATGCTGTTCTCCCTTTTGAGTACTACATTCTTGGTAAGCAAGTCCAGATTTCTGGCCTACATTTGAGGAAAGGAAAATTAAGCTCTACCTCCTGTTGGGAGGCATGTCAAGGAATCTGTTCACATTTGTCAGTACCACCACAGTGATTTGTAATGTTCTGGAGGAGATACCTTTTTTTTTTTTTTTTTGAGAAGTTTTCGCTACAGGGCACGTGCGCTCACCAGACAGACAGAGAGAGAGACAGAGAGACAGAAAGCGAGAAATCACCCCCCAGGGGGATAGCCACGCCGCAATCCCTTCTCCTCCATTCTCCTCTCGGATCTTGGGCATGCACGCACACGCACCCGGCGTGAGTTTTAAGTCACCGGGTCCGGGATGCGAACCGCGGTTGACTACGTGGGAGTCCAGCGACATAGCCATTACACTAACTGCTGATTCCCTGGAGGAGATACTTTGAAGCTATGCAATATTCTGGTTTTGCTCAGTGTCACCCACCGATTTTAGCGTTCACCAATGGGTTTTTGCCTGCAGCGATTATTGCCATAGTGACATAATGCACATATATTGTTTATCCGATTTCTTTGAGATTTATTGATTATTATTTATTGTTTGTAAGGAAAGCTCGTCCCTTCCTCCCCATTTGTTTCTGTTTGATCACTTATTTATATCTGCAGGGATTCACTGATACTTATCTTTTTTTTAAAATTAGAATCCAGTACTATTGTTATTCATTTTTACTGCTAAAGTTGTTCTACCTTTGGCCACTGGGACTTTTTTTTTGTTTTATTAGCCTCAGTGTCCTTTTCACAAGACTAGTGGGTTCTGGGGGAAGAGTTGGGCACTTCCTTACCTCTTGGCAAAGCAAGATGTTCCAGGCTCATCGACTGCTTCTCCTGTCCCAGCCCTACACTCACCATGTTGGTGGCTCTAGTTCCTTTTACTGGATAATGTTATTTAGAATCTAAGATGTAGGCATTGAAGGTACAGGGTGCTTCTTGGGGGTTCCTGCTTCTAGGCCCTATGTGAGTGGATGGTGGTGCAGTGGCAAAATGGGATGCATGGAGAGACTGACCACACGAGAAGGTTCTGGAGTATGGAGGGCTGGCTCTCTGAGCACACCAGGTACGCACCTGCCCATGATCCGGGGTTAGCTGAGGTTCGGGGTGTAGATTGCAGACCCTGTTGAAGATGCTGCCTGTCTCTCTCTTTCTCTGTCTCTCACTCATGGAAGAAATAAAGACAAAAGGAAAGAGGAGAAAATATATGTATGTATACTAATGCATGTGTATACACTTATTTCTGTCTGTCTGTCTAACCTATTAAACCAAATAGGAGTTCATTCTGATATCTCTGACTCCAGGGGAGCACCACAAGCTTCATTCTAACATCTGTTTGCTTATTTGCAAATTCATCCTCCAAAATTGGAGAGCCTGGCTCTCGTCTGTAGACTGTGTTTCCTTATTTGTTCAGCCCTTCTATACATGTACAGTTGTTTGGGAGTTGCTAACACAAACTCTGTGAGAAACAAACTTAAAAATTAGAATATAGTATTTGGGTGCAATTCTTCTTCTTCTTTTTTTTTTTTTTTTTTTTGCTTCACAATACATAGTCAAAACTGGTTTCCCAAGTTAGTTTGAAACTTCCAAAGTTAAGTTCTTTCTCAACCCCTCCAAATGTGGTCATTATTGATTTGTCATATGGTTAAATTGATTATATTGATTTGTTGCAGTCTGCAATCCATCTTGGATTTCCCCGCATCCTGGTTGACTTTCTTTTCCCCTCATTTCAGTACAGTAAAATTCATTCGTTGTGTTACGCAGTTTTACGGGGTTTGACAAATGCATGGACTTATGTCTGCTCTACGTAGTCTCATGAACATTTCACCCATCCAGAAACTCCCTCAGGCTGTCCTTTGGAGTCAGCCCCTCAGTATACTCTCAGACTTGGAACCACAGATCTGTTTTCCCCTCTGTAGTTTGCAGTCCTTTTTCCATTCTCCTCTTGGGATTTTGGGCACACATGCACATGCACCTCACATGATGTTCAAGCTGCTGGGTCTGGGACTTGAAACATGGTCCACCAAGTGAGAGTCCAGAGCCTTAACCACCACCTGCTGGCCCCACAAAACACATTTAGAAATTCATCCATGTTGGTTCATGAATCATTGCTTATTCCTTTTTATTGCCAAATAATGTGCCATTGTATGAATTGGTGTACCATAGTTTATCCACTCCCTCACTGAAGGACATTTGGATAATTTCCAGTTTGGGACAATTAGTAATAAAATTTAATAAAGCTAATACGTTTTTACGTAAACATAAATCTTGGGTAAATATATAGAAGTGATATTGCTTGGCTCTTGAATAAATGCATGCGCAACTTTATAACAGATTTTGTGTACAATTTACATTTTTACCACTAATGTACAACAGTGATAGTTGCTCTGCATTCTCACCTGCATGTGGTATCACCAGGTTTGCTTAGCTATTCTGATAGATGTGTAGTGGTACCTCATTGAAGCTTTAATTTGCACTTCCTAAATCACTAACCATGTTGAACATTTTTTCATATGCTTATTCACCATCCATAATTCTTTTTTTGTGAAGTATCCATTCAAATCATTTCAAGTTTTTTGTTTTCTTATTGTTCAAACTTAAGAGGTCTTTATATGTGTGTGTGTGTGTGTGTGTGTGTGTGTGTGTGTATTGGGAATGAGTTATTTGTCAAATATGTGACTTGAAAATATTTTCTTCCAGTCTATGGCTTTTTAATTCTCTTTGTATTCTCCATTGCAGAGCCAAACTGTTAAATTTTTGTAAAGTCTAGTGATCAAGTTTGACTTTTATAGATCATGCTTTCAGTGTATCTCTGTAAATACTTTGCAAAAATAAAGGTCACATGGATTTTTCTCATATTTTTTTCTAGACATTTTAGTTTTATGTTTTACACTCATTCTATAATTTGTTGAGTTAATGTTTGATAAGCATTCAGGTTTACTTTTTGCATGTGAATGTCTAACTTTTTCATTTTTTGAAAGTAGTGTCATTTTTCCATTAAATTTCTTTTGCATGTTTGTCAAAAATCAATTGACTATATTTGTAAGCATCTAATTCAGGGCTCTCTCTGTTGTTCCAAAGCTCTATATGTCTATGGTTTCACCAATACCACTCAGTATTGATTAATGCAGATTTATAATCAGGTATGAAATTGTGTACTGTAAATCCTTTAACTTTGTTCTTTTAAAATAGTTGTTTGGGTATTCTATATTATTCGACTTTCATGTATATTTTAGAATCAACTTGTCAATCACTGAAAAACAATTTTCTTGAATTTGATTGTGGTTGTGTAAAATCTATAGATTAGTTTGGAAAAAACTGGAATTTTAACATGGTGTCTCCCAACCCATGAATATGGTATCATTTTCCATTTGCTTAAATCTTAAATATTAACTTCCTTCCTTCATCCCTTCCTTCTTTCCCTCCTTCCTTCCTTCCTCCCTTCATTCTTTATTTCCTTTTCTTCTTTTCAGAGAGAGAAACCCTTAACAGGGGCTCATTGCAGTTTCCCCCACCCCTAGTCTCCCAGCCACCAAAATCACAGGCTTGCCTGTAGTTGCTCCCAGTGCGCTCAGGTCGACCCAGGATTCACACTGAGGCTCTTCCATATGGCTCCAGCCTCATGCCCTGTTCCCTACTGCCTGCCGCACCATGGCTGGGCCAAGTCTTACATTTTTTAAATAAGTATTTTGTGGTTTCAACATGTAGGTCCTGCACATATTTTGTTAGATTTAAAGCTATGTATTCTCTTCTTGCATATACTTGCTTACTTGTGTTCAGTCATTGTTGCTATTCTAAATGGTATTTTGTGTTTTCTTTTTCCAAATTCCAACTGCTCATTGCTGGCACTTAGGAATAAGACTTAAGTTCGTGTATCCCGTGATCTTGTTAAAACTGCTTTTTAGGTCTAAACTAGAGGAACAATCTGAGACTGGATTTCTTTTTTTGGAAGATTTTTAACTATTGTTAGATTTCATTATAGGTATAAGACTATTCACCTTATCTATTTCTTCTAGAATGACTTTTAAGAATTTGTGTCTTTCAGAAATTGATCGATTTCACAGTCAGATTTATAAGGATAGAGTTGTTCATAGTCTTCTATTATTATGCCTTTAATGTCTTTTTTGTCAAAAGTAATGTTACCTGTTTCATTGCCAGTATTGGTAATTTTTGTTTTCTCTCATTTTTTCTTGTTCAGTTTGGCTAAAGTTTTATCGATTTTATACTTTTCTAACAATCAGCCTTTAGTATCATGGAATGTTTTATATTTTTTATTTTATTTATTTCTGTTCTAATATTTATTATTGCCTTTCTTCTGCTTGCTTTGGATTTAAATTAGTCCTTCTCTTCTGGTTTCTTTTAGTGAGAGCTTAGGTTAGTAATTTGAGATGTTTTTCTTTTAAAATTTTTTTTGTTATTTATTATTATTTATACATTCAATTGATATGTGTTATTTAGATTGTAAAGAGATTTTGCCCAACATGATATATGCCACAAGCCAGGCAAGTAGAGAATAATACTATACACGACATCACCAACAGGCAACAAACCTTATCTGTGTCCCACAAATGTCTTACTTCTCCATTTTTCTCCCAAATTTCCCTTCCTGCACTCTTCCTCTCTTCTACTCTCCTTCCACTTTGTCCCCACTGTCCATAATAATTTTCAATGCTTTTATGTCCTCCAGTCTTTCAGTCTCTACCATGCAGTGTAGACAGAGGGTATATGTTAAGTGGAGACATACAATGTTTCTGTTTCATAGCCTGACTTGTTTCACTCAGCAATAAATCTTCCATGTTCATCCACTTTCCATCAAATGCCAAGGTCTTGTTGTTTTTATGGCTGAATAATATTCCATGGAGTATATGTGCCACACTTTTTCAATCCATTCATCTGTTTGTGGACATTTGGGTTGGTTCCATGTCTTAGCAATTGTGGATAATGCCACAATAAATATAGTTGTGCAAGCACTTGTCCATCTGAGCATTCTCCTGTCCTTTGGGTAGATACCCAGGAGTGGAATTGCTGGATCATATGGTAGTTTTATTTGAAGATTTTTCTTCTTTAATGTGAGTATTGATCGTACAAACTTATCTCCAAGTGTCACTTTAACTGTGGCCCACAAATTTTTATGCGATGAATTTTAATTTTCATTCAATTAATAATATTATAAAATTTACTTTGACACTCATAATTGATCCATAGGTTATTTAAATTATGCTGCTTAATTGAAAAACAATTGGCAATTTTTCATATATGCATTTTATTATTGATTTACTGTTTAATCCCATTATGATTTGAGAACATACCTTATATGATTCCTATTCTTTTATATTTGACAAGGTTTATTTTAAGTCCTGGAATATGGTTTATTATAGTGACTGCTCCTGTCTGCACTCGAGAAGAATATCTACTATGGTGTCATTGGGTGGGACATTCTATAAATGTCAATTAGGTCAGGTCAGTTGGTGGAACTGTTCAGGTCATTTATATTCTTACTTTTTTTCTGCTTACTTGTTTTATCAATTAGTGAGAGAGAAATATTGAAGTCTCCAACTACAGCTGCAGATTTTTCTATTCCTCTTCTCCATTCTATTAGTGTTTGCCTTGGGTAATTTGAATCTCTGTGTGGTTTGTGCACATTTGTGATGGCTGCTGTTCCCATCCCCCAGCCTGCTCACCAAGGAACCTTGCTCAGAAGTCTCAGCAGACTTTCCTGAATGCCTGATAGAATTTTTATAGAGAGGAACCCTACAAGAGAGTGGAAATCCTCTTATTCTATACATCCCCAAGGACTTCACTCCTCCTGAGAGCAGTACACGTTTCACCTTTAGCAATTGGTTTACATTTTATTTTAGCTGAATATTCATACCTTATATAAAGTCCAGATTTATTACTCAAGGTGAGCAAATGCTTGGATTCTGCGGCTTGCTGTTGGTCACCTTCTGTCCTGGAGTTCATCTTGGTTAGCTGTTCTCTACCTCAGTGTTCTCACAGGTTTAGGACAGTTGATGATTTGCTATTTATTCAGCCTTTTCCTTGTTTTAAGAGTGGGAGTGACACTTTCCAGATGTCTCACATACATTTTCAGAGTTGGAAACCTCTGTATTTTGTTGTGGCTACCATCTCAATGATAGCAACTTGTTATGGTTTGGATCATGATTTGTCCCCATATTTTGGAATTCAATGTCAGTGGGAGGTGGTAATTGGATGTCCCCCAGTGTTCATGTGTTGGGACTTGAATGTACTGTAAGGTTGTTAAATGAAAACTTAATCTTTTTATGGTGTCCAAGAGGCTTTTGAGTGTGACTGAGTCATGAGGGCGGGCTCCTGTGTTTGTGTTCTGGTCGGGGGGAGTTATTAGCACAGGGAGTGACACTAGAACAAGAGAGAAATTTATGGGAGCAGGCCGTACTCTGCTCTGCTAGAAGTTCTGCCTTCCGCCACTTTGTGGTACCTTTGGACTTTCCAGCCATGCAAATCATGGATTTTGCCAACAAATCTATTTTCTTCATAAATGACCCACTCTCAGGTATTTCTGTTAGCCACGCTATAACAGACTAATAAGCATCTGGTGCTGCTTTGCCTTTTGGTTTCCCTTGTTGTAGGAATCGCAGTGAAACTCTTCACTGGCAGAATTTTACTTACAGCTTTCCAGACATTTCCAAGTATTTTCAGAATGGTAACTGTATTTTTGCTGCTCGTTTTCTTTCATAATAGCGTGTATTCTGTTCTGTGAATCTGCAGTTAGATTGGTGCTTCTTTAGAAATAAACTACATGTAAATCTTCGTCCCACACTGGGTGTCACTGCTGAGCACATGTCAAGTAAGGGAAAAGATGACCTCAGAGGTACCTGTGGCGTCAGTCACGTTAGTCCCCAAAGAAGGACTCCTCAGTGTTAACTTTAGTTCTTCTCTCATCTCATCAGGATGTGTGCTGCGTTTAGGTCATAAAAATCATTCTTCTCAGTAGGTCCATTTTGTTCCTTATTTAGTGCTAAATAGTTATTCATCACAGCATTTTAACATGCAACTGAAGGATTAATTAATTCCAAAAATGTATAAATGCCAGTGTCTTAATATTCAATAATGAACATGCTTAATAATAAATGCCAATCATTAATTATAGTTCATTTAACCTTATACCATTTGAGACTCTATTTAACTTATTAAATAACAAAATACACACAGCCAAACAGCAGTTTTGGTGTAGAAGCTGATGCGAGACATTGTGTTGTTAAGCAGTGACACAAAGTAAATTTATTTTTTAATAGCTTGGCTTGATGAAAAGAAGTCAGAGAAATACGGGGATCCAAGGCAATCGCATTTGCAAAACCATTTTAAACCAAAGTCCCTCTATCACTATGTAAATGACCTAAACTGACTTTTTTCAGTATTGGTGTGTTCGAGTTTAGAAATCCCACCTCTACCCTGTGGCAGGGAGTGGTAGTTCCTATTGAGAAGGCGCCTTCTATCGCTTTATTCCTTCCTCTAAAGCCTCTGTCCGTGCATTCTCTGTCATGATGCTGGTATTGTGTATGCTGGGTTTTCTGATGGGCACAAACAGAAAATAGCCATGATCTGAATGACTGAATAAGTGTAAGACAAGTCAGTAGCTAATGAATGGCCTTCCTGCTAACGTAGCCATTAATGTAATTTAGAGAAATAGGAATGGAATTAGGCGGACGTCTACTGAAAAGAAGTTGTCAATATTTCAATATTATTTGGAATTCAAAAACATCTGGGCCCCTAAGGGTTTGCCATCACTTTCTGTGGTTAGCTAAAAGGTGCCTGATTAAAATGTGTAATTCTGAGAAATACGTTCCTCATGACCTTAGCTGAAATGACAGATTATTCACTTATTAATGCAGAGTGGAAGTTTCCCAGAAGAGGGTGTAAAAGAGTTTGATTCCACCCGAGTGGCTAATTGGCTTTTAACTACCCTGCCACCTGTGCCCACCTTGTGCCTTTATGTTAGCCAAGCCATTGTTAAGTTTCTGTGAAGCTCTTAGGATCAAAAAAAAAAAAAAAAAAAAAAAAAAAAGAAAAGAAAAAAAAAGAAAAGAAAAAGAAATCAGTGGTATTGGTATTGTTAATAGAACCCAAGCATGGAATTCATAATCAAAAACTGTTGATAATTGCTGAAGTATTTATAATGGGGGAGCACACGTTAAAGGAAGCTTCATATTTACACCAAAATAAGGATCTCTCTACAGTTCTAGGTACTTTGCATATCCCCCGAAAGTGTGATTCAGAGCAACTGTGAGCCCCAAAATTCAGTTTCCCTACTCTAGGGAGCAATAGACTGATTCACTTCTCAGGATTCGCAGAAGGTTGTAAGCCCAACAAGCTCTTCCCTCATAATAAAGTTGCTCATTTTTGTGTGTTTTATTTGTTTGTTTATTTGTTTTTTTCCCTAAAAGACAAGGAGATACTTGTTTAACTTTTTAAAATCTTTTTTGGTTCCTGCACACATGCGGGCCTCACTGATGTTAACAAGTACTTAATCAAGCCAAACAAATGACAGTATCAGCAAGAATTTGAAAATAAGACTTGGCTTCAACAATCCAATCCAAAGAAGAGCCAGCGTTAGTGGCACGGCACTAAGGTAATACACCCATGATGCTGAGGTCATGCGAGAAGGTCCCAGGTTCACGTCCTGAGGTCTCCATATATACCAGGGCATGTGTCTTTGTCTCAGAGTGGCTGGTGTTGGGGGAGGATCATGGCGGAGAGTCCCTGCTGATGGTGCCTGTCTCCCTGCCTGTCTTCTCACCTCTCTTTCTCTCTCTCATGGAATAAATAAATAAATGAATAAATAAATGTGTGTGTGTGTGTGTGTGTGTGTGTGTGTGTATTTTCACATAGGAACCACCTGTCAGGGTGTCTGACAGAATCATCTTTGAATTCTCTTGTATGGAATATATATGCTCTCCCTCAGATGTGCTTCTTAATATATCTTGCTTTTCCTGAAGGAAAATATGTTCTCTCGATTACGATAATAATAGTAATAAAATAATAGATTGTTATATTTGTAATCAGTAATTATGTAGTCACCAAATAAGTGGCCAGTATCTAGGGAACAAGCAATTATCTGAGCTATGATTACTAAAGAAGTAATTATGATGAAAGATAAATCGCTATTAGTTGTGCCTTTTTTTTTTTTAAGACTAGCATTTATATAATACAATTTCTAATCCACAGAGAATGTCTGCTTAGGTTTGAGAGAATGTCTATCTGTCTTTCACCATTTAATATGGAAACCTTCAGCATTCACAAATTTGACGTTCTTAATTCCAACTACTCACCAGTGATTTTGAAGGTCAATGACTTACTGTAGCTTTTCTGCAATGCTGATTTGAGTAATGTGTTGTAGTGTTTCTGTCAAGGAATGTGGACTGCCTGGCATTGTATGCCCCCCCACCTCCTATATCATGGGGGTCGATGTGCAGGGTCTCTTGTCTAGTGCGAGAAACTCTGTGTCCCGGACACACAGAAACACATACCTGCTGTCAATAGTGGCAGAACTAAGGAAATATAGCCAACATATGAAAAAGTTGAACAGTGAGGAAATGATAAACTGAAATTGTTTCAGCAAGTTTGGGAATTCTCAGGTCTCCAGGCATGAGCCTGTGTCTATGAAGGGATTTGAGTGAAATCATTAGACAAGCAAATCGAATTGAGTAATGTTTTCTCAGGAATCTGAGCATTCATGCCCTCAAGATCTAGTTTTAACTAGCAAATTATGACATAAGGACTTCAGTGACAATAGCATTTCATTATTATTACTTTTTAAAATTTGTGCTATAGGGCACATGCACTCACTAGAGAGACAGAGAGAGACAGAAACACAGAAAGTAAGAAATCACCCCACCAGAGGTGTTGACCATGCCACAAACCCTTCTTCTTCATGCTCCTCTTGGGAACTTGGGCACGCACGCACATGTGCCCAGTGTGAGTTTTAAGTCACTGGATCCAGGACTCAAACCACAGTTGACTTCATGAGAGTCCAGCAACGTAATAATGATTCTATCTGCTGGTCCTGACAGTACCCTTTTATTAAGTGAGATTTTTTGCTATAGGGCTTGTGTGTTCACCAGAGAGACAGAGAGACAGAAAACAAAAAATCACCCTCCTCTCCCCTCGAGAGGGTATGGCCATGTTGCAATCCTTTCTCCTCCACTCTCCTCTAGGGATTTTAGACACAGATACACATGTGCCTGGCATTAGTGTTTTTTTTGTTTTTTGTTTTTGTTTTTTTTTTTGAGAGTTTTCGCTATAGGGCGCATGCGCTCACCAGAAAGACAGAGAGAGACAGAGAGACAGAAAGTGAGAAATCGCACACGTGCCCGGTGTGCGTTTTAAGCCACCGGGTCCGGGACGCGAACCGCGGTTGACTACGTGGGAGTTGAGCGACATAGCCATTACACTAACTGCTGTTTCCCCTGGCATTAGTTTTAAGGTACCAGGTCCAAGACTTGAACCACCGTAGACTACATGAGAGTCCAGTGACGTAACCATTACCCCATAACACTTCTATTCACGGGTATTACAGTGGCATGTCAGTGAAATACGATGCTCTTCAAGGCAGACCCACATGGGAAGATTGCTGGTTCATACCCCGAGACCTTCCTGAATATACCTGGCCTGTGTGTGCCTGTGATCCAGGGCTTGCTGAAGGTTGGATCAGAGCATCAAGATCCTGGCAAAGGTGTGCTATCTCTATTTCCGTCTTTCTCTCTCTCTCTCTCACTCATTAAGTAAATAAAGAAACTTCAAAACACACACACACACACACACACAAGTTTGTGGCAAAGAAAGCCAACATTTTAGATAGACCTCAAGGTCTATCCATCTGTTTTGGATGTTTTATATTTTCTCAGGTCATTGATAATTCTGTGTTTATTCATTCTGTGAGTAGAACATAAGAGCCTTGATAGGCACAGAGCCATACAGCTAACTAAGGCCATATCACCAGTTGTTGAAAATGATGTGATGGGTCAAAGCTGCAAAAAGGTCTCATGAAATACAGCCAGGAAATATTTATTATGTTTCTTTTCTAAAAAAGTTTCCTTTCTTTAAAAATTCAATTTAATTATATAAACCATATCATTCACCAATATTGAGACTGAATTTTCCCTTGTTTGCTTTGTAATTAAGAACTTTCTTCACTGCGTGCATCTTTTTTTTCTTTTTTTTTTCCTTTCCAATGAAGACAAAAACCAAAATAACTTTTACTTAGTACTGACATTATTTTCTTAAAGGTATAGAAATAATCTATTAAAGTAATGCTTTTACTTTTGTTTTGTAAAGGCAGACTTTTAAAAGTAGACACCTGGGTTTGGATTCATAGAAATGGACAAGACGATATATTTGAATTAAAACTAGAATAAAATCTATGGCAAACCTGCTGTGACTAACCCCCTGTTAAAGTTGTCTAGCAGTGCTTCATGAGAAATAGCTGTGCTATTGTCTTCCTTGTCTAGCCTTAACCATGAAATCAGTTTGATTTATTATTATTACTTTTTACTTTATATAGTTGGAATTGAATCTATCAAGAAAGAAATTACTTATTTCTATTAAAAAAAAACTAAAGCAACCTCCCAACTCAAACAGTCTGCAGTATTTCCAAAGTAACCCTTAGTGACTAAAAAACCCTGAATAATAAGACCCAAAGCCGAAAGTTCACCATTTTTTCTGAGTCAGGCGGTTGAAGAGCTCTTGCCCCTTGTGGCCAATGAGTTTAAAGACAGAAGCATTTTTGGAAGTATCTCCCTTAAAAACAGAAACACTGAGGTCCTTACTCAAGTAAGTTGGTTTCTGTGCAAGTAGCAAGAAATGGTCAAGAGTCTTTGGGTCTAGGGTCAAATTGCTAGGCTATATATATATATATATATCTATATATATATATATAGATATATATATATATCTATATCTATCTATCTATATATATATCCTGTTCTACCACTTTCTAGACGGATGATAACATTGTGAGGGTGCTTAGTAATTGTGTAAAACAGGCATGTTACTTAACCTGCTAAGTCTCAGTTTACCCATCTATACAATGTCAATAATAATACCTGCTGACAGAGTTGTTGGGAGAGTTAAACAAGAAAATGTAGGTTAAAGTTCTTAACACAAAGTCTATCTCATAGCAAATGTTGGGCTGTCAGTTGTTATTATTTATTCAACAAAAGGATATAGAGTGTCAGTTCTGTGCTAAGTGATAATGCACAATCTCTTCTGTCATCTTAATTGAGAACCTGAAGTTTAAACACTCAGTTATAATTCGAAGGTCCAAGTTTACATGAACAAGATTGGAATCTTGACAGATCCTCTGCTCCAGTAGGTCTCAGTCTCCTAAGTTGAAGAGTTAATTGTGATTTCAACAGAATTGGGACCCCTTGTAAAACTTATTTTAGTTTACTTTTGTGTGTGTGTGTGTGTGTGTGTGCATATATCTCTGTGTTTCCTGAAAATGAGCTTATCTAAATGGGTACCTAGTAAAAGAGGCTAGTGTAATGTGAAAAAAAAACAGTGCTTATCCTGTGAACTAATAATGTTTTTGAAAATGTTTTTGAATGATGCCAACGTTCTGAAGCTTTTTAAGAACTGTCTGTCTGCCAAGGCGCAGATGATGCAGAAGTATTTGTATTTGTCAGCATTTGTACTTTATTTTCATTACATAGTCACCATTTGATTGTGATATAATCTAAGCTGAGTTTGTATTAGTATGAATTTCATATTAGGAAAAGCAGAATTAGAAATGGATGTTCACATAACCTGAAAATCCATATGGCAGGAACTTCCATAATATTTCAATTATTTAAACTGGATTCCTTACTTTTTAAAAATTTTTTTATTTTTTGGAGAGGTTTTTTTTTTTTGCTATAGGGCGCGTGTGCTCGCCAGAAAGACAGAGAGAGACAGAAAGACAGAAAGTGAGAAATCACCCCCCAGAGGGGATGGCCACGCTGCAATTCCTTCTCCTCCATTCTCCTCTCGGGATCTTGGGCACGCATAAGCCGCCAGGTCCAGGCCTCGAACCAAGGTCGACTACATGGGAGTCCAGTGACATAGCCATTACGCTAACTGCTGGTCCCTGGATTCCTTACTTTTTAAATAACCTTGGTGTTCGGGCCAGCTGGTGGGGCGGTGGTTAAGGCAGCTGGATCCCACATAGCTTGAGCCCCAAACTGGCTACTTGAAAAACATGCCAACTGCATTTATGTGTATGCTCAAAATCCCTAGAGGAGAATAGTGGGAAAAGATTTGTGGTGTGGTCATCCTCCCCTGGGGTGCTTTCTCATTTTCCTTCTGTCTCTTCCTGCCTCTCTTTCTCTGTCTCTCTTCGGCATGCACGCTCACCTGTAGCAAACTGAAAGCAATAGCAAAATATTGTTGGTGTTTGATCTGGTGTAGATAATGGTTTGTCCCCCAAAGATTCACATTTTATAATTTGGTCCTCATTGGCAGTGATTGGATTGTGCATTGCCAAAAGCTTGTGTTGGGACTTGGTTGTATTATAAAGGTGTTAAGAAAAAGCTTAATCCCATCATGGTATCCTAGGGTGTAGCCTTTAGGTGTGATATAGTCATCAGGGTGGGGACCCAATTCTTGAGTTCTGGTGTGTCTATAGGGAGAGGGAATGAGGCAGGCAGCATCACTTGGATATAGACTATGCTCTGTTCTGCTCAGGGTTCTGCCTTCTGCCATTTTGTGATGTCTTTGGGCTTTCTAGTTTCCAGAGCTGTGAATCAGTAACAGCTCTGTTTCTTCTAAACCACCCAGTCTCAGGTATTTCTGTTAGCAGTGCAATAAGAGACTAAGATAGTTTCGTTAGTCAGAAAGGTATACCTGTACCAAAATCAAATTCCAGCAATGGAAGGAATCCCTGACTCACCCATCCAAAGACAAAACCAGAGGGAGCGTATCCTTAGACTAAATCTACTTGAAACAGATCAGTTTTTTCTGTATGTACATTTAAAGCCTTTGAAATGACTTTTTATCACACTGTGTTTGTGAAAGAAGCCATGAAGTTTTATCCTCTGTGACTGCTTACACATTTTCTTCTTCCTAAGAATAGGTAAACTTGAAAGAGGAAGTGCTATAGAGCACCTACTCATCACATGGAATTTTCAATGCCAAGAAATATAGGGGAAATAATTACTGGACTTCAATGACATATACTAAAAGAAGGACAATTCCTTGCCAGTGGCCATAGCTATATGACAAGGAAAATAAACATTTTTTAAAAAGTATGATTTTGGGAAAGAGGCCCTCATTTACATCACAGCATTTCCAAAACTTGACTTCACTCTACCAGGTTACTCTTTACAAAGGCAGATTCCTAGGCTTGCTACTGACCTACTGACTCTGAATGTCTAGAAGACTGGCCTCTGAATTTATATGTTAAAGAACTCAACTGATTCTTATGATCATTTAAATTTAATAACACTATTATGTGGACTGTGATAAAAATAAGAGAATAAAAATGAATGTAAAAAAGGAATGATGTTTTTTGAAAGGTAATATGTGATATGTTAAAACAGAAGGCACTTTCAAATGCTTTTTTAAAATAGGTGGTATCCTGGACCAACGGCAAAAAGATCGGAACCCCAGAATCTGAAGCTACTTTGCTTTATGGAAACACATACACCATATGTAGCCTTGACAAATCTAAGTGTGATTTCTGAAGATATTGAAAATGATGCTTTTGTAGTCTTTGAAATAATACAGTATAGGATTAGCCTTTTCCATTTTTCCACCAACACATCATTGTATAAAGACTAGCTTTCATGACAAAATAAACCTTTTGTTTGTCAGCAAGGGGCTTCCCATACAGGACTAACATGAAGCAGGATGGATTGGGTTAAGAGGGTTTCTCATCTTCTTAAGTTGGATAGTAATGTAGTTTGCCATAGTCTATAGCTCTGTGGAAAAATCCCTTCCATCCTTTGGCTCCTGTGGTGAATAGATAGGCTTTTAGGAATCCCTTTGCACACTGTTCATGAGTTCCAGAGTCTTCTTACATACAACATTTGGTGAAGACCATTGCCCTCCCCCACACTTCCTCCAGCCACTCCAGGCCCTTCTGGCTCTGTCACCTGCTGGGACTGCTTCTGCCTACTCCCAAATCCCATGCCATCCTGGAATACAGCTTCCAGGAGTGACTGCAGAGTAGCCAGCTTGCTGTATGTTTATGCTTTCCATAGAGCTATATTATGTTTGCATAATTTATACATAAAGATTGATTCGCATAGGTTTTATATAAACCTGGATGTATGCTATTAGACCTTTAGACCTTTATTCATCCATTTCAGACACTAGACATTGTTCTGTGCTCAAAATCTTGACTTTTACCAAAGACAACCATCTGATCTTTAAGGATAGGCCTATTATGTTCACAGATGTTCCTAAAAGGGGTCAGATGGGTACGGCTTCAATGTCTAAGTAAATAGTCATTAATAAGTCATCTAGCCATTATGTAAACACACACTGGGACACTTAGGATGAGGCATGCTTCCATTCCCTCTTCCTCTATGTCTCCCTCCTTCCATCCCTCCCTCCTTTCCAATTTTTACAAAGTCCCTTAACTTTGCTGTGATACTGGGCTCCTCTGCTGTCCAGGCTACAAAGCATTGCAGTTAAAAGTGACTTGAAATGTAAATCCACCAAGGCAAGAGAGTTTTTTCCCATTGAAAAATGTTAAAAGGGTGATATTGATGCTTATGCACTAAAATTGTGGGTAGTTTGAGTGATTGAGTATTTTATCATTTATTAAAAGTGAATACATATTCATTGTTCTTGAAATTTTATGTATTTATTTAATATTTTTAGTAGACAGGAAACATAAAACCTAGTCAATTGAAAAGAAAATCCAGCTTTTTCCACACTGGATCAAAATTAATCTGAAATACAAGCCCTGTGAATAACTGGTGATTCTTGGGCTATTTAAGCAGACATTGAGGGTAAAGCATGGAGTTTTGTGTGACCAGTTATTAGCAACATACTAGCTGGTACTGTGTGTGTAAATTTCACAATGGGTAAATGAACAGTAATTGTTCCTTCATAACCATAAAGTCTTTATTCGTGTTACATTTGAGGGAGGCTGGGGGTGAGAACTAACAAGCTTCTCTGTGCAGTAAGCTTCACTTGGTAGAGAAATACACATTCCACAGAGGGGCTTGGGGCCTCTGGGGAGGAGATATGTTGTAGAAGGGGATTGTGAGAGCTTTGGATTCCTGTTTGGTGCGTGACAATTCCACTGATGGGGCCATGTGACCCAGGGGTCAGAGCAGTTTTGCTGTTCTCCCACCAACAAGGGCCCTTTCTCCTGCATCCTTCCCTCCCCCCCCCCTTTTTTTTGTTTGTTTGTTTGCTTGTTTTTTGTTTTGTTTTGTTTAGATTTATTTATTTCTTTCATCTATTAGAAAGACAGACATGGGAAAAAGAAAAAGAGAGAGAACACCCCCAGCAGGGTCTCGGTACCACCGTCCACCCCCAGCTTCAGCAGGGCCTGGATGGCCAGCCAGTCACGCAGACTACCCAGGGAACCTCCTTCTACGGCTGTGGCATGGTGGCCCCCACCGCTCCACCTCTTTTCCTCCTGTCTGAGGAGGACAGTAGTGCCACAGGAGGCTTTAAATAGGTCTTGAGATGAAAAATAAATAAATAAATATATTGGACTGGCTTAGAACCTTACTTCCTATTTTCCCACTGAAGTGACCACACTGTGCTGCCTGAGGGAAAAGACTTCTTCATGTCACTTTCTCTGCTTTTTGCTCTGACGCCTGGTGAAGATTAGTGTAGGGGATGCTATTAAGTCCCCAGCTCTCACTCCTGGGCCTATCCCTCGCCCTCCCCAGATGTGCCAGCATCCCGCCAGCCGCCATGTACGGCCCCACCTCCAGCAGCAGGACTGCTGGCACTTGCCACATTCCCAGGGTCCGTCAGTCCCTCTGTGCCCTTACCTCTGTCTTCCCGTGGCGCGCTTGGTTCTCTCATGGACGCACATCTCAGAGCTGCTGTCCTCTGCTGCACTTCGGGGTCTGTGCCCAGCACCCCGCTTTCTGATCAGCCCTTCGGGAGCTCGTAATTCACGTTGTGCCCACCACAGTGGTGAACAGATCCGCACGCTGCAAACGAGCCGCAGCCACGCTGGGCCCGGGAAGGGCACGGAAAGATCGGAGCCCGGTCTGGGTGATTAGGACCCCTGAGCCCTGGCCAGCCCTGGTGGCTGGTGCTGAGGGAGGCCCCGTGCCCGTGGTGTTTGTGCGCTCTGGGTATGAGGCAGAGAAGGACAGAGGCCGTGCTTCTGACCACCCACCAGGCCTCTGCGTCAGCAGCTCTGGGAACATCACAGCCTGACCTCACAGGAGCTGAGAACGCGAGGCCTCGGCGCTGGCCTTGTCCCGGTTCACCTTGGTCACGCCACAGGCTCCACTAGCATTCGGCCCCAGGCCCCAGAGCTGCCCGCTCAGCCCCCTCCAGCCTGTGGGCACCGGTGGGCAGGCCGGCCCCGCGGGGGCTGCCCGCTTTCTGAGTGCCAGAGTAACGGATGCTGGTGCTCAGCCGGGTTTCTCTGATGACTCAGAGGGAGTCTGAGTGCCGCACCCCCAGCACGACCCAGGCATGGTCTGCCTGTCCTGCAATGGTGCCTCCAGCAGCGGCTGAAATTAGTGTCTTCCAGCCACGTGGATGTTCCTGGGGTATTTTTGTCAGCTCCCCAGGAACCCGGGCTGACTGTGGGGTGCCCATCCTCTCTCCGGCTGCTTCAGGGAAATCTCAGCGCTGACCCACTTAGGGGACCTCATGGCAAAACAGGCAAGCGTCCCTGCTCTCCAGTGGGGGCGCAGGGTCAGCGCCTGGCACCGTGTGTAATCCTTGCCTGCCTTCGTCCTTTCCATAGCTTCCTGGTAGGCGCCTATCAGCTCTGCAGAGACGCTCCGCAGCTTTAAGGCAACGTCTTCACACTGGTAGAAACATGCCTGTGGAGAAAAACGATGCCTTCCCACGGGGATTGTGGACTCAGAGAGTTTTCAGACATTTTCCTTTCTTAGATATTGTCCTAAAATTAATTACGCAGCTCTCCTGTCCAGGACACTGTTGACAGTTAGTCTTTTCCCACTGTATGCCAGAGAGACCACCCATTTGGAATTCTCCCTTAACTAGAGGAACCCTCCCAGGTGTGAAACACGAAGAAATAACTCAGGTAATGTCAAAAAATCTCAGTGATGGGGAACCAGCAGTTAGCGTAATGGCTATGTCACTGGACTCCCACGTAGTCGACCGTGGTTCGCATCTCAGACCCGGTGGCTTACAACTCACGCCGGGCGGGTGTGCGTGCGTACCCAAGATCCCGAGAGGAGAATGGAGGAGAAGGGATTGCGGCGTGACCATCCCCCCGGGGGGTGATTTCTCGCTTTCTGTCTCTCTGTCTCTCTCTGTCTTCCTGCGAGCGCACGCGCCCTATAGCGAAAAACCTCTCCAAAAAAAAAAAAAAAAAAAAAAACAACTCAGTGATGTTAATGAATGGGTAACAATTTGTGGCTAACAAATTACAAGCCTGCTGGTTTCCAATGTTTTGCTTTCCGTAAAATTGAAGGAGGCTTGAGACCAGCAGATGGAGTAATGGTTATGTCACTGGACTCCCACATAGTCGATCATGGCTCAAGTCCCCATTCTGGGACTTCGAACTCAGGCCGGGCCATGTGTGTGTGTGTGTGTGTGTATATATGTGTGCTCAAAATCCCAGGAGGATAATAGAGGAGAAGGGATTGCATCGTGGCCATCCCCTCCTGGGGGCAATTTCTTGCTTTCTGTCTCTGTCTCTTTGGCAAGTGCATATTGCACATAGCAAAATTCTCTCTCTAAAAAAAAATAAAGAAGTAGTCTTAGGTCGTTAGATGATAGATGGCTAAAAATCATATTTTGCGACAGATTTGGGGCATGTAACTTGAAAGGAGTAAAAGAAATGAAGTAGACAGCTACAGAGCTTCCATTCTCATCCACGTAAGTGAACAAGGATTTGTAGGATGTAATTCTATTACGAAAAACAAAAAGTGGAGAAAAGAGTTGATACTGGCTCCTGGTCGTTCCAGCAATAAACTGTTTTCCTACACAAGCATGGTACATAATTGAAAAAAAGTTACTGTCCAACTCATGACTAGATGCGTTCACTAACAAATTTTACTTTTAATGTTAATCTAACAAAACAATGATGTATTTATGTTTTTGATCTACTATACACCAATCATGGGATGAAAATCAAAAGGATATTTAACACTTAGAGATCTGTAATCACATCAATTTTTCATTTTCATTTCACTCCAGAGACATTTAATAACAGAAGTTAAATTTTCAAAATAAAAATATACTAGCCTAAAATATAATAAAGGAAGTGAAAAAAAGAATTATAAACAGTGTCTAGACCCAGCCACAGTGGTACAGGCGTAGGGTGCTGCCCGCATGATGCTGAAAGCTATGTGGAGATGCTATGGGTCAGGTCCCGGGTCCACCTGAACACACAGGGTGTGTCCCTCGCCCTGTGACCCTGACTGACTGCAGGGATAGGGCGAAGATCGAGGCATGAAGGCTCTGTCAGAGATCCCCTTTTCTCTTTTTTCTCACCTGAAGGAAATATTGGGTTGTCAGAAAAGTCATGATGCATTTTTGCATAGAAAAATATGTCATGACTTTTCTGACAACCCTATAAATAAACTTAAAAGCAATGTCCTGTTCAAAAATAATAATTTTTGAATGGACAATTTTGACTCGCCAATTATTCAGATATTTCAGTTTCATAGCAGACATTTTAAAGGATGATCTAAAAGTTAAAATAGAAAATGACATCAATTTCACATCCTTTGCAGATTTTGGAACATATAATGAATATTTTAGATTTTTACTTTTAAATGTCAGAGGAGGTGTCCAGTTCCCAAAATTCTTTCGAGTATACCACCAAATATTTGAAGATTTTTGCCTAAGCTAGTGATGGTTTCTCTATTTTTAAATAATTATTTTATTTAACTTTATTTATTTACTTATTTTTTAATTTGACATGAGAGGGACAGAGTCAGAGAGAGAGAGAGAGAGAGAGAGAGAAAGTGAGAATGCAAGCCTTTAGGGTCAGGACTCAAACCAGATCCCCCTCTAGGGCATCAAGACATGATTTACCAGGACCAGCAATTAGCGTAATGGCTATGTCACTGTACTCCCATGTAGTCGACCGCGGTTCGTGTCCCGGACCCGGTGGCTTAAACTCATGCTGGGTGCTTGTGCGTGCATGCCCAAGATCCCGAGAGGAGAATGGAGGAGAAGGGATTGCGGCGTGGCCATCCCCCCTGGGGGGTGATTTCTCGCTTTCTCTCTCTCTGTCTCTCTCTGTCTGTCTGGCGAGCGCACGCGCGCCCTATAGCTAAAACCTCTCCAAAAAAAAAAAAAAAAAAAGACATGATTTACCTAAGTAATTTAAGTGTTGAAAAATTTTAGGACACAACTAAATTAGTTGACTATAAGAAAGAATTGGGGGGAAAGTGTTATTAATATCTATATTACTAGTCCAAGAAGAGAATAAGAAAGAATTAGAAAAAGGGAGAGTGAATTAGGATTTTTCCTTTTCAGGGAGGTTTTTGCTATAGGACGTGTGCGCTCGCCAGAGAGACAGAGAGACAGAGAGAGAGAAATCACCCCCCAGGGGGGATGGCCACACCGCAATCCCTTCTCCTCCGTTCTCCTCTCAGGATCTTGGGCACGCACGCACACGTGCCCGGTGTGAGTTTAAGCCATCGGGTCTGGGACTAGAACCACGGTTGACTACATGGGAGTCCAGCGACATAATCATTACGCCAACTGTTGGGCCCAGTGAATTAGGATTTTTCAAGGCCATGTAAAAGGAAGGAAAGAACTGCGGCCCTCCCTTTCTTTGGTGTGTTCCTGGTGCAGACTTTGTGCTGCAAACTGTGGATTGACTCATTAATTGTCTCATTTTCTTATGTTTCTAATTCGATTCTCTTCTACTGGTGACACTTTTAATGGGGGATGTCCATGCCCCCTGTTAGGTGGTACACGGCCAGGGTATTAACTGCTTCTAGTAAGAAGTTTCCTGAGCTACAGCGACTGTTAATGAGCCGCCTGCGAAAAGGGAGTAATGTTTGGTACTTTACGGACAAAAGACATCTACTTTGTGACATCGTTAATGTGATTAAATGAGTGGATAAAATAAGCTTCTTATGAGCTTTATATTTTAAACTTTATGTGGAATTGTCCAACACCAAAGGACTGACTTCAGCTTAATTTTTTTAAAATGAGGTTTTATGACTATAACCCCTAATTCAAATTAGAGTAGAACATTTGTGCTGCAACTCTGCCTAAATTTTTTGGTGTCCCTAAGAACCAATTTTTTTAGAAAAATAAATGCCCAGGCCAGCAAGTGGTATAATGGTTAAGGTGCTGGACTCCCACATGGCCAAGTGTGGTTCAAGTCCTGGACCTGGCAGCTTGCTTTCTCACTCACTCTCTCTCTCTCTCTTTCTCTCTTCCTCCTCTTTCTCTCTCTCTTTCTCTTCCTTCTCTTTCTCTCTTTATCTGTCTCTAGTGAATATACATGCCCTAGAGAAAATTTTAAAAAAATAATAAATTAAATAAATAAATAGTATCTTTAAAAAAATACCCATGCAAACGTATCTATCCAGACTTAATACTGTTTTAATGAAAACCGGAGTGTTTGCTTAATGACAGTCGGGCTGTAGTACTCCTGTAAAGTCCTCATGAAGTACGGGGACACCTCCATGATGACTGCCGTTGGCTCCAAAACACGAGGGTGAGCCCTGCCTACACTTATCAACTCCAAGCTGCACAAAAGGAGTACTGTTCGGTAATTTATGACCAAGCACTGTGCCATCTCTGCCTAACAGCGCCTATCAAAGTAGTGACCGCTCACGACAATGGGGTCAATCTCATGTGCTCTATCAGCTTGCGGTGCGATGCCAAATCTAAATGGTGGTCCCCTGAGCCCCAATAACCTTTGCCCAGAAGGATGAGATGATAAAAAGCCAGCCAAAAAAGTAAAAACAACAACAATTAAACCCCACTTAAAATTGATAATAAGAATTAAATTCTTGAAGGTCTAAGTCCAAAAACATCAGAGGAGGCTGGACAGTGGTGCAGCAGTAAAGCGCAGCACTTTGCCAGCCTGACCCACATGGGGAGGTTACGGTTTCGGGTCCAGAGAACTCCCAGGGCACACTGGGCCTGCATGCTGGTGATCCACGGCTGGCTGAGGTGGCAGTGGCCCGCAGCATCAAGACCATTTGGGGCGCTGTCTCTTTCTCTCTGTGTCTCTCTTGCTCATGGAGGAAATATGTAAATGAAGTAAAAAATAAAAGTTAATAGATAACTTTATAAATAGATAACTTCCATTTTACATGTTGTATGTAAAAATCTATATAAATATAGGATTTACTATATGTCCACTTTCATAAAGGTAACTCATTGGATCTTCATGTAAATTAAGACTGGATTCCTCTTTTGAATATACTTATCATCAGTTAAAAATTATGGTAAAATACTAAGTTTTGCTAGAAAAGGCATACTCATATTCTAGAAAATGATAGAAAAATATGAAGAAGAGAGTCTTCAAAATTTTATGGAAAATTCATATTTCGAAGAAATTATGTATGGATTTCAACTTTTTTTTTTGAGATTTTTTTTTTTTCGCTATAGGGCGCGTGCGCTCGCCAGACAGACAGAGAGAGACATAGAGACAGAAAGTGAGAAATCACCCCCCAGGGGGGATGGCCACGCCGCAATCCCTTCTCCTCCATTCTCCTCTCGGGATCTTGGGCACGCACGCACACGCGCCCGGCGTGAGTTTTAAGCCACCGGGTCCGGGATACGAACCGCAGTCGACTACGTGGGAGTCCAGCGACATAGCCATTACGCTAACTGCTGGTTCCCTCAACTTCTTTTGAAGGGCACCAAAATGAAGTTGTATTTCAATTCCATTTTTCATGAACTTTTTGAAATTCCCATGTATACTCATACCTGCTAGAAACTTGTCATAATTAGTAGATGATCATCCACTATGAATGAATCCCTATAGTTATACAGTGTACAGCCCCATCAACCAAGGTGGTGGCCAGAGTCCTTTTGTAATGTTAGGACACATATAACAGACACCAGGACCCTCTCTGTAATGAGGAGAGATACTCTGTATGTTGAAGTCTACAAAAAATATAATTAGACCTTAAGTGTAGCAAATTGACAGTCTTGCCTCAGCGATCAACACCCCAGCTTCCTACAGTTGAAAAGGGTATGTGAAGCAAGTTTTAAAA
Source organism: Tupaia tana (assembly GCA_026018925.1). NCBI lineage: Eukaryota > Metazoa > Chordata > Mammalia > Scandentia > Tupaiidae > Tupaia > Tupaia tana. The sequence continues at coordinate 9,373,922 of JAKSZU010000008.1, forward strand.
ACTGAAGAAAGTACTCAGCTCATTCTTAAAGAGTACCTCAGGGCCAGCAGGTGGCACAGTGATTAAGGTGGTGGACTCCCACGTGGCCAATTGTGGTTCAAGCAAGTCCCAGGCCTGGCAGTTTGAAAATCACACTAGGCACATGTGCGTCCATGCCCAAAATCCCAGGAAAAGAATGGAGGAGAAGGATTGTGAATGGCCAGACCCCCTGAGGGGGTGATTTCTCATTTCCCCTCTCACTGTCTCTCTCTGTCAAGCACACATGCCCTATGGCAAAAACCTTAAAATAAAATTTAAAAAAGCAATAACAAACTTAGTTCAACATAAGCAACAAGACAGAAGCAGTAAGTGCATTTGTAGTATGGTTTCTTACATATTAGTGTAGCATTAGATGATGATTCATTACAGAGCTGGAGAAAATTACTCAGTGGCAGATCAAAGACGATTCCCGAAACTACACTGGACTGGGTCAGACTTTACAAAACAATAAAAAAGTAAAGGAAAACAGGTCAAAATCAGCAGTTCAGCTATTCATAGATGCAGAACTGCACAGTTCCTTTGTGTGGTCTCAGATTTCACTGAAGGACAGGAAACAATGCATCTAAAGTGCTTAGCACCATGTCTGGCTCATAGAAATCACTAAATACTTATGAGTTATCTCATCAACATTATCACTTCCTCTTATTTAAAACACTCATTAGTAAGAACTTAGACGTTGGCTCAGCCTCATGGTACAAACAGAAAGGTACTGCTGCAGTGGCCGAGTCCGTATGGAAGGCCTAGTTTCAGTTCCTGGTTCAACCTTAACAGGTTGGACGCAGTCGCACACACCGATGGGCCTAGCTAGCGGGAGGGCCAGGGCAAGAGGATCGCAACATGGCCAGACACTGTAAAGAAACCACACATACACTCTCTCTTTCCCTCTCACACTCTCTCTTGCTCATAAAATATTACAATAGTAACTTAGACTTCTTAGGTGGTGTACAATTACAAAATACTCCTGTAGATGGTTATTTTGTCTCATCTTTACCACAGACCTGTCCATAGGGTAAGTTCCACTGTGCATGTGAGAAAAGAGAGGCTCAGGGACATAGATGACCTGCACACAGTTTCAGAGCAAGTACGTGAGGGGATCAGAGCTCAAAGTCTTTGGACTCTTAATTCGATGATCTGTACTGTATGTCATCTCTGTGGTCACACAAAGAAACAAAAACTCTTCCATCTAGATCAATGGTCAATTTAGTATTGGGCTATAAGACAGCTGCATAATAATAACAGTCAACGTTTATCCAAGGCTTATTATGTGACAGATACTGTACTAAGACTTTTATTTTTTTTTTTTTTAGCAATAGGACGAGTGACTCACCACAGAGACAGAGAGAGAGTGAGAAATAAAATGAGAAAATCATGCCCCAGGGGGTTTGGCCATGCCACAGTCCCTTCTCCTCCACTCTCTTCCTGGGATTTTGGGCACACGTGCACACACACCAAGTGTGACTTTTAAGCCTCCAGGTTTGGCACTTGAAGTGCAGTCAACCCTGTGAGAATACAATGCCTTCCCCACCACGCCACCTGCTGGCCCCAATGTACTAAGTACTTAAACTACATTGACAGAAAGCAAGAAATCACCCCGCAGGGGGGATGGCCACGCCACAATCCCTTTTCTTCCATTCTCCTCTCGGGTTCTTGGGCACGCACACACACGCGCCCGGCGTGAATTTAAGCCATCGGGTCCAGAACTCGAATCCTGGTCTACTACATGGGAGGCCAGCGACATAGCCATTACGCCAACTGCTGGTCCCTAAACTACATTGTTCTTTAAGCCTCTCAATATCTTTTTGAGGAAGGTGTTATTATTTTCTCCATTTTTCAGATGAAGAAACTGATGCTCAAGAAGGTTAGGTTGTTTGTCTGAGTGTTCATGTAAAAAATAATGTCTGACTCTAAAACCTTCAACTCCTAGTCACTTCTCCTTGCTGAGTCCCATCGGTTAGACAGTACTAGGCGGGTAAGTCTCTCTTATGTTCCAGTAAGACACGGTGAGGACAAAGGAGGCCGAGAAGGTTATTACGAAGACAGTGAAGTATTCAGAACTTTTGATAGATAATTTGGCAATCCTATAGTTTATGGTGGATCTAACTGCCAAAAGTGTTAAATGTAAAAGTAATATAAGTAAAATATTGGTGGAAATAGAAGCAATTAAGCTTCTCCAAACTTTTTAAATGTGAGTTGAAAATCTTTTTTTTTTCCCTGTTGTCAGAGGGTGCTTGCGATGCCAGAGATAAATAGAGAGGCGGGCAGGGGGTGGGGGAGAATGTACCCTTTGATGGAAAGTGGTCATGCTGCAATCTCTTCTCCATTTCTTTTGCTTATTGGGATTTGGGGCATGCATGCACCTGCACCTGGTGTGTTTTTCAAGCCTCCAGGGCCAGTATTCAAACCGTAGTTGACCATGTAGGATCCATTACTAGGCTATGGGGCTGGCCCTAAAAATTGTTTTATAGGGACCGACAGATGGCATAGTGATTAAGGCACTGGACTCCCACATAGCTGACCATGGTTCAAGTCCTGGACTTGACAGCTTGCTTTCTGGTTTTCTCTCTCTCTCCCTCTGCTGCTCTGTGGACAAATTAAAAAAAAAAAAATGATGTTGATGATGACGAATAAAATTAAATTTAAAAATTCTTTTAAAAATCATTTTATAAATAAATTAGGTTATTCTCTAATACAGATTTGCAATAGTATGTTGATATAGTGTGAGGGTGCTTCACGAAAAAGGATGGCTATTGGCTGCAGCAGAAATATGAAACATGTTTGAATTTAGAGAAAAATCAAGTTTAGGGAGTTCAGATTAATGCTCGGCAAAGCTGACCCACACGGGAAGTTCCAGGTTTGTCTCCAGAGACACTGGGACACTGTTTCTGAGCACACTGGGCATGATTGGGGCTAAGGAAGCTGGGAGTGGGTCGTGGCATAAAGATCCCTCTGCCTCTCTCTGTCTCAGTTGCTCATGGAAGAGAGAAATAAACTTTAAAAAAAAAGTAAACCAAATTTGTAAATTTGACTTCACATTGTCTAGTTTCAAAGTCTTGAAGAAATCAAGATTAATCTGTACCTTCTGTGTCTTTTCCATATATATCTGCTGAACCTAGGGCAGTGAAGGTATTTGTGGAGAAATGTTTGTGATTTCAGCTGAATTGAGAAGACAATGCATTTGAAAAACTGTCACATCATTGGGACACTCGTATGCCGACAATTGGTATGGTGACAGAACCCACGCTGGGATAATGCAAGCTTAGTTTAACCCGAACAGTAAGGAGAATACTGTGTTGTATTTATACAGCCCTGTTCACTCTGGACTCCAGAGTAATTTAAAATCTGTCATTTTTTCTCATAGTATTTCTGGGAAAATTGAGACCCAGAGACTCTCTATCACTCACCAGGGAGGACACAGCCACTGAGTGGTGGGCAGCCTCCTCCTCTCCTCATCCTCACGTCTTCTCTGTGTCCAGGAGAGCCGGCCACTTCCTTGTGTTCTCTTTGTGACTTCATGGAGAAGCTGTGTCATTGAGAGCTCTTAAAAACGGAGCTGTAGACCTGTGTGCGGAATTTTCCAGGGTTCTGTGTGAATGAGGGACATCCGCATGGCCGGATGGAAACCAATAGGCTGATGGTGCCCAAGAGGCACCGAGGTTGGCCGGGCTTGCCTATCGCTTTTGTAGCCGGATGTTGTCTATGAAGTTGAGTGTTTGTAGGAAGAAACAGTTTCCGATCCGTGTCTGCTGTCTACAGAGGGCCCTGTTGATGTGGTTGGGGAAGTGTGTTCTTCAATCAGTCGTCCTCTATGAAAAAGGGGTGTCATTGTTTGGGTGCTAAGACTGAAATGTGGTTTCTTTATTTCCAAAATGGAAGCTTTGACATTAGTTTTGCTCAATATTACCTGCATTAAAGAATAGTAATTACTCAAGAATTTTCCCCACCTAGGCAAATAGTGTGAAAGGACAGAGCTGCTGCCAACAGCTATTCAGATTCTAATAAGGATGAAAATCTAATGAGGGAATTGGCTCCAAATTTGAAGGGTACTTGATAGCTTGGACTTGCCTGTTAAAAGCTAGTGAATGTATAATCAGTCGGGGGCACGAGGGATCCAGTGTCGATCTGTCATTACAGCTGCTTGGCTTCGGCCTTAGCAGAAGTGTAATGATTTACAGAGCTGGAGAGGGTGGCCACTGCGGGAGGCTGGGAGCCACCTCAGGAGACTTGTAGGAAAGGGCCACCCAATGTGGATTCCAGAACGGAGCGATGCCTGAAAAGATGCCCTCTGCATGGGCCCCGTCACGGGCTTGGAATTCGTCTGCAGTGCCTTCCAAATGATCCCAGACAAACAACATTTCAGGATTTTCTAACGCTGTTAATAGGAACTTTATGATTCTCAAGAATGTTAGTTTATTGCCCAGCATGTTACTTACTAGCAAGATGCTCCAGGGTGCTCCTCAAGTCATGTCAAGTCACATCATCTCAGCTCACTTGGAAATGACCAGCATCTGAGGTTGGAAGTCTGGGGTCTCCTGGGCTCCAGGGCCCTGCCCGGGGATCTTATTATGTTCATAATCCTGTCAAGGCATAAGGATAAGACTTAATTCTGCTTCTAAGCAAAGGGTCTGAAGACTAAAATGAATCATTGTTAAGGAAGATTTGAAAACCATAGGAAAGGCCAGCAGGTGGTGTAGTGATTAAGGCGCTTAACCTCTACATGGTCTACTGTGGTTTGAGTCCTAGACCTGGTGGCTTGAAACTTACACCGGGCAAGTGTGCATGCATACCCAAAATCCCAAGAGGAGAATGGAAGAAAAAGATTGCAGTGTGATCATTCCTCCTGAGGGGTGATTTTTAGTTTTCTGTCTCTTTGTCTCTGTGTCTTTCTGGTGAGTGCATGTATCCTAAAGCAAAAATCTCTCTCTCAAAAAAAAAATAATAATAAGTGTACCAAACTCCAGTGCAAATGCTGTTTTTCACAGGGTGAAATAGAGCAGCCATTAAAGATGAAGATTTCCAAAGTTGTTACAAAGCCTACAGAGCAGCTTTGCCAGTGCGTCTGCCCTGACCTTTAGGGAGAGCATCTGGATCTAGCTGGAGTGGAGGGTTGTTATCCCACAGTTGCAGACATTGTAGGTGACAAAGGAGACCACTGAGTGCCTGTTCACTGCATATCAAAGTTCAAACAATCACAGGTTTAGCAAAATGTAAGAAAAGGCGCTTGGCACAGAGTAGCCACCAGGGTGCTGGGGGAAATGGCGGATGTGGAGTGTTGTCACAGTAGGTCCCAGCAGTGGCCCATCCCCTGTAACAACAGAGCAGACTGAAGGGCCGCTCTGCACCCCCAGTCTGTAGGAGGCTGGATCCTCACATTGTGCCTCTCCGGCTCCCAGAATGCAGCTTGGCACACCTCACATCTGCATTCACTGGGAGACGGTGCTTGAAGGTGGGGATGGAAATAACACGGCGATAGTTGGCTGCAGGGCACCTGATTCTGTCGGGGAGGGCGCCTCCTGTGCTTCCCCAAATTTCCCGAGGATAACTACTGAAGGGAGGTACTTAGATTATGTAAGAGGAGACCCTCTCTCAGGCCCACTGGATAAAGTCAGTATGGGATAAGCTTGCTAATCTGTGTAATTAATAAATTTCCAGGCCATTCTTTATTTTTCTAGAGGGTTCATGCTCTCACCAGAGAGAGACGGAAGGAGAGAAGAAGCAACTCACCCTCCCTTCATGGTGCATGATCATGCTGCCATCCCTTCTCCATTTCTCCCTGCCTTCAGGATGTGAGCATGAATGCACCTGCCCTCAACGTGCTTCTCAAACCTCCAGGTCTGAGACTTGAACCTGGGGTCAGCCGTATGAGATCTGGTTGCTTTATCCATCAGGCCATAAAGATGGCCCTGCTAGGTCATTCTTGTCAGCGAAGTGTGAGGAAGAGTGCAGCTAGAACAGTGATTCTCAACCTGGGTCTGAGTTAGAACCACCTGGAGAACTAGAACAACCCCAGTGTCCAAGTCATGCCAGACCAGATAACTCCCACGCTCTGGTGGTGGGAGCCAGGTGCTGGTATTTTTCGGTTCCTCAGATAACTTGAATGTGTAGCCAAGACCAAAGGGGCTGAGCTAGAGGGAAAGACTCATAAAGGAGTTTCCAGCTCTTGGGGAGACCTGTGCTTCAGCCACGTTCCCTTGGCAGGTGTGTGCAGAATAGGTCTCAAGGCCCCATGAAGGTGCACAGCCTTGTTTTAGATGGAAAGATCCCAGCCTTTCTGGAACCTTTGTTTCTCTGGAAGATATACGTACTGAATCTGCAATTCTGGAGTAACAAACCACGATGCAAAGTGGCATTAAAAGCTACATTATATAGACTGGACCAAATTTCACGTCACCATTTCACATTTTATTTTTTTTCTGATAGATTTTGGCTATAAGGTGAGTGTGCTCATCAGAGAGACAGAAAGACAAAAAGTGAGAAATCACACCCCTGGGGGGATGGCCATGCCACATTTTCTTCTTCTCCATTCTCCTCTCAGGATTTTGAGCATGCATGCACACACACCCAGCATGAGTTTCAAGCTGCCGGGTCCAGGATTCAAACCATGGTCGACCATGTGGGAGTCCAGCGCCTTACCCACTATACCACCTGCTGGCCCCCCCATTTCACATTTTATAATCAAAACAGGCATTTATGTTATACATAATTTCCTCTCCTTTAAACCGTAATGTGATAAAAAATCTCTCCATATGCCTCTATATGTTATCCTCCAATGTTTAGACCAGTTCCTAAGCACTAAAGCTCATGACCAAAGAGTACGAATATTTTTAAGGATGTTGATAAATATTGCCAGGTTGTCACCCACAGAGGTGGAAACAATTTGCACCAGTGTAACCCATATTTGCAACTCTTTGACATGTGGAGGTCCTTAAAGGCGAAACCAAGAGGGGCCAGCAGGCGTCATGGCTGTCAAGGCGCTAGACTCCCACATGGCCAACCGTGGGTGGGGTTCTGGGCCTGGCAGCTTGAAGCTCACACTGTACATGTGTGCATGCATGCCCCAAATCCTAGCAGAATGGAGGAAAAGGGACTGCGACATGGCATCCCCCTCCGTGGGATGATTTCTCACTTTTCCTTTTACTGTCTCTCTCTCTGTCTCTACAGCCAACACATGTGCCCTAAGACAAAAATCTTAAAAAAAAAAAAAAAAGGAAAGAAAGAAAGCTCTATTAGGGGGTACTGGAGCCACATGGGAAGCCTGGGATCAGATCTTGGGTTGAGCTGAACACACAGGTGTGTCTGTGCACGTTCCTACCTGGGTGGGAGGGAGTCTTAGGGCTGAGCTGAACACACAGGTGTGTCTGTGCACGTTCCTACCTGGGTGGGAGGGAGTCTTAGGGCTGAGCTGAACACACAGGTGTGTCTGTGCACGTTCCTACCTGGGTGGGAGGGAGTCTTAGGGCTGAGCTGAACACACAGGTGTGTCTGTGCACGTTCCTACCTGGGTGGGAGGGAGTCTTAGGGCTGAGCTGAATACACAGGTGTGTCTGTGCACATTCCTACCTGGGTGGGAGGGAGTCTTAGGGCTGAGCTGAACACACAGGTGTGTCTGTGCACGTTCCTACCTGGGTGGGAGGGAGTCTTACGGGGTTAAAGAGGATCATGGCATGAGAGACACTGTGTGGAATACCTGTCTACCTCCCTCTCACTTCTTCTTTCAAAATAAATAAGTAAAATAACCTTAAAAGAAAAAGAAAAAGTACATCAGAGAAAGATCAAATTTCGGAGTATAGCAAAAAGAGAACGATTCCTGGAGAGAATATCTCGAATATGTTGAGCTGAAATTCCAAGTGCATAACTTGTCATCAATACTTTATAAAAATGCTAAAGTGGGACCAGCAGTTGGCGTAATGGCTGTGTTGCTGGACTCCCATGTAGTCAACCACGGTTTGAGTCCCAGACCCGGTAGTTTAAACTCACACCGAGTGTACGTGCGTGCGTGCCCAAGATCCTGAGAGGAGAATGGAGGAGAAGGGATGGCGGCGTGGCCAGTCCTTCTGGGGCGTGATTTCTCACTTTCTGTCTCTGTCTTTCTAGCGAGCGCATGCACCCTCTAGCAAAAACCTCTCCAAAAAAAAAAAAAAAAAAAAGTAAAAAATGCTAAAGTACATTTTCTACACTTTTCTTAATTTCTGCTATTAACAGAGATGACTGAATCAGTGACAGATTTTGATATTTTGAAAGGTAAATAAAGGGCCGCAGTGGAGATTGAACGGGACCCCAGGGTGCCTGGGTAGACGTTTACTGGGATCACGTGTTACCTCTAACTCCCTTCCCTGATGGCCTACCTGACTAGCTCCGAAGACCGTTCCTCAGGATGTTTTCTAAAAATGTTCTAACAAATGCTAGCACGGCTGGAAAGTGGCGAACACCCATTCGATTCCGTGCTTTTCATATTTAGTTAAACATAAACCACAAAACAAACAAATCACCTTATTTTGAATAAGAGAAGAGTCACTATTAGCCCAAACTTTTTTGTTGTGCTTTGTTTTCTAAGGAGCAAAAATGCTTTTCTTCCTAATTGATAATATTTTAAAATTTTCAAGTCATACAACACTCATACTGCTCTTCTAGGTATTTTGCTTCGTGCTTAACTTATGTGACATGCATTTGTTGTTATATAATTAGACTCAAATTCAGAAGCAAGGATTGTTTCTTCTATTTTGTTTTCATGCTGAAAGGCTCAATAAAGACCTGGGGAATAAATGAACAAACGTACGTAGGGTAACAACAAACCAGAAATAGCAAACTTAGAAACAAAAAGAGGAAGCAGAGAATTATCTCACTGAAGATGCTCAGCAAGGAATGTGCCTTCCAACTTCTTTTAAAAATTTAATTATTTGGGACCAGCAGTTGGCGTAATGGCTATGTCACTAGACTCTCATGCAGTCATCCGTGGTTCGAGTTCCGGACCCAGTGGCTTAAACTCACACCAGGCACATGTGCGTGTGTGTACAAGATTCCAAAAGGAGAATGGAGAAGGGATTGCAGTGTGGTTACGCCCCCTGGAGGGGGTGATTTCTCTCTTTCTGCCTCTCTGTCTCTCTGTCTTCCTGGCAAGTGCACGCGCCCTATAGCAAAATCCTCTTCAAAAAAAATTTTTTTTAATTATTAGTGAAAAGTTTGACCTAGAGAAATCAACCCTGTTTAATTTCTATTTTTGTGTAATATGGCTTAGCCAATGATTTTAAGGGAAAGAGAAATCTACAATAAAGTTTCTGTTTGATAAAACTTCAGAAAGGAAAGTTCAAGGAAGTTGTTTTTCTCTGGAGTGTTTCATGATTAGAAATGAATGAGACTTATATTCTTAATACATAGGAAAATATCGTATGAAATATGTCCAATTTCCTTTGTCCACAGGACACACTAACATGTGCTTCTTTTTTGGTTTTGTTTTGAGAGAGGGATTTTTTGGCTATAGGGTGCATGTGCTCTCTGAAGACATAAAAAGAGAGAGAAATTATTCCTCAAGATAGATGGTCAGGCCGCAATCCCTTCTCTCCATTTTCCTCTCGGGATTGTGGGCACATGCACACATGTGCCTGGCATGAGTTTGAAGCTGCCAGGTCAGAGACTGGAACTGCAGTGGGAGTCCAGCCCCTTAACCATCACGCCACCTGCTGGCCCCAACCTGTGTTTCTTTTGTTCCCTTGCGTGTATTGATGTCTATCAGGAGACGCAGATGAGCGAGTAGGAACAGGCCTACACAGTGAAGGACATCTAACCTCTAAAAGAAGAGAAACTGCCAGATGAACCACGAATAATGTCCCCAAAGCAGGTGGATTGTTCACCTTAGTTAGATTTCCAATATATTTTTGATTCGGGAGAGAGGTTAATTTCTGGTGAAACATACTTTTTTTCTTTATGGTAAGAAACAAACATTTATGTTAAAAGTGGTGAAGGAAATCTGACATACTGCAGAATACACCATGTGGACGGTTCTAAGGTCAGCAAGGCTTAGAGCTGCAGACCGTTCTGCAGGGAGGGAGTTGGAGGCCATCTCAGTCACAGAGATACTGACACATGTCAGGATGGCACCCTGCCCTAGGGGACAATCTGCTCGGTCGGGGGAAATCAGTTGCCTAAGACCCTGAGCCACACAGCATCGCAACCAGCAGTAATGGCTTGGAGAAATTCCACTCCTCCGCAAATCTCCAAAGTATGCTGGTGCATGCCATTCTCTTGTGGAAATCACTGAGCAGGAAAGGGGAGGCCCGACACAAAAGCTTGGTGCTGTGCTACCTCACCTCCTCCTCCACTCCAGTCCACGTGGAGACTCCATTGCTCTGCAGCCTCCAAGTCTGCTCGCTGTGATTTTATACCTTGCACACATGGGCCTGGGAGCGGGGCAGGAGGTGGCTCCGTACTGCCGTCCACCCTGCTGGCAAGGCCCTTGGGCCCCACCTCCCCTGCTCCCATTCCCTGCTCCCTGACTTGAGCTTGAACTTCTGCAAGATGCTGTGGGAATCTCATATTCTTGGGCCAGCCGATGACCTGGTAGATGAAAGAGCTGGATCTCACATGGCCAACTGCAGTTTGAGTCTTAGACCAGTGGCTTGAAAAAGCACGCTGAGGGGAACCAGCAGTTAGCGTAATGGCTATGTTGCTGGACTCCCACGTAGTCGACCGCGGTTCACGTCCCGGACCCGGTGGCTTAAAACTCACGCCAGGCACGTGTGTGTGCGTGCCCAAGATCCCAAGAGGAGAATGGAGGAGAATGGATTGCGGCGTGACCATCCCCCCTGGGGGGTGATTTCTCGTTTTCTGTCTCTATGTCTCTCTCTGTCTGTCTGGCGGGCGCACACGCCCTATAGCGAAAACCTCTCCAAAAAAAGAAAAAGAAAAAGCACGCTGAGTGCATGTGTGTGCCTGCCCAAGATTTTGACAGGATGAAGGGATGGAGGAGAAGGGACTGCTACATGACTGTGCACCTCTCCTCCTCTGTCTGTCTCTTTGGGGGGGGCGGTGGGAACAAGACATGCATTCACCAAGTCATTCCTCAGGCATCTCCCTAGCCCTAATTATCCCATGAATTCTTCTCCCCCAAGATGGTACCGAACCATGTGTATGTTTATGGGGCTTTCTTTGATGTGTGGCGTTCTTGTCAGCCTGTTACGTTTTGAGTTCTACCAGAGCAGGTATCATTATCTTGTCCTCATCATCCCATCTCTATCTACTCTTCCCTTGATTGCTTCCGCCATCTGCTGCAAAGCACACATTTACTCTCTCCACACACACACACACACACACACACACACACACACACACACACGCTCACACACCTCTTGCCCCATGGGATGCTTAGTAAATGGGAACTTAATTCTTATTCGTTTATAAAGTCTGTCAGGCCACATAAGAAAAGATTAAAAAACGAGGTAGACGAAGAGAAGGAGGAAAAAAAAGACCAACTTTCATGCGGTTAGATCTAAGAACCCAGTGAGGTTAATCTTGGTGTCTGGACCCTACCTTCACCCCCGGCTCTCATTCGTTGAGTCATAGAACTTCTTGATATTATTGAAACCTTAAGTTTCTTGAGAAACAAAACTGCCTCTTTCCTTTTATTTATTTATTTATTTATTTTTTCCTGCCTTTACCTTGATCTTTGACCAACAAAAAATGCTTGGGAACTTCAGTATAATGACCTTCAGACATGGCCTGCACTGACAAGGTCAAAGCAAAGGCAGAGCCGATGGTGTACTGCTTGTGGACTGTGTTCACGCCATGGTGCCTATGGGGCTAGGTTTGGGTTGGTGCAAACATGCGGCCTCAAGTACCCAGATGAGGAGGTATTTAATCATTCACAGAATAAAACAGGCATGGATTTCTACATCTTTTGCACCAAAATAAACTCACATTTTAGTTCCATTTTTTTCCACACTTTTGAAGCCCTTTGTACTTCCCAAAGCACCCTGCCCAGATTGGTGTGTCCCACCACCTCCACCTTCAAGAACTGGAGCCGCAGCTCTGCCAGCATGCCAAGACTCAGCTGTAGCCTGATGACCGGCAAAGTCACTGGCCGCTGTGTGCCATGAACTGTTCTTATACCAACCTGCCCAAGCACCAGCTGTTATGGAAAAGACCTATGGAATCTGTTCTAATGGGAACCTTGAACACCAGTGGGCAGAGTGACATTTTTGCGAGAGGACTCCCCTTTAGAGGGTACAGAGAAGCATACACCTGGTGCAGAGGGGAAAAGGCTACTCCATCTCAACACAGTGGCCCACGGGAAAACCTGGTATTGGTTTTCTTGGTCTTTTTTTGTGTTGTTCTGTTTTCTCCATTTCAGATTATTTCAAAGATCCCTTCTTGGCTTACGGGCACCCAGGTTTATAGGAGATGCCCTGCAGTAACCACTGGGTAACCTCAGGAAGTCATAGAGCGTGCTTTGCAATTCTTCCATGTGTGTCCTCCACCTGATCTTGTGAAAGCGTCTGTTTGAAGCTGGGGAGTTTTGTGGGGAGGGCAGAGTGAGGAGTAGCACACTACCTGTGGAGTCTGCAGAGTTCTTTTACACTCCTGCTGGATGTGTTTGTGGAAGTTGGGTTCATCTCAGGAGATTCAAGTGTGACAAGACTCACAGGTGGTTTGCGAGGATGAGCCTGCCTGCAAGGCCGGGTGCACATCATCGACACAGCTGCATGGCTGCTCTGCAGGCCAGAAGGCCTCTCCTTTTCTCCTCATCACACAATGCGTTTCCCTGGAGTGGCCTCGTTAGCTGGGGCAGACTCCTTCCCAGAGAGAACCCAAGAGGGGCATGGATTCCTGCCAGGTCGTCTAACTAAAATTTACATGGAAGGGCCACTGTGAGAACCCATGCCTTTTCCTAGACATAAGCCCAAGTATTTGGGACCCCAGAGTAAAAAACCTTTGGGAGCACTTGATTTTTGCAGACCTAGTTAGAAAGATCTAGTGAGTTGTCCAAAAATTAAACAAGGAACTCATATTGGAGCCTAGGCTAAGACATAGATCTCATCTAGTCTAGAGTTCTGTGTTTTCACCACCTTGGATCTTTTGCTCTGGTCTTAAAGTTTGCATTTTTCTTCTTTGACAATGGTGCCAAGCACAAGGGGGCCAGGTTAAGTAAGGTGGCACATTTAAATCACTTATGATCATTGTCAGGGCTCTTGAATATCTTTCATTTTTCTCCTATGATTAAAATGGCAGGTTTCTAAGTAATTATAAAGAGAAAAATGGGGACCAGCAATTAGCATAATGACTATGTCACTGGACTCCCACATAGTCGACCGCGGTTCGAGTCTTGGACCTGGTGGCTTAAACTCACGCCGGGCACGTGTGTATGCATGCCCAAGGAGAATGGAGGAGAAGGGATTGCAGCATGCCCATGCCCCCTGGGGGTTGATTTCTCACTTTCTGTCACTTGATTTCTCTTTGTCTCTCTCTGTCTTTCTGGTGAGCATACATGCCCTATAGCAAAAAACTCTGCAAAAAAAAAAAAAAAAAAAAAAAAAAGAGAGAAAAATGCTTTTTTTCTTTTTAAAATGGAAAATATTAAGTTTCTTTCCTTTGAGAGGGAGGGAGAGGGAAATAGAGACTTTCGAAAGAGTATAACCATGCTGCAACCCCCACTCCTGGCCTTCTCAGACAGCCAGGATCACAGGCACATGTGAGTGTACCAGGATCCAAAGCCAGGGCCTCACACATGGCTCCAACATCATGCAGCAGCACCCTACTGTCTGCACCGCCATGCGGGTCAGAACAACTGGAGCATTTTACAGGATTCAAACTGGGTTCTTAAACTGTTCAGTGGGGGCAGTTTCTTAGGTAGACAACATTCCATCTACAAATCAGTTTAGATTTTTTCTTTTCAATCTTCATATTGATTTGCCTTGTATTGTTGCATTAGCCAATATCCCAAGAGCAATCCTAAATAAAGTCAGTATTAGTGAGCACTTGGGTCTCGCTCTTGATTTTCAAGGAAATATGTTTAATGTCTCACTACTGGGAATAATTTTTATTATAAGTTTTTTTGTAAGTGGCCTTTATCAGTTTGAGGAAGTATGTTTTGTTCTAGTTCCTGAGTTTGTTCTTTTTTAAAGTCAGGATTATTTGTTGAATTTTTATCATTTTTTACTGTGTCTAATCATTTGATTATTAAACGAAGATTTTTAACCCAAAAATCTTTTCTAAAAGATCAAAGGTTTTATAATACCCTTGTCGATTATTACAGTCAACTATATTTGTAGATTTTCTAATGTTAAATTATTCTTAATGCTCAAGATTAATTAATCCAATTCAATCATCATTGAATTCATTTTTCTACCATTTGATATAGTAATTTTATATCTGTATTCATGAGTGTGGTCATTGGTCTGTAATTTTTCTTTTTCATATTGATCTAGTGTCAATATCTTATAATGAACTAAGATGGGGATATTCTCTTTTTTCTATCTTGGGGGGGGGGATTGAAATAATTCCAAACTACTTATTCCAGAAAAAGCTTTGGTTTGCTATATGACCTGAAGAACTCCTTGGATCAGATTAAATTATACTTGGCCTAGATGTATTTGGGCAGGTCATGACCTTAACAGTAAGCCCTGAAGAGTTCTCCTAGTGTAGTCCTGACTTACCCAGGTGGTGTTCCTTACCAGCTGAATAGAGAGTAAGAGAAAAGCAAGCACACTTGCTGGAGCTTTAGGCCTTATGTATTGCGTACTCTAAACCTGAGTCGTTGTACGAAGCAGATGATAAAGTTGTTAGAATTCACAATGTAGAAAACAGTAACTGACAGCAGAACCACAAGTTACTACTCTCTGTTGCTAAAGAAACAGAGCCTGGAGGAAGAACTCCTGGCACATTTTCTTTTTTTGGTGAACAGTTCTGAAATATGTGCATTTCATATGTCAAATTCTCCCAGACATCAAGGCAGATAACTTATCAATAAATGATGTTTTGCTTTGTTTTGTTTTGCTACTGGTCCCAGAGACAGGCATGAACCTCCTTCTCCAAGTGAAATGGAGGTTAGATCCTCTGTCCTGCTCATTTTTGTTAACAAACAATGCAGTTATATCATGTGCTAAGTGATTACTATATTTTAAAACCAAAGGCCTTTTTTTTCCCCCAGAAAGAAGAGGCATTTCTATTCTCTTGTATCAAGAAACTAAAGTCTTTATGAAATATAGTAAAAGGCAAGACTAGTTAAAATTTAAGAGAGTCATTTGCATATCAGGAGAGACCTAGACAACATTGCATACGTATTTGTTCTGCACAGATTTTTGGTGGAAAAAATAAACAAAAATCACCACCAGAATTCAATTTAAAGGGTAAGATCCGGCATCAAATCATTGCAACCAAGTGAAAGCAAGTAAGACTTTACATCTCGTTTGAAAAGTGATTTAAATCAGATAGTTCTGATATGTGTGAGCCCACAGATCTGGTTTTTCTCTTCATAATGTAAACCTTCATTGGAACATTTCAGTTTTCAGTCCCAAGATAACTTTCATAAGTTACCGTATTTTTTAAAGTAGGTATATATTTAAACAAACCATAGGTAATGACTCCACAATTTTTGAGATGTCGTTACATTTCTGCAAAAAGCAGTATTGTTCTTATTTGCTCAGAATCTCCTTGCTTTCTGGAGGAGCTGCTGGTGTTCTGTAGGGATCGATCTCACACCTGAGACACGCAAGAGCAGGCATCCGAACACCTCCAGGTTCAGAACGACACTGAATAGTCTTGAAGACAACCAGAGCTACCTAACAGGATTTTAGATCCCAGCACAAATTCTAGAAGCAGCCATCTTTTCTTTCTTTAGGTAGAGGCCTTTAATTTGGTGTAAATCTTGCAAAGAGAAAGCATCATAAATCCCTTGTTAGTTTGGGCTTCTGTGAGCTGTTCCCTAAGCAATGAGGCGCTCAGTTCCCATCATCTCTCAGTAATTACAGGAAATGGTGGAAATGTCTAAGGTGCCTGTCAAAAGCATTGTTGTTTGCCGGGCCTGAAATAGTAAGTGAGAGCAGACCCATTCACGGCCCGCCATGAATCTTTGTTCCTCTCTCATTCACAACCTGCTCTTCCCACTTGGCTCTGGACGTTTGCAGTCCATGCTGAGAGTAGCAATTCATTCTTGGCAAAGGCTCCCGAGGGCTTAGATTACACAGTTCCTGAGTAAGTGGGCTCTGCTCCGAGGCAGGCAGGCTGAGGCGGGGCGAGGAAATGGGCCTCGCTGGTTTTCAGTCTGCTAAGCTTGCTCAAATTTGATCTGCTTACCAAGGGCCTCTGAAATGAAAATATCTCAGTTATTTTGACTGGACTCAGAAAAGGATGTGTCTCTGTATAAAAAATGATATTGTCTCTTCAGTCAACTTCTGATAGGTCAGGAAAGTACCTGAACCCCAAGTCTTCCAAACCAACAATCTCCTCTCTCCCCTTCTCAAACCCAGTCAACTGAGTATTGACTCCCACTATAATATATATTTTTTAAAGTTTATTTACTCCAATAGCAACAGACAGAGACAGAGAGGGAGGCCCCCCAACAGGCGCCTCATGGCATGTTCACCCCCAGACTCAGCTTAACCTGGACCATGGTTATGTACATGCCTGGTGTCTCCAAGGAGGGTTCTAGACACGAACCCGGGACCTTCCCTTGTCAGTCATCCTTGCTGAACATTGTGTTGCTGCTGTGCCTATATTCAGACCTCTATAATAGAATAAATATCCTTTATTTTGGTGACAAGGATATAAAAATGAATTAAAATATTTTATATACCTTCTGTTTCATTGAGGTTCTAATGAAAGAGAAACATTAGAAGTATCCTTTTATTATGTATGTATCCCATGTAATTTTTTTTTTACATGCATATACTCCAAAATTTTCTAGAACTTTCTATCTAGGCAATGGATTTGCTATGCGCACATATTCCAGCGTTTTATGGGAGTATGTTTTAGTGGTCTATTGCCCTGCGTGGTGACCACAGTTAATAGCAATGTAGTTTGTATTTCCAAACTGTATTAAAAAATCAATGTTAACGTTCTCACCACAGAAAAAGTAAGTTGGCCTAGCCACAATAATATGCACTGGTAGACACTGCTGATTGGCAGAGCAAGGCCACATAGGAGGCTGGGTTTCTGTTCCTGGCCCTACCTGAAGGCGAGGCATGGTGGCTTGTACCTGTAGCCCCAACTACTCAGGATACAGAGGTAAGAGGACTGCAACAGAGCAATACCCTGTGTATAAATTAAAAAAAAAATAGATAAGGTGTTAGAATCATGGTTATGTTAATTAGATTGACTGAATCTTTCTTTAATATATTCATAAAGCAAAACATCACACTGTACCACATTGTATCCTGTAAATGGATATAGTTATTACTTTTCACTTAAAAATAAACACTAATGTTAAAATACTTGAAAGCATTGAAAAGTATAGATTTCACATTTTGGCTGTATAAGCAAATGAAGAGAATAAACAACTGGCTAAGTATAACTAATGTAAATAACTCTGAAAATGACCAGTTATATTCCATAAAAGAAAGAAACAAGTAAGTCATGGACACTAGATACCCTATATAAAAACGGAATGCCAATGGGAGTGGACATAAATATTTAATTTTCTTGGGCTAGAAAGCAAATTAAAAATGCTTAAGAGGAGTGTCTGCCTGTGTCAGTGCCAGCCTCATGCACTGAAACCTGCAGTTTGCGAGCCAGTCCCCATCGCGCGGCGGTAGGGGAAGTGGAGAAGGTCCCAGTGTGACCAGACAGGATCCCCAGACCCCAGGGCACAGCGCCTTCCCACTGAATCCCACACAGTGTCACTCTTCACCCCCAGGCAGCTTGGTTTGGGCTCCAGCTCTCTCCTGAGACTTGCCCTTGTTTTCCCCCCTAGGGGCTGACACTCCCATGCTGTTCTCCCAGTCCCTGATTCCAGCTCTACCAGTTACTAACTTGGTGACCTTAAACGGGTTATTTAACCTCAATTTAACTCTTTAATCATAATCATTTACATGAGAATATTGATTTATGAGATTGCTCTAACAGTTAAGTGTGAAGTACATAATACAGTGCCTCGCCTAGAGTAACTCTAGAGTACAGTTAGTGTACAGCTAGGGACTGTACTACCCATGGTCCCATGTGGACAGACCTCTCCTTACCTACAGTCCACATCCAAGTATTTCCTCTGCCAAGAGATGACTGTTGTCCCTCCCATTCTCTCCTGGGCTCAGGTGTTATGGGTATCATTTCCAGCCAAGATTAGATTTGAGTTGGCCTTTGAACACCAGGTTTGCAATGCTGGCTGGCCAATGAGGAGCCCTGCCTGTTGGTTGAAATACTTCCCCCCCAAAAGCATATCCCAGGACTTTTATTCTCTTTGTCTATCAGCCCAGGGATTAAACACTACAAAAATTATAGTGGAGAAACAGACAATGTCTTTTATACACCTGGGTCACAGGTTAATTATGTCAACTGAAACTAGACAGGAGTGGTAAGATGGAGAGAGGTAAAATGACAGTGATGACCGTCGCTGGGTCTAAGAGTCTCCTTTGCCCTGTTTTCTGAGGTGAGATCGTGTTTGGATCTAACTCCAAACAGAGGCACTGAGAGACCAAGAAATGAGGGAGACGAGGCCAGCGTATAGGCTCCGTGTTGAATAAGGGAACTTAGGGACAGACATGAGAGCTCGGGCAGCCACAGGAGGAGTCTGCCTGTACCAGTCACCTCCCAAGTACATGCTTATGTAGTTCTTAGAGGAAAAGGTATAAAGAGCAGGCATGTGCGGGTTGGGGCATCGATGCTGTGTCTTAGCTGATCAGGGGCGTGTGCTACACGGTTAAGGGTAACAGGCACGTTCACTGTGACAGCCTACACCACTCTCCAGCCTGGGGAGTGCATCCAGGGAGCTTCGGTGTTAAATGTCGGTCAAGAAAACGGATTAGCTTCTAGTTGGAGTCACTTTCTTCCACATCCTGAAAAGTCCTGAAAGGCCTCCCAGTCCCCTGAGGAGTGACAGGTGCTATTTCTCTGCCTCACGCCCCAAGGGCCTTGATGCTCCTCTTGGTCATGGCCAAGGCGGGCATCACCTCAGGATTCACATTTCCGAGGGAAGTGCTTCTCTCTCTCTGTGGTGCTCGCACTCAGCCCTGCCCACTCTCTATTGTCGTTTGCTCTCTGACCAAGCTCAGCAGTGCCCTCTCCTCCCAGCCTTCATGCTCTTGACCGACCTCTACTGAACTTTCTCACAGCCCTGCAGCCCCTTCTCCAGAGAGCCTCACAGGGAGAGGTTCTCCTCTGTTCCCAGGCTGGTGACACCAATGATTGGAAATTAAATCACTGAGTCCCCAAACCCAGCCGGTGGGAACCTGAGGACAACAGTGCTAAATCCACCTGTCTCCCCAGACACACAGGACTGACACGTAGAGTCTCCACTCTATATCTGTGGAATATGAAATGATCAAATTCTCCTCACCAGCAATTAACCTGTGCTAGAAGCCTGGATCTGCAGACCCTGCATTTTTCCTAGTCCAAGAAAATAAAATTCAATTAAATAATTTTGATATTTTCTTTTTTACTTTGTTCTACTCTGTTCTTCCGTACCTTTTTAAAAGACCAGCCACAACCCACCTACTAGATATTTTTTCACCCATAAATAGATCACAGTACACTGTTTGGAAGAACATTGTATAAAAACTTTCTTCATATAAAGCCATTAGCACTCTGCCATGACATGCTGGTTTCTTTAATGAGGCTCTTTGACCACCTCACATAGTCATCTCATCACTGAGTCTCACATAGATCATTAATATTAACTTGTTCAGGGACCAGCAGTTAGCGTAATGGCTATGTCACTGGACGCCCATGTAGCCAACCGCAGTTTGAGTCCCGGACCCAATGGCTTAAACTCACATTGGGCGTGTGTGCATGCGTGCCCAAGATCCCGAGAAGAGAATGGAGGAGAAGAGATTGTGGCGTGGCCATCCCCCCTGGGGGGTGATTTCTCACTTTCTGTCTCTCTGTCACTCTCTGTCTGTCTGGCGAGCACATGCGCCTATAGCAAAAACCTCTTAAAAAAATATTAACTTGTTCATAGAACTTAGTTACTTCCTTTCATAAAACGGCAATCCATATATGTTTAGTCTGTTTGTTTATATCCTTATTTATGTCTCTTTAAAACAAAAAAAATCTACCAAGGTAGAACTTGGACTTGTTCATATTGTTTTCCCAGCGCATCTTGGTCAAATTATTAAATGAGTGAATTAAACCCTCACAACATATGAGAAGGCTTCAAAAGTTCATGCGAAATGAAAGTTATGAATGAGTTTATTTTGGTGCAAGCAAAAATTTTGAATCCATGCAGTTTGTTCTCATAATATGCATTTTCCATGAACTTTTGGAGACCGCCCCCCCTCATATTTCCATACCAGGAAGCTTGCTTCTTGGAGGGCACTTTGATTTTCTGTTTATTTCATCTGCTTATTTTCACCTTACTCTGTCTCTCTCTCTCTCTCTGTCTCTCTCTCTCTCTCTCTTTTATTTTAGAAATATAAGGTCATTTATGCCACAGAGAGGGTAAGAGCCAGGCAACTTCAGAACTCGAGGTATGGATACAATGAGTTGTGTCATTAAGGTAACATGATGAGGCTGAGTTATCTCCATTCTCTATTCGAATTCCAGAAAAGAGCAGCTGATTGGTTGAACAGGTATCTCATGTCTACCTCTTATCCAGGAGAGCTCAGGGCATCAGGTTGAGATTGAGACTGCATGCAATGGGGAGGCATAGTTACTTCCTCAAAATAAACTGTGACATTAAGAATGGATTGAAAAACTATGGCACATATACTCTATGGAATACTATTCATCCATGAAAAACAACAAAACCCTGGCTTTTGACAGAAAGTGGAAGAATATGGAAGATTTACTGCTGAGTGATGCAAGCCAGGCTATGAAGGAGAGACACTGTATGTCCCCACTCAATATATACCGAGTGTCTGCACTCTATGACTGAAACTGATTGACTAAAGGACATAGAAACACAGTAAATGGTTGTGAATATCAGATATACTGTTTGTGAAAGAGTGGAGTCTGAGGAAAGACATTTAGAAGAAAAATAGAGAGGCAAAGCATTTATAGGACAAAGAAATATGTTATTATCTGTTGAAGATAATTTTATAGTTTTATCAGCTGGACTAGGGAGAAATGTTCACATGTTGAAATATTCACATAACATAGCTAAATAACGTGATTAAATGTATAAAAGAAAATGAAATAAAAAAAATAAAAAAATTTAAAAAAAAAAAGATCACAGGTAAGCCTGGGCACCAAAACCGATGGAGGTGCACTACACATGGTAATGACTGTCTTTCTTAGGTGAGTTTACAATGGCAACAGGGTGCGATGTTGGCTAAGTAAATGAGATAATGCTTCTTGGTCTTCTAAACCCTAGACTTCTCATCTGCAGATGCCCAAAAGGTCTCTTGTGGAAGAATCAACTGTTTTATACTCTAATTTTGTATTAGTATTATTCTATTTATCCAAAATATTTAAAACATCATTTTGTATCCATAATGTACAAGGCACTGCGAAAATGTGTAAAAGCAGGAGACAAAGTGTATACCTCTCCGGTTTATAGTCTAAATAGAAGTCAAGACATCTGACATTTTTAAAAAGTGATAAAATATGGACCAGCAGTTAGCATAATGGCTATGTCGCTGGACTCCCATGTAGTCGACTGCGGTTCGCGTCCCGGACCCAGTGGCTTAAAACTCATGCCGGGTGCGTGTGCGTGCGTGCCCAAGATCTCGAGAGGAGTACAGAGGAGAAGGGATTGCGGCGTAGCCATCCCCCCTGGGGGGTGATTTCTCACTTTCTGTCTCTGTCTGGTGAGCGCACGCGCCCTATAGCAAAAAATCTCTCCAAAAAAAGAAAAAAAGAAAGAAAAAAAAGTGATAAAATATGAGATTATATAAAAATTTTAAGTAGTTGTAAGTAAGTGGTAACATTTCTTTTATTTTGTATTTTTAGAAGGTAGCTAAAATTAGGGACCAGCAGTTGACGTAATGGCTATGTCACTGGACTCCCGTGTAGTCGTCCCCAGTCAGAGTTCCAGATCCGGTGGCTTAAACTCACACCGGGTGTGTGTATGTGAGTGCCCAGGATCCCGAGAGGAGAATGGAGAAGGGATTGCAACGTGGCAAGTACCCCCTGGGGGGTGATTTCTCACTTTCTGTCTCTCTGTCTTTCTGGCGAGCACATGCACTCTATAGCAAAAAAAAAAAAAAAATAACCTCTCCCCCCCAAAAAAAAGAAAATAGCTAAAATTCTCCCAATACATTTTGGGAAAATACCTGGAATTTCTTTAGAGAATAAAAAATACAGTTCTTTACCTTCACTGCAAGCATCCTTAAACAATTGCTTGAGTAGTTACTACCAGGAAAGGCTAGGATTTCATCCTGAGCACCTGAGCAGACGTTGCTATTCTTCATTGGAGGCGAAAGATCTTTGGGTCTGAGAGAGTTAGCTTGACTTCGGATATGGCAAGGTTAAACTGCCTGATCCTCCACCAAAATTCTTTATATGCCTTGTGCAAAATACATATTTGCCAGCAGAAAATGAAAGAAGTAGAAGGAGAGAGAGAACTCTGAAAGGAATGACTAAACTTGCGGCAAATTCACTTAGGCCTACTTGCATTTAGTGAGGTGAAAAGAGCACCCCCTTACTAAATTTGCACACGTGTGTGCATCTGCGCCTCCCCAATTTTCTTTTCCTTTCCTCTCTCTCTCCCTCTTCATTTTCACCTTCTTCTTCTGAGAATTTTATTCTCTTGTTCCATCAGGTACTGTGTATCTTGTTTCATTTCAGTTCACAAGACGCCTTATCTGCCCAGAATGCTAAATTTCTACCTTTCAAAATTAGTTCCCATTAACTGAGTCCAATTTAGCAAATCTTAGAATTAAGAATACAGGTAATTCTTTTTTTTTAAAATGTAATGTAATTGTAATTTTAAATGTAATGTAAATTGTAATGGTGTCTTGGAATGAATTTTACCTTTTATAGTACCAGTGCTAGAATTTGTAAATTGACATGTGGAAATAGAAAATTAAACTGTCTTTCGTTCTTGAATTATCTCTACCTGGGTTTCCAACCCTGGGGCCAATGTACTGCTGCTGGTCTGTGGCCTGCTGGGGGCCAGCCCTCACACAGGTGTTCTCTGCCAGCCGGGGTTGCAGGGCAGAAGGCAGCAGGCAGGCTGGCGAGGTATCTGTGTTTGCAGCTGCTCCCCATTGCTGCCTGGGCTCCGCCTCCTGTATCAGAATCCCAGGAAAGTGTGACCCCTGCTGTTGTGTGACTGCTCCATTGTATATTGCAATGTGGCAGTGGTGGACATGGGGTGCACAGTGGGTGTAGTGCACGTGGGCCACCCTGGGATCAGCCCCTCCACGGAGGGATTGTCTTCCCCAGGCCAGTCCCTAGTGCCGGGAGGTTAGGTACTGCTGGTGTACTGAATGGACTCCCTGATTTTGTCATATAACTTGGTTCACTCTCAACTGCGTCCTTTACTTGTAGTTATTCTCAACTCCCCACAGTTGATCTGGGCTATACAATCTTATAAAAATAGCTCTTTCCAGGCTGACCCATAGCACAGTGGTTAGGTGGGGAACCAGATCTGGCTACTGTTTGAATCCCATCCCTGGAAACTTGCAAACATGCTGGGTGTGTAGGCAAGGTGTCCACGGTCCTGATGGAAAGGACTGAAGGAAAGAGGATCTGCAGTGTGACCAAGTGTCACAGGCTGTGCTTTCTCCCTCTTTCTTTCTCTCTCTCTCTTTGGTGTCTGTACACACCTTCTGTCAAGGAAAAAGAGAACGAGAGAGAGAAGAAAAAAGAAAAAAAATAGCACTTCCAAAGTCTGTTAGGTGGAACTTCTATTTCATGAGAATTTAATGTTCAATATTGGGAGATAAAAGGAATGTGCTAGAGAAGTACTGTCTCAAAGAAATTTAGCACAGTTCCTTTCACAGATGCACTGAGAGTCACTGAGATAGGATGTTATACATAAAATTTCCTAAACTTATTTAACTGCTTCTTTTTTTTTAATCTATAGAGAACCCTAAAGGTAGATAATTTTGGGCATGGTGAACATTTTGGAAAACATTAGATTCTATTATCATGAATATTGCTTTACGGCATTTCTCATTCTATAGAAACATTGATTTCAAATAACGGCATTAACTTTATATGATTTTGAAAATAGTTAAGGGGCTATTAATGCTGTTTTTTAAAAAATTAAGAATGAAGTGTTTTTTGATATTAATGAACTATCATTTACAGTATGAGATCAATACACGCTTTGATTTGGTTATGTGATACTGTACTATGAATGAATGAAAAGATTTTCAAAATAGAATTTATTAAAGGATTCATGAAAGGAGACAGGAAAAGAAGAAAATGTGGTTTAATAACTTAAAAGCTCATTAGTGCATTATAAATATTTTAAATAAAATGTATAAAACTTGCTATTTCCTTTATTCTCATTGTGGAGCATTCCCTCTGTGTCTCTTAATCTATTCAAGTGCATGTATCCCTCATTTAGTATTTATGCAACATAAAGTCACGCTGTGTGACTACACATGTTCCAGATTTCACAAGCTTGAATAACTCTTTTTCATTTGGCTATTTTTAATTTCGATAAGATATAATGTTTCAATCACACTGTATATTTTTAAAAGTTGACTAATTGTTAGTTGACGAACTGCTGGTTACTTACAGATGAGCACATGCTCTGTTTAGCACAGTGTAACATGCAGAAACCGCCCAGTAGGTGGAATGGTTTATATCATGGTGACGTGGTGTTCTTTCCCTGTGGGCCACCCCGCAGTGCCCCTAGCTTAAATGGCTGTGCAGCAGGATCGTTGCGACATTGACCCCACTGTGGTGCTCTGGGACAAATCGTCACACTAATGACATTCTCTGCCTGGAATGCTCCGTGGAGACAGATGGTGGGTTTTGCAGTGACCCACAATGCTACTTTCTGGTCTCATGTTTTCATTTTAATCATAATTCTTCCAGAGCCAAAGGCTGAACTATGTGTGAAACCGTCACATCCCCAGCAAATGGCCACATGAACATATGCACATCAAGCGTGTCGGAGCGCAGTGACTGGGTTTTGATAAATGACGTTGTATGGTGCTGGCAGTCATTGTTCCCTGGAGAATATGAGAAACAAGCACAGATCCATAGGTGAAATAAGCACTCTGCCTCAAATGGACTCTTAAATATTGCAAGTTGTTAAATTTATTTGCTTTTTATATTTTTATTACATTCAGTCACTGTGTATCATTATATCATGTCTTTATTTGTTTTTTTTTTTTTAAAGAAGGGAATTTTTTTGATTTGTAAGAGGTGAAGCAATACAGGAGGTGTTTAGTGACCAGAACTGGCGTGTGTGCTGAAGGCCCGTGTCCTGGGGCCCAGGCCTCTAGAGGACCAGAATACTCTGCCCTCCGCCGTGGCTCCCTACCCTGCATCCACCAGCCCTTGTGGCCCACAGGGAGGGTTGGGCCAAAACGATCAATCAGTGAGCCTGAATTGAAAATCCTTCATAAGGGCCAGCTTTACAGTTTGAGTCCTGGACCCTGCAACTTGAGAATCATGCCAGGCGTATGTGTGCATGTGCCCAAAATCCTGAGAGGAAAGTGAAGGAGAAGGGATTGTAACATGGCCATCCCCTCTGGGGGAAGATTTCTCACTTTTCATCTCTCTATCTCTTTCTGTCTCTGTCTGGCAAGCACATGCACCCTAGAGAAAAAAAAAAGAATTAATTTATTTAATTCCATTTATTATTATTATTATTATTATTATTATTATTATTATTATTTAATTTGACCAGGAGAGAGAGAAAGGGAAAGTGAGAAAGCAAGCCACCAGGTCCAGGACTTGAACCATGGTCATGCCATGTGGGAATTCAGTTCCTTTAACCACCACGCCACCTGCCAACCCAAGCCAAATTTATTTTTTAGAGTCCCTTCCTAGCTGGGGCCGGTGGTGATGTGATAGTGTTGTGGCTGGAACCACATGGGCAGGTCCTACGTTCACATCCCAGGATCTCCCTGAGTACCTATCTCTCTCTCTTCTCTCTCTTTCTTTCTTTCTTTCTTTTTTTCTTGGAGAGGTTTTTGCTATCGGGCACATGTGCTCTCCAGAAAGACAGAGAGACAGAGAGACAGAGAACTAGAAAGTGAGAAATCACCCCTCAGGGGGGATGGCCATGCCACAATCCCTTCTCCTCCATTCTCCTCTTGGGACCTTGGGCACGCACGCACACGCGCCCGGTGTGAGTTTAAGCTACCAGGTCCGGGACTTGAACCACAGTCGACTACATGGGAGTCCAGTGATATAGCCATTGCACCAATTGCTAGTCCCTAGCTCCCATCTCTTTCTATCTCTGACTCATTTGCTTTCTCTCTCTGTCCCTCTAATGAGATAGATGGGAAAAATAAACTTGTAAAGAAAAAAAAATTCTGTAAGACAACCGAGAACCTCAAAGTCCATACTTGATGTGGATGCATCAATAAAATCTTTAGATACAAAGACTATCAAACTCTAATTTATTTAAGGATTCATAAAAAGATAAAAGTCAGGAAATGTGGTTTAATGAACTTAAAAATCAAGATGAGTATAAATCCCTTCTCAGATCTATAAAGGTTTTGTGCATTAATTCATGGAAGAGAGAGACTGCACACCCTATTGTGTGATGGAACGTAGACATTAGAAGACATTTTGCTAGGTGCAAAATTAGAAGAATGAAAAAGGGGGTTTTCACACCGTCTTCCGAGAATGAAGCTTCCACTCTGAATGTCAAGGAGGACGGGAGTTGTACTGGAGGTGGGGGTGTGAGCAATATTTTCTATAGACTGAAAAATGTGTCTTTCCAATTTACTTTTCTTTTTAAAGAGTCATATTATTACTTGTGTCCTTCCCCAACCCGTGAGTAGCTCTGCCATTTGGTAGGTCTCCCCTAGTTATTTATTTATTTATTTATTTTGGAGAGGTTTTTGCTATAGGGCGCATGCACTCACCAGACAGACAGAGAGAGACATAGAGACAGAAAGCGAGAAATCACCCCCCAGGGGGGATGGCCACGCCGCAATCCTTTCTCCTCCATTCTCCTCTTGGGATCTTGGGCACGCACGCACACGCGCCAGGCGTGAGTTTTAAGTTACTGGGTCCGTGATGTGAACCGTGGTCGACTACGTGGGAGTCCAGCGACATAGTCATTACGCTAACTGCTGGTTCCCTCCCCTAGTTACTGATGTTATCATTATTCATGAATGATGCAGCCGTCCCGCTACATTTTGCATGAAGACCTGAGAATTTTGGCTTTTCAACAGAGAGGATCTCCAGACCATGGTTTCATTAAATAAATAACCAATGAAGGAGGGTCGAGGGCAGGCCCAGTCCTGAGGGCAGCAGCAGCACTAGCTCCCTCACCCTCATGATGATGGGGAGTTATTGTCGTTCCTTTCTCAGATAAGGAAGAGGAAGTCTTCCTCCAGCCTGAGGTTAGCGTCGGTGCCCAGCCAACTGTGTCTGCGTCCAAACACATGTTCTCTCCACTTCTAACCAAGGACAATGTGTCTTCCTTAAAACGTGCAAGCAGTTTTCCGGCTGGCTCTGGCCGGAGGATCCTGGGAGGTCAGGTTGCCATTGGCCATGGCCCATGGACATGAACATGGCCACTGTCACAGTCATGGTGAAGTGGAACTTCCGGATTATAGACAGTAGGAGGGAGAAGGAACACCACTGGGAACTGTCCGGGAGAAGCTGGCTGCACGAGGCCTAGGAGATCCACGGGGCTGGAATGAAGCTGGGAGACACGTGGGTGGTTTGCAAACAATGTGTCCTTCGCTGGTGCATTAATAAACGGATTCAAGTGGGGATTCGCTGCATCTGCGCTAGCTGTAGGGACCAGAGAGTTCCTGACGTCCCAGAATAACGATAAAAAGCATCACTGAAGATAATACCTGGAACTATCTTAGTGGCTTCTTTACTTTATAAAATTACTTCTTCACTTAGTCTGCCTGTTTGTGTGCTAGCTCCTTTTAAGGATCAATACCAGTAGGCTTTAGTAAATTAAGAAAAACATTAAAAAAAAAAAAAAAAAAGGAGGGCAAGATGAGTTGCCTGAACCCACAAGCCTTGGAAAAGCCCTGGCTGAGCCGGCTGGCTTGTGACTACAGTGGAACAGCTCGGCGGCATCTCTGTGGGAGCAGCCAGAGGGCTCCTGGACGCAGACAAGAAGAGAGGGCAAAGGCCGAAAGGTCTCCACCAGCCGCACTCAGGTGTCATTTTCCGCGTCCAGGGCTCCCCTGTCCTGAGTGCCGGCAGGACAGGAACCTGAGAGGCTGCTCGTCTAGGCATAACGCTAGCAGGTTCTGTGCGGCCGCGTGGTGCCGTTCCAGCTTTCAGCACAGCTGCCCTATGGGAGCTGAGTGAGTCCAAGGTAGAGGCGGGCGACGTCACTCTGAATGTGGCAAGTTTGACAACACAGTCACCAAGCGCATTTACTCTAAATATTAGGCATCAGAAAGAGCCACCTACTCTTTATCCAAAGAGGGTAAACCTAAAGGAATGAATAACTCTTAAGGAAGGTCAAATTTTAACCTAGAGTTATTTGAGAATGCCTTTTATTTACTATGTATTATTTATTTGACTTACTGAAAGTCCTCATTGCTCCGTGGCTTTAGGCACATGTGTGAAATATGCATGAAATAATTAAGTCCGATAGTTATATCTCCATAAAGGAAAAATTCGATGGATGTTATTATTTGCAATTTAATTGAGGAAATCAATTAAACATGTAACTTAACTAATTTAATAAGGCCTTCACCCCCATTTACAAAATGAGACTGAATCTACAATAATGTAAGCTTCCTCCTGTTATTCTTTATATAGTAGTGTCATGTCTGCATTCTTTTTTTTTTTTTTTTAATTTGCTATATAGGGTGCATGCACTCATGGAAGATAGAGAGACAGAGAGAGAGAAAAGAAAGTACTTCCCCAAGGGGGAAGGACACACCACAATCCCTTCTCCTCCATTCTCCTCTGGTGATCTTGGGCACACATGCACAAATGCCTCGTGTATTTTTCAAGCACCTGAGTCCAGAACTTGAACTAAGCAGGTGGTCAAGTGAGATTCAACTGCCTTAACCACTGCGATACCTGACTGCTTCCTGAGGTGCCTCTTGTACGAGCCCATGCTTACCCATATAAGCATTACTCATGTCTACATTCTTACAGCTTAGCACAGGTTATGCTTATTTTAGTTAATTCATTTTGTGTGTTTCATTAAATATTTATTGAAATGTATGTGTGTGTGTGTGTGTGTGTGTGTGTGTGTGTACACATAATACAGACTTCTGTTTCTGTCTCTACATTGGATTTTGGATCGACTTTCTATTGAGAGAAACATCCGGGGACTGAATGGCGGTGTAGCAGTAACAGCACTCCATGAGGCCTGACCCACATGGGGAGGTTCTGCTTTCTCGTCCAGCGCCCTTCTTGTACACGCTGGGCATGTGTACCCAGGACTCAGGGCTGGCTGGAGCCGAGTGTGGACCACAGCACCAGGACCCTGTTGGGAGTGCCTGTCGCTCTCTCCCCTTCCCCTTCCTCTCTCTTCCATACCTACAGAAGAAATGAATTAATAAAAAGAAAAAAAAAATCTTTGAACAGCCTGGTTGTGAGGCTCCCTTCCATTGGACTGAAGTTGGGTTAAAGAGGACTCGCTTCACTTCAGTCAGAAACTTCTCTCTATTAAAATATCTTTTTCCTGGGACCAGCAGATGGTGTAATGGTTATGTCACTGGATCTCCACATGGCTGACCACAGTTCAAGTCCCAGACCCAGTGGCTTCAAACTCAACGCTAGGAGTCTGTGCATGCATGCCCAAAATCCTGAGAGGGGAGTGGAAGAGATGGGATTGTGGTGTGGCCATCCCCCCAGGGGGTGATTTGTCACTTTCTGTCTCTTTGTCTCCCTGGTGAGCACACATACCCTATAGCAAAAAATTGCTCTTAAAAAAAAATTCTTTTCCTGAAGAACAGGAAAAATCTCTCTGCAGAGGAGAGAGCAGCAGCTGCCGTGGCTGGAAGCATGCTGTCAGACCTCTGGGGCCAGGTTTTCTGAACAAGCCCACCTGCTCTCCGAGGGTCCTCGTGGACCGTGCTTAACCCCATGACCCCAGGACGCAGACAGTGGTGGAAGCCTGCCTCCACGCTGTGCGGCCCATTGGCTCAGTACCTCTGAGCAGGAGTTGTGGAGCAAAAGGGGGCAATAAAGAAAGGCGTGAGCTAGGAGATGCCTAGCCCATGGGGGCGGCCCATCCCTCAGCCTGTGCTCCACCTGCCTCATCCCTGAGGGGCTCCTTTAGCTCTAGTGTCTCCGGATCCAGACTGCAGTGTTGGACGAGCTCAGAGCCAAGCCCGGGCCTGGGACACACCGAATGCTCGGTAAATAGTTGGAGGTAAGGAAAATGCATGAATGCGTGTATAGATAATGGCAGGAAGGAAAGAAGGAGAGAAGGCAGAGAGGGAAGGAGAGGAAACAAGCTAGCTTAACATTATTCATGCCACTTAAAACTTTCTTTTGCCCCTGAGTTTCTCCTCTTTGTTGAACTGGTCTATGGCGTCACTCTCTGCACGCCTTTCCCTTCTGTCTGGGATGTATGGCCTTCTCCAGCCCTCGGTCCTCAGTGGGTCTCTGTCCTCTCCTTCCTCATGACGACTGCATCGCAGATGCTTCCCAGAGGGCCGCCTTGACCTCGGTGCCACAGCTCAGCGAGCACAGCCCAAGTCCACTGGGCATTCTCACTTGGGCTCTGTCACCTCCCCAAACCATGGACCGCTGTTACAGGGTGAATCAGCTCTCCCCTCCATCCTGCCCAGGTTTCCTCGGCCTCTCAGTAACCTTGGTCTTTCTGGGCACCCTGCGTTGAGAGCCCAGAGTCATCGCTGCCTCCTCCCCTTGGTTTCTTTTTTCTTTTTTTGGAGAGGTTTTCGCTATAGTGCGCGTGCGCTCGCCAGACAGACAGAGAGACAGAGAGACAGAAAGCGAGAAATCACCCCCCAGGGGGGATGGTCACGCCGCAATCCCTTCTCTTCCATTCTCCTCTCGGGATCTTGGGCACGCAGGCACACTCGCCTGGTGTGAGTTTTAAGCCACCAGGTCCGGGACGCGAACCGCGGTCAACTATGTGGGAGTCCAGCGACATAGCCATTACGCTAACTGCTGGTTCCCCTCCCCTTGGTTTCTGACCTCACCGCGCCCTGCTAGCTCATCCCACTCACTGCGACGGGCTGTGTCAGAGTAATTTTCTATGCAGGCTTCCTGACTCCATTTTCTTCCCCCTAAAGTTGACACTACCCGCTAAAGAACAATTAATTTTCCCAAATTACTCCTCTGTTCGTGTTACTCCCTGATTTAAAAATCTCCAGTGACTCGTTATGGCTTAAGGCAGTGGTTTCCCAGAATGGCAGATACGATAGAGCAGTAAATAAAGCAGTTGGGGAAAAAATCAAAACTTGAAAAACATTAGGGAGGGCTACTCACTTCTTTTATTTCTCTTAGTAAAGCCACATTTGAAGTTGCCATCTGTGGCAGCCACTGTGACATTTAGAAAGGGATCTTTTACTCCTAATAAGTAGGAACGGCCATCTCAGAATCGAGGGCACCCTGGACGCAATGGGAGAGTAATCATAATTGTAGAAAACGCTGTCACCTTCATCGCCTGGTTCCTTGGGCCGGTGGTGAGGTTCCTGTGGCCACACCAATGTCCCTGTAGAGCACCGGGGTGCACTCACCAAGCTCCTCATGCCCCCCACGTCTGAGCTCCACGGAGTCTGTGCAGGAGGCGCGAGGCGTCACCTGACCTCTCTAGGCCTTCATTTCCTCCCCTCTTTAAAACGAAGAGTTTGAAATGGATGATAATGAGGCTCCTGCCGGCGCTGAAGTCTGTATTATCAATTGATTGATTTACCTAATTAACGATGTATCTACATACTCACTTAAATCTGGTTTTCTGTTTCATAAGCTAAAGTAGTAAAGAGTATAGCAAGGATTTCACCAGCAAGGATAAGGGGCACACGCAGGGGTGCAATTCCAGCCTTTCTTGTTCACACCTGGTAAACCATCTCCAGGGAGGATCACACGTAAAGGAGACAAGAGGGTAAGCAGCCACTTTGCGCACACCGTGTTGGGGGGCACATGTCCCAAGAGAATATCTGCCCCTCCACTTCATTTAGTTACGAGGGAGTCATTGATTTAACTTACACTACTGGGTTTTTTTTGGTTTTTTTTTTTGTATTTTTTTCTTTTTTTGAGAGGCTTTTGCTATAGGGTGCGTGTGCTTACCAGACAGGCAGAGAGAGACGGAGAGACAGAAAGTGAGAAATCATCCCCCGGGGGGATGGCCACGCCGCAATCCCTTCTCCTCCATTCTCCTCTTGGGATCTTGGGTACGCACACACATGCGCCTGGCGTGAGTTTAAGCCGCCGGGTCCGGGACTCGAACCGCGGTCGACTACGTGGGAATCCAGCAACTTGGCCATTACGCTAACTGCTGGTCTCCACACTACTGTTTTTGATGCTTTTGATTTTACTGTATTGATCTCCCACCTGCCCCATCTTTTCTACTCCAACAAAATGCAGTTTACATTGCAGTAACCCAGACGAAAAAGTAGTGGGGAGGATCAATCCATCATATAAACTCTGTGTGTGTGTGTGTGTGTGTGTGTGTATTTGGGGGGATTCGAATCCCTTACCTTGGCAGAAGAACCTCATGAGTCTACTTTCTAGCCTTCCAGTGCAATCCAGGAACAGCCAAATGGAAAATGAGTGCAGAGGCATACGGACGCAAGGTCCAGAGGGGAATCCCTCCTGCAAGGGCCAAGTCCGCAGGAGCTGCATACTTTAGAGAGTATGAGAGACTCCCAACCTCTGTGTGCTGCAGGAGCAGAACTGAGAGAGCTTGAGAAATCAACTGCGAGGTCTCACACACACACTTCCCACCTCAGAGCCAAGCAGCGTTCCAGATCCATTTAGTTGTAGCGGAGAATTTCACAAATACTTCTTTGGTATTGACATCACTACCAAACTGATAGATGGGCTCATAAAAGAAAGACATTTCGTCCTTCCCAGGTTTATGTCTCCCGGACGGTGTCATTGGTTCAGAACTGAATCCTGTCTCCACCTTGTCATTCTGAGCACAGAGCCCCATCTCTTGGAAGTCGTTTCCTATTGTGCTATACATCTGAGTCCCCTGGCTTTTGTGGTCAAGGGGAGGGCTCTTTGGATAGTTTTCTTCAAACACAAACGTGGAATTCTCACTGCTGGGTGGCCAAGCAACTCGCTGGCCATTAGTGATGCTTGACCGAATGCTGGGAAGAGGCCATTAGCTGGGTGCACTGCTGGGAAGAGACCATTAGCACCCCGCTGCCGGGTCCTGGTGGGGAAAGCAGAGCACACTGTGTGTTCACAGCCTAGAAACGTGCTTCTCTAGACATCCTGCAGATGGCCTGGAGAGCTTACTGTGATGAATCACATTCTGTAATCAATAGTTTAGCTCCAAGACATAAAAAAAGATGAAA
The DNA here is from genome assembly GCA_026018925.1 of Tupaia tana. Taxonomy (NCBI): domain Eukaryota; kingdom Metazoa; phylum Chordata; class Mammalia; order Scandentia; family Tupaiidae; genus Tupaia; species Tupaia tana. The sequence continues at coordinate 9,407,608 of JAKSZU010000008.1, forward strand.
GAAAAATGAAAATGATGGTCAGTCTTCAGACATTTTGATGTATGTGAGGCTTCTGTGGAAACATCAAATTTTTCATCTCTATAAACATACATGGAGAGAATCGTGAGAAACCACTTGGAAGTTGCCTGAATTTTTCCCATAATAGCATTTCATTAAATGTAAAACCTATGCTCTAAAAATTACTTGTGAGCTCAATAAATCTAATAATAACAATGCCCAAATCTTGGGATGATTGCTTCCCCTATTCTGAAGAGAGCATCTGGAGTTGTTCACAACAGAAAATGCTATCGGGCTTTTACCCAACCTAGAGATTTGGAAATTCTCCCAAAAGAAATAGTCGCTATTGTATTTAGAGGAATGCACAATCAAGTTTTTTTGAAAAATATTTTATTTTCCACCCTAGTTTATTTATAGCTACCTGAAAATACTTTTCATTAAAAATTTGTGTGAATTTTGAACTAAAATTGTAGTTAATAAAAATAGCAAATGCATAGTTTTTTGGGGTCAATCCAAATTGAATACCTGTGGAAACGGAGCCTGAAGACTGCCCCTGAACATCAGCATGCTCTGTCCGAACCAGACATTACCATATGGCTCAGGGTGAAATCACTCCACATTACACCTCTCACAAAACCTTATTACTTCCAAATTCAAACTCTTGTTAAAATTTGTATCACTTCAGTAGTTTTACGTTGGTAGGAACACTGGTGATGTTGAGTGATTTTTAAGGTAATTGAAACATATTTATTTTAACAAGCATTGTAATCTGGCAGCCAGTGAAGCAAACACAGGAATATTGTAGCAAGTGGGGATATTGAATGCTTATCACCAAGAATACAATAATCAAATGCATTAAGGACACACAGTGAAAGCCAGGGATAGTGGCCCAGGGAGGCCTCTCAGGCACAGCACAGACCCCTTTGGCTGTGGAGGTGGCCTCGCTGGTTGACGGGACGTGTCCTCTCTCCATTCAGACTCCTGGGCGTTGTGCTTGAGCCAGGGCCTCAGTTGCTCCATTAGTTACTTGCGACAGCCATGATGAATTATACACACAGAATGACGAAAAACAATGAAAAAAATGGTTTTCACGGCCCAGAAAGCCAGAAGTCTAAAAGCAAGGATTGGCAGGGTTGACCGCCTCTGGAGCTCTGAGGGATAATCTATTCCACGAGTCGCTCCCAGTTTCCTGTGGTGGCCGGCAATGGTCAGCCTCCTTTGACCTGGAGATGAGCCCAGCCTCTGCCTCTGCTCTCTTTCTCCGTGTCTCCTCATCTTACAGCCAGCCACTGCATTCAGCGCCCATTGTAATTCAGGAGTCTCTCATCGCCAGCCTTACTTTAACGATACTGCAAAGACCATTTTCAAGTAAGGTTACATTCTTTTATTTTTTTTTTTAAGAGAGATTTTTGCTATAGGGCATGTGAGACAGAAAAACAGAGAAACAGAAAACAAGAACTCACCCCCCAGAGCAGATGGCCACGGCACCTCTCCTCCACTTCCTCTGGGAATCCTGGGCACGAAGGCACACATGCCCTTTCAAACGACCGGGTCTGGGACTCTAACCACTGTCAGCCGTGGGAGTCCAGCGACGTAACTATTATGCCATCTGCTGGTCCCAAGGTAAGGTTACATTCTGAAATTCTTGGTCGATATGAATTTTAAGGAAGTCATCAACCTACTACAGTTGCCACAACTGTAAAATGTAGATGCTAAGAAAATCTGCCTCATAGGTTGTTAGAGCAGATCAGCTAATGAAAATAAAGTATTTAGAAGGGCACTTGTCACATGGTAAGGAGGGTATGTGTTTTAGCTATTAATTATAGTAGGAAGTCAAAGGTCATTTATTAAGTAAACGTAGATTTGTTTCTATTTGTCATAGGATCATTTGCAGGGACATGTATTACAACACCTTTTGTACAGCATCAATTATCTCTTTACTTCCCTCTTCCTTACCTTACAAACTATTCGTGTTTTTAAAATTTTTTAATAAATAAATAAAAGAACCGTGTAACAGCCCCACAGTGCAGCAGTTAAACACTATGCAAATCACATGGCAGGAACCAGCATAATGGCTATGTCGCTGGACTCCCACGTAGTCGACCGTGGTTTGAGTCCCGGACCCGGTGGCTTAAACTCAGGCCGGGCGCGTGTGCGTGCGTGCCCAAGATCCCGAGAGGAGAATGGAAGAGAAGGGATTGTGGCGTGGCCATCCCCCCTGGGGGGTGATTTCTCGCTTTCTGTCTCTCTGTCTCTCTGTCTGTCTGGCGAACGCATGCACCCTATAGCAAAAACCTCTCCAAAAAAAAAAAAAAAAAAAAAAATCACATGACAGACCACAGTTTGAATCCCAGTCCTGCTGGTTTGAAAAACACACCAGACATGTGTGCATGCATGCCCAGGATCCTGACGGGAAGGAGCAATGGAGGAATAAAGGATTGTGGTGTGACCACATGCACAATCAAGATGCTCTTTTTCTTTCTCTCTGTGTGGTGAGCACACATCCCCCCTGGTGATAATAAATAAATAAACAAACAAACAAATAAATAATAAGAGAACCCGAAGGCAAACCGTAGCACAGAATGCTGCTGTAGCAATTGAAGAAGAAAAGTCAGCCAGACTAGCACCAGCCTGATCCTGGGTGCTAGAGGACAAAGAATCTGTCAAAAAATGTGTGGCTCTTGATGCCAAGTTACAAAGTGGCAAGCCTTCTTGGGCATAAATAATCAACTCATTTTAATTAAACTGCCACTAATTGAACTTAGGGCTATGATTTTTAGTACTGAATCTGGCTCTGTGGTGAGCTGGCTCAGGTTTCTTCAAATGAAATTGCTCAGAGCTGCATTCATCTGACTGTATTTCAAACCCCATAACCTGTCTCATCTCAGGCCTGCTTGGCTGGTGTTTTCATCACACTTGGTTTGCACTGCTCATAAAGTGCAGTGTGTTCCAGCTACAGGTCCTACAGTGAGTGAGGGTGTGAACACCAACATGAACTAATCAGGTGTGGGTAGGAACCAAAGCAGAGCAGGTATTAGCCAAACAGGAAAAGATGAACAAGACGCTTTGCTGTATCCCCTTCTCTTTACCTTTATATGGGAAGTATTGCTAAAGGAAGGCCCTGTGGGGCTGCATACAGTCCATCACTGACCCAGATTGCCAGTGGTTTCTGGCCTTGTGTCTCTCAGTTTATAAGCACTTCAGTCCTATCTCCAGTGCAATCCAGGGGAGGCTGGAGACCATCCAATGTGCAGATGTGAGGGGAATCCCCTGAGGTTCTATCCAGAGGAAAGATGATCAAGTGACAGGCACATGGGGCTGTCCCTCGGTAGACTTCTTGTCATCAAATGCTCATGTCCAACGAATCTTGTTCTCAAGCTGTGAGTGACCGGCGCTGGTTGGCTAAAATTAATGCAGTAACCTTGATTGTCATCCTTGCCTCCAGTCGTCCAATCCCATTTCATTCTTTTTTTCTCTGTCCTTCCTCATTTCTTGTCCCAGCTGCTCACCATTCCTTTGAACGCTAGGCCCTTTCCTCTTCTTCATCTGTGCATCTGTCCTCCCTATGGCTCATGCTTTGGTTTAGATAATGGTTTGTACCCCAAAGATTCATGAGCTGAAAGTTTGGTCTCGGTGACTTTGAAAGGTAGTGAGACTTTTGACAGGTGAAGCCTAATGGGAGAGTATGGAAGGGGCAGGGGAAGTGGAAATTGTTCCCTTTCCCTTTCTGCATGCCCGTGATCCTCTCTACTTCTCTTCGCCATGTTGTGTGGTAGCACTGAGGCTAGCCTGCTGTCAGCCCTGTGCCTTTGGACTTTACAGACACTGGAATCATAAATCCAATAAACCTTTATTATTTATTAATCACCCAGTCTCGCGGATTTCTGTTTAGTGACCCAATGCTAGACTAATGCAGTTCATGTAGAGAACCTCTGTGGATCTTTAAATCAGAGGCTAGGCCAGGTGTTTGTGCTTTGGAAAGCAAGCCAGAGAGAGTGAGGAAACCAAGATACCCTTTCTGCGCCTTGTCTGCTCTCTCTCTCTTTCCAATGAAGTTTTCAACCACTGCTGTAGGTGGCAATCTGTCATCTATTGGTGAAAAGTGTACGCTTAAGGTGGGGGAATGAACTTCCTCCCTATGCCCTCTCCAGTTAAGCTTCTACCCCCGAATCTAGTGCAGCTGTCATTCTGATTTGAAGTCTTCAATTCTCCAAGGCCGAGGTAGTTCTGGTTTCCTCCTCTGAGTCACAGAACTTGATAGACTACTGTGCCGTTTCACTCTTTTTTAAAATATTTTTTTAAATTTGCCATATAGCATGTGTGCTCACCCAGAGAGGGACAGAAAGAGAGGGAAAGTAAGAATTCATCTCCCAGGGGGATAGCCACGCTGTAATCCATTCTACTCTCAGGACTTGGGGAATGCACGCACAAGCACCTAGTATAATTTTGAAGCTGCCAGATCGGGGACCCAGAATGTGCAATTGGCCAGGTGGAATCCGGCACCTGAACCTCCACACCATGCTGGCGCCGATTCTGCTCTTCACTGAGCTGAGTTCCTTGGGTGTGGAGTAGTGGTGGAAGGGGACACAACAGATAATACAGCTTCACAACTTTTGCATTTTTCTCATGAGCACAGGCCCTAGCATGTAGTAGAATGTAAATGTAAGAATCAAAGAAGGCCAGGTCCTATGGCCTAATAAATGAAGGAAATGTATTCCACATGGCCAGCTGCAGTTCAAATCCTGACTCCACCAGTTTGAAAAATACCCCAGGGTACATGTGGGTGTGTGTGCCCCAAATCCTGATAGGATGGAGAAATGGCAGAGACTGCATGACCACATCCCATTGGGGGTGCTTTCTCTCTCTCCCTCTCTCTTCATTTCTCTCTGGATACCATACATATTCTCCGGCAATTAAAAAAGAAAGAAAGAAGAAGAATCAAAGGAAACAAACACTATGCAATGTCTGTTATATTTATTTTAGGTCACTTTATCCTGATGTGGTATGTCAAAATCTTAGCTTAAGAATTCAAGTAAAAAAGTCATTTTCTGTGACTCTCCCTGATTTATGGCAGGACCTCCTCATGCTTTTTGACTGGTGGAAGATTCACCTGTCATATTCTGTGTTTTTTCCTCCCTCACCATCCAGAGCAGTTCAAGATCTTAGGTGGTGCCAAGCACTGGGGTGGGTGGGGTGTGCTGACACCAGTAACTTGATGATGCAAGTATCAGCTGACCAAAGGAGCCACGCTCTGACACATCCACTGTCTCAGTGTCCCTCCAGGGCCAGCAGGATCCACTGCTCACAGCCATACCCTGGACACGGATCTTCTTGCAGCAGTACAGGTTCTGTTGCCTCTTCCTTGTGTACGGCGGGGGCTACTACTTCCTGTCCAGAGGGCTACAGGAGAGCCAGACCCCAATAGCATGGTCCTGACTGCAAGAACTCTTCTCCTCCTGCTCCAAGCTCAGGAGAAATATGTCCTGAGATTTTGCTGAAGAGGAGGAGAGAGATTCGAAAACCATACTCTCCTGCTGCTGTTCAAAAGACTTTTTTCCAGGACCAGCAGTTAGTGCAATGGCTATGTCACTGGACTCCCATGTAGTCGACTGCGGTTTGCGTCCCAGACTCAGTGGCTTAAAACTCACGCTGGGCGCATGTGTGTGTGTGCCCAAGATCCCTAGAGGAGAATGGATGAGAAGGGATTGCCGTGTGGCCATCCCCCCGGGGGGTGATTTCTCGCTTTCTGTCTCTCTCTCTCTCTCTCTCGCTCTCTCTCTCTGTCTTTCTGGCGAGCGCACGCGTCCTACAGCAAAAACCTCTCAAAAAAAAAAAAAAAAAAAAAAAGACTTTTTTCCTACCAAAGACTCTCTTTTTATTATTTTTGCTTTCTTCAAACCTCCTTCAATTTTTATATAATTAAGCATGTAGTAAAAATACACAGAAAATAATCTAGGTTACATATTTTCTGTGAGGCGGTGATAGATAGAACTAGTGATTTGGGACACCAGAGATAAAATGAGAATTAACGAGAAGACAAAGCAATCCCCAAATATGAAGGTAGTTCTGAAAATTCATGAAAAAATAAAATGAAAATATAAGTTTATTTTGGTGCAAAGGAAAGAAATCTATTCATAGTTTTCTCATAATGCTCATTTTTATGAAGTTTCTGAATTTGCTCTTTGTGTAGTTGCTTTAAATAAGCAGACGTTTATCTCTCTCTTTCATAAAACATTCCAGAATAAGTGAGCCAGCTGCCTCCCATACATGGTGGATCCCAGGGCCAGCAGCATCAGTGTCACCACGCAGCTCCGGTCTCTGGGCCCCAGGCTGCAGGCTCGGTTGATGATCTTCCACTCAGCAGGGAGAGGGAGGCAGACTACAGGCCGGGCCAGGACAGCCCAGGCACTGACCACGTGGTGCCCCCACCACTTCTCCTCACCTCCCTGGGCCCCTTCCTAAACATGGCCACACCCAGACGCTAGAGAGGTTGGGACATAGGGTAGGAGACAGCTGCCAGGAGCCCAGCTAAAACCTGGGTAGAAAAATTTCTATTATTAGAACATTATTAGAAAGGTAGGGAGGGGCCAGACAACAGCACAGTGGGAAAACATGACCCTGTGAGGCAGACCTACATGGAACGTTGCCAGCTCTGAGTCTGGAGACCTCCCTGAATATGCCGGGAGGGCACTCGTGTGAGCATGACCCAGTGCTCTGAATCGGCAGGTGGATTGGGGCTTTGGAAGCCTGTTAAGGGTGGTGTGTCGTTGTTTCTCTCAGTAATGAAATAAACTTTTTTAAAAAAGGCAAAGGAGAGAATTACACTGGGGCCTAGTCAGCTGTCTTCCACATTGAGGGAGATTTAAACAATATAAATTAAAACTTCAAATAACATCAGCTATGTTGGCAGCAAAAGTATTCTGACTCCATTTTAAGGAGAAAAAAATGAGGTTCAGAAACACAAATAATTTATCTGGGTTCATGGCAGTAGTATGTAAATGGTAGTTATAGTTCAATCCTACATCTGACTTCAAAACTCTGCATTTTCCCTACACTCTATTAGTTACTGATGCATTTGAGCAGATACAGTTTAAAATCATCTTGCAAGCTTCATGGTTAAATAGCAGTTTTATTTTTTATGTGAAAATGTAATCATCTGGGTTCATTTTGAATGTTCTTTGATTTTTACAATGGCATAATATATTGGTACAGTGACGTTTGACATACCAATAAATTCTTACACTATTAGAGCCTAAAAGCAGTATGAGCTTCCCTGCTCCGTGTTAGGTAGAGATGTCATGAATTCGTGTCACTTTGTACATGAAGTATCTTGTTGTGTGGTCACGGGTGAGAGCTCAAATTGTGTTCAGATAGGGAAGGAAGGCAACAGATCAATATCAATAAACTCTATGCTCCATCAGTTGATGCTTTTTGATATGCAAAAGACATACTGCCTGCAGCCCAGAGCAATTTAGAAATGCCTCTTCCTCATTGAAAACCAAGTAGCATCTTCAGCGGACTTCTAGTTCTGGAGAATCAGAACGTGTCTTTGTCCTCAGCCTCCTGCCCTACCCTTGGTTTCTGAGCCTCTTTCCTGCTTCTCTTCCTGGTTTCCATTGAACCAATCATGCTTCTCTTCTCTCTTGGCCTTTCTGGTGGCCATTCTTCTAATGTTCTGCCTTAGAACTCTTCTCAAGCTGAGAGTTCCCATCCATTCCCACTTCTTCAGTAGTATGGGAAATTGCCAGATTTATGTATCTAGCCTTGCTCCTCCTGGCATATTAAAACTATTATATATATATATATATATATATATATATATATATATATGTGTGTGTGTGTGTGTGTCTGTGTGTGTCTGTGTATACACGCATATACTCTTTGCTTACATGTGGAGTAAGTGGCAATGCCTTAACCATATGTGTTGTCATCTCTTCCATCTCTCCCATGCTTGTCAAGGGGAGCAATTCTCCTTTCATACAACACAAAAGCTCATCTCTTGGTATCTGCTCTACAACTTTTCTACCCAAATTCTCATTCCATTCTGCAGCTTTCAGAAGTGGCCTCCTATACACTGGTTACGTGCTAGCTGGCACTCCAAAGTAGCTCTTAAGAAGGAAAACTCTTGCAAACATTTCCTCAAAGTACATCCTATTCATGCTTGACCTAGTGCTCTATTCCCAGGCCTAAGCCTCCTCTGACAATACCAGCCCGAACTAAGTACCTGCTTCTACAACACAGATACCTTGTCCGTACCTCTATCATTGAACTAGGAGCACCTCCTTGAGTGTACCTGTGTTTCTATATCCTCTCTAAGCTGTAAGATCCTGAAGGTGGGGTCACACTCCTGACCCCAGCATCTGCACAGTGCTGGGAACATAACTCTGTGTAGGCAACGTTGAACTGAATTAAACAGATCTTTTCCTTCCAGTGACGTCTCATGAGTCAGCCAAAAAAGACCACATTTATAAAATACCCCCAATAGTAAGGATCATATGGATTTAAAAAATAAATATGAAAACATAGGTCATATAAGAAATCAAATGCCTTCACGTTGGACGTCAAAGCTAACATTCAAGTACTAAGCACTCTACGTGTCCTGAGATGCATCATCTGTACCTTTTTAAAAACACTATACAGACACAGTGCTAAAGGGCTTTGTCCCCTGTGTCAATGGGTCCTGGGAAAGTTTGACTAGCATCCAGAGGAAGAGCTGACCTTGGCATGCCAGAGACAGAAGTAGAGCCCAGGAGCAAGAGAGAAGATGATTATGTGAAAGAGGAGATCAGAACTTCAGGTGTCCGGAGTCATTTCAGCCTCAGCATCCTAAAAACAGTAAGGAGAGGAAAACGAATCCCCATTTCACAGTGAGAAAAGTAAACCTACGAGGAAGATTAGTGGGTTCCAGGGCACACAGGTAAGAGAACAGCTTTGAGTCTCTGGAAGCCCATTGCTAAAAGCAATGAAACAAACACAAACCAGGAAGACCTTTTTTCCAAATAAATTACCATTTCACAAACCAACACACCTTATGGCCATAACATTTCTCAAGACTCCCATGGTTTAGAACAAAGAAATGATCGAACTGCCCCTGGCGAAGGAAGCAGATCCAGCCGGAGAGAACGCCCTCATTTCCAGCGTTATACTCTGATTCACCGGAAAGGCAAGCCATTCTGGAAACCCCTGCAGAGGACTACTCGGCCCTGGCAGGTGACTTTTCATACTCACCAGACTGAGTCTTCAGCCAACAGCAGCCAAATGTCCTCCCTAGTTTAAGAGTAAGGACTTTGGGACCAGTAGACAGCATCATGGTTACATCACCGGACTCCCACATAATCAACCGCGGTTCAGGCCCAGATCTGGAGGCTTAAAACTCACGCTGGCATGTGTGCATTCATGCCCCAAATCACGAGATGAGAATGGAGAAAGGATTGGGTGTGGCCATCCCCCCCGGAGGCTGATTTCTTGCTTTCTGTCTCTCTGACTCTCTGGCGAGCACATGCACACAATTGCACAATCTCTCTCTCTAAAAAATAAAAAAAATAAATAAAAGAGGAGAAGAAGGACTGCTAACTTTCTGTGCTCACATCTACTTGAAAAAAAGAAATGTACTGAAAATGAATATATACTTGACTTTGCTTAACTTCAGCCACCTGAGTGGACAATGGCGTTTAGCTTGCAGCCCATCACAATCTTGTTCCTGGAAGGCCCGCGCCTCTATTCGACCATTCATTTTTCAATAGCAACTCACCGACTGTCTGTGTTCCTGTTTACGTCTCTCACAGCTCTGTCCTCCTGGCACTGGACCCCATGTGACAGGCTGCAACTGCTGAGACTTGCACTCCCTTGCAGCTCCTCCCTCCCTGCAGCAGCCCGACTGTCCTTGCATTGCTGCTGTTCTCAGCACCCAGTCAGAACCAGGTTCAAAGACTTCCCTATGGAGAGACCCGGAGGAGCAATGTGATGAGGATTCAAACATCTAATAGTGGCTTCAATAAAGAACGGGACATCCAGGACATGTAAACTATGAAATCATTATGATCCTGCTTTAACTATTTAGTGTCTGGAGGAAAAGCAACTTATAGAAGAACACATTTATTTCATTGTTGGTTTGTTTTTGTTTTTCACTAGACATTTTTGGAATTGAATTGATTAATTTTTTAAAAATTTTATACACTCAATCAGTGCTAGATTTATTTTTTAAAGTAGTTTTAGATTCTCAGTAACTTTGAGCAGGAAATACAGGGGTTTCCCAGATTTCTCCCGCCACTTCATGTCCACAGCCTCCCGCACTACCGACATCCCCACCAGAGCTACCGCCGACAAACCTACACCGGCATTGCTGTCACCCGAAGCCCCTTTTACACTGGGGTTCACTCTCGGTGTTGTCTATCGTGGGGTCAGGCAAACCCACCTTTAGAGCACTATACAGAATACTTTTACTTCCCTAAAAACCCTCCGTGTTCACCTACTCCTCCCTCCCTCCCTACGTGCAATTCTGAAGTCTTTATGGCTGTTGTGCCTTTTATAGAATGTCATATTGTTGGGACGATAAACCAAATAATAAATATTTTGATTCTTATTTTTCTTCTGTGAGTATTTTATATCCTCCTCCAAAAGCCCACTCGTATTCTTTTTGCAGTTGGGAAAAAAACATGTATTAGGTTGTTGGAAAAGTCCTAATGCATTTTTGCATAAGAAAACACAGAAAAAAATGCATTAGGACTTTTCTTTTGTCGTAACTTTATTTTTTAGAAGAATTATTTAATTTTATTTATTATTATTATTTTTAATTTGACCAGAGAAAGACAGAGAGAGGGAACCAGCAGTTAGCGTAATGGCTATGTCGCTGGACTCCCATGTAGTTGACAGCGGTTCGCATCTCGGACCTGGTGGCTTAAAACTCACGCCGGGTGGGTGTGCGTGCATGCCCAAGATCCCGAGAGGAGAATGGAGGAGAAGGGATTGCGGTGTGACCATCCCCCCTGGGGGGTGATTTCTCGTTTTCTATCTATGTCTCTCTCGGTCTGTCTGGTGAGCGCACGCGCCCTATAGCGAAAACCTCTCAAAAAAAAAAAAAAAAAAAAAAAAAAAAAGAGAGAGAAAGACAGAGAGAGAGAGAGGGAAAGTGAGAAAGCCAGCCCCCAGGTCCAGGACTCGAACTGTAGCCAGCCATGTGGGAGTCCAAGCACCTTAACCACCACGCCACCTGCCGCCCTGACAACCTAAATATTGAACGTCCTGTAGTGAGGAATGGCAACTTAAATAAAGGGCCCATGTGTTTCCAGCTTTCCCACCCCAGCTCTCCCACATTTTCACTTTCCCAGGGCTCTTCTCTACTTTCTTTGCAGCCCGCATTTTCTCCTCCATTAATGCGTGTTACATCTCTGTTGTCGAGCAGATATGACAATCGTACCAAATCCACACTAGAATTCTAGAACTTCCCACAGAAAAAAGCTGCTGCAAGAATCTCCCATCTCAAGGAGGGACTGCGGACCCTTGCTAGGATTGACCCAGCAGTTTTTTTTTTTTTTTTTTTTTTTGCTATAGGGTGTGTGCGCTCGCCAGACAGACAGAGAGAGACAGAAAGACAGAAAGCGAGAAATCACCCCCCAGGGGGGATGGTCACGCCGCAATCCCCTCTCCTCCATTCTCCTCTCGGGATCTTGGGCACGCACGCAAACGCGCCCGGCGTGAGTTTTAAGCCACCGGGTCCGGGATGCAAACCGCAGTCGACTATGTGGGAGTCCAGCAACATAGCCATTACACTAACTGCTGGTTCCCGACCCAGCAGTTTTGACATCTTCCTGGACTCCTCTCTCTCATGCCACACGCAAGCCATCATCAACTCCTTAGTCCTATCTTAGAAATGCCTCCAGCCAACCACCTGTCGCCACCTCACGTGTGTGCCACTGTCATCTCCCTCCTGTACCATTAGCACGGCCACTGATCTCTCTGGCCACCAGCCTCTTCCCCTGTGGTCATGTGTTCCTCTTCAAACCAGCTCATGGGCCCCTCTGCTCAAAATCTTCCAGTGGGGAAAAACAAGACTGTGTTCTGCTGGCTTCTCATCTGAAACTGGATTTCCCAAATGAATTTCAGAGTCTTTACCACCTCGTACAAGGCTTTAAAGATATGCCCAGCCTTCCCAGACACTTCTCCTCACCCTCCCCATACCCACTGCCACTGCCTGTTGTTCCACAGCATGTGCTTGGCATGCAGGAGTATTGCATGTCCTACACGCTCCACCCAAAACACTCTTCCCTGGCCATCCACACCACTTATCTCTTCCCTTCAAGGAGTCTACGCAGAGCTCACCTGTGACCACCCTATCTAAAATAGTGCATGTGCACATGTGGATATGTGTGCACACACATCATGTACACACACACACACACACACACACACACACGCACTGCATCCTCAAACTCTGTTTCCTTTCTTCCTTTTCATAGCCTCTGCCTTTTATGTTTTTATTTTAAGACTGTGTCTGCCTCATGTATTGCTGTATCCCTAGCTCCTAACACCGTATCTGACATATACAAGGAGCTTTAAAAAGAATTAAAGTACAAGATGATTTTGGAGAGAAAATGTTTTGAAGTCTGTGCATAGTTTCTCCACTCTGCATTTCATGTAAACTTTTACAAAAGTTTATTGATTTTATTCATGAAAGGAGAGCCTGTGTGCTCATAAGAGAGAAGCGTACTCTCAAGAGGGTCTGGTCACACCCTGGTCCCTTTCCTTGGCCCTCCAGCTCACTGAGATCCTGAGCACGTGCATACACACACGCACACACAATGAACACGTGCTCGGAGAGTTTTCAAGCCAACCTGGGGACCTGAACCTCAGTCGGCCCTGCGGCTTCCAGCACTGCAGTTCAATTTGCTACCAACTGTGCCACCAGACTGGGCCTTTCACGAACTTTGTGAAGACCTCTCATACTGCGGATTTTAAATCAACGAGCACCTGAAAGAGAGCTCAGTGCGAGGCTGGTGCGGATGGGACTCAGCGGCTGCCCGATGCCTGAGGGCGGTGGACAGGACCCAAGGTTGGTCATCAAGGCAGCGTGGACAGCTGGGAGGAAGAGCAGCGTATCACGAGAGCGTGCGATGTGGTTTCACCAGCATGTCAGAAGCCAGAACAAAATTTGGGGAAAGAATGCAAGAAGATCCTGTTCTCATGTATTCGTGGTCAGTTGTACCTACCAACAAATCAAATGAAGTGACAGCTATGCAGACGGAATGGCTTACGGAACCGAAGCTTCCCTCATCCCAGCTTCTTGGAAAGGTTCTTTCTACCTGCTGAATGCATAATTAATAATGAGCATGTAAATCTTCCTTCGTCCTCCAACCTCGGATGGATTGAGAACGTTCCTCCAAAAACTATTGAGAGTAATGAACATTCTGTAAGGTTTCTGGGCCTCAAGAAGAACGGCCTTGTGAAGTCTTTATCCGAGTTCAGATTGAGGAGATTTGGATTCCATTTCGAGCTTCATCAATGACTCAGAGTGGTGCTTTGAATCAATCACTCAACCTTTTAGCTGCAAACCTTCCTCATCTGTAACCTGAGAGTAATGAGAGTTGCCACAGTCAAGCCCCCAGAGTGTCATGGAGATTCCTCTGTATTTGCTGTGCTCTGGGTATCTGGGAGGAAAATCCCTGGGGGCGAGCCGAGTGCAGGCCTGCAGAGGGAGAGATAAAACACCTCGGCTCTGGAAAGGAGTCACATAAAACCCAAGCCAGGAGGATTAAGCAAAGGCACACGAGTTCCCTCAGGATACCAGGGCTAAAGAAACTCACCCCAAGCATTCCTTCCTTTTCTTCTTTCTTTTTTCTCTCCACCAAGTCAACATAGCAGGTCATTCTACAACCCAATATTTGTAAGCAAGCCACAGAGAAGAAATTGATATAATAGCAAGGTGAGTTCTGAAAGTGAGAACATGCCTCTGATTGGCGGCTGACCCCTGAGGAGCAGGGGTCGTCAGGCGGGAAGATGGAGGGGGGCTGCGAGTTAGTGGCTTTCCCAGCATCACTGGAGACTGACCTTTTGCTCTTCCACTGAAACCACTTCCCAGACTGCCTGACCCCAGCTGTGCTCCAGCTCTTCGAAAGCAGTTGTTTTTAATGATGGCTTTTATATGACCTCAGATCTGAAAGTACTTTTTTATGCATCAGCACTTTTGATTTTTACAACCCCTTACTTGGAGCAAAAGTGGTTACCACCATCATTTTCCTGATAACAAAATGAGTCTCAGATAGATTAAGTGGCTTACTCGAGTCCAGATTGTCAACAAGTGACACAGCCAGTGGATGCCTAGACCTTCCAACTGCGAGTCCATACTCTCCTGATACCCAGATGTTATTAATCATGCAGGGAGATGGTGGTGAACTCCCCAGCAAGATTCATGCCTCCATCTTCTTTCTCTGCGTTTTCTGCCAGACTAGAGATTTGTTCTCTTCTACAGTTCACAGTTATAACCACAGACCCTTGTCCTTTCTCTTGCGGGTCTCGGAGCTCTACTGGCTGATTCTTTGAGTAACAAGAAAGAGATTACTTACATTAGTCTATATTTTTTTTCTTCTTACTCATTTCTACCAAACATGCAATGGAGAGATCCTGGAAGCCTTTTCCTGGAACACTTACCACCTTTCATAAGGGCCCAGTTTCTAGCAATAGTTCTAGTTTTTTTTTTCTTCTTCTTTTTTTCTTTTTTGTAGCATACAATGCTGTATATTACTGTATATGCTTTCAAAGTGGATGATCCATCCCCACTGAAGAGCACTCATCTTCTGTGCTGTGATTTGATTTCTGTCATCTGACATTCACGCGTATGTGCAATGGCTTCCACTACCGTCATAGCAGAGAATGAGCAGACGTATCAGCCAAGCTTGAAAAGCAAATTGCAGTGCACACAGCTTTTCCCTCCTTGTCCCTCATTCAGTGATGAATATTTTATTGTATATCAAAATAATACGTAACAGTAATAGTGTCTTGTATTTATAGAGGGCCTTCCTACTTCTGAAAGTACTCATATATTCGCTGTGGCTTGTTTATCTCTTTCCCGCGCATGTTTCATAGGGGGCACCTGGTTGTAAATAATTTAAATGTTCTTATACAAGTAGACAATGTCTCGGCATGTGTTCAAACTCAATATTCTTCCACATAAGGTAAACTTTTAATTTTCTTTTTCCTCTGCATTTCCCAGATTCTCTTCTGTCTCCTGCCCCAATTAAATTGAGACATGTAAAGTACTACCATAGCCAAGGTAGGCAGGCCGGAGTCTCAGAGTGGCCCCGAGCAAGCTGATCTCACACTGACTTGTGAGCTATTTCTCTGTTATTCCATTTCATATTTTGTCTCAGGGGAGGCATAAAGTCAGGGCTTCTGGAACTTAAGAGTTGGCTCAGAAAGCTGGAATCCTCACCATCTGGCCTTACCAGATTTCTTTAGCAGAATCAATCTCTCTCTCATCAATTCATTTATTCAACCATCCTTGTTAGTTGCTAAGTATGGTTCTAAGTCCTGGTCAAATAGTCACTGTTCCTGCTTTTAGGAAGCTCACTTTCTGGCCAGATACTATTTGGTTATTACGAAATAAAACCCGCTCAAGCTGCCTTAAGCAAAACAGATCACAGTGGAAAGCTGTATCTCATGCAGTTCAAAGACATGAACGTAGTCAATACTCATGAACAACAAAAGCCCAGACTGAGAAGTCATTGACTCTCTCCTCCACTGCTCCTTTTGCTAGAGCCTCATGAGCATTCGTGTCTTTTTGTGAGTGTCCATGGCAATATCATTCTCTTGTATGTAAACTGGCTTTCCTGATTCGAGTTACCCATAGTGTCAGTGGCTGCCTAGACTTGGCTTCATGGGACTTTCCGGCAGAATCTCTGAATTCCAAGTTCTTATAACTGACCCTGCCCATCCAGTGAGCTGACTCTTCTTTCATCAAGGATCCATTCCTGGGCCAAAGGCCTAGTGCTGCTTGTGGAGTTTATGGGTTGTCTTTCAAATTGCCCTTCATGTTCTAAGCTTTGGGGACTTCTATAATGATGGGCTATTTTCTTTCCAACTGTCTGGCAACTCTATCATACCAAGAATCATTGACAATACACCAAAAGTGTGGAGAAAAATATATATCAAGGTCAAATAGAAAGAATTTGTTTACAATCAGACAATGAAGTAGTCACAACCAAATTTAGTGTCCTATTTAGGACACTTAATATTCTGAAGAATCAGTATGTGAACTCTTGTGATTCTTACTAATATCCATATTGGCTCTGCCCAGTGAGTATAGAATTAAGCATAATCAGGCAACATCATTTGATTTGAAGTATTCTAGTGTATAAGAATGTGAGTGGGAAACTAAAAATGTCAGTAACTAAAGAACTACTTAATTATGTTTTTAAGTGTCCTATGATGTAGACAAGTAATCTGAAAAATTAAATCTTTACCATTTTTCCTAGCATAGCAAGGTGCATGGGCTATGGGCCTTTTCTCATCCACTAAAATCTTAATGGAATTTAAGTTAATATACTTTTTTTTTTAGATTTTTGCCACCGGGGGAGTACACTTTCCAAAGAGAGACAGAAAGTAAGAGCTCATCACCCAGGGGGGAGGATGCTCATGCAACAATCCATTTTCCTCCATTCCCCTGTTGGGGGTTTGGGCACACATGCCCTGTATGAGTTTCAAACCACTGGGTCCAGGACTCAAACTCTGAAACTGGCCATGTGAGACTGAGCACCTTAACCACTATGCCACCTGTTGGCCTGTTAATAGACATTTTTAATGTCATTCTTAAATTTCATAATTCTTTCATAGATAGTGTCCTAGGTTTCTGATAGTTTCCCTAGAAAAGCAAATATTTTTGTGGATATGTAAGAAGTATAAACTTTAGAGACAGCTAAATGATACCTAAATGTGAATTAAAGAACACATTTTATCTGACAAAGGATCCTGCAGGTTGGTTTTAAAATAAAAATGGCCAAATATCTCCTTTCCAACAATTATGTAATAGAATGACACACATTTATTACAAAGAAAATCACAACTTCTAAGAAATATCTACACCATCAGGTCACACAGTGCTCTATTCATTTGCTTGGTTGTTTATGTGTTTTCATATTATGGCTCTGGATGCCCTGATTCTGTGACTGGATGTTTACTTTAGGACTTCATAAGAGACTTTTCTCTAAGAATACTAGATGGGTTACTTAGCTCCTTCAAGGACATTTAAAATTGCCTTGATGGACCTGACCTTTTCGTATAATTTTATTTTATCCAGTACAAACTACATGACCTGGTTGGCTATGGACTATCCTAAATTTAAAATATTTTTAATAGATATAATTTTACCATTTGCCCATTGTAATATTTAAGACTTTCTTTGTCTGGTGATGATCTTGTTTCAAATGGAAAAATGATAATAGAGACAGTAACGGTCAATTTGAGAATGCTCATTTAAAGTAAGAATGAAGTTGGACCTTAGTCTATACATGATAATGCATTCATATTTTTGGAATATTTCAAATAATAAATGACTCTTTGCATTAAAACCATGCAAACCCTATTATTAGGCACTTCAGCAGCAAATTGCTGTTATGTCACTTTCAGTAGTCATCATAATTCATCTTTATTTCTGGGAGAATCATGAATTCACAAATTCCACTAAAGTTATGAAACACACTGTAAGAATGGTAGGGACCTAACAGGAATCAGGTATACCTTCAAGAAGCCATAGATGCAGGTGCAGGTATAGGCGTAGGTGTAGGCATAGGCGTAGGCGTGGATGTGCTTAAGTAGGCTTTTCTGTTAGCTGCTCCCACCAATGTTATTAATTTTCTGTTGACCAGACCTCTGAAAATAATTCACATCCATTTAGGGTCAGGATGAATGGATTCAGAGGCAGCTTTCAGCTACTGGAGCCTAATAAGGATACTGAGTTCCAAAGTGCGTGTACATGGCCACTGACTCTTCTAAAGGTTTATATGGAATTTTGTGTCTGCCACCACTGTCCGCCTATTAACTTTCTTTAAACACGGAGACTCTAAATGAAATAATTCGTTCTGGAGCTGAATAGGGTTGGACAGGTCATATAGATACATATAGCCTTGGGAGTAAATGACTGTTTCTTATAAATTTTTAGAAAGGTTGATGAGTAAAAATTCACACAATTAAAAAAAAAGTCAGAACTCTAACTCTCTGAACCATAAAGAAAAAACATTACCCTTATTTGATCGGAATAGACACGAAGTCATCATTCCGAAGCTCTTGCTTCGGCACCTTTGTTCCGAATCAGCACCAAGTGTACCATTCATGCACCTTCAGCTACTTCACAGATGGCTGGCTTGAGCCACTAGTAAATAATATGCCAACATAGTTTATCAGCCTCTAAAACAAGTGTATGGGTCTTGTCAGTCTCAAGCCTGTCTTTCTCCATGATCTGTTCAATTTTTATATCATATACTTTTTCTGTTTGTCATTTGGGGTTGAGACAGTCATTTTCTTCACAACATATTATACTTGCTGGCAATCCCATGAGTACCAGAGGCTTTATATTTTTGTAGAAGTATCAGTTTCCTCCCAAATGGAAAATCCATATTTGTTCCACACTGGATTAGAATGGATAAAACTTTGGAAAAAATGCCATCCTTCTTCCAACCAAACTAAATTGTGTGAATTTGTAGAAAATGTTCTAACCAGATTCAGTTGATCCCAATGATTTAGGAAAGAGAGCTCCTTAGGATGGCAGCAACTGCACCTTGAACATGAGAAAAGCAAATTTGAGGGCCAAAGAGTGGTGCAGTGGCAATGCAACTGGACTCACGTGAAAAGATTCAGTGTTCGCATCCCAAGCACAGACTCACTGAGCGTGTGCACATGTGCCTGTGATGTGAGCTGGCTGGGACTGGGTGTGGAGCACGGTGTGAAGACCCTATTGGAGGTGTGTTTCTCTCTCTTTTTATCTCTTGAAAGAAATAAATCTTAAAAAAAAAACTTTTAAAGAAAGAGAAAGGGAGAAAAATGTGTCCATGATGTCTTTGTTTCATTTAGATTCCTAAAGTCTGATGAAAATGAAAACAAATTGCAGTTGTTAAACTGTATAAACTCTTTGCTCTTTATTTTTTCTATTTACGCAAACTGAAGGATCTCAAATATGCATCCTCAGATATATCATTGTCTTTTGACTGCTTAAACTTGGAACAGAATGGTCATTGAAATACCTGCTGAACATGTGGGTTGTTGGCTGGGGAGGAAGGATCCATGCACAAGAGACTGCACAATACAGTAATTTGCCGCAAATGGAAAATCAGGAGTGCTGCAAATACTAATCTGGAATCTATAGGATTTGTCCGTCCACATTTTTATGCATAAAGTGCCCAGATGTTGCCTTGACAAAACTGGGCCATCCCCTGGATGAACTGCCTCATGGGTATTTATAAGCAAGGGCATGCACCGCTCATGCCAGAAAGTATGTCGGTTACTGATTACTGATCCGTCAACCTCTTGGAAAGCCTTCTCAGAAAGAAGAGACCTCTCTTAAAGTCTCTGGGGTAATAGGTGTCCACCTGGAGGGTCTGAAGCAGAAGAGATAGTAGAGAATGAAAGTGGACCAAAATAAGAGCAGAGACCACGTGAGCTATGCTCGAGCTATTTCAGGAGCTCGCTGCCTCTGGCTTGCTCTGCCTTAGGCAGGGGATGGAATAGAGAGAGTAACACGATCATGGCCTCCAGGTTTCCTAAACCAGAGACGGCAGAATCAGATTCAAGAAAGCACAGGGGAGTGGAAGAGACCCAAGGACTTAGAATACAAATCATATGTGTTTGCTTTATTTTACTCCTTGTTTACAAGATTTTGTTGTTGTCGCTTTTTAAAAATTTGCTACACGGTGGATGTGCTTACTACACAGAGAGGGGTGGGGCAAGAGGAAGAGAAAGCACCCTCCATGGGGGCTGCACTGCATTTTCCTCTGGGGTTGTGGGCCTGTACTCACATGCGCCCAGTGTGTTTTCCAAGTCGAGGGATCTGGCATCTGAACCATGGAGTAGGCTGTGTGAGATCCAGTTGCCTTAGCCGCCACTCTGGCTGGCCCTAACAAGCTTTGTGTGTGGAAAGAAAAACTATTCACAGAAATGGAGTATTTGGGAGGTGTAAAATTTTAGCCTCTATGCTGTGATTTTTCTTTCTTATATAAATATTCTATTCCATTTTCAGCCCCACCATAGTAATAAATTACTGCTTAAAATTTTCTCCACTGTGGAAGCCAAATGCAAATCACTGGCAGTACCCCACCATGCTGTTCCCCGGAG
Organism: Tupaia tana; assembly: GCA_026018925.1. Lineage (NCBI taxonomy): Eukaryota > Metazoa > Chordata > Mammalia > Scandentia > Tupaiidae > Tupaia > Tupaia tana. The sequence continues at coordinate 9,427,918 of JAKSZU010000008.1, forward strand.
ATGCTTCTATACAAGGACAATAGATTAATGTCATTTACATGTAGATGACTGGGAGAGCACCCTTTTTTGGGTAACTTTTACATATGATTTTTCTGAGTTTATTTTATAGCTACAATTAAAGTACCAATAGAATAATATCCAGTTCCATAATTTGACAGACTAGCCATTATGGAAAACGAGCGGCCAGTACAGCTCTGTAACGTTTGCTTTCCAGCATGACATTGCTTGTCTCTTGTTCCAAGAACCTACCTCTGGAATTTATGATGATCTGTAATGCAGGTGGCAGGTCACTTTTTATTCAGAAAGGATCAAAGCCAAGGAGATGAGGGATTGTCTTTGTGACACAGCGCTAGTTTGAAGAGGATCTCTCTCTTGTTTTTCAATTGCTAGAGAGTGTGTGGATTCATCAGAGAAAGAGAGAGACACAGAGAGAGGAGAGGGAGAAAGTGTCCCCCTCTCCATCATCATGACACAATCCCATCTCCTCTATTTCTCCATCCTGTCTAGATTTTGAACATACCCACACACACACACACACACACACACACACACACACAAGTGCTCTACGTGTTTTCCAAGCCATCAGGGCTGGAATTCAAACCACAGTTGGCCAAGTGGGACCAGTCCCTTAACTCCTAGACTCAGGGTCTTGTTGGCAAGGACCTCTCAAAGGTTGTCTCTGATATTTTCATGCCCACTTGCCTCTCCTCTATTGCTTTTGCTTGGTTTTATATTTTTCTCCAACCTTTGAGAGTACTTCCAATGGTGAAGTTGTTAAAGTGTTACAGATTAAACTTTCAGACAAGGCTTTCTTCTTATGTTAGGCCCAAAATAGAAATAGTAATAAAATAAAGGGAGAGAGAGATGAGATTTGTTCTTCCTGCTCTCACTGTTCTCTTCCTTTCGAAACGTAAATGTGGTTGTTCACTCATATGGTGCCTGTGAGAACGGACCTGAGTGACTTTTAAACACACTATGAATGCTTGTTCCAACCAAGCCATCAGTGCATGTAATCCTATCAGAGCCGGTTCACTCATCTCCATTGCCCTTGGTTGTCATGGTCTGGGTGGATAGCAGTACAGGATAAAGTGCAAACTTTAAGTGCTTTTATTTTCCAGAAAAAAAAAATCCATAAATGCCCCTTTTCAATGCTTTGCCAAATATTTTAATGGAACTTTTAAAAATAGAATGGAATGTTCATGCTTTGATAAAGAAAGCATCCATCCCAGAACTGCCTCTAGACAATCTCACCCCTGATGCTGGAAAAGCACTGGGCAGGGCTCAGGTGGCCCCTCGAGGCTGGGAAGGGATGTGCCAGATGTTTGCCATGAGTGCCAAGAGTCACACACCATCTTGACTCAGTCAGTCATTCCACCAGCCAGGTCCCTGAAAACCACATCAGGCATTCCACCTCCCAGCATGCTCTAGTCCCTTCCGAATGACTCCAGCCCAGGATCAAGTCCATTTCCCACACGTTTCAGTTGCCCTGTTTGCCGGTTGCAAAGTCCCTGACTGCTAAAACTCTCTGTACTTTTTCTCTGCACTAGCCCCCAATATTGAGAGATTTTTCTCTACTGACAAATTATATTTCTGAAGTAGGAGAGACCTCAAAAATTATGTGAAGATAATTTTATAAAAATATTAAAGTACAAGTTGATGTGGGGGCAAAAGAATTTTGAAATGCAAGCATAGTTTTTTCATAATATGTACTTTCCACGAACTTTCTGAAAAGTCTTTGTAATGATATTAGCCCGGGCCATACCGGACAGCCAAGGTGAGCTTTGGGATGCCATGAGAGAACCATCATTGCCACCTCAGCCTGCAGAATTGAACTAAAACCAAGCAAAACCAAAAATAGGTTTTTAATCATTCTGCACAACTTTCTTGAGTGTAAATACAAACTTTCCTTTACATGCCTGTGCATCTCTGCTGTTATATTCACGGAATTTTTAGAGAAAACTCTGATCCACGCATGTGTTCTCCTTTTGTGGTCTGGATAATGAAGGGCCAGGGTTTGGGGATCTGAGTATAGTTTTAGATTTATACGCTGTTTGAACTTAGACACATTATTTTACTTCTCATTGCCTCTAGTAATTATGAACTAAAGAGAAAACTTATAAAGTGCCTAAAAAAGTACTGGTCCATTGGAACATTCAGTGAATGTCATTTTTTTTAAACTAAGTACCTCTGTCATGTATTTTTATTTTGAAATTTCACTTCTGTTTTCTTATTTTTCTACATTCAATCGCTGTACGTCCTTATAGCACACCAATCTTTCATCAGGTATCGGCATCATTCCCCCAACTTTTGCCACATATACCCTAACAGCTTTTTATTTTCATCCCATCACCAAATTGATGTAATAGATATTTCATTGCGAACTTCCTAAGGACAGAGACTGTGTCTTTTGTCCCTGGATTCTCAGCAGTTAGAGTGATGTTAAAGCATAAAGAAAGCAATTGCTATATGATTAATGAATGAGTGGCCAAATTTAAAGAATGATGTCCAAAAATAATAATAATATATATGTGGACATAATATATATGTACAAGATTTATAATTAAACATAGAAATAAACCCTTTATGACTATATGAATAAGAGCTATTTAACCATAAAAGACTAAGAGGCTCTGTCTTTAATCTGTGATGTCATGAGTTACATGAGATATGATGGACAAATTATCTGTCGTTGGAACCAAAAAGACATAAATGGCCATTACGTGCCAGGTAAAATTCTACGTGCTGGATTTAGAATGTGCAAGAGACACATAGATCATCCCAACAGAGAGATTCATGCAATTGTAGAGGTGTATCCAGGACGCCATGACTGTGTCAAGCAAAAGCATGGGAAAAGGAGACGGTTTCCTGCACAGGGTGTTTAGGCAGAGTCTAAAAAGATCAGTGAGTCAGAAAGGTGGGAGCTGACCTGGGGAAACAAAGGGCAGGTAGACATATCCAAGGAAAAGCATGCTCAATAAGATTAGATTGAGACATCGTAAAGCCTTATGTTGCTACAGGGTAAATTATGAGGTTGTGAGTGAAGGATGTTGACACTAAAGACTTAGGGATCTTATTAAAGATCTTGAACTATTTTCTGTAGATTTGTGTCTGGAAATTTTCAAGCCAAGAAATGACATTGCCATATTTCATTTTTTTTTTTTTTTGAGAGGTTTTCACTATAGGGCGTGTGCGCTCGTCAGACAGACAGAAAGAGACATAGAGACAGAAAGCGAGAAATCACCCCCCAGGGGGGATGGTCACGCCGCAATCCCTTCTCCTCCATTCTCCTCTCAGGTTCTTGGGCATGCACGAACACGCACCCGGCGTGAGTTTTAAGCCACGGCGTCCAGGACGCGAACCGCAGTTGACTACGTGGGAGTCCAGTGACATAGCCATTACGCTAACTGCTGGTTCCTGCCAGATTTTATTTTTTATAAATCTTCCTGGTTGCTCGGTGAATAATAGATTTAATGAAGACGGATGGGGTTATGCCCTCCCATTAAGGGCCTTAGTTTTCAGTTAGTTCAGGACAACTCGAATCCAAGGCCATAGAAATTGGGATGGATGGGACCAGCAGATGGTGTAATGGTTATGTCCCTGGACTCCCACATGACCAACTGTGGTTTCAGTCCCTGACCTGGCAGCTTGAAACTCATGCCGGGTGCATGTGTGTGCTTGCCCAAACACCTGAAAGGAGAATGAAGGAGAAGGAATTGCAGTGTTTTCATCCCCCTGGGTTGATTTCATGCTTTCTGTCTCTCTGGCAAGTACATATGCCTTAGAGAAAAAATCTCTCTATGGGGACCAGCAGTTGGCATAATAACTATGTTGCTGGCTTCCCATGTAGTTGAACGCGATTCGAGTCCCAGACCTGGTGGCTTAAACTCATGCTGGGTGCGTGTGTGTGCGTGCCCAAGATCCTGAGAGGAGCAATGGAGGAGAAGGGATTGCAGTGTGGCCATCCCCCCAGGGGGTGATTTCTTGCTTTCTGTCTCTCTGTCTCTTTCTGTCTTTCTGTGGAGTGCACGTGCCCTATAGCAAAAATCTATTAAAAAAAAAACTATGAAAAAAAATTGGGATGGAGAGAAGGTAGAAATTTGAGAATGATTTGGAAAACAATGTCTGTAGAAATTGGTCACTGAGAGAATGTTAGAGTTGAGTTGAAGGTTGAATCTAATTCAGTCTGAGATTTATAGTCTGCATAACTAGATGTAAGGTGAATTTATCCATTAAAATGGAGAATTTTGAAGGAGAAGTGCAGTTTTAGAGATAGAGGGGAAGAGGCAAGTCTGAGATGCCCTTTTGATGCTAAAGGTGATGCCTTCGAACCTCAGAGGAGAAAGTCAGACTATAGAGGTGAAGTCATCTGCACCTCAACGGACAGGAATTGCACCGCCAGGATGTTGTAGCATAAGCCATGACCTGGTTGTCACAGTGTCTTAGCCCACTCAGCTGCTACAACAAAAGCCCCTAGATTGGGTATTCCACAAGTGACAGATAATTACTTCTCTCAGTTGCGGAGTCCTGGAAGCCCAAGGTCCAGGCTCCAGCAGATTCAGTCAGGTGAGGGCCCATGTGTCACCAATGGCGACTATTTGCTGCACTCACATGATGGAAGGGCCGAGGGAGCGCTCCTCTACCTCCTTTACGAGGGCTCTAATCCTGTCCATAAGGACAGAGCCCTCATGACTTCATCTCCTCTGAAAGGTCCCACTTCTTTTTTTTAGAGGTTTTTGCTATAGGGTGTGTGCACTCACCAGAAAGACAGAGAGAGACAGAAAGCGAGAAATCACCCCCCAGGGGGGATGGCCATGCTGCAATCCCTTCTCCGCCATTCTCCTCTCGGGATCTTGGACACACACACACGCACCCAGTGTGAGTTTAAGCCTTTGGGTCCAAGACTCAAACCATGGTCAACTACATGGGAATCCAGCGACATAGTCATTACGCCAACTGCTGGGAGGGAGGGACATTGACATTCAGACCATAGCACATGGTTACCTAAAGTAAACACGAAGTTGACCCAATGGGAGAGAATTAAAGCCTGTACACAACTCCTTTACATTTTCTATGGTTTGCTTAAAAACTGAAGGAAGCAGTCAATTCATGAATTTTAAAATAAAGAACAGGTCATTGAAAGTTCATACAATAAACATATATTTACAGTTTAATATGTAGAATATAGATATTTCTGAAGAGAAGAAGAAAAATGGATATCAAAAAATAGAGAATTGAGGAAGAAAATTAAGAGCAATTTAGGAGGATAAAGGATTAGAGACACAGAGACAGGTCTCTCATGGAAGGAAAGAGAATTCCTGTTCATGGGAATTTGAAAATGATCCTGTCTACTTGTCTGCAGGCTGGACTAAAATCCCTGTAGTGGCCTTTTCCCTTCTTCTTCAAGTGGGAAATTTCAACAATTTATACAAATGTATACAGAATCGATATTGTATGTATACACCAGATACCCATGAGTTCCTATTTTAAACTTTCAAGGATGTGTTCAGTTATGTGACGCTTTATTAATATTGAATTGATATGGTGGCTGTTCATTCTCAAATGAAGGGAGCACATTTCTAAGGCTCACAAAGAGGAACCCTATTGACGTTAGCACTCTGCTGTTTTCCATGTGTCCTTCAGACGTTAAAAATGCATTTCAGGTCAGACCTGTTTTCTTCATACACAAATTCCATTTTGTCCACTGGGGCAGCCCTTCCCTTGTCCACCAGGTTCTTCCTACCACCAAGAGTACCAAGTAGGAGCCACAAAAGATGGAGTGTGGACAGAGATCTGGTGCAGTCCACAAAGTCTAGAGCACGCAGGCCTGGTTCAAATCCCAGCACTGCGCCCTGGGATGATGACCTAGGGGAGTCACCTAACAGCTGTGTCTTGGTTATAAAAAGCCCATCTTACCTCCCAGAGCTGTAAGAGGTGGAATGAGAAAAATCATGGAGAAGTGCTTCACCCAATGTCTGATAATGCGGGAACACTCCATATTGAACGATTATTATTGTAAAAACAAGTTCTATTTTGTTGGCTAACAACAATTTTAGTCTAATAGCTTATTGATGATCATTTGTATTGGTAATCTAATGTTCATGGTCAAGTCTGCACTCCTGCTGCTCTCCCCTTCTGTACTCGTCCTCTGTAGCACTGGTCAGTGTCTTTGGTTCTCTGTATTTACTTATTTATCTTGCTTGATGTCTTGCCCTAGTAAAGGCTTGCCTTTGTTTTTTCCCACTGGCTGTATTATCAACACCTAAAGCAGTGCCAGGCACAGAGCTTGCTCAAGGAATACTTGCTGAATGAACTATTGTTTCCCTGCACCTGTTCATTCCTCAGCCTGACTCTCCCACAGAACCCAAATTCTCCACCTGATCCAACCTCCTCTCCTCTTTTACTATTTGCTCCTAAAATTCTCCTTGGATTTCATTTCTATTCTATCACCTATTGTGACCTCAATTAACTAGTAAATAAATAGTACAGATCTGTTTTTACCTCAGAGGCATTAAGTTTATTTCTCTGAAAGGTATGGATAAGGCTGTTTAATATTCCTATCCTCCTATCTGGGGAACTGAGACATTAGAGAAACCATGGTATGCTGTAGCAGAGAAGGAGAAGGAAGAAAGGCGACGAGAAAAGAATAGTAGACCAGGAGTCAAGTTACCTGGTTTCTAATGCTGCCAAATCACCAACCATGAAACCTTGGGAGAGCATTCCACTTTTCCGAAACTAAGTTTTCTTCCCGGGAAGTTTTGGTTGACCAGATACCCTGAAAGTTCTCTAACGGTCTAATTTTCTAGGTCTAGTCATTTATGAGAAAATGTCAGAAAGTTAGTGGAGAAATAGAATTGAGTGTGAGAGCATTTTGGTGTCAAGATTTCTAAATTCATGGGACCAGCAGTTAGCGTAATGGCTATGTCGCTAGATTCCCATGTAGTCGCCTGCAGTTTGCATCCCGGACCCGGTGGCTTAAAACTCACACCCAGCACGTGTGTGTGCCCAAGATCCTGAGAGGAGAACGGAGGAGAAGGGATTGTAGCGTGGCCATCCCCCCGGGGTGTGATTTCTCGCTTTCTGTCTTTCTGTCTCTGTCTGTCTGGCGAGCACACGCACCCTATAGCAAAAAAAAAAAAAAAAAAAAAAAAAAAAAAGAATAAAAAAAGATTTCTAAATTCATGATTTCTAAATTCATGATTGGATTGTTTTCCCATGATGTGCATTTTTCTATGAATTCTTTGAAGCCCTTCCCTGCCCACACCCTCGCCCCATAGATCTAATCAGCTCTAACATTCTATGACTTGAGATAACTTAAAATCTGTTTTCTAACATCGAGATTATTTTTCAAGTCTTCTTTTTATGATGCCAAAAGAATTGTTTTTTTTTGTTTTTTGTTTTTTTTTCTGTCATGGGTTGTAAGCATTGATCCATTAAGGTTTAGCTTAAGGACCTTTTATTTTGAATTCTTTTGCGTTTAAGCCAACCCTTCATTTTCTGAAGAGTAATTGAAACAAAACTGTCAGGACTTTCAGAATTGATGGAAGGTGGCCTTTGGCAACCTTTTAAATGTGTTCTCTAGACTCATGTAAAACATGCAAAATAAAGCTTTGAGCTTTCTTTAAAATTAAAATTGTTTGAAACTAATGGAGATTTGGAAACAGGTAACTGAGCAGATTTCCTTCTGTGAATACCATGTGGACTACCCATGGGGCATGGAAAATGTAAAGAATTTAAAAATAGGCCTTGGTCATTAATAAGCCAAAGATTTCTTCTTCTGGATTATCAGATATTTCTAGTATTATTGTTTTCTCTACTGGAAAAGAGAAGACTTGGTTTAAAAAATTAAGTGTAGGGACCAGCAGATGATGTAATGATTACATTGCTGGACTAGGTTTCAAGTCCCGGACCCGGCAGCTTAAAACTCATGCTGGGCATGTGTGCGTGTGTGCCCAAAATCCCTAGAGGAGAATGTAAGAGAATGGACTGTGGTGTGACCATCCCCCCTGGAGGGAGATTTCTTGCTGTCTCTGTCTCTCTGGTGAGTGCACATGCCCTGTGGCAAAAATCTCTCTCAAAAAAAAATTAAGTATGTATATTCATATACCTTATCTCCTTGAGATTGTTAGCAGTATCTTTATTCCTGTCCTGGAAGAAAAAAGTTATTAATCTTAATAAAAATTCATGAGAGCACTAACTAACTTGGAAAACTTTGATAAACAAGGTGAAGACCAATATTTCTCAGATAATATCTGATAACTGCCTTAGATCAGTTTTAAAATGAGTTTGAGTTGGCAGAATATTAATGGAGAATGTTCATGTAAATATTTTATGGACATTAACAAATTGGCAAGATGTTGATAAATAAATTGATTTATTAATGAAACATGTTAAGTAGATGGCACTGACATTTATTAAGCACTGTCTCGGAACAGTCTGTTAAATAAATTGCCAAAATTTCTCCATACAACAGACATGTGAGGTAGATATAATTTTCCCATTAACTTCATGAGAAAACATACTTAGAGATGCTCAGGACTTTGCCTAAACCAAATATCTAATGAGTTTTTATTATAGACTACATTTTATCTCTTTAAATATGTATTATAATTTGTGATTTACATGTAATCATTACACATCTTTATAGGACACAGAATGGTCTTTTAAATCATGTATACAGTGTGTAATAAACAAATTGTCGATATAAACATATTCACCACCTTCAACATTTAACCTTATATTGTACTGTGAACATTCAAAACCCACTCCAACAGTTACTCTGCAATTATGATGTTCTTTACTGTGAGATGCAATTCTAAAGAAAAGCATATTGGTTAAAAAAATCAGACAACAAAAGATCACATAAATTAACAAACATAATTGTAATATAGCCAATTCAAGAAGAATTTGGAATTTCCATATAGAAGACTGTGGGAGATAAGGGTTTATAATCTGAAAAATGCTACTGTATCAATCATTGCTCCAGTTAGAGATAGGTAAAATCGTACTTAACAATATCTCATTAGGAAGAAGTAGAAAAAGAATACTTTTATTCACACACTGTGAATTCCTATAAGACCATATTACTGTACTGTGCATAAAGAAATGTCCTCAAAAAAGCAAAAACAAAACAAAATTGGAAAGAGATGTAAAAAAATAAAAACACAGTAAAAACAATGATTTGGTTATTTATAAGCTTGACAAAGTTCCTGATTTTAGCCTTTATAAAATTCATTCCAGGAGACCAGCAGGCAGCGTGGTGGTTATGGCGCAGGACACCCCCACGTGGCCGACCACGGTTTGAGTCTGAAACCTGGTGGCTTACTTTCTCATTTTCTCTTTCTCTCTCTATGTCTTTCTGGTCAAATTTAAATAAATGAACGAATAAATAAAATTAAATAATTCTAAAAAAAATCATTTCAAAGAAAGATTCACCTACTTACAACGTTTTGGACTTTTCTTCCATTGTCTAGTTTTATACAATGAGTAATGATTATAATAAACATATAAATTGAAACCTGTGGAGACAACTGTCTATCAAATAATTGGTGAATTTGTATTTAAACCTGCCTATGTGTAAAGCAGTTGAATCTACATTTTTAGCTTTTAGTTGGGAAATTCAGCCTCTACATCCAATATTATTAGCAATATGTGTGGATATTTCCTTTTATTCTAACTGTTTTATGTTCTCTTACTTCTATTTGTCTCCCTTGAGTTTTTCTGATGTAGTAGTCCTTTAACTATTTCCTGAAGAGCTGGTTTAATCTTGGTGAATCTTTCAGCATTTGTTTTTCTCAGAATGATTTTCTTTCTCGTCATTTGAATGATAATCTTTCTGGGTTTAGTACTCTTGGTTGAAATTGCTTGTCTTTCATAGTTTTAAATATTTTCCCATTATTTCCTTGCCTGCATTGTTTCAGTTGAGAAAGCTGATGTTAGTCTAATGGAGTAAGCTTTTGAAGTAACATGTCTTATTGCCTTCCATTTTTGGAATCTTATCTTTGTCTTTGATTTTTGCCAATTTGGCTATGATATACTTTGGAGAAGATCTTATGCTATGTTTATTTGGTGTTCTTTATATCTCCTGGATTTGGATGTCCACAGGCCTCTGTAAATTTAGAAAGTTTTCAGCTAATATATTGTAGCTCGAAAGAGATTTTCTACACCTTTATCTATCTCTTCACCTTATGGATTATCTATTATGTGGATATTTGGCTGTTTAATGGTGTCTAGAATTTCCCATATATCGTCATCATTTCTAATGGTTATTCTCCTTTTCTTTTCAGTTGGTTGGACTAAATCGGAGGTTCTGTCTTCAAGGTCAGAGATTCTTTCTGCTGGTCTAATCTGCCACTGATACTTTCAAGGGAGGTTTTGCAAAAAGTAAAAATATTCTTTATGTCAAGAAATTCTGTTTGATCCTTTTTCAGTGTGTCTATCTCTTTATGGAGTTTCTTCTTCAAGTCATGGAAGAATTTCCTCGTTTTCTGTTATTGGTCGTCTGCTTTTTGTTGCATCTTGCTGAGTTTTGTTACAATTAATATTCTGAATTCTTTTTCTGACATTTCTGTAATCTATTGAGTTTTATTCATTGTAGGTGAGGAGTTATGATCCCTTGAGAAAGAGGAATTTCCTAATTATCTTCTGTTTCTTGGGGTTTGTTTTAATGTTTTAGTCATCTGGTGATATACTCACTTCTTTCTACTTCTTTGGAGTATGTCTCTTAACTATGTGCTTGTTGTTGTGCACTTCTCCATGATATGCACAACCATATGGAGGACTGCTGGGAAATAATCAGGTTTAGCTGAGGGCATGAGAACATTGCCCACATGATGGGACTGGTACCCATATAAGAAGAGGAAGGAAGACTAGAGCTTTTTCTTGTATACACTGAGGAAAAGCCATGTGATGACAGGGACAAGGCAATCATCTAGAAATAAGTCAGGAAGAGCACCACCACTGAGAACTGATTCTTCCAGCACCTGGATCTTGGACTTCCCAACCTCCAGAACTGTGAGAAATACTTATCTGTTGTTTGAACCACAGTGTGTAGTAATTTATTAGAGCAGCCAGAGAGAACTAAGAAGTAGTAGAGTGGCAGTAGACCACACTCTGTCAGATTTCAGTCTATGCTAATATGAATATGGAATCAAGGGGCTTGATCCCAGGGGCTAAGGGCATCAGATGGCATAGATGAATGAACCTGAGGATCGTGGATCGCTGTGCTATGAGAGGCAGGAACATAATGGAAATGAACTCCTTCCCCGCAAAAGTAGAAATGCAGAAATGGAGAAGTGCCTTCCTCCATCTATCCTTTTATCACATGTGCGCTTGTGGAGCTAATCTCTGAGTCTTTTTTTACCTAATTTGAGTCTGTCCTTTGACCACCTCTCTGTTTCTTGCTTTTGTTCAGTGTCTTCTCTCCCCACTATTCTCCCTGGGTTCAGTCTTACCCTTTCATATTGTCCTTACCCAGGCAGTCTCCTTAAAACTAAAAGTTACTTATGTTACTTTCCTGTTTCACATCTGTTGTTGGTACAAAGAAAAGCAGCATAGGCACATCACCAATCCAGGGAGGAGTATCGGTGCCTGTGGATAGCCAATACTCTTGCAGACATAGCAGCCACCACAAGGCAAGTGTCAAGGACTGCGCCTAGCACCCATCACATGGCATAGGCGAATGAACCTGAGGACTGTGGATCACTGTGCTATGAGGGGCGGGTACGACTCATGGGATGGGTGCTAGGTACACCCCATTGCCTCTCCTTTGCACAACTTGCCATTCTTCTTACTCCTCCCTACCTCTCCTCTTTAGAATCAGCCAGCTCCAGGAAAGCAGGTATGCTTTCCTAGGGATAAAGGCAAAAATAACTACAAAAGTAGATCATTAAGATTTTGTAGCTTAAATTTTATGCAAATGCAAATAATGCATATTTAAAGTAATCACTGTAATGCTATTTATATAACACCTTTTCACCCAAAGGTGGCAAAAGCCGTTTACAAATATTCTCTCTAATCGTCACTGTTCTCTATTAAATTGTGCTATAAATGCTGTGTTGAACCATGCGTCTCTCTCTCCTTTCACCTTCCAAGCTGTCTCTGGAGGAGTTCCTTAACAAAGGGGAACAGGCAGGAGTCAGTGCCTTTGCTAATGCAGACGGAAATGCCCCACTAGGGACATGAGCGTCTCACTGAAGGCATCAAGCCAATGTCAGGCTCTCAGATTTACAGAAATGTGTTGAAGGCCAATTAGGGCCACTTCTAATTTTCTTAATTGAATTTAGGGAAATGATCATTGTGAGTGTGCTGAAGGCAGAAGAGCCTCCATGCATGGGATGTTTGGAAAAGCTCATTCTTCACCATTCAGAACAAGACCAAAGGCGGAGGCTTAGAACCGCAAGGAGCTACCTGATCTTTCTCCTGACCTCACTGGTTCATCTCCTAGCCTAGCCTTCTTGTGTTTCCTCATCTTTTTTTTTTTTTTTAAGGTTTTTGTCATTGAGCGTATGTACTTGTGGAGCCAGATATAGAGAGAAAGTAAGGGGGAAAGTGAGAAATCACCTGCAAAAGGGATGGCCATGCTGGAATCCCTTCTCCAACATCCTCCTGTGATTTGGGGCATGCATACACACGTGCCTGGCATGATTTTCAGGCCGCCAGGTCCAGGACTCAAGCTGCAGTAGGACACGTGGGAGTCCAGTGCCTGAACCACCACACCACCTGCTGGCCCCACCCTTGCTCCTCTTAGTCCTGCTCCTCTGCCTTCCTGTTGCTAGCACATTCCAGGCACATTCTGTGCTCAGGTGCTTTGTACCTGCTGCTCCCACAGGAGGAAGGCCCTTCCCCAGTATGTGTTTCCAGTTCACACTCTCCTTTCATTGGGTCTAGAACAGCATCCCTAGCCAGCCTTGATTCCCTTCATTATACTTTAAATTTCTCCTTTACTTTTATCAGTATGTGGCAGATTTTATGTTACCTGTTTTTCTTTTCTGTAATACACGCTCCGCAAGATTAGGGCCTGTGTCTATTTTGGTCATTGGTGTATTCCCTAGTGCCTAGAACAGTGCCTGAAATATAGCGGTCCTCAAGCAATATCTGAGGACTAGCAGTTTCCTTAATAGCTACAGCATAATTAGAATCATCAGCACAGTTGTTCACAGTCACAGTCAGCCAAAATGTTGAGGTCAGTTTTTAGCCACACTTACTGGGTTGTTGGAAAAGTCATGACAGATTTTTACATAGAAAAAACACATCATGACTTTTCCAACAACCCAATACCACCTAATTATATGAAATGATAGTTGAATTTCACAAGGTTTGTACTTCTAAGAAATCATAGAGAGAGAAGATGTTTTCAGAGCTTGCACGTTGCCGTTAAGGCAGAAACTCTAAGGTAAGCAATTAACTCCTGCTCAGAAGACAAGCAGCCTGTGATTTGTAACACATGAATGTGATCCTCGCTCTTCACTCCTCACTGGGCGTGATTGCTTCTGTCTGTACAGAATTGAGGCGGAGTGTGTGCCTACTTTGGGCTGTTGGAAAAGTCATGATGTATTTTTGTATGTTTCTCTATGCAAAAATGCGTCACGACTTTTCCGGCAACCCTGTGTGTGTGTGTGTGTGTGTGTGTGTGTGTATGTGTGTATGTGTGTGTGTGTGTGTATAGGAATATATATGGATGCACACACAAACTATCTGTATTCTTTTTGAAGACACACTTTTAAGAACTAGTGATCTATATGAAAAATCTTAGTTTTTCCAGAAAAGTCTCCCTAACTGCTAGATGCCAGATGGTTCTGTCTGTTGCAGCTGCTTCCCAGAATTCCACAGACCGTCAGCATTGTCTTAATGACTTTGAAGCCTTTCCTTTGACCACTCTGTTCGCAATCACCACAGGACATCTGCTTGCGTATTCCACTGTCGGCCAGTTTCCACCCTGTCCCATCAAGCAGAAGGCATTGCAGCAAGCAGGGCTTTAGTCCTGGCAGGCACATTATATTCCAGAATCTCATTCTTAACGGTCCTTTTACTTCTGTAACTCAGAAAGAAAAAAACAAAAAATAAACATTTTCGACATGAAGTTGCATCATTACCAGGCCTGCTGGCAAATTACTCCCTCTGCTGAGTGTTTTCCAACTTGTCAGGAAATAAGGACTAGCAAATATGTGACTCCTGAGGTGTACGATTGCTTCAAAACATGCGCTAGACCCACGCGTATTTCAGGGCTGAACTATTAATTGTTGTAAAAGGTTCAGTTCCCACGCATGTTTCCAAGGCTGGCCTGAAAGAGCGCTCCTCCCAAGAGGCAGCCCCTCAGTAGTGGAATCTTGAAAGCCAGAGCGGAGTTCGAAGAACGGAGTTAATTACCTAGATGGACAACCAGGGGAAATAATTAAGAAGGTGCAAAAACCAAGCCCACGCTAAGAGAAAGAAATAGAGCATTAGAGGTCCGATGGTTTAGTCTGATGAAGCAACCGTAGAAGCAGATATAATGCTAAACCGATGAGGATTTAGGGGGGTGTGGTCAGAATGAGGGGAACCAAGAGGCACAGAGCAATCCCAGTGTGTCCAGGGCCCCACGTTCTTCAGCCACCCCCGTCTGCATGCATCATGTGGCTGCAGACCAGCCCGGCTTCTAGGTCCACAGTCGGCATGGACACACAGATTTCACCGACGAATACGAGGATGGAGCAGAAAGGACTCCCGTGGCATTGCTAATGATAGCAGACTGAGAAAGGCGGGGTATTCAGCCTTTTTTTTTTTCTTTTTTTTTTTTGGAGAGGTTTTTGCTATAGGGCGCGTGCGCTCGCCAGACAGAGAGAGACATAGAGACAGAAAGTAAGAAATCTCCCCCCAGGGGGGATGGTCATGCTGCAATCCCTTCTCCATTCTCCTCTCAGGATCTTGGGCATGCACGCACACGCGCCCGGCGTGAGTTTTAAGCCACCGGGTCTGGGACGCAAACCCCAGTCGACTACGTGGGAGTCCAGTGACATAGCCATTACGCTAACTGCTGGTTTCCTATTCAGCCTTTTGAAAGGAAGATAGAAATTCAATAAACCCTTGAAAAAGTTGAAGACGAGGGTCAGTTTCAACCAGTATTGAAATCAGCATACACGTGGAGTGAGAGAGAGAGGCAATTTGTTCCAATACGAGATCATAAATGAGAGGTTCTGTGCCTCTGGACGGCATGGCCTGCACTGCTGCTAAAGGGTCTGTGAACTGAGGTCCTCTGGCAGGACGGTGTCCAGGGCCACTCCCCATCCCTAACCCCCTGTGCCCCAGGGAGACTTGATCCTCTTACAGAGATACGGCCTGTTCTTTTGATTTTTTCTAATTCAATCCAGATAGAAATCCCAAGGGGAAAAGGTGCACATCATGTATAAATACCACTAGCACCGCATGCCTGTGGGATACACTGTGTGTCACGTGTGGTAGTGGCTGAGAGAGGGATCATGGGACGGGTGTGCATCAACCATGGTTGTTGAAATGGATTCGCTACATCTTCTCGCATGATGCAGGAAAAATATCAGAGATCAGGTGGTATTTGGATAACTGATGGAACAGAGAGAGATGGAGAGTTCTGGTGGTATTGGGGCAGGCAGCATTCTGCGGATCGCAGTACCCGAGCTACACAGTCCGACAGGGTCACATGAAGCACAAGGACACTGAGAATATTAAGGAAGACGAGGATATCCGGGGGTACGAGAGGAGGAAGGGAGAGCAACGGACGGTAGACAGGACTATGTGAAAGGCCTGGACAAAAATCCAGTGTAGTTGGAATTGTTCAGACTAGAGAACAAAAACGTGTGGGTTACTATGCAAGAGGCAGCTGGTGTCTATCAGGTGTTACAGAGAAGTAAGTCCCCGCACAGACAGACTGACACTGACAGCCTGATGGACATTTCTGTGACTCTGTGCAGGATTTAAAGAACACGCATGGATAGCATCGACGTTGCCTTTGCCAGAAACACTAACTGCGTGTGGTATGCATAGACCAGACTCACTTTACAGGTGAAGAAGTGAACTTCAGAACTGCAGAAAAACTTCATGACTGTCCCAAAGGCACAAAACCGGGTTTGGCTGGGGGACTTGTGCACCCTATCAGTTGACACTAGTGATTCCTGAAGCAAAGTGACTTAATAAATATATGTTTTCCAATAAATAAATAAATTTAATTAGCCACAGCATAATGGAAAAGTTTATGTCATTAAATGTTCTCCAACATGTTAACAAGGGTTGTGAGAGTTTGGTGAGCTTACAGGTTTTATGCCTGTTACCTATTTTTTTCTGTTTTTGTAATATAGTTTTATTATTTTTATAATGGGTATAATCACTTTACAATGGATTAAAAAAAAAAAAGCTCATGTTTTGACAGAAGGTCCTCCTCTCTGAATTTGGGACATAGACTAGTCTAAGATCCTCTTCCACCGCGGCATTTCACGTAGCATTGTTTCTCAGAACGGCAGGTAAAAGTCACCTGCAGGAGAAAGGAGAGATCATAAAATCTTTAGTGGCCTGCTGGAAACATAGTTAGGTACAAACTAAGACAACCTTATTTCTCTCTAAAGGATGCTAATCTGGGGGAAAAACCCTGGCTAAGAGGGGAAAGAGGATGTGAGGAAGTGAATGGAAATGAGAGACGAGAGATGAACTGAGGAACAAACGCAGTGCAGTCGGCTCCGCCTGGCATTGGCATTCATGACCCCAGCTAACGGATAATATATGGTTATGAAACGACAGTGTCGGGGAGCACACAAGTCTATTGATTTTGCCATAATGAGTACATTATGCTCTTGGCTTCATGAAATTAAAATGGATGGAGAGAGTTACAAGTTTCTTCATAAATTACAGTCATTCATTTTCATTTTGAGAAAAAAAATGCTGTGTTTCCAGAATGTTCATTGAGATCTAACAGATGAAAACTTTGCAAGATAATAATTTCTTTTAATTAAAAAAATACTTTTTCTTAGTTTTGCTATAGGGCATGTGCACTCACCAGAGAAAGACAGAGAAAGTGAGAAATCACCTTGGGGGGATGGCCATGCTGCTATCCCTTCTCCCCTGGGGGGGGTGATTCTCTCTCTCTCTCTCTCTCTCTCTCTCTCTCTCTCTCTCTCTCTCATGAGCACATGCACCCTATAGAAAAAACTAAAAACAAACAAAACCCTGCTGTATTATATAATCAAGTTTTTTGTTTGTTTGTTTTTGTTTTTAGTTCAACAGGTACTTATTACATACCTACCAAAAGCAAATTATTTCCTAAGCGGTAGAGAAAATAAGAATTAAGAATATAGTATGTAGAGATGATTAGGGAGGCAGTCAGTAACAACAGTAACAACAGCATTAATGTTCGATGGGACGTACAATGTGCCTCAGCTTTTGATAATTATTCTTACTGGCATTAAACCACTTGATCCCCATGAGATCCCCGTAAGTGTGCCATATTTCTCTTCTGACTTTATTCGATGAGAAATGAAGGCCCAAAGTGTTTATCCAGCTCTGTGAGAGAGTAGGTTGGGAAGTAAGTTGTGTATAAATACATTTCCAGATAACTGAAGAAGCGTTCAAAGTCCCTACATCAGTATGTTATGAAGGTGCTTCTGCATGTGTTTTTCTGTTTGTTTTTGGCAGAGGGTGTGTGAGCACTCGCCACAGAGACACAGAGAGAGGGAGAGCACGTGAGAAACACCCTTCATTTGGCATGGTCACTCCATCATCCCTTCTCTTCCATCTCTCCCTCTTTCTGTTTCTATGGGCATGCATACACATATGCCCGGCATGTTCCTCAAGCTACCAGGTCTGGGACTCAAACATGCAGTTGACCAGGTGGGAACAGACTGCCAAGTGTTAAAGTGTTGGCCAAGTTCCACCTTAAATGGAATTATGGAACTCTTTCCTAAGGGCTTAGTACACCCATGATGTACTTCAGGTATTTCATTTTGTTTTAATTTGGTGATTTAAGGGCTGCATGGTGCTGTGCTGATGGGGACCAATACAGTTAGAATTATATGCACTCGGTTGTCAGAAAAGTTGTGATGTGTTTTTCCTATGTGTTCCTATGCAAAACTGCAACTTGACTTTTCTAATGACCCAATAAAATAAGAATGAAGATAAATTTTATTTAAATAAAATAATAGATTTTTGAAGTAAACTTTGTGTAGTTTGACTGCTTTTGAACTTTTAGACATTTGATTATTTTTTGGTCTCTATTTTTTCCCCCTATAGGCTGTGTGTGCTTGCTGGAGAGACAGAGAGGAAAAGTGAGAAATGACCCCCCATGTGGGATGGTCATGCCACAGTCCCTTCTCCTCCATTATCCTCTTAGGATTTGGGGCATGCACATGTACTCAGTGTGGATTTCAACCCACCAGATCAGCCATGCGAGATCCAGTCACCTTAACCTCCATGCAACCTGCTGGCCTGGGAGGTAGAGTAGGATTTAAGTTGTGTTTTGCCTAGTTTTATAAACAGAGAAATCAGTTCCTAATTTAAGTACAGCTGCTTACCACTTGAAGGGCAACACTCAAGAGACAAGCTTTGGTAGAAAGAAAGAGTTGTTTTATTCTGGAAGCCAATGACCTGGGAAGATGAAAACTAATGTCCATAGACCACCTTCTCCATCCCAGTCGGACAAGAAGGTTTTTAAAGGGGAAGTAATGGGGGTGGGGGCCTGTGTGTTTCGACCAGCATGCTGGTCCATTGTTTTCTTTGACCCTCCCACAGAGGAGGTTTGCTAACATCAGAGTTGTTCTCAGCGGTGGCTGGGTTGGCTATGTCTGCTGGACCTGATCACCAGGGTTGCTTCTTGGGTGGCAGTCCTAAGGCCTGCTCCCTGCAAAATCTCGCCACACCTGTGATCATCTTGGAGGTTAATCTATATGCTCAGTTTACTATGGAGTCACTTCGAGTCCTCTTGTAGCCTGGTTACAATTAGGCTGTGCCTGAAACTAATGACACCAGTGAATACATTGCAAGAAGAAAATAGAACCAATAATTTTGCTTTCTATCATTTGTTTAGGATTTCTAAACCTACAGCTTGGTTTACAAACTGTTTAATCTGAAATCATTGGTAGAGTTCTGAAAATCTGTCATTTTAGTTCTATGACAAAATGTACTTTCATATGTATGTGATGTAGCCAGAGTTGTTGAAGGTGCATAAATTCTCTTTTTTTTGTAGAATCCTGCATAGTTTTGTGGCTTAAGATTCAGGCAGGAGGGATTAGAACAGGAGCTGTCATCCAAGCCTTATGTCATGTTAAATCACAGCTGGGCTCAGAGCCTGGTGCAGAGAAGCTGACCCTCCCCGTGAAGGTAACACCTGGGGAGAGCTACCCTTAGCTTTCAAGATTCAGTTCTGCCTTCATTCCTTATACCTGCTCCTGAGTACAGACTGGGCTGACAAATCCCTGGAGGAGCCCTGGAGCGTGGAACTGGATGCCCATCCATGTCTGTTGTGCAGTCGTACATCTTTTCATGCTGATCATTGTTCAGGGACTCTACGTAAGTTGGTAAATGAGTAAACTCTGAAACTCTAACTATTAAAATGTCAGTAAATAAGGTGTGAACAAGTAGGCCAGTGAGAAGTTAACTGTGGTCGGATGATGATGCAAACACTACAGGTCGTGTTTTCTGAAGTGATACTTTGGAGCCATTGGCATTGTGGCCAACACCGTTATGTGTCATTGATAACCGTAGGCCAAGCATGGGTTACCTTCTCACTCGATCATAGTCTCCTTGCTTTCACTCAGTATCAGTTTGAAAGTCCTCACAGTTTTGTGTGTTCAACCGAGGATGGGCCTTCCTTGCACAGTGAGTTCCCAGCCCTCCAGTTATTCCTTTAGGATGGACGCCATACACCTGGGAAGTACCTTACATGTGCTGCTGGGTAGTCGCTACAGAATGGGGCCAACAGTATAAACAGCCCTGGCAAAGGCCTTTGGGTAGGATTTATGGGCCCTCCATTTCTCACAGGGCATGACAACCCCAGTTTTAGGTGTAAACCTATCTCCTAGACTGCAGCTCTCGGACATCTTGGACAGGGCTTTCCTTTCGTACCTCACACCAGGTTCCCTGTGCACCTGTCTGCCAGCCCTAGCTCTGCCCCAAGATCACTGATGAATCCGCCTTCCGCGCCTGCGTACTCCTTACACACTTGCCTCAGGCGCAGTTCCAGACCTTGCTAAGTCTCAGCTGGGCTCCATCAGCCAACACAAGAGCTGCTTGACACGTCCACAATCTCATTCCCTTACAGTTGCTACGGATGCATCTCTGGTTAGCTGTCCTTATGGCCAATAGTTAGTTAATCTATTCTGTCCTTTAAGGAAGAATTCAAAAAATTATGTTTTAGAGTCCATTATAATAGAACAGTTTACTTTCCTCTGTTAATTAATCTTATCTGGAGATATTTAAACTACTGGACATAAACTCCTCTGATAAACACTACTCCCCATGTTAGGGCAGTTAACTGGATTTTCAACAAAAATGCCTACAGTGCCTCAATCTGCCCCCGAGGGTGTGATGTGGTGATGCGATTCCACTCAATGGAGACATTACACTATCAGTTAGCTTCATTTTCCCCACAAGTGTGATAGGAATAGCATAGAATGAAGGCAATGCAGTGTTGTGAAAGGGGTGTGTGTGTGTGTGTGTGTGTGTGTGTGTATGTGTGTGCTCGCTTGCACTGCCGTGCCTTCACTGACTAAATGAGCCTTGGTGGTTAGATCTATCATAATCAGTACCATCTAGTGCAGAAGAAGGAGAGAGTAGGTGTGAAGTCCTCTTTCTGAATTCTTGCCTTTAAAGCTAAAAAAAAAAAAAAATACAGCAATGAGACTTGTTTGCTCATAGTCATTGCATTCAGTGTTTATACTCAAGATGTTTAGCAAACTGGAATAGGGCATTGAACAAATCCAGGACCTGAAGAAAGAAAAATTGAGAACCTTGAATCCAGGCATGTGAAAAATAAAATGATATGAGTCTCACTATCACTGACAATGTCTAGTGCTGGATTATTTTCTAGGGTTGCCTTAACAAGTCCCATCGCGTGGGTGGCCTATCAACAGAAATCTGTTTCTCAGCATTCCCGAATCTGGCAGCACAACACTGAGGTGTGGGCAGGTTTGCTTTCCAGGGTCTTTCCTCCTGGCTTGCAGAGGGCTGCCTTCTTCCTGTGCCCTCACTCAGTGTCTCTATGATGTGTGTTTGTTGTGTCTGTGAGCCCACATTTCCCCTTCTTCTATTGGATCAGAGCCCAACCTAAAGACCTCGTTCTACATGAATCACCTCATTAGTTACTTCATCTACAAACACAGTTACCTTTGGAGACACTACTGGTTAGGACTTCAACAAGAACTTTGAAGGGCATCTCGGTTCATAATGAGTACCTATCACTGTATAGTTAGACTTCCTTACTGTGCGCTTCACGCAAAATAGGATTCATATATTGACACTGATTTGGAATTACATTTTGTTTCCTAGGGAAGAATTAGAAAACCAAATTTTTTAAATCTTATTTTAAACTTAATAAGAAGTTTATGTATTTTGTAAAAAACAAAAATAGTTCCTGTAAAATGAAACATCAGTACAAATTATTTAGAAAATAGTTAAGGTGTTTTAAAGAGAACAATTTCAGATTTGAAAGTTAAAATACTCATTTCAAATTTCCATTTTAATAGATACTTAATAGAAATAAAATATTCACTAATAGTTTTTAAAATATGCAGTTTAAAAACATTTTTATCTAAGGCTAACTTATATACTCTCATTATAGAAGAAAATGTGAATAGATTTTGTAGTGATAAAGTGTAATTTAGTTTAAATATTTAAAACAAGAAGGAATATGATAATATTTTATTTTTACTCACACAGGGAAAAATTTTAAATTACATAGATAGCTTTGACTATTCCAAGACTTTTAGTCATAGAACAGTTTTATTTGGAGCAGAATAGCATAAACAACAGTGTTGATTTGAGTATAATTAAGCTAGAGAATGTCAGGAAACGGTCTTAGTAATTTTTGACCCAATGAGCTTTCTTCACAACTGGACCATCCTAAAAAGAAATACATCACCCAAACCAGACTCCAGATCTGCAGCACTGATATTTTGTCATACTTTTGGTATTTCAACAGCATATTGCTTGTCCTCACGAATGTCTCCTTGAGCAGTTAGCTCAAGCCAAGAAAACTTCAGACATGTCCACCAGTTTAAGTTCATCCCAAGTTGATCTAGTTTATGCTAATTCATCCAAATCACCTGGTAGGTCGAGGTGATCCTAAGTAAAACTGTGAAATATGTTTCCTTTGCCAAATTGTCCTCAGAATACCTCATCCTCCCTGGGGAACTCTTAGCCTGGACTAGCCTTTCTAAGATCTCTTGCATCGCCAAATACTGCTTGTGCTTTCCTGTCCACCTTGTAACAAGTAAAAGGCTGTTTACGTTAACATTTTGGTGACTTGCTTACATATTAATCCTTCCAAATCTTTCTTAACAGTGTTTTTAAAATGAGATTTTTTAAGGCTCTCAGCAAATTAGTAAAAATCAATTTCCTGTATTAGAACAAGGCCATTTCACATGGCACGACCCTAGTAATAGAAATGCACTTCCCACACTGTCTAAGGTGCCATTACTTTCCTGGGTCTCTTAGACAGAACACTCTCAAGGCTTGGTTTCTTCAAAGATGTTGATTCAGTGATAAGTTAGTAGAAAGTCCAAGGTGTTCTTACCTGGAGAAGTCAAGTTTCTTAGCAATAAACTCTACTCCCTCCAAACAGCAAATTTAGGATATAAAATCATTCTAGTGATCTGACATTGAGCAAGAAGTTTGCATGACTTTCTGCCTTTTTTTTAAATGTTTATAAAGCAAAAATTGCAGAACTTTTTTTTTTAACAGAGAACGTCACATTCTTATGTCTTTTAAATGTGTCCCCCCTTTGCCCCTCATACCCTCTCTTTTCCACTTACCGCTCTCCCTTACAGTCTCTGGTATCTACACTTACCCTCTCTACTATCATATCTTTGGCTCCTTCAATTTCTGCCACAGAGTACAGATAATTTGGTACGTACTGAGCGGGAATACATACTGTGTATCTTTCAAAGTCTGGCTCACTTTGTTTAACATGAAGTACTCTATATTCATCCACTTTCAATCAAATGATAGGGTCTCACTGTTTCTTATGGTTGAGTAATATTCCATAGTACACATGTGCCACAGTTTTCCAACCCAGCCATTAGTTTTTGGGCATTTAGTTTGATTCCATGTCCTAACAATTGTGGATACTATTGTAAACATGGATGTGCAAGCTGACTGTTTTCCTATCATTTGGGTATATACCAAGGAATGGAATTGCTGGATCATATGCATGCCTTTGTAACTAACTTCACACAGGTAGACATTGCACAGTAGTTAGTATAACTAATAATAGAGATAACTAGTGAAGAAATGAAAGGTTTACAGAAAAATCAATAATCACTCTCCATTTTCTGAATTTTTCAGAAGGTAGATTGACTATTAGGAGACTAGTGCACCTCTTCAATTAATTTGCAGAGAAGCAAAATAAAACCTAAATTTCTATTTTTTATTAATTCCTTAAAACTCTACAATTTCTCAGATTGCCGCTATGAAATAACCATTTTTCTTGCTGTTTTCTGAATAAGTGATTACAGACAAATTTGATTTATCGTGTTTCAGTTCATATTGGACACATTAATTGCTGTTTCTGAAATGTCAAGACAGAAGCAAATCATTGACTGTTTACTCTATTTTGCAATAAATTTTTTTAAAGGCAATTTTATTTTTCTTGTAAATTCCAGAAAGACACCAATATCAGTATCTGAATTGGACAGGGAAGAACAAAATAAATCCAGCTAGACAATAGAAAACTAAATTCCATTTTAGGCAAAGTCATGCAAACTACAGTATTGCCATGGAATCTTTGTTTTTGTAACTGCTTGTTGAGGGTTCAAACCTATAAGGACGAGACTTCATCAGCTGCCTTTGTGCAGTGCCAAGGCTGACAGCACTCAGGAGAAGCCAATTAGAAGCTAAGTTGAATAACTCAGCTGCTTGGCAGAATGACCGCCTCTCAGGATTTATGGACCAGACTCTGCTAAGATCTTATTGAGGTCATCATGAAGTATGGACATATGATCTTCCAAATGGATATTGTTCAATTATGTGCATCATTCCAATATCATTAATTTGTTTACTATGCATCATTTATAAGTCTGTGATGCTAAGGTGCTACTCATAAAGGTGCTGAATTAATAATGAATAGAATGGAGTAGTGAACCTACTGATAGGCTGTAAGATAACAGGCAGAGCTATCTTGTGAGTATATACATACTTGCTTACATACACATATCTTCTCCAACATTTCCTGGTTATGGGGGGAGATATAGGTGGAGGCCCAGGTACCATATCTTAATAAATCTTAAAAATTGTTAAATGAAATGGTCTCTATTGTGTTCATTTGCCTACATATATAAATATATTTTGAAATGTCAAAATCAAAAAAGTAAATATTTAGCATATATTGTTTATATATGAATGAAAGTAGCAAGATATCAATCATGACTGGGCTTAATTATTACGCACAGTCTAAGTGTCAGGCAGTGGATCAGTAGCACTTGCTAAGTAATAAAACAAAGCATACATAATTCATAAATTTCTATATATTTACTTCTTTTTAACATTTTAATAAAATCATTAAATATGTTGTTATGTTAGTATCTTTAAATAATTTTTGTCCTACAGACAGTAACATCAAATTAACAACTTATCTTGTGTCACTGTAATTTTTAGATTATTTTCATTTATTTTTTTCATTCACAGTTTGCAGAAACTTTACTAAGGAAGAACCAACCGAAATTGACAATGACATTTTTTTGGAGAGGTTTTTGCTATAGGGAGCGTGCGGTCACCAGAAAGACCGAGAGAGACAGAGAGACAGAAAGCGAGAAATCACTCCCCCGGGGGGATGGCCACATCGCAATCCCTTCTCCTCCATCTTCCTCTAGGTATCTTGAGCATGCTCACACATGCACCTGGCATGAGTTTAAGCCACTGGGTCCAGGACTCGAACCGCGGTCGACTACATGGGAGTCCAATGACATAGCCATTACGCCAACTGCTGGTCCCAAGCAATGACATTTTTAAGACATTCTTAGATTCAGAACTCATGTTCATATTCAAATATTATAATAGATCCTATTTGATAAGTTTTTATTAATTTATAAGATATTACAAAATAATTCAATTTTGTTATATAATAATCACAAAGTACAGTTTTCACCATCCCTAGAAACAATATCTGGATCTATATGTTGCATAATTATGTAATTGGCCTAGCAAGACCAGACAGTGGTAGAAAAGACACACCACTAGACCCACACAGGAAGGTCCCAAGATGGTGTCCTTGGGTCTCCCTGAACATGCTGGGTGGTGTGCACATGCCTGTCATTCATGCTGGGTGAGGCTGGGGCCAGAACACACCATGGGGATCCTGGTGGGGATGCTAGCTACCCTTCTTTCTCTGTTTCTTTTATAAAAAAGATAAGTTGGTGTTCTTTGGAGAGAAAGAAGAATTGGCCTGATATTTTTGTCCTGTTCTAGCTAAACCTACGCATATGCAGATTTAATTTTGTAATCAAATTTTTAATATTTCAAAATGTTCTTCAGATTTCATGGATAACTTTTGAGATACTATGGCAACTCATAAGTACTTCAGGGGATCACAAATTGAAACAAAAAGAGAAACAAATGAATAGGCTTGTGATATTTATTAGGAAATTATTATTATTCAAGAACCTATGTGTCTGTAAGGATTCCTTCATTTTCCTTTCGTCTTACCTAAGTGACTCGACTGCTGACCTTTCACGGTGCGTAGCTGTGGTCTGTCTAGAGAACACGGGTACGCAGTGTAGGCAGCAAGGCGTCTCCTGGAAGCTTGATGAGTGTTAGCCATGGGCGTTTATGATATGCAGGGCTCCGCACTTCTGCCTCCAGGGAGCACCATGGTTCCTGCCTGCTGAGTGTCCAGAACTTCACAGAAGACGCTGAGATGGGAACATTTTCAGCGCCTGCACTAGGCTCCCAGAACTCACTTGAACTGTCGATTGTCGTGTAGCCTTTAGCTCACCTTTGACGTTGCCAGCCGTTGTTAAGGGGAACCTGCGATTCTCGTCTCTTTTTCCGTATATCAGAAGTGTTAAGAGTAGCAGATCAAACACAGCTTCAACCCAGCTGTGGTGTTTTCCTGGTTTGAAAGCTGCCTCTGTCCAGGAAGAGCCTTTCCTTTCTGACTGGGCCACCGCTACAAATGCTGACCCAGAGAACCACCCTCTGCACCCTCCCCAGTGTGCACAGGCCTTCATCACAAAGTCGTGCTCGCTTTTTCCAGAGTGCTGCAGTCGCTCATGGTATTGTTTCCAGAGAAGCTTATCATTTGGAGTCTGACAGGGAAGTGACCAGACATGAGTGGAATGGGTGTGAGCAGTTTTTGCAGAATAAATGCATGTGTTTTCTCTTCTCTCAAATGTGAGCCAATTGCGATGTGAGCACAAAGTGGAAAAGAGATGACAAAGTTTTCTAAATTGTGTTTGGAGAGGTACACCAAATTTCTCGATGTAGTAAAAGCAATATGATGACCAAATAATTTCCCTTTGGCCATATAATGTGCTTCATTCATTTTCAAGTTGCCCATATAAGAAGATTTACACCTCCCCCTTTTTTCCCCTTCTTTTTATAAAGCCCATCCACTTATTTTCTTTAAATAGGGTGGAGGGAGAAAAAGAGAAATACTCTTGATAGAGTTTCACCAGGCCATGATACCCTGCTTTGGGTCTCTAGCTAGCCAGGTTCATGTCTGCAGGTACATCCGGCATGTTCAGGCAGATCCTGGATCCAAACCCAGGCCCTCCCTATGGCTTCCAGCATTGCCATGCAGCTTCCTACTGCCTGTGCCACAATAGCTGGGCCAAGAATTGCCACTGTTTGAAATAAAAATAAAGCCATTTTATTAAGACCTACATCAGGAGAGCCTAGAAAAGCCTTCCAATATCCCTGATCAAGTCTCATATTGTGAGCCTGAGTAAGAACTAGCCAAAGTGTTCTTAGTTTGTCAGAATCACTGTTTTTATTTCCATCTGGCCCAAAGGGCAGTGGCTATGTGCATGTGAGTGATAGACATGCAACTGAAAACCCTATTGGGAATTAGTAAGTGTGCAAATGGGGAACCCACCAAATAAGCTTGTCTGCCCAGTTGTCCTGCTACATAAACTCCAGCATTTGGTGGTGAATACTCTATAGTAATTAGCTTGTAAATGATCACAGTATTACAGAAGTAGAGCATTTTATCCATCCTCTCATTTTTCTAGGAGACCATTGATTATTTTTCTTTTTTTCCCCAAATGAGTGTACATACCAGTATATTAATCCTTTGCTTTTGACATGACCATTTATAATCATTCTTAGAGAATTATAGTCACTTTGAAACTACAGGTTGAATATCCTCTATCTGAAATGGTCGGTACTAGAAGTGTTTCAGATTTGGGATATTTTTGGATTTAGAGTGTCTGCAAGTATGCAATAAGATATCACATTGTAAGATATCTTGGAGATGGGCCCCAAGTCCTATGTTGAAATTAATTTACGTTTCATATATACCTTGTACACATAGTTAGAAGGTAATTTTGTACGATATTTTCTTATTGCAGCATTTTGTGACCCATCAAATCAAGTCAGACATGGAATTTTCCATTCATGGTGTCATATCATGCTTACAAATCCTAGAATTTTGTAGCATTTAGCATTTCTGATTTTCAGGATAAAAATGATCAACTTGTAAGATATTTGCATTTTTTTTCAGATTCTTTTCCCATAGTGTGCATGGACTCACCAGAGAGAGAGAAAGTGAGAAATCAACCCCCAGGGGGGATGGCCACACTGTAATCCCCTCTCCTCTATTTTTCTTTCAGGATTTTGGGCATGTACACACATGCCTGATGTGATTTTCAGGCTGCTGGATCTGGGATCTAAACCTTGGAGTTGGCCGTGTGGGATCCAGCACCCTAACCACCACACTACGTGCTGGTCCCGGATATTTGTATCTTAAAACTACTTGGTATTATATGTGAAGGCAAAAATTATTCGGAACTCATTTAATCATAACATGAAAGGTCAATGGCTTTATTGGAATTAATAAAAATTTGGAAAACAGACCTAAACATTCTATACATTAAAATATTTTAATATATATGGGTTCAAAATCTCAAAATTTGCTTTTAAAAATCTATTTAACTTCTTATGAACATGAAAGGAAAAATCTACCAATTAAATTCTAGGTTGGTCCAAGAAGATTCTATCCTGAATTTGAACTTAGTTTTGTTAAAAATGTGCTGTACAAAGAACTGCTTGTTCTACCACCTTCTGATTTGTCTCTGGGAGAAAAGACAGGTCTTTCACAGTGGTTCAGGTTCCAAATAATGATAGGTTCTAATGGAAAAATAAAATCCTGATTTTCCCCTAGGAAAAATCATGGAATATCTTTGAGTTTTAATTTATCCCCCCATAGGGGCTGGTTATTGACTTTCTAAAGGGAATTTCAATATTAATTATTAGTAATTTTGAAAAAAAAATGTAATAGTTTCATAGTGATATTGATGTCCTGAAATAAGGAGCGTCTGATCTCATTGAGTTGAGTGCCAAATGAAGTAGTTCATTGGATAAACACACACACACCCCTAAACTGCAGCTGGTAATTTTATGATGCAAAATTATTACTTGCTCAACAGCACACAGACTCGTAAGCCTCATAGCCAATACCAAGTTTCAGTAACCAGTAAGAGAGGAGAAAGGTATAAACTTCATGAAGAAAACATTCTATGACTGACTCCTTCTTTTTCAATTGCCAGAGGCTGTGTGTGCTATAAAGAGAATTACAGCAATGCAGAGAGAGGGAGAGAGAAAGGGCATAAGCACTCCTCGAGGGGGCACTGTCACACTGCAGCTCCTTTTCCCCCATTCCTCCTTCTCATCATATTATGGGCACAGGCACATGCTCCATGTGGTTTTCAAGAGGCCCAGTACCAAATTCAAACTGTGGCCATGTGGGATCCAGCTCCCTTAACTACTAGGCTGTGGGGCTTGAATCATTCTTGATTTGAGGGGAGTAGAGGCGATGAGAGGGCCTTTTTTTTTTTTTTGAGAGGTTTTTGCTGTAGAGCGCGTGCGCTCACCAGACAGAGAGAGACAGAGAGACAGAAAGCGAGAAATCACCCCCCAGGGGGAATGGCCACGCCACAATCCCTTATCCTCCATTCTCCTCTCGGGATCTTGGGCACGCACGCACACGCGCCCGGCATGAGTTTAAGCCACCGGGTACAGGACGTGAACCATGGTCGACTACATGGGAGTTCAGCGAAATAGCCATTATGCTAACTGCTGGTCCCAGAGAGGGGCTTTTTTAAAGAAAAATCTTGAAATGCTTTAAGTCACTTCTTTTGTTGTTTATATTCTGGGATCTTGGCACAATATTAAAAAAAGAAAAAAAGAAAAAAACCACCAGAATGAACTTAGTTTAATTTTTCCTCCACGTACAACAAAAGTTTGCTTTGCACTTCCAAATACCAAGCACAGCTATCAGATTACACATTGATAACTCCTGTGGTATCTTCCTTGGCCACATACTCCTTCTTAGGGATTGGCCAGTGGAAGCAGCACCCTGCCTAGCTCTCTGAGGGGCTGGGTATCCAGGTGTGTGTTCTGATGAGCTGGGGACAGAAAATTGATCCGATACTCACTCCAGAGAAAGAACTCCACCACAATCCCTTCATAGAGCACCAGTATGTTTTGGTTTGCTTTAATGATAAGAATTATGTATTGTCCTATTGTATGCTCAGCATGGAGCTAAAACTTTATTTTAACAAATATATTTATTATAATTTATGATTTACATTCATTCACTACACATCTTTGTAGGGTACAGAACGGTCTTTTAAAGCATGTGTATTGTGTGTAATAAACAATTGAGGATATAAACATATTCACCACCATCAACATTTAACATTATATTATATTGTGAACATTCAAAACCTGCTCCACTGGTCATTCTAGAAGTATGTACTGAATTGTCTATGAAATACAGTTCTAAAAAAAACCATATTGATTAAAACTCAGACAAAAAAAAACTCTCATAAATTAATGAGGTTGGGTTTTTGAAAACAAAAATAATCTTAACATAGCCAATGAAAGAAGAATAATTTGTAATATACATGTAGAAGACTGTAGGAGAAAAGAGTTGATAATGTAGAATGATTTATTGTAGCAATCATTGCTCCAGTTACAGATATGTAAAATTGTACATGACAACAGCTCATTAAGAAGAGATAGAAAAAGAAAATTTTTACTCATTCATTGTGAATTCTTGTAAGAACATTGCACTGTACAGTACATAAAAAAGTAAATCTTTGAATAAACAAAAACAATATAAAATTGGAAAGAGATGTTTAAGTGAAGACGTGGTAAAGTCAGTGATTCGGTGATTTATAGGCTTTACAAAGCTCTTAATTTTATCCTTTAAATTCATTCAAAAGAAAGATTCATCTACTTGTAACGTTTTTTTACTTTTCCTTTGTTATCTAGTTTTGTGCAGAATAATGGTTATAATAAATATATAAATTGAAACCTGTGAAGACAACTGTCTATCTAATACTGGTGAATTTGTACCTTTATACCTGCATGTGTGTAAATAGTTGAATCTCCATTTTTAGCCTTTTAGTTAGGAAATTTGATCTCAACATTCTACGTTATTATCAATATGTATGGACATATCCCTTTTTAAAGTTATTTTGTGCTCTTCTATTTATATTCCTGTAGTTTTCTTGACTTAGTATTTCCTTGAGTATTTCCTGAAGAACTGGTTTAGTTTTGGTGAATTCTTTCAGCATTTGTTTATCTCAGAATAATTTTATTTCTCTTTCCAATTTGAAGGATAATCTTGCTGGATATAGTACTCTTGGTTGAAATTGCTTTTCTTTCAGAGTTTTAAATATGTCTTCCGGTTTTTTCCTTGTCTGCTTTGTTTCAGTTGAGAGGTCTGATGTTAGTCTAATGGAGTAAGCTTTGGTAAGTAATTTGGTGTTTCTCGCTTGCCATTTTTAGAATCTTTTCTTTTTATTTCTACCTATTTGGCTATGTTATGCCTTGGAGAAGACCTTCTTATGTTATATCTATTTGGTATCCTTTGTATCGCCTGAATTTGGATGTCCGCTTGCCTCTCTAAACTTGGAAAGTTTCCAGCTGATTTATCATGAATAAATAGACTTTTCTTTGCCTTTACCTATCTCTTCACCTTACGGAATATCTATTTTGTGAATATTCAGCAGTTTAATGCTGTCTAGGATTTCCTAGGTAGCTCATCAATTTAAATGATTATTCTTCTATTCTTCTTGGTTGCTTGGACTAAATAGGAGACTTTGTCTTCAAGGCCAGAGATTCTTTCTTCTGCATGGTCTAATGTGCCGTTGATACTTTTGAGGGAGGTTTTGATTTCCTGCATCATAGTCTTTATCTCCACAAGTTCTATTTGGTTCTTTTCTAGTGTGTCCATCTCCTTTAGAAGTTCCTCCTTCAAGTCATAGAAGGATTTTCTCATCTTCTGGAATTGGTTTTCTGCTTTATCTTGCATCTCACTGAGTCTTTTCATTTTTTTCATTTTTATTTATTTTTTTAACTTTTTTTTTGAGAGAGATTTTTGTGATAGGGTTCGTGCACTCGTTGGAAAGACAAAGAGAGAAAGAATGAATCATCCCCTGAGGGAATGGCTATGCTGTAATCCCTTCTCCATTCTCTTCTTAGCATCCTGGGCATGCTTGCACCTGTGCCTGGCATGAGTTTGAAGCCACCAGTTCCAGTACTCGAACCATGATCAGCTCTGTGGGAGTCCAGTGATATTACCACTACACTGTTTGCTGGCTCCAAATTCTTTTGTTAAATTCATATTTAAAATGTTTGCTATACATTGTGTATGCCCACCAGAGAGAAACAGAGAGAAGGAGAGGGAAGTTGACCATGGGACAGAAATCATGGTCAACCATGTTGGAGTCCAGCACCTTAACCCCATGCTACCTGCTGATTCCTCATTGAGTTTTGTTAGAATTAATGTTCTGAATTTGTTTCATGACATTTCTGTGATCTCTTGTGTTTTATCCATGTGAGTTGTAGCTGTTACTATTTTGCTAAGGGGAACAAGGTATTTCCTGGTTTTCTCCTATTTATTGGGGCTCTGCTTGGATTTTTCATCATCTAGAGATACATTCACTTCTTCCTACTTCTTTGGAGTTTATTTCTGTAGCTGTGTGCTCATGCGCTGTCCTATGGTGTGAGTCAGGTCTGTGCCAGTTTCCCTCCTCTACGTGAGTGGGATTGTAGTATTCATGGTAGGAGTTTGGGGTTCAGGTTTTCAGAAGGGAGTTTCTCTCCTTTTACTGTTAGGGGGTTGTGGGGAAGAATTCCTCCAGAGCCTCTTGTCTTCAGGTGTTTAGTTCCTGTATACACAAACCTTTTCTCCCAGTGTGGCTGGAGGTCGAGCTGGACAGGTAGGACGTAAGGTGGTGGGCCACTTTGTGCCATACAACCAGCTCCTTTTCCCCAACAGCAGACAGGACAGGGATCCCTACTGATGAGCACAGACCAGGAGGCCTTTGCTTCCCTGCTGCTCTTAGATAGGCGAGGGGCAGAATGGCATCAGCACAGATGGGGCATCAGCTCCTACTTTCTATCTCTTGGGCTGCAGGGACTGGGTGGTGGTCCTTAAAGGCCAGAGCAACCCTTCCTGCCCCCGCTACAGGCTGGGGAGGGGCCCCTGCTGATGAGCTCAGGCTGAGTGGCCTAGGCCTCCTTGTTACTCCTCCTACTCTGGGACTACAGGAACAGGGCCGTGGTCCTTGAAGGCCAGAGCAGAGCAGCCTCTGCTCCCCCACAGCAGACTGGAAAGGGCTTCCTACTACTTTTTTTTTTAAGTTTATTCATTTATTTCTTCCATGAGATGGAAGAAATAGATATGCAGAGATAGGATACAAAGAAACAGTCACCCCAAATCTCCCTGATCTCGGCCAGTCCAGTTTATAGGCACATATGCCACTGTGCACAAGGAGGACCCAGAACACGAACGCAGGATACTCCCACATGGGTCCTGTCGTATTTCTATCATGGTGCCACTACCTGGCCCTAAATTCTTTGTTTTTAATGACAGTTGGATGATTTGAAGAATTAGCTATCAACAGTGGACCCATTTCTGAGCATCAGATCTGCCGCCAACTCCTCCATGGCCTGTGGCAATAGAAAACTTCTCTGACTTAGGATCCTGTCTAACAACTTGATACATCAACACCTCCCTCTCAAGACTGTGATGTAGATGACAAATCCCTAGCTTCTATAAAGGTGACTTACAAAACTCTAAAGTGAGAGCCAAATATCAGCCATGACTTTGATTAGAATTACTCAGTAAATGGGCAGTAAAACAGAAACTACTGACTAGACAGCTAGGGCTATTTTTGTGGAGAATGTTGGTGATCTTTTCTTCAAGGTAAAAAAGTATTTGAGAACCTTCCTTAAGAAATAAACTCCAATAGAAACCAGCTGTTAGCATAATGGCTATGTCGCTGGACTCCCATGTAGCCGACTGCTGTTTGAGTCCGGACCTGGTGGCTTACTGATGGCTTAAACTCATGCCGGGCACGTGTGTGTGCATGCCCAAGACCTTGAGAGGAGAATGGAGGAGAAGGGATTGTGGCGTGGCCATCGCCTGTGGGGGGTGATTTCTCACTTTCTGTCTCTCTGTCTCTCTGTCTCTCTGACAAGCACACACACCCTATAGCAAAAAAAAAAAAAAAAAAAAAAAAAAAAAAAAACCTCTCAAAAATAAAACTCTAATAAAATTATAATTAACAAAGTATTTATTTTTGTACACCCAAATACACATGTATGTCTCTACTCAGAATAAAAGAAATCATAGTTTCATCAGATCCTATCCTTAAAGTCTGTGAATAACTCCTGCCCCTTTTCTCTAGGTCTGACGTGAGGGCAGCTCATTTCATAGTATTAAGACTTTATCAGGAAAGAGAAAAAAAGATAAAGCTGGGAATTTGCCCTTTGGTAGTTTTTAAAACTTAACAACCAGGCCTGCCCATGACCAAATGGTTAAGATGACTGGTTCCCACATGGGCCACCACATGGTTTGAAGTCTGGGCCTGGTGGCTTAACAAATACACCAGGCTTGGGACCAGCAGATGGCATAAGGGATACATTGCTGGACTCCCACATTGCCAACTGCTGTTCAAGTTCTGGACCTGGTGGCTTGAAAATCAAGCCAGATATGTGTGTGTGTGTGTGTGTGTGTGTGTGTGTGTGTGTGTGTATGTGTATGCCCAAGATCCCAGGAGGAGAATGGAGGAGAAGAGATTGCAGTGAAGCCATCCCCCTGGTGGGAGTGATTTCTCACTTTCCTTCTCACTGTGTCTGTCTGTCTGTCTCTATCCCTCTAGTGAGCACACACACCCTAAGGCATAAACCTCTAGGAAAAAAAAAAAAGGAAGAAAAGAAAAGGGAAAAAAAGATAACATGCCAGGCACATGTGCACATGTGCCCAGAGTACTTAAAGGAGAGAGAAGGGAGAAATAGAGGAGAAGGATTTGCAGCGTGACCAGGCCCCATCGGAGGGGTGCTTCCTTGCTTTCCCTCTCTGTTTTTCTGTCTCTCCCTGGAAAGTGCATGCACCTCCCAGAAAATTAAAATAATAATAACAATCAAATGGTAATCTGTCTAGCTATTCCTTTATTAACTCAGCCATGACTTCTCAGTGAAGGCTAGACCCCATCAGAAGTCATCTATGATTCATTTGTGGGTACTAAATGCCTTCTCTTTTGTACTCATGCCTACAGATCTGTTTAGCATTTATTTTTCTAATAATAAAGAAATATACAAGATGGCATTCAAGGTTTGGGGTTTCCTTGTAGATAATATTTTCTCATGTATGATGTGAGAACATGCAGGAATTTTATCAATGAATTTGCTAGACCATATAATGTGAACTCTCATTCATATTTTTAAATGTCATTTTTTTTAAATTTCAATGATTCTTCTGTTTTTAAATAAGAGACATGTATCTTCACACAATTTCCATGGGACAAATGTCCAGGATAGCCGAGTTGTGTGCTTCTGGCTTAGATTCTCGTGTGAGGTTGCTGAGATAGCACCACCCAAAACCGCAGCCATTCAAAGGCCTGCCTGGGCCTGGAAGGTCACTTCTCAGGTGACTCAATCATATGACTTATGGTAGGAGGCCTCAGCTTCTCACCATGCGGCTTCTCATGACATGACAGCTGGCTTCCCAGAGCAAGTGATAGAGAGTGGAAAAGCAAGAAGGAAGCTACGATGCTTGTCTTCATCCGTTTGTGCTGCAACAGAATACCAGAGACCAGGCAATTTACACAGAAACAAAATTTATTTCTCACGGTTCTGAAGGCTGGGAAATCCAAGGTCAAGGCGCCAAGTCTGATATCTGGCGACGGCCCAGAAGCACCTTGAATTCTGTATCCTCTTGAGGGGAGGAACACTTTCTCCCATGGCAGAAGAGTAGAATCAAGCCAACCCATTCCTGCAAGCCTTTTATATAGTGAATCCATTCAAGACCTAAATACCTCTGACTAGGCCCCACCTCCCAACACTTGCATTGAGGATTAAGTTTCAACATGTGTTTTGGAGGAGATAAAAACACTCAGACATCCTTTTATGTTTTTAGTCACAGAACATAAAGATGGGTCCTAGGATGTGACATACACAGTCACTTACACTCTACTTCATTCGTTAAACACAGGGCATGAAGTCCAGTCCACATAAAAGAGGATGGAATTAGTCTCCACCTTTTGACGGAGGATTGTCAAAGAACACGTGGATATATGTTTAAGTTTTGCATCAGTCTTAGCTCTTTTCTTTCACCCACAATTCATATCCAATCCATCAGGGAGGCCTGTTAGCTATACGTTCAACATAAATCCAGAATCCAGCCCTCTGCCGCTAACTCCAGTGCTGCTCCTAAATCAGTGTAATCTCTCATTCTGCTCCTGGCTTTCAGGCTATTTCCAATGTAGCAGTTATATTGATTCAGCTCAAACACAACTCAGTTCATATCATGCTGTCACTCATAACTCACCTCCTTCGCAGTAGAAGCCCAAGTTCTCACAAGGGTTTGTGAGACCCGTGGTTCTTGCCTCTAACTGAATGGATATTCTACTTTCTTTCCGTCCAATACTCTGCCCTTGTCTGAGCTGGGTTGCCATGATTAAATAGTAATCAAATATGTACACACACCCATTACATAACACTGACCATCTTATTCTACAAAATGGTCAGTTGTTCAATGACATAAACATCGTGGCCATGACATTCTCCCATGAAGAAATGTGTGTGAATAGGGAGAGAGGAGACTAGGGACTTGAAGTCTTAGATGGGAAGTGGGAAATCCCTAAAGTTAAAACTTGATTGAGGGGGCCAGCTGAGGGCACGGTGGTTAAGCCAGCCAGATCCCACATGACCAAATGTATGATTTGAGTCCTAGACTTGGCAGCTTGAAAATCATGCTGGTACGTGTGTGTGCATGCCCAAGTCCTGAGAGGAGAAAGGAGAAGGGATTGCGGCATGGCCATCCCTCCAGGCAGTGATTTCTCACTTTCCCTCTCTCTTGTGCGTGCATGCACTCTCCAGCAAAATTTGAAAACAAAACAAAACAAACAAACAAACAACAAAACAAATCTTGAGTGAGGAAAAATAGTTGAGATGAAAAACTTAGCAACACATAGTTTTGAATGAATTGAAGGATTAGTTTAGTGAAAAACGTGTGTGTATCTGTGTATATGTGAAAAAGACAAGCTGAGAAGGAAGGAAGCAATATATAGAGAAATGGTATATTTAGAGCAAGCGTGCTGTCTCCTTTACTACGGCATTCCTAACAAAGCAGGAAGAGAACCCCTCAAAGAGTTTTTATGTCCTTTCCCCCTGTAATTCCATATTACGCTTTCCCACTGCTTCTCTGCCAGGGCTGGTTCAGAATCTCCAAGCTGGTCTTGGGGATACGTGCAGATGGCCTTGCCCAGCTAAACCCAAATACAGCCAAGGCTTATGGACACATGGAGAATTGCTTCGGAACCTTTTTATCACATACTCCCCCACCCCCAACTGCGCAGTCCACCTGGAAGCAGCTGCCCTGGCAGCCTGGCATACCTCTCTTACCTATTCGGAACACTTTCACTGCAATCTTACCTGATCGGGGCCACTGACAGGCAAGCCTGGGGTTCTTCTAATAGAATCAGGAGAGGACTCATAGGAAGGCTACAGACATTGGATTCCTCACCCACCACAGGCATGAGCCTACCTTCTGAGAAGGCTTGGGAAGCTCTGCAGCACCTGGCTGGTGAACTTCGGACACATTTCTTTCCTACGAGAACATGGAATTCTCACAGAGCCCCAGAGCAAGACACAGCGGATGTTTCTGAAGGCCCCCCGTCTTAACCCAACCTTCTTGATTTCCATTGCTTGTGAGCTGTGAAATTAGTAGCTCCAGGGAACCAGCAGTTAGCGTAATGGCTATGTCGCTGGACTCCCACGTAGTCGACTGCGGTTCGCGTCTCGGACCCGGTGGCTTACAACCCACGCCGGGCGCGTGTGCGTGCGTGCCCAAGATCCCGAGAGGAGAATGGAGGAGAAGGGATTGCGGCGTGGCCATCCCCCCTGGGGGGTGATTTCTCGCTTTCTGTCTCTATGTCTCTCTCTGTCTGTCTGGCGAGCGCACGTGCCCTATAGCAAAAAACAAAAAACAAAAACAAAAAAAAAAAAAACCTCTCCAAAAACAAAAACAAAAACAAAAACAAAAAATTAGTAGCTCCAAATATAAAAAAAAATTAGAGAGAAGTGGAAAGAAAGCACCCGCAGTGAGATGTCTGAGATGATCAGAGGATGGTGAGACCAGCAGGTGGTGTGCTGTTTAGGGCACTAGACTCCCGCATGGCCAGCCCCATTTCCAGTCCTAGACCTAGAAACTTGCTTTCTCATTCTTTCTCTTTCTCTCTCTCTCTAGTGAACACATAGCAAATTTTAAAAATAGTAATAACAATAATACATAAAATTAAAGAAATAATTCTAAGAAAAAGAAAAGATGGTAAGACTGAAGTTGGGCTATGAAGGGGCACATGGAGTTTACGAGAACGAGAAGTGAGAAGAGCCCACCCAGAGAGCATTCTTAGTTTTCAGAGTTGCTGTCAGGTACCAGGCAGCCTCCATTCCTCACTATGAGTGCCAAGAACAGACATCCCTCCAAGGCTTGCTTCAGGAGTCAGCCTCTTTAGTCTGAGGGCACTGGCTAGGAGGACGCATTCTGGAGTTACAGAGATGGAGCGGGCATGTGAGGGCTGCTTGTAGTAGGTAAGTGCACAGCAGTGCAGGACTGAGCATCCTCAGGGAGAATGAGCTCCCCTTCCTCCACAGCAGAGCTGGTGGAGTTCGCTGTGATGGGCTGGCAACCAGTGTGGTCTGGGAACAGATTCACGGACTTTTCTTTCTAGCAGTGTTCTTTCAGCTGGAAGCTCTGACATCTCAGAGGCTGTGCCTCTTTCCTGTCTTCTGAGGCTCGCAGAGCCTTTGAAATCATTCCTTCAGTTCATTTACATTATTGGAAGTT
This sequence comes from Tupaia tana, assembly GCA_026018925.1. Lineage (NCBI taxonomy): Eukaryota > Metazoa > Chordata > Mammalia > Scandentia > Tupaiidae > Tupaia > Tupaia tana. The sequence goes on from JAKSZU010000008.1 coordinate 9,466,646, forward strand.
TCCTTGGATGTGTTTGGCACTCAACTCCCATTAAATGGTGAGCTCTTCTTCAAAATAGTTGAGATTAAAAAATATTTACAGGGCTGATCCCATAGCCAAATGGTTAAGGGAACAGGAACCCACAAGGCTGACTGGTTAGAATCCCAGACCTGATGACTTGAAAAGCTCACAAGGCATGGATGTGTGTGAGTGAGCCCGACATCCCAATGGCATGGAGAAATAGAGGAAAAGGGATTGCAGAGTAACCACACAGTGCTTTCTCCCTTTCTTTCTCTCTTTCTGTCTCTGTCTCTCTCTCTGGCCAGTGCACATGCTGTCTGCAGTTCAAAACAAATACTGAGCCTACCAGTGGCATAAAGGTCCCACATGGCCAACTGTGAGGTTCTAGTCTGAGACCTGGTGGCTTGGAAAATACACCAAATGCATGTACATGTACGCCCAAAATCCTGAAAGGAGGGAGAGAAAGAGAAGGAGAGATTGTGGGGTGACCATTCTCCGTGGGGAGTACTTTCTCACTTTCCTTCTCTCTCTGTCTCTCTCTCTGGCAAGTGCACGTTTCCTCTGGGACATTACAATGTGTGTGTGTGTGTGTGTGTGTGTGTGTGTGTGTGTGTGTATGTGTGTTTAGAGCCAAGTGTTAAAGAGTCTATACTCCTGATGAAAGATACATAAAGGGACCTAACATGGATTTTTGCTCAAGAGTCAATGTAATGCCTTCCAGAAAAATCTGTCCTTAAACTATATTGCAGTTCACAAGGTTATTTAGTGTAAGAGGTTATTAATGTCCAGAACACAGCATTGTTCGTGATACTTCTTCCTTCACGTTGCTTTTTATTCTCAGTGTCTCTGTTTTTGTCTCCATGCTTAACAGATTCTTTTTTATAGTAAATTAATTGAATTCATCCTATACCTGTAAAATGTAGAAAAAAACTAGGCAAACAAATCTGATTGGTTAGAGGCTTTCTCTTTTTGTTTTTTTGTAGAGACCATTGAAACCATAGAAGAGAAAGTTTTGCTTTAAAGTGAAAATTGATGTATTGAAACAGATTATTTCAACTATTTTCTTTTTAAAAAAAATAGAACAATAAAGAAATCTCCAATAATCCAGGAAGCATTATGAATAGTTAAAAAAATACAAAAACAAATCACCAAACACTTTTAACTACTGAAAAATATAAATCAAACTGTAAGCAGATTAGAAGGGCTAGAAGCTGGATACAATCAGACGCTGATCCTTAAAGAATTTCAAAAGGGCAACCTCCTGTGGGGCTGTTATGTTCAAGACCATGTTTAGAAGATCAATTTAGAGCTGAGCACATTCACATATTTGAAGCTTCAGGTATCTTTACGAAGCCTGCCGTGCTGGTAGTTAGTTATATAGCATCAGGAATCCCACTATCCAAGATGCTCATTGTCAAAGAGGCAGTATATTTCAGCCCTGGAACCCAGAGCAAAAGAACCTCTTTAACCCAACAAAGGATGCAGGGCAGTCTTGGAAATGGAGGCTGGCCTGTGTTCACCAGGGCTGCCGTCCTGACAAGCCAACCCAGTCTCTCTTCAGAGGTTTTCTTTGCAAACTGTAGGGCCTTGCCTCCTGGGGGAGGAACAGCCTCCCTGCTTTCTCTTTTCTACCTTCTTTTCCCATCCCTGTTTTCCCTAAGTATTATACAAATTCCACTCCTCTGGGCTTTGCTTCTGGGAATTCATTGAGCACTGAAGCAAAGTATGTTGTTCACTAAAAACTTTCTAATGGAACATGAAAAAGACTTTCTCTGAGCATTGCTAACCCAGAGTAGGTAGCAGGGGCAAAAAAGGAAATTGGACATACTATTAAAATCTGATAAGAGGCCAGCATGTGGTGGGGTGGTTAAGGCCGCTGGACTCCCACATGACCTACTGCAGCTCGAGTCCCAGACCTGGTGGCTTGAAAATCATGCTAGGCAAGTGTGCATGTGTGCTCAAAATCCCAGGAGGACCATGGTTGGAAAAGGATCGCAGTGAAGGGATTGCAGTGTGGACACCGCCTGTCCTCCACCCCGACCCCAGAGTGATTTCTCACTTTCTCTCTCACTATCTCTCTCTGGTAAGTGCATGTGCCCTAAGGCAAAATCCTTAAAAACAAAACAAAGCAAAACAACAACAACAACAACAACAAAAACGATGAGGCCAGCCCACGGCTGGTGGTTAAGGTGGCTAGATCCCACATGGCCAACTGTGTGGCTTGAGTCCTAGACCTAGAGACTGGAGAGACACATCAGGGGTGTATGAATGCATTCCCAAATCCCGAAAGGAGGTGACATGGAGAAGGGAAGATTGTGGTGGGACTGTTCTCCATGAGAGGTGCTTTCCTTTCCTTATTCTTGATCTCTCTCTTTTTGGCAAGTGCACAGACTCTATGGCAAAAGTAAAAACAAAATACAAGAAAAAAAAAATCTGATGAATGTGTTTTGCACAAGACATATCTCCCCTTCTTTTCTTCTTCTGTAACTAAGAAGATTGTAAAGAATGCTATCAGGGCAACATGTCCCCACCAAGGGGACATTCAGCATCAGTCTCATGCAGAGACTGTAACTCAGTTTTCCAGGGCTCAGGGAAAGATCTCTGTTGGTGAAGATGACAATGCCTGGTGACTTAATTTTAGTCTTTGCTATTTTGCAGTAATTAAAAAATAATAGCTAACGGTTGCCAAGTGAAGTAAGGGATATAAAATTCATTTAATTCACTTAAGAACTTTATGCCTAAAAATTTCAAGATCGTAGCTTCTACAATGGATCCTGAAGGTACTTTCTGGAAGGATACCAGATATTTTAATTCACTTGAAAAAGTAATTTCAGGCTCATCTTCCTAGTGTGCCAAATAATAATGAATTTTACACTTGGAGAATATTTAAGCTCAGTATTGAGCAAATATTTTTAAAGCGAATGCTTACTGGTTCCTCCAACTGCCATTTTTTCTGCCATTTGCTATTCAATTTTTTATTTGGAGAAGATTGTAGAATGGCATGCAGTTGTAAGAACTGATCCAGAGGTCCTTGTACCCTTTGCCCAGTTTTTCCCAATGGTAATGTCTTCCGAAGCTCCAGTACGATATCCCAATACAAGGATGCTTCAGGTGTTCCTTTCATAGCCGCTTTTAATTCCTTCCACTCCCACACGCACCGTGAACTCCAGGCAGTAACTAGCCTGTTCTCTTTGCAAGAATGTGGTCTAAATGGAAATGGAACAACACAGTATGTACCATTTTGGAATTACTCCTTTTTTTTAATTTTTTTTTATTTTTATTTTTTAGTTGAACATAGTTACCTAGCAATTCCACTGGGTCGTTGACTGTATCAGCCGTTTGTTCTCTTTTCAATAATAATTTTTATTGTAGTTTCTAATTTACATATAATAGTAGTACATCTTTTTGAGTAAGCCATGCTCTGAAAGATGAGTACCATATGTCCTCAGTCACTGGCAGGAGCTAAAAGATTTGATTGTGTGGAAGTAGAGTGTAACAGTGGATACCAGAAGCTGGTGGGGGAAGGAAACGGGGGGAACTTGGTTAGCAGATGGAAGAGTGCAGTTTGCTCCGTTTTACTGCGGAGTATCGCATACCATTCACCTGTTGGAAGACAGTAGGGTAGTTTCCAGTGTTTCACTAGTACGAATAAAGTTGCTATAAACATTTATGTGCATTTGTATGAATGTAAGTTTAAACTTCCCTGGGATGAATTCCCAAGAGTGCAACTGCTGAGTCAGATGAGAGTTGCATGTTGAACTTCGTAAGAAATCGCCAGATTGTTTGCTAGAGTGCCTTGTCATTTCACATTTCCGCCTGTGACGGAGGACTGGTTGCATTTCTCTCCATCTTCCCCTGTATTGGTGTTGTTGCTGTTTTTTTCATTTTACCCTCCTGATATGTATTTAGTAATATCTTATGGAGCTTTAATTTGCATTCCCCTAAAGACCAATAATATTGAACATCTGTCCATGTGCTAATTGTCATCTGTATATCCTCCTTGGTGAAAAATCTCTTCATGCCTTTGTCCAGTTTCTAATTGGATTGTTTGTTTATTTATTACTGTTGAATTTGGAAAGTTCTCTATCTATTCTAGTTACTAGTCATTTTTAGATAAATGGTTTGTAAATGTTTGCTCTCAGACAACAACTTGTCTTTATCTCCATCACAGAGACTTTTGTAGAATAAAATATTTCAATTTTGATGTGACTTAATTTATTCATTTTCCTTTATGGATCATGCTTTTGGTAGCAAATCTAAGAACCCTTTGCCAATCCTTAGATACCAAGGATTTTTTTCCTAAAAGTTTAATTATTTTATGCTTTACATTTAATATAAGGATCCATTTTAAGTTAATTTGCTTATAACATATGAGGTTTAGCTTGAGATCCGTTTATTTGCCTACAGAAGTCCAATTGCTCCAGCATCATTTGTTGAAAAGTCTCTGCCTCTCCCATGGCATTTTTTTTGAAACTTTGTCAATATACAGTTGAGCATATCTGCATTGATCTAGTTCTAGGTTATATATTCTCTTCCATGGGCCTGTGTGTCTACCCCTCACCAGTACCACACAATCTTGATTACTTAGAAGCCTTGAAATTGAGTAGACTGATCTTCCTCATTGTATTCTTCATCAGTGTATTTTAGCTCATATAGTTCCTTCATGTTTCTACATACATTATAGGATAACCTTGCTGATATCTACAATCTTGCTGAGATTTTTATGAAATTTTATTAAAACTTGGGTCAGGTATAGCAATAATGGAGCTGGACCTGCAAGGGAAAGGTTTCATTCCTTATATTAGTACTGTGTGTATTCCTTCTTTTCTCTGTCAGTCTTGACAGTGATTGCCAATGTTACGGATCTTTAAAAAAAAAAAAAAAAAAAAAAAAAAAAAAAAAAAAAACGGGGACCAGCAGTTAGCATAATGGCTATGTTGCTGGACTCCCACATAGTCGACTGCGGTTCGCGTCCCGGACCCGGTGGCTTAAAACTCACGCCGGATGCGTGTGCGTGCGTGCCCAAGATCCTGAGAGGAGAATGGAGGAGAAGGGATTGCAGTGTGACCATAACCCCCTGGGGGGTGATTTCTCACTTTCTCTCTCTCTGGCGAGCGCTCCATTTTATTGATTTTCTCCATTGTTTTTCTGGTTTTAATTTCATTGATTTTTTTTTCTTCTGTAATCTTTATTATTGTCTTCCTTCTATTTTGGGTTCATTTTATTGTTCTTTTCTACATTCTTGAGATAGAAGCATAAATTATTGAGATGATACTCTTCTTTCCTAATGTAAACCTTTAGTGCTATAAATTTCTCTCTCAGCATCACTTTAACTATGTCTCATAAATTTTGAAATGTACTTTCATTTTCATTCACGTGTGTGTGTGTGTATGTGTATATTTCTCTTGAAATTTCCTCTGTGGTCCATGGATAACTTAGCAGCAGACCCTTTAGTTTTCAGTATATGGATATTTCCCTATCTTTTTGTTATTGACTTCTAGTTGATTCCATTGTACTCAGAGAGCACAATCATTAGTGTTACCAATTGCCATTTATTTCTCTTGTACTTTAAAATTAACATAGTTTAATATAAGCCCTTTTATAAGAAGGAAAAATTGTGAAATTGTAAATGTTTTGTTGTAATTTTTTTTTTTTTTTTTTTTTTTTTTTTTTTTTTTTTTTTTTTAGTAATTGAATAATTAACAGGGACAGGTACTCTCCAAAATGGCGCCTGTGGCCCGTAGAGAGTGTGAAGTATAAGGCAACTGGGTCATACATGGCCTACTGCACGGCTGAGGTCCTAGATTCTCCAAGAGGAGAATGGAGAAGGGATTGCGGTAAGCACTACCCTCCTCCCCCGAAGATGATTTTTCTCTCTCTCTCCCCTCTCACTCTCTCGCCGCCACCTCCATCCTTGGCAAGTGCATGCACTCTACAGCAAAACAATACAAACAAACCAAAAAAGTCACTCAAAGGTAAATTTCAAACTACTTCCATCTTGATTAAGTGCTGTTTTCCCTTTATGTTATTATCACTCCTTGAGAGATCCATGTCCTTACCACCAACTAATTTCTTCCATCCTGCCCTATGAGTGGTGTCGTCTTCCTTGAAGCTGCTGGGCAGGGCTGAAGTGGGGAACACTGGGAAGAGCCTTAGAGTACAGATAAGCACCTCTTCTGTTGGAAAACTGATGACAGAATCTGGTGATTGGCAATCCCCAATAGACGCCATCTACTGGGGTCTTGAGAGACAGGTCACTGCTGACTTTTCATTCCCACAACATCCTGATGTGCTTTATGCTTGCTTCCTTGTCTCTCGTTTAATCTTTTTCCCAGTATCTCAAGATTTGGAAAATGTATTCTCCTAGTCTTTCTTAGTGTGCTTCTGTACTTGGATACCTGGTTGCTTAATAGCTGAGAATTTGCAGCCTTGGTTTTTGCTTCTGCAGTTAGTGACTTAAGGGTATCTTAGTGTTAGGGAGGATGAAACTCTTCAGATATGGACAAGGGAATTCATACTAAACAAGTTGAAAGTAGTACCCAACCATATTTCCAAAACGAGCCTCATTTAATTTAGTGTTCCTTTGCTCCTAAAAAGTTTGTCCAAGCCCGCTCATGGTGGCATGCACTGCTAAGACTCTGAGTCCTGCAGCTGAGAACACAGTGGAGACCCAGGTTCAATTCTTGGTTCGACCTGAAGGGCAGGTGTGGTGAGGTATGCCTGAAATCCCACTGACCAGGGGAGGCTGAGGCAGGAGGATTGTCAGTCTGACAACGGCCTGGACAATAAAGCAAGACCCTAAACAAGAGCAGGGTGTGAGGGTACATGCCTGCACTCCCAGGTGTAAGGCTGAGGCAGGAGGAGCATGACCTGGTAAAGACATGGTCTAAAGAAAAAGAAGAAGAAAAAGGTCAATACGAAAGTATTGAGCTAATATCTCTCATTTTCTTTGTTTTGTTTTCTTTCTATGTCTAAACAACAAACCACTCAAAATAATTCATGATAAAAATATATCTATAAAATGTACCCATTTCATAGTATGTATTAAGATATGTGTTGATACTAAATGTAAGCCATTATGCTAGTCAGACAAGGAAGAGATAGGTAAATATGGCAAGAGTTCTCTCTTCCCATTGTACTGAAGCTCCATATAGGAGGTAAGAAAAGATAAATATAAATGTCTGTGACAGAAGGTAGTGGTGGATAAGATGAGAGAGACAAAAAATGAATTATAGGAAGAAGTCATGGAAAGAGAAGATCTTTTCTGGCCTAGGAAATCAAAGAATACTTCTTAGAGCAGATGGATTTTGAGGCTACTTTCGGATTAGTAAGGCTGAGATATTTAGAGGTGGAGAATGGGCATTTCAAGAAACAGTGAGTCATTCTTTCCATGTATATTAACTGAGCACCGACTATGTGTTAGTAGCAGGGACAAAGAAATGGCAACAACCTGTTAAATGATTCTTGCACCCAAGTGTAAATTATTCAGTTTGGCTGGAGTATGGGTTATGTGGAAGCATTGTAGGAAATAAGAAATAAAAGTTATATATGTATGAAATAGGGTCATTAGGATAGAATAATGTGCACTTTTAAATTTGACCCTTTGTGAGTATATTTTCTTCACACTCACTGGATTTCAAGCTTCTTTTTGGTGAAGACTGTCTTCTAAGCTGATTGTAAAAGAAAAATATGATAAAATTGCTCAGTAGAGCATAACTACTAATTATCTGTCTTCTGCCCAGCTTATAAATGGGGTAGATTTATTGATCATATGTAATCACTTTATGTTTGAGTGTTTTAGTTAATGTTTCATTCCATTTTTATTATTTTGTATCCCACAGATCTATTAGGACTTTGATTGAATAGCATTAAAGGAAGATTGTGTTTCATAGGCTATCAGTTTGCTTGCTGAAATGGAAATATTCAAAATAATGGTGACATAAATAGAGGTTTATTTCTGTCCCGTGAGAAATGGCACAGGGCTGGTCGGGGCTGAGCCATCATCAGGCCCCAGCCTCCTAATATTGTGCCTTGACATCCTCATCCCACATTCACCAACTCCTACTGAAGCCGACTGCCCTGTCAGCCACATACCAGACCAGCATGAGCAGAGAGAGATTGACGGGGGCATATCCTTTCCCTTTAAGGAAGTGGTAGTGTCCATATCGCTTCCATTTCCAGCTCATGGTGCCCAAGTCAGTCAGCCCGCTCAGCTGCTACTCGCGAGACTACAGAGTGAAGTCTCTGAATGGAAGTCCATTAGACCAGCTAAAATGTGCTATCCTGTTATTCTAAAATAAATAAGTGAATTTAAATAAATAAAGAAGTGTGGATTGGATATTGGATAAGAGCTAACAGTTTCTATCCTAATTACTTGTTAAAAATATAAACTAGTAGGGTCGAACAGGTGGCATGGTGGTTAAGGTGCTGAACTCACACATGACTGACCATAGTTTGAGTCTCGGATCTGGCAGCTTACTTTTTCACTTTCCTTCTCTCTTTCTCTGGTAAGTGCACATGCCCTATAGCAAATTAAAAAATAATAATAGTAATAAATAAAATCAAATAAATAACATACATATACATATATATACATATGTATATATGTATATGTAAACAAGTAATATCATCAATGAAGCCTTTTGTACTTCTTTCCATCCATAATTTGTGCCCTTACTATTGTTTTGTTTCTTGTGGAGAAGATAAATGCAGACACAACATCTAAACCCACCACTGGAATCCATTTCAGGGAAAATGTAGGGAATAAATGAACAACATTGAACCAATCATGCATAAGTAAAAAGGTCATAGCTGAGCTCTCATTGCAATCAGAAGATGTATTTTTTCTAAAATACTTTTAGACAGAAGGATACTGCCTAATACCATGCAGGATCAGAGGAGATCCTGAGATAGGGGAAATTGAGCAGGAGGGCTGAGAGAAAAATGAGCAATTTTCACACTCAGTACAGCTTTTGTTTTGGACCAAAACATGTGAACCAAGATGTTGAAAAGGACAGAGAGAATTACGTTATAAGAGAAACAGCAAAGGCTGGCAATGAAGTCTGAGCTCTGCTTTCTGTCTTCAGATGTTTTGTTGTGAGGTATTCAGCAAGATCTTTAACCGCTCAGGGTCTCTATTTTGTCATCTGTAAAATAAGATGTTGAATTAGATGTTGAAAATGCACTTCCAAAGAACAGTATCTGTACAAGATGGCGTTCAGTCAAGTCTGAGGAGCCCCACGTCTCCTAGACTGAGGCTGGGGATTGCTGCAGACGCGGACAGGCCACATGGCATTCTGATCGACGTGGTAACAGGAAGAGGTACCAAGTGAATATCAACTATGATGAATGAATAATACTGGATTATAATTTTATTAACTAAACTCAAGGTCAAAAACTACATAAAAATTAACAAGCAGGTTTTAAAACTCACTGAGCCGGCTCCATAGCATGGTAGTTAAGCAGTGTACATTGGGAACCAGATCCCGCATGGAAGACTGCTGTCAGAATCCCAACCCTCGTGGTCTGAAACACATGCCAAGGGTGTGAGCATGTGTGGCCCAAATACTAATGGGATAGAGAAGCAGAGGGAAAAAGATGGCAGTGTAACCAAGCCCTTTGTGGGGGGGTGGGTGGAGAGTTGCTTTCTCTTTCCCTCTCTGGACAGTGCTTGCACACTAGCAATTAAAAAAAGGAAAAAAGGGAAAAAATGTTAAGAGGCATAAAATGTTTAATTACAGCAAGATGGTTTAGACAGTACAACTTCTGCATAAGGTATTTGTTAAAAATCCGTATGTGCTGGATATTCAACAGAAGTTGAAATAATAAAGCTCGCTGCTTTCAGCATGCTCACAAACATACAACATCTAGGATAGCATATAGGATCCAGAATCTAAGATTTCTGAGACTCAATACATGGTGTCATAAATTCCGGTCATGATGTGCTGAGATTTAAAAGTATGTCCACACAGAGCAAAGGCCAGAGTTGTCTTATTGGGAAAGCAATGAAAACAAGGAAAAGTGACTTGGAAAACTGTAATTTTTGAAGACCATAAAGTATTTGTGAATACTTCTTTTTCTAAGACATGATCAAACTCCTTAAATATGTTGACAAGTAATCTAGACACTGAAGAGGGCTCTGTCTAAATATACTTCACTCTCAGAACCTATCCGCTGTGATTATGGAGGACGTGTTGGCTTTCTTTTCTTTCTTTTTTTTTTCTTCTTTCATTGCTAAAGTAGATTTATTTTTAAATTTTATTAACTAACTTACACAAATTTACTTTAGTAAGTTAAAAAGAAAAACAAGAATAAAGAAAATGAGAACCAGCCACCATGGTGACTGTGTGATATCAGGGCCATATGGAAAGGACTGAGGTTCAGATCCTGGGTCAACCGGAACCAGCTGACTGGAAGGCTGAGGAGACAATTGTCACGAGACAAGACCCTGAAAGGGGTCTCTCCAACAGAAAGGAGGGAAGGAAGAAAAAAAAAGGAATTAAGAAAGTGAAATAACGTAAATTTTCAATAGTTTTGTCATCCAATGATAATACTACTTTCTAAAAATTTGCCAAAGAGCATGTGTTCTCACCAGAGACAGAGACAGAAGTGAGAAAGTATTCCCCCATGGGTTACAGTCATGCAGCAATCACTTTTCCCACAATAGCTCCCTCTTTTTTGGGATTTGGGGCATGTGCACACACGCACCTATCATATTTCTGAAGCCACCAGGTCTAGACTCAAGCAACACAATTGGCCATGTGGGTTCCCATGTGCCTTAACCATCAGGCCACGGACTGGCTCAATCATATTTTTTATGTGTTCAGAATTTTTCTTTCTTTCTTTTTGATTGATTTTTGCTGTAAGGTACATGTGCTTGCCAGAGAGATAGAGAGACAGAAAGTGAGAAATCACCCCCTCACAAGGGGGGATGACCATACTACAATCCCTTCTCCTCTAGTCATCTGTCAGGATTTGGGGCACATATGCACGTGTGCCCAGTGTGAGTTTCAAGCCACTGGGTCTGGGACTCAAACTGCGGTGGACTACATGGGAATCCAACAGTGTAACCATTACATCATCTGCTGGTCCCGCATTCAGAATTTTTCTAAAAATGTCATACAGTTAGTATATTTACAGTTTATTCTTTTGACTTTTTCTTTTTTTCCTCGAACAACAGAAATTTGTTTTTTCACACTTTTGGAAGCTAGAAGTCTGAGATCAATATGTTGGCAGAGTTGGTTTCTTCTGGGCCGAGAGGGAAGGATCTATCTGAGGCATCTCTTCTTGACTCATCTCTTTCCCTGTGTGTTCACATTATCTCTCCCTCTGTGTGTCATATCTGACTTTCCCCTTTTTATTAAGACAAAAGTCATATTGGATTAGGTCCACATCAATGACCTCATTTTAAATTAATCATCTCTGTAAAGAGCTTGTTTTCTCATACAGTCATTCTGAGGACTGGGAGTTAGGGATTCCAAGCAGGAATGGGGGGGGGGGGGGGCGGAATTCAGCTCATAGCACTAGGCATGGGTCACCGTGCTGGCTTAGCCGGTTGGAGTAGGAGTCCCTTATTCTTTGGATTTTACCCAACGAGTTTTGTTAATAAAATACTTTGTACTGTAAGAACTTCCAGAACACATTTTAATTTTAGCTCTTACATGCCCAAAATAATAATGAGAACAGCATCGAGGGATGCATTTGCTCAACAATTACAAAACTAGAAATCAACAAATCTTAAAACTTCCTTTTTAGCCTTTATTAAAAATAATTTCAAACTTACAGAATATTTATAGGAGTAGTACACAAATCTTGTATGTGCTTTACTCAAAATTCACCAAGTTTGATGTATTGCTACACTTGTTCTATTGTCTTCTCCTCTCTGTGTGTATATATATACATGTAATAAGTACATGACATACAGACCATAAATAAATATATGTAAACATACAATAAAATGTGTGGGTCTGCCCCTTAGCACAGTGATTAAGCTTGCAGCAGACTCCTGATTCCACTTGACTGACTAGGATTGGAGTCCCGGCCCTGGCATCTTGAAAAACACGCCGGGCGCAAGCACATAGGATCCTGACAGGATAGAGAGTTGAAGGAAAAAGGATTGTGGTGTGACCAGGCCCCACTGGGGGTACTTTCTCATTCTGCCTCTCCCCTGCCCCACATATGCACATGCCCTCTAGCAAAGAAAAGTAATAATGTGTGTGTGTATAAAATTTATTTTTTCTGAGCTAATTTAAGTATAAGTTGAATATATCATGCCCCTTTAGCTTTAATACTTCAGCTTATATTTCTAAGGAACAGGGACATTCTCTAGTGTAACAGAAGTATCATTATCAAATTCAGAAAATCAACACTGATACAAAACCTTCGCCCAATCTACAGCCCATGTTGTACTGTGCTCAGTTGTCCCCTCCCGAGGAGACCCAGCCAGGACCACACTGTGCATTAGGTCCTCGTGCTCATCAGTTTTCCTCAATCTGGAAAACGTTTATTTCTCTTTCTTTACATTGACGTTTTAGAAAACACCAGTTATTTATCTTATAGAATGACTCTTGAAACAGATTTGTCTGGCCCTGCTCATTTTAATACGTAGGTGCTAGTAAATCCCCACCAAGACAAAATGGAAAGTAGAGCTATTCCTGGCAGTGTGAGAAACATAAGGCGAAGAGAGTAAGAGGAAGTGTCACGGAGGAGGAAGAGAACGAGCTCCCCGTGACCTGCTTATCACTTGAGGAGTTAAAGGGTTCAGGGGCAAGCAGACAGTGAGATCAGTGAGACAAGCAGGAGCCAGGTGCTAAAGAGTTTAGAACATGAACTTGATTCTGAAGGCAATGGAGATTTTTAGAGGATTTCAGTGCAGGATGTAATTTTTGTTCCTGAGAAAAATAATGACTTAAAAATAACATAGTGACTGGATCTAACTGATAGCACAGCAGAAAGGGCGAGAGTTGTGTTACACTGAGTGTGGTCTAGACTGTAATTGTTGGAGAGGGGATCTAGATGGCGGTACCGTGATAGCATAGCTCTGCAAAGCTAACCGACATGAGAAGGTTCCAGGCTTGGGTCTGCACCTCAGATACCCGTGTTCCTGTGCTCGAGGGATGACTGAAGCTGGGAGTGGGTTGTAAGTAGTGCAAAAATCCTGATAGAGGTGCTAGCTCTTGCTCTGTGTCTCTCTCACTCATTCTCATGGAAGAAATAGATAAACTTAAAAAAAGTTGAGGTGAATAGAACATATTGAGAGAAGTGCAGCAGAAAACCTAGAGAACTTGGCAGTTCGATGTAAAGCATGAAGACTAGGAGGTCTAGTGGGACCACTGGAATTCTGCTCTGTGCTGAACATCAGGTGTGGAATCGACAGAATGGGGTTCAGCTCTGTAGTGGAAGATGCCGGCTACCATTTTGGACATGGTTCATTTGCAGTATCTATGGGACATTTCAGATATGCTGTCCTCCAGGACCTTAGGAGAGAGATTCATGCATTTTCAACTTCGACACACTCACTGAAGAAACGAAAGACTGAGGGAGATCTCCCAGAAGAAGTCTGAGGACAAGGAAGGGGCACAACAGTACTGTCTATTGGTGACCCCTGTTGAGGTTGGAAGGCCATGAATTTACATCATCAGTTGATAGGTTAACTTTCCCAGCTGCATTTTATAGCGAAGGTTTGTGAAAGATGAAAGCAGGCATTTCAATGGAACCAGGATTGAAGTGTCACAGGCAAGTGTGTTTGAGTGCAATAAAGGAAGGGAATTAAAATTATTGGCAAGAAACGATTGCAGTGACAGATGACAGACTCTACGCTGCATACTGAAGCAGGTAAAGATAGATGGAGTCTGAGAGACGAGTGTTGGGTGTGGAAGTCTCCATGGGTTCAACAACAGATGCAGTTGCATATCTGAGTGAAAATAAAGGAGTTCTTTCACATTCTGGTGGCTCAGTCAGTGGCAAATTGAACTGCCGTGCACTTGGCCAACCACGGGTTCTGATCCCTGGGTCAACCTGAAACATGCCACCTGTATGCTTGCATGCCCAGAAACCTGACTGTCAGGGGTGCCTCTCTTTCTGACTCTCGGACACATGCATACAGTCTCTATCATAAAATTACAAAAAAAGGAAAAGTAGAAGAAAGTTAGTTCTATATAAAAGTTGGAAATCAGAGCTTTGAATCTTGTGGTTTTAGAATTTCTTCAGTGCACTTTCAAATGATTACTAGTTCAGGATAGCTGACAGATGATAGGTAAGGTGAAGTGACATAGAAATCCCTGGGGTTAAGGGTCCCAAGTGGGGAAGGCAATCAAGTCTCAGATGTGTTGTCCTCAGAAGTGATAAGAACATCTGGATAGTGGTGACTCATGGAATGAAAAGTAAGTCTACTAGCAAGGCACCAAAGACTTCCATGAAAAAAATGGAAATGAGAGGAAATGAGAGTAGCATTACAGGATGGAGAAGGAAGATGTGTGTGAAAATAGCCCGAAGGAGGAGAGAGCGGGCTGGCCCATCCTCCAGGATGACTTTACTAAATGAGATGCTTCCATGTGAAGGTATTCAAAACAAGAGTCAGGTTTATTAAGGTATCATGGTAGCCCCAACGAAGAGGGTGATACTATTGGAGAAGAATTTCCTGTGGAATAGGGTTTGCAGAAGGCAGATGCTGGTATAAGAAGGGAACAAGAATAAAAAATGTCTGAACTGTATGAGGCTAAAGGAAATGGAAGATTATGTTTTAATTAAAGAATAACAGTGATGGGGCCAGCTCAGTGGCACAGCAGTAGCACACTGCTCGGCAAATCTGAGTCCGTATGGAGGACTGTTTGATTCCCCCGTCGACCTGTACACACTGGATGCCTGTGCCCATACTGTGATCCTGGGCGGCTGGGAAGACTTGAGAGGTCATGATGTGAGATCCTGTTGAAGGCGCATCTCTTTCTCTTGCTCTCTTTTTCCCCCTCTCTGTCTCATAAAAGAAATAAACTTACAAAAAAATGGTGATGATATGAGGTCGAAAGTACATTTCTCACTTTCCTCATTAGACTCTTATTATCAGAGGCAGAATTAATTAGCTTCATAATGTCAGAAAAGAGAGAGAATAAAAATGAGATTATAAAGACTTAAATAGTTAAATTTAAAACACTTACTTGTATTTTTTAAGACCGGGAATAGGTTAAGATCAGAAATGGTGGGAAAGGAAGAAACACTCAGATCGTGCTTCCCATGAAGATGGGAAGATGGCAGGGGAACGTCTGGAACAGTCACACTGGCGTTAGATATCTACTCATGCAGATATGTAACTACTTATCATTAACATTCAACATCTTACAGCATTACTCACATCGAAGTATCCAGAAGCCACATGAGTCTATGGTTACCATACTGGGCAGTGCAGGTCAGGGCTCTGCTGTCTCTGCAGAAAGTGCTGTGGAACAGCTTTGCTCCAGAAGGGGAATCCTGAGTGGGGAAGGGGAATGAGGATTCCTGGAAACTCCCTTGTTCAGGGAATCCAGAGGAAGGCAGTAGAAACAAAAAGGTACCAACGATATAGTCTTCTCTTTGTAGAATCTACAGCGTTTCCCCTCTCTTACTTCAAATTAATCTAAAAGGTCAAGTCTTTTTGCTTGTTAGAGCGAAGCGAATATTGGACTTGAAGGCAGAATTGGTAAGTTTATGTGTGCCTTGCATATGTCACTAATCTAATTTTCACATTGCCTACCTAAATCGGGTATAAATATTGGATTGTCGGAAAAGTCATGATGCATTTTTGCATTAAAAAAAAAACAGTAAAATACATCGTGACTTTTCCAATGACCAATAATACCTCACAATGGCCACAAGGATTGAAATTTTAATATGATATAAAGTTACTTATTAATGTAACAAACACAACCTGAAACAAACATTAGGTATAATACTAATAATGTCAGGGAAATAGCCTAATGGGATTCCAACAATCCTCCTTTCTAGCTTCCCAAACCCAATACTTCCCACAGATCACTAAAGGAAAAAATAATTGACTTGTTTATTGATTCATGATATCATTTTACCACTGCCTTTCTCAATAAAAATAGAACTCTTTTCTACCCCAATTAGCTACTCAAAGCTTTAAGGTATAAATTAATAGTAGATGTCACATTAAAGCATAAATGAGTGTCTATACTTTCAATCAAGAAATGTCAATAACTGGTTTAGTTCTCTCCCTTCCTTAGGGCATAACAAGAGGAGCTGAAGGGATTAGGTGAAGGGAGGAAGAGAAAAAAGAACTCTAGATGAATTTTGGAGAAGACAAATTTTTTTTTTATTTATTTTATACATTCAATGACTGTACATCACCACAGCTTGGAAAATGCATTTCCCCTTCATGAATACACTGCACACCAGTCCCCTTAAAGATATTATCATACACGGTATCAACAATAGACAATCCTCCATTTCTGTGTCCCTTAATGCAGGGAAGACACATTTTACAAGTCACAATTTTGTTTACAGTAGGTTGTATTTACCTAGCCCTAAACAGAAATGAATAAAAGCTGTGTGCATTTTTGCCAGAAAGCTGTGTGTGTGGGCAGATAAACTGTACATAAACACTGAAAGGCTGGTAGGCTGATTTCACTTAAGGAAATGCTTATGGAGGCATTATTACACTTAGCTGCTCAGCATCTCCTGCAGGTAGTTCAAGTATGAAGATGCAGCAAAGAAGATCAGATATAACTGAGACTGGGAAATAAACATCGAAAACAATTAAAAAAAAAAAGAGGGAGCCAGCAGTTAGCGTAATGGCTATGTCGCTGGACTCCCACGTAGTCGACCGTGGTTCGTGTCCCAGACCCGGTGGCTTAAAACGCACGCCGGCCGCGTGTGCGTGCGTGCCCAAGATCCCGAGAGGAGAATGGAGGAGAAGGGATTGCGGCGTGGCCATCCCCCCTGGGGGGTGATTTCTCGCTTTCTGTCTCTATGTCTCTCTCTGTCTGTCTGGCGAGCGCACGCGCCCTATAGCAAAAACCTCTCAAAAAAAAAAAAAAAGATACATGAAATACAGTACAAGATGGTGGATCCACACAAATATGCCGAAGTGCTTTTTGACAACATTGCAAAGGCAACTCAGTAGAGGAAAGGACAGCCTTGGAGCCGAAGTGGTTGGTACTGGAACAACTGAATCTCCATCTAAAAACATTCAGATTCCTTTGAATGACTATTTCCAGGTAAGGGAGCAGATATTCACGTGCAAAACCAGAACGGAACAAAAAAAAATTACATGATCTTAAACCTCACAATTTATAGACAAATTAAATCACAGACTTACATCTACAACTAGAAAGTGCTTCAAGGGGCTGAAGAAGTGAGATGCTGCTCAGGCGATGCTGGGTCCATCTAGCAGGTCATAGATTCAGTTCCCTGGCTGAGCTGTGGATGTCGGCCACGCGTGCCCATGATCCCCGCTGCTTGGGAAGACAGCATGGAACCCTGTTGAGGGTGCTCGTCTCTCTCTCTTTCTTCTCTCTCCTTTTCTCTCTGCCTCTCCCTGTCATAAGAAGGAAAAAAATACTTAAAACATTCAAAAGAAAAACAGGGTAGTGCCTTTGAGATCTAAAACAACTAAGCAATGAGTTCTTAGATGTGGGACCAAAAGCATGATGAAAAGAAAATTGATAAATTAGACTACATCAAAATCTAAAGCTTTTGTTCTGGGGAAGACCCAGCTGAGGAGATAAAAAGCCAAGCTACAGAAACATTTGTAAACACATAGCCGACCATGGGCTAGTATCTAGAAGATAGAAAGATCTCCTAAGGTCAACAGTTGGAAAACAATCTAATTAGAAATTGGCAAAAGACATGAAAATATGTTCCACTAAAGAGGATATGCAAATAAACACATGAGAAGATGTTCAACATCATTAGCAATTAGGAAAGTACAAATTAAAACTGCAGTAAGATATCACTGCATACTTACCAAAATAGCTCAAATGAAAAGTAGTGACAACACCGATAGCTGAGAAGGATGTGGAGAAACTGAATCATTTTGCACATTGCTGGTGGGAATGCAAAATGGTAAGGCTACTCTGGAGAACAAGTTTCATAGTTCGTCATAAAATTGAACATACAACTACGATACAACCTGGCAATCTGAATCTCGTGCATTTATATCAGAAACATGAAAACTTATGTTCATACAAAATCCCATGCATGAATATTCATGGTACATTTCTTTCGAAGCATCCAGAACCTGGAATCAGCCTGAATGTCCTTCAGTCGGTGAGTGTAAACTGGGTATATACACACGGTAACAGTAAGGACAACGGCATTCCAAACACGCCCACATCGCCATGCCTGGAATGCGTGAATATGCTCTGTCATACAAAGGTGAATTAAGGTTGCGGGTAGTTGTTGATCAGCTGATCTGGAAATGAGGAACTTATACTGGGTTTTCTAGGTGGAGCCAATGTAATCTGAAGTGTCCTCAGAAATGGAAGAGAAGGGCAGAAGAGAAGATTGGAGTGTCACAATGTGAGAAAGAGTCCATCTCTTACTGCTGCTTTAAAGCTGGAGGAATAGGCCACGAGCTGAGAAATGTAGGCAATCTCCAGAAACTGGAACAGGCAAGGAGACAGATGTTCCCGGAGAGCCTCTGGAAAGAAGCACAGACCTGCCAGCTCCTTAATGGTTACCCACTGACACCTATAGAAAATACACTGTGCTGTGGGAAAGTGTCAGAGCAGCAACAGAAAACTAACACCCACACCACGGCGTGCTACTCCGTAATAGAGAAGTGTACGGATACCACAATCTGGGTGAATCGCGACAGAATTTCACAAAATTCCATGGTGCTCCACTTGAGTCCGTTTAGATAACATTTCTGATATAACAACATTTTTTAAATGGAGGGAGGACTCAGTGGTTGCAAAGAATTTAGGACAGTGGGAGCTGGATGGTGGCACAGCAGTAAAATACGATGCTTTATGAAGCTGAGCCACTGGGGAAGGTGTCAGGTTCTCATCCTGAGACTTCCCGGAAGGTGCCAGGCATGCATGTGCCCAGGATCCAGGACAGGCTAAAGCTGGGTGTGGCTCGCAATGTCAAGACCCTGTTGAAGGTTCTCTCTCTCTCTCTTGTCTCTCACTCATGGAAGAAATTAAAAAAAAAAAAAAGCTTAAAAAAATTAGAATAGGAGTGGAAGGGGGAGCCTGGGAGAAAGTGGGTGTCAGTATAAGAAGGCAAAATGATGGGGGCTGCAGTGACACGGCTGTTCAGTGTTGAGACTGTAGTAGGAGTGTGTACATCAACCCACGCACGTGAGGAAATCGCATGGAACTTAAGGCACACACAGACATACAGATGGAGAAATATTTTTATTATCACTATTCTTATCGTTAATTCATGAGGGGGGAAATATGAGAAAGCAAACCTACCAGATCCAGGACTTGAACCACAGCTGGCCATGTGGGAGTCCAGTGCTTTAAGCACCACACCACCAATTGGCCCTGGGGAAATCTTAATAAGACCAGTGAATTGTATCAGGTTGACATTCTGGTTGAGATCCTATAGTCTGGCAAAATATTCAAATATTACCATTAGGGAAAACGAAGCAATGTGTAACCGAGATCTTTGCTATTTATTTATTTATTTATATCTATTTATTTATTTTAGAGAGACATTTTTGCTGTAGGGAGCGTGTGCTTGCCAGAGAGATATGCGCCTGATGTGAGTTTAAAACTGCCGGGTCCAGGACGCGAACCATGGTCAACTACATGGGAGTCAAGCAACACAACCATTATGCATTGCTACTCCTGAGATCACAATTATTTCTTATAACTTCATGTGAATCAACAATTATCTCAAAACATTTTCAATGTCGAAAAGCCATCTAGCCATAGCTCTAAACGGCTTTGAAATCTAGAAAGTAGGGGCAAGGCTATCTAACTACCTTTGTACACGAACTCCCATGGCATCATCTGCATTCCTCATTAGATGCTTTTAGTGATGATGATAAGGATAAAAGCACCTTATAGCAGAGGAAGTTACCCTATATTTTGTGGATTCGTGAGGTCCTGGATTCATCTGGAAGCTAATATCCAAAACGTGTGTGGGCGTATATCTTTCTGAAGAAAGATTCTATGGCTTTTGAAAGGGTTTATTTTCTCAAGAAAAAAAAAAATTAAATAAAAAAGAAAGATTAAGATCAAAACCCCAACAAGGGGAACCAGGAGATGACATAATGGTTTTGTTGCTGAACTCCCATGTAGTCGACCGCAGTTGGCCCATGCGCATGCATGCCTAAAATCCCAGGAGAATGGAGGAGAAGGGATTGAGGTGTGGCCATGTCTGTGGGGGGGGGGGGGTGATTTCTCGCTTTCTGTCTCTTTGGGCAAGCACACACTCCCTATAGCAAAAATTACTCTTAAAAAAATAAAACTCCAGGGACCAGCAGTTAGCGTAATGGCTATGTCACTGGACTCCCATGTAGTCAACCGTGGTTCAAGTCCTGGACCTGGCAGCTTAAACTCACGCTGGGCACCTGTGCATGCGTGCCCCCAAGATCCCAAGAGGAGAATGCAGAAGAAGGGATTGCAGCGTGGCCATCCCCCCTGGGGACTGATTTCTTGATTTCTGTCTCTCTGTCTCTCTCTGTCTTTCTGGCGAGTGCACGCACCCTATAGCAAAAACCTCTCCAAAAATAAATAAATAAATAAATAAATAAATAAATAAATAAATAAATAAATAAAATAAATAAGTAAAACTCCAAACCCCAATAAGATCCTTAGAAACCCAATAAATATGAACTTACAAAGGACTTTTCGTGTATATAAATTACACAGAAATATGTGGATTTATGTAAAATACCATTCTGCACAATTGCATCAGTATTTTCAAATGGGAGAAGCATGCATTGTGCTTAGTACAATGGGGTGTAGGGTCAGAATTTTATGTTTAAAATCTTAACTCTTTCTTATATTAGGTGTGCGACCTTCCGAAGATTTTTATCCTTCCTAAGCCTCAGTTTTCTTTTCTATAAAATGGGAAAAAATACTTCCTCCCTCGTAGGTTATTGTGATTTCTAATGATAGAACGTGAGTCACTTAGCATAGTGCCTGATGCGTGGTAAGCACTCCATAAATACCAGCTCCTATTCAGGTTATGTGTATTAGATTTAAAATGGAAAGACCTAAATTTTCTAATATTCTTTTCAGTAGAACTTTCCAAAAATAACAGAATAGAAGACAAAACTTAACAGAAGAAGCACTGGTGTTAGTAAGCTTGTTCTGCCTTTGAGGGGCTAAGGAAGTTTGGACAAGTCCCATTCTCTCTGAGCCTCCATCCATTAAAAAAAGAAGACAAAAAGTTTGTAGTAAAGTGATTCCTGTCTGCACTTGAAACTAGATGCATGACTTCGCTCAACAAGCATTTGTGTGGACCCCTTATATGGTGGCTCTTCCATGGGGTTTCTCAGAAGCTGACCCTGAGGGAGGCATTTGTGAGAAAGGATTTAATCAGCAGTAACCAGGAAAAATTGGGGGAAAGGAAGACATGGGATGGGGAAGGGAAGAAAGTAAAACAAAAACCCACAGAGAGTGGCTTAAGTCAATCCTGCAGAGAACTCAATCACCCTTTATCATCATCTCTGCCAGGGAACTGGAATACTGATCCTTCCACAGCAGTTGGTCATTACAAGGACAGTCCACCCTGATGTTAATACCGAGGCACTGCCTGCCCTGTGTTTGGACCCTCTGAGCAAACAGTGGCTGCATAGACATGGTGGCTTTGGGGGAATGGAAGTACACAGTACTGTCTGGAACTGGAGAAGGGACCCAGGGACCCCAGTAGAGCACAGGAGGCGACAGTGAGGTGGAGCTTCCCTCTGCCTTAATGGCACTTACAGTGCAGTAGGAAATGGACAAGCCTCATGATTAGAGGGGAACGAGTACCCGCAGGATGGTGAAGAACTCATGGAAGATGGCCTTCATCCAGGCGGGTGGCAGGGTGGGGTTCTATGGTGAAGACTTTTGGGAGCAAATGAAGGGAGAAAACTAGCTGAGCAGGGTGGTAAGAAGTGGGAGTGACTGAGCTAGCTAAAGAGGACATGATATTCAAGGTACTAAAGTAACCTCAGTAAGAGGTCAGCAGGTGGTATTGTGGTTAAGATGCTGGACTCCCACATGGCGGACTGCAGTTCAAGTCCCAGACCCAGTAGCTTGAAATCGTGCCAGACACATGTGCTTGTGTGCCCCAAGTCCCAAAAGAATAGAGAGGGGATTGCATCATGGCCCTCACCCCTGGGATGTGACTTCTCACTTTCCTACTCTGTCTCTGTCTCTCCAGCAAGAGCACACACCCTGCGGCAAACATATCTTAAAAAAGAGAGAGAGAGAGAGAAAAGAAAAAAGACCTCAAATATAATTGGATCGAAAGAGGACTAACTGGAGATGAGGCTGGAAGATGAGAGGAAGCCCAACCGTGAAGTAAATAACGGGAGTGAATTTGTAGCATTTTAAGGTCTGACACAGTTTGTCTAGAAACAAGTATTAGAGCTGAAAAAAAGACCCAAATTTCTTAATTTCAATGGACTGATAACCTAGTTTCCAGTTAACATCCCCTGGGTTATAGAGAAAGGATCCACTGGGGACACACATGTGATCATTTTTAAAGAATTAAAAATATGTAGGTTGAAAATTCTATTTTCCTTGTATGCTGGAAGCCAAAAGGAAATTTATATGGAGCCTAAAAATAACTAAAAGTGTGTCAGTTATTTACTAAAACAAAAACAAACAAGCAAACAAACAAAGAAAAACAGAATAAAACCAAACACAAGAAAACATTCTACAGTTCTCCAGTTGATTGTGGTAACAGTGCTATGGGTTTTCCTCATTTTCCAGTCCAGATAGTCCCCCATCTACAGAGTTAAATCTGGAGAGTCTGGCTTAGATTTGCTCCAAAACAGCGTGTTCTAGCACAATTTAATTTCATGGTCAAATGAGGATAATTATTCCAAAAAGCTTTCAGCCGTGAGCCTCTTGTGAGTTTTTTTGTTTCGTTTTGTTTTGTTTAGTTAAAAATGTAGACATTTCTAAACCTGTTCTATTGTTTTTATCTACGGGCATGATAAAGATTTTTGCCTGTGCCCAAGTAGATTTAGTTTCTCTTCCTTCTCTCTCTCTCTCTCTCTCTCTCTCTCTCTCTCTCTCTCTCTCTCTCTCTCTCTCCCTCTCTCTCCAATAAGAAATACCAGGGATTTCCATCTGAAGAAGAGAGACTAGCCCAGGGTATTTCCGTAGATACAACTGACTAAAGCACTCCTTGGAGTTAGTCAGAGGTAGTAACAGGAATTCACACCATGCCCATCTGTAATCAGACCTTCGTCTATTTTCAAGAGTCATTATATGAGACTTTTAAGTAATAAAGTGGGGGTCTGTTGCATTTATTTATGTGATCTATTGTATCACAGCAGCATTACAATTGTTTTGCATATTTAACAAGTCAATACAAAACTCCAAACCATGGTTATTTCTGCCACCTTAGAGATCCTTATTCTATATTTACAATTTAGCATTTCTGGTGGGTTTGGACAATAAGCTTCTACATTGTCTAAACTACGAGTTCTATAGGACGTGACCAGTGGAATTTATCATGGACACCGATGTTCTTTATGTTGGAATATTGGTAGGACAATAGTTCATCATCAACGCAATTTGTTTTTATTTTTCAGAGAGAAATGTTTGCTACAGGGTGCATGCACTTTCCAGAAGGACAGAGAAAGACAGAAAAAGAAAATGAGAAACCACCTCCCCACACACCACCAAGGGGAATGGTCACACCAATCTCTTCTCCATTCTCCCCCTGGGATTTGGGGCATGCAGGAATTTGAGTGCATGCACATACACCCAGCAATGAGTTTCAAGCCTCTGAGTCAGACTTAAACCTCAGCCAGCCATGTGGGAGTCCAACACCTTAACCACTACGCCACCTACCGGCCCCATTATCAATGTAATTAAGGCCCATTGGAATTATTGAAAGTATCTTCTTTCCGTGAATTTCATGAATATCTTTTTTCTATAATGATGGTAGAAAAAGAAATGTTTTCCCTCTTTTTTTCCCCTTAAATTTGCTAGAGGACGCATGTGCTTGCATGAGAGAGAGAGAGGGAAAGTGAGAAAGCTCTCTCCAAGAGGGGATGGCCATGCCACATTCCCTTCTCCTTCTTTCTCCTCTCATGTTTTTGGGCATTCATGGGTACACGTAGCTGGTATGTTTTCCTAGTTGCTGAGTCCAAGACTCTGTGCAGTCGGACTGCAGGATTCAGCCACCTTAACTACCACACCACTAGCTGGCCCTTTTGAGTTTAATTTAAAGCTTTCTGATAAAGCTTAGTCACTAGAATCCAAAAGCCAACTATAGTCTAAGACGCTTCCTATTGTCATCTACTCATAGGTACGCTCAAGACATAAGAGAGAGACCAGACCCAATTGTGCAGCCCTTAGATGTGAAATTCCCTTTGTCCCCTCCCTTAAGATAGCTCTGCATTTAGATTCTTTAAACAAGACAGAGAATTTGATTAGTTTTTAAGAACTTCACATGACACACTTGTTTGGTTACATTATTCTGCTTCCTTTTTCTGGGTTTATAGC
This sequence comes from Tupaia tana, assembly GCA_026018925.1. Lineage (NCBI taxonomy): Eukaryota > Metazoa > Chordata > Mammalia > Scandentia > Tupaiidae > Tupaia > Tupaia tana. Next base: position 9,491,272 of record JAKSZU010000008.1, read on the forward strand.
ATTTTAATTGCTGTTTTAATCCTGTGTTTTATATAAAACATCCATAATTCACTGGGTAGATAGAACCCATACGAGTAAAGAGTGTTATTATTATGCATTTCCCAGTCTGTTAGTGCTTTGATAGATTCCCTAATTCACTCTTCAAAATAAAATTGCTATATACATTGTGTTCTTTTTTACAACATTACTATCATGAGTAGGAGGAATATTTTAGGGTAGGATAAACAGTAATTGGCAAGGAGCTGTAACATTGATTTGTACAAGCTTCATGTCCAACCCATTCTGAGGATGCTATTAGAGTGATGGGTGAAGTGAATGCAGTGCTAATCTCCTAAAATTTACTTCGGGAAAAGATCAAAGTGGCAGTGAGGCTTTGGAGGCAGCCCCCTTGGCAGCTTTCTGACACGCTCACTGGCTCCAGTTGAAACAAGGGCACAAGTCACAGAGCAGTAGCACAGTATTGGGCGGAAGAGACGCACAGCGCTGGAAAAGCAGGGTCCTATCGAAGCCACTAGATGGGAGTGTCTACTTATTCAGTCTGATCAAATACCTCGTAAATTAGCCACTGTGAAAGAAATAAAGGTTAACATGAGGGTAAGTTCTATAGTCTTCAGTGCCATTCCTCTATAGAAATAGAAATGCGCTCAGTATGGAAAGCAGCTTCCAGGTTGCCTGGGCTGCCTGCTGCCTGTGATGACTTGACCACTCAGATCTTCCCCGAAGTGGTCACCGGGGCTCCTGTACGAGCACAGCATACCTTTGGGAAACCAAAGAATACAGAATGACTGATCGGAAAGGAAGTGGGTCTTTTTGCTTTTCCAAAGTTATGAGTAATTCTGACCCAGTCTTCTTAACCCTGGACAGCTGCATTTTCTACATTTCCAGTGACTAGGCTAATCCTTTTCTGTCAAGGCTACTGATAATGCCAATAATTTACGATTTCTAAGTATGCTCCAAATGTGATCAGTCCTAAAATAAATGTGTCTGAGGAAGAGAAACAGCCGTAGCAGCTACCTTTTCACGATTCAGCCAACACCAGATGGAAAAGCCATCCTTTGGTTCAAATTCTTCTAAAGTGTTTGGCCAACTGGTGAACTTGGCAGACCCAGTTATTATAGCAATTAAGATTTTAAAATGTGAGTCAAATTATGAGCCAACCTTATGCCAAAGCTGGCAGACAGATATCCTAAACTTAGGTCATGCATGTTGTTCCCTGTACCAGAGGTAATTCAATTACAACCCCGCTCCAGGCAGGCAGGTTCTGATCCCAGGAGACCTGGTGGTCGTAATAGACGTTCTCTAGGATGGAGAGGCTCTGGGATGGGTACATCCCGCCCCAACCCCCCATCTCTGGGGCACTGACCTCAAGGAACAGCAGGAGGAGCCACCATTTGTTCAGACACTCAACTCTCTGGGAAGCTGCCATGCTGGGACAAATTGTAAGGGCCAAGTCTGGCTTTGCTATAGCTATTACAGAAAGGTTACTGGAGGCTTGCCTGGCACACTAGTAAGAACTCAAGGTAGAAATGTTTTCTTCAATGAGTACAAAGTTTTGACCATAGCATTTTATTTTAGTATTAAATACTCTGCCTTTAAAATATTACTACAAATTATTATTATTATTATTTAGATACCATGTCCATGAAAAAAATTCACATATAGTCAAGTCTCTCTCCACATCAATACATTAAATAAAAGTGTGTTTAGGTGGCAGCAAGTATACAATCAGAATGGTATTTATGAAGTGATACTATGGCTTAGTTAAAAATAAAATTGTAGTTCATGAGCTCTCTTATTTTTTAATTGAGAATTTTTATGTCAGCCTAGCCTCACTTTGCTCATGATTAAAAAGGAAAATAAATTTTAAAATATATACATGGAAAAGCTTGCCTTTTTAATTTAGTCCTTATGTCCCTACTCTTTTCCAAGAAGCTTGGGTAATTCGAATTGAGAGGGAGAGAGAGAGAGAGAGAGAGAGAGAGAGAGAGAGAGAAGTGGGTAAGATGGACTGATCTCTCTCCACCTATCTGTTGGGAGAGTCCCTGAAGGGTCCGAACCTCAGTGTCTCCATCTGTAAAATGGAGAGAATGAACTAGTTTCCTCTGCAGTGCCAGCTCAGTGTGGAGAAGGCTCTGGGATGCAAGGGGTCCACATGGAAGGACTATCCAGCCACGCTTCACTGCGAGGGCTGCAGAGGACAGAGGAAGTGAAGATGCTGTACGCTGGCCACTGGTAAACTGCTGATTACATCTCTAAGACGCTAACGCATTTCCTGAGCATTTTAGTGAAAGAGTAATTCCCCGTTAGAGCAGTATGTCAACTCACACCTGAGTGGGATGGGCCAGGGAGGCCTATGTAACGCAACAGGGGCTAACTTCATTAGCCGCCAGCTTCAGCACCCACTCACAGACCAGCTGTTATGTCCCAGCATGACGCTGGCTTCAAGGACACAGAGACAGGTCGGCCAGACACTAAATGTCAGTGGCTTAAAGTGCAGTGGATCCAGTAGGACTTTTGATAAAGCAGTAAGTGGTTCGTTTTCTGTGCACCGTTCGTCAGTGTCAGTGAGGAGCATTTGGGCAATGTTACAGAATACCCAGTAGAACTTTGCAAGTATTCCCTACCCTCCTTTCTGAAGGAGGCGTTCTGGGATCCTCGGCTGTTGGTGACCATCCCTGGGCTGTGCCATTCCCAGGCGGGACCTGGTATCCACTCAAATAGGAAGAACTCTCTGTTCTACAAAACCAACTCATTATGCCTATGCCTTGTCAGTACAGAAACACTCCCCCTCCCCAGGAAGAGTTTAACCAGTTTTCTGTGAAAAGGAGACAGTGGGTACACACTCAATATTAATGCTGGAGTTTTAATGAACGTTCTATATTTCTGTGCTATTCACCATATTTCAGTATAACATCTCTCTGAAAATCCTAAGAACTGGATAGACTCATTTGAACTAAAGGTAAAGAGACTCACTAATGAGTTTCATCCCTGCCATCCTGGGATCTAAGATCTTGGCTCATGGCTACATGAAGTCAAAATAATAATCTGGAAAGTAAGGAAGTCATTCGAACCTGGATTCAAAGTCCAGATGAGTGGACCTTTGCCACTCAGATACGCCCATTTACTGTGGACTCCTCCAAAATAACAGCGCTACTCAATGCTAATGTTTTACAGTTTCTAAGACACGTTCTCATCCACTTCCTTTTATTTTGAAAACCTGTCAAGGAAAGTTTCCCATCCAAACACTGACTCTTCCTCGTCCCAACTCTTGTGACCAGTAGCACAATTTTGGGGCTTTGAAGAAGGTAAAGTCACACTTGGGACCAACAGATGGCATAATGGTTACGTCGCTGAATTCACACGCAGTCAACAGAGGGCTGAGTCCCAGGCCTGGCAGCTTAAAACTCACGCTCGACATGTGTGCTTGCATGTCAAAATCCGGAGAGAAGAATGGATGAGAAGGGATTGTGGAGCAGCCAACCCACCCCACCCTCAACTGGCAGGGTGATTTCTCGAAGAAGGAGAAGAAGAAGAAGAAGGAGGAGGAGGAGGAGGAGGAGGAGGAGGAGAAGGAGGAGGAGATGGAAACAGTCTTCTTAAGCTTCGGCATCAGCTGGTCCATACCACACTGTTCACTCAGCATTCCTGATACGTAAGATAGAGCCCTGGATATGTGCATATCTTTCATCCAGGATTAAAGCCATGCCTTGTCTAGATAAAGTCCTTTATTTCAAAGTTGATAATAGCATGGATCTACTTAAAACAGGAGCTGGTTAGGGAGATGTACCATTAAGGGGTGACACTGGAAGAAACTGACATTGAGTCTGATTCTGAAAGTCAGTGTGCAGGCCTGAGTGGGTTCTGAGGCCCCGTGTTTCAGCTAGCCCATGTGAATGCCCACTTTCCCCCTCTTTTCTTTCTTTCTTTTTTTTTTTTTTTTTTTTTTTTTTGCTATAGGGCACGTGCACTCGCCAGGAAGACAGAGAGAGAGAGACAGAAAGCAAGAAATGGCCACGCCGCAATCCCTTCTCCTCCATTCTCCTCTCGGGATCTTGGGCACACACGCACACGTGCCCGGTGTGAGTTTAAGTCACTGGGTCCGGGACTCCAACCACGGTCGACTACATAGGAGTTCAGCAACATAGCCATTATGCTAACTGCTGGTCCTCTCCTTCCTTTCTTTATCTCTTCCTCTTCACCCCACCCCACCCCTGAGAATTGTAGATAGTCCCTCAGGAGGCCCGTTATTCCTTTATCTTGCCTCTTCCTCTGGTCTGCTCCACTCCACCATTCTGTGACAACCCCCAAGCGTATTCGATAGGACTCAGAGGCATAGTGGTTTGGACTGAATTAAAAGAATAGAAGCATAAAGGAATTCTTATACTCTGTATCTAATGAATTTCCCTGGTGCAAATTTAATATTAAATGCAGATTGCAGCTAAAATGGTCCTTAAGGGAATAGCAGAAGGATATCAGATCTTAAGGGGACTGCTAATTGAAAGGAATAGCCAGCTGGGAAGCTTTTAATAAACATCTACTTTCTATGGCTTAAGAAATCAGGCTGCCAGACCGAGGTACAGAGGTGGTGTAGAGATGTCTGTGTTGGAATAGTAGGCTTTGATAAAAACTGCCTGAGAGTGATTCATTTTCTTGTAATGGTTAAGGACTTACTTTCTTCCCTGACATGTGAGAGGCACTTGCTGGGTCAATTAAGTCTATAAACAGCATCTCCACGGAAATGAGTGTTTCAGGAAAACTTCAATTAGTGGTGGCTGGTGGTGTGCACGTAACTCATCGGCATTCTCTGGAATTTTATCTTTAAAGCACCTGTTTATTACATTTAAAACATTTCAGCTTTAAACATCACTTAACATCTTATCCTTGGTCATATCATTTCATACTTTTTCTCCCCTTCTATGTCCTTTGTTTTCTGGGTTGTTTTTCCCTAAGACAAAATGTCCTTGGGATTTCACCCACTGAGCCTGTGGGTGAGAGGCCAGAATAGTAAACATTTAATTCACCAGAAGAAGCAGTGTATTGTCAACAAACCTTGACTCATGCCTTCAAAGAGAGAGGGACTCAGTGTGGATCCATGTAGATGTCTGAATACCTTGAACAGAATAACATGCTGGGCAGAGGATCTGCCTAAAGACCCAGAGATGTGAGTTCTGGTTCTGGGGCAGCTTGTGTTCATCAATCTTACTGGTCCTCTGTTTCTTTTTCTTTTTTTTTTTTTTTGGAGAGGTTTTTGCTATAGGGCGCGTGCACTCGCTGGACAGACAGAGAGACACAGAGAGACAGAAAGCGAGAAATCGCCCCCCAGGGGGGATGGTCATGCCGCAATCCCTTCTCCTCCATTCTCCTCTCGGGATCTTGGGTACGCACACACACATACCCGGCGTGAGTTTTAAGCCACCAGGTCTGGGACGCGAACCGCGGTCGACTACGTGGGAGTCCAACTACATAGCCATTACGCTAACTGCTGGTTCCCCTCAGTTTCTTCTTGAATAAAGCAAGTAGGTTACCTGAACAAACTTTCTAAGATCATCCTTGAATAAATAAGTATCTGTGGCCTTGTTATGCCAAATTTCCATACCCTAAAATAGTATTGTTTCTATATTACGTGGGGCAGAAGGGTACAATGTCTGAAGAAAATAAATACAACTTAAAGCATTGCATTTTCAACATTCATTTTCATTTTGTCTCTCATTATTTCTTCCCCCACCCACGTGCACCCTTCACCACTCCTACCACCTCCACTACCCTCTAAAATAACAACAAAAATCCCTTTTTATTGCCAGGATGTATGCGGACATCTGTTCTGGAAAGTTACAAACTAGGGGAAAAAACAAAATTGCGATAATCCTTAGCCTGCTCATTTCTAAAAAATTTTCTGGTTACTCATTTGAAATATTCATGTGAATTACTTGGCATCCTATCATAGATGATGAGTGTTCAAAACAATTACTTGTATCTGGAGTGGCACTGAATTAGTCTGAGTTTTGCACCTCTGAAATGGCTGATCTCGAGTAAACAACTAAAAATCCCTCCCTCCACCTTAATTAGTAATAATTTTTCCAACCTCAGACTTACTGTGTCTCATTGAGCTGGAGTTTTTGCCTAAGTTCTTTGAACAAGGCTTCGGTAAATTAAAATATTCCCATTTCAGGCCAGCAGATGGCATAGCAGTTATGTCACTGGACTTCCACATGGCTGACTGTGGTTCGAGTCCTGGACCCAGTGACTTGAAACTCATACCAGGTGCATGTGCGTGCGTGCCCAAGATCCTGGGAGGAGAATGGAGGAGAAGGGATTTTGACATGGCCATCTCTCCCAGAGAGTGATTTCTCATTTTCCTTCTCACTGTTTCTGTCTCTGTCTCTTTCTGGTGAGTGCACAGGCCCTAAGGCAAAAACCTCTTTAAAAAAAATCATATTTTATCCTCTGCCTTCTTATTTTTTAGAGTTGACTTCTTTCTTCCATGAGCAAGAGAGACAAAGTCACCCCTAGTAGGGTCTTTGCACCGTGATCGACCCCAGCCTTAGCCAGCTCGGATCTTGGTCACACACATGCCCAGTGTGTTCAGAAAGATCTTTGGCTGTGACCCTGGAACTAGCTAGAGGTCTTACATTACCGTGGGTGACAGAGAGTCAGCTGTGGACAACTTGCACAGCAGATGGTCAGGAAAACCATGATGTCAGGAAAATATTGTGAAAATCTCCCAGCAGTACAAAGAATTGATTGATGGCAAAGGGATCCTGAAGAGGCATTGGGGTCCTGACCTCTCAGGCTATGATTGAGGATCTGAACTGGAAGACTAAGGGAGATGACTATAATTTAGATGTAGTTAGAGTTTTCTCCATTTCATGTAGTTGGAGAAAACCGCAACTACATCTAGATGATGGAAAAAAAAAGTCAGAAGCCAGTTCATGAAAAGGTAATACCAGTTCATTTGTAGTTTATTCCCAGGGACCAACTAATAATCTAGATACGCAGGACGATTGCCCCAAGCTAGACTAAAACCAGTGTAGAACCGGCTAGAAGCTGACTGGTCTTACTGACTCAGGTTATGGCTCTATTAATATTGAGTCACTGGAGTCTTGGAACTAGGAGACAGGCAGTATGATCATCTGTTTTGCGAATATTTTCCCATAAACAAACTCTGACTGGCCTGAATCATTAGTCGATCTCTGTCATTTTGTACGGCTATGAGAAACAGGTACCAAAAGGCAGATCATGCTGAGTCTGGTGAAGCCGAAAGTAACATTTTACACGAAACTTTTTTCTTTTACTTTTTTTTCTGTTTTTTTTTCTTCTATTTTTTAGGTTTTTGTTGTAGGGCATGTGCGCTCACCAGAGAGAGACAGTGAGGGAGAAAACGAGAAATCACCCACTCCCCTGGAGAGGGGAACTGCCATGAAGCGATCTCTTTCCTCCATTCTCCTCCTGGGATTTTGGGCACACACACACTCGTGCCCAGTGCAATTTTTAAGCTGCCAAGTCTGAACAGCCAAGTGGAGTCCAGCCTCTTAACCCCCCTACACCTGCTGGCGCTACATTATAAATATCTTAAGTTGTCAATAAATGGTTGTTTTGAGTATTGTAAAAAGCCAGTGAAATTTTAGGACCAGCGCTTGGTGTAATGGCTATGTCATTGGACTCCCATGTAGTCGACCGCAGTTTGAGTCCTGGACCTTGTGGCTTAAACTCACACCGGGCACATGTGCGTACATGCCCAAGATCCCAAGAGGAGAATGGAGGAGAAAGGATTGTGGCTTGGCCATCTCCCCTGGGGGTGATTTCTTGCTTTCTGTCTCTCTGTCTCTCTCTGTATTTCTGGCGAGCATACATGCCCTATAGCAAAAACCTCTTCAAAAATAATAATAATAATAAACCCAATGAAATTTTCCAAATCATTTCAACATGAGTTTATTGAGAACCTACTAATAACTGGAAAAACTGCAGAATGCTTTGATGACACAAACAAAATAATTCTGACCTAAATGACTTTCCTCTGCTTCCTTTAACATTTGGCCCACCCTCAAACATAAAGCAAGGTGTATCTCTCCAGAGCATGATCCCACACCAGGGAATAGGTGAAAAGCAGTTTTGCTTTGGGCTTACACCACCTTTTCATCAAATGAGACATTCCAAAATGTGTAATTTATGTTTACTTCCTGGAAGCATTTACTGAGAACCTATTAAGTACTAAGATGATGCTGAACTCTTGATTGCAAATATGAATAAAACTTGAAACAGCTTACAGGTCAAAAGGAAAAACCATATTCAGGACATTAGAAATAAATATATATGCTCCATAAGACAACTAATCTTCACACTCGTATTTCATATAGGACAGCACTTCTGACTTTGCAGGAAAAGAATTGCTTAAAGTTTCCTTAGTGGGTCGGCCCTATGGCACAGCAGTTAGGTGCTACACAGAGGAAGCAGGATTCTGCATGGCCAGTGGGAGAATCTCAACCCAGTTGGCTTCATACCAGCTCATGTGCACATGCCCAGAATCTTGATGGGATGGAGAATTGGAGGAAAAAGGATTGTGATGTGAATAGGGCCTGGTTTGGGGTGGTTTCTCTGTTTCTCTCTCATACATGTGCATGGATGCATATGCATACTCTTAATTATGAATAAAAAGAAATAGGCTTGAGTGCACCACCTTCTCCACCCACCCTGGTAAAGGGACGAGAGAGAAGGCTGCCACCACCTATGCATCAGGTACTACCCACTCACAGAGCTCATGTCATGTGCTACTACCTTGCACTTCACCTCCCAGCTCAGCCAAAAGCACTTAATAACGCCTAACAACAATGAATAAAACACAAGAAATCACAGAAATGTCAGAAAAATAATTTGTACTATTCATCATAACAAAATTCAATGAGATGCAAGAGAAAATGAATAGCCAATTTCGGGAGATGAAAAATAATATATTTCACGACTTGAAGGAAGAACTCTATAGACACCCTAAGGAGGAATCGAACAGAACTCCTGGCTATGAAGAATACAGGAAATCAAAATGTCCCTTGAAAATATTAACAGCAGATTAGACCATGCAGAAGAAAGAATCTCTGATCTTCAAGGCAAAAACTCCTGATTTAGTCCAAGCTACCAAAAAAGAATGGAAAAATAACCATTAGAAATGAGAACAACACATGGGAAATTCTAGATACAATTAAGCAGCTGAATATGTACATAATGGGTATTCCAGAAAGTTAAGATATGAGTAAAGGCATAGAAATTCTCCTTCATGAAAAATCTGAAAACTTTCCAATTCTAGAGAGACATATATACATCTAGATCTAGAAAATGCAGAGAGTATCAAATAGATTCAACATAAGAAGACTCTCTCCAAGGCACATCATACCCAAATTGGTAAAAATCAAAGATAAAGGAGATATTTTTAAAATTTCAAGAGAGAAACACAAAGTTAGAGACCAGCAGATGGCATGATGGTTATGTTGATGGACTCCCATGTAGTCAGCCATGGTTTGAGTCCTGGACCTGGCAGCTTGGAATTCATGCTGAGCATGTGTGCATGTGTACCCAAAATCACAAGAGGAGACTGGAGGAGAAGGGATTGCAGTGTGGCCACCCCCTTTTAGGGGCCGATTTCTCACTTTCTGTCTCTCTGTCTCTCTGGCAGGCACATATGCCCTATAGCAGAAATCTCTCTCTAAAAAAAAAGAGAAGAAACACAAAGTTACTGGAAAAAAAAAGTTCAGCCAAGAATGCTAAACCCAGCAAGATTATCCTACAAATAGAAGGAGAAATAAAATCATTACCTGATAAACAAGAATTGAAAGAATTTATTAACACTAGGCCAGCTCTTTAAAAAACACTTAGGGGAATACTATAACAGGAAAATGAAAGGGAAACATAGAAATAAGAGAACACAAAACAACTAAAATAATTACTAACAAATGACAGCTATGTCTGCAATATTGACAATAATATTGAATGCTAATTGATTAAATTCCCTAATTAAAAGACTCAGATTAGCGGAATGGATTAAAAAGAAGAACCAGGAAATCTTTATATTTTGCTAATTAAAAACACACCTCTTTGATAAATACATACATAGCTTAAAAGTGAAGGGTTAGAAAAAGTTATTCCATGAAGACAGAAACCAATAAAAGGTCGGAGTCACAATGTTTATATCAGACAAAATAGACTTCAAGATTAAAAATAAAAAAGGTAAAGAAAGATAAAGAAGGACACTGTATAGTACTGAAAGGATTAATTCACCAGGAAGATATAGAAAGTATAAATATGTATGCACCCAACGCTGGGGAGCCTAAATACATAAAAGAAAGACTGTTAGATCTAAAGTATGAGATAGACCAAAACACACTAATTGCAGGGAATTTCAGCATCCCACTGTCACCGCTGAAAAGTTCACTGAGATAAAAAATAAATAAAAAGAGTAATTGATACTATATACCAAATAGACCTGACAGACCACTTATAGAAGATTTCACACAACAACCACAAAATACACATTTTCCTCATCCCTACAGTTGTGAAGACTGACCATGTAATAGGGCACAAAATAAGCCTCTACAAATTCCAAAGGATATAAAATATACCCAGCGCCTTCTTCAACTACAATGGAATTAAATATGAGATGTACAACAAAAAGAGGCTTAAAAAATACCTAAAACATGGACACCAAACAATCTACTCTCAAATATCTTCAAAATTACTGAAAAAATTAAGACATATCAAAAGATTTATTGAAACTAATGGTAAAGAAAAAAATACAAAGGTGTAAAATAAGTAACCTCATGATGCATCTCAATGAATTGGAAAAATAACAAAGGAATCTCCAAAATACCAGAAGAAAATAAATAATAAAAACTAGAGCTTAAATGAAATAGTGAATAAAGGAACCACACCAGAAAATTGAAGAAGCATAAAGGTGGTTTTGAGAAGACAAACAAAAGAAACCATTAACTATACTTGGGAACCAGCAGTTAGCGTAATGGCTATGTCGCTGGACTCCCATGTAGTCGACCGCGGTTCGCATCCTGGACCCGGTGGCTTAAAACTCACGCCGGGCGCGTGTGCGTGCATGCCCAAGATCCCGAGAGGAGAATGGAGGAGAAGGGATTGCGGCATGACCATCCCCCCTGGGGGGTGATTTCTCGCTTCCTGTCTTTCTGTCTCTCTCTGTCTATCTGGAGAGCGCACGCGCCCTATAGTGAAAACCTCTCCAAAAAAAAAAAACTACACTAATCAAGAAAAACAGAAAGCAATCAGATAAATAAAGTCAATAATGAAGTAGATATTGCAACAGATATATCAAAAATACAAAAATTTATGAGCAAATACTGAGTGATTCTACACCAACAAACAAGAAAACCTAGATGAGATGGACACATATAACTTAACTAGATCGAACCAGGAAGAAATAGGAAGCCTGAGTAGACATATAATAAGCACTGAGATTGAATCAGCAATAAATTGTCTTCTAACAAGAAAAAGCCCAGGTCCCAATGGTTTCACTTCTGAATTCCACCAAACTTTTAAATAAGAGTTAACCTTATTTCTCCTCTATTTCTAAAGATCCAAAAAGCAGGAACTTTTCCAAACTCATCCTATGAAGCTTCCATCACTTTGATAGCAAAAGCGGACAAGACATAATGAAATGAGAAAAGTACAGACCAATAGTCCTGATTAATACAGAAGCAAAATTCCTCAACAAGATACTCTCAGATCAAATTCAACAGTATACTAAGATTATAGACCATGACCAAGTAGGCTCTATTTCAGGAATGCAAGGATGGTTCCACACATAAAAAACAATAAATGTTATACATCCCATTAACAAAAAGAATAATAAGAACCATATGACCATATCAATTTATGCAGAAGAAAAACCATTGAATGAAATACAACATCCCTTTATGATTATAACTCTCAGAAAAATAAGTAGAGAAGGGACATTTCTCAACACAATAAAAGCCATACATGACAAATCTATTGCTAACATCATACTGAATGAAGAAAAGCTGGAAGCTTTCCTACTAAAAACTGAAACAAGACAGGGTTATTGACTTTCTCTTCTCCTTTTCAACATAGCACTGGAAGTCCTAGCCAACACAACTAGACAAGAGAGCAAAATAAAAGGCATTTGAACAGGAAAAGAAGTGAAATTGTCCCCAATTGCAGAGGACATGATTATATAAAAAGAAAATCCAAAAAAAATTCATGAAGAAATTTCAGAAGTAATGAATGAATTCAGTGAAGTAGCAGCAAAGTCAACTTTCAAAAATATGTAGCTTTTTTATATACCAACAGTGAACAGACTGAGGCAGAATTGAAGAAAGTAATCCTATTTACAATAGCCACAAAAAAAATCTACAAAAATAAAATATCTTCTACAAAGAAAACTATGAAAAACTAAAAAAAGAAATTGAGTATGATACAATACAAAAGAGTGGAAAGACATTCCTTGGATAAGAAGAATTAATATAATCAAAATGTCAGTTCTATCCAAATTAATTTGTAAATTCAGTGCAATTCTGATCCAATTACTCGTGATATTCCTCACAGAAGTAGAAAAAACAAACATAAAATTCATCTGGAATCATAAAAGGCCCCATATTGACAAGGCACTACTGTGCAAAAAGAATAAAGTAGGAGGCATCTTACTACCCAACCTCCAAATAAATTACAAAGCTGTGATAATGAAAACAGCATAGTACTTTCACAAAAGCAGACACATACAAAAATGGACCAGACAGAGAATCCAGAAATAAACCCCAAATCACACAGCTAACTGATCTTTGACAAAGGTTATAAGACAGCGCAGTGGGAAAAAGTCTTTTCAGCAAATGGTATTTGAAAAATAGGATATCCACCTGCAGAAAAATGAACCCTTAACTCCCACCATTAACAAAAATCGATTCAAAATGGATCAAAGATCTAAATATAAAGCCTTAAACTATAAAATTACTGGTGAAAAATATAGGCATGATGAGATCCTGTAATTTGATGCAAAGTGGAGGAACATACAAGATTTAATGCTAAGCAAAGAGAGCCAGACTATGAAAAATAAACACTGTATATCCCCACTCAATATATACTAAATGTCTACACTTTGTGACAGAAATGGAAAGATTTGAATATATATTTGGGAGGGTAAGTTCATATGCCAGGGACTGTATAGGAGGGGAGTGGATAGTAGAGGATGAGTTGAAGGAATTCATGGGGAAAAAAAAAAAAAAAAAAAAAAACACTTAACAGACCGAAGATTGTAAAATTCACTGTTAAAAATGATGTAGACAGGGACCAGCAGTTAGCATAATGGCTATGTCACTGGACTCCCACGTAGTCGACCGGGGTTCGCGTCCCGGACCCGGTGGCTTAAACTCACGCCAGGCACGTGTGCGTGCGTGCCCAAGATCCCAAGAGGAGAATGGAGGAGAAGGGATTGCGACGTGGCCCTCCCCCCTGGGGGGTGATTTCCTGCTTTCTGTCTCTCTGTCTCCCTCTGTCTGTCTGGCGAGCGCACGCGCCCTATAGCGAAAACCTCTCAAAAAAAAAAAAAAAAAAAAAAAGATGTGGAGGGTAATATCCTTGATTTGAATGGCATGTACTACATACATACTTTGAAAAATCTTACTACGTGCTTTAGCAATATATATAATGTTTGAATGTAAATAAAAAATCATAAAATAACTTTTTAAATCATCATGTACTGATAATTTATGCCACGTAGTTCCCAATCTTCTAATAAGCCCCATGAGGTAAAAGTTGTATTCTCTACTTTATGAGAGAACAGAAGCTAATGTATCTGGGATCACCATACAATCAAGGTGGAGCAACCCTCGGGAAAAAAATAGAATTGAAAAAAAAGTTTCTCTGTTACCAGGTGTAATATGTGAATGAATAAGAAGGGAAATATAGATCCACAACAAAAAAGAGCATTTGGGAGTAAAGACCTAGTTTTCAATTTTACAATTCAATATCCAAAGACAGGAATGTTCTAGCACAGTACACATTGTCATAGTAGAAGAGTAGTGCTTCCCAAGAAATTTTAAGTTGTTGGACTTTTGTTCATTTTTTCCCTCTTTGTGGCAGCTTGTTCTTTCTGCAACGAATGTTTTCCACAGAAAACTATTAAGGTCATTGTGACATCCTGTGCTACAGAACAAGGGAGAAAAGAGAGAGGTACATGGGAAAAATTCATAATCAAGTCAGATCAAAGGTACTCTTACATTACCTATTTTTCTTCTGTGATATGTTTGTAAGAAAAATAAAAAAGAAAAGTAAGATTTAGACTTATGAGTTTTGACTTGATACTGGGTAGTAAGGCACGTTTTGCTATTTGTGATTCTTTAGTGAATTTTAAATAGTTTTAATATAGTAAGGCAAAAGCATTATTCTTTGACTGTTAGCATAACATCATGAACTATAAGTATCTAAATTTATGGGGACCAGCAGGTGGCATGGTGGTTAAGGTGCTGGACACTCCCACGTGACCGACCACAGTTTGAGTCCTGGACCTGGTGGCTTTCTCTCTCTCTCTCTCTCTCTCTCTCTCAACAAATTAAAATAAATGAATAAATAAATAAAATTAAATAATTTGTTAATCTAAATTTATTTTGCATATCAAATATGTCACTGTTTTGGTGCCTATTTTCTGAGATACCAAAGAGCTAGTAGTAATTTTTTTAAAAAAATCTTAATTTATTTTGCGTATCAAATATGTCACTCTTTTGGTGCCTGTTTTCTGAGACGCCAAAAGGCTAGTGCACTGAAATCATTTGCCACGTTCCTAAAGGCCTTTCTGTTGCTAGACTACACTGACATTAATTACACTAATTCATGATCAGAAAACTGTAACATGGGCCTGCAGTCTCCAAAGATGACTAAGTCATGATCCCGTCCTTCCCTTCAGGAGCTTAAAGTCTACTAGAAGAGACAAATGAGCATACTTAGCTGGAAAATTCAAGGCTTATTGTGGTAGGTGCTATCAAATATAATACACTTACTATAACATAACAAAGTATTAGGTATCTACATTAAGGGAAAGCTATCTTCATCTCCTTTAATCTTGACAGTCCTAGGAAGTAAGCTACTTTTTTTTTAATTTTAGACATAAATAAAAGTTATTTGACAAGATGAGATAATTTTCACTCGTTTTCCCAGTGAGGCAGTGGTAGAAATAAAGTTGTTGTCTGTATGATTTCACAACCTGTAATCTAGACCCCTCAGCAAAGCAGTATGATCAAGAGGAGGTAATATTAACTGAAGAAATAGATTAAAGGTGAGCCGTAATGGTAGTCAACGTGTCCCCTCCCCCCAATTTCTTGCTGGAAAGATAAAACTGACTTCTCCCTTGTCCCCTCTCATTTTAGCCTTTCATCTCCTTGTGCCAACTCTTGCACAACCCAAGGGCTTAATCAACCATCTGCCAATGCTTTCAATGGATTTTATTAGCTTAGGCAGGCTGGAAAGCCTTATAGGTATTGATCTGAAAAGTGATCACTGAAAAGCGTGCTCTTACAGTGCAAAATGACAGACTAACAGTCATCCAAACTGAATAATTTTAGTGAGAAAAGAAGTCAAATCAACTTGACTGACTTCTGTAAAACAGCAAGACTCCCCTCCGCCCCCCCCCCAGGGGCTCAGAAGTTGCCCTAATAACATGTAGAGGCTGAAGCACTTACTGAGCCCTTAGCTTCCCTATCTGAAAACATAGAAGAGATTTGAGTCCATTGCATATGAGGTCACCAACCTAATCAAAAAATAGCCAAATGACCTGGAATCGATGTGCAAATTGGGGGTGAGTGGCTCTGTGTTGTTTTGGAAAATGGTCGAGGAAGGAGTGCTATTACTGAATATGCACTATGCAGATTCATGGTGGTTGGGCCTCTTCTCACAAAAGTAGAAATGTGTAGTATAGATTTTAAATTCAGGATGTTACAGTAGGTTTCTCTAAAATCTTCATGCTATTGGGAGGCATGTTTTTTTCCTATTTCCACTACATATTATTGACTCCATCACACCTGAGTCTGGAAGTCTGCACATGTAACAGATAACTGAATAGTTCATCAAACTCCGTGGCAACCTTTTCCATAAAGTCAGACTTGATCCTTCATGAGCATAAGACGCATCTTTTCCTGTAGCTTCCAGACCAGGCTTTTACCTAATTTTTTATTTACTTGTGTGTCTCCCTCTAAATTTATGGTAGCAGCAACCTCTTTGAATGAAAGGACCATCAATCAGCCTTCTTTCTTCACTTCAAAGTAACTTTTTTACCAGGATCCTAAACTCCCATGACCTTTCTCTTCCTATCAAATTTGCATCTGGCAAAATCCTAGTCCTGGAATTCAGCTCTTTGACTGAACCAGAGCAGCTGAGCACCACAGACACTGCCAGAATAGTTTTAACAATACAGGTTGGTGCTGTCAGAAATGCATGCTCACCCACCTCATTTGGTCCCCAATATTATTTATTTTAGTTGCCAGAGGACATTTACACCAGAGAGAGAGAGAGAGAGAGAGAGAGAGAGAGAGAGAGTCCCACAATGGGTCATGGTTACACTGCTATTCCTTTTCTTCCTTTTCTCCACCCTGTTAGGATTTTAGGACAGCACACACATGTGGCTATTGTTTTTCAAGCTGCCAGGGTGGGATTGGAAATATGGGCCATCTGGAGTCTAGCTCCCTATGCCCAGAGTTTACCCTTTGCACTACGGAGCTAGCCTTCCAATATTATTTGGGAACTTCATCTTCCTTTGATCAATTCACTCTCTATCCACAAAGATTATTTCAGACCTTCTCCACATTCTTTAAATCTACAACATTCACCTCCTTATCTTTCCCAAACATCCTTCTTTACAAAGAAAAGAGGTGTCAGATTGGAATTCTTCAGCTTTTTATCATCAAACCTCCATCTTCATTTCCTCTGGCTTCCTCTGTCAACTGATGGTGGAGAGAGGGAACCTTCCTCTCCCTAGGCCAATCCCAGGTGGGAGGCCACCAGCTTTGTTCTTGATCGTTGCCTCCTCCTGACTTGTGCGAGACCTAAACCATTGGCTACCCTCCTTCTAAGGTTTTGTAGATGAAAGAAAGTTCTTTTTTTCAGCAGATTCTTTCTGACTTGTTTTGAAACAGCTCATTTTTTTCTCTCTCCCATTAAAATAAAATCTTCCCTCAGCAACCTATTTAGTCCCCAGCACTCATCTCTCTGGCCTTTCTCATAGCATAACTTCTTTTAGTGGTTACCTCCAAAATTAAAACATACATTCTTCATTCATTATAGCTTTTTGTTAATGCTTTCTATTCCTTTTCAAAAAATAGAACTTTGATATAGATAGATATGTCACCATTTACTACTTTCCTTTTTTTTACTTCTTGTATTTTTAATAATCATTTTATTTAGCTTTATTTTTATTGCTATTATTATTTTTTAATTTAACCAAAGAAACAGAGAGTGAGAAGGAAAGTGAGAAAGCAAACCGCCAGGTCTGGGACTCAAACTGCTGTCAGCCATGTGGGAGTCTAGCACCTTTAACCACTACGCTACTTGGTGGCCCTAGTTCTTGTATTTTTTAAGAACACAGGGCATGTGTGCTTGTCCGAGAGATGGAGATAGTGAGAGGCGAAGTGAGAAATCACCCTTCCTGGGGGGCATGGAAGGGTGGCCATGCTGTGATCCTTCTCCTCCATTCTCCTCTTGGGATCTTGGGCATACCCACACACGTGCCCGGCGTGAGTTTAAGCCACCAGGTCTGCAACTCGAACCGTGGTCAACTACATGGGAGTCCAGCAACATAGCCATTATGCCAACTGCTGGTCCCAACTCAGTATGATTTTCAAGCCACTGGGTCTGGAACTCGAACCACAGGTGGCCATATGGGAGTCCAGCAACATAATCATTACACCACATGCTGGCCCCTACTTGTATTTCCTACTTTTATCTGTCATTGGTTTACTTTGCCTGAATATCCTCTTTAAAACTTTCTCTCTGTTTTGAGTATCCAGACAATGTGGTAGAAATATTTGAATTTTTATCCCACATCTTCCACTGATTTACTATGTAAGCATAAGTAAAAGATATACTTTGCAAGGCCTTCATTTTGGGGACTAAAAAGAGAAAAGCAACTTATATCTCTACACCATTTTATTATTATTATTATTATTTTTAGAGAGATTTTTGTTATAGGGTGTGTGCACTCGCTGGAGAGACAGAAATAGAAAGCAAAACATCACCCCCTGTGGGGTATGGCCACATCACAATCCCTTCTCTTTCATTTTCCTCTTGGGATTTTGGGCATGCATGTACACAGGCCTGGTGTCTACACTAATTTTTAATTTAGATAAAATGTGTTCAAACCGAAAGAACTTGGAAAACTATGTAAAAAAGCTTTACATAAATCACCTTTATGTCAACTTTAAATATTATTTTTTCTTTCCTAATTAATTTCAAAAGTATTCAAGAAGAGGTGACAAGATACAAAATTTGGTGGTTCACTTTCTCCTATCATTTTTATACATCATTTCCTGTCTTTCTGACCTATAATTTTAACACTGTCAGGATCATTTTTTTAGTGATTTTCTTTGTAAGCGACATTACACAAAGATTTAATGGAGAAATTTTTATAAAAGAATAAGTCATGTTAATTCATCTCTAAAAAATTAATTAACAGTTGTGAAGATAGATCTTCACGAGGGTAAAACTATTGTACAAGGTGAAGTATGATAAACCTCAAATCAGGAGCATACGTGTGCCAGGGGCCATGGAGTAAGTAGAAGGATGAAGTGCGGATTGAGCCAAATTGTGCAGCCCCTGATTCTGAATGCCAAATCAAACACCTTGGGCTTTTTCCAATAGATGACAGAAACCACAGAGCACTTCTGAACTACAGCATGACCCCATATGAGTGATATTTAGGAAGGTAAATGCAGGGTAGAGAAAACTGGAAGCAAGCAGACCTGTTAGGACCCTCTGCACTTGTCCAGGCAGGAAACTGCATACACCTGGATGGGAAGTCAGTGGTAGTAATGACCACCATTTGTTTAATCCCTGTTCTGCCAAACCCTGTCATGGATGCCTGACATAAATTCCAATTATCCTCAAAATAACCACGCAAGATCATATGATTATCTCTAACTTGAAGATGAAGTTTCAAAGTGACTATGTGATTTGTTTAATGAGATTATAAATCAAGTCAAATTATACTCCACAATAGTCCCCTCTACTGGATTTGAAAGTTAGGTGGATTTAAGTTATGGATATAGGTTGCAAGATTATATTTGAGCTTTACACCTAATTGATTGGAATTTTCATGGACAAGGAGACCTATTCAGGTCAGAAAATGAGTATGGCCAACAGTCAAATACGATCCTAACATGATTTTCAGCAACAATGAGAAACTCATCTCACTTGCTTCTTTATGCTTACTATCACTCCACAAGAGACAAGATCTAGGATACCCGTAGCCCCAGGAGAAGAAATGCCATCACTTAAGTTCACTGCAAGGCATACAGGAAACACGTCAGATCATCTCTGGCTGAGAAATCAAGGCAAAAGTTCAGAAGGTACCTAAAGGAGGGAGCAGAAAACTCATTCGGATCCTTACTTATTTCACACTTTGGCCACAAGTCATCTTTATGTTAGGGTATTTTTATTGAAGTTTCTAGATTTTTCCTGTACTCAGGAAAGTTAATGATTGTAATATAAGGCATTTGGAAAAGTTCATTGGAAATGCACATTATGAATAAACTCATTCTTTAATTCCACTTTACACAAATTTTTGAAGTCCCTCATGCTTAAAATTTATTTCTTAGTTTGTGAAAAAGCAAGAAAACATGTCCATCTTTGCTGTGAAGACCCTTCGTGTGCTGTCCTCAAGCCAGAGGATGAAGCCAAACAGGTGCCCACACACTACCCAAGTATGTCAGGCGGTTTAGCCTTAATTTATATAGTATAGAAACATATAATATAAACATAGCTTATGGTTACTGAGCTATTCAGTAGAGCACAGCTGACGATGAGATGGGAGAGATGTGTAGGGTGAGGTAAGGGGGCAAGTGGATGAAGCTTTAACCCCCAGCACCTCCACATGTCCAGCATCCTCAAAGCTCCCCCCTTCTCCTTAACTCTTTCCTCATTCTATTTTTCAACTTTCATGGTTGAAAAATAAACAAACAAAACATATAATGTGGATATATATATATATATATATATATATATATATAATATATATAATGTATATAATATATATATTTTATATATAGTTTGTATATAATTTACATATATAGAGAATTTATATATAATATATTATGGTTGTCAGAAAAGTCATGACACATTTCTGCACAGAGAACAGAAAAATATGTCATGACTTTTCAGATTACACATACACACACACACACTATGTGTGTGTATGTATATGTGTGTATATATATATGTGTGTATATATATATATACACACACATATTTTTATATATATACACAATTTTATTTATTTATTTCATAAATAAGAGAGACAGACAGAGAGAGAGAGAGAGAGAGAGAGAGAGAACACCCACAACAGGATCCTTATGCCAAGATTCATCCTTAACTTCAGCCAGCACCAAATCTAGTTTTACCTTTCCATCCAGAACTGGGGCTGGATGAGGTCACCATGTGGCCCCTCTCCTTCAATTTCTAACAAATATTATAATTTATTCACTGAAGTTAAAAATAAGCCTCCTCTGTGCATAGTAACTAGTATAATTACAGGCCTGAATTGCTTTAAAGTTTTACTCTGCTGAATCCATTCTTGGATATGACCTTGCAATCAAATAGTAATTGTGTCCTTCAATAAATGTAAATGTACCATAATATCTTTTCACTAATTGTTTTAATTTTAAGTAACATTCTTTAGTCATAAAAAACCATATTCAACATAGGAATACAGCAATATGTAGGTAAAGACAAATGTTCTCTATAGTAACTTTGACTTTTGTGACATTTTAAATAGGGGGGGGGAGTCTGCCTAATCTTTAAGCCCGAACAAGTAAGATGCCAGTTGCCAGTTTATGTGGTTAACTTCAGCAGCAGAAATTGAGATATAACTTTGCAAACTGCTACTACACAGTAGTGATGATGTCAACCAAGTCTTAGAAAAGTTCACATTCCAATTTTTATCAATTGCATGTTTCATATGCCGGCTTCCAGATAAAACACTACAAAACATCATGTGGTGAAGAAGGAAGGGCAGTCTCTGTCCCCAGGCAGCCTGCCTTTTCCAGAACATAGTGTAAGTGTCCTAAAGAATATCAGCAATAAATAAATATTTGTACTCTACCTCAGATTTTCTAAATTGCCTTGGGAAGCATCTCCTCACTCCCTACATCCAGACCTTTGGCAAGTACCATCACCTTGACCTCCAGAAGGTCTCTAACCCATCTAATCCCTGTCAACCTCATTACCATCATCTCTTACCTAAAGAGCACCACACCCTCAATCCATTTCTACAGAATGGCATTCAGGTGGGTTCACACTGCCCAGAGGGTAAGAACCTCTCTATTTTGCCTGGTGTGCCTGGGTTACTTCTAGCTTTACCTTTGATCTCTTTCGTGGAGATACCACCACTTGTCTGTCTTTCTAGTCTCTGAGTATACCAGGCTCATTCCCATCACCACCACCATCAAAAACACACACATACCATTCGCTCTTATTCACAGAGATTATTATTCTCTGAAATTATCTCACTCGTGTGTTTGTTCATAAGTTCTCCACCACTGCCTTCGAGATACCCTGAGACAAGCTTCCCTGGTTCTCTCTCGTTTACCACTTTATCTCCAGGGCCTGAACTAGGCCTTGAACAAGATAGACCCTCAATGAATATATGTAGTCTTCATAGCAATTCTGACTTAATAATATTGCATTTTTTTCGATCATGAAAGTTGGGTTCCTAAACTTCCTCATGCCCTTACCTTTGCTTCAGGACAGAACTCATTATTTAAAATCTATGAACAAAATAAAATGAGGAAAGAGTTAAGGACAGGGTGGGGAGAGCTTCCAGGTTGCTGAACACATGGAGGTTCTGGGAGGGTAAAGTTTCATATCACTGCCCCCTTATTTCACCCATCTCTGCCATCTGATTGTCAGCTGTACTCTACTTAATAACCTACTAAACATAAGCTATGCAAAGCACCTGGCAGTGAATGTTTACAATATATAGTATAATACACAAGTAGAGTCTAAAAACTATAAACTACTCCATGAATGGGAGCAGCATATCGTCCCCAGGTTGGAAGCTCCTAGGCTCTAAACCAATACTTGGTGCCAGTAAAGGGTCCTGCCAGTTCCACCCACATCAGTCACGTTGGTCACGTCACATTCCTGCCACATCTTCACTCATTTTCTGATATGAGTAGAGGAGGCAGTGAGTGGAAGTCAGGTGCTGTTATGCGTAGAGGGGGAGAGGTGAGAGCAGAAAGTGAGATAAATTTGCCCCACCTCATGGGTGTCAGAGAAACAGGACGAGGGCTTGACTCAGTGGGATGTGCTACCCAAAGACAGAAGGCTCTATGACTGGCCCTCAGCTTTGGTTACCTGTCAGTCAGCCTTTGCATGCAGAGAGAAACCCTCATTGAAGCAAAGGAGCACATAAGACACTCTTTATCAAGCCCTCTCTCAGGATGAAGGCTCCAGAGGGGGTCTGACCAGATGGAGGATGCCGTGAAGAAATACTAGGCCTGGACTAGGAGACAGAATTGCCACATCCAGCTTGGAGCACTACCCCTACCACAGTGCCACTGACAGGCCAGACTGCAGCCAGTTCTCAAGAAGGTAGGACACTGGTGTTCCACAGCTCCTGCCAGTGTAGAACTAGAGGCCAGTCCTTGCCAGTCCTGCTCAGAAGCCTGGCACATAAGTTGTTCTTCCCATGGTGGGAGGGGAGAGACCTAGTAATTGCTTGGCCTGGGACTTCAAAGAACACAGAGTAGAAACTCTGTCCTGAGAGAATTCAAACTGTTGGTCCAGAAAACCATCAGCTGTGGAGCCAGTTCAGGCCACCAGGGATAACGGGAGCTGAGGAAACTAAATCCCCTTGTCTTGGAGGTGGAAGAGAGGCTAAGTGCACAAGAGGGCCTGGTGCAAGAGCTTCAGAAAGAATGGTTGGAATTACAGGAGGTGTGGAAGGGTCTGGCATCCCCACTGAAGGAGCAGAAGTGGAGGCTGCAGATTTCAGAAGCAGCTCTGTCAGCAGTCAAGCAGAGGTGGCATCTCTGTAGCAGCCCCAGGTGGCCTTACTGGCTGAGTGGTAAGACTGTCTCCATGGCTATAGATGGAATACCCTTGACGGTGCAACCGGCTGTGGGAACTCAAGGGCAACATCCATGCATTGTGCTACAGTGCCATATCCTGGGGCAGCCCACCCTATCTGCTGGCTACCTTCTGTTCCCTCCTGTCTCTGGACGGTCCTCTGACTCTCCAACTGGCCTTAACCTCTCCTATCTAAAGAAAGGTACGCAACCAGGAAATGGACAGGATGAAGTGTTCGAGGAAATGGCCAGTTTTGTCCAGTCAACTTTGGATCTCTACCCAGTAGGCATCTTTGCCTGCAGTCAGATAGGCCGACACAAGACCATTAGTGTTGGCTGTGGGGAGACCCCCAGGTGGACCTGCTGACCCCATGGGCCTGTAGCACCTCTTCTCTGTAGCCCAGGAGCTGAATGGTCAGGGCTGGACCTACATCTTTGTGACAAGCTGCATAGAGACTTTTCACGCCCTCCTCACCACTGGTTGTGGGAAGGTCCAAGGAGACAAACGTGGGATTCACATTTCGGCAGGACCAGTGAGGAAGGAGCTTACCGCTGACAACGCACCATGTGTCGCTGTCTCTTGTGAGAAAGAGCTGCTTCATCTGGTGTATAAGAATTGGGCTGTTGGGACCAACAGTTAGCGTAATGGCTATGTCGCTGGACTCCCATGTAGTTGATCATGGTTCGAGTTCCGGACCCGATGGCTTATACTCATGCAGGGCGCGTGTGCGTG
The DNA here is from genome assembly GCA_026018925.1 of Tupaia tana. NCBI lineage: Eukaryota > Metazoa > Chordata > Mammalia > Scandentia > Tupaiidae > Tupaia > Tupaia tana. Next base: position 9,515,293 of record JAKSZU010000008.1, read on the forward strand.
TGTGCCCAAAATCCCGAGAGGAGATCCTCTCTGGGGGGTGATTTCTTGCTTTCTGTCTCTCTGTCTCTCTCTGTCTTTCTGGCGAGCGCACGTGCCCTATAGCAAAAAAAAAAAAAAAAAAGAATCGGGCTGTGGTCTGCACAGCCTAGAATGAGCATTCATCATGCAGCCAGTCATGCCAGCTTCAGATGTCTGGGAGCCTGCTGGCAGAGGCTTTGAAGATCTGGCAGGGAGTGAAAGGCTCGCTGCTGACCAAGCCCACAGTCCTAGAACACCTTTGGGAAACACAGCAGCCTGTCCACACTGGGGTTGGTGGTCATGACGCTGAATGACAGGGAGTGCTACATGCCCTACCAGAACAGCAAACTCCAGCACTGCTGCAGGACTCTCTGAGTGGCAGCACCAAGACACCCATGGTTGTGAATATTCCCCCCCTAGAAAATCTCTCAACTCTACACTTTGTCCCCAGGGTGTTATTGGTGCTGCCTAGGCCCAACAAGAAGTGAAGGCAGATCTGAGTTCTGGGGCTGGGGTACCTATGTCCGTTTGGAGGGAAAGGGCTGCTGAGGGATGCTTTGCTGGGTGGAGAGTCCTATTTACCTAAGCCTATCAAACAAAGGACAGTTGCTGGTTTTAAATAAAGGTCTAATTAGCAGTTGCCCAGGGGTGAAAAAAAAAGAAAGAAAAGGGGATATACATAATCCCAAATTAGCCTAGAGAGTCCAGGTCAATATTCTACATGGACTGAACTTTAACAAACAAAAGGGAACATGTCGCATTGAGCATGCCTTAACTTAGTAATTAGAGATCTTAAACATGGAATTTCTGTTGACTAGTGCATGCTTACTAGACTCTACATAGGATCTGCTTCCTTTGTCTTTTCTCTGAGATGCACCACGGTTTCCCATAGTTCGATACAGGTGACTATAAAATGTTAACACCTTTAATCGACTTAAAAAATAAGCACAAATTTTTTCCTTCTAGAATTAAGTGGGAGTATAGCTTTGTACTTCCATGTCTGAATCCTTTTTTTTTTTTTTTTTTTGGGAGAAGTTTTTCGCTATAGGGCGCGTGCGCTCGCCAGACAGACAGAGAGAGACATAGAGACAGAAAGCGAGAAATCACCCCCCAGGGGGTATGGTCACACCGCAATCCCTTCTCCTCCATTCTCCTCTCGGGATCTTGGGCACGAACGCACACGCGCCCGGCGAGAGTTGTAAGCCACCGGGTCCGAGACGCGAACCATGGTCGACTATGTGGGAGTCCAGCGACATAGCCATTACGCTAACTGCTAGTTCCCCATGTCTGAATCCATTTTGACTAGCAAAGTCACACTCACCTCAGTGCCTAAGGCAACATAATATAGTGGGAAATATTAGTAGAGGTTTGGTTTAAATGTAAGTTCTAATTTCTGATAATCATTTTATCTTTCAAACTTCAGACTCCAGCTGGAAAATGGGGACAAGGACTGAGTCACAGGGTTAATTCCAGGATTAAGTGAAAGAATATATATCAAGGGACCAGCAGTTAGCGTAATGGCTATGTCGCTGGACTCCCACGTAGTCGACCGCGGTTCGAGTCCCGGACCCGGTGGCTTAAACTCACGCCGGGCGCGTGTGCGTGCGTGCCCAAGATCCCGAGAGGAGAATGGAGGAGAAGGGATTGCGGCGTGGCCATCCCCCCTGGGGGGTGATTTCCTGCTTTCTATCTCTCTGTCTCTCTCTCTCTGTCTGGCGAGCGCACGCGCCCTATAGCAAAAACCTCTCCAAAAAAAAAAAAAAGAAAAAAAAAAAAAAAGAATATATATCAATATAAAAGTATTCTGAATTGGATGGGGTTATAAATGTCAGGAATTCCATAATCATCATCTTCCTCACCTTTGAACTAGATCAGATATTATTGGTGATATTTTTAAGACAGATTTTTGTTATAGGGCACCTGTGCTTGCCAGAGAGACAGGAAGTGAGAAATCACTCCCCCCCGCCCCCCACCCGAGGAGGGATATCCATGCCGCAATCCCTTCTTCTCCATTCTCCTCGGGATTTTGGGCACACACGCACATGTAGCCAGCATGAGTTTAAGCAGCTGAGTCCAGGACTTGAACCATGGTTGACTCCATAGGAGTCCAGCAATGTAACCGTTACTCCCTCTGCTGGTCCCAATTGGTGTTTTATTATTATTATTATTGGTGTGTAATATTTATCTTCCTTCAGAAACTGTGAAAAAAATAAATACAGCAGTATAACTAAGCACTTAAGAGTGTGGACATTATAATCAAACAGACTTTAAGTCTAAAGTGAAGCCGGGTCATTTTCTAGTTATGGGATTTGTCTCTAGTTATCCAATATCACTATGACTTAGTTTTGATACTTGAAAAAAAATGATCAAAATAATTGTATCTACCTTAAATGCAGGAAATGAGGATTAAATGAGAAAATGCCCAGAAGGCTTTCTATGGCATCAGGCACATGATAAACTCTTGATTATCATTTGTGTTGGTGCTGAATTCTTTGAGTAAAAATGTGAAAGACATGCTATTTTATAGATATATATTTATAATCCAAAATAAATTCCCATTAAGTCCTCCTAATGTGCGGTATTTGAAGAGTCGCTTCTTCTACCCGAAGTAACTGAATTCAGCACTAATGATGCCATGCTCACCCCAGGCTTCCTGAAATCTTTACCTCCGTGTCTCCAAATTGTCCATGTCTAAGCATCTTCCCCTAGTCTCCATGACAGGGCTTAGGATCTTCCTCCACAGAGGTGTATGCGTCCTCGTCAGGAAATGCTTCAACCACTCACTTCTTGCTGACTAGGGAAGACAGCAAGGTAGGGAAAGGACTGCGGTGTTGGCTCATATGTGACTGACTACAATGATCTACTGCATTTTGTACATGTGGTGAGTCTGTGGGGTCATTTTCTTCTTGTGCTTGTGCAACCTTTTTTTGTGGTAAAATATGCATAAGAAAAAAAATAACGGGACCAGCAGTTAGCATAATGGCTATGTGTCGCTGGACTCCCACGTAGTCGACCGCTGTTCGAGTCCCAGACCCAGTGGCTTAAAACTTACGCCGGGCGCATGTGCATGCGTGCCCAAGATCCTGAGAGGAGAATGGAGGAGAAGGGATTGCGGCGTGGCCATCACCCCGGAGGGTGATTTCTTGCTTTCTGCCTCTCTGTCTCTCTCTGTCTTTCTGGCGAGCACACTCACCCTATAGCAAAAACCTCTCAAAAAGAAAAAAAAAAAAAAAAAAGGAAGAAAAAGAAACAAAATAAGGAAAAAAAATAACCATTTTAACTGTTTTTAAGTGCACAGTTCAGTGGCATTAAATACATTTATGCTGTTGTTGTGCAAGCTCTATTTCTAGGATTTTTTCATTAACCCCAAACTGAAGCTCTATACCCATTAAACAATAACTCCCCATTTCCCTAGCCCCTGTAATGTAATGTTTTCATTTTGATTTGTTTGAAGGTATTTTTAAATTTTCTTTGTTATTTCTTTTCTAGGCCATTGGTTATTTAAGAGTGTTATTTAATTTCCATGTATTTGTTAATTTTCCAGTTCTACTTTTCTGTTGATTCCTAACTTTATTTCATTTGATTAGAAAAAAGTACTTTTTATTATTTAAATCTTTTTAAATTTATTGAGTCTTATTTTATGGCTAACATGTAATATGTCTGAAGAATATTCTGTATAAACTGGAAAAGGCTATTTAGGATAAGACCTCTCAGTAGGGGTCTTTTTAAATTTCTCAGACACGTCATTCATTGCACTGCTTATATTTGTATATGTATGTCTTTCATAAAATTTAGGAAGTTTTTGACCCTTATTTCTTTAGGGAATCTCTCTGTCACAGACTCTCTTCTTTTTCTGGGACTTACGCTAGTCTGCTTGTTGATATTCCATAAATTTCTCAAGATGGGTTGACTCTTCTTAATTTTTTAAAATTTATTTTCTTTATTTGTATTTTGCTTCTCAGGCTTGAGAGTTTCAAATGATTTGATCTCAAGTTCACTGATTCTTTTCTCTACCAGTTGGAGTCTGTTGCTGAGTCCCTCTAGAGAATTTTTTTTTTTTTTTGAGAGGTTTTTGCTATAGGGCACGTGCGCTTGCCAGTTAGACAGAGAGACAGAAAGCGAGAAATCACCCCCCCAGGGGGGATGGCCACACCGCAATCCCTTCTCCTCCATTCTCCTCTCGGGATCTTGGGCACCGCACGCACATGCGCCCAGCGTGAGTTTTAAGCCACCGGGTCCGGGACGCAAACCGCGGTCGACTACGTGGAAGTCCAGCGACATAGCCATTATACTAACTGCTGGTCCCATGTTTTAAAGTCTTTATCTAGACTGCTATCTCTGTGTCTTCAGGGATGGTGTGTGGAGATTTATTTTGTTCCTTTGAATAGGCCATGCTTTTTCTGCTTTTTTGTGTGTCTTGTGATTTTTTTGTTGTTATATGAAAACCAGGCATTTAAAAAACAGCCATCTCTTCATCTTTGCAGATTGGCCTTATGCGGTAGAAGATTTTTACTAATCAACTCAGCATGAAGTCTTCAATACTTCTCAGACTTCTTTTGTCCATGCACATTCCTTGGGCCTGTGCTTATTCTTTAATCTGATTTTCCTTACACACAGATGATTTTAATGTCTTCATTTCATTCCTGCTTTTTCTTAGGCTCTTGGCTCGTTTTACTGTACTCTTCAATAGTTCATCTCAGATTCCACCCCACCATGGGTCTGTAGCATCCTAGCAATCTTCCTGAGTCATGCCCATAGCCTTCTATGGCTTCCTCTAGCTTTTAAACTCAAGTTGTGCTGCTTTTAGTTGTCTGAGCTCTAGGGTAGGTGACGCTGAAGCCATTCTCTCTGGAAGTTCCCAGACAAATTAGGAAATTGCGATTTGATGTCTTCTGCTCTCTCTGCCTGTGGAAAGAAACCAGGGATCAGGTTGCTACTTCCCCATGAACCATATGGTACTTCACCAGGAATTAGGTATGGCAAAGAACAAGGAAAAATGCCACAGAATGATGAAGTGCAAATGTTTGGGAATTGCTATGAAGTGATTACTAGGAAAACAGACATGTCTGCCACCAGAAGCAATACCTGGGGTAAATGACTTTACAAATACATCTGTGGAAGTCCTTAGTGGCTCTTGATAATATAATTTTAATCACAATTCTGGCACAAGTGCATGTATTAATCAGGCATAATTAGAGTTTAGGACAGGGTTCTGATCTCACTCCATCTATAACAGAGGTTCTCAGTGTATGGTCCGTAGGCCATCAACATCTAATTCTTAGAACCTCTCCCTGGTATAGAGTATCAGAAAACATGGATAACAAGCTTACCAGTTGGTGCTTCAACCAGCCACCTATGTCACTAATGGTTGGTCAAAGTTGATCTGTCAAACTTTCAGAATTATCCCTGGGAACCATTCTCCATCCCCAATTGCCTGTTAGGACCAACCACTTATACCTGTGCCTTACTGAATTACTAAGTATTTTTAATAAAGTAACTGATGGCCTACTGACCTGAGATGTGTGTGAGTGCAGGTGTACACAGGTAGATAACCTGTAGGCTGTTGCTAGATTATCCCCTTCTGTAGAAGAAAGAAAGGCACACTAAAAAATGGAATTTCCTTCAGACATATTTCTGAAGGACTAAGGATTTGAGTCCTCTACTTCTGTGTGAAAATCATGTACCTTAAGCTAATTTTTCTTGATTCTTTGCTAATGGAAATGCTGCTTCTGAACTACATTATGCTGTTTCTGATCTCTCACCAACAGGCATAGGATCAACTGTTTTGAGACTGGGAAAGCCTGAGTCTATAGATCAGTTCCGCTCATGGTATGATCCTAATCCTGCTGCTATTAACTCTGAAAAGTTCTCAGATGACATAGGGACTCTGGGTCTAAACTCAGACAGCTGCCATTAATGAACAAATGCATGTAAACAGGACACTCAAGAATGAATTCCTGTGTCTTTGAGTGTTAGACATACAACTGCCTTGTGAACCAGCAATTTCATTATAGTCATTAATTCTAGAGAAAGAAAAATGTACACGCACGTGAAATCCTAGATTTGAACACTGTAGCAGCATACGTAATTGCCAAAGCCTGGAGACAATCCAAATGTCTTTCAAAGGGCACATGGATAAACAAACTGCGGTATCCCTATCTGCACAGTAAAATACTACTCAACAATCAAAAGAAATTAATGATTGATACATGCAACAACTTGGATGAATCTCAAAGACATTACGTTAAGTGGAAAAAAATAATCTCAAGATCTTACAACACTGTATGTTTCTATTTATATAATATTTTTGACATGCCAAAAATATAGTGATCCATGGTTCTCAGGGTCAGTGTTGTCGATGGGTGTAATTATAAATGGGTAACACGGAGAGTTTGTTTTGGATCATCTACATCCTTATTATAGTGAGAGTTATATGAATTTACATATGTGATAAAATTTTATAGCACTATACACCAAAGGAAAAATAAGATAAAATTTGCTTATAAAAACTAGTAAGAGCCAGCAGATAGCATAATAATTACATTGATGGACTCTCACATGGTCAACCACGGTTCAAGTCCCAGATCTGGTGGCTTCAAAGTCATGCTGGGTATGTGTGCATGCAAGTCCATGATCCCAGGAGGAGCTTTAAGAAGGGATATGGTGTGGACATCCCCTTTGGGGGGATTTCTCACTTTTCCTCTCGCTATCTCTGTCTCTTTCTGTCTTTGGCAAGCACATATGCCCTAAGGCAAAAATCTCTATAAAAACAAATAAACAAATAAAAAATTTACAAAAGGCAAAATAAGGACTGTAGTTTAGTTGCCATTAATAGCATTGTACCAATGTCATTGTCAACATCTTGGTTTTGATAATTGCACTATGATTATATAAAATGTTATTAATGAAAAAAGCTGAAAGTGCTCTACATACTGTTTTTCTCCATTTCTTTGTGAGTCCACAGCTATTTCTAAGTAAAGATGATTTCTGCTTAAAACATGTTAACCAACGTAATGTATATTAAATATATTTTAGTGGTTGCCTATAGAAAGGAAGGGAATGGAGGTTAAAAGGGAAAGAATAAAAACATTCCAGAATATATTTAAATACTTCATTTATTATGTTGGGGATATATCATGGTTCTCTATTACAAGATTATAAACACTATCAGGTCAAGAACTGCTTATCAGTCATTTCTGAATTTCCTGGTGTCAAGCACAGTGCTGTGTGTATATTAGGCTCACCATGAACATCCATTCTATTATTAAGCAAATGAGCTAGTGAACATCTATCTATTTCTCAGCTGAACTCCTTAAGGCAAAAAAAAAAAAAAATCCTGTTTTTTTGGTGGAAATCTTGATATTTTATGAGTACTTACTTTATACATGATGCTTTATATTTAGGCCTGAAATATTTCTGTGTGTTGTACTTGCATCATGACCAGTCCTTCCCCAGCAGCAGATGAAGCTGCTGTAGATATATTCAGGAATTCAGTGAGAAACAGCAGATGGAAAGCCAATTTGGTCTCATTACTGAGAAGGGCCTTCATATCTCCTGCCATCAAAGCTTGCCTTTCATCAAAAAATTTTAGTTCAGGAAATGTCAATAAGCAGCTTTCTGGAGACTTAACTGGATGCACTTTTTAAATAATTAATTAATTAATTTTTAATTATTATTTATTATTATTATATCTTAAATTGTTTTACATCATTTAGATTGCAAAGAGACTTTATTCAGCATGATATACACCTCAGACCAGTTCAGTTGAGAATACTATCCATATCTTCATCAACAGGTAATAAACCGTATCCGTGTCCCACAAATGTCTTACCTCTCTATTTTTTCCCCAAATTTCCTTTCCTACAATCTTCCCCTCTCCCATTCTCCTTCCACTATGTCCCAGTGTCCATAACACTTTTCACTGCTTTTATGTTCTCCAGTCTTTCAGTCTCTACCATAGAGTGTGGATAAGGGGAGACATACAATGTAATGTCTCTGTTTCATTACTTGATTTGCTTTACTCAGCAATAAACCTCCCATGTTCATCCACTTTCTATCAAATACCAGGGTCTTGTTGGTTTTTATGGCTGAATAGTATTCCACGGAGTATATGTGCCACACTTTTTCAATCCATTCATCTGTTTGTGGATATTTGGGCTGGTTCCATGTCTTAGCAATCATGGATAATGCTGCAATAAATAAAGATGTGCAAACGCTTTTCTAACTAAGTGTTCTCCTGTCCTTTGGGCAGAAACCCAAGAGTAGAATTGCTGGATCATATGGTAGTCACATCTGAAGGTCTTTGAGGAACTTCCATATTGTTCTCCACAGTGAAGGGACCAATTTACATTCCCACCAACAATATAGGAGAGTTCCCCTTTCACCACATCCCTGCCAGCACTTATCATTTTTTGTTTTATTTTAATTTTTGCTATTCTGACTGGGGTTAGGTGGTATCTCATTGTAGTTTTGATCCTCATCTCCCTTATGAGGAGGGATGTTAACATTTTTTCATTTGTTTTTTTGGCTGTTCGTATGTCTTGTTTAAAGAGTTGTTCATTCAGCTCATTTTCCCATCTTTTAATTGGGTTAATAATTTCCTTCTAGGTAAGCCACTTGAGTCCCTGTATATTATGGTTATTAGTCCCTTATCTAAAGATTGTTTACTAAAATTTTCTCCCATTGCAAGGGTTTTCAATTCACACTAATTACTGTGTCTTTTTCTGTGCAGAAACTTCTTAATCTGATGTAATCACACTTGTTTATTTTGGGGATTATTGCCTGTGCCTTGAGGGTCTTACTTAAGAAGTCTTTGCCTACCCCAATGTCTCCCAGAGTTTCCCCAATGTTTTACATCAGTATTTTTATAGTTTGGGGTCTTAGGTTTAGATCTTTGATCCACTTTGAGTTGATTTTTCTTAATGGTGACAGATAAGGGTTCAGCTTCATCTTTCTACAGGTGGGTACCCAGTTTTTCCAACACTATTTGCTAAAGATGTTTTCTTTTTCCCATTGAGTTGACTGGTACCCTTTGTCAAAAATCAGTTTGCTGTATGTTTTGGAGTTTATTTCTGGGATCTCTACTCTGTTCCAATGGTCCTCATGTCTGTTTTTGTGCCAATATCATGCTGTTTTGATTATCACAGCTTTGTAATATATTTCAGGGTCAGGAAGTGAGATGCTACCCACTCCACTCTTTTTGCATAGAATTGCTTTGTCAATATGGGATCTTCTTGATTCCAAATGGTAGCTGGACTCTTGAGTTGGAGTACCCCATTAACCAAGTCATGTCTTTGCTCACCAGTTTTATACTTCCCTCATGCTTGTGGGAAATACAGGGACTGCATTTATTTTATGAATCAAGGTTATGTCTCTCAACTATTGATTTCAGTCCTTGAATGTGTAATGAAAGTTATTCAGAAATACACCAGGCTGAAACTAGCAGATGACATAATGGTTTTGTCACTGGACTCCCACATAGTCGACCATGGTTTGAGCCCTCAACCAGCAACTTAAAACTCACACCAGGCATATGTACGTACATGCCCAAGACCCCAAGAGGAGAATGAAGGAGAAGGGATTGCAGCATGGCAACTCCCCAGGGGGTGACTTCTCATTTTCTGTATCTCTGTCTCTCTCTCTCTCTGTCTGTCTCTCCAGTGAGCACACGTGTCATATAGCAAAAATTTCTCTCTCAAAAAAAAACAAAAACAAAACAAAAAAAAAACACCAGGTACATTTTCTCTTCTCATGGCCATGTATATTTAAGATTACTAAAGACATCAAGCAAGGGCATAACATATTGAAAATTAAGGCAAAGGAAAGACAGAAGCCCATGGAAGGGAGAAAGGAAAGAAAGGAGGGAGAACAAGAAAGAGAGAACTTACATGCAGTGGGGAGGAAAATGGTGAGATAAACAGCTATTTTAATAAATACATAGATATGAAAAGTTTACATGATCTGAAAACATCATTGAAATACTTTGAATGATTCAGTTCAGATTCCAGGTTGGCCTGAAACACGCTGGGTACACACCTGGGATTTGGGGAAGCTGTGGTGGGGGGAGTTCACTGTGAGATGACCTCTCAAGGGTGTCTGTCTGTCTGTGTGTGTATAATAAACGTAAAAAAAAACATTTACCTTGGATAAAGATGTTCTAAAAGAAGACCTTTTGCCAGCTTTTCTCAGTTCTGAACCCTGTGGTCTTTCCGAGAATAGGATAAGTAGTTTTCTTATTCTTGACTGGAAAGGCAGGGTGTCTGCGCTTGGTATGGTACAAGTCAAACATGTGATGTTTGATTACCCTGCTGCCATATTCAATATGAAGTGTCTTTCTTTTGCTGTGAACAGCATGTCTCCTGCATTGTCTCCTACTTAAGCTGGCTGGAAACAGAAACTTATTACAGGAATAGGCTGATTTGGCTCACCCGGTATGACAAAATTAATTGAGCAACAAGTAAAAACTGTAAAAATTTTGTCAAGCATTGTGAAAGGGAAAGTCACATGAATATGAGAGACCTGCTTTTAAAAATGAAAAAAGGAGCTCTTGTTGTTAAAAATGCTAATTGTTCTCCCAAATTTTGTTTTAAAAATTGCATATTTAATTTGGGCAACTGTTGTTTTCCTAGCTCCCCCTCCCACACAATTTCTGATGAGAAAAATAAAGCTCTAGATTTACTTATGAAAACTGTCTTAGCCTGGGTCCCCCAAAAGCAGAGCCTGAGACAAGAGTTAGTGAGCATGTGGTTTCTTTACGGGAGGGTCTCCGAGAGTAAGACTGGGAGACAAGAAAGGAGGGATGGCCTCTCAGAGGCATCGGCAAGCTGGTCACTGCTGTGGCCAGCTACCGCTGGGTAGATGGCAGAGGGAAGAGGAAGGTGCTTATTCAGTGATGCCTCCCATCCTCCTTGATCAAGGAAGGGGTGCCCTAGAGTGTTGACACCCTTGAACTTTACATCATGTCTGAAAAGTCCCAGGCCAAATGGCAGGAGCAAATGACTGCAGTTCCTAAATGCTGCCAGGCTGTACCTGTGTGAAGCGGATTAACTCGTCAGTGGCAGGAGCAAAGCCAGACCGGAGACTGGGAGGAAAACAGCTTCACTCGTCAGCATGGGAAGCCTGGCGCTCTTAAACGGCTCATGTTTAGGGTTTTATTTTAGATCTTTGGATTTATATAGACTATAAAACATATTCCCCAAAAACGTTTGTGTAACTGATTGGATTCCAAAGTTTCCCTTATTCTTTTTTTTTTTTTTTTTTTTGCCAAAGGGTATATGTGCTCACTGGAGAGAAACAGAGAGAGGGAAAATGAGAAAGCACTCCCAGGGGAGATGATCACACAGTTCTGCCTGCCGCCATTCTCCTCCCGGGATTTTGGGCATACACATACACGCCTGGCGTGATTTTTAAGCTGCCGAGGCCAGGACTCAAACTGCATAGCCAGCCATATGGGATCCAGCCACCTTAATACCACATCACCAGCTGGCCTGCAAAGTCGTTCTATGTTGGAATAAGCAGTAAATAAGCTGAACTGACTCATACAGCTGTTGACTTGGTGTTAGGACCTATAACAGGACTCCTACCCTGCCTTCTGGAAAATAGTATGTTAAAGGCTTCTGTGGGTCCCAGCAGCAGTGCAGTGGTAATGTATTCCAACCAACTTGACAAAAGTCCTGGGTCCCTGTCATGGGACTTCCCTGCACACAATGTAGGTACCTATGATCTTGGCCGACTGAGATTGGGAGAGAATTATGACAGGAAGACCCTCTCAGGGGCATCTGTCTCTTTCTCTCTCTCTGTGTATCTCTCTCCTATAAATAAATAAATAAATTCTTAAAATAAAGACTTTTGTGAATCAAGCAGTGTATTAGATTCAACTTCGTATTAAGGGAAGTCAATAGTTCTGACTCGAATAAAGTATTAATATAAGAAGACCAAGAGGTAATTTGGCATGAAAACACACATTTTCCTGAATTGAAGAGCTGAGGCTGTTTGGTAACAGGAAGCTGTAGACATGAACATGGACCTGGCTGGGTCTAGAGAGCACAGCCTTTGGAGGCTGACAGAAATGGCATCTATGATCAGCTCAACTGCACACTGGTTGTGTGACCTTTGTATGTGACTTAACCCTCCCATGGGGAGAATTCCTCAGAGATCAGAGGGATTAAATAATACCATTTTCATAAAGCTTCTGAGAAGACTGATCACACAGTCAGGACCTGCATATTTCAGGCAGAAAGTTATTGTTAGTTCTCTGCCTAATCCTGTGCATCCATTCTGAAAAGCCAAATGGCCAAAAGTGAACCTTGAAACTTTACACACGCACCCATGCTTCTCAGACTAGTTTCTTGGACTGACCCAGAGCTGCCATTCACAACCAAGCTGATTTGAAGGAAGGAAGGAAGAAATAAAAAGAAAGAAAGAGAAGAAAGAGAGAGAGAGAGAGAGAGAGAGAGAGAGAGAGAGAGAGAGAGAAAGAGAAAGAAAGAAAGAAAGAAAGAAAGAAAGAAAGAAAGAAAGAAAGAAAGAAAGAAAGAAAGAGAGGAAGAAAGGAAGAAAGGAAAGGAAAAAGAGAAATACATCTCTTCAAAGATGAATTCACATAGCAAAGTTCCCGGTTTGCCTCCTGAGGCCTCCCTGGGTATGCTGGGCACACACAAGGCACAGCCATGATCCAGGCTGGTTGAGGCTGGGGGTGCATAGCAGTGTGAGGATTCTGTTTGGGGTCTCTCTCTCTTTTTCTCTCTCTCTCTCTCTTTCTTCATCTCTCTCTCTCTCAGGATAAACAAATAAATAAAAATTAAGAAAAAAACAAATTGCAAGTTTCACTCTGGGTGGCATGGCGCCTTCTTATTTTAATGTCAGCAAGTTTAATTTTAATACTGAGCTCTGCTAAAACAACAGAAGGATGTAGGCAGTCTTTTGTTATTTATGCAGCCTGCTAAAAATCGTGTGCTAGACAGTAAATTAAGAAAGGCTGCCTTATACATGTCAATTAATCTTACATTGGTTTTCATATTTAATACCTCATCATGGATCACATTTCCATAAGCCACAACAGAAGTTTGGGAAAAGGATATAAGAGTGTATTCAATTTTTACTCTTACTATGTTTCCTCAACTAAAACTACCCTCTAAATGAAGAGTAATGTCAGTTGCATTTTCCTCTATGATCTGAAAACCAAAAGCCATCCCTCTTGACTACCAATGCTGCTGAATGGATCCCAAGCACCACACACTACTTCAGTTCGTAAATGACCAGAACAACTCAAATAATATCCCCAAAGAATGCAAGTCCATGCCCACTCTCTCTTGATTTGCTTTGTGATTGTAAAGAAAATTGGCTAGAAGAAACAAGTTAGTAATAAAATACAATACGGCATAAGGAGAGAGGCATGTACAGAAGACTGCTTTAGGTCCAGGAAAAAAACTAGTTTGAAATCCTTTATATGCAATTGCATGTGTAACTAACTGTAAGATGATGGCCTACAGAGAGCATTTTCTGCTGAGCCTGTGTGTTGTGTGGCTATCGTATTCATTTTTAACACACCGTGTATGCACACACGCACACATGTGTGTGTGAGCTTCATAATTCAGCTTTAATTTTAGATTAATGAATCTCCATTTATAATGATGAGTTGAAATGGTACAAAGAGGGAAAGTGTGCATGTACCATAGAACAAGGACCTTCACGACCTTATAAGTCTAGTGAAGAAGACTAAACAGTACACGAAGTAATTTGTGCAACATCGGTTGCTTTGGTTCATTGAATGACAGATGTCACTAACTGATATCCATCCATTCAAAGGCCAGTTCAGAATCCTTAACACAATGGATCAGAGCTAACATGCACAACAAAACCAACTTTTAAATTTATGAATCAGGGACCAATGGTGCTGGGCGGACTCAATAGAATCACAGAGAATAAGAATCTCTGTACAGGAACAGAAGTTATGGAACACTTGAGTTAACCCTGGAGGAAAGACACTTGGTTTTGGTTGGGCATGTTATGTAGGGAGCAATGACCAAGGAAGAAAGGAATAGCAGTGTGCAGGCTTGGGGAGAGCAGTGGGAATGGGTCATACAAGCATCGCCATGCAATGAGATAACCTGTGAAGTGGGACCTGATAAGACACAAACAAGAGGCCAGATGGTGACATGGTGGTTAAGGTGCAGAACTCCCATATGTCCAACTGTAGTTTGAGTCCCGGACCTGGCAGCTTGCTTTCTCACTTTCTCTCTCTCTTTCGCTCTGTCTTTCTCTAGTGAGTACATGTGCCCTATAGCAAATTGAAAAAATAATAATAATGGTGTATAGAATTAAATAAATAATTCTTTCTTTATTATTATTTTTTTAAAGACACAAATGGAAGAACCCAGCAGAAGAATCAAGATACACTAGGGAAATGGGAAACCATTTTGAGGATTTGAGTGTGGCAATGATATGACATTGTTTCAGTTCATTGTGTTATCAATAACAGAAATACCTGAGTCTGGGTGATTTATGTAAGAGTAGAGATTTACTTAGCTCATAGTTTTTGAGATCCAAGGTCAAGGGGCCACATATATTGAGAACCTTCCTACTGGTGGGAACTCCACGCAGAGTTCCAGGATAGTGTGGGGCATCACATGGAGAAAGCATGTGTCCATGTCCATGTGTCTGTCTCATTCCTTCTCTTTATAAACCCAATAGGAGTCAATTGTGTAGGTCCCATCCTGATAACCTTAATCCTAATCATCTTCTGGGGGCCCCAATCTTACTCAGTCAGATTAAGTTTTCACCCTCTTAATCCCATCACACCAAATTTCTTCACATGTGATTTGGGGACACACATTCTTTGTGGAAAATTTATGTCCCACAGAAGAACATATGCCATTGGGGGTGCTGCTGTGACTCTGTGTGTAACTGATATGAGGATCTGAGTATAAGAAATTTATTTGACAGTGACTTAATGGAATACTGGTAGGCAGATTGGATAATGGGACAAGGAAGGAGAGGCAGATAAAAGAGTGTGTGTTAATGAGTAGGTCACCACCGTGATCAGCTGGAACTCAAACCAAATGAGGACGCTATGAGGCAGTAGCCAATACACTTTAGAATTATATCACTAAGGGGCGGAACAACTGAGGTATTGATCTTCCCATTCACACTTGTCATTGGCAGAAGGTTGCTCCTAGGGAATTAACTCCCCAGATGTTTGGAGCCACCCAAACACATACGGACTGAGACAAAACCCTCAGCGTGAACCAGAGGGGGCCAAGGGGCCATGGGCAGGGCATCAACACTTCACAATACTTGGAAGGAAAGTGCCTTGGATTCTCTGCATTTACTCTTGCTCCAGTTAAGGGACAGTCTTGCCATTTATAGCTACTGTACAAGCCTGCATTTTCTGAAGATAGCTATGTCATTTTCACCATCATCCACTGAGAAAAGGCGACAAAAATGGCATATAGGTTTCTACAATATATAAACCTATCATCAAATTAATTTCAAACCAACACTGCTCCACTTTTTTCTAAGAGTTTGAGATAACCCTTGTGCCCACTTAGGTGGACAGCAGTCCCTCTTTCACCACTCCAGCCTTCAGAAGGGAGAACATTCTCACTTCCCTGAGGAATGCTGGATTTCTGCCCTGGAGCCATTTGTGCTTTTTGTTTTTGTTTTTGTTTTTGTTTTTTTGGAGAGGTTTTTGCTATAGGGCGTGTGAGCTCACCAGAAAGACAGAGAGAGAGAGAGAGAGAGAGAGAGAGAGAGAGAGAGAGAGAGAGAAAGCAAGAAATCACCCTCTAGGGGGGATGGCCGTGCCACAATTACTTCCCCTCCATTCTTCTCTCGGGATCTTGGGCACGCATGCACACGTGCCCAGTGTGAGTTTAAGCCTCTGGGTCCGGGACTCAAACCGCGGACTGCATAGGAGCTCAGTGACACAGCCATTACACCAACTGCAGGTTCCGGGCCATCTGTGTTTTTAAGCAAGGTGCTTTTGGAAGTAAAATCCTCTCTCACTGGGCATCAAACCTACTCCTAATAAGGACGCACAGCAAGCTTATTAAGATTGGCACTGTAACTAAGGATGATCTCATCTTGTCATACAGCTCTAAATACTGTAACACCTCCCAAATAATCCCTTAGGCTGGATGTGAATTCCAAACTTATACATCCAATTGCCTATGCAAGATCTCCACTAGAATATTTAAGAAGGATTTCACAATTAAAATGTCCAAAACTCATCATCCTGGGCTATTTGCTCATTAAAGTTGCTCCATCTCAATAAATTATAACTCTACTTTTCCAGTCGCTCAGGACAAAGAATCAACACTGCCTTAGAACCAACACTGTCTACTCTTTGTCTCACACCCCATGTCGGCCATATATGTACCCACCCATGGGGATTACATATAACATGCTATATACAACCTGTAATATACTACATGGCCGCAAATCCCTTCTCCTTCTCAAACTCTCGGATTGTTTCTCTGCTCACTCACGTCATCTGCACTCGCCCCACATGACCAGATCCCCCATTTCTTCTTCGACCTCACCTTCTGCTACTTATTCGCATTTGGCTTGAACCATGCTGCCCACCTGGTGCTCTGGAATGGACATGGCACTCACCACTCAGAACTTTGTTCCTCTGTCCTCTTGGCCTAGCATGTTCTTCCTCAGATTTTAAGTGAAGAGAGCTTACTTCGTCTCCTCCCTTTGGATTTTGACCCAGATTTCATTTCCCCAGTGAATTTCCCTGACCGCACTGTAAATCAGCAAGCACTCCTTACCCTTCTTCCTGTCGTATTTAGTCCTTAGTTCTTAGCACAAGCCTAGTACTCAGGTATCCTGCTAATCGCCTAGTACTTGGGTATCATGTTAATCACCTGTCTTCCCACAGTAGATGAATATTACATGTTTCATTTGCTGCTGTATTCCCAGAGTCAAGGGGAGTGTCCATCTCCACATAGGTGCTCGATAAATACTTACTAAATGAATAAATGAGTGAATAGCTTAATTACTTTAGTCAAAAGAGACTTTCCCTTTGGAAACACTGCAGTCTCTTCATAGACACAATTCCTAGAGAGAAATCTTCGTAGTAACTATCTTGGCAGGTGATTGCACAAGCTTTGAGGTTTTCCCAAAGAAGGCTCTGCATACTTTGGACTATCTGGATGGATAAGCATGAAGCTCCCTGCTGTGTCCAGCACATTGTTTTCACAGCCTGTTTCTCAAGTTCTTATAGTCAATTGTGGAATGACAGTTTTCCTTAAGGTATTGAAAACAGTTGAGAACACAGATTGCTAAACAAATAGAAAATTATGTCCAAGATGATGGACAAAGTCTTCCGCCTCCTGTGTTACTCCTCCTGAGCTGCTTTTGCTGTATTTCATGAGCCACACCCAGGAACATTCCAGGCATGGGGTAAGTGTGAACTGTCAGCAGAGGAAGCTGCTGAAGTTGATGTCACAACCTCCGAAACTCTGGCCCATGGCCACTTGTTGTGCTCCACTCTCTGGCTCCCAGAGTGGATCTGTGATAATCTCTAGAACAAACCAGCCAATACAAGCTTGGAGTAGTCCAGCATTTACTCTTCTCCTTCAAAATCTTGCAACACAGGGTACAACTGATGGCCTCTGCAGAAAATGAAGCCTGCCAGGCTCATGTGGTGTAGGGGAAGGGGTGCTGCTCTTCCAAGAAAGCCCTTCTACCCACAAGCTCTCTGGTGTTTTAGACCTAGTCCACCAGACTTCGGGGTCTTTTGTTTCTTATCTTTCCACAGCACTCTACTTTATGTTGTCTCATTCTGCCCAGATTCTGGAGAGACATGGCTTGAATTTCCTCTGCCCTAGAATGGATGAATGAATGAATAAATAGCAAAATTACAGTGAAACAATAATATGAATGGTAAAAGAAAAATTGTCTCAAAAATAACACACAATTACAAGGTCTTTAGACAAGACCTTGGCACCACCAAGAATAAATAACTCCCCGAGTTGTCGCGTCCTCTTCTACTCTCCCCCTGCCCACATGGCCACCAGAGATATGATGAGTCAGATGCTCAGGCCTGTAGATGTTTTTAGTTATTGTTTTAAAACTATAAATGTCCAGAAGTCTGCTACAGTTGGTTAAGAAGCTGCAAAGCAAGATCTTGACTTTTGAAAAGGATAGAACTACATGCACACATACACACACACACACACACACACACACACTCACAAATACTTGGCATTCTCTTGGTTTGTCATAAAGTCAATCAAAAAATGTCTAGAATGAAGGTTTCATCACTATTTCTTAAATAATAAAAGAAATATTCTATTAATCTTTTTTTTATATGTGGCTAGTAAGTTCTGCCAATAGTATTGATCATTTGAAGGTGTAGATTTCAGTTATCACATCAGTTATCATATCCATATTGTGTCAAGTAACTCCTACTTGAGTCACTGCTAGATTTGCTCCAGACACTCATCTCCATTTTAATTCAAATTTTACTATTAAAATACTAATACATGACCAGCCCCATAGCCTAGCAGTTGAGGGAGCCAGATCCCACATGGGCAACCATGGTTCAAATCCTGTCCTTGGAATCTTACAAACCACAACAGAATGGAGAAAGGAAGAAGGATTGCAGCATGACCACACCCCACTGAGGGCTGTTCTCTCCTGTCTCCCACAAATGCACAGGCCCTCTAGCAATTAAAACAAAGAAAGAAAAAAGAACTCTATTATTTTGCCTTTGGGTTTAAAAAAAATGCCCAAAGTGTAACTACTTCTGTAATAAATATCTTTATGAATGCTATGTATGAAAATTAAATAAGACAAAAACTGCTATATCCCAGAAATAAGCTGAATCTTCACAGAATAAAAATGCAATCAATAAAAAGAGGCCTTTATCAAATACAAGATGCCCACTAAGTCTAATTTCACTTTGCATAAGCTCACGGTGCTATATACCATGACTTATTGCTATTGGAGTACTATTTTTCTTTGAGGGCCCAAATTAATTTGAATTATTTCTATCTGGGAAGGAGGGAGAGGCAACTGAAATACAGCTCATGAGTCAAGGGGATTCAGAGAAAGCCAAAGGCTTCTCAGTTCGAGAGGCAGTGTTGCTCTTGAGGAAAAAATGAAAGTATGCTAATGGAGGACAAGGTGGTCAAGTCCAAGGAGTGTTGGGAAGATTCTAAGTGTATTCTCCTGCTTCTCTTTTCTTACTACAAAGATCCAGAGCGTCCAAGGAGCAGGATGCTGCAAACATGCTAATTGGTTTGAGAGAGCTTTCGTGTGCGAGGTGGTGCCCCAGAGTGCTGTGACAATGACAGTGGAGAGTGGGTGGTATGAGGAGGTGGCTCAGGGTCATGAGTGACAGCTCAGGTGTCCTCTCATGGCTGTGACTCCTTGTGCTTTTGTCAAATGGAGTATCACTCAATTCATACTTTTTTCCCTCAATATACTTCTTTTATTGAGAGGTTTTTGTCTTAGGGTGCATGCGTTCACTGGAGAGAGACAGAGACAGTGAGAGGGAAAGTGTGAAATCACTCCCTGGAGGGATGGCCACTCCACAGTCCCTTCTCTTTCAGGGATTCCGTGCACCCATGAACATGTGCCAGCATGATTTTCAAGCCACCGGGTCCAGGACTCAAACTGCAATCAGCAACATAACTGCTAAGCTGTCTGCTGGCCCCCCTTGATATACTTTTTTTTTCCCCCTCTTCTGGATGACTAATGGGAAATAGAATCTAGTCTTAAATCAATAGTTACTAGGACAGCTTACTATTACAAAAACATAGGCCACAATTTTAAATAATTTTTGCTATTATTCAGGATTGAATGAAAATGGCAGGAACCTGAAATTCTGGTATGAAAACAGGTAGTTTTGAAGTGGTGGTTGTCCCTTAATAAAGAACTTAAGATGACAAATCTTACAATTTTGTTATTTAACACTACTACTATCAAGGTTCCATAAATATGTGTACATACAGACATAGTGACATACATACATGCACACATATGCCATACGCACATGTGAGGGGGTATCACGAAGTTCAAGAAAGGACGAAATTAAAGTATGGGTTAATTTGGGTGCAAAATTTTGAAATCCATGCATAGTTTTAGTATAATACACATTTTTTCATGAATATTTTGAAGGATATATGTGTATATATGTAATAAAAAGCTTTATAGCCAGGCCACAAACGTGCAAGAATCACTAGTTATTAATGCTGTTTATTTAGACCTATCTGCATAGATATTACTCTGTACTTTTCAGATAGTAAAAATAACAGCTTCTAACAGCTAAATTGCTTGGCATGCTACAAAATAGGGAAAGCAATTCAGTATTAGAATACATATGCATCGGTCAACCAGTGGTACAGTGGTTAAAGCAGTTGTATCCCACATGGCCAACTGCTTGGGTGAGTCCCAGACTCCACAGCCCGAAAAGCACAGCAGGTGCATGTGCCTGCATGCCCAAAATCCTGGGAGGAGAATGGAGAAGAAGGGGTTGCAGAGTAGCTCTCCTCCTGTGGGGGTGGGGTGCTTTCTCACTTTCTCTCTCTCTCTCTCTCTCTCTCTCTCTCTCTCTCTCTCTCTCTATCTCTATCTCTGTCTCCTCCTGTGAGCACCCATGCCCTATAGCAAACTTTTAGAAAATTTTTATAAGATATATATGCATATCTTCACAGCTATTAATGATTTTTGATTCTGCCGTAACTACATCAGCAGTTAATATAATATTTGATCAAATATTATTTAAGGACTGACATATTTGTCATACAAATGGACAATCTGAAACATAAATATTCATCCAGTTTCCCTGTGAGTGATGTAACCACACATTCTCTATGTATAATATTTGACTTCACATACGTTAGGAACTGTCCCATGAGGGTATCACTCGTGCCGCATCCTGTTTCAGTCTGAGTTTAGTGACATAGGAAGCTCCGACTTGGGGCAGGTTGCTCTTTGCATTTGGGAATTACTGACAAAAAGAGCTGAGACCTGAAATGCCATGTACTCTTCAGAAAGTCCCCGGCCTTGATTCTGTGCCTGCGTGTGGAGGGGTTGGGTTGCATGTGGGTGTCTGTGTACACACTGTGGCGAGGAGCTACGTGGGTATCTTCATGTGCATGTCCTCCACACGGCTCAGGAAATGACAAAATCAAGATGTTGTTGGGTTGAGATTACGTCAGTAAAGTCAGTGCAGAATCTTGGTGACCTTCCGTGATGTAAAAACTGTTACTTTCTCTTAGCATGCTTCCCAAGGCAATAAATAATAAGAAGGGCCCTATCAGGAAATGAATTATTCACTTGGTAAGGAAGGCGGACTCTTGTGAACGTGTTTCCCTCCAGGGCGGAGGCAGAGCGCGTTGACATTTCAGTGAGAACTTTTATCGGGAACATCTCCCATTAGTGCTAATGAGAGCTGTGTATTTAATCCACCATTCTCATGCTCAGAGCATAGTTCATTCTTGATGGCAAAGCTTGGAAACGTCTTTTCCTTCTTAATATTCTCGAGGGAGGCAGGTGGGACAACAGTGACACAATTGGACCCACATGGGATAGATTCTGCCTGTTTGTACACGCTGGGCACATGCACACCCATCATCCAGAATGGCCAAGGATAGGGGCGGACTGAGGAAGGAGGACCCTGTTGTGAGTGACTGTTCCTGTTTTTCTCCCTCGTGGAATAGATAAACTTAAACAAACAAACAAAGATATACTCAGGCCAGTAAGTGGCCTGAAGGTAAAGGCAACTGGGTCCCCCGTGACTGACTGCGTAGTTGGAGTTCCAGACTCAGGGGGAGAAGGGACTGCAGTGTGACCATTCCCCCCTCAGGGGGTCATTTCTCACTTTCTTCCCCTCACCCTCTGTCTCTGTTTTTCTCTGGTGACTGCATTCACTCTGTAGTAAATAAATAAATAAATAACTCTTTAGTAATTATGCTAATCTATTAATATGACTTTCCATGGATCCTCCCTGCCATCTGTACAAGTATCTTGAAAAAACTGAAACTTTTTATTATTGTGAACTTTCCTGGAGTGCCAAGCCTCGCGTCAGAGATATTTTCTTTTTCCAATACAGAAAAGCAGAATCCTAAAGAGAAAAACCTTAGTGCGCTCCTCCTCCCTGGCTCCCCAGTGCCCAGGCACTCAGAAAGTCTAGGAACCGTGTCGTTTCTCAGTAAGGTGGCAACCATCGTCGTCCGGCAGACTAATGTAACCCAATGTGCCGAAAACACTATGCACCCTAAAATGCCTCAAGAAAGTGGCAAGAACTGAAGACAAAATCGCCTTCAGTTACTAAGGGGAAAGTGTTGACGATGAAGCCAGGGGACGGATTCCCACTGCGAGCAGCATCTGCGTTGTGTACACAGCACGTCTGCTCCCCGAGCCCTCGCAACTGTCTGCGGAGGAGGGCCCATCTCTACCTTCACCCCGGGAAACTGGCTACCAGGCTAAGGGACTTTAAAAGGCAAAAGGGAGAAATACTCTTCCGGAGGTAATAATAACGTGATGCCAAGGAGACACATGGCTTGACTTTCTAACCTCAGTGCACAAAGGAGTACTTCCCTGAGGACTGACCGCGGGTCATCCTTCTCTGCCTCACTGTTGGAAGTAGGCGGGTGGTTTAGTGCCACGTGAAGGATCTAGATAGAGTACGTGGGTGGATGGATGGATAGACAGAGAAAGAGAGAGGTGGTGGTCCACACTGAGTGTCTGACAGAAGGTGACCTTCACTGTCTTTAGTCTCAAGATGACCGGGGTCCCTGACAGCTGCGAGGAAAAAGCAAAGCTTACGGTATTATTACGACTCTCCATTTTACTCCTGAACATAGCAATTTATTTTTAATGAGAGCCAACATTTACTAACTGCTCACTAGGTAATTTATGTTCATCATTTCATCTATTTCTAATTATTTTATCATCTATTTTTTCAATTTGTCAGAGGGCACATGTACTCACCAGAAAGACACAGAGAGACAGCACCCACCACACAGAATACAGAATGGTCACACCACAATCCCTTCGCCCCCATCTCATCTCACTTTGGGGATTTGAGGCACACATACACACTTGCACTTGGCCTGTTTTTTAAGCCACCAGGTCCAGGACTCGAATCACATTGTTAACCATTTGGGAATCCAGTTCCTTCACCACCAGGTCAGAGGCTGGCCCCATGATTTTTTTTTTTTTTTTTTTTGGCCTTTTTTTTTGTGTGTGTATGTGTGTGTGTGTGTGTTTAATAGAATGGAAACCTAAGGCTTAGAAAATGTAAGTAATTTCCAGAATTCTGGAACTGACAGAGCCACTATTGGAGTTCTTGTCTGTGTCTAGAACTAAAGTTCTTACCTCTATTATTTCTACAAAAAAAAAAAAAAAATCAGGTAGAGGACAGAAGAGAAAGTGACTTCTGTTTGAGTGAGGGTTTTTGCATAGAGTGAAGTCCAGAATTAGAGCTAATGAGAGACCGTAGTGCCCGACAGCAAAGTCCTTTGTGCAGCCGCCGCTCTCGGCCATACGCCTTGGAGAACTGACCCCTCAGTCCTTTCCAGCGCCACATTCCTGGCCTGGGTGCGCTGGAACAGTACCAGATAGGAGACAGGAAGATGTCAATGGTTTT
Source organism: Tupaia tana (assembly GCA_026018925.1). Classification (NCBI taxonomy): domain Eukaryota; kingdom Metazoa; phylum Chordata; class Mammalia; order Scandentia; family Tupaiidae; genus Tupaia; species Tupaia tana. Next base: position 9,538,919 of record JAKSZU010000008.1, read on the forward strand.
ATTACCATGTTTCATGTGAGTTGCCAAACTTAAGGGTCAGCCTTTTAAAAAATAACATAGCAAAATTGCAAATGACCTACATAGAAATACTTGAAAAGAAACACAGTGAGTGGCCAGCCCTGTACCTAGGTTAAGAGACCTGGATTCCACATGGCTAACCACTGTTCAAGTCCAGGCACTGGAGGCTTGAAAAATATGCAGAGCATGTGTATGTACCTGCCCACAATCCTACGGGATGAAGAAACAGAGGAGAAGGATAGAGGCAAGACCACGCCCCACCGTGGGGGCGCTTTCTTCCTCTTCCTTTCCCTCTCCCTGTCTCTCTGGTAAGCACGTGTAATTTAAAAGAAAAGGAAAAAGAAGAAATAAAACTGACTAATAGACAACACATGTTAAATCTTGGTAGGAATAAGAGTCACTAATTGAAACATGTTTTTAACCATAAAATTGGCAAAGATTTTTCTTTTAATGATAACACATAAAGTTTAAGAAATTAAGAGCATCCATATCCTTATGATCAGTATAGTCTTTCTAGAGAACAATTTTACAACATGTGTCAAAAGCTTTAAAAATATGAAAACTACCTCAGCACTTTAATTACATAAAAGATCATCATGGCATTGTTTATGATTTTCAAAAATAACAATAACCTGTAATCCCACTACTGGGAAATCACTTCACTATTTTGGTTTAAACATTCTAAACTTTATTCTGTGTACACACACACAGACATATATTTTATTAACAAAATACTTACCTTTTACATCGACAATATACAATGAATAACTGCTCTATAATTTGTTTAATACATACCCTATTGTTAGGCATTTGGATTTTAGTCACTTTTTAGATCGTAAATAATGCTATACAGTTGGTGTAATAGCTATGTCACTGGACTCATGTAGTCGACCGCCGTCTGAGTCCCAGACCTGGTGGCTTAAACTCACGCCAGGCACATGTGCATGTGTGCCCAAGACACCAAGAGGAAAATGGAGAAGAAGGGATTGCAGCGTGGCCATTCCCCCTGGGGGGTGATTTCTCACTTTCTATCTCTCTGTCTCTCTCCGTCTTTCTGGCAAGTGCACACACCCTATAGCAAAAACTTCTCAAAAAATTTTTTTAAATAAAATAAATAATTATATACAGCATAGCTGTTTCTCTCAAGAGACAGAGGGAGGCAGGGCCCTTCAACGGAGTCTTGTCACACCATCATCCACTCTCCAGGTGTCTAGCCATCCAGGATTACGGTCACTCTAGCATGTTCAAGTCAAGCTGGGTCTGAACTGGGGCCTTCCCATTTCATTTCTTGCTAAACTGAACCTACCAAGAATTTACCATATTGTATGGAAACCTTTCATTCTAAGCACAGGTTCTGGCATTTTAAATTCTGGCACATCCACAACATGGATACCCTTGAAGACATCAAGCTAAGTGAAAAAAGCCAGTCACGGGTTGACAAACATTGTATGATTCCACTTACATGGAACACCTAGACTAGTAGCATCTATAGACACAGGCAGAAGAATGGCTACTAAAGGGTTGTGATTGTGGGAGAAGGAGCAGGGAGTCGATATTTCCTTTTTTTAAATTTTTTAATTTCAATTTATTTATTTGCATTCATTCACTGTACATCATTACAGCATACAAAATGAGATTTTCCATCTAGAGTACACTGTATATTGTCTCAATCAAGCACATCAACAAATATGTTATTGTCAGCAAATAATTTTCCATTTCTCGTTTCCTGTATGCTTTGCTTTTTTTCCCCCATCCTTGATTCCCTATCTCTTACCCTCTGCCATCTCCCATTCTCCTCCCACACTGTCTCTGGTATCTATGTTTGCTTTCTATACTGTTTTCCCCCCACATTTTATTGAATTACTAAAGACCTTAATTAATCTAAATATTTTCATAGCAAACACAGGTGATATATACATTTCCATGAACTCAAGTCTAACTTTACACATCCTATAAAGTAGCACCTAGCTGGGGCTGTATATCTTACTGCAGTCATTGAATAGATATTTTTTTTCCTGAAACTTTTTTTTTTGTAACTTAATTTACATTCTTTCCCTAAGCATCATCACAGCATACAAAATGTGATTTCCTATCCAGTATATACTGCATTGTGACTTAATCATGCATATTATAAAAAATTTTCCATTTTTAGTTTCTAGAATTATTTTTACCCCTCTTTCTGACCCTCTGTCCTTTCCCACCCTCTTCTCACACTATCTCTGGTGTCTACAATTGTCTTCCATTCCTTTCCCACCCACATTGTATTGATCACACAATTTCTTACATAATCTAACTACTTTCAATGGTGAGTTCACTCGTTACTATTAAGAAAACCAGTTTTAACTTAAATCAAAGAAATGCCAAGGAACTTTGCTTAAAGCCAGGGAACAGGTTAGGATTCTGTTCAAATGGTAGGTGCACGAGCCTATCAGTCTCATGTACTTTTATCTTCTGTTCTGGTTCAATTTTCCTGATTAAATTCTGGGATATAATATTCAACTCCAGACTTGTCCCTACAATTAAGTTGGCCACTTTCTTAGTTTTTGAACTCTTATTTCCATGTGTCTGTATTTAATTTTCCTGATATAGCACACCCTTGAGAACTCCTTGGAGATCTGGTCTGGTGCTGGTAAATTCTTTCAGGTTTTGTTTATCTGAGAATGTTCTTGTCTTTTCTTCCCACCTGAAAGATAATCTTGCTGGGTACAGTATTCTTGGCTGAAATTGCTTCTCTCTTAACACTTTGAATATATTTTCCCATTCTTTCCTTGCTCGCATTGTTTCCGATGAGAGATCTGCTGTTAGCCTGATGGGATGTCCTTTGTAGGTAACTTGATGTTTTTCTCTTGCCAATCTTAGTATCTTGTCTTTGTCTGTGGTTTTGGTAAACCTGGCTATAATGTGTCTTGGAGAAGATCTTTTTGGGTTGATTCTATTTGGGGTCCTTTGTATTTCTTGGGACTGGATCTTCGAATGCCTCTCTAGGTTTGGAAAGTTTTCTTGCAGGATTTCATGGAATAGATTATCAATGCCCTTATGGGTCTCTTCACCTTCTGGAATGCCAATTATCCGGATGTTTGGACATTGGATGGTATCTAGTACTTCTCGTATGTTATTCTCAAATTTTGGGGCCATTTTCTCAGTCTTCGTGGTGGATTTTTCTAGGCCAGCCATTTTCTCTTCTACATCTGAGATTCTATTTTCTGAATGATCTAGTCTGCTTTTAATACTTTCAAGGGAGATTTTGACTTCCTGTATTATAGACTTCATCTCTAACAGTTCCGTTTGATTCTTTTGTAAAGTGTGTAATTCCTCTTTTAGATCTTGCAAGAATTTCCTCATCTCCTGGAACTCGTCAACTTCTTTCTCCTTTCTCTTTAGCAGTTCATTATCTCTCTTCTCTTCCATCTCTGCTAGCTTCGACATTATGAATGCTCTAAATTCCTTATCAGACATTTCCATGATTTTCACCGAGCTGCTTGTGGATGAAGGAGAGTTACTCTTTTCCTTTGGAGGAGAGGTATTTTCTTGTTTTCCCATATTTCTTGTGATCTGGCAGTGATTTCTTGTCATCTGATGGATAGTGTGTTTCTTTCAAATTCTTGAAGTTCAGTCTGAATGTTCAGGAGCAAGCAGACAGAGGTGATCTAGAATCTCTTTGCCGTTCTGTTGTGATCGCTGTTGCAGCAGATTCAGTAGATACTGAGGAATATTTTAACCCACTAGCGCGTTTGCTGGAGGCTGAATTATCAGTAGAAAGTCTTCATTTCTCATGTGCCCTGAAATACCTAGTTCACAGGAGCCATGTGGAACCTTCTTCTGAAGGCCTGGCCTCTTCTTCTTTTTTTTTTTTTTTAACATGTTTTTTCACATTTTGTTGATTCACAAAATACCTTAAACTAAAACTATGAACAAAGCTAGAATCCAGTTACAAGTGCACTTTAAATTTCTTCTGAAACATTTTTAATTAATTAATTAATTTACATTCATTCCCTGAGCATTGTCACAGCATAACAAATGTGATTTTCCATACAGAATATACTGCATAGTGGCTTAATCATAATATATATATATTTTGGCCCTACTTCTCACCTTCTGCCATTTCCCACCGGCCTCCCACACTATCTTAGGTGTCTACAGTTGTTTTCCATTCCTTTTTTCCTGGGTACAGAGTTTCAGTTTTGTGTGATGAAGGACTTCAGGGGCTGGACGGTGGGGGTGGGGGTACAACACTGTGAATGTATTTAATACCAGTGAACAGTGCGCTTGAAGACTAAGATGGTGAACGTTGTGTAGTGCGTACTTTGCCACAGTTAGAAAACAAAAGGATCTCCCTATTCAGGACCTGGAAATAACTTCTCTTGCCACTTTTGGATCAGGGGTGTTTGGACTCTCTGAGTGCATTGTTGGAAGAGTTGGTTTTACATCTTCTTATGTGAAATGCCATGAAGTCAAATACTTGTTTTCTTATTCTCTGAGCAGAAACCTGTTGCCAGTATTAGGTAACTGTGAGCTCAAGGAGCCATGAACACAAGCATTTCATCTAGTCCCTGGGGGCCACAGACTAGGAGTTCCAATGTAACTTTTCCCCCTATGGAAACAAAGAGCTGGAAATATGCATGATTTCCTCCACAGCTGAAAACTAGAAGTAAAATGGCTCACAGAGGCATTTGTGGGAGTTCTACTGTCTTTTTTAATGTCACGGAGATGCTAGATTTAAAATGTCTATGGTAGCCACAAGGAAGTGGAGCATGTATTCATTCGTTTATTTGTTCAAGATGTAATAGCATCTCTGCTCTCTTCATGATACATTTGGGACAAGCAGTTAGCGTAATGGCTATGTCGCTGAACTCCCATGTAGTCGCGGTTCAGGTCCCAGACTCAGTGGCTTAAACTCACGCCAGGAGCATGTGCGTGTATGCCCAAGATCCCGAGAGAAGAATGGAGGAGAAGGGATTACGGCATGGCCATCCCCTCTGGGGGGGGTGATTTCTCGCTTTCTATCTCTCTGTCTCTCTCTGTTTTTCTGGCGAGCACGCGCGCCCTATAGCAAAAACCTCTCAAAAAAAAAAAAAAAAGAAAGAAAGAAAGAAAGAAATGACACATTTGACTCTGACGCCTTCTCTCTGCCAACACCACTGGCACCCTCAGCAAGGCCAATACTATGTCTCACCTGAGTTATGGCAATGGTCTTCTTGCCAACGCTCTGTTCTCTTCCTTGCCTTACTCCCCTGTATTTTCTATGCAGTAACCAAGCCTGTTAAAATGCAAGTCAGATTCCTTTCTTTTCTGTTCAAAACTCTCCAGGGACTTCCTATTTCCCTTGGAAAAAATATCAAATTGCAAATATTGCATGTTTTAAACACGTGGATAAAATCACATGAATTAATTGAATGCCTATGAATCATCACAGCCAAAGTCATAGACAGGTACCAATGACATCATCTTCTTCCCCTTGTGGGAGTTTATATCCTGGTATATAAGATGACATTACAAATAAATAAATACAAAAATGTATTTTTCCCCTGGTCAGGTCTAATAAGGATAGTTTGGGTACAAACAATGGAATAATCAGTTCTCCCTGGGTGTGAAGAAGAGGTCAGAAAAGGTGATCCTTGAGTCTTATAAAGTAGAAATTCTAGGGTGATGAGGTGCCTGAAGAGGCACCAGAGTAAGAGAACCACCACCATGACAAAGATGTGGGGTGCAGACTCCTACTAAAGGAGGGCCAAGGGCTTGAACCTGGTGGAACACAGCTCCAGTTCTGGGGAAGAAGCCAAAGGTTAGATTAGAATGGCTAAAACCAAGACTTTCAATGCCTTTATTTGCATGTCCGAGTTCACTGCTTGTCTTCTAGGTAGGGGAGGGTCATCAGGTTTTATGATGGGAGACATTGAACTCATTAGAAGGCTCAAAGTCAATTAATAGTAAGAACTCACAATTATTGAATGCCTTCTGTCTACAGGATCTGTGCATTTAACTCTCAGATCAAACGGGTTAGTGCTATTATTTTCTTCCTTTAAAGATGGAAGCTGTAAGGTAAAGAGAGATGTTAAGCAATCCCTGTGTATCTTGGTTCTTGCTTGGAATATTCATGGAATTTTCATTTCAGTGAAAACAATACCCAGGCTTTTTGCTTGCACTTTCTTGCTGTATTCATACTATCCTGTGCTCTTGACATCTGAGAACCTTTGGATTGGATAAGTGTAGGTCTTTCACAGACTCTAGAAATGAAAGAGGTGAAACTTTGGGGTCTGTGTAACCAAAGGACTATTTATTCCCATCCAGGACAAGATCGATAACCCCTCACTATTACTAACATGTGAGAATTCAGAGACTATTGTCTCTATGTGCCTTTCTTAAGAGATCTGCTAGAGACCAAGTATCAGATAACCAAATACCATGGAGATATTGACTAGGGCTGGATAAATAGTCTAGCTAATACATAAAGAAAAGTGATAGACTCAGAATATCACCATTCTGCAACCTTGAATGTAATATGGTCAATGCATAATAACTTCATAAAAAAGAACAACAAATTATGATACGCCTCCAGTGAAGAAAGTACACAATTTTACCTGCAAAAAGTGATCCATCTTGAATCTGATCAAAATTCTAATGCTAACCTACCCACTTACAGAAAACAAAGGACAGATAGGTTATATGTGAATACTATAATCAAAATCATACTATGTGAATGTAATAATCAAAATCAAGACAATCACTATGCAAGAAATAATAATAAAAAAGACGGAAGGGGAATCCATGGTATAAAAGAGGCTTATAGTACATATCAAATAATTATGTGTGGACCTTGTTGTGGTTACATTTTAAAACTCTTCTAAGAAATCAAAGTACTCAGAAAAATATGAACACTGAATATTAGATAATATTAAGAAATTATCCTAATTATTTGTAAGTATGGTAAACATACTGGCTTTTTAATTAATTTTGATAAAATAGTTACAGATGAAATGCCTTGATTCTAGGGTTTACTTCAAAATAATTTAGTGGCAGGGAGCAGGTGGAGGTATAAATGAACATAGAGTGACAATCTGTAGTTAATTACTTAATCTGGGTGGAGGGTAGAGTAGAGTCATTGCCCTGTTTTGTTCTCCTTTCTGGATATGTCTGAAATTTTTAGTAATAAAAAACTTTTTTAGAAAATACAAGCCAGCCTGTGACCTGATGGGTAAGGCAGTCAGATTCCACATGGCCAATCACATGGTTCAAGTCCCAGACCCAGTGACTTGAAAACCACACTGGGAATGTGTCTGTACAGGTTCAAAACTCTGAAAGGGGGGAGAAAAGAAGAGATTTTTGCCCCAAGGGAAAGGGGTGCTTTCCTACTTTCCCTCTCCCTCTCTGTCTCTCTGGTGAGCACATACTCCCTCTGACAAATCAAAAACAAATAAATAAAAAGACATGAAGAGAGATAATACTATCACACAAATTAAGCCCTGTGTATTGGGAGCTGGATCCCATATGGCCAACTAAGACTGGAACCCCAGCCCCAGTGGCTTGAAAAACACATTGGCTATCTGTAGGTGCATGCCTGGGGTTCTGCAGAATGGAGAAATGGAGGAAAGACAGCAGCATGATCACACCGAAGGGAGTGCTTTCTGTCTGTCTGTCTCTCTTTCTCTCCAGTGAGCATACACGCACTCTGGCATTTAAAAGAATTAACGATGGGAGAAGGAGCCAAGGCCAGCTTTATGGCCTTACGGCTAAGACAGCTGGATCCCACATGGTCAATCAGACGCTCCACCGGGCTGCTTGAGGGAAATTCCGGTGCATGTATGTGCAAACTCAAGTCCTAAAGAGAGAGCAAGACGGAGAAGGAGTTGCTGTGTGACCATACCCCTTCGGGGGGGTGCTTTCTCCCTCTCTCTGTTTGTGTCTGGAGCACATGTGCCCTCTAGCAAAAAAGGAAAAAGGAAAAAGGAAGATGGTTAAAGAGAAAGGACAGACGGAGGATTTGCAAGTGCAGACATTTTAGAACTTCAGATTTGCACTGTGTCCTAAGAGAGATCCACCCCATGAACACTGGTGAACTCATAGAGGAAGTGAGCAGACGGAAAGGGTATATGTGGATTTTTAAAGTAGTGAACCCTTCTTCACCAGAATTTCCACCATATTTCGCCTCATTGATCATATTTTAAATCTGTGGAATCCCTTTAATGAGGACTAAAATCGCAGTGTCTTCTCAAAGTGAGCGTGTAAAAACAGGGGTACTCTGAAGCAGCTAACTCTGTCAGGCTTTAGCTCAGAAACCACCAGCATAATTATTTCATGTGCATGCTTGCATACGGTGGCTTGCAGGAAAGAAAAAAACAACCCTGAAGTTTTTGAATTAAGAATTATCACTCATCTCTTTCTTATTCTCTGTTTTCTTTCTAGATATTTCCACACAATATACTTAGGGATTCGGAGTCGACAGAGTGGGGAGAATGACAGATGGAGGTTTTACTGGAAAATGGTGTATGAGTACGCCGACGTGAGCATGCTGCATCTGCTCGCCACCTTTCTGGAAAGTGCTCCTCAGCTGGTCCTGCAGCTCTGCATCATCGTACAGACTCACAGCTTGCAGGCCCTCCAAGGTAAGGGCTTACAATGTGGGTTCTGAATTTGGGGAAAGATTGGATTCTTTTGTAACAAACCAGGAACTGTCCTAACGCCCTTTGTTGACACAGGCCTGTTGAATGTCTGCTGTTTCCCATTGGATGTATGAGTGCTGCCTGGTACTTTCTTCTCTGGTACTTGTCCTAGCTAGCTAAGGGAAAGACGATTCTTTTTTGCCCTCCAGCTGCCCTCCTAGTAGAAAAGATAAAATCTTTATGATGTTATACTTGGTCAATATGAAGATAAAGTCAGTCAACTGAGGTTTTCTGGTTTTTATGATGGAATAATTTCCAGAAATTACAAAGAACAATGGAGCTCTCTTTAATAAATAAAATATAATGTATATACATCTATATTATATAAATATAAGATATGAGAATAATCCCTACCATTTCCTTTCAACATTGAGAGAGTAAAATGAAATGTAAAGATCACTCTCATATTTTAATAAAGGTCATTTGGAAAAAACTATTGTAAATATTTAATACTAAATTTTTGATATACTACAAAGTTTTTTTAAATGAACATTATTATCAGATTAATATTGTGTGTTTTGTCTTGTATGATGATGTCAGACTATTTCATTTTTAACAGTGCTGCCCTGATACTTCCTTAGGCCCTGCTGCTCAAATCCTTTCTACTGTAGAATAAGGCATAAGAATATTAGACAGACCGGTGGGTAGACAGGTGAATAAATGGGTGGAGTGATGATGACTAAGAGAGCATTTTCTAAATAAAGTGTTTCTTAGTTATGTGTCAGTCCTGTAATTTAACAGATGCTGCCAAATGGTTAACGTGCAATGTGTTCATTGTGTTTGAACCTCAGAAGAGCTCTCCATGAGTCCCTCTGTACACACACATTGCTACCACGTTCTCAGTCATATTCCAACTTCAGACTGGATCTGGTTGGGCTGAGCAACATCCCTGTGACTTCTTACTGCAAGGATCACATTAGCATAGGCTGATTGCTCTAGTTTGGGGTTGGCAGTTAGGGTGTGCATTATAAGAAATGAAAGGCAGAAGGTGCACGGGTAGCTACTGACCCACTTATTTGTAACTTCTTGGCCCAACCCAGGCTTCACATTCGAATAACTTTAGCTCAAGAAGTTTGAGAAGTTGTCAAAGAGATCCATGGGGGGCAGGGTGGGGAGGCATGTCTCAAAGGCTAGAAAGCAAGCTGGAAGAAAGAGGAAGTGAGGGCAGATCTGTATTGCATTCTGGGAGAAATTCAGAATACTGTTGAGTTCATTAGAAGAACTGACAAGATAAGAAGGATATTTGTATATTTTTAAGGTAGTGAATCCCTTCTATACCAGAATTTCCACCACAGTTCATCTCTCTATATATACTGAAATTCTGTGGAATAACTTCAGTGAGGACTAAAATTGCAAGGCAAGAGAAGATACAGGCACAGGTTAGGAATGAAGTCATATAAATCAGGTGTGGGTGACTGTAAGCCATGGGGTTTAGGTGTGAAAGACCAGGGGCTAGGCATGCAGAGGCCCCGGCTGTGGTTACTCACTACCTTGTGATAAGACCTTATATAGCCATTTAATCTCTCTGAGCACATGTCCCTCCAATGTAAAGAGCAAATTAAACAAGATGATCTACAAATTCCTTGACAGCGCTATTCTGTCTCGTAACCAACGATGCCCAATAGGCATACGGTGCCAGGAAATGCTTAGACAGGGTCTGTAAACAAAGACACAAATGAAATCCAAAGACAACATCAAACTAAGTTGCTGTCGAAGAATCTGGTGCTCATCTGCAGACAACCTGGCAATGTATCAGACACTCCGAAGAACATGAAGGGTTGTAAGTCACGTTCCTGTGGCCCAAGGTGACTGAGTGTCTCTGTAGATTTTAAAAAATATTTAGAAAAATCAAGGTGACATTTTCTTCCCAACAACCTTGGAGACTGAGGAGGAAAACAGAGAGGGTCTAAGAAATGGAGATCAGTTTGAGAACTTCAGGTGAAAGTTCACCGAAAATAACATAAGGAAAAGGCAACCTTTAGTCTTTATCAGCTTATTCATTTTAGTTATAGGAACCAAAATGTGGGTTTTCTTGAGTTGTGCCTTTCCCTGGTACCTGGTGTCCCATTTACCCACTAAGCTGCACACGCTCATGTCAGCCACGCAGTAGACTTTGTATGCCAGGCCTCGCCTTTGGCCAATGCAGGCCTCGCCTTCTGAACACTGTAGGGAAACCACATTCTTCATCACTCCCACAGCAGTCACAAAACGATTGATGACAAGATCCCTGGGATCGATGCCAGTGACTGAGCACAAATGAGGACTAAGCCCACTAGGTTGATCTTGTGAAAGGAAAGCAGAAGGTTGTATCCTAAGACCAAAAAATAAAAATACCTGACAAAAAATGATGACAACCAGCACTCCAGCAAATGAAGACCAGCTCAGGCAACGCATCTAATTCCTTTAACATTTGGAAGAGAAATCAATCTTCAGAAGCAGAAAATACCCCGCTGGTGATAAATGATCCCACTTACAAATGAACCGGTTTACAAATTAAATTGATGTGAGTTCTAAGAACAGAGCTTTTCCCCTCTAGGAAAAGAGAAATAAACATGATAAAAGAACTTAGTTTGACATGTATTTTTATACATCTTTAGTAGTAAAAAATTGAGGGGATTTAAATGTAAAATCACAGCTCTCTGTTTTGAATGTAAATAATCAATAAGCATAAAATCTATGGAATATTTCCACATAGCTCTGAATTAAAATCTCTAAAGTATTCCTCTTTAGCAGATAAAGAATAGCCTTAAGTCCACAAATGATTTTGTTACATGAGTATGTATTTTAGACATAAATAATAATTTCACTCTTTTTTTTATAGTAGAAGAAAATTGCTTTTTAAACCTAATTTCAACCATTTACCACTCTCTGAAGGACATGCTTTTAAAAACAATAAGAAAATCCAACAAGAATTATGACATTTTAAAACCGATGCTAAAAATCGTATTCTCCTTGTGGAAGTCGGTTAGACACTGTTAGCCGTGAAAATCCCCTCTCAGCTCTTTCTGTGTTGAGTCATTAAGTCAGAGACAGCTCGCTGGGCTGCAGGCTGCCAGGCCGAGGGGAGAACTGCTGAAGGGTATTGCTCCTCAGTTCGTCTGGGCCCAGGAAGAACGCTGCAGCTTCTGTTCTGACACCAGGAATCAGGGAAGAGTTAAGCCTCAAACCCGGATGTCAGGTCTTTTCACTCCACACTGTCGCCTTGGACACACTGCAGGGCACAAGCTGCCATTCACTGGATTTAGGATTCGCTGTGACTGGCTGTCTCTGGAGTGTGAGATACACTCCAGGAGGTCCCGCCACACCCAGAGCCAAGGCCATGCAGGGTAGCCCCTGTACTGCCAGGGCATCCAGCCTACGTGTTGCTATGGTCTTCCAACCTTCATGTCATATCCCCACCCAGAGAGAAAAAAGGAAAGGGATGCTGAGAGAAAGGAAGGGATGCTGGAAGGAAAGAGAGACAGAGCGAGGGAAGAAGGCTGGGCTCGATGAGCAGAGATGGACGGCGGTGCCCTCGTTAGTCTCCAGGCAGAGGGCAGTGTCCTGGCATTAGAAGTGTTCAGTAAGATGTGGTCCAGGCCTGGCGGTCCTTTACCCAAGCAACATCTCAAACTCATCATTTCACCTCATTTCTACTGCACTCCCACGTCACCCACCCACAGCACCACCACACCCTCAGGACCAGCCTGCCCCTTCTCCTCCACTATCGCCCATCCTTCCATTCTCCTTGTAGCAGTTGAAGATGCCATTTAATCTCTAATCTCTCCTCAGGCATTAAAACCCTCAGTATTCCCCTTGGCACTCACTGAAATTAAAGCCAGATTCCTGAGAAAATAACAAAGACTTTTATATCATCCCATTCTCCTCTCTGCATCCATTCTGTCCTCTTTGCTCTGAGAATATTCTCATTTCTTTCCCACCTCAGGGCCGAATATCTCCATCTTCTCTGTCTTAGTCTCAATAATTCTTATCTTCCAGAATTAAGCTGAACTTCCTCAGAGTGATCTGTCCTGACTGCCCATCCAAACTGAGGTCAAACTGTGACCTCAGGCAACTTTCTTTCTGTTGCTAAGCCTCAGTTTGCCCACGTGTGCTGGAGGAGAGGCATAGTACCCAGTTCTCAGGACTGTGACCATTAATTGATACAATGCATGCAAAGTATTTGGGAAAGACCCTAGCACATAGCACAGGGCTTCTTAGAATCTAATCTGCATGATAACATCTACCCAGAAATCTTATAAAAATGCAGGTTCTGATTGAGGCGCTCTCAGATGGGACCTGCTTTTTAGAGCAGAGAAATAACTGACAAAACATTTGTTGGCATGTGAAAACAACAAAGGAAAATAGCCCAAATTTAAGGTCATAAGATTTGAATGAAAGTATCTGTTAGAAAGGGAGTGAAAGAATCATCATGAAGAGAGAATTATCAAGCCGAAAAAAAAAAAAATGAAAAAAAAAAAGATTTATCTCTTCCACGAGCAAAAGAGACAGAGAGAGATCCCCAACAACAGGGTCCTAATATCACTATCCTCCTCCATGCTCAGCCAGTCCCAGATCATGGCACACATGTGCATGGTGTACTCAAGAAGGTCACCTTTTGGATCACCCTGAAAGCCTGTAAAAGGACAGGCTGGACTAGAGGACATCTCCAGTCACTTCCAGTTCCATGACCACCCAACTCTATTTGGTGGTGTGTATACCCAGCCTCCCAGGGTTGACAGAGAAGATACTCATTCAAACACAGCCTATGGCCAGCATGCTGTCTCCAGCCACTCAATGTCATCTAGCGCCCCCTGGGGTCTAAGGGCATGTTTACCGGTGTGGTCTGGAATGCTGTGCAGTATAGCGACAGAGCGCGGGACACCCCCAGTGGGCGTGTGTAAGCCGCAGCCATGTGCGTGCCTGCACAGTCACTCTGTAGAGATGCTGCCTTGTAAAAGAGCCTTCTAGACACAACAAGCAGCAACCAAAAAAATCAGGCCTTTACATAATGGGGCAGCCTGCCAGCCCAAATTTCCCATTGTTTCTAGAAGGATTTAGTTTTTCATTTCTAATTCCACCTTCATGTGTTATTAATGGGAAATCTCATTTTCTAATTTCACTTAGCCAGAATGTGCTGAGTAAGTGTTTTTCCCACAGTGCACACGCCCAGGAAAACTTTGCCATACAGGGAGAAATAATCACCTACCTACATGTATTCTCGTCTCTTCATATTCCCAAAAGCACGTGCATTGCCCCTTTTGCCAACAGCTTATCCTGAATATCTTGTGAAAGGAAGAGAGGAAACGGGGGCTGGAGTGCGCTTCTAGTTATTCTCCTGTCTTACATCCTGTGAAGCTTCTGAGGAAGTTAGAAGTAAGGGGCTGTCCTCAGACATCAGCAAACACTGTCACCTGCTAACTAGGGTGACTAAGACATCCCCGAATCAGGAAAACCACCTCATTTGTCGTATCTGGTGAGACGCTCCAGATCTAAATCACTGGATTTCAAATTGCTCTACTTCATAGTAAAATAGAGAAGGGCCTCACTGTCCTTACACGGCTCAGGTTAGAAAGGAAGAACCAGCTACCCCCATGCCCACCCTGTCCCTCCTCTGCCACATGCCTCTGTCTTCAGAATATGCCTGGCTCCACAACTGGATCTCTGCAGAGGAGGAAAAGTGCAGGCAAGAGTGCCAACCTGCAAATGGGACTATGTTCCAAGCCCCTCCAGACCTAGCTACACTGCCGTTGCTATTTTAGTTAGTTAATTCACACATTTACTGAATGTCTACTGTGTACATGATGGTGTGTGAAGCTCTGTGCAAAATGTGTCCAACGAAAGTCCACTTTTTACTAAAAACGAGTGATGTGATATTATAAACAATGCAGCCAAACAAACTCAGAAACACCTAGCTGTTTGGGTGGTAGTGGTACCAGAACGAGCAGTCCCAAAGTCTTGATGGAATAATTTAAGATGAGAGGGGCCCCAGGAGTGGTTCTAGCTCTCATCTTCCGCACTTGGGGCTGCATAGCCTCTGCATGAACAGCCCGTGTCCAGGATTGGACAGTGCTGACTCCCAGTGCTGCGTTGGAAGGACCATCGGGGGCATCTGGCCTCTCACCCTCCCGACATGCTGGTCTCTGCTCAGATCTGCCTTTGCTTATTGACCACATTCAACCATGCCACAGGGTCCACGGGAACCTGTTTGTTGTCATAAGACTAATACTGGGGCCCAGGTGGCAGTGCAGTGGCAAAGCACCGTGCTGTGCAAGGCGATCCCATGTGGGAAGGTTCTCAGTTCAAGTCCAGAGACTTTTCTGAGTCCACCAGGCACACGCTTGCCCACGGGCCAGGGTGTCTGAAGGCTGGGGTGGGTTGTAGCATCAGGACTTTGTTGGCGATGTCTCTCTTTCGTCTTTCTCACTCATGGAAGAAATAAACAAATAAGCTTTTAGAAAAAGACAAGAACAAAAAGCTCAGCTTTCAGGCTCTGGTGGATACACTCTGTTCCCTCTGTAGGATGGTCTTTTCGATGCCTTAGTGCATTGAATGCTCACGCCGAACAGGTCACTTTTAGTCCCCACCGAGCCCAGCAGAGCCCAGCAGAGGCGTCTCCTCATGCAGAGCTGAACACTCAGCAGGAGTCAACTTGGGTTTCTGAAACTGCTCATTTTCATGTCTGTTTTTTGCACATTTCAGCTTACCGTACTTGGTTTAACTTAGCGAGTTTAATTAGATAGCATATAAACTGATGCAATATGAACATGGTAACTGAGCTGTTTCTCCATAGTGGCTGTTGACAGCTGTGAGGAGACTGAGGAGGGTCAGGGCAGGGTAGCGTCACCGCATCAGGACCCTGTGGAGGGGCCGAGGAGGCAGCGCGGCCCTAGAATGCTGTGCATCTGGAGACGCCCTGACCATCCCCTGCGCTGTGCGGCCACGGGCCCTTCCACGCGCAGTGCTTTCTAAGCTCCCTGCACCTCGTCCGGCAATGAGCGCCAACCACTCTCACTTTGCCGTTGGAACTTTGCTGCTGCTTTTTGCTTTTGTGACTGATGTGTCCTTGAGAGAACCATCCCCTGACCAGGAAAATAGAACATGTTAGATATTTCGGAAAGAAAACATTGAGATCAGGGAACTTGACTGCTCAGGTGCTGAAAGGATGAAAAGCAGATGTTCACAAATCAAGAGATTTGTAATAAAGAAAAGAAAGTTCCTACCCTAGAGTTTCAGGAACAAGGAGAGAGTGTCCAGACTTCCAGGTTGGGCGCAGCCTGCCGGGTGACCACAGTGGCTGCTGTCGAGCAAGCCAGGCAGGAGGGAGCATGGCACGTCTGGAATGTTCCTGTCAGGAGGGCACGAGACCTAGGGACGGCAAGGCGGGGTCTGGGAGTCCAAAAGAAGCTGGAGGCCGGAGGAGGGGCCTCAGAGGGCCAGGGGTCCCAGGACACCAATCTGAGCCAGAGGCAGAAAAAGTCTTCCCAACTCCCCCCGTGCCACCCACCGGCAGAACCCCGGGGCGGCCAGCTGGGTGGGGAGTCTGGGGATGTGTTCTGCAGAGCCTTGGTGAGCCCTCCCTCTCAGCAGACAGGAACCTGGCCTGCTCTCCTCATTCTGCTCGGTTGCTTTTCCTATTTCTTGCAAGAGACTTGACCACAAGCTTATGAAACCTCTTCCTGAGCAAAAGCTTAAGTCTCAAAAGACTCCTTATGAGAAAAACGCCCAAACTGGAGGTCTCGGAGACTGTGTCATGTGCAACTATGAGCAGCTGAATCCACCAAGCGGTATGTCTCTCCATAACGTGTGACACGGACCTCATGTGGCCACTTGGCATTGCCCAGCAGTCTTACTTTATTTATCTTTGAAATTCACTTTCCTGCTCCAAAATGAACTGTTTCTTCTTTCTCATACTTCCAAAGGTCTGCCTCCATTCTTAACTACTGGCCTCATGTGCTATTTCTAGGTCATGTATTTATCTCCTCTGAAAGAGAGACAGACAGATACCCTAAGGGGTCCTCATGTTGCGATCCACCCCCAGCCTCAGCCAGCTCCCGATCCTGGGCATTCGTACACCTGCTGTGTATAGGGAGGCCCTAGGACATGAACCCAGGACTGTCCCACGTGGATCTGGTTGTGTTACCATGTGTTTCCGCTGGCTCCACTCCTTGTTTCAGTGAAAAGTAAAAGCAATAAAACAAGAACAGCTTCATTTTTCTACCGCCATATCCACCAACCCACCCTATGCTCCTCTACTCTGGCTTCCCTCCAAGCACCTGTTCCTGTCAGGGGCCATCCTTCCTTTTCTGCCCTGGCTCCACCTTCCTCACCTGTTTAGGCACCTGTTTGTGAAATCTTCCTCTCTCCCCTGCTCTGCTTTCTCATTTTTCCTTTCTACCAATCATTGCCATCAGCATAAACAGGCGTGCTGTCATCATGCCCATCTCTGCGAAAGATAAAAGCAGACCTACAGCATCTACATCCACACTTCCTTGCTCTTTCTAGACAAACTCCTAGAAAAATTCATTTTATCTTCTGTCTCCTCTTTTCACTTGACATCCTCTGTATCTGTTTTGTTTTCATTTTTAAATATTTGTTTTGAAGTATAACAGATGTACAGAGATGTATGTAGTTAAAAGAAACTCCTACAAGGTCAAAAGCAGATCCCCAACAGTGTCATAGACCCCCAGCAGCTCTTACTCCTGCTAACCAGTACCCAGTATCCCCTCCATACTCAGCGTTCTAAGTAGGGTAGTTTGCAAGGTTTTGAGCTTTGTATAAATGGATCAGACATTAGTTTGTGTGCATGCGTGCATGTGTGTGTGTGTGCATGTGCCTGTTCCTGGATTCTTCTATTCAGCATTATGTTTATGAGACAATGCTTATGCATTGTGCTTATGAGTTGAACCCATCTGTACCCCACTCATTTTCATTGCTCTGTAACAGTTAATTGTAAGAATAAACCTCAACAGGACCAGCAGGTGGTGTAGAGGTTAAGATGGCTGGGTCCCACATGGTCGATTCCACTATTTGAGTCCCAGACTTGGTGGCTTGAAAAATCACACTGGACATGTGTTTGTGCATGCCCAAAGTCCCAAGAGGAGACTGAAGGACAAGGGATTGTGTTGTAGCCATCCCCCTAGGGGGTGATTTCTCACTTTTTTTTCTTTCTCTTTCTTTCCTCTCTCTTGGGTGAATGCATGCACCCTATAGCAAAACAAACAAACAAAAAATAATAAACCTCAATATGTTGTATTTATCCATTTTCTTTTTTTTAAGAGATATTTTATTTCCTATAGGAAACGTGCTTACCAGAGACACAGAAAGTGAGAAATCACCCCTTAGGGTGGGTGGCTATGCCACAATCCCTTTTCCTCCATTCTATTCTTCTCTTGGGATTTTGAACACACACACACACATGCACACATGCCTGGCATGAGTTTTAAGCCACTAGTTCCAAGACTTGAGCTACGGTCGACTACATAGGAGTTCAGCAATATAACCATTATGCCATCTGCTGGTCCCCCATTCTACAGTTGTTGATGGACACTTGGTTTGCTTTCAGTTCAGGGTATTGCAATTAATATCACTATGGATTTTTTTAAAAGTATTTGATATATATGTACAAATATTTCTGTTGAGTTAATATCTAAGGGTGAAAATGCCGAGCCACAGGGCATATGTACATTGAACTTCAGTAGATAACATCCATGTGTTTTCTTTTTTTAAAAAAAAAGAATTATTTTCTTTAACTGTATTTATTTTAATTTGACCAGAGAGGGACAGAGTGAGAGAGAAAGAGAGAGGGAAAGCAAGCCACCAGGTCCGGGACTTGAAGCACAGTCAACCAGGTGGGAGCTCAGCACCTAAAAACTATACCACCTACCAGCCCCATGTCCATGTGTTTTCTGAGGGGGTAGCACTAATTTACATTCCTATATGCTGTGTGAATGCGTGTGTGTGTGTGTTGAAATTGTTCCAAATACTCTCCAAAATTTGGCACTGGAAATCTTAATTCTACCCATGAGTGGTATCTCAATGTGATTTTAATTTGCATTTCCTGATAATAATCAAGCTAAAAAGTGTCTTCTTTTTTTAATTTTCTTTTAATGAGAGAGAAAGAGAGAGGGAGAGCACCAAGGAAAGAGGCTCAGGGAGAGAGAGAGAGAGAGAAGTGTTTCTGGCAGGGTCCTTCCACACCGTGGTCCTTCCTGGCCTCATCTCCCAGTCTGCCCCAGGTATGCACCATCATGCCTGGTCTGTGTAGGTCAGGCCAGGACCCAAACCTGGGTTTCCCATGTGACCTCTGCTATCACACAGCTGTGCCCTCCTGCTCATGCCACTGGAGCTGGGCCTGGTGCCCTTGATTCTTCTTTTTTTTAATTTTTTTTTTTTTTTTTTTGAGAGGTTTTTGCTAGAGGGCGCGTGCACTCGCCGGAAAGACAGAGAGAGACAGAGAGACAGAAAGCAAGAAACCACCTCCCAGGGGGGATGGCCACGCCGCAATCCCTTCTCCTCCATTCTCCTCTCAGCATCTTGGGCACGCACGCACACGTGCCAATTGTGAGTTTAAGCCACTGGTTCTAGGACTCGAACCGCGGTCGACTACATGGGAGTCCAGCGACACAGCCATTACACCAAGTGCTGGTCCCAATTCTCCCTTTTCTTCACCTCCGTATTCAGTCCAACCACAGGTCCTGTCTATTCTACCTTCAGAATACATTCCAAACCTGACATCCTTCACTGCCACCATTAAAAACACCCCGGCCTGGGGCCAGCAGGTGGCGTAGTAGTTAAGGTGCTGGACTTCCACATGGTCAGTCACGATTTGAGATCTGGATGTGGTGGTTTGCTTTCTCTCTCTGTCTCTCTCTGATGAGTAAGTGTGCCCTATAGGAAATTAAAATAATAATAATAATAAATTAAATTAAATGAATCATTCCAAATTTTTTTGAAAAAAAGAAAACACCCTGGTCCAAGGCACAACCAGCTCAGTTTCTCCAGAGGCTGGAGTTCTGCTTCAGCCCTATCTCCAGAAGGTCAGTTTGCCACACAGTAGACACAGGGACTCTTTCGCCACTTTACTTCCCTCTTCAAAATTCTCCAGTAACTGGGAACCAGCAGTTAGTGTAGTGGCTATGTCGCTGGACTCCCACATAGTCGATCACGGTTCGCGTCCCGGACCCAGTGGCTTAAAACTCACGCCAGGCGCATGTGCGTGCATGCCCAGGATCCCGAGAGGAGAATGGAGGAGAAGGGATTGCGGCGTGACCATCCCCCCTGGGGGGTGATTTCTCGCTTTCTGTCTCTCTGTCTCTCTCTGTCTGTCTGGCGAGTGCACGCGCCCTATAGCAAAAACCTCTCCAAAAAAAAAAAAAAAAAAAAATTCTCCAGTAACTCTTCAGTGGAATTTTAAAAAGTGCAAACTTCTGGTAATAAGGTTATGAGCAGGCTCCCTGGTCTGGAACCTCCAAATCTGTCCACTCTTCCTCTCACTCACACCAGACAAGCACTGGTCATCCACGGCCTTAGACCGCTACATCTTCCTTCCCAGGACTTTGTATTTGCTGGTCCTCGGTCCTGCCGTTCCCCAGGCCGTCACAGGGCTCACCTCTCCCAGCTCAAGGCTGAGCTCAAACATCACTTCTAACACCCACAGCCTCGCCCCTCCTCAGACTTCTCCCATTTCTTTACTCTGTTATTTGTTCCATAGCCATTTGAAATTTTATTCCTTCACATGTATTATTATTATTATTCTCTGTACATGAAAGCAAAAAGTATAAAACAGATCCTATAATGTACTGGGTTATCAGAAGTCATGACATACTTTTTCTAAGTTTTCTATGAAAAATGCATCACGACTTTTCTGACAACCCAGTAGATAGTGTTGGGCCAGCAGTCGGCTTGATGGTTAAGGCACTGGACTCCCCCTTGGTCAACTGAAGTTTGAATCTTGGACCCAGCAGATTGAAAATCCCTCCTGATGTTTGTGTGTGGTGTGTGTGTGTGATGTGTGGGGAGGGTATGATGGTTGTGCATGTGTGCCCAAAATCCCGGGAAGAGAATGCAGGAGAAAGAATTATGGCATGGCCATTCCCAGTGGGAGGTGATTTCACACTTTCCCTCTGTCTCTCTCTGGTGAACACACACCCTATGCAAAAAAAAAAAAAAAAAAAAAAAAAAAAAAAAAAAAAATTTAAGAATTATTTTATTTAACTTCATTTTATTTATTTATTTTAATTTGACCAGAGAGGAACAGAGTGAGGGGGGGAGAGAGAGAGAGAGAGAAAGCAAGCTGCCAGGTCTGGGACTCAAACCATAATCGGCCATGTGGGAGTCCAGCACCCTGTTAACCACCATGCCACCTGCTAGCCCCAACAAAGATGTTTTAAAAAAAAAATTAAATAAAGAATTCTGACACAGATTTACCATGCTCAGAAGCTATTTCATTTTTTAATTAGCCTAGATGGTACAGAATGTTCACAGGTTTCCATGGAAAATCATAGTGTTGTTTTATATAGCTGAAAGGGTATACGTTCCCTCTCAAATACTGTGTTTGTAAAACTGCTACATATTTGGAATTTTAAGTCTTAACTTCTTATTCTTTACTATATACTATTTATTTTTATTTTACACTATTTATCTCTACTATTATCTATTACAGCATACTATTGAAGATAAAATAAAAAACACAAATATGTACAGAAAAGAAAACATAAATCATCTTCCTGCCACTCATAAATAATAAAATATCTGCCACTGATAAATAATTAGGGATTACATTGAGTTGTCAGGAAAATCATGATGCGTTTTTGCATAGGAAGACATAAGAAAAGACATCATGACTTTCCCAACAACCTGATCTTTTGTTGCTTATCTTTATAGACTTCTTTCATGCTTTAATACATATTATATTAAAATAGAATGAAAATATTGATACCATTTTTGATAAAAATAGGTACTTCTTTTTTAATAAAACATTGTGAGCATAAGTCTATGACAATATATGCATAATTCTGCATAGTTTTTAATGACTGCACAAGATACCAACATTATGGATTATCTTCTTCAAGTAGTCTCTATTTCTGAAATCTTAACTTATCACCTATATTGGCTATAATAAATAGTGGACAGCCAGTGCTTTGATAAACACATTAAGAACTGACTCTTGGGACCAGCAGTTGGCGTAATGGCAATGTCTCTGGACTCTCATATAGTCAACCTCGGTTCATGTCCTGGACCTGGTGGCTTAAACTCACGCCGGGTGCATGTGCGTGTGTGCCCAAGATCCCGAGAGGATAATGAAGAAGAAGGATCGTGGCATGGCCATTCCCCCTGGGGGTTGATTTCCCACTTTCTGTCTCTCTGTCTCTCTCTGTCTTTCTGGTAAGTACACGTGCCCTATAGCAAAAAAAAACTCTAAGAAAGAAAGAAAGGAAGAAAGAAAGAGAGAGAGAAAAAACTGACTCTTCCCAGAGGGTCTTAATTCTTTCTCACTGACAAATGAAATTAACTAGATTCAAGGGCAAGCAGGTTTTGAAGGCTTTTGGTACTGCCAAGTTGGTCATTCTAAGGCAATGATATGACATTTCCTACGAGGAATTCTGAAACATTTCAAGCTTCTGAACCAAATGCCCAGGAAGTCAGTGATGATGACAAATATGACAGAGATTGAGAATTGGACAAATTTTTTACGGTTTGGGAAGGAGCATCTTACTAGTGCCCCATATGAGTAGAAAGGGTTTGATTCCAAAAAGTATCCTAATTTCTTCTCCTGTGAGCTTCATGTAGCCACCTTAATATACTTCATTAAATCTATTAAGTATCACTAGTTTCTTATTAATGAAACAAAAATATTCTTTATTTCTTGATCACAAGCAATATATAGAAAGACAAGCACCTTCGATGGGGACTCATGCAGCAGTACCCTCTCCAGCCTTCCCACCCAGACAAGACCTTGCCTGGCCTGTTCAGGTAGACCAGGAAACTGAGTCTAGTCTGTGATCCGCTGTGGATTCAGCTTTGCCTGAGCAGTGCGCTACCTCGGTGTCACTGAGACAGCCCAAGACACAGAGCGCTAAGAGCAGTTTCTTCAGAGATTTGATTTGAACGAACATTGAAAGGAAAGCAGACATAAGTTTTTTAACCACTTAACCAGAATCTGACCAAAGAGACTTTGTGAAAAGCCAAAGCATATAAAAATTATGAAACAGCAGCCTCTGTATTGGACAGCTGTGATTTTTTCCTTCTTTTTTTTTTTTTTTTTTTTGTGTGTGTGTGTTCTAAATATATTCCATTTAATCAACAGCATTTACTGCTAGTCCCTGAGGGATGAAAGAAGGTTGGCATGCCCTTTCTTCCCAAGTTCTGGCCAATTCAGTAGAGGCTGCACAAACAAGAGTGGCACTGTCACAGTGCCAGCACTCAAGGGCTGTCACCCCTGCCCCACGACAGAGTGGAACGGCACACTTTGCACATGGTAGGCGATAGTGCTGTTTGTTGACTGGAAGAAAAATATGCATTCCTGCTGTGACAGAGCCCTGTGCCAGGTGAGGCTGCTACAGAAACAAATGGCATAGCTCCTGACCTCAAAGAATTCAATCTAATAGGACAAAAAGACCAAAACCCTATAAGTCAATGTGCTATGTCCTACTGGTGGTCATGGGGAGGCCCCGTGGTGAGCTGGACTGCTCTCTTCTAGAAAGGCCAGCAGAAATGCCATGGCACTGGTGTTCAAGTTGGGGAATGTTGAAAGAATTAGGGGAGTTTTCCCTCAAGAGTGCCCTTTGAGCCAGGTCACAAACATTATGCCTAATGTTTTGTCATGATGAAGTTACAAGAAAAAAGTGTGTTTTATTAGAGAAGATAGCAACGTGAACCAAACCAAAGGGATGAGATAGTTTAGTTGGTCTGTGGCTGTTTGGCAACACCAGTGCTAATGATCTCCAAAAAGCAATGGTGTTGGTGGTGCTTACAACACATAATGTGTTGTGTTCCTAATACTTGAAAGAGCTCTCTAGTAGGATAACCCCTTGCATATATGCTTAAAATATCTCCCTGCTGGGCTGAAACATGTTGCAGTGGTAAACGCAATGCTCTGCCAGGGAAGGGTCCCTGTTCATGTTGGAGACCTCCCTGAGTGCACACGTGCCCATGACCCCAGGCTCACTGAAGATGGGGGTAGATTTTGGCATCAAGACCCTATGGATATGCTGCCTCTCATTTCTTACTCAGAGTCTATATTTTTGCCTTGTTCGGTATTTGGAGATACTTGGGAAAAGCAGCAAACAAGTCAATAAAACAGTAAACCACTGGACTGCTCAGCACATGCTTGTATGGAGTTCAGTTTTACAGACTCGTCACCAACAACTTTGTAAGGAGAGAATCACAAAAATCTCATGCCATGTCGGCCATATGGCTGCATTCTATGTAAAAGTATTAGCGGAATAAGCTACAGGAGCACAGGGGTCATGAGAGTCTTGATCTCTAGTTCACGTTCAGTAGGCTCTGGTCATGGCTCCACACCAAGTTATACTTAGAAGAACAGAAAGAAGTTTCATCTGCTTATCATTGATTCAAGTGCTTGAAATCAACTCTGTATGGTATATCAGCCCCCAGCACAGCTGTGAATAGCTCTGAATTTGAATCATTTTGAACATAATATGAAAGAAAGGGCCTGACTATTTTTAGGTCCCACTTAATTATCTCCAATAATCAAGCGCAAGCACCAGCCTTGTATTTTTCCACTCAGCGCTCATCCTCTCCTCCCCTCCTTCTCTCTGAGGTGTGAGTGAGCATACACGTGTGTTCAGATGCAGGGGAAGGAACTGGGTCTTGTAGGTGTGAACAGATAGTGTGGTTAATTACATGTACGATAGCTGTGGAGAGAAGAGGCGCTGATGGTCGAGAGCCATTGGTTCACCCCTGTTTGGAACGAGAAGTATCAAGAAAGGGCTGTCTGCAGCAGACAGGGCCCCGAGCACTCCCAGTTCCTCGGTGCTGGAGTTTGATTAAGTCCTTCTAAAATGCATGAGTTGAGCCATTGCAATGGGATTAAGAGGGCGCAACCCTTGATTCAATTACGGCATAAGAACATTGAGCTTCTGGGAAGAGATTAGGACTAAGGCCATTAGAGTAAGGCCCCATGACTGATTGCTGACGAGTTTACACAGAGAGAGACACACATGGGCACAGGTCACTCTTTCCTGCCCCCTGCCAGGCTGGGATCCCGAGGAGCCCCACCAGAAGTGGACCTTCAGACCGTAACCTGAATAAAACTCTATTCTTATAAATTACCCAGCGTCGGTATTTTCTGTTCTGTGATGATGAAACAGACTAAAACATTTGGCCTTTCCCATGGCTTCTTTTTTTCTTTTTTTTTCCAGTCTCTAACCTCTCCAGATTTCAGTTGTTTTAGCACTTTGCACCTCAAGGAAGCAGAATCCCATCTTTGTTTTCCATTCGTTTGACCCTTAGCCAGTGCTCAAACCCAGAGCCAAGGTTCACTTTGACTGACTATCAGCATACTGTAATTATTATTTCTAAACACTAAGAATAACCACTATTTTGGGGATTATTGCCTGTGCTTTAGGGTCAGGCTAAAAGTTCTGCAGAGCAAAGGACACAATAACAAGAGTGAAGAGACAAGTCTTTGGATGAGAGAGAATATTTGCAAACTATGCTTCAAATAAGGGACTGATAAACAGATAATATAGGAAACTCAAGCGGTCTTACCCACAAAAAATAAATACAATTAAAAAGTGGGCAAATGAACTGAACAGACAACTTTCCTTATGAATGACCAAAAGGTCATTTGAAAAAATGTTCACCATTTCTTATCATAAGGGAAATGCAAATCAAAAGCACAATGAGATACCACTTAACTAACCCCAGTCAGAACGACTATCATCAAAAATATAAAAAATGACAACTGCTGGTGAGGCGGTCATGAAAGGGGAACCCTCCTACACCGTGGGTGTGCATGTATATTAGTACAGCCACTGTGGAGAATGATATGGAAGCTCCTGAAAGACATTCATGTAGTTCTCACATACAGCTCAGTAATTTCACTCCTGGGTATTTGCCCTAAGGACATAAAACACTCTGTCAGAAAGATATTTGCACATCCTTGTTTCTTGTAGCATATTACCAGTTGATAAGACATAGACTCAACCTAAGTCCCCAAGAATGGATGACTGGATTGAAAATGTGTGGCACATACATACTATGGGATACTACCAGCCATGGAAAAAAAAAAAAAAAAAAAAAAAAAAAAAAAAAAAAAAAACAGTGAGATTCTGTCATTTGATACAAAGTGAGCAGAGTGAGCAGACATAGAAAATTTAATGTTGAGTGAAACAAGCCAGACTATGAAAGACAGACTTTGTGGGACCAGCAGGTGGTTGGTAGTTAAGGACAAGGCCAACCATGGTTCAAGTTCTGGACCTGGTGGCTTGATTTCTCACTTTCTCTCTTTCTCTCTCTGGTCAAATTTTTAAAAATAAATGAATAAATTTAAAATAAATAACTCTTTAAAAAAAAAAAAAGATAGCCTTTGTATGCCCTTCCCCCCCCCCCACCCAATATACACAGAATGTCTTCGCTTCATGGCAGAAACTAGCAGATTGGAAAACGTAACAGCAGAAGCAGCAAGAGGAGACACAATAGACTGTTAAGAAGGAGGTGGAGAGCTGGGGGTGGGAAGAAGAAACTAAAGGGGGAACAAAAGGAGCAGATACAAGAATGGAAAGATAGTGTGTATAGTAGTATTTTTAACTTCCTTGACAAGCAATGCACTTATGCTTTAAGAACCTATGTTGTACGCTGTAAAAACATACAATGATTAAATGTAAATAAAAAGTAAAAAAAATAAATAAAGTTCATTGTAGAAAACAAAGTAGTTGCTGAGCAGGTACAAAAGGGAAGACAGATGAGGCCAACTTAGCAAAAAAATTTCAAAAGTGGCTTACCATGGTATTTTTCCAAACAAATTTTTTTTTTCAAGGAAGCCACAGATAGTTATATCATCAGGATTTTCTGAACCAATTCTGATTGGATGGGTGGGTAAAGGAAGCTCCCATAACCTCTTAAATGCCTTTCTCATCACAAAATGTACATTTTGGCGTAGATACATCATTTGCATTTATTTGACAGATTGGAGTTGGACTGAGGTTTGAAACATTCTTCAGGCATGTAAGCTAGTATTTTCTTGATGACTCAGCAGGAATAAAGAACCAGGATCATTTCCTATTGAATAATTTTAAAAAGACTTTTTTATAAAACATATAATACTCATATATATAGAAGCATATATCTGTGCAATGAAAAAAGAACAAGGGAGCGCGAGCGTCCCGCATAGCGTCAGAGCCAGATGCAAGTTGGGAGGGTGGGTGAGGAGCGCGGCTCCCATTAGCATGTAAACGTTTGCTAGTATAAAATCACGTGGAGATTCACTCTGCGAAACTCACAATGTGCTGCTGATTGCAGTAGGACAGGGCCTACTGAGTCCTGCCTGGCTAAGTTTTTGTCAGCACTTTCATTGTGATCCTAAATTTCCACAGCTTAACACTCAGCTGTGAAAGAAACCTCCGAGAGTCTGTGAAACTAAAGAGACTCCCAAACTCCAAAACTTTTTAAACACCCACACACTATTATCAGTTCAAACACTTGGGTGATTTCATAGGGCATGGTATTTTCCAACATAGGATTGAAAAGGGGGATGTTCCTGGTGTGGAAGGTTTGAGAAAGGCTACCATTTCAGATTTTTGTTAGCTAAAATATGAAATAAAACAATATAAAATGCATCCTAATTATATAGATAGGGAACAAATTTATTTTAACAAAGATCTTTGAAATACATGTCTGAATAAATAAATGCAAAACACTGTTTCACAAAGTTTTTAAACACAATATAGAGAAGTGATGTTACAAAAAACATTTGGAGTAAACTTCATTTTTTAATTGCTTTGTGAACACAAAAGCAATATTTATTTCCATTCAAAGAGGTGAGGAGTTTCATGGAAGGGGAAATGATTTCAATGTAGAAACGTCTGGGAGGGAGCTACTGAGAAGCTGGAGATCAGAGAAGTGGAAGTCCTCCCACAGTGTCTCCAGTGCCGTAGCCCTGCCCACCCCAGGAAACAGATGAGGTTAATGTGAACTTGCTTCGGAAGCTCAAGGGTCCAGAAATCACTCTTTGTTTCTAAAAGGTCAGTCCAACAACCTATCTGCCAAAGACAGGCTGTGTGTCTTACTTAGGACTTTCAGGAAATATTCATTTGTTCAATAAACGATCATCGAGTACTTGGGCAGGCCAGTACTCAGACACCCGAGAAAGGAAGATGGCTGAGACCACTCACCCTGAAAGAGCATATAGCCCAGGGAAAGAAGCAGCACGTAAACAAGCAAGTGCAAAGGTCATCACGAGTGGACCCAGAGGACAGTGGAAGCCCAAAGAAGAAAGTACTGATCCCACCTGAAGAGGCCTTGTACACAGTGTAGCTTGATCTAAGTTGATAGATTAAGTAGCAAAAATAAAGCAGGTCACCTAGAGAGAGCTCACTTAAGAGAAGAGAAGGTCAGGGAAAGGATATGGGGGGGCACTCCTACTTGAGGACCTGGAGTAGAAGAGACAGTGAAGGAGAAGGAAATGAGAGAGGAGGAGAGAGGAGGGCATATCAGAAGGGCAGATGATTTAGCAGCCAGAGCAGGAGAGTTCAAAAGAAATGGCTGTGAAGAGCCAGACAAGATGAAAGCCGTAAAAAGCCTGTTAGATTGGACAATTATGAGATCACAGGACACACCACAGAACATAGCAGTGCAAAGTTGAAGAGAGAAATAAAAAACACAAATTGAAGCCAGCCAGTAGCATGGTGGTTAAGGCAGCTAAATTCCACATGGCCAACTTCATAGTTTGAGTCCCAGACCAGGAGATTTGAAAAACAGACCAGGGCGTGTGTGCATGTGTGCCTAAAATCCTGAAAGGAGAATGGAGGAAAAGGGACAGCAATCCTCCTGGAGGATGATTATTCACTTTTCCTGTGTGTCTCTGTCTCTCTCCAGGGAGCACACACACCCTCTAGCAAAAATTAAAAAAAATAAAATGAAGAGAAGAAATCACGGTAGCCAGGGTAGAATTTCTAGACTTTAAAGGAAAGAATATAATTCCCTGGATCCTTTGTATTGCAGAAACCCAGCTTCTTGGAGCAAATGTGTTTACCACCAATTCAGGAAGGGGCATATATTGTAACATTCTCTTACAGTAAAGTTTAGAAATATCTCATTGGTTATAGCTGCTTTATGATAATAAAGATACATAAATGTATATCCCACTTCTAGAAAACATTTGCTTATATCTCAGTAAAAGTTAAGTCTCCCTGTATGCCTTCCAAACTGGATTGTCTTGTGATCTTAGACATGTCAGAGAATGAGCTATGTTTTAGTTTGGGGATTTTGGGGATTGGAAAAAAAATAAATAATAATAACCATATGATTTTTAACACTCTTTCATCAAATAAATATGCTAAGGTTTTATGAAAGCATTTCAATGCAATAAAATATTTCTTTCCAAATCAATTATGTACTGGGTATACAGGGGTCCATTGTATGCAGTTTGCTACAAGAGTAGAGAATAAAGGATTGATTAAAATAAAAAAAAAAAGAGACTGAGAGCGCAAGTTTTAAGACGGAGATATAAACTTAAGTGTAGATCGTGATGAAGGAACCATTAAAGGGTAGACATAAGAAATATAGCAGAATAAGGCCTTTCTCTAATCCAGTTCCTGCTCCACCATCCTATTTCAATGTGAGTCTGAAAAGATGCCATCACCACTAACAGACAGAGCTGGGCCAGAGTCCCAGGCTCTGGGCGCCATCCCTTTGGATTAAGTACTTCAACATGAACAAATTTTTGTCATGAGTAATCTTCTATGTTTTCACTTACTGTAAACCTTGAACATGCTTTAGAGTTTCCCTAATTAGAAAGAAATTTAATGATCTAAACTTCAATGTGTTAGGAAGAAATAAATTTGAGAATGTAAAGAACCTAGAACTTCTCAGTACAGCTGGTGGCATGGTAGTTAAAGCGGTTAGACCCTACGTGGCCAATTACATGGAGGCTTGAAAAACACTCCAGGTACGTACGTGTACATACCCAAAATTCTGAGAGGAGAAATGGAAGAGAAGGAATTGTGGTGTCCCCATCCCCCCTGGAGAGTGTTCTCTTTCTCTCTCTCTTTCTCTCATTCTCTCTCTCTCTCTGACTCTCTCCAGTAAGTACAAAGTACAGAAGCTCTATAGCAAAAAAAAAAAAAAAAAAAAAAAAAAAAAAAAAAAAAAAAAAACCCTGAAACTTCTGATACAGGAACAGTGTCATCGTCTCACTTCTTTTCTGTCTCAGATGGAGAAGGAGAATACTCACAACAATTCCTTAACAATGAATGATCCAGCTCAAAGTGGGCAAAAGATGGGACCCGCAGGTGGTGTAGTGGTTAACGCACAGACTGCCATTTGGCCAACTTTGGTTTAATTCCCCGACACCACAGCTTGAGACACACACTGGGTGTGTGTGCATGCATGACCAAAATCCTGAAAAGAGAATGGAGGAGAAGGGATTGTGGTGTGGCCATCATCCCTCCTGGGGAGGGGGGGTGGTTGATTTCTCTCTCTCTCTCTCTCTCTCTCTCTCTCTCTCTCTCTCTCTCTGTCACTCCAGTGAGTGCATGCACTCCATAGCAAAAAGCTCTCAAAAAAAAAAAAAAAAAATAGTGAGCAAAAGACTTGAATGGCCATTTCCCCAAAGAAGACATACAAATGGCCAAAAATCACATGAAAAGATGTTCCACAGTACTAGGCATTAGGAAAATGCAAAGTAAAACTATAAGGGAATACTGCTTCACATTTGTTGGATGGATACTAGAGGAAGAAAAAGGAAGAAAGAAAGAGAAAGAAGAAAGGAAGGAAAAGGGAAAGGAGAGAAAAAAAAGAGGAAAGGAAAGGAAAAAAAGAACACATGGTAAGTGAATTAAGTCGCAGAGAGACACTTGCTCTGTAGTTCCACTCACACAGGGTAGCTGGAGAAGTCAAAATCATAAAGACAAACAGTAAAATGGAGTTGGGCAGGGGCTGGGGAGGGGTAATTGGCAATGACCATTTAACAGGAATGAAGTTTCAGTTTTATGAGACGAAGAAGTTCTAAAATGGATGGTGGTGGTTGCACAGCATAGTAAGTGTATTTAATACCACTGAACTATACACTGAAAGATGGTTATCATGAGAAATTTTATGTACATGTTAATGGCATAAAAAGGAATTGGGGAAAATTTCCGCCGTCCTCCAGAAATAACCTAATATTTCTATGACATACGGGAGGCGCTCAGTCCACCTGTGTTGTAGTCCCTTCTTGTTTCGGTCTCAAATAGAGAAAGCAAAAAGTGAGTTTCCTAGTTCACATTCTAGTCTTTTTTTCAAATAGACAGAGACCAACTTAAATTCATTTTACCTCATTTGAAATGAAATATTGACCCACTCTCCCCCAGGGTCTTCCTCTGGCCCTAGGTTACACACAGTCCGGAGCCAATGCAGACTGCTTTTGTTGTGATTTTTTTCCTTCAACCCAGAATTGTCCTACTGGGTTTATGGAGCCTTGGAGAATCTTTCAGAAAATGACGCATAGTCTCCACTCTGTCCATGGACCTACAGGTTTAAAACCACAAGGTACCCTTTCTATTTTTTGGAAAACTATACCTTTATAAGAAAAAATATGTGCAATTTTTTAAAAGTTTCTTAGAACATTACCTCCACTCCATTAGACACCGATGCTAATCTTTGTCTCACAAGTTTATTGGCATTTATGTCATACAGGTTGAGCTATTTCCTACACTCTTAGGAACAAATAGGATTCCCAAAACTGGTGGCTGTACTTCCTGATGTTAGAGGCAGTTTGGGCTGAATCCATAACATTGATCCAATGAATGAGTCATTGTAAATTATTATATTTCTTTTCACTGCTTCATCTCTCATCCTCCTTTCCAGCCCCCAACTCTCTCTCTCTCACACACACACACAGAAACACAAGCGCACCTGAGATAACAGATGCACACTCCTTCTCTAACTCCAGCACAGAATTTGGAAGTTATAATGCATCACGACAGTGCCCCTGCCTCCACAACCACCACTACCTGGAAAACGGAAAAAGCATGTGCTCTGCCTCCTCGTTGCATAAGGGAGAGAAGGTTCAGAGTCTAAAAGACCATGCTGGGCGTCTTGGCTCCACCATGTAATCGCTTTGACCACTGGCTGTTCCTCCACCTCTCTGCACCTGTTCCTTCATCAGAGCAATGGGAGAGTAAGCCAGGCCTCCAAGGGCTGGCACCTGGGAGGACCGGCCGAGGCGATGTGAGGGGCGGCGTCCTGTTTCAGACCTTGTACCTGGCAGGTCCTCCAGAAGTGCCCTCTTCCTTCGGTCGCATGGAGAATACTTAACTCTAATACGACTCTTTGGATGGCAATAAGCCAACGTAACCTTACAATCATGGCTGCATGGTCACATAAGCTGAGCAAATGAGTCAGAATACATCACTGCTGTTCTCTCAAGGGAGAAAAGAAAGAAGAGAGGGAGGGAGGAAGGAAGGAAGTTGGGATGAAAACTCTGAGAAAACCCCCAGGACCAAGGAGCTGAAGGCCCGCAGCCCTGGTGCAGCCTGAAAGCCCTCCTTACTTACCACTCCTTAGGGTACCTTCGTGTGTGCCTGTACCTCGTGGATATGGGGGGGGGGGTGGAGAATGAAACAGTAATCTGATATTATCAGACCCCGGAAAGACACTTCTGGAAACACTAATTAGATTTTCTTCAGCCTTTTTTAATTTAGTGAGTTCTAGGAGAAGATCACACCTCTCCTAACACTTATAAAGAGAATTTGTGAGCAAGATTGTGTGCGAGTAATACCTATTCGCTGCTCGAGGCAACGTGTTGCCATGGTGACAGTCAGATTGTGTCTTCATCAGGGAATAGAAATTAAAACTGACAATGCTGGAGTACAAATGTTTTTGTTTGTCCCTGTGAGTGGAGTTAATGCTTGGGAAGGGAGGAAGTCTAGTTTTGTTGTTATTGTTTTCTGGTTCAGAGACAATAGCACATGAAAACGTGCAGGATGCGAAATAGTGCAGTGAGTTTAGAGAAACAAAGGATCCCCCAAAGGAGCTCATTATTCTTACAAATTTACATTATCAAAGGACGGGGAAATGCCAAAAAGCAAGTTCTTAATGGTCGGATTTGGTGGTGTCATCCCAGAGCCAAAAAGAGTTTGTTGGTGGCTAATGGGGTGCAAGTGCAGGATTGATCTGGAAGCCTAATTGGCTATTTTTATGGCTTTAGAATTGTGATCTTATATTAGAGCTATAAAATAGCCATTGTGCTTTGGGGAACATCTGTGCATTTGGCTCTCATAATAAACTAAATATTGAAAATCAAGAGAGGTAGCTTGCTATGGAGAAAAACAAGAGAATGATTAACATGAAATTCAGGAAAGTGGTTGCCTGTGGGGATGAGGCAGAGGGAAGAAGGGGCTTCACAGACATCAGTAATGCTCAGTTTCTTAAGTTGAAGGGCATTTTACTATTCCTCTTGGAGCTGCAGGAGACATTGCCTGCATCCACGATAAAAATTGACTTACAAAGGTAGACAGAGAAAATAGGCTGGCAAGTAAATGGGCTGGCTGGAAGAAGCAGATTCGAGTCTCTACTAACTGGCTAAGTGATTGTAAGCGTGCCATTTGCTTTGGCTGAGAGTTCTCATCTGTAAAATAGAGCATGCTAAATGGTCACACCACTCTCCTCTACCTGGAAACCTATCCAGCTTCGCATATCACATGGAATACAATGCCCCTGAATTCATTATGTTAGAGAAATACTATCTTGTCTTCCTACCAAAAAAAAAAAAAAAAAATCCTCTGGTTACTATCCAGTCACCCACCCACTAGGAGAGTGGGTTATTCTATTATTCCAGGTGAACCCCAGAAGTAAATCTGCTCTCCATTGAGCCAAACCTTGCACCTTTCTTTTAAAGGAAAAATATAATAAAGCCAGCAACGGGGTTTATGGTGTAGAAGCCAGAGGTCCTGCCTGTGGGTGACACCCCACACCTCTCTGTCTGTCATCTCGTCTTGTCGGCTCCTCTGAATGTAAAGCAGCAACAGCATGAACTCGGGAGGCATCTAATCCTTGCTTGCTCATCATGTGCTCATCAGTCTCTGTCTGTGCTTCATGTCTTCCCCCAAATTACCAAACACTACACTTCGCAGGACTGGGCTAGTTACCACACCAACTGGAAGTGTCTTGAGGAGATGTCCCTCTTAATTCGCAGATCAAGGAGACAGAGCCATCCTCTTTGCACTTTCACCCCACCAGTTCTCATGGAGTGATACTGTGGGCAAGTCTGTGCTGACTGCTGGCTCCTACTCAGTCTCTCAGAGCACAGAGACGACCTGTGCTTATTACAAAGGTGCCGGGGCACTGCCGAGGTGTCCCGGGCTCTGGTGTCCACTCCTGTGCTCCCTTACACCTGTGTGTGAGTGACAGCAGACAGGCTGGGCTGCTGTCTTCCACTTCCTATGTTGTTGCTGTTGTTAGAAGGCTTGTGCACTTGCCAGAGGCAGAGAGATTGAATCCCCACAATGGGCGGCAGCCACACTACAATCTCTCTCTCTTTTTTTTTTTTTTTTTTTTGGAGAAGTTTTCGCTATAGCGCGCTTGCACTCGCCAGACAGACAGAGACATAGAGACAGAAAGCGAGAAATCACCCCCCCCCCAGGGGGGATGGTCACACCGCAATCCCTTCTCCTCCATTCTCCTCTCGGGATCTTGGGCACGCACGCACACGCACCCAGTGTGAGTTTTAAGTCACCGAGTCCGGGACGCGAGCCGCGGTCGACTACGTGGGAGTCCAGCGACATAGCCATTATGCTAACTGCTGGTTCCGTACAATCTCTCTTCATCCATTTTTCCATCCCATCAGGATTTGGGGAATACACACACATGCACCTGGCAAGTTTTTCAAGCTGCCAGGACCAGGATTTGAACCACAGTCAGCCATGGGGGATCTGGCTCCCAATGGTTAACAACACTTAACCACTGTGCTGCTGGACTGGCCCTCCACCTCCTGTTTGTTGTGGGCTTCAGTGTCAGCAGAATCATGATGCACTGTCTGTCGTTGGCCCCAACCAGCTCCTTAGACTGCATCCCAGTACAGGGCTCTGTGCTATTCTGCCAGCGTTCCCAGCAGAAACCCTACCCTCGAGGGCCTTGAGGAGAACCCACTGCCAAGGCTCCGAAGTCCAGCACCCAGCTCTGAAATGAAGGCAAATTTCTCAACCTCTAACCTCACAGAGGCTCAATTTATTCCCTCTGAAATAGGAGCAACCTCTAGCGTTATTGAGAACACTGTGGACATTTATTACAGTGACCTGCACAGGAGGTGCTGAGCTCAAAGCCTGGCACTTAATACCAACACAAAACCCATTATTTGTGCTTCTCTTAGTATTCTAACATAATAAGTGCACAATCATTTTGCAAAAGGAAAGCACTGAGGACAAGCGAGTGGTGTGGTGGTGAAGGCCCTGGATTTCCACATGGCTGACCACAGTTTGAGTCCCAGACCTGGTGGCTTGGAAGTCATAATGGGCACATGTGAATGTGTGCCCAGAATCCCAAGACAAGAATAGAGGAGAAGGGATTTCAGTGTGACCATTCCCCCCGCAGGATGATTTCTTACTTTCCTTCTTTCTATATCTCTGTGTTGCTGGCAAGCTCACACACCCTATAACAAAAATAAATAAATAAATAAATAAAGCAAGCACTGTGTTCAGAACTCCCTGCTGCCGTACTTTTTTGTCGATTATCATGAGCACCTCATGGAGGGATATTGACAGCATCCACTCCTCTCACACATGAGGAACACGCAGATGTAGACAACCTTGAATGAACGCTGGACACAACTGGGTCCTGTCATCTTGGGAAACAAAGCAAAACACTAAAGTCATCAAGAAACTGGTTTACAAGTGATTTTGCCACTTTCCTACCTCAGTCCCCTGGGGTAAGAGTTTAGTGTGGGATGAACAGCAAAAGTTAGGAGACTGGGGCATCAGACAGTGGCCAGAGATAACGTGACACTCTAAGATGCCCCAGTTGGAGAGGTTCCAGGCTCCTGTGTGGAGACCCCCTGGATGTGCCAGGCATTCATATGCCCATGATTTGGGGCTGGCTGAGGCTGGGAGTGGATCGCAGCATTTGGACTCTGCTGTGTCTCTGTCTCTCTCACTCAAGGAAGAAATAAATAAACAAAAATGTAAAATTCTCTATTGCAAATGATGTATATGGTAACATCCTTGATTTGATTGTCCCAAAATAAATCAAATGGAAAACAAACAAACAAAGAAACAAAAACACCAGGACTAAAGGGGAAGGTCAAATCCAGGTTAGAAAGATACCTTGTGTTTTGTCTTCCAGTTACGTTGTGTTTCTATATAAAGTCCCTCAAAATAAAATTAAGTATCATGCATATTCTAAATAGTGCTATTAAAGGAAAGAATAATTCTTTAAATCTGTATAGCATTGTAATTGGAGATGCCTTTATCAATTTTTCTCCCCTTCGATGGTCGGGAAAGGCAGTAACTCTGTCCGATGCTGAGGTTTGATATTTTAATAGAACTCAAACTATGACTTGTACTTAGTTTTATTCCAACAGGGATATGAGGTAATGAATGGAAGTAGTCATTGACCTGGAACAAGATCACTTTGAACATGACACTGTTACACAAAGTGATAGCATTTATTTTCAGATGACCACTTTTTAAAAGCAGTTGTGAATATATTTCAAAGAATAAAATGCTAGCTACTAGGTTTTGAGAAACAGAGTGAAATATAATACTGAGTTACTAAGGGGGCAATATATTTTGCACGATATGGCTGAGATGGTTTGTTTCAGAGTTTATAGCAATAAAGGTAATCAGGTGATTCGTAATGTTGCCAGGAGCACTGCAGTGGAGCCATTAAGGAATGAGGAAGGGAGGGCGTGTAGAAGGTCAGGACTTCGATTCGGGAAGACTTCGGTTAGGTATTGATTCCATTGACACAGCATCCTAAAGGTGGAAAATCAGTTTGTAAAAAATTCCTTTCTTACAAAAGGTCGGATGAATGCCCAACTAATTCCAAACTTTATCAGTTTATATTCTGCAGGGAAGTTCCATTTATTAATGCTTCATTTTCTTTTTATTAGCATCTCTCCTTCTCTCTCTTTTTTAATTGCCACAGGGCATGTGTGCTTGCCAGAAAGAAGGAGAGAGAAAAGCATCCCTCAATGAAACCTAATCACGTCTCAATCCCGTCTCCTCCATCGGTCAGGATTTGGGGCGTGCACACAAATACACCCAGCAAGTGCTTCATACCACCAGGACCAGGATGCTAACCACAGTTGGCCATGTAGGATTCGGCTCTCTTAACCACTTGGTTACAAACCAATTCCAGTATCTCCTTTTTTAATCAACCCAAGTGTTAGGTACATGGTCTCATTAATTCTCAAAATACTCCAGTAGGAAGGCAAAATCATGGGAGGGTCAGATGTGAAGATGTATACACGACAGACCAGGGGAAATGCTGAGTAAATAAATGAGCAAATGTTCAAACTGAAACAGACCAGAGAGCTGTTGCAACTGCTCAGCCTTTGATGTACCTAATTATAACTCTGACCTAAAAGGCTTTGTACAAGTTCACAGCTCAAGTCTGTAGCACAGCGTTTGATCCCGGTACACACAGCAGAGCGCGGCAGGAAGTGCTGAAGTGGCTAGAAGAGGGACAAGAGGGACAGTAAATCACTAAGTCCAGTGTCAAGGGAGCAGCTGGGACACTCGTTCAAGCATAAAGAGTATTTTTTTTTTTTTTTTGGAGAGGTTTTTTGCTATAGGGCGCGTGCGCTCGCCAGACAGACAGAGAGAGACATAGAGACAGAAAGCGAGAAATCACCCCCCAGGGGGGATGGTCACGCCGCAATCCCTTCTCCAAGCATAAAGAGTATTTGAAAGAGCAGAAACATTTGGTTTTAGTTTTTAAATTTTTGGTACAACAGATTTTCATTTCAGGTGAGTTAAAGGCTGAATTTTCTAAGATGGTAAATTTGGGATTTGGAATTTGCTAAGATAATAAATATTAAATAGTTAACACTTCTGATGTAAGTCCTAATTTTCTAACAATTACAATGACAGTCTTCTGATTGTTAATGTTTAATTTTATGAAGTCCTCCTAGGGGCTCCTAATGTTCTATTATCCCAATTTTACATATGTATCTAAAGAAAAGATTGGGTAGGTATAGGCGTACTTATCTTGTTTTACTGCTCTTTGCTTTATTGTGCTTCGATGTATCGTGTTTTTCTACAAACTGAAGGTCCCTGGCACCCTGCACTGAGCAAGTGTATTGCCACTATTCTTTGAAACAGCCCTTCATGTCTCTATGCCATCTTTTGGTAATTTTCCTAATACTCCAAACTTTTTCATTATTAGTTTATCTGCTATGGTGATCTACAGTAATCTTCGATGTTACTATTGTAATTGTTTTGGGGTGCCACACCCACACCCATATAACAAGGTGGTCTTAATTGATAAATGTTGCCTGTGCCCTGACTGCTCCACTGACTAGACATTCCCCATCTTTCTCACTATCCTTGGGCCTCCCTGTTCTCTGAGATACTACTAAACATAGACGAGATAACAACCCTATAATCTACATGTTCAAATGATAGGAAGTCTTGTGTCTCTTACTTTAAATAAAAAGCTGGAAATGATTAAGTTTGATGAGGAAGGTATGTCAAAACCCAAGGCAGTCTGAGACCAGCAGTTAGCGTAATGGCTATGTCGCTGGACTCCCACGTAGTCAACCACGGTTCACGTCCCGGACCCGGTGGCTTAAAACTCACGCTGGGCGCGTGTGCATGCATGCCCAAGATCCCGAGAGAAGATGGAGGAGAAGGGATTGCAGCGTGGCCATCCCCCCTGGGGGGTGATTTCTCACTTTCTATCTCTCTGCCTCTCTCTGTCTTTCTGGCGAGCGCACATGCCCTATAGCAAAAACGTCTCCAAAAAAAGAAAGAAAGTCAAAGAGCCTTATTGAAGAGATAGAGCATATTTTAGAAATCTGGATAAAAGACTTGTTCCCTTTAACCAAAGCCTAATCCAGAGCAAAGACTTGGCTTTTTAAATTCTATGAGGGCTAAGAGTAGTGAGGAAGCTGCAGAAGGAAATTTGAACCTAGCAGAGGTTGGTTCATGAGGTCCAAGGACAAAAGTCAACTCTGTAACATAAATTACAAGGGAAGCTGCTAGTGCTGATGTAGAAGCTGCAGCAAGCTATCCAGAAGACATAGCTCAGATCATGAATGAAGGAGGCTACACTACACAATGGATGTTCAATGGACAAAACAGTCTTCTATTGGAAGAACATGACATCTAAGTCATTCATAAGTAGAAAAGAGAAACAGAGATCTGGCTTCAAAGCTACAAAGGATGGGCTGGTCACTTGCTAGGGGCGGATACAGCTGCTGACATGGAAGCTGAAGCCAATGCTCATTTAGCATTCTAAAAATCCTAGGACCTTTAAGAATTATTCTAAGTCTTCTCTGCCCATGACAAAGCATGGATGACAGTGAATCTATTTACAGCATGGTTTACTGGATATTTTGGTCCTGAATAACAAATTGTATTGATTCCAACTGTTTTTAAAACATAGAGCAGAGATCAAAGAATTTGCCTCCAGTAAGAATTAGAACACTAATAGAACTAACCCTAATCAATACAAACTACTGCTAGGGTTGGCTTTCCAGTCACAGGACAGAGGTTGAGCTCAAGTTTACATCAGCATTCCAAAACATGCTAAACAAATAGTAGTTTATGTGAGGCAACACTAAGTAGGAAATGCCTAAATTCAAAGTACCAATCTCTAAAAAGTGATAACTGCCTCAATTTAGAAAATAAGCTAGAAACAGTTCACCATTTTTAAATGAGAATTTATTATATAGGAATCATTTTTAGGGTCACATAGTTAGAAATGTACAATGCTACTTTTATACATACATCAACTAGGGGAAGTAACACAATTAAATTGGTCATCTACACACTTAGCAGGGCTTATTCCTTTTTTTAGCTTCTTTGCTAAAGCATGCCATAAGATGTCCTGTTTTGCCATGGACAATGCACCATTTTTAGATCAACCCTGACAAATCACACAAGGTCCAATGGCATTAAGGAGAAATTAGATTCCATTCTTTCTTCTTTGTCATGTGTTTCTTCCCTCCCAAACTCATTGACATCATCTTGTCTGCTAAAAATAATACTATTAGAAGTTTATGGCTGAGAATAGCCCTCACTTTCTCATGATAGGGAGGCTTGTGTGATTTTATCATCATTTTCTTCAACATGTGACTCTTTGGAATGATTAACTGCAATTTTTTACAGTCAGGAACATCAAATACCTCTTTTGCTTGGGTAGAGTTTTCTAATTAGTCTTTTACAGGGATTTCCCCTTTATTCTTCCCTTATATTCAGGAAGTCAGTTCTCACAAAGGGCCCAACATCTATTGCAATGTGGTGGAAGGGGAGGATTCATCTCATTGAATGGAGTACACTTCCAATAGTCAGCTAAGGAAATTTCAATGTCTTCTTCAAAAGAATCTGTATCACTCTACCCTGCCTGATATACAATAAATCAATACACTTCTTCATCTCCATCTGAGAGTTCTTGTCCTTCTTAACTAAGACTATAATCTTCTGAATCAAGAGATTTAACTTCCTATTCTACACTAATTTGATCTGAAACTGCCTCCTGATCCAACCAATCCCCTGAATGTTCATTTCCGTCAGCTTCAAGACCCAGTTCTGATGGAGTCCCTGTGGATTCATTGCTATTGCTTCTTTACAATGTATTTCCCTTACTACATACCAGGCTTTCATCAAAGCAAATGGAATACTATCAGATCAATGGTGCTTTTTTTGTTGTTCACCAGATAATTCCTCTGAATTTTCTCCTGTCTCACTAATTGTTCTCCTTCTAGATGAGGTAGATGGTCTAGAAACCAAATTTGAAGATAAGGCTTTCTCTTCGTGCAGCTCTTGCACAGGGTCCTATGATTACTCCCACCTTCAAGGTGACACTTGTTCTCATTCACAGAGGTGCCTGAGTCTAATGATTCCTGCTTATTGACTCCTTCCAACTTCCTGTAGATCATTGTATATATTTTCCTCTGCTCTTTCATGGAGAAACTTGGTACTTCAAATAAATCTCATGGAAGATTATTTGAACAATATGTTGTTCCTCATCATATAAATATTTAGTCATAATATAATGACCAAGATAAAACATAACCTCTTTCATGGTGTCATTTTGTGAACAGCAGACTTTAACAATATCAAATGCAATGGCTTTGCTCTCACCAAGGTCCCTGTTTCATAGCTGGAATCTGCAAGGTGCTTCCAGTACCTTCAGTAAACACAGACATATTGGTATTGCTTATTTGCCCTGCAGGTCTTCTGGTGCTTAGAGTCAGGGATTCACACAGGTGCCCCAGTTGCCTTCATGGGATGCATGGCAATGTGGTGCCCTAGGCCTCAACAACCATGCCACCGGCAAGGTCCAGGCCACAGTGTGCTCAAATGCGCTATTCCAGGTGGGAGGGTGGCTGCTAGCAACAAAAGTAGCAGGGCCTCAGTCAGAGGGGTCAGGGCTGCCTCTTGGGCTCAGCTTCTTGTCCCATCATCCTTGCAGTCATATAGGATTGTCCCCGCCCCACAGAAACCCCGCCATGCATCACCCCTGCCACCAGAGGGCAATGCTCCCAAAATAGTCAATTCACTGAATATTTTAAGCCCACTATTGAGATCTACTGCTGAGAGAAAAAGATTGCTTTCAAAATATTACTGCTCATTGACAATGCATCTGGTCACCTAAGAGCTCTGATAGAGATGCACAAGGGGAATATGTTGTTTCATGCCTGCTAGCACATCCGTTCTTCAACCCACAGACTAAGGAGTAATTTGACTTTCAAGTCTTATTATATAAGAAATGCATCTCACAAGGCTGTAACTGCCATAGATAGTGATTCCTCTGATGGATCTGGGCAAAGTGAATTGAAAATTTTATGGGGAAAAAAAAATCACCATTCTAGATACCTTTGAGAATATTTATGATTTGTGGTAAGAGGTCAGAATATCAACATTAACAGAAATTTGGAAGAAGCTGATTCCAGCCCTCATGGATGACTTTGAGGGTGCAAGAATTCAATGGAGGAAGACACTGTAGATGTGGAGGAAATAGCAAGAGAATAAGAATTAGTAGTGGAGCCTGCAGAGGTAACTGAATTGCTGCAATCTCAGGATAAAACTTGAATGGATAAGGAGTTACTTCTTATGGATGAGGAATGAGAGTGGCTTCTTGAGACGATATCTACTCTTGGTCAAGATGCTGAAATGACATTGTTGAAATGACAATAAAAGATTTAAAATATTACATAAATTCAGCTGATAAAGCAGTGGCAGAGTTGAAGATGATTGGCTCCAATTTTGAAAGATGTTCTACTGTGGATCGGCACCATCAAACTGCGTTGCATGCTGCGGAGAAATATTTCATGAAAGTAAGAGCCAGTTATTGTGGCAAATTTTGCTGTTTTATTTTAAGAAAATGCCACGTAGGGCCAGATGGTGGCAGAGCAATAAAATGCAATACTCTGCAAAGCTATCCCACATGGCAAGATTCCCAGTTCAAGTCTGGAGACCTTCCTGAATACCCCAGGCACAAGCTCATTCATGA
The DNA here is from genome assembly GCA_026018925.1 of Tupaia tana. Classification (NCBI taxonomy): domain Eukaryota; kingdom Metazoa; phylum Chordata; class Mammalia; order Scandentia; family Tupaiidae; genus Tupaia; species Tupaia tana. The sequence continues at coordinate 9,581,413 of JAKSZU010000008.1, forward strand.
CTACAGCCAAACGCTGGGTGGATTACAGCATCGAGACTCTGTTAAGGGTGAGCTCTCTCTCTCTCTCTCTTTATTCATAGGAAAAATAATTAATTTAACTTTAAGAAAGAAATTGCTACAGCCACCCTTGCCTTCAGCAACCACCACCGTGTTGCAAGCATCAACATCAAGGCAAGAGCTCCACAGGCAAAAACTGACTCTCTAATGGCTCAGATGATTGTTACCATTTTTAAACAATAATTACATTTAATTAAAGTATGTACATTGCTTTTATTAGACATAATGCTATTGAACGGTTAATTGACAACAATACAGTAAAAACATATCTCTTGGGGCCAGCAGGTGGCGTGGTAGTTAAAGGGGCTGGATTCCCACATAGTCGACAGTTTGAGTCCCGGACCTGGTGGCCTGCTTTCTCCCATTCCCTTTCTTTCTCTATCTCTCTCTGATCAAATTAAAATAATAATAATAATAATAACAAACAGAATTAAATAAATAAATAAATGTTTTTAAAAGTATCTGTTATAACCAAGACATGTATGTGAGTCACTTTATTATAATATGTGCTTTGTTGTGGTGGTGTGGGGAAGAACTTGTAATATCTCTGAAGTATGCCTGCGCTTTATTATCTCGATGTGACAAGGAAAGAGAGGCGCAGAAAAATAACTTGTCTGAGATTATAGAGGAATGGGGGGCAGTGAGGAGAGAACCAGGATTCATTTTCAGGCAGCCTGGCTCCAACAGCAGCATATGTGTCCTCTACACAATATTGCAAACCATATTTACTTATAAAATGTCCTCCTTTCTGTCTTGTACTTTGATAACTAACTAGTAAGAAGAGGTGTCAAGTGAGAATTTGAAGCCCCCATCTGCAAGTCTCCCTTGCAAATCATCTTTGGTATTATCACATCATTTTCAGACGTGTAGAATGTGACTTCAGAGTGCAATACTGGAGGAGTGGAAGGCTTTTCAAGAAGAGGAAACAGCACATGTCAAAGCTGAGGGTGTGATTCAGGAATAGCAAATGGTGCCTGCAGGTGATGAGTGGGGTTCGTGAAGGGAAGCGGTGGGCTGAGTTTGGAAGACTTTGTTGAAGTCAGGTCTAGCTTCAGGCAGAAAAAGTATGAGCAAGCCACCCAGGAAAAATGCTTTTGCACTTTCTAGAGGGAAGGTAAGTACACAGTGGGGAAAATGTATAAGACAGCAAATGTGCTATTTATTTTATATTATCTTATTGACAGTTTAACTTGGCAGATCATAGTTAAGAGTAAGACTGATTGCAAGGTCAGATCTAAAATGTTTTAGAAATAGTAGCCTTCTGACTTACCATTTGAACTGCTGAACTATTTTTACCACAGGAGAAAAGAATAGTCAAAAGGTAGAATGGAAACTGGCAATTCCAGGAGCTGTTTGCTTTGTTTGTTTTTAACTGAAGTGTTGGATAAAATGACTCAGAAGTTAAGTTTATCTGACTGAAGAAGAAAGGTCTCCGAAAATAATGAGGCAGCAAAATGCTTAGGAGACATTTATGTACAAATTATTGAATAGCAAATACAGAATTAGGCATAACAACAGTTTGGGCAGGCTGTCAAGAAAACCAGAGAGCAACTACAGGTGTTTCTGAAAGCACCAACTTGTTTATAAAATGATAAATCTCATTCTTTACCAAATGCAACCAGCCTACAAATTTCAAATAATTTTTGTTACCTCTATACAGACTCAGTGGGTGAAGTCAGTAGGAAAAAATTCACCAGGGATTCCTTTTCGAAAATTGCCAACATGACTTGACATTCCTTTGAATGATCTTAATATAACAATAGTATATTGGGCCAGTTGCGTAATCTAGTGGTTAAGGTAGCCAGAACTCACATGGCTAACTGGGGTTCAAATCTTGGTCCCAGTCTTCAAAAACACACTGGATATATGTGCATATATGCCCAAAATCTTCACATAAGAGAGAAGGGATTGCATTTTTTATTATTATTATTTTATACATTCGATCACTATACATCATTTGGCTTGCAAAGAGAATTTATCCAACATGAAATACACCTCGGACCAGTCCAATTGAGAATACTATACACATTATTATCAACAGGTAATACACCATTACTGTGTCCCACAAATGTCTTGCCTTTCTATTTTTCCCCCTAATTTCCTTCCCTATGCTCTTCCCCTCTCCTACCCTACTTCCATACTGTCTCCAGTGTCCATAACTACTTACAACACTTTTATGTTCTTCAATCTTTCAGTCTCTACCATAGAGTATGGACAGTCTCTACCACAGAGTATGGACAGTCGGTATGTATTAAGTGGAGACAAACAACATCTTTCTTTCATAGCCTGGCTTGCTTCACTCAGCAATAAATCTTCCATGTTTGACCACTTTCTATTAAATGCCAGGATCTTGTTTTTTATGGCTAAATGGTATTCCATAGAGTCTATATGCCACACCTTTTCAAAGGGATTGCAATTTGAACAATCCCTATTGAGGGAGGTGCTTTTTCCCTCTACCTCTCTATCTCTGTCTCCCTTTCTCTCTGGTAAGCACATCCATGGCTATGAAAAAAAAACACATTTTTCAAATACAATATCTTTTTTCTTTCATAGTAGGTGTGATTTTTAGAAAATGACAAGAAAAAAAATACAGAATTAAGTCTAGTGAAGAGAGGCCAGCATGTGGTGTGGTGGTTAGGGCACTCCCACATAGCTGACCATTGTTTGAGTCCTGGACCCAGCAGCTTGCTTTCTCACTTCCCCCCACCTTCTGTGTCTCTCTTAAAAATAATAATAATAATAAATAAAATTAATATTTTTTTAAAAAGTCTAGTGAAGAAGAGTTCTCTAAATTGTCAGCATGCTCTAGGTCAACTGAAAGTTGTGATTATAAAGTGCCACTCTTTGTCTCTGTAGCACAGTGGTTAAATGTTATACATTAAGAGTCAGGTACCCATTGGTCAGATGTGGTTCAAATCCTAGCTCCAGGGTCTTGAAAAACAGGCTGGGCATGTGTATTTGTACACCCAAAATCCTTATGGGAAGAAAAAATAGAGAAAAGGAACTGTGGTGTGATCATACCTCACTGGGAGGCATTTTCTCTCTCTCTCATCTCTCTGGCAAATGTTTGCATCTTATGGCAATATAAATAAATAATTAAATAGTGTCATTCTGAACCAAGAAAGTTTCGATGCCCCTAGCACCCAGCGACAATTT